>OX422219.1:87969599-89275224 GCA_949130495.1 Sambucus nigra | reverse complement strand
TACATAAGAGGGGGTGTCATCTCTGTGGTGAGAGGATCTCGGTCACCTGCATCCCTCTCGAGAGCGCTTCGATCGGCGTCGGCGATGTGTGAGGTGAAAAATATACAGAGATGGAGTCGCCAATTTATTTTACTAAAAATAGACAAAAGAAGGGGGAGCCATCCCGAAGGACAGAATCCAAAGACATACTGATACATACGAAACCAAAATGATTTGAAAAGGGTCTGGAGGCTAAGTTACGAAATGAGACGGTGTTAGGCACCTATTCCTCCCTTGCGGTCTCTCATGGATTTTTGATATTTTCCTTTATTTCCCCGTGATATGTGTGCATGTATATATGTACTGGAGATATAAATCCTCGATTTGTATCATGGAAGAGATACAGCGAGTCATCCGTAGGAATGTTCCTAAAAGCAATATTGAAAAAATAAGATTTACGCGATTATCCTTGCGTTGATCGTTATAATGGAACGATACACGTGTGGAATAATGCGAGCACAAAGAACAAATATATGTATGTGTAAATATATGGAATCTAAGAGAATCAAGTTAAATAATATAGAAAAATAGAAAATGGGAGAAAGGTGGGACTCGAGTCTCGGGTTTTACCCCAAGACGCCTACGTAGACTATAGAGGCATCAAAGTCAACGTAGTTCGAATGCAAAACGGGGGGTGGGATTTATCCCATAAATCCAATCGGGGACTTCTCTAATGTGTGTGTGTGTAAAAAAAGTGTTTTAGTTGTGAGAAGAGTGTGAGAATTCGCATTTGGAATCTATGAGAAAACCCTCTTTTTCTTTTTCTTTTTCTTTTTTTGGTTTTATTTATATGAAAATAAGAGATGTGAAATAATACTAAATAAAAATTATATTAGGATATGTGAGATGAGGGAATAAAAGTGCTAAGTAATAAAATAAGCTAATGCGAATTTAGGAGAATTTAAAGAGAGCGTTGAGAAAGTTGGACCTTCTTGAAGATCTTGAGCTTGATTTTGAATGTTGGGGATCATCCCTTGCACTTGGACGATGATAAAGAGTAGTTAATTCACCAAGTTTGATGAAAAAGATCAAGAAAAGTGAAGGTTGGAAAAGGATTTGGATGTGGAAATCACGCTGGCTTCGAGAGAGGTTTTCTGAGTTCGCTGAGAGTGATGAATTTCAGATCTTGGGTCCTCTTGAAATGAAGTCAGGCCCTCCTTTTTATAGGCCCAGGGAATTATTGATCGGCATAGACCTGGTCCTGCCAATTGACAGGTGCTTTTAGGCACACTACCGATAGGCAGGGTTTGGAACCTGCCGTTTGGCAGTCTCTTTCAGGTTCCTTCGGAAAATTGATCATAAAATGCAAATCGTTGATCCTAATCGTGCACAGGGTGAATCATTGGAAAATTATTTCAGAGACCTTAGAAAGTCCTTTGGACTTCTCCCAGGTTCGGGAGATGATTTTAGGTCAAATGTGGCTCGAAAGCGCTTGTCGATCCTTTGGACGGGGGATCATCGGACGCAAACAGATCGTTCGTCCTCATGGTAAGTCTGAATCACACACGGGGTAGACCGTTGGAAAGGTTAGGATATGTAATTCAGCATTCCAAAGAGTTTGACTCGGTTTAGATAGTTAACTTCGATCAATCGGGGCCTAGAAGCATTCGATGACCTTTCGGAGTAAAACGGATCGTTCGCCCATACCGTAAGCCAAAATTGTACATGGGGTAGACCGTTGGAAAGGGGTTTCAGCGCCTTTTGAAGATTCATTTAGTTTTAATCAAGTTGAAGAGTTAACGTTGGTCAAATAGATCCCGAGAGTTTTCAGCGACCTCTTGATCAAGTTTCGGGGGAAAACGGGTCATTCGTCTACACCCAAGTCAGAATCGTGCACGGGGCGGACCGTTGGAAAGGGGATTCAGCATCTTTTGAAGATTTATTCAGTCTCAATTGAGTTAAAGAGTTTGAATTTTGGTCAAACGGAGCCTGGGAGTGCCTGATAGCCTCTAGGTCAGTACCCAGGGTATGACTTAGGTTTGTAGTGATGAAGGGAGGTGCAAGGAACCTAAGGAGAGGTTTAGGGGGTACTAAAATGGGGTGTCTACAGGGGCATAAAAGGAGTAACACCCTAGCGGTCTGGAAGAGTAGCATACTTAATTAATTTCCTGTCCAAGCCAGTACCTGCGTCTACAAAGGAGGCAACACCAGATGGAGTAACACCGACCAAGCTCTATTGGCTAGCATCAACAACTTTTCCAACCTTTTTGTCAGCAGGACCTCTTCTGTAGTTTCAGAAGATATTCACCATCCTTATTGGTTAGGGGCTTCTTGCCAACGTCATTTTTCTTCTTCGACATACCACTATCAATAGGCTTAGTAGTGCCATCAGCAGCATCCCCAAGAAGATTGAGAAATTTTATTTTTCCAATTCTCACTAAAAGAGGAAGATCTGAATCAAAAGAGGAGGAGGGGTCAATAGCAGGCTCACCACCACCAAATGTAGTGATAGATGAAGTGGACACAGGGTCTTTGTCCAAATCAATCACAATGGAAGGCACTGCAGCTGTTGGACGAGCTACAAAATATGTGATTAAGATCTTGTACTTCAACAGGTATGAAGCTGACCTAGTATACTCCTCAATAATTCTTTGATGGATGCCCTAGAGAAACTTGAGCTCATCAATTTTAATGTCACCTTCCTCGAGACACTTTCTCTTCTTCTTAGGTGCAATAAAAAAAAACATTAGATAACATATTACTAGGTGATTCATCAGCATGAACATATAAAATATATTACAACCTATGCCATTAACCTCTTGGTGGAATCTTGGTCCATTATATACTTCACCCCCTTTAAGAGGTACATGTTGCCAATTTTTGGCAATAACACCATGATCGAAGTAGTTCCTATTGGAGTCAGGAAAATTGACAACCAGAGCTCTCGTAACAGACCTAGTCTTTAAATAATATGTACTGTCACTGGTGAGCCATTTGTAACAAGACATGATCTCAAGGATACCGATATGGGTTCCATGGATTTGATTAAGCGTATAGTCACCATTAGCTATTATCTAGGTGTTGGGAGCTACTCTAGCAGGTACAATATCAAAGCATTGACAAAACTCTAAACAAAACCGATTTGGGGGAAAAGTGAAACCACATTTAGAAATGAATATGGAAGTAATCCAATGACCTTCAGACAAAGAGAAAACATCTACAAGAGGATTAGGGAATTCTAAGTTTACCCTGTCTGGTATATCCCATTCCTTTCTAAATTCATCTAGAGAGACAACATTGTAAACCATGATTCAATATGAAGAAAAGAAGAAAAGGGGAGAATTCTTACAAAAACTTAAGGATTCAGTAAGTACTAGAAGACAAGAATAACGATCATACGAAAGCTCAAGAATTTGCAGTAAAAACTTAGAAGGTTTGAGGTAAGAGACAACTGGAAATTTACCGCCATTTATAGATTGCTTTGAAAATCAGCGAATGAAATGATTAAAGTGAAACAACAATTGAAATTATGGCGGAAACTAAAAAGACGTATTTACCCTGAGACGGTTAGCTAAAGTTCTGAATATTTACAAAAATGCCATCAACAAAACACGCTACCAGTAATACCAATAAAAGTTTACAAGTGTGAAAAGTCGACACCCGACCAAACATCAGTAATGTAGCTCGAGCTACTACCAGGACTAAATGTTCCATACTTTCAAGAAAGCATAAAGCATGTAACATTGGTGATTTCTGTTGATACCAAAAATTATCCACCCACGTGGACCAATCAGAAATGGAAACGTGTCATCCAGCATGGAAAGAATCCTTGTCAGCAAGATATAGACTCGTCGAAAAAAACACATGGAAGACCGACCAACATGCAAAATGCCGACCAACAATGAGAAGACCAACTAATAGGGACAACAAAGCACCAACTATCTTATACATTATGGACGTCATATATTAATGTAAATGCCTAATTTATAGAGGGATTCCTTCCTTTTACATTTCATCACTTTACCTCCCTACGAGACCATAAATACATTGTAATCCCTTCATGAAAGGGCAAGTAAAAACCATTCAAAAGTATGAAAGGCAAGACAGAATACAAACCAATAAGAAACAAAGTGGATGCAGGCTTTACCTTGTAGCCAAACCACTTTAAAAACCTTTTTGTCTCTAATTTATTTGCATAAATTATCTGTGATTAAATAATTATACCTAGTCTAGTTTTTTACATCAACATGGATGAATTCAACTCCACCTCTCTATAGAAAGTATTTGTAATTTTTAGAAAATATCTCAATATATAGTGATGTGCTTGAATTTATCTCTTTTGTAGGTAATTTTTTCTCCATCCATTTATGCGGAGTATTTGTAATTTTTAGCAAATATCTTAATATAAAGTGATGGTGTAGAATTTACTTTTTCGGATGAATTCTAGTGTACAATTTATAATTTGAGGATTTATATTTTTTAGTAAATCTCTCTCATTATTTAAGAGTCCATTATGAATTCATCCATTGTATATTGTAATTAGTTTTTTTTGTAGTTTTTATCTTAGAATAAAATATATATTAGTAAGGGATCGTAATTCAGAGAATTTTGGATTGTAATTAAAGAGTTTCTCCAATTCAAGGATAACATAGGTTTAATATATTCCTCTTCAATTTTTCTCGATTTAATCCTTGCATATTTTCATTTGTTTTTTCTATGTATTGGATGATGATTAATGACGACAAATCTCCCATTCAAGGGATGAACTAAAGACCTCATGAGTCCAATTTAGTAGTTTGCTTGTTAGCACAAATTTGTTTATCTCATTTTCCTCTTATAAGATATTACATCTTAGTTAGTACTTTAAAAAATTATCATAGTTAGTTAATTAATAATCCCTTGAAAAACCATAAACAAAATATTAATATGCAAACAAATATACACTTGTCTTTACATATTTTTTTCTTCACACACGAAAGTGGATTAACATCCTTACTTACTGCAATGCATATATTTTGTATTTGTAAGTTCAAAAGGATTTTGATTATAAAGGATTTGTAACACGATCTACACATTAGAACCATTTTCTTACCCATTAATAACCAAATCTAGCTCGAAATCCAAGACCAAGACAAAACCACTTTCACATGCCCTTTTGATACATTTGCCTATAAAAGGATGTTTTTCGGGTTGTGAAATGCATTGGCTACATTCCCAAGGTGCATGTTGATCGCATTTAGCGATATGGTAGAATGAGGGCTGGAGGTATTCATGGATGACTTTAGCATATTTGGAAACTCCTTTGACCATTGTCTTTCCATTCTTGAGAGGGGTTTGTCTAGGTGCATTGAGAATAATCTCGTGTTAAACTGGAAAAAAATGTCATTTTATTGTCACTAAAGGGATTGCCCTTGGGTATATTGTCTCCTCCAATGGTATTGAAGTGGGCAAGGCAAAGATTGAGGTGATTGCTAATTTTCATTCTCCAAAATCACTAAAGGACGTAAGGTCTTTCCTAAGGCATGTGGGGTTTTGTCAATGATTCATCAAGGACTTTATCTCCATTACTAGACCCTTTTGTAATCAACTCTCAAAGGAGACCCCGTTTGAATGGAGCGATGCTTGTTAATTAGCTATTGAGGAGTTAAAAATAATGATTACAACCGACCTCATAATTCAAGCCCCGGATTGGACCTTTCCCTTTGAAATCATGTGTGATGCTCGGTTGGGGTCCTTTTAGGATCGAGAAGCGATAAAAATACCCATGTTATATATTATTCTAGTAGAACTCTAAAAGGTGCCCAATTGAATTACTCTATAACCAAAACATAGTTGCTAGCTGTTGTTTCTGCCTTAGACAAGTTTTGAGCTTATCTAGTGGGATCTCCTATTGTGTGCTTCACAGATCATGCGTCGTTGAAGTACCTTCTTTATAATAAAGATGCCAAACCATGTTTGATTAGGTGGGTCCTCCTACTCCAAGAGTTTAATCTAACGATAAAAGATAAAAAAAGAGTAGAGAATTTATTTGTCGATCACTTGTCTCGATTGACATTCGAGGCACCCAAATACCAACTTCCCATTACCAAAGTCTTTTCGAATGAACAATTGTTCTCCATGTAAGGACATTTTTCACATGTCCGAAATGTTTCATTTATTTATGTCGTACGCCGCTACATTTGGCACGTCTCCTCACGATCTCACATGACGGCCTCTATCCGAATTTCGGGAATCAAGCATGCATTATCTCCACTAATATGTCCCACATCTGCCTCAATGACTTCACGTTCCAAGATTTTAGGGACTTAATGCAAGTGGTACGCAAGGGAAGTCAAAACAGTGAAAAAAAAGGCACAATAGGAGAGTTCAAGGGCATTTTCGTAATTTCACATCCATAGTTCGGAGGTTTGGTCAACTAGAAAGTTGAAGATCTCGTCGCAACGAAGATACTGGAAAAAACGACACCTCAATCCGAGCTACGGTGAAGGCGTTATGACCTTTTGAAGATAGAGAAAATTCCTTAAAGAATGCTGTTTTTTTTGTACGCTGGATAGAATTTTAGAGTTTTAAGAACGTGGGACTCTTCATATTTTTTCCTATAAATACCAACTTCGGGGGAGTTGTTTTGTGAGACTTTAGGAGACGAATTTGAGAGTCCAAATACATCTAGTCTTCATATTTTTGAGTCCCAAGACTCATGTTTTGATTCACACATCATTGCCAAACTTTTGTGAATCCTTTTGCAACCCAAGAACACAACTTTGGTTTGTTCAACCCTTGTGGAGGAGACCGTTCTTCTTTTTCATTGCAGCCCTACTGGAAAGGGATAATTCCAGTCGTGACTACAGAATCCGATACCCGAGGGTAATTCTTAGTCAACTTGTATTTTCATTGTAATCCGATTGTAAGCCGTTTTCTTACAAATTATAGTGAAAATAAATGGTTTTGCCCCTGAGGGGGATTTTTCCTTAATTGCATGTGTTTGAATGTTCTTGCGTAGATTATCTATTTATTCAATCACATACTGCTGCATGTTTAGGGTTTGTTTGTGTTAAAAGGGTTTTATATATGGTTTGATCATTTGAACGCGAGCACACACGTTTCTCAAATTGGTATCAGAGCAGGTTACGCTAATCTATCGCGTATTCCTTTTTTTTCGCAAAATTTTTCTAAGATATCAATTTTCTGAAAAAATTGATTTTTGAAAAAGTGCGTGTTCAAATGGAGAAGTCATATTATAAAATGCCTATTTTTGACGGGACAAGTTATGCTTATTGGAAAGCCCGTATGAGGTCGGCTTTAAAAGCCATTGATGAACGTGTCTGGATTTTGGTTGAACGAGGGTGGACTCCTCCCACCGTGACTGTTGATAATGTGACCAACTTGAAACCTGACATTTCTTGGTCTGATGAAGAAATTAAATGGTCATCTTTTAATTCTAAGGGTCTAAGTGCTATTTCTGGGTCTGTCACACCTGATGAGTTCAAACGCATAATGACGTGTACCACGTCAAAAGAGGCATGGGATGTTTTACAACTCACCCATGAAGGAACTAATGTTGTGAAAGAGTCTAAGTTGCAAAACTTGACAACTCAATTTGAAACAATCACCATGCATGATTCTGAATGCTTTGATGAATTTTATGCTAGACTTTCTGACATTGTGAATACTAGTTTTAATCTTGGTGAACAAATTCCGAATACTAGAGTTGTTAAAAAGATTCTTCGTTCTTTACCTAAGCGTTTTATCCCTAAAGTCACTGTGCTAAATTCTATGGGTAATTTAAATACGCTAAAATTGGAAGAACTTGTAGGATATTTGCAAACTTATGAAATTGATATGTTCCCTAAAAATGCTAAATCTAAAGATAAGGGAATTGCTCTTAAAGCCCAAGAGAGAAGGAGTGAGGGGTCAGCTAGAAAGAGGGTAGAGTCATCTAGAAAGAGAGAGACTGACACGTCAGATTCTGAGTGCGATTCTGACTTAGATGATTTGGCTCTTTTCGCAAAAAATTTCAAGAGGATTCTCAAATTTAAGAAAAATGGCAATTTTAAAGATAAAAAGAAATTTGAGAAAAATAAGTTTGAAAAGAAAAATGAAAAAATTTCCAAAAATCCTTCTCTGAAAGAAAGTGAGAGATGTTTTGAGTGTGATGGTAGGGGTCATAGAGTTTTTGAGTGTGCCAATCGTCTGAATAGAGAGAAAGGGAAAGCTGTCCTTAATGCTACCCTTAGTGACGACAGTGAGGTCGAGACGGTGGATTCTGGAGATGAGTCACCACATGAGTGTAACTTCACCGCATTCATGGCCAGCCAAGTGAGCACTCCTAGTTCTCCTCACGGCGATGAGGATGATGCTTCACAGGGACACCTCGACAGTGAGATCGATGTGAGTGAGGGGGAGGATGACACAAGTGAGAGCGAGAGTGATATACAACGCGCCTACGCTGAGTTATATTCTGAGTCTTTTAAAACTAAAAAGCGTAACAAAGCGTTAGTTCTTAAGATCACTTGCCTAGAGGAAGATTTAAGGAAAGCGAGAGAAAGAGAGTTCTCCACCTGCACCGCCCTGAGAGAGAGAGAATCTACCTGTGTCGAGAATGAGAATTTGTTTAGAGAGAGAGAGAGTACTCTAGAGAAAGAGAGAGGGGACTTGATCAAGCAAGTGGCTAGTCTTACGAGTCAGCTCCATTCCTCCGTGGAGACTCGGAAGAAACTTGAAGCCCTTGTTGCCCAGCTGACTCATGATCTTGAGAAAGCACGGGAAGTCAAGGTACAAATCGAGGACAGATCTGGGAAGATGGGAAAGATTCTCCTCGGCCCCGCTTTAGGTTTTGGTGATCGTCAAGGAATTGGATATGATTGTGCCTCCACGTCCAAAATTGCACCTGGACCAGTTCCTGAGTTTACTAAAACTCCTTATGGTCACCGTAAAAAACCTCGAAGGAGAGTTCGACCAAGAAAAGAAAACCAAGGTCCGCCTTTGACTGAGCTCTTCTGTACTTATTGCAAAAGAAAAGGCCACCTTAGGGAAACTTGCTATAGAATGGGTCGGACACGACGTACTACTGCTCCACCACGACATACTGATGAGTTTTCTAGTCTGAGAGAGCGAGTTGAGTTCTTAGCTGCCACGACTCAGAGTTTGATGAAAGAATTCCGACGGATGTCTTCGCCGTTAGTGAATGCTTCTTACATTCCAGCTAAAACCAACAAAGGAAAACAAAAGGTCATCTCTGCTTGGGTGCCTAAGAAAGATAAAAAGGCCTTTGTTGTTCATGTTGCTCTCAAAGCACATAATACCTCACAGTGGTATTTTGATAGTGGGTGCTCCAGACACATGACAGGTGATGCCTCATTTTTTACTACTCTTGAGGATTATCAAGATGGCAGAGTCACCTTTGGAGATGGGAGTAAGTCTAGCATTATAGAACGAGGTACTATCGAGTTACCTGGTTTTCCTAAGCTAGAAAATGTTTTGTACGTCAAAGGTTTGAAAGCAAACCTTCTCAGCATTAGCCAGCTGTGCGACACTAACTTTGCAGTAAAGTTTGACCGGGACGCGTGTAAAGTCTACAATCAAGCCGGTAAACTTTTGATGCAAGGGGTGAGGACCGAGGATAATTGCTATGGGACTGAGCCCACATCCTCACTTGTCTGCAACAGCGCCACGATCACTCCTATGGATCTGTGGCACCAACGTCTAGGTCACGTGAACGTTAGAGATCTCAATCGTTTATCTAAAAAGGACCTAGTACGTGGCTTACCATCTCTTGGAAAGTCAACTTCGACCGTTTGTGGACCCTGTCAGTTGGGAAAACAAATTCGTAATCCTCATAGGAAGTTACATTCCATTACCACCTCTCGTGTTCTGGAGTTGATTCACATGGATCTTATGGGTCCCACTTGTACTGAGAGTCTAGGTGGTAAGAGGTACATCCTCGTGATGGTAGATGATTTCTCCAGATACTCCATTGTAGGTTTTCTGAGAGAGAAATACGATGCTGTAGATTTCTTAACGACCAAGTGTCGTGTCCTGCAAAATCAACACGGTGTCACTATTAACAGAATACGTAGTGACAACGGCACTGAATTCAAGGAAGCAAAGGTTGATTTATACTGTGATAGCCTTGGGATCAAACATGAGTTTTCTGTTGTGAGAACTCCTCAGAAAAATGGGATTGTTGAGAGAAAGAATAGAACGATCCAAGAGATGGCTAGATCTATGCTTCTAGGTCGTAAAGTTTCTAGGAGATTTTGGGCAGAGGAAGTGTCTACTGCATGCCACACGGTGAATAGGGTGTATCTGCGTCCACACACACTTCACACTCCTTATGAGTTATGGACTGGCAAGAAGCCCAACCTGGCATATTTCCGTGTCTTTGGGAGTAAATGCTACATCCTACGGGATAGAGAGCAATTAGGAAAGTTTGACTCCCGAAGCGACGAGGGAATATTTCTAGGATATTCATCGAATAGCAGAGCGTACTGGGTTTTTAACCTGAAGAGCTCTAAGATTATGGAATCAATAAACTTCACCGTGCAAGATGACGAACCTCCGACGGTTATTGATCCTAACCTTCAGTGTGAGGATGAGGATTGTTCTGACAGTGATTTACCTGTTCCTCTCTCACACTATGTGGACCCTATTCCTGTGTTAGGGGACACACCTGCTTGGGTTCGCAAGAGTCATGACCCTTCTGCCATTGTTGGTGATCCCACTCTAGGGGTCAAGACTCGTGCTCATCTAGAGAACGTTGTTATCCATCTTTGCTACACGTCCAAAGTCGAGCCCAAGAACCATAAAGAAGCACTCAAGGATGAACATTGGATATCTGCTATGCAGGATGAGTTGCTTCAGTTTAAAAAGAATGATGTCTGGGAACTTGTCCCCCGACCTAGTGAGATTAATGTGATAGGTACCCGGTGGATTTTTAAGAACAAAATGGATGAAAATGGTACCATAATCCGAAATAAGGCTAGGTTGGTCGCTCAAGGCTACACACAGATAGAGGGTGTAGACTTTGGGGAGACATTTGCTCCTGTTGCGAGGCTTGAGTCCGTCCGTCTTCTGCTCGCCATCGCATGTCATCTGCGCTTCAAGGTGTATCAGATGGATGTCAAGAGTGCCTTTTTGAATGGCATTCTACAGGAGGAGGTTTATGTGGAACAACCAAAAGGGTTTGAAGACCCTCAGCACCCTGAGCACGTCTACTATCTGAGGAAAGCCTTGTATGGTTTGAAGCAAGCACCCCGTGCTTGGTACGAGAGGCTTAATTCTTATCTCTTAGCTCGTGGCTTCAAGAGAGGGGGAGTAGATATGACGTTGTTTGTCAGGAGAGATGACGGTGCTATTTTGGTTGCCCAGGTCTATGTGGACGACATAGTCTTTGGATCCACATGCTCCCAGCATGCTCACCACTTTGAGGAGGAGATGAAAAGTGAGTTTGAGATGAGCATGGTTGGTGAGCTTACATTCTTCCTTGGTCTCCAGGTTCGTCAGCTAGAGGATGGGATGTTCATCTCCCAATCCAAGTATGCTAGAGATCTAGTGAAGAAATTTGGTTTAGACTCCGCTAAGCATGCACGTACACCTATGAGTACCACTACCAAGCTTAGTAAGGACACTTCAGGCAAGGACGTAGAGCAAACCTTATATCGGAGTATGATAGGTAGTCTCCTCTACTTGACTGCCAGTCGTCCCGACATCGCCTTTAGTGTTGGAGTCTGTGCGCGTTATCAGGCATCCCCAAAAGAGTCACATTTACTTACTCTAAAATGTATTATTAATACGTAAGTGGGACTCTCTCATACGGGATTTGGTATTCCTTTGATTCCGATGACCGTCTGTCCTCCTACTCGGATGCCGATTGGGCTGGGGATGTAGATGGATGTAGGAGCACTTCTGGTGGGTGTTTCTATTTTGGTTCTGCTCTTGTCTCCTGGCTGAGCAAGAAGCAAAATTCCATCTCTTTGTCCACTGCGGAGGCTGAGTACATAGCCGCCGGGAGTTGTTGCACACAACTCTTGTGGATGAAGCAAATGCTGGAGGATTATGGGATATCACAGGACACCATGACCATTTCCTATGATAACACGAGCGCGATACATATATCCCGCAATCCAGTTCAGCATTCGCGCACAAAACACATCAGGATACGTGAGCACTTTATTCGTCAGTTAGTTGAAGAGAAAGTTGTATCCCTGAGTTTTGTTCCTACCGACCGTCAGTTAGCCGATATTTTCACGAAACCTTTAGATGCCCTTAGATTTGAGAGTCTTAGGAAATCTTTAGGGATTTGCACAGTTGACTGAGGGGTTGGTCTATGTCTAGAATATGATGCTTCTTCATGTTCATATCATATGCTTCCTATTGCTAGTCTGTTTTATATGTACCATTACTTTGTTGTACAGCTTTGTTTTATTCTTTTTTCTTTTTATATTTCTTTTGAAAAAAAATACAAAAAGATTTTCCTTTAAGAAAAATTTTGAGAAAAGCACAAAAAGATTTTATTTTTCCAAATTTTTGAAAAAATCCAAAAAGATTTTTGTATTTTGCTTCTTTTATGGATGAGCATGTAAGATAGCCAAGTTACAACTTCATTCCATTTATCCATGTGACTGTTTGATAGAGATTTGAGAGGCTACATCATTTCATCCATGTGCTTTACATTGATTGGAGTCTTTGAGATGTAATTAGTGATATCTTCCTACATGTTTGACTCCTATATCCTTTATTTCACACATGCACGGCTATATTTGATTATTGCACTTGTCTATCTCATGTTGGCTTGCGTGTTTTCATCTTAATCCTGTCTATACAATGTACAATATGCGATAAAACTTGACAAGATTGGAATGCATGTAAAAACCTTTTTGGTGAGACTGTGTGTTTTTGTATAACGGGGAGGGGCTGCGAAAGGTAATCATCTATCCTTTGCGCAAAAGCCACCGTTAAAAAGGACCTAAAAAATGGAGGAATTTTAATATCCGAGGTCCAAAGAGGTTAAAAGAGCCCGAAAAAATTTAAAGGCAATAAAATTCAATTCATGCCAAATATGGGCCACTTAGGTTTCACCATCAATTCTCCAAAGTTTGAGAATTTAGAATGCCTCTATTCAATACAATATCTGAGGGAGTTTGGTTGGAGAATCTAAACGGGTTTGCACTTCCTTGAAAGTCCTGAAAAAGCATAAAATCATTTTGGACGTTATTGGTGTGAAAATCATTTTGAGCTTTGATTTGTTGATTTGATTGAGTCAATAACTTATACTGTCACTCTATTACACCAAAGGAAGCATTTGAGTTCATTCGCTAGGAATATCCAATATTCATCGTGCACATATGTCATGTTTGTATGAATTGATTTTCCTATCGAATTTGATCACACCACTTCATTTACGCTATCATTGATTTGGTTGCTTTCTGTTTATTCATGGTGTGTTTTTATCCTAGTGACACCCCGCACTTTCTTATTTGATTTATTTCTCTAATTTGTCCATTTGGGGACATCATAAAAAGGGGGAGAAAGAATTATCATATTGTGGGGGAGTTTGAATTCTGGGGGAGTTTTTGAGATGTTGCTTATATTTTTATCATATATTGATATCCATGTTATCTCATTTCAAACTCGATATGTCACGTGGTATTTGCTTTGTCTCATGTGTGTAGGTATGAAGATTGCAGATCTATATGTTGCACACCCTGATGAGAAAAGTTTTGAGATTCCTGAAGAATTAAAGAACAAACGATGAAGACTATTCATTTGTACCTTTTCCAGTTTTGGGTTCATGGGAGGGTAGATTTGTATAGGCAATTTCATATTTGATAATTCGGATTTTTTATGAATGTACCGGCATAGACATAGGGGGAGATTTGTAAGGACATTTTTCACATGTCCGAAATGTTTCATTTATTTATGTCGTACGCCGC
Source organism: Sambucus nigra (assembly GCA_949130495.1). Lineage (NCBI taxonomy): Eukaryota > Viridiplantae > Streptophyta > Magnoliopsida > Dipsacales > Adoxaceae > Sambucus > Sambucus nigra. The sequence continues at coordinate 89,261,314 of OX422219.1, read as the reverse complement.
TACATTTGGCACGTCTCCTCACGATCTCACATGACGGCCTCTATCCGAATTTTGGGAATCAAGCATGCATTATCTCCACTAATATGTCCCACATCTGCCTCAATGACTTCACGTTCCAAGATTTTAGGGACTTAATGCAAGTGGTACGCAAGGGAAGTCAAAACAGTGAAAAAAAGGCACAATAGGAGAGTTCAAGGGCATTTTCGTAATTTCACATCCATAGTTCGGAGGTCTGGTCAACTATAAAGTTAAGGAGCTCGTCGCAACGAAGATACTGGAAAAAACGGCACCTCAATCCGAGCTACGGTGAAGGAGTTATGACCTTTTGAAGATAGAGAAAATTCCTTAAAGAATGCTGTTTTTTTTGTACGCTGGATAGAATTTTAGAGTTTTAAGAACGTGGGACTCTTCATATTTTTTCCTATAAATACCAACTTCGGGGGAGTTGTTTTGCAAGACTTTAGGAGACGAATTTGAGAGTCCAAATACATCTAGTCTTCATATTTTTGAGTCCCAAGACTCATGTTTTGATTCACACATCATTGCCAAACCTTTGTGAATCCTTTTGCAACCCAAGAACACAACTTTGGTTTGTTCAACCCTTGTGGAGGAGACCGTTCTTCTTCTTCATTGCAGCCCTCCTGGAAAGGGATAATTCCAGCCACGACTACAGAATCCGATACCCGAGGGTAATTCTTAGTCAACTTGTATTTTCATTGTAATCCGATTGTAAGCCGTTTTCTTACAAATTATAGTGAAAATAAATGGTTTTGCCCCTGAGGGGGATTTTTCCTTAATTGCATGTGTTTGAATGTTCTTGCGTAGATTATCTATTTATTCAATCACATACTGCTGCATGTTTAGGGTTTGTTTGTGTTAAAAGGGTTTTATATATGGTTTGATCATTTGAACGCGAGCACACACGTTTCTCACTCCAGTTTCTCTCTACTTTGGTTCCCTGACATAGTGAACTACCTCGTGATGGGATCCACCCCATCTCATTGGACCCCTCAGGAAAAGAGGAAGTTCCTTATATGGGTGCGCATGTTCTTCTTTGATGACCCATACTTGTTTAAGTATTGCATAGACCAAATCATTTAAAAATGTGTTCTGGATGACGAGATATTGAGCGTAATTCAATTTCTCACTTGAAAGCATGTGGAGGTTACTTCTCCTCTAAGAAAATCAGTACAAAAATCTTGTAATGCGGACTATATTGGCCCGCGCATTTTAAGTATGCGCATAAATTTTGCATATCATGCAAGCATTGCCAAACGTTGGGCACTATTACTCGTCGAAACATGATGCCCATGTCCCCTATTATTAATATTGAACATTTTTATTTTTGGGGAAATGATTTGATGGGCCTATTTCCCCCTTCGTTCGGTAACCTCTACATCCTAGTTGCGATCGATTACGTTTCTAAGTGGGTGGAGGTGATAGGGTCATGAACCAACGATCATAGCATGGTGTTAAAGTTCCTGAAGGAACACATGCTTTCCCACTTCGGGATTCCAAAGGCAATAATCATGACAATGGAACCCATTTCTATAACACCCCGTTTTGCCAATCTCATGAGAAAGTATGGGATCGTTCATACAGATGGAATGACTTACCACCCTAAGACTAGGGGCCAAGACGAGTTGGCCAATCAAGCAATCAAGCACATCCTAGAGAAGACGGTCAATAACAACCGTAAGGACTAGTCTCTTAGTCTAACCAATGCTTTATGGGCCTATCGCATGGCCTAAAAAAATCCCCTAGCCATGTCTCCCTTTAAGCTTGTGTACGGTAAACCATTCCATATCCCTATCGAACTCGAACACAAAGCTTATCGAGCGATAAAAAAATTGAATTTTGAGTTAGATAAATTCGAAAAGAAACGGATGCTCCAACTCAATGAGTTGGAGGAAATTCCAAACGATTCTTACGTGAGTGAGAGAATTTATAAGGAGAGGGTGAAGGCGGATCATGAAAAGAAAATATCCACAAAATCATTTCACCCTCTCCAGAAGTTACTCTTGTACAATTCTAGGTTACATTTGTTTTCAGGGAAGTTAAGGTCGAGGTGGAAAGGTCCATATGTTGTAAAGACAGTCTATCCTCACAGTGCAAAAGAGGTGGAAAACTCGAAATATGGAAATGTGTTTAAGGTGAACGCTCAATGCCTTAAACATTTTCTAGAGTTACTGACCCTTCTATGGAGTTGATTCCATTGTCTGGCCCTGTTTATGACGCTGGATAGGTTCAATTGAACCTCGATTTTTATGTCGAGTAACCCCAGCATGTGCGGGGTTACAAAATTTTTTCCCCGAGTCATTGTGCATCTTTGATACACTCATAGGGTTCTTAAAAACTAAAGAATTCATCCCTTTAGTCATTATTTCTTGATTTGGCTAAAACTGCAGAAGCAGAAACCTTGAAGTTTATATGCGAATCAATTCGGGTGAAAACTGAATCGATTCGATAAGATTTAGGAAGTAGGTGCCCATTTTTGAATCGATTCGAGTGATAACTGAATCGATTCGATCTCATGCAGTGAGGAGGTCCACTTTAGAAAATCGTTTCGATGAAAACACGAATTGATTCGATTGAAGTCAGTAGTCAGGTATGCGAATAGCGAATCGATTCAGTGAAAATTCGAATCGATTCGATGAGAGACAATGCATCAATTCGATATTAGTAAATCGATTCAGTTCACACCCGAACCGATTCAATTTGGTCAGGCCATTAAAAACTCCCTTGTCCTTTTAGAACTCAATTCTTTCCTACTCTCTCCCCACCTTGCGCCTTACGGATATACCCCCATCTCCAAATTACATTTCCCCCTCTATAAATATCTTCATGCCTCAAGTTTCACTAATCCTAGGTAGTTTTCCAATCTTTACTTTGTCACTTTCAAAATGAATTTTGTGGTTATTGTATTCAAAGTATGAGATAATGCCATTTTAAATTGTATTGCTTATTTTTCACAAAAATAGCCAATTTCTTCACTGTTTTTATGGTAAAACCAACAAATACAACTCGTTTTTATTATTTTGATGATTAAGTTTTATTTGTTGGGGGTGTTTCATATTGCAAATGGTGTTTTCACCCTAGTTCTCGTACAATGCACACAAAGTGTTCGATAAAATTCCCCAATGGGTTTTGTGTAAACAAACGATTCATTTTTGCCTCATTTTTTGCACATTCTTATTGATTTGTCCTTGTTTGAGTGTGGTTAACGTCGGTTACGTTTACCCGATCAATTTCTCCTGACATGCACCCTCTAAACCTAGTGTCCCCAAGTTTCACGATTACTTATATTTTGTGCATTACACTAATGGTGTAAGTATCGAATTAATGTTTTGTAGGTTCCTATGGCATCGAAACCAACCACTAATGTAGTTACGGATTGAACTGGGTTTGAATCCTTCCACATGAAGGAGGAGATAGACTTGTACAAAGCCAAATTTCCATCCTACCGATCCATAGCTATTGAGAGGCCTGTGCACCTTGAAAAATTCCCCAACTTCGTTAGGTGGTACTTTCGTAAGTTCTCCTGGGAGGCCCACCTGGAGAGGGGGAGAAGTAAACGAGGAGCACATGAGCCGGTTATATGTTTCACTCGTCTCAACTGGAGACCGCATCTATGAGGCGTACATGTGGGGGAGGCGAATTTAGACTTCCAGGCCCATCCTCGCACAACACTTAAGCGGGGCATTTAGGCCCGATGATTATGACTACCCCATCTATGATGAAGAGGCAAAGCTCCCCAATGAGACCCTCAATGCTCGTCTAGCATCGCGAAGGATTTGGGCCGGTGAAACTTTCCCCACTTTCGGCATGTCCAATATTCGTCGCATTATTCATCTCATCGCAGTCATTTCCATCATTTTAACTCAAACTAAATTCGTCCTCCGATCCAAACAGGCCCACTTTTTATATTATCTTTTGGGTGATAATTTGATCATCACTCTTTATGCCTTGGTGTTACAACAGATGTTGAGGGCCGCCTATTTCAATAAGGGATCAACTGCTCTCCCTTAAGCGTGGCTTGTGTCCCGTATTTGTAATGATTCAGTATGTGAGGTGGAGGGCACCAACAAGATTCTGAGGCTTCCCACGATGTTAGACAATGGAGAAATTGATAAAATTTTAGGAAAAGACTACTGGGAGAAACATAAGAAGAGGATGATGGATCATCCGACTGAAGGTCACAATCTCGATGCGACTGACATGCCTGTGTTTGATATCCCGGAGGTGCCACCCCTGATTCCACCTCCGGTTAACTCGATTAGAGATCTGGGCATCAGGATGGATGCTCTTCAGGCTGATTTTACTTATTTCAAGGATGATTACCGGTGGGATATATCCATGATCACCTATATGTAGATGAAGATGTTTGCTCACATGCGTGGGGGGGATGCTCCATTATCGCCCTATTTCTAATATCATTATCATCCACGTGACCCTAAGTCACTCGAGTCATTGAGTCTCCCTTAGGAGCTTCCCTTATCTGCTGTTGTTGCTTTTAGTATCTTTACTTATTCCTGGGTTTAGTAATTTTTGGTTAGTTTTGAGTTGTGTAACTTGAGGGTTGAGAGGATACATTTATGTATTTTCTATTTTTGGTTTTTAAGACCATTTACACAACTTGATATAATTAATGAAATTTCTCAGTTTATTTTTCTTATTTGGATTTGTACATATCTCTTTATTGTATATATTGTTGTTTTCAGTACTAACATGTTAATAGGTATGATGTTGCGCTTCTCCGGATTTGCTCCTTATCAGGTAATATTTTCTCATAGTCTTTTTCATTTTTGTCCTTACTAACATTGGGGACAATGTATATTTCAAATTGGGGGTGTGAGTTGCATTTCTGCAATCGATTCACATGTTATTGTTAGTTCGCATTTATTTATTTATTTAATAAAATTCAAAAAATCAAAAATTCAAATTCTTCTTTTTCTCCCTTGTCTCCAATAAGTATGTATATGATCGCACTACCCTTTTGTATAGATATGAGGCATGCTTAGAGTTTATGATTTATTAGTCTTTAGCCCACATATTGTTAGCATTATGAATAACTTCATTAAATTAAACTGTGAATCCCATGAGCACAATACACAAATAACTGGTTATGATTTGATTTAAAGCTATTCTAATTCGTTGATCATAAGCGCATGTTTTACACTTGCATAAGTGAGATTCGAGACAAACCTTCAATTGTGACCGTATACAATTACTCTATTTCTCAAAAAACGTATCTTGTTGACAATCTCACTTTATTTTCATTGATTGCATATTAATTGACTTCATCATGAAATTGACATGAGCATGATTTTCAATAGTGTTGTGTCCCAATAATCACGTGAAACCCTAGGAAAGGATCATAGACCTTTTTTGCTATTTAACGCATACGACCTTAGCCTTACCCTTATAAATTTCCCTAGTTAACCCATTGAGCCTTATTATGACCTTTCTTTTCGTCCCAAATCCCCTAACCAACTCCACATTGGAGTTTTTACCCTTATATACACCTCTTGCACATCGATTTGGGATTATTCCTGAAATTGAATGATATTTTTCTTATGTGGATTGCAATCAAGCAATGAGTGTACTAGAAAAGAAAAGGAAAAAGAAAAAAAGAAAAAGAACAAGAAAATATAATTAAAGGCTCCAAGATGCGTGAATCCCATTTCACCGCGTGTATGTAAATAAAAGTCTTAATCTTATGAATATCTTTCTTATGGAACTTGAAATCCAATTATTAAATTTCCCACTAATTACATTATCTCGCGTGTTATTCCCAAATCCCCTTTGCCCCCATAAATAAACTTTTGTTTCCAAACCCTAGCCTATCTCAAATTACATACCCTAAAAGTCCTATTTAATCTTAGGGTGAAGTTGATTCAATGGTCGAACATTTTCAATAATATATTAGAGTGCATTTCACCTTGGTTAATATGTAATATCCTTTCATGAGATTATTTTTTTCACTTTTATATCCCGTTCTTCATTAATGGCATGTGTGTAGCCTAGTTTCCATTTACAATTACTCCTTATGCCCGTATTCCTGTGTGCGTTACATGCCCTTTCTAAGTGCTTTCATTTGTTGAGTGTAACAATTGAAGAGAACTTGAGTCATGCATGCTTTAGTGTCTACATGGATTATAAAAGTTTTTCCAAATCTAAATTACCACATGTGTTTACTTATTTCGCGTTTCTATGGTTTTAATTTTTGTTAAATTGCTCTTACAATGTCAATAATTGCCGACTTTTGTGTGAAACCCACACGAGACAACACTCGTCCCCTAAGGCCGCCTAGGGATTACATGGCTTATTGCATACGCTGAATGCAATCGTTCATTCGTGAAAGTTACATATTTCTTCTGTTATGGTTTTATTGTTGGCTTTTTTTTCTTCATAGTTCATGGCTCGGGAGTAGCAATGTCTAAGTTAGGGGGTTTGATTAGTCACATTTATTGAATTTAAAACCCCGTTAATTTGTGCATTTTAGCATTATCGTGCATGTCATTCCCAGTTCTTATGCTCATTTATTGATTAACCCCTATTTTCATCATATATATTGCGTGTGCCTTAATTGATCTTGTGTAGGTCTCGAGAATGCAAGACATGAAGTTTGGTTGAATCTCGAAAAAGTTTCGTTGAAAGTCACAAAGTCGAGGGCAATTTAGTAAATTTATCATTCAATTTTTGATCTCGAAATATTCACAGAAGCTGATGCCCTTCGAATCATCTTCGCGTGGCCTCCGGCGATGTATGAATTCGAGTTGTATCGAAGAAGTTACAAATGATTCTGTGGAGCTTGGGCCATATAAGGCCATTCAAGTCGCCCCTTCCTTAATTTGAGAGAAGGTTCGAATCGATTTGGGTACCAACCGAATCGATTCAATTTCATTCATTGCAACATTTTCCCATTAGAGAATTTATTCAGATTGGTGCCGAATCGATTCGACCCTGTTTCTATGTATTTACTAGTTTGCCATTTTTGAGATTTTTGGGGTATATCTCTTTGCTTACTCATTGTAAAGATCAGATTCTTTGTATTAAAAACCTTCTAAAGATAAAAACTCTCTATTCTTTCTCCTAGGTCAAGTTCATTTATTTTTCTTATCTATATGTAAAGCATTGATTACTTATAAGTTTGTAGTTGTTAATGCAAGAAAGGTTCATTTACTTCTTCTATATTTGTTCTCTTAGCTTTAAATTACATTTATTACCATCTCTCGTATTGGTTTCTGTATAACTAAATGACTTTCTTAATTATGTTATTCTTTTGCATGTGTAGCTTAATTTCCATGATGAGTAGCTAGACTTCTTGCTAGGGATAATGACCCAAACTTGAATGCTTGAACTTCATATTTAGGGTTTGGTGTATAATTGTTCTAATGGAACTTCATGTGTTGGTAATTGAGTATCCTAGTCTCGTAACTTCCCTTGTCATGCAAGGGTAGTGTTTGATCATTTACCACAAACCCAACCCATTTAGCAATAACTTATTAACCCCTAATCCTCCATCGATGAGTTTTATCTCTACATGGTTGATGTTTCGAATTAATTAGCTATGCTCGATTAGAATTAAGTTGGACCATATCCTATCATCTTTTTAGAAAATACGAGGTGGGAGAATGATCCTCAATCCCTTTTATCTCTTGAACTTAAGCTTACCTTAGTTCGTTTCAGTTTATCTTCATAGTTAACTCGTTCTTTATTAATTAAATGCATTTTAGTATAGCGATTACTTAATCTCACCACTTCAAACGACAAATCAACTTTTGCAATTTATCTTTGTGATGATTAGAGAATAACTTTTAACCCACACGAGTTCTCTTAGGAGTGTTCAATCTACGTGGAATACGATTCCAGACTTACCCGAATACTACTTGTAGCGATACATTTTCACTTGAATCATACACCATTTTTAGAGCATCACTTAGTTATGTTAATTATGTTCTATAATTATCAGCCTCCTTTTGGCCCACATCACTTGCAATGCAAGTCTACAACTCATATGCAAACAGAGATTAATACACCAAGTGGAACATGTAATTAATGGTAGTTGCACATGCGTTCTTCCCCATTCTACATAATTTAAATTTGTTAATGTTATTTTAAGACTCATAGAGGTAGTGGATTATAGAATCACTATATTGGTGTATATTTTAGATTGGTATATTGCTTATCAGATTTTTGACATTTTGAGGGAAAAAAGATTCCTTTTCCCACTTTAATCTTTTTAATTGGAAGAAATAATAGCATGCATAAATCCATCTGATGAATAACCCTGTGTTGTTTTGACACTTGACCACTAATTTAACTATTTATAGTTTTGATTTAAAATGATGTTCCATTTTAATTTATTTTGTGTCTTTTAATAAAAATAAATTCCATATAATTCAGTTTTTTCCAATACTAAGATTGAGTTTGTTCGACATGTTCTTATTGGTAAATATGAAGATTACTTCTAGGATAATGAATTCTACTTTTGCAAGAAATATCACGAAGACTACTTTGGGGAGAATATTATGTTCAGAACTTTAAAGTTGTTAAACTTTGTTTTGAGTACTATTATGGTTATAACCTAGATGGTTTATCTTGCACTACATTTTGTTTTTGACATTTTAATTGTTATGAGTAAAATATAGTTTCAGATCAGTTTAACATCACTAAAATATATTTTGTCTTTGAAATATAGTTTAATACATTTTATCGCGTGTTTTTATGTTTCGAGTGAAATTTGTGATTATTGGTTAAGTTTAGTGCATTGCCATTTGTTGAGCACGAGTTTTAATTAGTGCATTTATATCTATTTATTTAATGAAAAATTAATATATTTTTAAAAATATATTAATATTGCTAACTGAATTTAACCATTACAAATCAAAAAATTTGTTGCAAATATGACACTCCCAATCTATTACAATGTATTTTGAAATGGTTTGCATCCGTTATAATTTTTATATTTGTAATGGATAAACACCGTTACAATTTAGTAAATTCGTTACTAATATATAGTATGTGTACCAATGCTAAATCCGTTACAAAATAAATTGTAACGGTTTTTGTCCATTACAAATATTCATTTTGTTATGGATTTTATCCGTTACAAATTTTGTTGGTAAAATAAATAATGCCAATTTTCTAATAGAATTAATCTGTTACAAATATTTTTTGTAACGGTTTTTTCGTATTACAATTGACCTGTTTTGGTATAGTGGTTGATCAAATGGACATATTCATATGAAAATTTACTAGGGAAAATGTATGTTATCTGCTTGTTAAAGGAGAATGAGTTTTACTTATTAAATGATTCCATGGAAGGGACATGAATGAAAGATTTATCTTATAGATCTTGAACATAGTTGATTATGGATTTAAGCGAGGATGAGTCTCCGTTTGGTTATATTTAATTACCAAATCTTTGAAGCTTTGTCAGATCTAATGGATCTGGAACTTCTCATTCTGAACTTTGTCGGTGTTTCATTGTTTGAAATGAAGAGAGGTGGGGCTGAAGAGCAGGTCTCCACTACAGAGAATTAATGTCAGAGGTTACTTCAATTGAGAGGCGGTGTCAGAGGTTATCGTCACAATAGTAAGTGTTGTGTGTTGCGTGTTTTGTCTTTCGATTTTCTAAATTGAAGTGAGAGATAGGCTAAGGAAATGTATATGTTAGGATGGTAATTAAAAGAAGAGGGAAATTTTGGGGAGTGAATTAATTCAGGGACTAAATTTATAAAATTAATGTTAAGTATCCTATTTATATCATAGGATTGTTGATATGTCATTTTCCACAAAAGCCATAAAAAAGTTTACATGTAAAACTTCCATTATGATTTTAGGACAATCAACTTTTTTTTTTATAAAAATAGTATCTATTTCTTTTGTCCTAAATATTTTTTTTTAAAAAAGGAATTTATAAGTTGATTTTTCTTTAAAAATTTAGTTCATTTTCTTTTGGCTTAAAATGTGATGTTTTACTAAAAAATATACTAGCGTCAAAATGAAAAATCAAATTTGCACCATCATTTTTTAGTTGTTTTAATGTATATATCCTCATTTTTTGTTTTAATAAGAAAATGATTACGCGGAATGCTCAACTTTTTAGTATTACAATGTGGAATAAGTTTTTTGTATTAACATTACAAATTTAATTTTGCAATGGGAAAAGTGGAAATGTGAGAGTACGCCAGCAATCAATGATTAACTTGTTTAATTAAATTCCAATTTTTAATCTAAAAAATCCTAACTCTTGCAACCAAATTGTGACAGACTAAAACCAAGCAAGCAAAGTCAATAACAATATGTGGAAAAATCCCCCAAAGGGGCAAAACCATTTATTTCTCTATAATATGTAACTACTTACAATCACAGCACAATACAATTTTGACGCATGAATACCCCCAGTCGTCGGTTCGTCAGCGACGACATTTGTCAGCAAGAGGTCCCGTAAGAACTTCAATATCAGCAGTGGATAAAGACCCTTCTTCTCCACAAGTTTACTCCAAGATGAGTAGAATAATTATATCTAGGGTTTAAAGATTCACATAAATGTTTGGGGAGGATTTGTGAATCAAAAAGGCACTAAACCTTGAAAAAACGAAGTCTATTTTTGGGAAGAATAATCGCAGAAACGTCAATGCCAAAAGACTTGACAAACGTGTAGAATGGGCGCCGATTTAATTACAAAAATTGAGGGGGCGCGTCGCACGAATGAAGTACAGGTGTCGGTCGAATGTCAGGCTACGTCGCTTAAATGACTTCGCGTAAGATGTCTATTTCGCGCGGACGACCAGCCAATCTCGGTCGAACGATGTCAGCGAGATTTTTTCCCTTCGCCTCAACACTTAGAAAAATTTCATATTGCGAAGTAAAAATGTTCTATCCCTTTAAAAATATTTCATAAAAATTTTCTAAATATTTATGTAAATAATAAACACTCCAAATAAATTATTTTACAATAATCGTGAGTGGAGTAGTGGGAACGGTTGAAGAGTACATTACATGTTGTATAAGGCATGTATGAAGATGATGGATGCATGAATTCGGATCAAGGTCATCGTCGATGATCGTGTTAACGTGCCGAATGTAGCGGTATCAGACATGTTAACTGTAATCTAGGACAAACAGAAAATTCCTAGATTCTAACTCGGACATTTATAAATTCATGTCCTTATAGTAGCTAGCTAGAAATGGAGCCGATGATAATAAGGCGATTATGGGAGCCCATTTAATACAATTCGCAAGAGTAGCTGACCATCCCAGATCGATCAACACGTTGCTTGACCCAAATCATGAATTAAATTATGATCGAAGTATTTTATATACATTAGAACACTTATGGATATAGTCAAATAAAATACCAACAGTCTCAGATGAGATATTCAAATATTCCATGGCTTATCGATGTGATTGTTTTAAGTTCTTTGTACAACTCAAACTCTATGATGACAGGCCTATAAATTATACGACTTGACCTCGGGCAAGGGAATATAAACAGTAACCTCTCCGTGGACATAGGCAAGTTGTTGAACGACGTATATCGTTGTGTTGTGATCTTTATTTTATGCCTTTGTGATTATTTTCGTGGATTTCTGTATTGTGATATTTTATGTACTCATAATTGGCACCGTTTGTGGGCAATGATTTTTATTCCTATAAAAACATTCATTAACAGAAATCCGGTGATGTATCACTATATCAACAACATTTCCCAAGCTGAGATGTCTAAAAAGACCCAATTCCTCCTAGGGTCAGGTCTGAGATTCGCTAGTAAACAAACCCCAGGTTCTGCCAGGATACGCAACCTTCTGAAGAAATCCACGGGCCACCTATCTCTACACAGATATCTAGGTTAGATAATGTTTACGAAGCCAGGATTCACGAACTCTTTCCTAAAAGGGCGTCTTGAAAGAGTGGAGAGAGATCTCCAAAGGGCTTCTAGAAAGAGTTGCAATAAGACTCATAGTCCTTAGGTGACCAAGACTCGCAGCCGAGGGAGGAGCTCCAGGCATGACCAGGAGAGAACTGAACGTGACAAGTCTAAGTATGGACAATCAGATTGTGTCCATCCAGATAGATGCCATAAAAGCCATGATCGACCAAATAAAGACAAGGATTTTGGTCCATAGGGAGATGGACCAACATCTAGCCCACCATGGAGCGAGATCCACCAGAGAGCTAGCCATGAGAGATCTCAACACTCAAATGAAATCCTCTTTTTTTAAGGGAAATTAAAGAAGAGAGGCCCCATAAGAAATTCACTGTCCTTAGGTTCAAGATCTACGACGGGAAAATCGATCCCATAGACCATGTTAGGTAATACAAACAAGAAATGATCTTATGAAACCATAATGATGCATTAATTTATCGAATGTTCCCATTGAGCCTACATGATGTAGCACATAAAAGGTTTGAGAGGCTTCCTCATAGGTCGATCAAAAACTTTGCAACTATAATGGAGGCTTTCGCTGCTCATTCATAACCAATAACTCCCATCCCAAGCGGATGGAAGCATTATTTACGATGAAGAAGAAGCCACGGGAGAACTTTCAAGATTACGACGAAAGGTATTGATAAGTTTTGAATGAGATAGAGGACTACTCAGACCAAGTTGCATAGAATCCTTCAAAATTGGTATGTCAACCACCTCTTTGCTACACCAGTCCCTTACTAAGAAAGAGGTTATCACCATCGATGATCTTATTACCCGTATTGAGAAGTACACCAAGGTGGAAGATGTAATTTATTCTAACGCATGGACAATGGTCGAGCAAAGGAGAACAAGGAAAAAAATAAGAGTGATACACAAAAGAAGGGAAATAAGAATGGGGGAAAGAATGGCTCCAAGAATGGAAATAAGGTCGGTCCTTCTAAGGCTTTCCAGGAAGTTAACACAGTCTTCAAGGAACTCATTTACAAAATTCTAAGCAAAATCAAAGATGGTCCATTTATTAAATGCCCTAAAAAGATTGGTGGCGACCTAACCAAAAGGAACAATGTGCTGAGATGCGCATTCCACAAGGAGGGCACTCATAGAACTGAGAATTTCAAGGATCTAAAGTCACACTTGGAGGAGTTGGACCAAGCAAGGATCCTCAATGAGTATATCGAGAAAAAAATTGATAATGTTTCACCCGATGGCAACCAGAAGCTAGATAACTTCCTCGATAAGGATACAGGATATAAGTTCGCAGTTATCCAAGGGGCATCAGACCTCAAGCCGATCCAAGGGAACGCCATTCGGATGGAACTCAAGAATGTAATAGCCGTTACGATGGATTTTCTGATCGACCCTGACAAAACCCAGTCTGGTAAACGTCAGCAGCCAGAGGACGTCGACTACACCAAACATATCATATTTATCGAGGAAGATTTAGTCGGGATGAGAAATTGCATCATGACGTACTCGTGATCATACTCAGAATAGCTAATTGGGATGTTGATAAGATGCTTGTGGACCAAGGGATTTCTTCGGAAGTGATGTACCTAGAATTTTTCCATAAATTGAAGTTGAACATCACCGACCTTAAAGAGGCCACTGTCTCATTGGTTCACTTTGCATGAAGGGTCATGATGCCATTGGGGAAGATAATTCTCCCAGTTAGAGAAGGAAACAACTCAAAACTCATTGAGTTCTTAGTGATGGACATTGATTGAGTCCTTGTATCATTCCATCTTCGATAGAGGTTGGCTCCATGCCATAAATGTCGTACCATGCATGTTCCACTAAAAGTTAAAGTGTGTTACTGATCGGGGGTGGTTGAAATCTATGGCGATCAGGCCATAGCCATGAAGTGATTCATTCCAGCCATCTGCCCAAAGAAAGAAAAGAAGAAGGAGATAGAGTATGCTCAGGAGGGAGTAGGGTCCATCGCACTGATAGAGTCGTTGAAAACCTGGAAGATTTTATAGCCTGTCATTGACTCCACGTTGTTCTAGACTTTAAGATAATCACTCAAAAGGCTCACCTAATAGCCCCCGAGAAGGCTAAAGCAGTGGAAAATGAAGTAAGGAAGCTACTAGATATAGGATTCAGTAGGGAAATTCAGTTTCCTAAATGGTTATCCAACCCAGTAGCAGTGTGAAAGAGCAACGACAGTCGAAAGGTTTGTATGGACTTCACATACCTCAACAGGGCTTGCCCCAAGGACAGTTTACCACTTCCCAAAATAGATCAGTTGGTTAACGCTACAACAATGCATGAAAGGATGATCTTCTTGGACGCCTACTATGGTTACCATCAGATCCCTCTATACGTACCAGACCAGGATAAAACGTCATTTATGACCCCCATTGGTTTGTATTGTTATAGGATCATGACGTTCAGATTAAAAAATATAGGGGAAACTTATCAAAGATTGGTCACCAATATGTTCAAGAAATAGGTGGGAGATATGATTGAAATCTACATCGATGATATGCTGGTCAAAAGCAATGGAAAAAATGATAACCTCACAGACTTATCCAAGACATTTGAGATCCTCAGGAATTATCGGATGAATCTTAATGCGAGTAAGTGTTCATTCGATGTCCAGTCAGAAAAGTTCTTGGGCTAGGCAATAAAGGGGTAATTGAGGCCAATCTAGATCAAATTGACGCTATCACAAGAGTTCAGTCTCTTCAGATGTTAAGAGATGTTCTAAATCTTACCAGTATGGTCATAAAACTTAATCTCTTTATCTCTAAGTCTTCAAAACATTATCGACCATTCTTCCAGCTGCTAAAAAAGGAAAAGGGCCTCACGTGGAACGATGACTGCTTGTAAGATCTGGAAGAGATAAAATACTACCTTAGAAATCCACCGCTTTTAGTAATTCCATATGATAAAGACCCACTATTCATTTACCTCGCAGTATCAGATCATGCATTAAGCTTCGCCCTGGAACGTGAGAAAGAAAGAAGTCAACATCTGATTTATTATGCCATCAAGACACTTCTAGATGCAAAACAATGATACCTTCCTTTGGAGAAGCTTGCCTATGCGCTGTTAGTTTTTTCAAGTAATTTGAAGTACTTTGAGACGCATTCGATAATCATAATAACTTCCTACCACCTCAAATCCATTCTGTGGAAAGCCAACCTCTCTGGAAAACTCTTAAAGTGGTTGGTAAAACTCGGGATATTTGATAACCACTTCCAGCCCAGAACAACAATTAAGGGACAGGTCTTAGAAGACTTTATTTCTAGGTTTACAGTAGATTAATCGGTAGAACAACTGGATAATGAGCAGTCAATAACACAAGAGGCACAGTCCAAAGACTGGACCTTATACATTGATAGAGCCTCTAATTTTAAGGTAACTAGAGTAGGGATCATTCTCATCACCCCCGAAAACACTGTGATTCATCAAGGAATTATATTAGGATTTGAGGCCTCCAATAACGAAAATCTCTGATTTGTGAAAATCCAAACTGCTGAGGGTAAAATGCCTCTATATATTTGACAATTCCAAACTGGTCTCTAAGTAGGTAAGCGAGGACTTCAACGCCAATCGGATGGAAGCCAACCTCATCGTAGTAAGAAGACTCGTGGAAGATTTCAAGAAGGTGGAAATTAAACAGTTACCAAAGAGGCAGAACATCTATGGTGATGCCTTAGCGGCTTTGAGTTCAGCAATCGAATCTGACCTGAGGAGAACTATTCAAATATAGTTACTCGTGCCGTCAAACATTGACCAAATAATCAATAAAGGCCCCCAATTGGATGGATTCTTTCATAAATTACTTAAGGAGTGACACACTGCCCGATGACAAGAGGTCGACCCATTAAGTAAGGGTCAAGGTTGCTTGTTTTTATCTCTCCCCACAAGGAAAGCTCTACGAGAAGTTGTTTACAGGTCCCTACCTTTAGTGAATCCACAAGCAAGATACCAAGCAAGCCTTAGCGAACTCCTTGATGGCATCCATGGGAGTCACACAGGAGGAAGATCCCTGACCTTCCGAGCAATAAAGGAGGGTTACTGGTGGCCTCATTTGCAGAAGTATGAAAGTACTTACGTTTACAAGTGCAAAAAATATCAGAAGCATTCTCCCGTGATTCACCCGCCCCCTAGTGACCTGAAATTATTGACAAGCCCATAGTCGTTCATGCAATGGGGACTAGCCATAGGGGGAACACTACCTTCCACAACTGGAAATCATAAGTATTTATTGGTAGGAACAAATTACTTCACCAAATGGGTAGAGGAAGAACCAATAGATTACATTCGTGACTCAGATATGACCAGGTGTATCTGGAGAAACATCATAGCGCACTTTGGGGTACGAAGTACTATCATCATAAAAAATGGAACGTAATTTGAAAGTGATTTATTTTAAGGCTTTTATGATGAACACGATATTAAGCACCACTTTTAGTTATGTGGCTTATCCCCAAAATAATGAACATGCATAGTCTTCTAATAAAACCATGCTCGACGGACTAAGAAAATAGTTAGAAAGGGCCAAGGCTATCTGGTTGGATGAGCTCCCTCACATCCTATGGGTTTATCGTACCACCCCAAGGAGACCAACTGGGAGACACCATATGCGCTCACCTATGGGATGGAGGCCATCCTCTAACTAGAAGCAGGTCTCTCCATTATGAGAAGCACCTTGGTTGATCATGGCCTTAACAATGATGCATTAAGCACTGAACTTGACTTAGTAGATGAGCGAAGAGAGCAGGACATGATTAAGTTAGCTTCTTATCAACAAAAATTTATTAGGCAGTACAATAAGAAAGTCAATTCGAGGAAGTTTCTGATAGGAGATTAAATCTTAAGGAAAGTCCCTGACAGTTTCGTAAAACCATTAGATGGTAAATTGGGATAAAATTGGTAAAGAATCTTCCAAGTAATCGTAGATGACCTTAAAGGATCATATCTTTTGGAAATGCTGGAGGGCCGGGAGATACCAAGGGCATGGACCGCAACCAATCTCAAGAAGTTTTACGTTTAAATCCTCTTCATCTTTACTAGAACATTTAGTTTAATCATATTTATATTGTCCGTTAGACAATATTAAATGAATAAAGGCCTATTGGCCCCCTTACTTTCATATTTTGCATTTACTTCTTAACTCTTCTTGGTTACAACTCATTAATACACACCTTTTCCAAACGATTACTCCTTCGTGCATGGCTAAACTCTTGAGATCACGACAAGTTGTTAAACTTGTTTTCAATCATGGAACTTAACATGCTGCGCAGGGTTTATCGCAGTTATAACAAGTTGATAAATGCGTTTCAATTACAATATCCCTCAGGTCCTTGTTGAAAACATAAGGGACCTCATGGGTTTCCCTAGCAACCACAAAAGCCCTATAGGGGTTGGTCACAAAAAACTTCCTCGGGCGAATTGCCCATCTACCAGGTGCATTCTTGCCATCATCCTACCTAGGCCTAAGGAACTGTGACGACACAACCTAAAAGGCAAAGTAGATCGAAAGACGCTGCTAAGGCATGTTGGATGGAAAGAATGTTCAAACGCAAAACAACATATGGCTAACTTTATTTTTTTAATACCATTTAGTCAGCGAAAAAGCTCAAGATGATAAAATCAAAGACAAAAAGGTGGTCGATTAAGTGTTATGCAGTGAATCGATATTATTTGATCAGCATAATATGAATGTTTAGTCAGCACAGGCTCAAAACATCATAAATGGGTAAATAACACTTTTCATTAATTAAAATGAGGAGTTACATTTACATCAACACCTAAAAAAACATTAAAAGATTCACGACGTTCGAGGGTGGTGAGCGAGGTAGTCTACAACTCGTGATCTTTGACCATCATCTAGATGGGGGACCAACTCCTCTTCAACATCTTCTAAATGATGTTCCCAAAGTTTAACATGAATAGCATCTATTGGGATCCACTAGTCATGCTTCGAAAAGGGATTGTGGCGATAGGTCGAGCAGTCGATCTGATATTTGTACCACAAGTTAGATTCCTTAGGCATTTTTAATTCCCTAAGAACATTAAGCCACCCCAAGCAAACACAAGGTCCTCTACTTCCTTCAACCTTGATGGGACATCAGTCCAACTTTGGTCATAGACATCTACCAAGACCAGTCAAGGACCTTTTCGAAATAAGTTCCTCGGCCTTTTCAAGTCTCTTTGAAGTCCGATAACAATCACATATGCCCATCGAACATCTCATTTGAGCTCAGCGACCTCCCTTTGCAGAGCTTAGGTCTCAGCTCGAGCTACCCCCAGACAATGAAGAAGATCCTCGCAGAACTAAAGAAGACCCTGATTGGGCGTTCTCCTTCGATCGAGCAATTTTTTTTCTCAAGTCATTATTTTCCTTTTGAATCAACTCGTTGGAATCTAGAAGTCTGGCCTTTAAATCATTTACCTCTTCTTAAACTGAGGCCCCAACCTCTTCCATCTCTTGAAGATTATCTTTTAGCTTAGCGATCAATTCAGATTGGCCATTGTATTATTGATTTCTTACCCTCAAGGATTCACAGATCTTCACGAAGGTCTTACGGGCCTTTAAGTTAATATCTGGCCCAAGGATCTGCCACAGGTGGGAGTTAACAGAAATAATAAGCTATAAACAACAACCACCTAATCACAAGCAAAAATCAACACGCACATATTGAGTAATGCATACATAAAAGAAGATTCCATCTTTATTAATTAAAAAGGGGGAGCCAAGGCCAGTACAAACAAGTTTCTAGAAACAACCCAAAATTACAAAATATAAAGCAGTACAAGGAAGAAAGAAAAAAGTCATAGTCTATAGCCTTGGATCTTTCACCTGATCATCTTCCACAATGGCCTTGCCTTTGTCATAGTAGGTTACTCCCCACCATCGTCATCACCAATACCCCCCTCAGCAGAAGTATCCCCTATATGGGTAGAAGGATGATTATTACCTTCCTCCTCTTCCTTATATGGATCAGGGTCAGGGGAGTGAAGACCAAAGAGTTTATACATAGCAGAGATTCTAGATGCCTTCAGGGCTTGGTCCCAACCCTTTTTGAAGGCAACTTTGTAACTATAGGACACCTGGAATTCTGCATCATCACAGGCCTTGTTAAATCCTTCACGATAGCTGGTCTCATTTTTCTAATAAAGATCACCCTTCAGCTTGGTGACCTTGGCTGACAAGCTCTAATTTTCCTCATTCAGCCTGTCCTTTTCAGCAACCACCTTCTTTTGGGACCTGTCGGGCTCATCAAAGGCCTTGGACATCTTTCCTTTCTCTCACTCCCATGCCTGCGAGTTTTAGTAAAGGCTTTCTTTTCAGCCTTCAAAACATCTTTTAGCTTTGTGTCCTTCCTTGACTTGTCAGCATGGTCGTCTATAAGAGTCATAAAATAAGATAATAACTGCACGAAGAGAAATATAACCTCATAGTTAGCATGGAGAAAGAGAAAATATAATAAAAAGAAATAGTTTGAGCACAAGGACTTACTAGGGCCATCCCCTTAGCAGTTTTTAAAGCCAGCTGGGATGACCCCAACTCGAGGAACGCTCATAGTAAGTAGCGATCACTGCCCTCTTAATTAAATTATGGGCGAGACGAGGTAGGGTAATCACCCGCACTAGTTCCTTCAGCAACTGCAACATGGGCCAACCTTCTTTTAGCATCTTTCCTCTCTTCTTATTTTTTTTCCTCTTCTTCATTGTCTTTCTCCTCTCTTCTTCTCTTTTACTTCCTTCCTCTTCTCCTTTTCATTCTCTTTCCACTTATCCAGTAGGCTAGAACCACTAGACCTCATGGACCCAGTATCAGAAGCTTTCAGAGACTTGAGACGATTGGATAGGACGGCTTAATCATCATCATCATCAGGATGCTTAAACTTCCTCCTCTTCACCAAAGGGTCCATGTGTTCTTCCTCCTCTTCTCTTTCTTATTTTTTTCTTCTTTCTCTTCTTCTTCTTCCTCTTTTCGCTATTCTTTTCCCTTATCCTCTTCTCCTCCTCCTCCTCCTCTTCCTCTTCTTCTTCTTCTTCTTCTTCTTCTTCTTCTTCTTCTTCTTCTTCTTCTTCTTCTTCTTCTTCTTCTTCCTTCTCTTCTCTTCTGAACTATCTCCCCGCCCGATCACAATGAGATCATAAGGATCGACCTCAGGAGCCTTTAAAGTCATAACTTTATCAACCGAACAAGCAATAAAGCTACTTCATGTGTCACTACAAAAAAAATTACTTTTTGAGACAATGCTCCAGTCGTCTTAAAAATTCCTCTGGCCTTCTTAAAAGCCTTTTGTGACGCCATTTGAGACGGCAAAGGGGCGTAATATTAGACCACCATTTTAAAAGCTTTTTGAGACGGTGAAAAATTCGCCTTTTAAAGTTTTTCTAGAGACGCCAACAAACGTCCCGAAAGATTTTTTTGAGACGATAATTTAGCCGTCTCAAAAAGTCCCCATTTATGGAACCCTTTTGAGACAACAAAGAAGTAGTCTTTAATAATTTTGGGACCAAAATTATAATTTCATCCATTCCATAATATACTCTATATAATTATAAACAAAACTTCTTAAAAATAATATGACATATATTGCATCCCGTTTAAACATATAATATATAATTTTCCATTCAACTATAATTAAAATTCGTACAAAGAAAAAATACACAATTTAAACATTGTGTCCAACATAGATCTCTCTATACAATTTCACTCGTCTCATTAGAAAAAATACATAAAAAAACCATCTATCCTTAACATAAAATGATGTACGCAAAGTAAACTAACAATCTTCAAGAATACGACCTCCAACAAAACGACTTCAATATCTTGCCTTATGCACAAAAAGTATTCACCTGTAATAAAATTTATTAAGTGTCAGTTACCTTTAACAAAGAAGTAATCTTTTTAATACTTCCTATAGATGACAATCTTTAAAAACCTTATCAAATTTGTATATCTTCATATTATTTACTTTTAAAAACCCTTAATATTTTTTAAAAAATTCGACAGAGTCTCTTTTATTTATTCATGAAAATCAACTTGTTTAAACATAAAAATTAACGCAAAAACAACGACAGAAATAGCCACAACACTCTAAACAACTAATGTAAATAAATATACACATTATGATTTATTTTATCGTTGGACAACATAATGAACAAAATTTAACTTGAATATCTCTCACCCTGCTTGTGGTTGAGAGCAAGACTAAAGAGGACATAAGAGACAAGGTCTTTGTTCGAGAGAATGGATGCAAAAGCTCCAATGGTAAAAGGCTCAAGTATACATATAACAAATCCTCATGGGATAGTAAACTTCTTACAACAAATGGGATACAAAACACAGTTAGCTGTGGTTCTGAAAAAGTCAAGAAAGATTAAGTTGATTTAGATACTTGGAAAATACTTGTTTAAAACCCAATACAAAATTAGTTCTAAAGATATCATGATTTTATAAATATAAAATAAGAACAAACACTAAAAACCTAACTGATTTAACTATATCACTTAATGGACTGATTACTAACTGAACTAATAACCTAACTGACTTGAGGACTGAAACAATATACTTGTAATACTAAACAACCACAAAAAGGGTAATGAAAACCCCTTAACCGATTTACGAAGTAATAAAGCAACTAAGATTACCAACCATTTCGAGTACCAGCTAAATCAAATCAATGTGCAATACACCATGTAACAACGTATCACCATCATCATCAATGTACCAAGTCCTAGTTCTTTTAGCAACACCCAAAATATAATTATAGTACCTCCACCACAACAAAATGAATTATATGGATTCCAAAAAAAATAAAACTACAATAAAATACTTCGATCAATGTCTTATTAATGGTTTTGGATTCCAACAATCCATACAGATGATGAGGATTATATGATGTAACATTACCAAAATGTAGAGAAGTTGCATGAACAATTGAATTGTTAAAGGCCATGTGGACTCCAAAATTGTTTATTTTATAGGGAGGGTCATCAAGTGTGGATAATGGAGTAAATACAAAGTGGTATTATTATTGTGTGCTAATGATCATTTTTTGTTATAACTTATAATGGTATTATTATTGTGTGCAGGGGAGTTCGAATTCATATGTTGGTTTGTCCACTGCATTTCTACTTATTAATGATATGAACATGAAGCTGAGTGTTGTTCGTGAAGATAATGAGGTTTTTAATGTCGTTAAAACTCTAAATGCTGACACTTGTCTAGTTATTAATGGCCATGACAGATTTTTCTATGTTCATTATTAGGAGATAATAAAAATGGATCTTATAGCTGCTCTACAGGAATCATTTCTTAGGCATGAGCTATCCAATAGTTGATGTAGTACTTGCATAGATCTTATGAACCTTTTATGTAAATTTATATTTAAACTATACATATAGGGAGAGCAAAAGTTACATTTTCATAAAATAACTGTGATACTCTCATTAAAGTAACAATATCGAGCAATATATGTATATGTATTACGACTTCGATGCTATGAGTCCTAATTACAACCCCAAACCACTTTTCCTCACAACATGTATGATTTTTTTTCGCATTCTAATTATATATTCCTATTATTATTATTATTATTATTATTATTATTATTATTATTATTATTATTATTATTATTATTATTATTATTATTATTATTATTATTATTATTATTATTATTACTACTATTGTTGTTGTTGTTGTTCCTCATGATATGTATGGTCAAATATTATTATTCTGAATAGTTTATTATTGTTTTTCCATTTCTGAGAATATACTGATGTAAGATTCACATGGAAATACCTATTGTCTATAATAATTACGTCATAAACCCAATGGGATAAGCTAACTGACATAATCTCTTCATGTTACTCATTTTTATTTAGCCCATAGACTTAAACAACATATGATTGTGATAGTATAATGAAACAACATACCAATTGTCTAGAGCTATTTATATTTAAAAGTTCAATAATTTTCATTAAGATTCAATTGTTAATTATATTATGCCCAATATATGATCGGATTGATTTTGAAGTGTGTCCATTTTTTAGTAAAACATATATAGCCATATCAAAATCATTTACAATAGCAGCAGCCCTTGGTGGAATCCTCGTACCAGTAGACCAATCCATCCTCATTTGTATAGGGTACAAAAAGTTGAGAGCTAAGTGGTGACTCTCAATATGGATATTCCAAAATAAATCCTCTAAATGATAGAACAGAGTAAGATGGAGCAGGGCATCCCTTTTTTGATTTCCAATCCAAAATAGCCATGAGTGATTGATCCACCGGTAAGATATTAGCATAAGGGAGAAGGGCATCCCCTTATGCCAAATGATGGAGAAGGGCATCCCCTTATGCCAAATGATAATGCAGAAGCAAGTGGCAGCCTAATTAATGGCAGTGATGAGCTCAGTCATAAGGGAGTGATGTGGCAGTAGGAGTTAGTGTTTTGACATTTGAGTTCTGTTATTATTTGTTTCATTTATTTATGTTTTCTTTAAACTTTATGTTCATATTTATCTCAGATTTGTTCAACCGTTAGGAATTTAGGTTTTAGATATTTGGAATTCAAGTCCCTTATAGCGGTGTATATATTTTGTATTCATTTCGATGATCAACGTGAGACATATTTGGTAAGCTAGGCAGTAAACAAGAAAAGTGAGACTTCATTAAACATACTTTAGTTCCTAGCTCTTCATACAATGTCAAATGGTCCAAGAATAGAAGTAGCAAGCCATATTTTACTTCACCCAGGGACTCTTAAGGGTGAGTAATTTATTATGTGCATCTTAAATAGTGTAGTACAAGGTATTTTCTTGAATTAAAACATTGCTTCATTTTAATCTTGTGTGATTGCAGACAGTCATTCTCAAGAGAAGAAACTGATTAGGGAACCACAAAGAATTAAATTTTATTTGAAGAAACTTCCATATCATCAGAATATAGATCAGTGAAATAAGAGACAATGTGATTTTGATAAGCTCTTAGTCAGTGAGAATAGCTCCATCATATTTTAAGTAAGAAATTATATTGATTGATCTTCTTTGCTGGATATGTTTGTGGAAAACTGTTGTGCATTTATCTCTTTCTTTAACCCATTTTATTCTAGACTTTTCCTTCCAGATTTTTTCTTCAAAGTTTAAGGCCTTAATCAATTTGTTTTGGCAGTCAATCTCAGTTTTATCTCTGACAGGATAACGGACATATATATGGCACGTGGCATATATATGGGATGACAAAATAAAGTGAAAGAAATGGAAAGATAAATGGAGTATTTATTGAGAGGATAAAAAAGATGGCACGTGGCATAGTTGGATGAAGTCTAGACTTAAGTATTGTTGTGCGTTTTATAATATATAAAGATTATTAGTTACACCAAGTACACATATACCATTTAAAGATTATTAGTTACACCAAGTCTTGGGAGTTGATTACTTTCGTCGATAGGTTTTGGATTGTCATAAGTGTAGGACATTCATTGATAGAAGTGAGGTATTTTGGGTGTGAGTGCCGATGAGGACAACATGAGTCGCATTTAATATTTTTTAAGTAAAGTTTCTAGCAAATGTGGGATCTAATGAGAAATGATTTTCTAAAAATATTTTCATGGTTCCTAAGATGAAGAAATAGAATTGGGCCTTTGTATACCATGAGAACAGATCCCAACGGCTTTTTCTAAGAAGGAATACCTATAAAGGGAACTATAATTATATTATATCCTTGTTGTTCAGATGAAAGATAAGTAACATTCTAATTTTCTGAGGCTTAGAGCTTATCACTCTTAAAGGAATGTGATTTAACACTATAGGAGCATATTTGTATATGCCATTTGTGTAGTGCATGGAAAATAGATTGAGAAAAATAAAGGAAAAAATATTTAAAGAGATAGGGAGGAAAAATCTTTGAGGAAGAGTAGGAGTTGAAGGTATTTATTTATAGTCCCAATAGCTACTGCCATTTACACCCCAAACATGCCAGAAGTCCTAGCGACATGATTCCTCGCCTTCTCAACGTAGTCTACACTCAGTTATTTTCCTTCCTAACAAAATCCCAATATTGAGGGACATATTCATTAAAACAAATATGACAATTGAAGTGTCATACTAGCCCAGATGTATACATGACTAGATATTGTAGTCCGCTAAGATTCCATCATTAGTTAGGTCAATAGTTTCACATTGATCTTTTAAGTAACATTTAATAATAGGTGTTCTAATTTTCATATATCTCTATATATGTTTGTAAATTGGTATTATTTATGTTAGTTCCCAAATCCACTGTCCGTTATCAACACTTGTACATTATTCTCACCAAAATACATGTCACTGAGAGTATAGTTTGTTTAATGGTTCACAATATATAAACAACCATGGAAACTAAGTTATTTACTTTATAGAAGTTGGTAGATGTCCCGTTAATGGCCATCTTATCCCTAGGGAACAAATAGGATGCACTTAACAGTTAGGCTCCGCTTCCTAATCCACGTATCCCAACTTACTCCCACTGACACTAACACCTGTACAAGGGCATAAGTAGCTTGTTTCCCCTTTGATCAATGGCATAATTACATCACGACCCCAGGATATGATCCTATAACCCAATGACATGAGTCATACAGAGTACATATTGAGATGTATGCCCCCCGTGCATCTATTGGCAATAATGGATGGGGGGGGATACAAGTGTCAATTAGCATCCCCTAACTAATCAAGAATTTTAGTTGTATGACGTGTACACTAAGGGTCCTCTATGATAGTTTAACTCATGAATATATGATTTGGTTGGGAAGAACCTGTTAAAAGGGCGACGGATATGGGATATTAAGAAAAATTATAGGAATGTTACCAATAATGGTATTCCAACTATTATGGTGAAACATCTGGATTAGATAGTGTAAGACGCAATTCTTGTGCCCCTCATACTTTGTAAGGATCCCCACCGAAGATCTCCCTCTACAAGACATTTATTGTTTGATTCCTTTAATTATCAAATCTATTCAATATGCCACGTGACATGTTAGAGGGGTGACATACGGTTTCGTGTCTATGAGAGTGTCCGACACAAGTATGTCACCTCCGACAAAGTGTCCATGCTTCATAAGTCCCAAACACTTAGTTATTTAAATGTTAAGATTTACCGTTTGATATGGTGTTGGATTACATTAGCGATTTTTTTTATGGTGATGCATGTGGGTATTAATTTAGTCCATCATATATACTAAAAATTAAATCATAATCGAATAGTAAATCAAATTAATGGGATAACCTCCTTCCAAAGGACATGAATTAGATGATCAATAGAAACACACATATAAATAATCTAACTAAAATTGACACAAACTAGTAAACAAATATTCTGATATGTTAATCTAAAAACTATAATACAACAACCAATTAACAATCCGGGTTTTCAATTGGCTCACCCTCAACCTCCTATCACCACTACAAATTAATCGAGTACAAAAATAATTATATTAATCAATTACCAAGAATTAAAATTACCTTTATCCGTATCAATTCGACAATACTATAACTTGAATGTCCAAGACTAGTTTGTCTTCCTTACAAAAAACATGAATCAGTAAATAACAATATAAAGAGAATAAGGAAATTTCCAAACATCAGTTGAAATAAACTAATAACCTTAAACATAAGTCTTCACTCCACAACATGACAAATCCTCAATAAAAATAAATAGAAATTGCATCAAACATGGGTCTATATGTAACATTAGTGATGGGCGATGGGATGAAATCAGGGTCGGCTCAAGACTATAAGGGGTCCTAGCCAAATATTAAAATTAGGGGCCTTCTATATATTTAATAAATTTTATTATTGGTGCAAATTCTAAAATTTTTCTACTAGACATTACAATAAATAATTTTAAAAAAAATACAATCTAAAACACAAATATAATTATATGTCGGAAAAAAATATTACCTGACAATACAATCACACGTAGTTGTTCACCCAAATCAAGCTTAAACTTGTAGAATATAAGATAAATTTCAAGTACAACCTGCAAATATGAAAACAAAAATAAGAAAAAAATTAGCAAATTATATTTTAACAAATTATATGTTTACACGAGTTGACTTTAAAATTAGGACAACACAGACCTATTGTTGTTTTTAACGCCCGGATAATAGCGCGATCTCTACAATACCATGTAAATTATGATTGACTTGAACCGCTACTATGAGTCCATTCCTGAAAAAATAATTTCGAACAACATTATATATCCAATCTAAAAAAATTTACATTAATACCAAAATTGCAATTGGCGCTAATTGTTAGCAAAGTTAGTTTCTTCATACACTTTTAAGTTTCTTCATAAAAACTGAGGAGTTGGACATCAAAAGACCCAAATTTCCATCTAAACAAAATGAGCAAACTTCCATCTAATCAGTAATAAAAAAAACTGAACAACAAGATGGATGAGAAAAGTTAGCAAAGAAAAGGGGGTTTCTTTCATACCTGTACACGCTGACGAAATATGATTTACCTCAGCTTAATCAATGATATGGGCAATGGCGAGGGGTAGAACTAGGGTTAGAGCGGCTCGGGCTAGAGATCTAGGGAGACAAGGGGTGGGTGGGTGCGGTGCGTGTGAAGAAAAGGAGAAGAACGGGGTGTGGTTTTTTTTGTGCCTTTTAGTGTCTTTTTTCTTTTCTATTTTCTTGGGCTTAGAAGAAGAAGCGGGAGGCTAAAAATTTAGAAGAGGGAAACAAAAATTGATTTACCTATTTCATAAGGTATACCTTTTAAGACGGCTAATCATTTACCGTCTTTTTAGATTATACTTTTTGAGACGAGAAATAAAAGGGGTCTTAAAAGGTGTAGTTTTTAAGACGGTTAATTTTTTCCGTATCAAAATGTGAGCTTTAGAGACCCAAATTTTTGTTATCTCAAAAGGCTCTGTCTTAAAAAAGTACTTTTTTGTAGTGTGTTCTTGTACTATAATAGAAAGGCCACCAACATCGGATGCTCATCGTCTGCTAATCTTTCCTTAATGCTCCAAGCTTTCACAAGCTCATCAGCATCAATTTCGTGGCACGAGCTGCAAGAACAAGGGAGAAAGAACATCAACTAAGAGGACAGAGATAAAAAAATAATAAATTAACAGGTAAGAATGAAAAAATAAGAAGCGACCTATTTCAGCCTCTCCATAATAAAAAATCACAGGTCCCCGTTGCCTTTCGCCCTCAACAGTAGGAGGACGTTGCCAGTTCCTAGCGATAAAACCTTGTTCCCATTAATCCTTATGGGAATCCGAAGGATTTACCACCAAAACCTACTCAGCCTTTCTATTTTTCAAGTACAACATACCTTCCTTGGTTCGTGACCACACGTATCAGTAGCATATCTCGGCAAGACCTAATTTTTCCCATAAAGGGCATTTATTTTATGGACCCCATTAACTATCTTCTAAACATTGGGGGCACACTGGGTGGGCACAATGTCAAAATATGAACACTTCTGGCACACTTTTAAACCGTGCCAGATTTTTATATTTCTAGCACACTTTTGGCACAGTTTTTAACTGTGCCAGATTCAGCACAGTTTAAAAAACTTTGGCACAGTTCAAAACCGTGCCAAAATATGATACACTTTTGCCACGGTTTTGAACTGTGCCAAATTTTTTATAAAAAAAAATTATTTGAAAGCACAAAATTCACAAATTAATAATATTGCACGTTGTTAATAAACTAATGTACATACAAACTTCAAAATATTACAAGTCTTTAACAGCTCATATGCCCAAAAAAAATTAGGCAGAGTTTCCTCTATTTTCTAGACATTCCAAAACCTGTTAATACAAAACCTGTCTAACATAAAGCCTGCACGACCACAAAATATAACAATTAACTTACAAACGACTGCACGACCATAAAAGTCAACAATAAAATAACAAAAGACCGCACGACCATGACACAAAAAAATGAAATCATGAAAAAAAAACCTTGTTGTAAACCATTGAGTTCTCTGTGTGTTCCACGTGAATCAATGCCAACAATAAACTGTTATCCTGTAAAAAAATAGGATACAAAAAAGATACGATATTAGTAATCCAATAATTTAAAAAAAAAATTACTCGAACAAAAAACTTACATATATGAGTGGAAATTATCGTCATATTCTCAAACCGTGAGACCGGGGACTACGCGGTTAGTTCCTACAAGTTACATTGGTCCCGTGCGAGGTGTTCGTGCCTCCTACGGGGTCGTTTGGGGGATGGTTTTGGTTTTCACCCTTTAACGGCTTGTTTTTAAGTCTATGTGTGATTTTTGCAAATTATCGTCATACTCTCAAACCGAGAGACTCGGGACTACGCGGTCAGTTCCTACAAGTTACATTGGTCTCGTGCGAGGTGTTCGTGCCTCCTACGGGGTTATTTGGGGGATGGTTTGGGTTTGCACCCTTTAACGGCTTGTTTTTAAGTCTAAGTGTGATTTTTATAAATTATCTCCATACTCTCAAATCGGGAGACCCGGGACTACGCGGTCAGTTCCTATAAGTTTCATTGGTCCCGTGCGAGGTGTTCGTGCCTCCTACGAGGTCGTTGGGGGGCTGCTTTGGGTTTTCACCCTTTAACGACTTGTTTTTAAGTCTAAGTGTGATTTTTGCAAATTATCATCATACTCTCAAACCATGAGACCCGGGAATACGCAGTTAGTTCCTACAAGTTACATTGGTCCCGTGCGAGGTGTTCGTGCCTCCTATGGGGTCGTGTGGGGGTTGGTTTGGGTTTTCACCCTTTTTAAGTCAAAGTGTATTTTTGCAAATTATCATCATACTCGCAAACCGAGAGACCCGAGACTACGCGGTCAGTTCCTACAAGTTACATTGGTCCTGTGCGAGGTGTTCGTGACTCGTACGGGGTCGTTTGGGGGATGGTTTGGGTTTTCACCATTTAACGGCATGTTTTTAACTCTAAGTGTGATTTTTATAAATTATCATCATACTCTCAAATCAGGAGACCCGAGACTACGCGGTCATTTCCTACAAGTTACATTGGTTCCGTGCGAGGTGTTCGTGCCTCCTACGGGGTCGTTTGGAGGTTGGTTTGGGTTTTCACCCTTTAACGGCATGTTTTTAATCAATTTAGAACGTTTATGAATTTTAGAGAATTTTGACATAGTTTCATTTGTTTATTCGTTAAATCCAACATGTTTTAACATTTAAAATAAACTCAACAGCAATAGCAAATTCTAAAACCAAACCACCAGCAAGTCCCTTCCACCAATTTAACTAAATAAGCTCATAAAGTAAGCCATGAAGTGATTTTCAAACTTTAAAAGGAATGATCGGATATGGAATGAAAAAGATAAACTATAAATATTGAGTAGAAATAATTCATTGCATTTTAAAAGGTTAATAAATGGGTACTAAATAATAGTTACCTCTAGTAACTTGATTAAGATTGGATGGAACTGGCTTGAGTTGAACATTTGTAAAACAAAACTAAACAAATCACAGGCAGCCTATGCTGGCCTTTTGATCTCCAAACCTCCCCAATACCTTCATTCAATTCCCACCGAGCACTGGATCAAACTCTTTAATATTATAGTACCCATATATGATTATACACACACGTGTGTGAAATTGATAACATGTCCCTTTTATGAGTATAATTGGGTATCATTATGTGCCATTAGGACACGCGTTATATTGTGCTTTATTATATGGATATGTATCGATATAAATTAATAATTTTTTGCATATAGTGAATAATCAACCTTTGATTGTGCTTAAGTTGTATTGAATTGACCTAGAGATCAAAGATTGTGATGGAAGATGATCATGGTTAATCTTTTTAAGAAAGTAGTCTATAAAAGAACTTGGGATCTCCATTCAAGGTTATCAAAACAAGAAGCGCCATTCTTTGTATGGTTTTGCCTTCAAATAAAAACTTGGGATCTCATACCTACTCACAAAAATCCATATGTCCATTACATATAAGAACATATCGAAAAGGAAAATGGTTCAATATATAATGAAATAAATAAATATTCACATTAATTTTTCTCTCGCCTGTAAATCAGCAATGAGAGGCACTTCAATCTCCTCCATTTTTGTTGCTAGCAAGAAACAGGCCACAGCTAACAATTGGACTATCCAAGCTTTACCCTTCTATGTGCACATTAACATTGTCACAAACATGAACAGGCACAATCAGCATTTAAACACTTAAATATTAATATGCGATTATTATGCCCTAAAATGCATTTTGTGCACATTGAACCATTTTTGTGCCAAAAAAATGCATTTTGTTGCAAAACAAAAAATCCATTCAAAAAATTAGTATGAGAAATACCTCAGAGGGGAGGCAACAGGCTTGGAGGGAGTGTGCCCTGAGTGGGCCTTTGAAAACACAATCACCTCGTGTGCTTGGAAATCCCATCACCCCCATCCGATCTTGCCAAGAAAACGCAATCACCTCCTAAATCACCCACCCCAAGACTGCAAATGTTAGTTGCACATGGCTTTCTCTTTCCTAAACTGGACTATTGAAAAATTATCTCTATATTCCAAAAATCAGTATATATTAGATTTAATTCCACCTCAGTATATATATATATATATATATAAAGAAGGAAAGAAAACGACATCGGATAAAATACCTCAAACCGAGAAAACACGAGGTCGTCGGAAGGGACACCACGACACCGGATAAATAAAAACCCGAAACCAGGGGGAGCGGGGTAGGTGACCCGAGGAGGATAAACCAGGAAAATAGGGGCGACGGCAGGGGATAAACCCAAGGGGGGAGGTGACCCGAGGAGGAATAGGGGCGACGCAGCAGGGGGGTAGGGCTTGGGTTTTTGGTGGAGAGAGAGGGGAGAGCGGGGGAGAAGACGAGGGAGGAGAGAGAAGAGGAAAACTAAAATGTCCCAAAATTTTGAGGTATTTTATATCCTAGTAAAGTGTACTCAATTTTGGCACACTTTAAAATAGTGCCAAATTTTGGCACTGTTTTAAAGAGTGCCAAATTTCTATTAAACCGTGCCAAAATCTGGCACAGTTTTAAACTGTGCCAGATTTTTAATATCAGGGTGTGCCAAAATGTTGTTTTTGGTGTAGTGATTATACTGGCACCTAAATTCATCTACTGATTTATTATTTAGCATCACCATGATCACATAAACAAGGGAGAAAACCCTAACTACAACTACACAATAAGTTCCAAAGAAAGCCTTAGAGAAGGGAAGGGCTAGACTTACAAGGTCAATGAAGCTCTAGAGAAAAAGATGAACTTTTATTTTTGAAGCAGAAATGAAAAAGGAAGCTTAGAGAAGAAGTATATGCAAGGACGACCATGATCAGTGAACTAACGGTTGAGTTTGCATATAAACAGGTTTCAAAAATCTCAAATGATGAGTCGCGCTTCCCTAGAAAGATTTCAGCACTTCCGTATCTCCGAAAGGACTAGCGTACCCTTCAGCTCTCACTAAATTACAAGTGTGCCATGCCGATTTTAAACAATATTTTTGGACTTAGGTGTTTAAAATTTGTTGGCCCAAAACGTTTAGCCCAAATGTATTGGGGGCAATTGTGGGATCCCATTTAATACAATTCGCGAGAGTAGTCGACCCGCCCAGATGGATCAACACGCTACCCAACCCAAATCATGAAGTAAATTATGATCGAAGTATTTTAGATACATTAGAATGCTTACAGATATAATCAAATCAAATACCAACAATCCCGGAGGAGATATTCAGGTATCCTATGGTTTATCCACGTGATTATTTTGAGCTCATTGTACAACTCAAACTCTATGATGACACACCTATAAATTGTACACGCTAGCCCAGGGCAAAAGGATTGTAACCAGAGATATTGAGAGATACTTAATATAAACAGTAACCTCTCCGTGGACGTAGTTAGGTTATAACAACACGTATATTGTTGTGTTGTGATATTTACTTTTTGCCCTTGTAATTATTTTCATGGATTTCTGTATTGTGATATTTTCTATACTCACATCGATAAAGAGTGGTTAAATGATATTACATCTAAAATTTCAAAAAGAAAAAAGAAATTTGAAAATTTTAACGTTACAAAATTAAATTTTCACTCCGACGAAGTAGTTGTTTTGGCTGGAGTTTTGACTACATGAAGTTCGGTGGAATTGTTAGTTTAATTTTTGAAAATAAAATAACATTTAGTATTTTTAAGTAAAGCACCTCACTCTTGGCAAAAAAAAAGAAGGGGGTAGATTTAAAAAATTCAAATTTAACCCCGAAGTTTGGTATATTTTTTATTTTGGACCCGATGTTTTAACAGTTATAATGTTAACCCTGAAGTTTAAAAAATGATTCAATTATGCTCTCTATTACATTGTCGTTAAAAATTGTAACGGAGGAGCTCACTAAATTTTATTTGTTCTTTATTAAAGTTTTAACTTTATAAAAAAATTAATTTTATCATTTACTTTTTCAAAATAAATAAATTGACCATTTTTTATTAGAATTAGGTATTTTATTGTATAAAAATACTAAATATGTTTTCTTTTCGAGTATTGGACTAAGAATGTCATCGAACCTCTTGTCATCAAAATTCCATCACAATTACTCCTTTGCCAAAGTGCAAACTTAATTTTGCATCGTCGATTTTTTTGAGTTTTGATGTTTTATATGTAATACCATTATACCACTCTTTATCATCTTACTCTCAAAAATTTATCGTGATTAGTTTGCAAAATTATATTTGCAATTTTCTTGTGCAAAATTAAATTTGCAGTATTAATACAACAAGCTTATTTCACAGTACAATACTAAAATTATGAGCAGGCAACGTAATTAGCTTTTTATATACAAACATATGTACCAAAATATACATACAGATACATGCCCATAGTACACACAGATAATACCCACCTACATATCTACATACACACACACACACACATAGAGACATGCTCCAGTACATACTTTATATAAAGTGTTTTATGGATGAATATGGAATGATAGAGGTCTTACATGATTGCTTTCTTCAGTTGCTGAAAGGGTGTTAACATAATAAGCTCAAATTTGGTGATTATAGCAAGAGAGGACATTATGATCATCACATTTAATCAACAACTAAAATGTCAGAGACATGTTAAATATCACCATCAACCCATCTTCACAACCCGTTAGTAAAAACCAAATAAATGTCCAAGCACATGGCCCTAACTATGTATGATGTCATTACATATATATTATGGTTGTTGGATATTTTTTAGTTTGATATAAGTGTGTGGGTTTTATTACAGTGTTTGTGTTTATTAGACCACAACATATGATGTTGATTGTATTTCCTTTACTGTGAATATCTCCCTTCATCGATGTTTCTAATCATCGAAAAACAAGAGAAGTAACAAACACTAAAGGCTTTAGTTGAGTATTCTTGTAAGTGTTTTGGTTTTGGGTGTGTGCTTCTCGTTTTAGTGATTTTCTTATTGTTGTGAATATTAGAGTTTGTGAAATCTAATTTTCAAAAATTGTTATCAAAGTGGGACAATCAAGGACCTGTTTAAGTGGAGCTTCCTTGAGTTGTGAGTAGTTTGTACTCAACAAGTTTGTATATTTAAATCAAACTTTTTTGGTATTGTTTAAATATTATCGATGTGATGGGTGATCTTTAAGTAGTTGGAGGAATTAAGAAGCTAAATAATCAAAATTACAACATATGGATGATGTGTATGATGTCTTACCTACAAGGCCAAGATATTTTGGAGGTCGTCGATGCTAATGAAGTTAAGAAATTGAAAGAAGACGCCAATGGCGCTTTTAAAGCTATTTTTTCCCTTAAATTCAAAATTGAAGAAGAAATGTTGGAGCACATTCAGAAAGACAAAATACCAAAAGAAGCACACAACACCTCTAATGCACTCTTTTCAAAGAAAACTGATACAAGATCGTAACTTATCGAGAGTGAGTTATTATCCATTGTACAATGCGATATGACGATTTTCAATATTTTCACAAGATAAAATCAATATGTCATGAAAATTTTGAATTAGATCATACTATTTCCATTGGGAAAATAAGTTTAAAAAGAATAATTATATGATGTATGAGGCCCGAATATGGAGGCTTTATTGTCACTATACAAGTATGGATGACTCAACCATCACTTGCTAAGAATCAATGGTTAAGGGGATGGGAGGGGTCCCACTGAAGGGTGAGGAGGAAGTGCTCCACACCAACAAAAAAAGGTCACTTCAAGTAGCACGTTGAAGGTAGATCTAAAAAGGATAATGGCAAAGCAAAAGGTCATGAAGAAGAGAGAGGCTCTCATCGAGGGGGAGCTTCAATAAATTAGGCAACAATAGTAAATCCAAGAATAATAGATAAGGTTTGGACAAATGTTACAACTGTAAGATGAAGATTCATGCAGCGAAACGTTGTTAGTCCAACAAAAAGTCCACTTAAATTAATGTTAATACTTCCACTTATAAGGAGAAAAGTGAAGATGGTTGGGAAGCATTTTCTTTATAGAGTAGGAGGAGTTAGCTCTCACAATAACAACATTAGGACGAATTCATTATGAGAATTACTTGATCGTCGACTCAAGTTGCTAAAATCACATAACAAATAGCAAACATAAGTTAGAGAACTTTGTTGAGTACAAGGGAAGTCATGTGGTGGTGACTGCTAATAACTCAAGGCTATCGATAACTCGCATTGATAAGACGGTAATTGTGCCGTGATAAATAACTAATCAGGTGCCACTTCAAGATGTCTACCATATTCTACGCATAATGAAAAATCCATTATCAGTAGATCAGTTGACATCCTGAGGCTACTATGTCTTGTTTAGTTCATAAGCCGTGAAGGTATATCGAGACCTTAAGATTTCAGGAATGCTGACAATGGAGGGATAGGGATTAGAGTCAGTTTATGTAATGTCGACAAAGGCTATAAACGTAGAAAAGAGAAGAAGGAATAAGACAGCAGATCTATGGCATATGAGATCGGGTCACATTAGTTATAACCATCTACATGTGATCATTAATAAGTCAATGATTAAAGATCATCCTCAGCTAGATGTAATAACTAACATGGTCTGTGCGGGATAACAGTATGGGAAAACGCATCAACTACCAAACGATGATTCAATATTTAAAGAAAAAGAACCAATAGAGTTAGTTCACTCTGATGTGTTCGCCTATCAAGAAATCATGAGTTGGTAGGATGTAGTACATGGTGACATTTATTAATGACTTCTCGACGTATGTGTGGATTTTCTTTATTAAGGAAAAATCTAACATTCTCAAAATTTAAAGAAATTGGATAAATGGCAAATAAAATTCATTGATTATGCTCAGATAACAGAGGAGAGTATAACTCATATTGCTTTGTTCTGTATCTACAAGATTATGGAATACGTCATCGATTTACTTGTGCCAAAACATGACAACATAATGATTTAGTGGATCGAAAGAATTGACATCTTACAAAGATCTATCGAAGTATGCTACAGGTGAAGAATATACCGGGAAGGTTTCATGTTGAAGCCATCAGAATAAGAATCGATATGATCAACAAATCTTGGTAACCAAAGTTAGATTTTGTTTCACCTTTTGAGAAATTATAGGAAATGAAACCTACAATAAGCTATTTTTGAGTATTCGTTTGTGTATGTTATGTATTTGTTCCAAAATATTTACGTAGAAAGTTTGATAAGAAAGCATTAAGATATATCTTTGTGTGATACGACAATCAGAGAAAAAGGTGGAAATTTAGTGATCCTATGAGTGGAAGATATTATACATCACGAGATGTGGTGTTTGATGAAGCATCTTCTTAGTGGTCCTCGAAAAAGAAGGTGTTACTAGACTCGAGGGAATTTGAAGACAAGCTACAACAGAAGATGGGGGAATTAATTGCTTAAACCCGATTGAGTTCTGACGAGCCAGAAGATTCGCACTATGGTAATAATCATTGGAAAACTGATATGTATCAACAACTAGTCGAAGAAGATAGGCCCAGTGAAATGGAAGTACTAAGTCCACAATCACAACTCAGAAGTTCAATGAGAATCTAAAAACTAAATCCCAAATATGACAATGCAACTATAACAAAGAAAATTGCAAAAGAACCTGAGTTTGCATCAAAGCTATAGAAAAAATATCCATGACCATAACCGATAGATAAATTACTGGGTACGTATTTAAGTTTGGTTCAAGAATAATTTATTAGTGCATCAAGAGACATCTGATTATATCTTTATCAACCATTGAAGTAGAGTACCGAACAACAACAGTGACAACTCAAGAGAGTGCATGGCTGATACAGTTGATGAATGATTTATATCAACCAACAAATTATGTAGTTTTGTTGTACTATGACAATGAGTCGGAAGTTTTTTTTGGTGGAGAATCCAATCTTTCATGCAAGCACTAACATATAGAAGTACACCATCATTTTATCAAAGAGAAGGTTCAGTAAGGAGAGATTGAAACGAAAAAATCAAGATGGATGGTCAGTTGTTGAAAGGGTGTTAACATAATATGTTCAAATTTGGTAATCATGGCAAGTGAGGACAATATGATCATCACATTTAATCAACACAACAACTGAAATGTTAAAGACATGTTAAATATCATCGTCTGCCCATCTTCATAATCCATTAGTAAAACTTAAATAAAATTCCAAGCCCATAGCCATAACTACATATGAAGTCATTGCTTACATATTAAGGTTAGTGGCTAGTATTTTAATTTGTTACAAGTGTGTAGTTTTTATATAGAATGTGTTTATTTATTAAACCATAATATGTGGTGTCAATTTTATTTTGTTATTAACAAATATCTCCCTTTAGCATTGTTTGTAATCATTCAAAAATAAGTCAAATAATAAATACTCAAAGCTTTAATTGAGTATTCTTTTGAGTTTTTTCTTTTTGGTGTGTGCTTGAGTGAGTTTATTCTCCTTATAAATATTAGAGTTATTGTATTCTAATTGTCAACCAGACATAAACAAATAACATTTTATTATTCTAATGATTCAACACCACGTAGTGGGTACAAGACAACTGCCAACTTATTTAACTAAAACACATAAAAAGAAAAAATATAATTGTGAATAAAATAGTTTAGCAGAATGTTTGGCTTCACTGTGGAACACGGAGATATAGTGGAATGTTATTAGTAGCATTTGGAGGTGAGTCCCAAACACTGAATGCGCTTGTCGAGTTCATCCATTTCTCTACCGTGTCAGGGTAGTGGCGGTTTAGTACATCTTTCAAACTCTCTGTGGTATTGACCCATTGTAGACCCCTTTTTGTGTACGTCTCCTCATTGAAGTTGCTTGTGAAGAATCTATCTCCCTCAAGCCTCCTGCATAAGCCCATTTTATTAATCAAGACACACACACACACACACACACACATATATATATATATATATATATATATATATATATATATATATATATATATATATCCTTCACCTGAGATTTATAAGATTATCCGCAAAAGTAAAAGTGAAGCCCATTTTTATATACAAGCATACACATTTAAGGATACTAACATACAAATTATTTTATAATATTGTTATAGGTTCCTTTTGTTTAGCAAAATCCGACTTTGAACTAAGAAAAATAGTGAGACAAAGTTACATTATGAGTTATCATTTATGAGAGTTTGAATAATCATATTTTATGTGCATATTTATGAGTCATACTAACACATATTGATTACCTTGATGCCATCACAATAAATATGATAAATGCAGTTTCACTTATAGCAAATCCTGGAATCTTTTTCTCTGCCATTTGACCCACTAATAAATCAAGCTCCTCCACATCATTACCATAAACTTCATAAAGCATATTGATTGCTTCATTATCATCAGTTAGATCCTCCCATTTGGAGATGGGAATCAACAAGAGGGCTCTACGAAAATCATTGTATCTCGCAACTTTCCTTTCCCTGTCCCTATAAACTGCATTATCAATAACATGTATTAGCACTTTATAATATCATATTAATAGTTGTAGCCATATCATGTTTAACTGAAAATAAAATTTGTGAGTAATTCTAGATTTAGAAATAAACATATACATATTTAATATACCCCAAAATGATTAAAAAAACATTAAAAATGTTAGGTCGATTAATGATATGGCAAGGTGTAACGTTCCCATATATTAATGTTGTGTTTTTCTTCCTGTAATTTTTTTATTTTTTTGAAATCCAATCAAAACTTTTTGATTTTAGAATACTATTTTTATGTTTTGCTTTTTGGTTTGTCCGAAAAATATTTGATAAAAAACTGAATTAAGTGTTGATTTTGTTAGAATTATGTGGATCCAATTTTTAATTTTTTAATGATTTTTCCTGACATTATCATATTATGATATTTTATAGTATTTGCGGATAAAGAAGCTTCCTAGTTTAAAAAAAAATAAACCCTTCTGATTTTGCAAAATTGGTTGGATGTGGAAAAAAACACGATTTCAACAATATAACAATCAGAATGTGCAGGATTTTATTTTTCCAATAAAAAGCTGAATATTTTCTATACTCCCAATTTTTTTACTTGAATCCTAATGAAAAAATACCATCGCTTGAATACTTATTTTTTTGGCAAATTTATTTATAAGGGTCCCTCTCATACACCATATTTGTCATGGCAAAAGTGACAAATGGTGGCAAATGAAGGATTTACCCACTACTTTGTGTATTTGATTGCCCTAATTTTTCATGAAAAAAAAACGCATGGTTTCCTATGCCCACATGAAATTTGACATTCTTTTTCCACTTTTGTTGAAAAATTGTTTTTGCTCAATAGCAAATAAAAGTTTTTCGACAATTTTTTCATGCATTGAATTTGTTAAAATATTGGGAGTTTTCTTTATTTTTATAAATTTAAGATTTATTTTAGCTTAAGTATAGGGTTTTGTATGTTGTTTAAATTTGCTTTGTTTTTTGTTGTTAAAAACATTTTTTTGTGAGTATAAATTTTTAATTTTTTTTTGTTAAAACTATTATTCAGGAGGGGTAAACACTATTTTTTTTTCTGTAACTCAATTTTTGGGTTAAATACTGTTTTTCTATTTTTTATTTGTTAAAAATAGTATTCTGGGGTTAGAAACTTTTTTTTAATTGTGTCAGTTTTTTCATAAATATTATTTTTTTTATTATTTTTTTATATTAGATCTGTCCATTAACTCACACGCCATATAAAATATTTTTATTTTTTTTATCATAATCCTTAAAAAATTGTCAGGCATTCCGTAAAATTAATGCTTTCAAACAGCGCAAACTGAAAAATTCTAAAAATTTTCCGAACAAATTTTACCATGATAAATTTTCTGATGAAAAAATTTACAACCCACGCAATTTTTTCACTTATGAATGAAATGGACCTAAGAGTAATAATTTTCTTTTAGACCGTACTTACTTTCAAGGGCAGGTAGGTCAACATGATCAGGTCTATCTTTCCCATGGATATCTTGTGGTACAAGGTCCCGGAGCCAAATTGGATAGTTCCAGAGCTCAAGGGCCCCACTTCCTTGGTGCCCCATGGAAACCATCTGCGTTATAAATCCAATTTCTGACAAGGATTTTTCTCCTTTAAGCCCAACCAAATTGGGCATATCCACCCTATCATTTTTCACACCATGCATAATTTGTTATACAATAATTTCAAACTTAAACCACACTGTGTTTTAGAAAGAGTTTTTGACAATCTCATTTTCGAAGGAAACTCTTCTTTTCGAGTATGAAATTGAGAGATTTTATGTCAAAATTATAATATAATATTGTGTAACGAGTATCATACTTTTTAATCAATGGTGGAGATTTGTTGGATGCTGGAGTTGTGTCAATATCCCTGAGGAGAAGGTGATCAGGTAGAAGCGAGTGCATCCTATAAACGCTGGTAAACTCCTCAGTCAATGAATATGGTACACCATGATTTTCAGCCTTTTTTAAACCCACAAGTCCTCCTAGGATGGCTCCTCCAACATGTCCAAATGTATCCTTAAACTTCTTTCCCAACAATCCATACCTGAAGTTATTAATAATATAAAAAGCAACATTGTTAATAAAAGAAAAAATTAATTACTTTTTTGACCAATAAAGTTTGGGTCAGTCTCATATTGGTCCATGATGATTTCATATGCTCACATTAAACCATAAAGTTTTGATATTGTGTCAATGTCATCCAAAATCAAATGATCATTGAAATTACTTGATGGACGGACCAAAGTGTGCCAATAAACGTCGTGGATCAATTAAATTTTTTTCTTCCTTACACCCCAAAAGAAAATGGGTTTAAATACATTGGGAAAAAATGACCATTTATGTGAAAAGTTCAAAAATGAGCATGAACAACTCTTTCTTTTGTTAATTTAGAAAATGTCATAGTGCCCCCCCAATGGGAAAGGGCCTAAATTAATTTTATAACGTATTTGTTATACTAAACGAAATTTAAAGTTCAATTCTTAAAACTAAATAAACTTAATCCCATGGGGTTATCCAAGTGGTAAATAGAGTGCTCCTAAAGGCCATAGGTCTGAAGCTCAACTCTCGCACTCGACAATTCTAAAGGGCCACTAGGAATTTATCGAGTCGACGTCTCAGGGCCCCATGGTTATAAAAAAAAAAAGTAAAAAACTTGGAGTGAAATGAATAAAAATATTGATATTTTTCAAGTGGAAAGAAATGAAGGTATATTCTTATTGGTGGTGCGTACTTATTTAATTTCATGATATATGCTTGGGTTATTTGGACCTAGTCACCTGTTAGTCACCATTATTTGAAAATTGTAGTACAAAAAAATTAATTCACCATTGACCTCCAATTTCATACATCATTTGTTAGCCGGTAAAATAATCGTTAATCCATGTTTTTTTATTAAAATCCTAAGATACCTTTACCCCTAGCCACTATTGACTCCCTCACTCTTTTCTCCCACTGCCATCGTTGAAGCTTAAAATTTTCTACTTCACAAAAAATTTGAATATCAATAAAAACTAAAAGGCTAAAAAAACGTATGCTGAAAAATGCAAAAACCCAATAAAGTTCAAAAAATCAGAAACCAGATCTATACAATGCATAAAATTGAAAAAATAAAAATATAGGTTAATATATATATATATATATATATATATATATATATATATATATATATATATATAGAGAGAGAGAGAGAGAGAGAGAGAGAGAGAGAGAGAGAGAGAGGAGAGAGATTCCCCTAGTTTGAGGTCCCTGAATGAGGTCTATTTTTTTAAAATAGTAAAACAAATATTTTGGGGCTGATTTTTTTTAATGGTTTTTAAACATATCAGTAGGATCATAAAAAAATAATCACCTCAAAATGAATTTTTTACTATTTTAAAAAAATCGGTCAAACTTTATCAGTTTTTAACTACTTAAAAACTGACACAGTTTGATCGATTTTTTTAAAATAACAAAAAAAATTATTTTGAGTTGATTATTTTTTTATCTTACGATCAATTTATACCAAGAGAAAAATCGCGTTCCCTAGTAACACATATTATCAATCTTTATATAGAAAATATCAATTTACAACTTTCACCTAGAATCCTGACTTGTCATGGACTGACCCTGAAATTGGGGCGGGTAAGATACACTTTTAAAACAAATGGAAACAAAATGAAGTAAATGACAAATTAAGTTTCTTATTTCCAAAAATATATAAATGATTTTTTATGCATTGCCAACCCAAAGGAATAAACATCTATCTATATATGTAACTGCTACACTAGGTAAGAAGAATTTATTACCAATTGCCTCGCATTGCTGCTAGTAAGGTATCGGTTTTAAGGAGTTCAACCGTCCAGTCGATAGTGTGGATCTTTGCAATCACCGCAGAATTCACTAGCCTTGCATAACGATACAAACTCTCGTCGTCCAATTCATGATTTTCCTTCTGAAATTAATATCACAAATAAACAAAATTGTCCTGTTTCTAAGGCTTCCACCAACAACTTGATTATAATACATGTTTCGTTGACAATTACTAAAAAATTCACCACAAACTTGATAATAATACATGTTACATTGTCAAATATAAATTTTTTATAGACTAGGGAGAGAGAGAGACTCTCATAGATATCAAGTATATTACCGCTGAAGCAAAATATTTTTTTTAATATAAAAAAATTGAGTTGACTTTTTTTGTGTGGTATTTAAACATTTTAAGGTACCCATATAAAAAAATCAGCTCAAAAAAACTTTTTTTGTTATATTAAAACTATCGATCCAACTTTCGCAGCTTTTAAAATGATTTAAAAGTTGCGAAAGTTTGATTTATTTTTTTTAAATAGCAAATAAATATTATTTGAGCTGATTTTTTTTTAAATGGGCACCCTGAAATGTTTAAACATCATATAAAAAAAATTAAGTCGAAACATAATTTTTTTCCTATTTAAGAAAAATAAGTATGTATACTTGGTATGTACTAAAGCATGTCTCTCTGCGTGTGTGTGTGCGCGCGCGCATTATTGTCTTAAACCACTTGATCCAAGTGTATACATTTATTCAAATAATATGTTAACCATAAATATGTGAATATTTTTCTTCCTTTTATTTATACAGCGAGTTAATATTATTCCATCGAAATCTAACTTATTCTACCCTATATAGTATAGTATTAATACCTTTAGCGCATCACAAATTGCGTTATGTTCCTTGACAAAAAGAGCCTGCAACACTGAGACACCAGCCCAACTATTACGAACATCACCGGAGATTGCAACTCCATCTTGATCGTGGAGAAGAAGCCCATCTTTTGATATCTTTAGCTTCCCATCTTTGAAAGTCCTCACTTTCTCCAACTTTTCTGCGTTGCTCCCATAGATGGCGCTTCCATCCCTTCTTGTTCATGTACAAAAAATTGTCAAA
Source organism: Sambucus nigra (assembly GCA_949130495.1). Classification (NCBI taxonomy): domain Eukaryota; kingdom Viridiplantae; phylum Streptophyta; class Magnoliopsida; order Dipsacales; family Adoxaceae; genus Sambucus; species Sambucus nigra. Next base: position 89,217,528 of record OX422219.1, on the reverse strand, counting down.
ATATAATACACTTTTTGCCCAATGATGTACAAATAATGAATTTTTTGGATAAATTACAAAAAGTTAATTAGTGAAAGAATGCAAAGGAGCACATTATATCCCTGAATTTTTTAGTTTTTATTGAAATCCCTTCAACCACTTTTCATGGAAAAACATTCGTGAACTTTTAAAATCTTATTGTGAACAACCCATTCGAGGAACTTTTGTAACAACACGTGCATGAGGAATGTGTCATTAAAGAAATATGATTAAACCATTGGTGATTTTTGTATAGTCTATAGATCATACTACCTAATGTGGAGCAAAGTTTAATTGTACAAATTTATTACTTTTAAATGTTGAAGCATTCAATTCAAAATTAATTGTTAATTAGTGGAGGGCTTTAGGATATGATATACACACGGCCCTCACGTGTGGGGTTATTTGAGCGTATCACGTGAACATAGTTATATTAAGTGATGTGGAACAATTGGGCTGTTGAACCATGAATAACTGACTCGGATACCATGTTAAATATCAAAACCCAAAATCAATTTTCCCTTAGTGGAGGGGCTCGAAATATTATATATTATGATGGAAGGTTTCAATTTTTGGGATTGTAACTTTATGTCTCAACACTTACCACCAAGGTGTTCGAGTGTTCAAGTGTCCACTTTTGATCTCATAAAAACCTGTAGGAACCTCTTTTGTTTTGTAAAACTTGAAAGATTTGAGTGGGCATTGGCTTGCAACTTCTTTAGGCGCACTAAGCTCAATCTGTCCAAAAATAAACATCAATATAATAATATTATTTTGTTCAACAACTATATATATATATATATATATATATATATATATATATATATATATATATATATATATATACCTATTTAAGGATGAAATATATATAAGCCATACCTGCTGAGTATCCTCCAAGTGATCAATCCAATCATGTATCATAAACTGTATCCATGAACTTGCTATCAAGTTAAACTGTTTTCCTGTGTCAATAAATTTTCTACGAGCGAGAAGCTTTGTGGCCACAACCATAGGATCCGGTTTCATTAGCTGAATGCAGAAAAGAATGAAAGAAATAGAATTTGAATCCATTAGAAAGCTAGATTCGTAACGAATATATCAATTACGCATAAATTTAATAGTTTTTTTGGCTTTAATCTCATTTTCAATATTTTGTTAGGCTCTCTTCCTGTGTATTTTTAAATTATATTAAGTCTCATAATCACTTAAAATCGTCCACAACCATCTTATAGCTCTATATCTTCTTTTTCGTAAAGAATAATATTTGTCCCATAATTATTAAAACAGACCAATAATTAAAAATACAAAAAATGAAAGTGATTATAAATAAATCTATAAAAATGAATTTAAATACTTGTGAACTCTAAATTCAAACAAGATATTACACTTACAAAAGTTTGCATTTTTACTAACAAATGTATGTTACTAGAATAAGTTAATGCTCGGAAGTTCGCGTATGCCTTACCAAAAAAGGTTATTTGCTTGTGCATACATTATTTTACATATATTTTCAGTATAAACATGTATACTTTTATATAAATTTTTATATTGTTTTACACATACTTTAACTATTGAGTTAGTGGAACTAGGGGTGCAACTGGTACGGTATGGTCGGTAACGGCTTACCAATACGAGAACCACGATCTAAATTGTAAAACCATATCGTACCAATTTACCGGTTGGTACATCAAAACAAAAACCAAAATCAAATCGGTCATTTTTTCGGGGTTTTTTCCTGTAATTTCATTTTTTCCCGGTAAATACCAAAATTTCATATCGGTTTATGCATTCGGTAAATCTCGTATATATTTCGTATTGGTTCATGCATTCGGTAAATACTTAAATCAAACGAAAATATAAATTATAGTTTTGCAAATGCTATTGGAAGTTTATGAAATTCAAATTTGGGTTTTAGAAGTAGCAAATAAACACAAAACACTTGTAGTGACACCCCACCAATAAACGTGTATCGAACTGTAGAAACAGGGACAACGAAACTGGGACTTAAACTTAAACGAAATAGGGACAAAATCAAGTGTAATATCAGATATGATAAAACAGGGACAAGATATATATATCAAAGTTGTACATTTTTTACGTGGCATGGGTTAGCGTAAGAACAAAAGTTGAAGCACTTGGTTTCTTTTATGTTTATTTCTAGTTCAACATTCGTTTAGGATTTGATATATATCAACTTAAATCTGATATATATATATATATATCAACTCAAATCTGTACTTGGTTTCGTCAAAACAAAAAATGTATAGCTTTGATATATATCGTGTCACAAGAGCGCATCCTAAGAAGAAGAAGAAGAGGAATGAAACATGGACAACACAACACTGGTTTGGGTTAGGAAAAAGAAGAAGTGACCTTGTGCTTTGGAGAGAGAGATTTCTGATTAGTTCTTGTGTGTACGGGAGGCTGATTTTCTTGTTTAAGTTTAGGGTTTGGTGGTATTTATAGTATGGGAAATTAATGGATGAGATTACTTTTAAAAAATGGAGGGTCTTGATAATTGGGTATGTATATTTTTTTTAAATATAATTTTTATTTGGTAATTGATATGGTAATATGCGGTAAGTTTGGTACGGTAAATTCGGTACGATAAGTTGGTACGGTAAATTCGGTAAATCGATTTTTTATATCCAAAAACGAAAACCAACCAAATTTTTTACGGTATTTTCGATTTCGGTAAAATCGATTTTCGCTATTTCATAATATGAAACTAAAATCATTTTTTTCGGTCCAAAACGGTACGGTACGATAAAAATCCATACTAGTTGCACCCCTAAGTGGAACTTTAGTCTCTCAAGGTTATCTTCTTTGGCACTTCAAACCTTTAAGTATATAAATTGGCATATAAAACCTGATTGCTCGCTATTTCAGTCAATTTAGTCCAAAACTTCACGAACTTTCGCTAATTTTTTTTTTTATTATTTTTATATCGTGAAACAGATTTTTCATTTATTTTATTAGTTATTTCTTTACAAAAAACATAACATTTTATACAAAATTCAAAAAATTGTGAAAAAATATCGCCAGACTCATGACATCGCAGAAATGATTTTTATATATAAATTTGATAAATTTAACATACTTTGAATTTTTGGTCTTTATGTTAATTAAAGGCTACCAAACATTAGATTATTTACCAAATTTTGGTTCATTTTTATATACTAACCTGTTTTAATCAATACATAGATATTTTTTAAAGAAAAATATTATTTATTTAAAAATTTGAGTAAGGATTCCAACATTATAATATAAATTTGGTAATATACGAATTAATATGGAAGCATGGAACCAATAGAAGCTAGAATTAATATGGTAATGTATGAATCCTTCCTTAAATTTATAAATAAAACTATACTTTTCTTTAAAAAAATATCTATATATTGCTTATAGCATATTAGTATATAAAAATGAAAAAAAATGGTAAATAATGTAGTGTTTGGTGACCTTTAACCAACACAACAACAAAAAAATACACGTTGGAATTAATATAGTAATATACAAATCCTTACTTAAATTTATAAATAAAATTATGTATATTTTTTAAAATATCTATGTATTGATTCTAATATGTTAATATATAAAAATGAAGCCAAATTTGGTATATAATTTAGTGTTTGGTGACCTTTAACTAATACAGAGACCACAAATACAAATTATGTCAATAATGTGTCAAGTTTAACAATTTATATACAAAACATCATCTAGATGACATCACGAGTCCAACGATATTTGCTTCTTAATTTTTTGAATTTTATATAAAAAGGAATGGCTTTTCAAAGAATTCAACTAATAAATTAAAGAAAAACTGTGTTTTCTGCCAAAAATAACTTAACCGTCCATTAAGCTTTGGACCAAAGTGACTTAACTAGCAAACTTTGGAGTTTTATGTGTCAATTCGTGTACTTTGGGGTCTAAAGTGCCAAAAGGATAAACTTCAAGGGACTAAAGTATCAATAACTCTTAACCATTTTTATATTTTTGTCATGTTTTTAAGTATATTTCTTTATTTCCCGCAAACTTCATATTTACATCTTTGGTTCAATTTAAACATAACAGAAAAAACAATACAAAAAATATTCTTATATTTAGAAAATAAATTTATGAGAAATGGCTTTTGCACTTTACTTTGGGCCTCTTACATAATCAGAAACTCAATTGCTTAAGGTAAAGAGTCATGTCCTACAATGTTTAATTACTTTTCAATTAAAGATGCCTGTTAATTGCTTTTTGTCCTACATTAAAGTTTGTGTGTAAATCCATGTGATTAACATTACTTTTCAATTAAAGATATGGACTTACACACATGATTGACAAGTCATGTCCTACATTAAAGTTTGTGTGTAAATCCATATCACATTAAAGATGCCTGTTAATTGCTTTTTGTCCCTTAATATTTGGCGGGTTTTTGACTTAGTCCATGATTTTTCACGAGATACATTCGATGGCTCATGTTCGCTCTAGTTTGCATTGTCATTCAATAATTGATGGTCCTTTTATAATAAAATGGAAAAAAGTAATTTTATGGGGTTTTTAATTCTACTCGTTAATTCGGTAAAGTATGATTTTTTCTTTTACTATTTTTCATTAGCAAAAACTAAAATTACCGAAAACAAAATTACCAAAAACTGTGTGGAAATTTTGGTTTATATGTTAATGATATAGTGGGGCTGGAAGGGAAAAAATGCACCTTTCACATGAGAATTAACTATTAATTTTTTTAATATGAAAAGTAAAATTTTACTTGTAAAATGTATAAATAGATTTTCTTTGTACATATATATGTCTAAGAATTATAATTTTTGTTCATAAATAACAACTAAATATTGACTTTTTATTTTAAATTTACATAGATATGCCAAGTAATTCTTTATTTCCATTGGGGTGGTGACTTAATATTTTTTAAAAAATTTTGAAGGGGAAAAAATCTTATAATTTCATAAAAAACTTAAGGAAATATAAATATAATAACAAAATATTCCAAAAAATTGGTGAGTTCATTTGTGGGGTTGGGGGTGGGGTGGGGGGGGGGGGGATCCATTATTCGGATTGTACTATGTAATTATTACATTGCAATGCATAATACTCATTGCAGTGGAACGTCAATTGAGAATTAATTGGTGACCAATCAAATCTTACCTACTAGAGAGATAGTTGGAGATAGCCTGTCAATGGGTCGGGTCTGGATCCGGATCTGACCAGGAGCCGATCTATATAATAGGGTTTGAGCATATTTTTGGGATCCGAGATCCGAAGACCCGTTTATTAAACGGGTAGAGTCTGGATCTTATACAAGACCCGGACCCAAAGATCCGACCCGAATTATACATTACTATATATATATATATATATATATGTATATATACACTATAAATTTATATATATTTATAAATTTATCTTATCAATATAACATGTAAGTATTATATATAAAAATATATATTTATGTATATAATAAATATAAGTAATATATGTTTTAGTTATACTAATAATACGCTATAAAACATTACAAAATATTTTAATTTAAGATTAAAAAAATAAAGGGGGTTAAAATAAAATAAATATATATATTTGGCTAGCCCCGAACAGATCCGGGTCTGGATCCAATATTGTAGACCCGATGAAGAACCGGACCCGAACCCGAACCCGATGAAGACCCGATTACACAGATCTGGATCTCCCTAAACCCGACCCGTCTCCGACCCGTTGACAGGCCTAGTTGGAGAGGTGACAAAAACCCTATACTTTTCATTACAAAATTAATAAATCGGAAAAAGATGAATTATTTTGTGAAAGAATTTTTGAGCCTATCAAAAGTGGAATTTATGCCTGTGGAAATTATCGAGTAATCGGAGATGAAAACGGAGACTCGAAGTTTTGTGAATAATGCGGAGTTGAGTATGTTGATTCTCGAATACGAAGATATCAAATGGACTATATCAAATTCACATGTCCCGGATATTTTTCCAATTCATCTCAATATTCTTTAAAGTATAAGTCCAATATTTTAGTAAACTTCACTTCATTTATCATTTAGTTGGGTTTTAGTTTAGATTTCTTCTGTTAAATGAAATTTCATCAATTAAGAATTAGATAAAAATAAGAATAAAGAGTCTTTTTGATGCGTTGCCGAGGACCTCATTTCAAAAAAATAATCCCCCAGGAGACTTTACCTGACAAACTAATAAAAGGCCGAGAGCCGGAAGTAATCTTAGAAACCAATCGTTTTGCAATTCATATCATGTTCCATATATAAATGTCGAAAGACATATGGCATGACATAAATCATTACTTATCAAAAGACAAGAAATACCTTGTCTTTCTGATCAACGGGAAGAATATTCCTGCCAAAGAAAGTTCCTTGGCTTCCAGCAGTTTCATTAAATGGATCATTATGTTTACCATCAGCTGTCCTATAAGGATAATCTGCTGGGTTAGATCTAACACCAACTGGAGTTGTGCCAACGTTTAACAAATTGTATTCCTGGTGAAGGTGTCGACGAATTGCTAGATAAATCAGCCCCAAGAATACAGGTAATCTGTGCCATATTCCCACTTTATCAATGGAGTGAACAATCTGCATTATATTTGTACACAAATAAACAAAAATAAGTTCATAACTATGTGCATGTGTAGAATAATAGTTTATTACGAACATGCATGCATATTGTTAACTGTATAGAATGATATGGTATTTACCATAAAGAGAAATCTATCAATGAGAGTCATCCTTGATACGACTTCATGAAAGTCACCATGGATGAATTTGTTGAGAGCTGCAACAACTATTGTATTAATGGCTTTTATAATTGCAGACATGTTTGCTAATGGTTTTTATTAGGAATATATCCCAAGCATACACAGATATATATAGGGAGGCTGAGAAGCAAATCGTGGCTAAGACTAATTGGCATTGCCAATTGAAACATAGTTAAGTCCTTGCACGTGCACGAGGGTTCCAAATTGATGTTCCTTTGAGCAATCAGCTGCTGACAGATATGCAAGTAGATAATGTACGCCATGTCCGCCGGCCACATTCTAAATTCATTGCTCTCTTTTTAATTGTCATGACTTTTTAAAACATAAAATATAATTAAATACATTATCTTAAAGGGATTTTTATCAATTAATCCGATTTACTAAGTATGTAGTTCAATAGGTTTTAATATATTTTTTTTGCTCCATCAGATCCAAGGAAAAAATATTTTTATTCCAATAGGTCCTATTTGTATATACAGTGAATATTCACTATATATATAAATAAAATCTATTAAGGAAAAAATGTTGCGATATGACCTATTAGAAAATGTCACATGTAAATAGGATTTAAGATCCCCTAAAATCCCTTAATACTTAAATCTAAAAATATGAAACGCTCTTTACGCAATATATTACATTAATAGATTAAAGTTAAAAAATATAAATTTTGAAAATAAATATGCATTATTGATCTTGCAAATTTAGTTTTGTAGTTAAAAATAATAAAAAGTTGAATTTATAGTTCTTGCGCGTGTGACTCAAACTCTAGTGAGCGGATATCTAGCAATTGAAAGATCGAAGGTCCGGTGGTTGGAGGTCCAATACTAATTGGGAAAATTTGTTACAACAAATATAAAATCGTTTGGATTTGCCTTTTTCTTACATGTTTGATTGTCTTAATTTGTCATGGTATATTTGGCCAACTTACACTAATATACTACACCAATGCATATTTTAATTATTTTTCATGGGAAATTTGTTGGTGCGGAGGAGGTAATATTTTCTTTGAAAATTTTGGCATCGAAAGTTTTGCCAAATCAAATAGAGACTTACGGTTTTTAAATTTTAGAAAAAAGTGAGGGTAATAAAAACTTATGTTAGAGTGAAAATTTGATGTATTTTATACATTTAATTCGATGGAACTTTTATAGGGAACACAAGATTTACGTCCCCTTTATAAAGATCTTTTTGTTTCTTATCTCAAGTAGTGGTTTGTTGGTTGCGTTGTAATAAAATATGGAATATGCGTCATTTTTTAAAGGGGGATTGACAAATAATTACATTTTGTATAAGATATTTTCTAATAGATCCTATAATATTATTTTTTTCCTAGGAGGTCCGATTTATATATATAGTGAATATTCACTATATGTTTACAAATAGTACTTATTGGACAATTTTTTTTTCATGGGACATACTGTAGCAAAAAACAGATAATAAGACATATTAAACTACATACTTAGTAAATGAGACTAATTAATAAAAAAAAACTTATTATTTTTAAATGGAGGGAAAGTGGCACAGAAAACTAAGATATAGAACTAATTGCAAATTAAAAGTACACGACGGTGCCAACTAAAATAATTGAGGCAGGGCCAAAGTCAAGATTTCTTTTAAAATACATGGTACAACTTTATAAAACAAATTATAGTAGTGGTGGACACGTTCTTTGTGAGTTGGACAGGTTCTCGCACAATCTGTCACAAAAAATTGTAAGTCTTCTGCATTGATCAAACAAACATATGCGGAAACGAAAGTTAACCAGATTAAGTAAAATATAATTATTGACAATTTGAGAACTGTATAACTTGATTAAAAATAATTATTTCCTTAAACTTCAATGAAACAGCTACTTCTAAACATATGCGGAAACGAAAGTAAACCAGATTAACTATGCAATGGTTGCTTACCATTGCTAGGCTGGTATATATATATCATTACCCTCATTAAAATGGTAGTGGCATTAAACTAATTAATACATTTATTATAATAATAATAACTAGCTGTTAGACCTATTTTTACCTACGTCAGGCAATTATTTCTTTCCACCCGTTCTCTTTTTCGCATTTAAATTTGCACGTGGTTTCAAGCGTTTGTATTTGTTGGACTGTATATTGGTTTTCTTTTTCTTGGAAGTTTCCACTTGAGATATTCTTGTTCTTTCAATAAAGAGCATAATTTTATCTTGGAACGGCCAAACTATAGCATGAGTTGCAAATGTTCACGCAACGAAAGCCTATCGTTTTAGGAGCCGTACGTCACTATTATGCAAAACTGGGGGCCGAACCAGATCAAATAAAAAATTAAGACTATCTTAAAAACGGTTTGAAAATCGGCCTACAAAAATTTAATGACCGATTGCCACACATACATACATACATACATACATACATATATATATATATATATATATAAAAGATAAAGGTAACATTGTGCTGAAGACCTGAGTGTGATGAATTATTTATCATATTGGTTTTTGGAAACTAGTCATTCGGACAGCAAGATTTCTGCCACTTGAGGTTATTCTCGCAACAAAGGCTCGCCGCTTGATATATAAATATAGTTTTGCTATTGTACACATCAATTCGTATTATAAGAATACACATAGGATATGTCTCACTTGACGGTGTTCTAAGAAAAAAGAGAGAGAGAGTCTGACTATAATTTATACGATAATTTTTAGGAACACCGTTAGGTGACACATGTCCGATCCGCATTCTTAAAATGCAAACTAATCCGTTAGGTGACAATAATATATATATATATATATATATATATATATATATATATATATATATATATATATATAATCCTCTCGTGCACATTATTTGGGTTTCGTTGCGTGAACATTTGCAACTCGTGCTATATTTTGGCCGTTCCAAAATAAAATTATGCTCTTTATCGAAAGAACAAGGGTTTCGTTGTGTGAACATTTGCAACTCAAGCTATATTTTGGCCGTTCCAAGATAAAATTATGCTCTTTATTGAAAGAACAAGAATATCTCAAGTGGAAACCTCCATGAAAAAGAAGACAATATACAGTCCAAGATATATATAATGTATTAAACTAATTAATACATTATATATATAATGTTCTTGTGCGTACTAGTCCGCATTTTAAGAATGCGAACTGGACATGTGTCATTTAGTAGTGCGCATATAAATTATCGCCTAAATTATAGGCACACTTTTTTTTTCTGGGTTCACCGCCAAGTGACACATGTCCGGTCTGCATTCCTAAAATGCGGACTGGTTCGCACAAGAGCAGGACTATATATATATACAGAAAGTCTCCGGTAAAGACTCTTTATGGTGCAGACTCCGATACATACCATTTTTTTAAAATAATAAAAAACTAAATTTTTTGATGAAACTTCATGGATATGATCTCCAAGGTGAAATTATTATCTCTAATTTTTTTCGTCAAAAAATTCCATAAAAAAAATGTTGAGATGAGGTGATATGTAAAAAAAGGGTATAAATATGCATTTTCAACCGTTGAAATGTTGGGTCGGCACCAACCGCTTTAATGATTGATTTTTTTTTTTATGAAACTTCAAGGACATGATTTTCTCACTATCGAGATCATATCCATGAAGTTTCATAAAAAAATTCAATCAAAATCTTAAAGAGATGATCGATAACATTTCAACGGTCGAAAATGCATATTTATATCATTTTTTGACATATCACCTCAGCGCAACAGATTTTTATTGAATATTTTGATGAAAAAAATTGGAGATGATCTTTCCACTGTGGAGATCATATCCATGCAGTTTCATCAAAAAATTTATTTTTTTACTATTTTAAAAAAATGATATGTACCGGGTCTGCACCATAAGGAGTCCATATAGGAGAGGCCCTTATATATATATATACAGATAGGATCAGGTGCGGACTTCCCGTGCGGACTTTTCGTGCAGACTTTGTCCTTATTCCTAAAGTGGTCCCCTCGTGGTCCCAAAGACTTTTGTTATTTACTGTAGATGGTCCCCCTCTTGTCTTATACTAAAACCTTAGTTTAAGACTATATAATTAAAAGATTTATAATTTAGACCCAAAATTGGTATCAATACCTTAAAGATTTTAGAACCTAACCAAATTCCGACCAAAACCCAAATTCTGGTATCAGAGCCATAAGACGTTCCTTTTAGACATACGGTAAAAAGACTTTAATGCCCTTGGGATTTATCCCCCGCAATTACCAAGATATTTTTGGATCCAACCCAGAGTACCAACCTATACCCATAACTGATTTAGACTCAGAAAGTTGTTTAACCACACACATAGACGGTTGTTCACACATTGAACATATCTCGGCCAAACACGCAGACAGTAGAGAAGTTACTGCTAGTGCTATTAATAGTATAATAAACCAAAATAAGTGTATACTGCTTATATTAAGACAATTAATAAAAGACACTCATACCTTAGAAACAGAGATAAAAAATATCTCTAAAAGATTATTAGACATAGATAATCAAATCCCAATAGACTTAGTCCATGTTTTACAAGAAATAAATATTAAGACTAATCATATAGAAGTCCTTAACAAAGACGTTTTAGAAATTAAAACCTTAACTAAAAATCAAGACAGTGAGTTAATTAAAATTACTAAAGAACAAGCTAAGCTTATCCCTAGACTAGATAGTTATCTTCCTAATGGAGATAGTTAGTTCAAACTGGAATGAGGTGCCTAGAGGCCTCTCCATTCAGACCTTATCAGAATTTTATCAAAGAATTTTAGAAAAGATAAATGATGATAGATTTTATTATAAGATAAATGAAAATGAGATTGCCAACGCGGCTAAAGCAACTAGACTTATATTAGAAAGATTAAATTTAATTTCTACATCTATAGCAGCTACCCAAGACTATAACAATAGCTTTGTTAAAGACTTGCATTTAGACCTAAAGGCAAAGACAGAAGGATTAACCACCTTCTATACAGACTTTGTTAAATTCCAACAAAATTTAGCAAATTATCTTAATAATATGGAAGGCCATAACCTATCCAAAATGGATAGTATTATTAATGAACTTAGACTAGACATGGCCCAAAAGTAGAAGAAAAATACGAAGAAATTATAAACGAAATTAAGGCCGTATAAAATAAACCATCCCAAGCAGAAATAGACTCTCCTTTTATTCTAACCCGGTTAGATAAAATTGAAAAGACTGTAGAAGCCATAGAAATTAGATCTATGCAACAACAAGAAAAAAATAATGAAGTAAAAGACTATACCACTAACATTGGTAAAACCATCATTAATTATCTAGCTAGACATAGTGAAGAAACTTCTGAAAAGACTAGAAAAGAGAATAAGAATTTTAAAGAAGAAATCCTTAATCAGATGAAAAGACAAAAAGATTATTCAGACTTCTTAGAAAGAATTGAAAAAAGACTTGAACAAAAACAAGTAACCACCTGTAAGTTTAAAGAATCCCCTCCTATAGAAACTAGAGAAAGAAATACCATAGGTAGACGAATCATAAATGATGGATTAGATAAGACTAATAAGATAGCCACTTCTATCCCAAATATTGGACAAAGTAATCATATGCTCCAAAGACTTAAGGATTCATCCTCCAATGTTAGGACATGGCGGAAAGAAAGAAATTTCACCAATCCCCTCCAATGGAAAGAATGGGGTGAAGTTGACTGGAAGATTGTTGAAGATTCCATTCATAATGAAAAACTTCCAGCCATTAGATACATAGACTTGTTTAAAGAAGGTGCCACTCCTAAGACCCCCAATTATAACATGACCTACCATTGTAGAAATCATGTGTTAGACAAATCCTATACTGAGCTCCAAGTTTTTGACTCAGAATGGCTTAGATCTAGAGGAACTGATAGGAAGTTCCAATTCTTAACCTTTAGACTCTTTCAAGCAAGAATCCAGGGATTACATAGACCTCAAAATAATATTAACATATTATGTTGTTTAGTAGACAAAAGATGGAAGGACTTTGAGAAAAGCCTTATTGGGATAGCCCAATTAGAAATGTCAGACAACATAGGATACTTTAATGTCATTCCGGCATTTACAGTAACCGTAGACACAACCAAACATTTTAAGTTAATCTTATATGCTAGTGGCTATGAAGACTATATTATCCTAGACGCTAATATAAATATAGAATTGCAAAGCTATGTGAAGTTCTCCCAATTTCCTTATGAAGGAATGCAATCGGGAATTCCTAGCGGTAGACTTAATGAAGAAATCTTAGTTAGAACCAATGTTTCAGACTATAATCATACTTACAGTATTAGGAATACTGGACCTATGAAAGAAAAAGCTAAGACCCTCTAACAATTGCCAGAATTTCAAGAAACTAAGACTATACAAAATAAACATTTGTTTATTAATCAAGACGACGTCACTGAAAATGTTACCATCCAGTTTGGTCCTCCTAAGATTGTCAATAAGAATATCCAGACCAAAGAAATTAGATTTAGGAATATGGGAGAAGCCATAATCAATGATCCTTCAGAAGGAGAATGTAGTAGTAAGACTAGTGCTAGTTTACTAAGACAAGCCCCGGTAATTAAACCTAAAAGATCATTTGAACAAAAAGACTTAATTAAAGAAAAAGATAGGATCCAAAACTTTGGACATGAACCCTCAGAATTGGATATGAAGACATTTAAAGATAACCTTAAGAAAAGTCATTCTGTTAGGTTTCAAGAAAGAGAAAGATTTAATATGATAGCCCAAGACCGTATATTAAAATTAAAAGAATCTAAGAATACTAAAGAACTTCTTAGAAACTTAAGACTAATAGAAGAAGGAGAACAAAGACTAATGCCAGCTACACAAGTAGAACCTAGTAAACAAGAGATAGGAAATAGTAGTAGGCTAGAAGATGCTCCTGGACTTTTTAGTAAACCAATAGGAATAAATATTCCTATATACTCAAGCACCGTAGTTAAGACTAAATTTGATTATATAAAAGACTTTCCAACTAATGACAAGAGTTTCACTCCTGTTAAGACTATGGCAAGCCAAGCCATAAATCCAGTAGGAATATACCTTAACCTAGACAATGTTCAAGATAGGAAGAAGGCCTTAGATGAATGGCGTAATCAGATGAACATGTGTTTTGCATCTAATGAGCAATGGGATGCAAGTTCATGTAAGCAGTACGCTGAGCAATCCATTAGAGGTATTGCAAAAGATTATTTAGATAGTTTAAGAAAGGCTACAGATGAAGACTCCTTAGCCAAGGTTGAGAAGATGAAAGAAAACTTAGAAGAAAGATCAATTGAAGAATATATTCAATTGTTCACATCAGAATTCATTGGAGCTGGAAATCTAGCTCAAATCAATGAACAAGACCTAGCAAAAACTAAGTTAGCCCTCCTTAGAATTTGCAAATTAGATAAGATAAATGAATATAGCAATAATTATGAACAGTTATATTACCAAATTAAAGAATTTGGAGAGACCTTAAAAGATGAATACTTTAGGAAGATACCAGCCATAGGACAAATCCTAATTAATGAATATAGGAATTGGCCAGGAGTAGCTGGAGTTAAGAATAACTCCCTTAGTGAAAGAATCAATTTCGCCAAAGACTATAGCATATCTAAAAGACGTGATATAACTCAAGAAAAGTTAATAGAAGAAACTTTCAAGCAGATCCCTCCGATCAAAGACGAAAGAGACATCGCTCCAATCCAATGGGGATGTGGAAGTGAATCTAAGAAATTCAAAAAGAAATTAGAATGGAAACATAGGAAGTTTAAGACTAGACCTTTAGGATTGCCAAAGAAGTATAAATTTAGACAATCTACTACCTTTAGGGAAAAGAATCCTAAGACTAAGAAAAATAGATTTATCCAAAGAAGATACTTTAAGAAGAATACTAGTAAGCATAAGAAGGTTCCTAATTATAGGAAAGAAAATGATATAGCCCAATCTAAGACTGCCACCAAAGAATGTTGGACTTGCGGCAAAGAAGGACACTTTGCTAAAGACTGCCCTAATAAGAAAGATAAAGAATGTATTAAGATTATTAATACAATATTAGACTATGCAGATCAAGAAGAATTAGATATCCTATACGCTATAGAAATATCAGACATAGATATGATGATAATACTAGTATCTATAGTGCATATACAGACAGTGATTCGGAAGACTATAGTGATACTGATGAGTATGAAGACTCTCAGGATACCCTAGACTTATATATGATGCAGACTAATCAAGATGATTTAGATAATGAATATACAGACTTTGAAGAAGCTTGGTATAAGTGTATATTAAGCCCCTTTTTAAAGAAAAAATGGACAGTTAGTAATCTTGAATTACTAACCTATATACCTAGATGCTATTTTGATGAAAGACATTATTGTACATTTGAAATGAAATGTAGCAAAAAAGACTTTAGATGCGTAGAATGCTTTGAGATTATACAGACAGAGTTATTTATGGTTTGTGTTATTTGTCAATTACACTACCATGAAGACTGTTGGAGAACTAGATTTAGAGCAATTTATACTAGCCAGTATGACGCTCAAATAGACTTAGATATTAAAACATATTATCAAGACATTGATAAAAATATAGACAAAATATTGCAAGAAAATGAAGACTTCAAAGGAAAGGGAATTTCCTATGATTTAGAAAAATATCATTCTGATAGTATTAAGAAGACCAAATACCCTTAGATTTTATAGATAAACCTCAGAAAGGAATATCTATTTTAGAAAAGAACAATTTAAGAATTTCTACTAAACCACATGCTTGATTTGTAGAATTATTTATTCAACATAAAGACTATCCTAAAAGACTTTCAGCTTTTATAGATACAGGGTGCTCTCAGAGTATTTGCAAGGCTAATGCCTTCCCTGAAGACTATTTTTTAGAAAGTACTCAAGAAATTTATGGTAAAGTGGATAATGGAGATCCATTTACCTTATATTTCCAGACTATTCCTATTTATTTTAAATTAGGAAATCAGACCAACAAAACCATCAATCATCGGTTTTGAATAATGGACCCTCGTCCTAGTTTCACAGGAAACATTATTTTAGGACAAGACTTTATTAGTAAATATCATCATTATACTCAGTATAACGATAAGATATTAATTAGTGATCAAGAGGAATTTAATATTAAAGCTCCTCTAATAGATCATAAGACTGCTTTTGACCTTATGCAGCTCAAACCCAATTATAGACCCATAGAACATCAGAGTTCTTCAGCTGAGCATGGTGGACCTAGACCTACAACCCAACAAGAAGCCCTAGAAATTACTAAACCCTTACAAAAAGAGTGTAAGTGTCCAGACCAAAAGTGTTATAAGCAAATAGCGCTTATACAACAAGACATTTTAGATCAAGCCCAGCAGACCTTATTACAGGTTCAAGCTATATTCAAACAGAGGAAAATGGATATAGAAGTAGAAAAAGAAAAGATTAGGCAACTAGCAGAGCCTACTTTAGGAGAAAATGCCATCGTTAAGTGGGATAAAGACCAAAGCTATTGTGAAATCATCCCTATTAACCCAATATTAATGGTGGAACATATAAGAAAGGATACTCACAAGAAGATAGGGAAGAATTTAAGAAAGACATAGACGAAATGCTTAAGTTAGGCATTATTAGAGAAAGTAAAAGTAGACATAATAGCTTAGCCTTCTATGTTCAAATTGAATCTGAACGTAAAAGAGGAAAAAGACGTATGGTTATAGATTATAGACAATTAAATAAGAATTGTGAATTTGATTCTTATAAGATACCAGACAAGAATAATTTGATTAATTTAATCGAAGATAGAATTATATTCAGTAAGTTTGATTGCAAATCAGGCTTCTGGCAAATTAAGATGCATCCAGACAGTATTACTTGGCCAGCCTTTAGTGTGCCCCAAGGAAAATACGAATGGCTAGTAATGCCATTTGGATACTTGAATGCTCCTCAAGTTTTCCAAAGAAGAATGGATAATATATTTAGACCTTATTCAGAATGTTGTCTTGTTTACATAGATGATATTCTTGTAGCCAGTAAGATTGAGATAGAGCATGTAGACCATCTTAAAAAGATTATTTTAGAATTAGACAAACATGGTATTATTATTTCCGAAAGGAAAATGCAATTATTTCAGACTGAGATAGACTTTGTGGGAATGCATATTAATAAAGGAAAATTATCCTTAGCAGAACACATAACTAAAAAGATTCTTGAGTTCCCAGACCAACTCAAAGATAGAAAACAATTACAATCATTTTTAGGATTGCTTAATTGTGCTGCAGACTTTATTAAAAACCTTGCTTCAAAAAGACAAAGCTTAACATCCAAATTAAAAGGAACAGACAAAACTAATCCCTTTTATTGGACTAAAGATGATTTTGAAGTAATAAGACAAATTAAAGATGCAGTTAAGAACATTCCTTTACTTGAACTGCCTAATGCAGAAGACCAGTTTATAGTAGAAACAGATGCCTCTGATAAGCAATGGGGAGCAATATACTTTGCCATTGATCATCAGACAAAAAAGAAAAAAACTTTGTAGACATAGTTCTGAAACCTTTACAGACCCAGAAACAAGATACACTGCCCATGAAAAAGAAGTTTTAGCCATAGTAAGGGCAATAGAAAAATATATGTTGTTTCTTAGACCTAAATATTTTACTGTTTATACTGACTCTTCTTATGCAGTAAAATTCAGAGATTTAGACTTGTCCAAATTAAGGACTAATAGATTAATTAGATGGCAACAATTGCTTAATGGTTATGACTTCTCTGTTATACATATTAAGGGAAGTAAAAATACCATTCTAGACATTATATCAAGAGAGCCAATGTCTGCTAACACTAATATTATTTAATGTTTTATGTTGCAAACAGAAGACCTAGAAGACATGAGTTCCTCTGGAACAAATAGACTGAACAGGGAAGACGTTGCAGACTATCTTAGACGCGTAAGACCAAATGTTGGTGTAACGCAAAGACCAACTCATATTCAAGACTCTCAAGAAAGACCAATCCTAGAGAACTTTGATGATATCTTGGTTCCTCCAGGAAAATCTAGACTAGAGATTATTGCTCAAAATAGACTCATTGGGAAGATGTACTTTCCCTAATATAGACCCGATCAAAGATACCCAGACTTGATCAAATTTAGACAAGAATTTTCAGAAGACGAAAATACTCTAATAGACGCCACATGGTGGAATGTGAAGAATAGACTTTGGATCGAGTTCAAACAAAATTTGGTAGCCATTACCAGATTTATGAGAACTCAAACACTTGCAGTTACCCAGCTTAGTGGAACTGCTGTGCATAGACCTCAGATTCAGACTTATGCTTAGACTCTTGGAGAATCCTCTAAAACTAGACCTAATGATTTCTGTTATCAGAAAAAGACGTTTAAGACTAAGATTGTTATACCATTTGGTCATAATAATCTCCTATTAACAAAATACTTTAAAAAAGAATCTAATAACATTACTGATCATTTTAATATGTTATTATCAGAAATAAATGGAGACACCTTAATGATTAAAGGTTTCTTCAAAGACGTTCCAAAAATATATCTTTTTGCAAAATCAGAGATGGCTCATATAACTCTTGTAGACCACGAGTTCATTGGACTCGTTCAGATAAAAGACATTGAAGACTCTGTTGTTCTTGGAAAAATAGTCCTAGAATATATTAAGAAGATTGAAGACTTCCTTCCTCTATTTTCTAGAATCTATCAGATTGCTCCAAGTTCCTGTAGAGGAATGAGAGTTGAAGGATTTAGACTTGTTAGATTTTCCAGTTATATATTTGAAGACGTTGAGATTTTATCGGAAGACGAGACTATAGAATTGATTGTTGATAAGTCCAAGCTCCAGATTGCTAAAGCCATGGAGACCATAGAAATTATGGAGTTATTAACAGGAGAATACATGTGGTACACTGCCTACCACAAAGAAGACCTGATAATCCAAGCTGATGAGCCATTCAATGGAAGGCTCAAGAAAGAATCCAAAGAAATGGTAGAAATAGCTTTGCCAGCTAGCCTTAGAACTGTAGGCCTCATTGATGAATTTTTCAATAATGCCCTACCAGACCAAGACAAGGAAAAAGAAGACACAGATGAGACAAAGATGGGCCCCTCAGTGGTGGATGAATTATTAAAGACGGAAGAATCATTTGCCTAGACCATGCTTTCCATAAAGCAAAAGGATGCCTGCCAAACATGGGCCACCAGACTGATGAAAAAGACGAAGACTTTGTTTGATGCGCTTGCATTATTACAAAACAACAAAGACTTGGCAAACCTTTCTTTTCATAAAGAAAGAGGTCCCCCCCAAATTATCAAAAGACGATAAAAGCCTGTAGACCCAGCTATGAAGATTCGGAAGACAATGTTGCTTTAATAATTAGATGCTTTCAACGGGATTGCTTTTGGTAGCCGGTTACCAGTCATTTTGTAGTGCCTTTGATTTATAAAAGGGAGCGTCCATTTGTGTTTTAGACATCAGGAGTTAGAGAGTGAGAGATTGTTAGACTTTTAGAGAGAGTATGCTTGTAAAGAGTAATATGTATATGAGTGAGTAAACCTCTCATAGTTAGGGGAGAGGTAAGAGTTGTAACTACTTATGCAATGCAATAAAAGTATTTTCTTTTCCAGAAATATCTTATGATAAGTTGTTATTATTTTCCAAATTGTCTCCAACTTTCTGTTCATAGAGGACTATTGTGTGGAACCTCTGGTGTAGCACACAAGGTATTATACTGGTGAACCGCCGTCAGGTGCCGATTAGCCGTAAGCCGTTATCCAGGTGGGCGTTAGGCGTGAAGGCGTACAACAGGAAATGGGTCAACCGCCAAAGTAGTGGATTGAGGTACGACACATAAAGAGAGAGTTGTAGGAGACCGAGATTGGAGAAGAATAGTGACAAAGCTGAAGAGACAAAGGGAAGAAGATAAAGATATTGCAGACCAGAAGGAAGGTATAAATCGAACCAAACCCTTAACTATTTTTACATATTATTTCTTTAAGAAAAATCTTATATGAGCTTACAAATCACTAAAGACTTTTTAGAATTTGTTAATCAAACAAGTTTAGACATAACTAGAGAAATTCAAGACTGAACTCTTACAGACCCTAAAGATAAAGAACTTATATAATCTGCTTTAGTATATGCAGGTGGTACTTTTAAATACATAGACCAGATCATTGAGTGGTTAGGAAGAGAAGTACCTAGAATAGAAATAATTAGAACAGGGATCCGATATCTCTTTAGACAAAAACTAAGAACTGAAGATTTTGCAGAAGAACTATGAAGACCTGAAAAATATCAAGAATACACTAGGATACTTGAAGACAGTATAGACGTATTAAAATTTATTAGACGTAAAAGGTTAGCTGAAATAAAGGCTACTTTAATTAGAGCCGGAGGAATCCATCCTCTCCTTAAAAACGTAGAGACAGCTGCCCCTAGAACATACCGTAGATTTTTGTCATCTTATGGTGATAATAATTTAGACAAATTTATAGATAACGATATAATTGATATTGTTAATCAAATATATAAAGAAACTAGACAGATAAATCCATGATACCGTATAAGGTATTTAAGACTAGAATATTTTCCATCAAAACCTCTTTCAGTTTCTAGACTCCCTGAAGAAATTATTTATATAGATAATCCTCGCTATTCAGAACTCCAGTACGATAGTGACGGAAGAAGCTTGAGAAGTAGCAGTAGCCCTGAAACTTCCACACTTAGACTTCCAGATTAATTAAGCATTAAAATAAGCTTAAAAGACCTTAGAAATCATTTGGGGTAAAAATTGATATTCCCTAAAACTTAGAAGAAGTTAAAAGACATCGCGATCCCAAAAGGTGGTCCTAAAAAGACAAAACGGTCCCTAGATAATTCTTGGATGGTAGCGGTCCGTAAACTCGGTCCGTAAACTAGGTCCGTATACGATCCAGCCTCTCTCTCTCTCTCTAGAGAGAGAGGTTCTCATGCATACCCCAGTTTGCATACCGCTGGCGCGGACCAATTTTGATAAAATAGTAAAAACAATATTTTTGAGCTAATTTTTTTTATATAGTTTTTAAACATTTCAGTAGGGCCATATAAAAAAAATCAGCTAAAAATGAATTTTTTTACTATTTTAAAAAAATCGGTCAATCTTTGTCAGTTTTTAACAACTTAAAAACTGACAAAGTTTGACTGATTTTTTTAAAATAGCAAAAAAATTCATTTTGAGCTGATTATTTTTTTATGGTCCTATTGAAATGTTTATAAATTATTAAAAAAAAATCAGCCCAAAAATATTTTTTTTACTATTTTAAAAAAATGGTCCTCATTCAGGGTCCTCAAACTGAGACCTCACTTGATCCTTTCCCTATATATATATATATATATATATATATATATAAGTAACATTTTTTTCTTATATATAGTTTTTTAATGAATGTCTATAACTTATGAATTTAATTTGGAATATTTTTATATATGTATAAATATTTTTTTATTTCGGTAAAAGAGAATCCCTGTAAATATCACTTGTGGTTACGAGCATTATTAATGTAATGGCTGTGTTACAATTTTTTTCTTTCATATTATTTAGGTTTGTTGTCGTATATACATGGATTTTTTTAGAACTTTATCTTGTTTTTTCTTGAATATTATTATCGATACCTAAAGTTCTTCCTTTAATTATATGTATGGCGGTGCTAATGCGTGGAATAAATTTAAATATTTATTTGACTATTTTCTATTGACCGCATTGGTTAACTAATGTTTGGAAGACATTTTTCTGGATTTATATATATTTATTATTTTTTAATTTTTGCATATATATTTGTGAGAACAACTGATAAAAACATTCATCAAAAATAAAAAAAATATAAATAGAGTCGTAACCGAATTTTACTCGGATTGAGCCGAAAAAAGCTAGGACCAAATTAGTAGGTTAATCGAATTAATCGGTCTGGTCTCGGTGTAAGAAAGTTGAGGACCGAATATTTGATTTGGTCCAAAAAATAAGCAAAAATCGGACCGGATCTGGCCGTACCACCCCTATGCATCATGGTATTCTCCAAAGTACAAACCATGGAGTACTTTAACGATTTAGCCTAGTCTTCTCTAAAAATTCTGATTTTTACATTTGTTCTCTCATATTTATACAATTGTAGCTCCCCGTCTAAAACTAATTTTAAGATCAGGGGTGATAATTTATAACTCGACCTACTAATACCACACAAAGTTTATAGTTCGAGTTTAGTTAGTTTACGGATTTGGATAGTTAACAAGATGTCCGTTCAGACAGGATTATTTAACGAGGAGTCTGGCCACTGACTTAATAGAAGCATCTAATACACAATTTAAGTTGGCCAAAAACTCGATAGAGCACGAGATAAAATTCTTAGAATTATTTTGAATAATAATTCTTCATAATATGTTCCACAATTGTAGTGATACTAATAGTCACTTTGATTAATAAAAGGGTATTTCAAATATTAAAAATCAGAAGGACTCTTGGGTATCTACCTTGATGGACAGTTGAGGTTAAGTGACTGTTGGAGATTTTGGTCTCGTCCCTACCTATAAATAAGTGACGGATTTTCCATCATTCAGATATACTAACAGATAACATAATGAAATTATAGGATAAAGGAGGAAAGAAATTCAAATTCTTAATAAGATTTTATTTCGAAATAGTGTTTTGATCATATTGGAAGATCTAACTGTTATAATATGCCGAAACAATAACACAGTTTTGTTAAAGACAAGATGAAGCTATACTCCAAAAATTATCCTGATCGGACAACATTAAGGTCGACCGCTCCACCAATCTTTCCTATTGTGACATGATAGAGATATGTGATTCCAATATCGTTTTAGTTTTGTATAAAATTTTGAAAATAAATTTGCGTTATTGATCCTCAAATTTAGTTTTGTAGTTAAAAAAAATATAAAGTTGAGTTTATAGTTCTTGCATGTGTGTGTCGACTCGAACTCCAGTGAGCGGACATCGTAGCAATTGAAAGATCGAAGGTCCAATGGTTGGAGGTCCAATACTAATTGGGAAAATTTGTCACAACAAATATAAAATCATTTGGATTGCCTTTTTTACATGTTTTATTTTCTTAATTTGCCATGATATATTTGGCCAACTTACTACTACACCAATGCATATTTTGATTATTTTCCATGAAAAATCTGTTGGAGCGGAGGGCATAATATTTTCTCTGGAAATTTTGGCATTGAAAGTTTTACCAAATCAAATAGAACCTTACGATTTTTAAATTTTAGAAAGAAGTGAGGGAGATAAAAACTTATGTGACAATGAAAATTTGATGTATTTTATACATTCAATTCGATGGAAGTTTTATGGGGAACACAAGATTTACGTCCCCTTTATAAAGATATTTTTTCTTCTTAGAGCATCCACAGTGGTGGTCTTCCCACGCAAGCTATAATGAAAAACGAGATGCACATTTACCTTTCACCTGATTGGCTTGCATGCAGTGGTGGAGCTTCCTACGAACTTCTAAAGTTCGTAGGAATTGGTACGGACTTCTTTTATTCGTAGTAATTCCTACGAACTCCAGAAGTTCGTAGGAAGTCCCAACGGCACTCTAACAGCTATAAACGGCTACTAGAACGACTAACTCTGTTAAATACATAAATCCCCTCTATCATCCCGTAGAACTCCTTCTTCTCCACCTCTCCACCTACTGCATATAAACTTCTTCTTCTTCCTCAATCCAACATGCTTGCAAGTGTAATAATCCCTAAATTTATTCCTTTAACCCCAAATTTCAGTACTTCATTTCCATATCAAGAAATTTCAATTACGTAATTTTTTATTTATACATCATGGACGGCAAAAGGTGGAAAAAATACCTAAATATCGGGAAAAACAAGACACATGGATCCACTTCAACGGCAAATCCGACTCAACCTCCGCCGAGTGAACCTGTTGATCCCGTGTACAAGCATTACGTCCGTATTTTTGATCGGGATACACACATGTCCGACCGGTAGACGCCGATTATACACGGTAATAAGTTTAAATTTCGTTGTAATTGGGCGGGGCCCAATGAAAATATATAACCGATCGGAGAGAATAAACCGTCGATAAAAGAGTTTATCGACTGTGCCGGTGTAATGTCCAATTTATTTTTGAGGGTGATGCCGAATTTCTATCAGTGCATTATGACGACGGTGATCGAATGTTGGTGAGATACGATGCATACCTTTCAACTACCGTTTGTTGAAATTGCGTTCACGCCTCTGGACTTCACGATGCTTTTCGGTAAATTTTATTTCGTATTAAATCCCTTATTTAATATTATTTATATTAAATTTAAATAATTTGTTGGTGTAACAATAATTGTCATATTATTTGTATATATGACATGTATTTTTAATTTTTGTACAGGCATCCCGATTGCGCAAGGGTTACCCATTCAAAATTTGCCGATAGAAAAATACACAAATTTTCAAAATACCATTAACGAATTTTTCCCCAAAATTCAAATAGAACGATTTTCAGGTGCGGGAATTTCGATTTCCATCCTCAAGAAATACATTGTCAATTTTGTGAATCAACCGGACCTACACAATTACATGATGCCATTCATTGCTCGAGCATTTTGGTTTTATGTAATTGGAGGTTTATTCTTTCCAAATGCCAATTTCACATCCGACCTCGGGTATTTACATTATTTGGAGGACGTTACGACGATTTGGACCTATGATTGGGGTTCGACAATTTATGCCCGTATCATCTGGTCAATGGACAAAGCGAGTCGACAGTAATTAACTAGTGTCGAGTGCATGTGGCAATTAATAGAGGTACAATTTATAATTTTATTATTTATATGTTTATGCATTATATGTTTAGTCACAATAATTGTAAATGTATTCTAATCAATTTAAATTATATACATATTTTGCAGTACTTACATCACAAGTACATGGAGGCCGAATATTCGATTATTATTGATCCGACCGTAGATATATGCCCCCGAATATTTCGTTTGTCAAAGTCGAACAAGAGTCGGGCAAATGGCGCACAACAGTTTAATATATCGGGGAGCCAACATCAGCTTGAGATGCGATCACCCCAATCCATCATTTGGCAGCCATACGAGACTGAAACACGTGATAGGGCCACCAATTTTAAAATCTTTCACTTTAATTTCCCATAAGTGCGGAATAAAGATAGTTACTAACAAAATTTAATTTTCCAAAATTTATTTAATTTTCTTTTCGTGAAAAGATGGAAAATTATGGTGAACACAAATTTTAATTTCTTAAAACAAATTAAAATTAAACGCTACAAAGTGAATTAAAGTAAACACACACACACACTTTAAATTCACTCAAACCACATTAATTTAATTATCAAGTTTAAACAATTTAGGCAAGAAAAGTATCCAATTAACTTAGTGCCAACTTGAATTAAATTAACTTAAAATAAACTTACCCAAATAATTAAACAAGCGCCATTTTAATCAAGATTGCGAATTAAATCAAATTTTATCTTTTTACTGAAGCATGCATTCTAAGGTGATTTGATCAAGATAAAATAAACAATGTCACACCACGCTGCGATGTACGAGGAAAATCCAAATGGAAAAAACCTCGGACGATCCTAGCCTTAAGTCCACTAAGTATGGAATTTTTACAAGTACAAGACAAATGACTTACTCAACTCAACTTGACTCCTTCAAGCCCCTGACGCGTCTTCTTGTACCAACCTCCGCTTAGTCGATAATCCCGGAATCCATCAGAACTTTGGAATCCACTAATGAAGCTTTTTGGACAACCGTTAACCCGCACCCGAAGCCTTTTTCCGAGTGGGAACGCCGTAACAAACTTTTATCCTTTTTGGAATAGAGAAGAACCAAAATAAATCTTTTATGGGATGAGAATTAACCCTATGCCAAATTCTCGAAGAAATATATATATATATATATATATATATATATATATATATGTGTGTGTGTGTGTGTGTGTGTGTGTGTGCGTGTGTGTGTGTGTGCATGTGCGTGTGTGTGTGTGTGTGTGTGTGTGTGTGTGTGCGTGTGTGTGTGTGTGCATGTGCGTGTGTGTGTGTGGTACTTGGAATAAACTAATACGGGTGTAAAGAAAAGTGTTTAAGAATGATTTTCTTGAAAAAAAACACTCAAAATTTGAACTTTTTCATGGAGGAATTAAGCTATCAAAACTCTCTCTTAGAGGTTGTAGGAGATGAAAAAATTGATATGAAAAAGTTGGTTCCCTCACTTATAAAAACTGGCAAAAGATAGTGGGAACAA
Organism: Sambucus nigra; assembly: GCA_949130495.1. NCBI lineage: Eukaryota > Viridiplantae > Streptophyta > Magnoliopsida > Dipsacales > Adoxaceae > Sambucus > Sambucus nigra. Next base: position 89,191,444 of record OX422219.1, on the reverse strand, counting down.
AAGTAGTGGGAAGATGGAGAAAATTGTCAAAAACTTTCAAAGAATTTTCCCACCAGAAATCTCATTCGAACTAGATTTTCGTTCGAACGAAGTCTTGTTCGAACGACCATCTAACGAAGTTCCAGTGGACAAAATGGGAAAACTCGTTGGCAAACTCGTTCGAACGAAATTCTCATTCGAACGACAATTTTGAACAAAATGTGAGATTGGTCATTTTTCAATCTACTTTTGTGTGTGTGTGTGTGTGCGGGCGCGCGTCCGCGTGTGTGTGTGCGTGCGCGTGTGTGTGTGTGTGTGGTACTTGGAATAAACTAATATGGGTGTAAAGAAAAGTGTTTAAGAATGATTTTCTTGAAAACAAACACTCAAAACTTGAACTTTTTCATGGAGGAATTAAGTTATCAAAACTCTCTCTTAGAGGTTGTAGGAGATGAAAATGTTAATATGAAAAAGTTGGTTCCTGCACTTATAAAAAATGACAAAAGATAGTGGGAACAAAAGTAGTGGGAAGATGTAGAAAACTGTCAAAGAATTTTTCGACCGAAAATCTCGTTAGAAACGAAGTCTCGTTCGAACGACCATCTAACGAAATTTCAGTGGCCAAAATGGGAAAACTCATTGGCAAACTCATTCGAACGAAATTCTCGTTCGAACGACAATTTCGGACGAAATGTCAGATTGGTCAATTTTCAATTTAAGCCCAAAACCTTTTAATTGAAAGTTCTAAAGTAACCTTCTGAAAATAAAATTCATTTTAAAATAAAATCACACCCTTTATGAAATTATTCCAAGTCTCCCTATATATATAAAATGAATTCATACCTTTTGGAGACTATGGAATCAAATGTCGTTGACGTAGAAACATGGCACTTGAAACTCAGCAATGATGAAGCTTTACAAATCTGGCCGCTACATCTTCAGCAAACACGTCATAGGCTTGAATGGAGACACATGGACTCTATCCTATGACTCAAATATTTTTGTCCGGAATTGAGCCAAAACTACAAATGACTCAATTGGAAATTTGTGTCTTTACAAAACTCCCCCTTTGGCTATTCCGGGACAAAAACCAAAACAAAATCCTAAAGGGCCGTCAAGCTCAACTAGACTTAAAAACATCCCACCCAAAATAAAAAATTGCATAGCTTGACTCAAACCCAAGGATGAATAGCTTTGTCGATATAAAGTTGCCGCTAGAAAAAAAATTCCTGCACACTTAAGAGAAACCTTAAACGCATAGGGAATATCAAAATATTAAATGCAATGAAAATAAATACTCCACCTAAATTAATTCTTTCCCTTTATCAAATATGATCTAAATAATAAGGTCGCAACTCCCCCAAAGTTAAATCTCCTAAACTAATGTATGATAATAATAGGATTAGATACCATTTCTCCCCTATCAGTCTCCCTCTTTTTGTTCAGGAATAAACAAAGGATAAAAGAACTAATTAAACAAGATGAAGAGTAAGGTGATAAGAACATGAAAGAATATGGGGAAAAAATCATAACTAATCCATAGAAATAATAAAGGATACCAACTAAGATGCAAAAAAAATGATACCAATTAGATACTAAGCATGTGATATCAACCAAAATATGCAACAAGATAGATACTAATAATGAATTAGAAGCATAGATGGACTAGTAAGCAAGGCAAAGACTAAAAAGAAATTACCATATATATGTAGATATAATGAATATCACTAATGCAAACGCACATATATATAGGTATAAACACCACACATGACACAAAATACATTAAGCTTTTCACACTCATATGACAAAAATGTGTCATATGGAAACGGAAGTGTAGGGGTGTAAACTAGTAACAATTAAATCTTGACCCAATCACTTAAAACATGTTCACAGATTTCTCATTTGATTGCAAAACTTTATCACATTTAGATATAGCCTCATGTGCAAATATAAATTGAACTCAATGAATAAACGTACACAATGCATACAAGCCTGACATATTAATGATTTTACAAACCAATAGAGTCATGACAATGAAACAGCAACTATGATAAACGGACATTGTGCAAAACCGTTGATATACCATCCAAACTCCCTTAAAATAAGGATATTATTATTTTTGAATGATTATATCAAACTAAACAAATATAGGCCTTGACTAAATATTTTATTTTAATGCCAAATTCTTTTAGGCCTTTGGACCACGTATTTCTTTTAGGTCCATTATAAACGGTGGCTTACTCGCAAAAGAAAATTTTCTTTTCGGAGCCCTTCCCCATGAACAAATATATATCATTTTTATCACTCAATTATCACGTGCAACGGATTATAACATGCACAAGTCTTCCTAGGTCACAAAATATGTAGATGGCTAAATTGGTAGGAGAACACCTCACAAAGCTCAAATATACAAGTGAAGTCAAAATTTCAAGTGAGTTCGTGCATGTGTGAATTGAAGCATATAAAAATAGAATCCATTAAGCAACACAAAATCCAACTACTCCATGTAAGCATGGTAAAGAACATTTTAAGGATTGACAATCTTAACCAAAAGTTCTATCCACATGGAAGCGAGAAAGAGGGGATTAAAATACAAGTATATGCCACATAAAGTGTGTCAAACTAAAATACACACAATAAAAATCTTTTTAAGGTTTTTGAAATTTTTACCCAAACAACAAAAATATTTACTCAAAAGACAAAAAATCATTTGTATTTTTCATTAAGCCTAAATTACTTAAAAGGTAAAAGCACAAATGATAAACAAAAATATTTTTGTATTTTTCATTTAATGCAAACTAAATAATTATAATACAAAAGATAAAGAAGTCATAATTTCTAGCATGAGATATGGAATAAAGGAATGACTAGAAAATGACTAAACAAGCATACAATTAGCATGATAATATAGCATGAAGCACAAAAGCTAAAGTATGCAAACAAAACGAACACATTCAACCTTTAGATTTAGTAAGTGAGGAAGCATGTGAAAGTAAATGAGAATCAAAAATCCTATTTTGTAATGCTACCAAGTCGGATCTCCTAACCCTAACTAATGATGAATGACGATCTCAGGATATAGGAATCTTGGCTACCTTTGTTGCCTTACGTTGGGATTTTCTACGACCTCGTTTAAGATCAAAACAAAACTTCCTAAGATGACCTTTCCGATCAAAATGTGAAAAGACTTGCCTAAGGAATGATCTATAACATTGTTACTAGAGGATTATCCTAAAACAATTGTTTTGACTTTATGAGTAGACTCATGGCAAGTATCGAAGCCTAAACCACATATTTCATTTTTAATTTGGATCGTTCCTAATATTTTATTTAATTTCTACGAACGACACTCCAAATCAAATTTGACTTTACTATAGTCTTTTAATTTATTTTCTAAATCTAAAATGTGAAGCTCTAATAAAACATTGCGCTCTACAAACACGAGAAGCACCTTTTTCAAGGATTCTATTAAGCCCTTAAGGCTATCTCTCTCACCTTCTACATACTCAAGCTTCTCTCGAAGAGCTCTCTCTCGTGTCCTAAGGTCTTCAACTAAAGCACTCTCAAAGACCTTGGCACTCTCTCTTAAACTAGCTTCTAACTTCAAATTTTCTCTTTTTAATTTAATAAATTCTTCATATAGTTCTTGAAATACAAATTGAAGTTCACTCACATCAACCTCTTCTTCATTTTCACTCTCTCTTTCTTCTCCACTCTCACTACCATCATCTTTTTGAGCTTCACAAATAAAGGCCTCGGAAGTGTCATGTATTAAGATGTCATCATTTGATGATTTCTCACTATCACTTACATAACTAGCAATGAACGCGATAAAGTTGCGCTAAATGGGGGAATTGGGTCCCTCTTCCTTATCACTATCACTAAGGGTTGCATTGTAGGAAATTGATTGCTTACCCTCTCTCCTTAGTTTAGTGGGGCACTCAAAATCCCTATGGCCATATCCTTCACAATCATAACACCTATTTGACTCATCCCTATTTAAATTTTCATTAAACTTTTAGGGATCTTTTCGGCTTTGTCATGCTTAGAATTTTCAAATTTCTTAAAACCATTTTTAAATTTATCTTTGTTAAATTTAAGAAATTTACAAAACTTTCTAGAAAACAAAGCCTTATTTTCTGAGTCACTATCACTCTCGTCATCCACAACTTATTTTTCCTCCTTACGGACTTTCAAAGCGATGACCTTCTCTATTTTCTTTTCGATTTTGGAGGGGAACATATCTAGTTCGTAGGTTTTCAAATCACCTACAAGTTCCTTAAGTTTGGTAGAGTGTAAGGTGGGTAAAGAATTTAAAACGGTCACCTTAGGGATAAATCTATCGGGCAGGGTGATGATACACGAATATTGCGTATTTCATCCCCCGAACGGACGTATTTTAGTCCCCTCGGGTATCTTATTCCCTATATTTATGATCGTTAACTAGATAACCTCAGATTTCTACGTTAACATGTTTTGCAGGGGTTAATTGAGTTTTATAGGTATTTGGATGCTAATTGTGAAGTTTGGACGCGTTCCGCTTGAATTCCGTACACGATCGCACGTTCAAGGGCATTTTAGTCTTTTCACAGCTTGGGCACCTGGCCCAACATCCACGAGAGTTGTATCCCTCCTCACAATCTTCGCGTGGCCATAAACGGTGCGCAATTCTGATTCAGAATGAAGAAGTTACGTTCCAGCGGAAGGAAAAATAATGAAACGAAAAGAGGAAGAGAAGAGGAAGAAAAGGGAATGCAGTAGGCTGCTTGGCTGATACCTTCTTGATCGATCAATCGATCCATCTCGACATGGGATATTTTGTTCATGATAGATCGATCGATCGAGCCCAGGTCTTCGATCGATCGATCCCCTGCTTTCAGGAGATATTTTGCCTTTTATTTTATTTTATTTTCTCTTTTCTTTTCTATTTCTTTTCCCAGTTACTATAAATACCCATTTTTGTTGTAATATCAAAAATGAATGTTTTAGAATAGTTTTTAGGATAGTTTAGCTTAGGATTTGGGTTTTTGGTTAGTTCTTCTTCATTTCTCTTTGGATTGACACCCTTTTTGGTATGTAAGTTGACTATTCATTACCCTCTCCATTAATTTAACTTGTATTTCATTTTTTCTTTTTTTCATAATTAGGTTTATGTAACAACTTGCCTAATGGGATACCGGGCGATCACTCCTATATCAAATTAAAACAGGAGTCACATATGGATCATTATTAGCATCACTGTCGAAAATCCATTTAATTACTAATATCCTATTAGGCGAGCGCTAAAAACTTTTACTTAACTACTCTTTTTAAACAATTGTAAATGAAACATCCACACAGTGTATGCGTAAATGAAACTGAAATGAAATAAAATAACCGAACACTCGGTTCAAATTATACAACCATATCGAATGATGTTCTAAAAAACTCAATAAATACAATTGGGCCATTGGCCCGAAAGTTTATACAGTACCTCCTATCTAGAGTACAAAAATGAAAGCGTTTATCGAGAACCTGCACGCATCCACAGCTGCTGCAGCGGATGTCTAACTCGAAGGAAGTGCCATCCAAGCGTCCCTGCGTCTGGACACCTATATATATATATATATATATATAGAGAGAGAGAGAGAGAGAGAGAGAGAGAGAGAGCAAGAGAGGAAAAGTAGATAAACGGGTCAGAGCCCGAGTTGTGAAAATATTTAGCAAGTGCATAAATGCTTTATTTTAAAAATATGTTTTATCTCATATTTAAATTGGTATCGCACTCCCATGAGATACCCCTCACCTCTCTTCTAACAATGCACACCTAACGCACTTAACTACCTAGTTAAGCTACCCTGCCTAACTAATCTAATTCACCCCTCTACTAGAAACCTCTACAACCCGAGCACTAAGGGCTAAACTTCTCTCCATTCTCAACACTGCGCTAAGTTCGTGCGTGGGGTGTCTCGCAAAGCGAAATCCAAACAAGGAAACCCCCGATACACTACTACTTGGCAGGGTTAATGGTAGAGATCCATTAGGCCCGTAGCACGAAACTAATGTATAAATACATATATATATATATATATACATCTTACAATATACATCCGGATAATATCTCCCGGACCGAGGTTTACCAATTCAATTTCATCTTTATAATACACATCCGGATCTATCTCCCGGACTGAGGATTCATATACAAAGTATTTACCAATACTTATTATTTTTATCTCAAAACTTTCCATTTCCTTTCTTATATCCAGGAAATGTATTTAAAAGCCAACTCATTATCATGAATTGCTTCCACATGTCATACAACCTTTTTAAAGGCCAGTTTTATTAATAAAAAAATGCTTTTCTGTTTTAAAACATCCCATTTCCCTTCTTACATCCAGGAAATGTATTTAAAAGCCATTTCTATTATCATAAAAATGATTTTCATATCATATGCTTCCACTTCCCTTCTTCCATCCGGGAAGTGTTACCGAAGCCAACTCATTTATCCCATTTCCCTTCTTCCATCCGGGAAAAGTATTTAAAGCCAATTTATTATCATAAATTGCTTTAACATATCTAAGACTGCCCCTCTAGGTTTTCCCACTGGACGCGCCCCTAAATGGCTATCATCTTCCAGGGCCTATCAAACAAGACAACCTGGGAACCTAACACATCGTCAAGAAGCAGCCATATACCTGCGGGATAGTCATGACCACACCCAGAATCACCTAACCAACGCAGAAAAATATAATCGCTCATATGGCCTATAGGACTATATCCACCCTGCATTCATTAGCTAGGGGGCTTCACCATACGCACGCAACTTCCCTTATGATAGCGATTTAGAGAGGTGTGTAACCATATTTTATTATTATGAAAATCATCTCTTTTTCATTTTGAAAATATTCATATTTTATTTTCAAAATCATTTATTCTCATGAACATATATATACCTTGTTCTCAAACACAAAGAATATACTATATAATACACATCCGTATCATATTTATACATACTTTAATCATATAGTATATATATATATACCATATATTCCTCATTGAAATATATATATGGCCAAAATTCCCAATCTCATCTAGCGATTACCAATAATCCCAAAGATTCTCTCAAAGGATCATGATCATGCATTCATATACGCATGATACTAAACCCAAAGCATTTCCTCACTTCGATAAATAATAATTACCTTAATCATCTATTAAGGATTTATTGGGTATCTCCAATTATACTAATTCACTCTAAGTGAGTATAATATATATATATATATATATTCCCAATTCCTCAAGTCCTTTAGGACATAACCCTCTATAATACTCTAATTTAGAAGGCCCTTAAACTTTAAACTCAAAGAGGAGAATCAATAACAATCTCCAAAATCTTGGGCTAAAAACAGGGTACCAGTCGACCGTCCATGGACCCCCGGTTGACCGCGGTTTGCGGATAAGCCTAAGAAACCAATCAGTAAGCCCTTTTTCCTTGACGCAGTCGACCGGTCTTAGGGGCGCGGTCGACCGGTCACACTAGATCCTCAAAACTTAATTCCTCAAATCCTCCATCCAACAACCCAATTTATTATCGGGGTTTCTAAAGTACACCAAAAATCATCCCAAACATCTACACGATTAATTCTAGCCTTTATTTTTCCAATTCCCGATTTGATTTCCGAGTTGATGATTTCAACCCGGAACTTCCATCTTGTAAAAATCATATCAAATCGAGGAAAAATCAGAAAAATACGTGGTTAGTACCCATGAGACCGTATCGAAAAGATCTACAACTTTCGTGTTTTAGCCAAGAGCTAAATCATTTCTCTTCTTGGCCGAAATTACCCCACAAGCCACGGGTTTACTATTCATTATCTTCCCCAAAATCCCAAACTCTATTTTCTCCATTTTTTTGTTGTTTCTAACCTCATTCAACAACTCAATAAATATCTAATCTATGTTTTACAACTAACAAATCAATTATTTTGGGGTATTAAACCATTTACCTTAGATTTAAACCCTAAAACCATAAGAACCCAATTTTGGCATTTCTCCCATTTCAATTCAATTTTATACTCCATTAACATGGTTTTAACACTAAAAATCTTTAAGAGTTTTCATTACATCACTATGTAAACTCATATCTAAGTTTTCCCAATTTTATTTTAGGGTTCTACAAACTATGATATGAAATAAATGCATAATTGAAATAAAGCAAGTAAACACTTGCCTGGAGGATGAAATCCGACGACCTGGAGTCGAATCCGGCGGAGTTTGGACCGAAACCTCCATTTTCTCCTCTTTCTTCCTTCCTCTCTCTCTTCTCTCTTTTCTTTCTCTTTTCTCCCTCTCTCCCTCTTTATAAAGAAAGAAAAAGGGTTTAAACCCTTAAAACCCAAAAACGACTCGTTTACTCAATTTCGAGCCCTTTTTAACTCTAAAATTCCTCGAAACTCAATTTCGACTTTCGGACACTCTTTTTCGACTATCTCGGACATTCCGAGACTCACGGCGCAGTCAAAATTTCCATCCGAGGTACTTGACCGCAAATCACTATTTCAACCCAAAATAAATAAATGCGGTATTCCCATTAAAATATTATCTTCTGTCGCTTTACCCGGCAGCGACACATTATTAAAATACTCCAATTCATTTACTTAATCACCAAAAGTAAATATACCATCCATCGAAAATCATTAAATCCTCAAAAATTCCAAAAATCACTATTTCGAGAAATTCTCCAAATTGCCAATTTATACTCAATTATGGAATTTAATTGTCTCCAAAAGGGCGGGTTGTTACAGTTTACAAGTTTTGTTAATTAGTTTACTTGCTTTCATTAATCGCTTTCTAATGTAGATTTACCGCGTTTATTTACCTCTTTCCATTTATTGCATTTTTAAAATGCTTTCTAGGTAATTTAAATTAGGTTGTGTTTGAATTGAACTCACTCGAGTTGACGCTTTGCTTGTCTTTGGTGATGGTGTTTACTGATCTATTTTGGGTGTGTTGTCCTAGTTATTGTGCCTAGGAGATTTGATGGGGCATATCATGTATGTCCTGTGCTTATGACCTTTCGTGCGTAATTTTCGGGATATTTGTTGATGCCAAAATCTTATTAGTCTTTTATGCGGATTTAGGGGCGTAATAATCCTTGATTTAATTAACTGTCGAAACGAGACGCATTCTAAATAACTCGTCGACCCATGTATCCATTTTATACAAATTAACTCGGGTGAGGGATATTCGACGCAACCTATAGTTTTACCGCTTTGTTAGTCTAGATTTATTTTTCCTCGCCTAGATTAACATTTCCCTTTTTCACATCTTTTTACTTTTTAGTTTGTAATTTATCTTTTACACTTTTATTTAGGAATATTAAATCACTTAAATTCTAGCAACTCGTCTCAGTGGATCTTTCGATACCCGACTTACCATTTTGCTTGCCTCGCAAGTGTAGTAGTAACTTAGGTTTTTGTATTGAGTCGGCGAACCGATAACAACGATTTGCGTATTACACGATGCACGGTTTGCGCTCGATCACAGGGACCTAAGGATTTTCTTTACAACTCGGTCGTCGGGTATTTTCTCTCCTAAATTAAATGAAGAATTTACTATATCGGAGAGTCTAGTAGTTGAAGAATATTCCAAGCTTCCTTAGAAGTTTTACACGTCATGATATGTAGGAATTCATTCGATGTGACCGCGCTAAACAAGGCATTTAAACCTCGGGAACTAAAATTTGCAAGTTTAAATTCATTCTCACTCCATTTATCTGCGGGGTTAGGAACACACTCATTTTTTACTAAATGTGTGGGTGGGGACCACCCATTAACAACTGACAACCAAACCCTCTTATCGATAGACCTAAGTGACGAACGCAGACTTGCTTTCCAGTAGGCGTAATTAGAACCATCGAAAATAGAAAATTTTGAAAATGAGAAAAATTCCATTTTTAGCCAAAAATCTTTAAAAGGATCTTAACGCAATAAATTAGCGCTTCGGCTATGATACCAATTTGAAACACGTGATAGGGCCCCCAATTTTAAAATCTTTCACTTTAATTTCCCATAAGTGCAGAATAAAGATGGTACTAACAAAATTTAATTTTTCAAAATTTATTTAATTTTTTTTTTTAAAAGATGGAAAATTATGATGAACACAAATTTTAATTTCTTAAAACAAATTAAAATTAAACACTACAAAGTGAATTAAAGTAAACACACACACACACACACACACACACACACACACACACACACACACACACACTTTAAATTCATTCAAACCATGTTAATTTAATTATCAAGTTTAAACAATTTTGGGAAGAAAATTATCCAATTAACTTAGTGCCAACTTGAATTAAATTAACTTAAAATAAACGTACCCAAATAATTAAAGAAGCACCATTTTAGTCAAGATTGTGAATTAAACCAAAATTTATCTTTCGACCTTAGCATCCATTCTAAGGTGATTTGAGCAAGATAAAATGAATAATGTTACACTACGCCGTGATGTACGAGGAAAAACCAAATGGAAAAAACCTCGGACGACCCTAGCCTTAAGTCCACTAAGTATGTGATTTTTACAAGTACAAGACAAATGACTTACTCAACTCAACTTGACTCCTTCAAGCCCCTGACGTGTCTTCTTGTACCAACCTTCGCCTAGTCGAGAATCCCAGAATCCATCGAAACTTTGGAATCCACCAATGAAGCTTTTTGAACAACAGTCAACCTGCACCCGAAGCCTTTCTCCGAGTGGGAATGCCGCAACAAACTTTTCTCCTTTTTGGAATAGAGAAGAACCAACAAAACTCTTTTATAGGATGAGAATTAACCCGAGTGTTTAAGAATGATTTTCTTGAAAAACAAACACTCAAAACTTGAACTTTTTCATGGAGGAATTAAGTTCTCAAAACTCTCTCTTAGAGGTTGTAGGAGATGAAAACGTTGATATGAAAAAGTTGGTTCCCGCACTTATAAAAAATGGCAAAAGATAGTAAGAACAAAAGTAGTGGGAAGATGGAGAAAACTGTCAAAGAATTTTTTGGCCGGAAATCTCGTTAGAAACGAAGTCTCGTTCGAACGACCAACTAACGAAATTTCAGTGGCCAAAATGGGAAAACTCGTTGGCAAACTCATTCGAACGAAATTCTCGTTCCAACGACATTCTCTTTCGAACGACAATTTCGGATGAAATGTCAGATTGGTCAATTTTCAATTTAAGCCCAAAAACTTTTTATTGAAAGTTCTAAAGTAACCTTCTGAAAATAAAATTCATTTTAAAATAAAATTACACCCTTGATGAAATTATTCCAATTCTCCCTATATATATAAAAATGCATTCATACCTTTTGGAGACTATGAAATCAAATGTCGTTGACGTAGAAACATGGCACTTGAAACTCGACAATGATGAAGCTTTACAAATCTGGTCGCTACGTCTTCAACAAACACGTTATAGGCTTGAATGGAGACACATGAACTCTATGATATGACTCAAATGTTTTTTTTTGGAATTGAGCCAAAACTACAAAGGACTCAATTGAAAATTTGTGTCCTTATAGAGACGTCGATGTACCGGCATAATGACTTCATCACATATGCACATTATTTATCTCGGATGCATATGATTTTTTGGGATACCTCATTTAAAGGATTTTGGTACTTGGGTGATCGGGAGTTTCGATAGTTGATGGGCCAGATATGTATAGCAGATAACCCTCCTCGAAATTCGAGCTCAATCCCCCACTCAAAATACCAAACCGCCTTTGCCTAGAATTGGCTTGTTTATATCAGTTGTAACCAAAGAAGACTCTGATGCATATTGGAAAGCAGTGGCACAGGGCCCTTACTTCCGACGATGGCACGCTACGTTAACATTGATTTTATTGAAGTTGGGACAGTGGCACCATCAACATTTCGCATCCCATGGGCGCCTGCCCCAATTAACCAGCCGTCTGAGTATCATACACATTTTTCATCGACTGGCCCTACACAAATACATGAGCCTAGGCAGAGTTGGACGGTAGATGTCGGCCTATCGTAGGGTGCTTCATACGAAAAAATTATACCGCGACCTGAGTTCCCAACGAACGCTCCTCTGGCTCATTCGTTGTCACAATTAGAATGGCGTAAGACATTTATCGACGCAGCAGATAATATTTATGGTCTCCGTCATTTACTCCTTACTAAGACTCGAGAGCTTGAGGATAAAATTGAGGAACTCGAGCGACAACTTACTGCGTGTAATGTGTGTGGTACTGGTCCTATCGTTAGTGGTCCGAGCTACACCCGTGATGATGTTTATGTACCACAACCAGCAGCACCATCTCACCCATACGCTGGATATCAAATGCAACAGAGTTGGGGCAGCCAAATGGGCGACGATCCGATGCTGGGGCTGCACGTTGATTTGGGTCAGGATTGTGAATTTGGGCTGGGGCCACATTGATTGTATTTATTTTATTCATTTTATTTTATTTCGTATTCATAATATTAGCAATTCATTTACATTTTATAAATTGTATTCATTTCCATTATCAATTCTATTGCTTGGACAATTCTATTATATTGTATTCATTTTATTATTAATTAATTTCTAGTTTATTACACAATTAATGACACACTAACCGATAAAATTTATGATGACACACTAACCGATAAATTTTAAATCACTTGAATATTCCTCCAATCTTTTCCCTATAAATATACGGTTTTAGTTAGGTATCCCTCAACAAATCTAGTTATACTTCCTTATATCATAAACCTCATAATGCATAACCATGTGTACATGCCTCATGAAGATTCACCCTTCTTAACCCATGTTCCCAAGAAAACTCTATCCAGACAAAAACATCCGTATTATAACTGGTCACCACTTAAAAAGATAGGGCGGTGTGATTACCTCTTATTTAGAGGGGAAAGTATGATGCACCACGTCGCTAAGAAAAATTGTAAGGCTAAAGCATCAAGATTAGTTGTTCTTGAACATGTTGAGGTAACGTGCAATAATATTGAAACACTATTGACTAACCCAGGGATTTACCAAGATCCCCATGGAGGCAGCTGGTTTGGCGAGAAAAGAGTTTTTGAAAACATTCCCGTATGCACACTACATTCTTTAGGTGACGTTAATCATGATGAAAAGGTTAACGCCGACAAAAGGAAATATTCCATAGGATGATCATTTGAAATGGCCTAGGTTATTTGATAGGCGTTGCGATTTGGAGTGCTACTGCCATTGGCGTTGTTTACCCATGCCACGAGAAAAATCGGCTAGATTTTGCAAAGATCCAAACAAAGATAATGAAAAGTGTATACTTTTATTGCAATGCAAAATCGCACAAATGGAGAAAAGGCTAGAGCGGTGGCATGCTAAATATTTGATAAATACTGAACTTGACAATCCAATGTATGCATCGGATTCGGACTTGTCGGATTACAAAGGAGCCGAGTCGGACATGGATTTAGTACACCATCTACCAACTATATTAATGGGGGATGGAAATGCCTTATGTTGTGTCCCGTGGTTGCCTAGGAAATAATTGTATTCACTAGACAAATCTGTCATTACTGTGTAACTCTCGTTTCTATGTTTTTATTTAGAAAATTTTAATATTTTTTTTTGCTATTTGAAATTTTGTTTAAAATTACAATTGTTTGAAATCAGTCATTTGTTATAGTTATATAGGTAATATATAGTGCTACTAGTAAATATATAAAGTTATTATATAGTAGTAATAGAAAATATATATAGTGAGCATATATAAATGTACTAGTTAATATATATTGAAGTAGTAATTTTATATAGTTAATATACAGTGGTAATAGTAAATATATATAGTTAATATATAATAGTAATAGTAAATATATATAGTGATCATCTATAAATGTACTAGTTAGTATATATTGAAGTAGTAATTTTATATAGTTATTATACAGTGGTAATAGTAAATATATATATAGTTATTATAAAATATATACAGTAGTGGCACACATTCCAATCCATTGACTGCAGGCGTGATAATTCAGGAAGTGATATATGAGATCACTAACTTTTTTACCTTGAAGCTATTAACTTTCATCTGCCTCACCAGTGAACACATGCGTACACACTATATGGCACACAAACCTATCATGGCCTTCAGGCTTTATTAATCACGGAAGAGAATCTTGTGATGAGTAAATATTAGTATGGAAAACATACCAGAAGTATCAACCATTGAGTATAGACTGATGAGTATAAACATTTATAAATAGTATAACAGTTTATGAAATATCATAATACAACTTCTTACATTTCTTAATTCTACCAAGAAAAAAATCATGAACTACTCTAGTTCTAGCGATGAGGGACGAAATCTAATGCTTCAGTATGATCAATTTAATGATGGCACATCATCAGATGATTCAGATGAGGAGATGATAATATGCATGGTGATTAAACATTGGATTGCTAAATAAAATATAATTCGAGATGGGAAAGAACTCGAAACTGACGTCGAGTGAATTGAAGGAGAGAAAGGGGACACGCCACACTGTAGGAAGATTACTTTGGTGAAGATAAGGTATACAACGAGTATTTTTTCCGAAGGAGATTTAGGATGTGGTATTTTGTTTTCAATCACATCTTTTATTCTGTTTGTTAATACGATAGCCACTCTGTACAAGAGTACGACACGTGCAGTCGTCTAAGTTTAAGCTCACATCAAAAAATTATGGGAGCTATACGACTCCTCGCTGATGAAGGATCCCATGACGTATGGTCTGAGCAGTACGGAATAAGTGAAACAACTCTATTAGAAACTGTTATTAGATTTACTGAGAAATTGTGGCCATATTCGGTCCTGAGTATGCCAGAAATCCAACAACAAGCGATGTCACTAGGTTACTTGAAGAAAATGCAAGACAAGGATTTCTAGGAATGCTAAGGAGTATATATTGAATGCATTGATGGTGGAAAATTGCCCCAGAGCCTGGCACGCTCAATATAGAGGACGGAAATAATTGCCAACTATAATCTGAGAAGCGGTTGCCTCGTACAACCTCTGGATTTGGAAATCGTTCTTTGGGGTCCTTGGCTCTTATAACGATATAAACGTCTTGCACCAGTCTAACATTTTTTAAGAATTACGCAATTTGATTGCACCTTCCTGTAACAACCCGAGGTTTTGGAGGCGATGATTTATTTATTTTGGGAGAAATAAATATTATTTTAATTAGAGATTAATTAAATTGACATTTGAGGTCAGAATTTGAAGTTGTTAGAAAGTGTGTCGAATGGCGATTCTGAGGGTGTAGTTGTGTCCGGAAGGGTCGAGAAAGTCAAAATGGCTGTACTTGGGGTCTATTTAGGTTCCGAAATATTTTTAAGCTCGTTTGGCTCGAATTAAAGTTACTGAGTCATTTAAAGTGTGTATTATCATTTAAAGATGTGTATCTTGGGAGTTAGGGCTTAAAAGCCTACGGGAGAAACAATTCTCCAAAGAGAGAAAGAGAAAAAGAAGAAAGAAAGAGAGAAGAAGAAAGAAGGAGAAAAGAAAGAGAAAGAGGATTATTCGGCATCCATGCGATCTCAAGACGGATTCAGACCCTACGAACCCAAGGCAAGTGATTAAAATTGCTAAATAATTATTATGTACCATTTATTGCATGATTTGTGGATTGAATCTTTGGGTTTTAGGTTTAGTTTATCAAAACCTAACTTTTGGGTATAATCTTAGATTTAATATGTAGATCTTTGATTTGATGATAGAAATTGGTTTATATGTATTCTAGGATGAATATTAATGATATATTTTTGATTGGGTTGAAGAGAAATGAAGAAAATGAATTTTGGGATTTTTGACTTACTAAAAAGTAGCCATTTTCGAGAGTTCTGAAGGGCCGAATCGATTCGGCCTCCTACCGAATCGATTCAGAAATATGCAGGTGCCCAGGTGTGAGTGATCGAATCGATTCGGACCCCATCCGAATCGATTCAGCCTGAGACAGACTCCCAGGTCTGATGACCCGAATCGATTTGCCTTCCTGGCCGAATCGATTCGAAATTGGCCCGAATCGATTCGGAAACAGGGCTTTTGGGGGAATGTTTTTGTAGGGAGAATTTCATTCCGTTTTGTTCGAGGTTATCAATTGGGAACCTTGATTAGGCACATATTCTTCACATTTATCCCCTTAATTTCGGTATTTTTATGATCCTGTGCAGTGTAAATAGCTTGGATTTGTCTCGTATTTATGCTACTAACCTCTTTTGGCAATTATTTCGTGTTTTGTGTATTTCTCATGTGCTTTACAGGTATTTCATGCAAATTGGTGCGAAAGAGAATGCAAAACAGTGAAAGAAACTAAGAAATGGGGAGTTCAAGGGCATTTTTGTAATTTTGCAGCCTTAGTCCAGAGGTGGGTCCAATTGGAAAGTTGAAAAGATCTAAATTACAAGAATATTGGAAAAAACGGCACCCCAATCCGAGCTAGGGTGAAGAAGTTATGCCCATTTAAAGTTGGAGACAGAAAGTCAAAAGTTGAAATTAATTATGGAAGCTGAAGAGACAACTCTTGAAATTTCCTGTTTAATTCGTTTTTATTAGTTGTAAAACGTGGAGAGGCATGGGAAAACTCATTTTTGAGATCTATAAAAGGCCAATCCCTATGTCATTCCAAGGGGAGTTGTTCTTAGAGAAGTTTTAGAGTTAGTTTAGCCTTCTTTTCAGTTTTAAAGGGTTCTTGTAACCAAGAACTCTAGTTTGAAAATTTTGCTACTATTCAAGATTGAAGTTCAATTCAAGATTCAAGCTTTAGTTTCAGATTTCTTCATTCTCCAAGTAATTTTAAATTCTCTATTTTTACTGCTTTCGTAGTTAGTGTTATTAATTATTACTTTCTCGTTTTCCATTCCCATGTCTTGTTCTCAAATTTTTAGATCTAATTATGAATTCCTGCACTTTAATTTGGGAGTTTTCTTTTGTTTTCATCATGTTTAGCTAATTTGTAAGGGTTGGGATGCATGAACCCATCCCGATGTAATTTATCTATATAGGAAATATAATTTAAATTAAATAATTGGACGAATCGTTTAAGATAATTCTACAACCATGGTAGATCTTTTAATCTCTCTTACCCTAGGTACCTGGGATGTTTAAGAATACGATGCGAGTATAATTGTCCTACACCGCTTTATATTTACCTTTGATTTTCATATGATGCGGGCTAGTACCCTCATATATGTAATGCTTTGGATCTATAAAGATTGGATTCATTCCAATTTATAATTTATAATTCTAGCATTCTATCTGATAAATTACTAGGGTTTGGGGGATTGTTTCCTAACCTATATTTTTTCCATCTTTATATTCACTCCCTTTAATTTGTGTTCTTAAGCACTTACTTTATTCATAGCGTCAATTATTGTTGTTAGTTTATAATAGTTTCAAAGATCACCAACAAACATCTTTTCATTTCTTCTTGGATCACTTGAGGGTTAAATTAGCTATTCTTACTTATTGTCCTTTTCTCCCTGTGGATACGATCCCGACTTACCGGGTTTATTACTTGAGCGACAGGCTTGCACTTGAGCCTAGATAGCATGCACACTAGAACACATTTGTGGCCGCGTCAAGTTTTTTGGCGCCGTTGCCGGGGAATTAGGTAGACTTTAGGTTAGGTTGGTTAATCCCGAATTTGACCTTAAAAAAAAAAATCTCATCTCACCTTTCATAAGTTGTTCATGCAAAATCTTCTGTTGTCTCCAAACTAATTTCACTAAAATCCCCTTGCTGAAGCTAACTATGACAATTCTCATACTACCGACGTTTCACACTTTTGAGTCAAACACTGAGTGAGGGTTCTGAATCGTTGGGTAGCAATATGTCTGTGCACGGTAGTGTTGGTGTTGGTGCTGGAGAGGAAAAGATACCATATCTTCCCATGAAAGATCTTTTATTTCTGGATCGAACTGTTACCCATGGTTGCATTTTACTCCCGTATAATGCCGGTCAGTTCCACTTTCAGAATGGGATGATTCAAATTCTTCCCACATTTCATGGTATGGATTCTGAAAAACCATATCTCCATATTCGAGAATTCGAAGATACATGTGAGACGTTTGGTGATCAAGCCTGCCCACAAGAAGTTATCCGATTAAAGCTTTTCCCTTTTTCCTTAAAGGATAAAGCTAAGACCTGGCTATGGTCTCTACCCCCGAATTCTGTTCTGTCCTGGAGAGATATGCAGACTAAGTTTCTCTCAATGTTCTTTCTGCAACACAAAACCAATTCTGTCAAGGCTCAAATCCAAGCTTTTTGCCAAAATGACAATGAAGCCTTTGATAAGTGTGGGGAACGTTTTCAGGAGTTAGTTAGCGCTTGCCCACATCATGGGTTTGAGAAACATCATCTCATTTCGTTCTTTCATCAATGGCTTACTTTGGCGTCTAAACAACTCGTGCAGACAATGTGCGAAAGACCATTTTGGGAATTAGACTCGAGCGATGCTGAGGCTCATTTGAAATACGTAGCAGAGACTACGTAATCATGGGATGTTTCTGACCCCAACAGCCAAAACAGACATCGACAAGTGTCCAACACTCCTGCTGCTTCCGGTATTTATCAATTGGACAAGGACACTTTGTTAGATCGTAAATTTGACCAATTGTAAAAGAATTTCAGAGACATGCTTGAAGCTCGATTAAGAGAAGTAGCTGGACCCGTGCAAGCAGTAAAAGAGAAAGTGTGTGCCATTTGTGCTGCTGGTCATTCTACCAAAGGATGTCCTACTATCCCTGCATACAAGGCAATGCACACTGAGCAAGTAGAAGCTATAGGAGGGTTTCGAGGTAATTTTAATGTACCGCAAGGGAATGCTTACAATCAATCTTGGAGGAATCATCCTGGGTTCAACTATGGACAACCACAAGGTGGGATAGCTCCTAATCCACATGTGGCTTTGCCACCACCCCCACCACAATTTCAGCAAATGCCTCCTCCAATGCCAAACCCTATGCAATCACCATCTCCTGGTCCATATGTTACCCCACCGAGGCGATCTCTTAAGGACATCTTAAATCACCTCATCCAATATCAAAAGGAGAACAGTGCTAAGTATGATCGAATGTTCAATGAAATACATACTAGCATCTCAAGGTTGCAAACTGCATCGAATGTCCAAGAGAAGGGCAAATTTCCTGCTCAAAGCTAACGACCTCCCCAAGGACAAACCAGTATTGGCACTACATCCCACGACCATTGAGAGAAATGTAGCGCTATTACCACTCTACGTAGTGGGAAAGTAGTTGATTTGTCACCTCCCCCACACAATGCATCTAAAGATAAAGAGGTTTCGCCCGGCACAAGAGAGGCCGAAGATGCCCCTTTAATTGAGAGTGAGGAGGAGGAAAACACTAGTGGACCCAAGGCCATCACCCCCACCGCTACCCCATGCCCTCAATGGTTGGTCTCTCACTCCAAAATGACCTCCCGTGATGAAGTTATGGAAGTCCTTAAGAAAGTTAACATTAATTTACCTTTTCTTGAGACTATACAGAGAATTCCCGGGTATGCTAAGTTTATTAAGGACTTACTCACGGTGAAACGCAAGCTAAAGGTAAACCAGAACGTCACTTTGGCCCAAAATGTCTGCACAGTCTTGTCGAGTGACTTTCCATTAAAATATAAAGATCTAGGTGCACCCACTATTTCGTGTATCATGGGGAAGAACTGAATCGAGAGAGTTCTAATAGATCTAGGAGCGAGTGTTAACATTATTCCATATTCCATCTATAGGCAACTAGAACTGGGGGCCCTTAAGCCCACCAATATGACTCTCCAGCTCGCGGATCGTTCTGTGAAGCTTCCTCGGGGAATTGTTGAGGATGTGATTGTCCAAATAGACACTTTCTACTTCCCGATGGATTTTGTCATTTGGGACGAAGAACCCTCCGTTCTCCCAAGTAATCATGTTCCCGTTATCCTTGGCCGCCTATTTTTAGCTACAGCTAATGCTCTTATCAATACCCGAAGTGGGCGTATGCAATTAACTTTCGGGAACATGACCCTAGAAACAAATATCTTTAATAATTCCAAGAGAGAGGGTGATGAAGGGGAACCATGAGGGTTGGATCTTTTGGGGGAAGCACACGAGCAAGAAAGAACTTACAAGGAAGAGACATTAGGGGAAGGTTGTGTTGCGCACAGTGAGAGTAGTGGTTGCAACATCGAGAGCAAGGTAGGGGAGGTATGTTTAGTTAATTCATTCGAGAGCATGAGTGAGCCCATGAACAAGAGTGAAAGAGGAGATTTAGAGTGTGTCGGGAGAGGCTCGTCGAAATACTTAGAGGAAAGCGAATGGCAGAATACTATCGATACATTTCTCCGTGATTACCACCCACCCATACCACCCTATCATTCGGCGATTGAGCACGAAAGGAAGGTTGAGGACACCAAGCAAGAGAGAGAGCTCGAGGAGTTGATCCTAGCAGAGTTTGAGAGCGAGTTCGGACAGGTGGATGCACGCCTAAATGTTGAAGTCCAATCTTTCTGGGCCTCATTTCGTCATTTAGACGAAAGCGAGTGGGACAATAGAATTGATGCATTCCTCCTTACCAAACATCCACCCATACCATTTGAGTCTTTGGAGGTACCCGAAGATACGACTCAAATCTCGTCCGACTTAGTGACCAACCCACGTGCTATGCAACAAGAGGATCCTTTTTCGGTTTATCATAATGCATCTCCCGGTCTTTCCTTTATCTATGGGCATGGGCCCAATTTGTTCCGGCTATTCACTTATGATGGTAAGACGGGAGAGACGAGTAGCGCATCGTACCCAGTGAAAGGGGTCGGGTGATTTGTGGAGAGAGATGAGAGGTCGTCGCACCCCCGACGCGTATGGGGTGATTTTTGCTGTATTTTTGAGTCATATATAAGTGTTATATAGTGTCTTGTTGCATTTTAATAATTTGCTTGTTTTATTTGTTGCACTTATTTTTTTTCTTCTTTAGATTTTAATCCTTTTGATTGAGGACAATGCAAAAGTCTAAGTTAGGGGGGGGGGGGGGGGGGTGATAAGTGCGTCTTTCTAAAACTTTACAAATTTTTAAAATGACAAAAAAAAAATTGAAATTTTTTTTTGAAAAGCAAAAAATATTTTTGTTCAAAATAAATAAAAATTGGAATTTAAATTTTTCAAAAATATCACCTTTATTCTGTTTGAAGTCTCAAATTGTTAAATCTCAAATGCACTAAGCCAAAATTGACCGAAGATGGAAATTGAAAGAAAATTGACGACTTAACGAATAAGTGTGGAGATTGATCAAACCCGGTGAGATTTCGAGCCTTTCAATTTTTTATGAGTTTTTAAATCAATCCGAGTTTATGATTAACTCAAAGTTCTTTTCAGCATTTTAATAAGTCGTTGATGATCTCAATCCTTTGTTTTGATCGGTTAAGGGAAATGTGTGAAATATTGTCTCGAAATTCGTGCTAAATATATCTCTGAACTTAATTAATCTCGAGATGCATATGATAATGTGATTAGAAATTTGGACAATGAAGTAGGCCCTCATTTGTTACCCAAAAATATTAGCCATAAAAAGTTGTGAAAAACAAAATTATCCCTTTGAAACCCAAGTTGAGCCTAATAAATATTTCCCTTTCGTTTGATAACCCGAAAAAAACAAATAGCCCGAAATTGCGAAAATGGAATATTCATTAAGTCCGAAAAGTGCAACAAAAAGGAGTAAGGAAAAAAAATAGATATGCTCAACAAAAATAGCAAGAAAAGAAAAAATGAAAATAGAAAAAGAAAGAGAAAAATGAGCAATTGCCTGAAAAAGCACTAATGAACATCATAAGGATATTTTCCAATTCCGAACAGCCCATCCATTCCCATTTTTACCCTTTACACCTTTTAACCCAAAAAGTCCTAACTGAGTCCGAATGGCAAAATTGATTACCGCGTGGAGAGCTAAGACATGAAAAGATAATAAAAGAGATTAAAAGGGTGTGATTAAGAGATGATGTTTCCCATTTCCAAATAACTGTATTCCGATGATGAGATATTTTCACCGTATATTTCATTCTTTTCAATTTTGTATGCGTGAATTTGTGTCCATTATATTTACTCTTTATATCATGCATACCGAGAGAAAACAACCACAATCCGAGTGATTCGTTTGTGAGTGCATCCGTAAGAATTTGAATCAAAACGAATTTTCGTAAAGTAACGTAATGCTCAATCGGTGGAAATTTGAGGTTTAATTTCTGGCTTTGCACACACACACTATGGTTTGAGACATTTGAATATGAATTTATGGTGATTATTTTATGAAAAGTTTAAATTGTACAATTTTTTAATTATTTTGATATATATTTGAGTCAATAAAGAATTTTTTGGGTGTATTCGCTGGAAACCCTCACGAGACAAAACTCGTCCTACTAGGGTAACCTAGGGGTTTAAAGGCTTGTTACATACGCTAAATGCAATCGCTTGCCCGCGAAAAAGGTATTCTATCCCAATAAAATTATTTTCAAGAGTTGAGCCTTGATAGGATTCTTTTACATTACTCGGGACGCACAAAGTTCTAAGTTAGGGGGTGTGATTAGGCACATATTCTTCACATTTATCCCTTTAATTTCGGTATTTTTATGATCATGTGTAGTGTAAATAGCTTGGATTTGTCTCGTATTTATGATACTAACCTCTTTTGGCAATTATTTCGTGTTTTGTGTATTTCTCATGTGCTTTACAGGTATTTCATGCAAATTGGTGCGAAAGAGAATGCAAAACAGTGAAAGAAACTAAGAAATGGGGAGTTCAAGGGCATTTTCATAATTTTTCAGCCTTAGTCCAGAGGTGGGTCCAATTGGAAAGTTGAAAATATCTAAATTACAAGAATATTGGAAAAAACGTCACCCCAATCCGAGCTACGGTGAAGAAGTTATGCCCATTTAAAGTTGGAGACAGAAAGTCAAAAGTTGAAATTAATTATGGAAGCTGAAGAGACAACTCTTGAAATTTCCTGTTTAATTCATTTTTATTAGTTGTAAAACGTGGAGAGGCATGGGAAAAGTCATTTTTGAGATCTATAAAATGCCAATCCCTATGTCATTCCAAGGGGAGTTGTTCTTAGAAAAGTTTTAGAGTTAGTTTAGCCTTCTTTTCAGTTTTAAAGGGTTCTTGTAACCAAGAACTCTAGTTTGGAAATTTTGCTACTATTCAAGATTGAAGTTCAATTCAAGATTCAAGTTTTAGTTTCAGATTTCTTTATTCTCCAAGTAATTTTAAATTCTATGTTTTTACTGCTTTCGTAGTTAGTGTTATTAATTATTGCTTTCTCGTTTTCCATTCCCAAGTCTTGTTCTCAAATTTTTAGATCTAATTATGAATTCCTGCACTTTAATTTGGGAGTTTTCTTTTGTTTTCATCATGTTTAGCTAATTTTTAAGGGTTGGGATGCATGAACCCATCTCGATGTAATTTATCTATATAGGAAATAGAATTTAAATTAAATAATTGGACGAATCGTTTAAGATAATTCTACAACCATGGTAGATCTTTTAATCTCTCTTACCCTAGGTACCTGGGATGTTTAAGAATACGATGTGAGTATAATTGTCCTACACCGCTTTATATTTACCTTTGATTTTCATATGATGTGGGCTAGTACCCTCATATATGTAATGGTTTGGATCTATAAAGATTGGATTCATTCCAATTTATAATTTATAATTCTAGCATTATATCTGATAAATTACTAGGGTTTGGGGGATTGTTTCCTAACCTATATTTTTTCCATCTTTATATTCACTCTCTTTAATTTGTGTTCTTAAGCACTTACTTTATTCATAGCGTCAATTATTGTTGTTAGTTTATAATAGTTTCAAAGATCACCAACAAACATCTTTTCATTTCTTCTTGGATCACTTGAGGGTTAAATTAGCTATTCTTACTTATTGTCCTTTTCTCCCTGTGGATACGATCCCGACTTACCGTGTTTATTACTTGAGCGATAGGCTTGCACTTGAGCCTAGATAGCACGCACACTAGAACACATTTGTGGTCGCGTCAAACCTCTATAGGAATTATTTGGAGTATGTTTTGGAGACTTTTAGAGAGTTTCCCTTATAAGGAATTATTGGAGTCATCTAGACTTAAATTGAGGAATACCGATTATTGATTTTGGTATATTCTAAGTGGGGAAGCCCACCTTGATTGAGGGTTCTATTTGGAGATGATAATTAAATTCATGTAAAATAATGGGAATAAATTTAGAGATAATGGATCTTAGGATCCAATCCCAAACGGGATAATTTTAAAGTTTCATAAAATGAAATGAACCCTATTATGGATGGAGAATTATAAATGCTAATTGAAGTGACATGTGAGCTTCAAGCGAGAAATAGTATAGTGTATACTAAGTGGGGAAGATGTGTGAGAATTGACGATTAGTATATTAAGAGGGAAATATACTAAACAATGACATTAATTTGGTTGCGCCTAAGGGCGTATAATAAATATGAAAATGATGCGCTTAAGGGCGTATAATAAATATGAAAATGATGCGCCTAAGGGCGTATAATAAATATGAAAATGATGTGACAGGTATACCTTATATGATGGTATATCTTTATATGATGTGATGATGTATGTATACCTTATATATATATTTATAGTAAAGCATACCCCCTCCTTGCTATCATTGGGAAGTTGCGTGCGGTGTGGGTGAGCATCCTGGCTTAAAGAGCAGGGTGTGAATATTCCTCAGGTCATAGTCGTCCATTGTGATTATTATGCGATATATATATGCATTCTTTTGGGGGTGAGAAGTTGGGGGTATGTGACGTTCTCACTTGCCGTTTAGGAGCTATGATCGCTTCCCGGGATGTTGTGTGCGCGAGTTGATCACGAGGTGGGTGTCGTTGAACCCCACCAGGTCGCCCCAGTTTGCTACGTGTATGGGCTGTTGGAAGATGATAGCATGTGAGCCTGCGTCCTCGAGTTATAGCTCGGTTGGATGGTTATTATTGATTGTGCTTGTACTTGGGTATCAAGGGCATAATGGACCTCAAGGACTAACATTGTCAGGACTAGTGTATCGGGGGGGTTCCTTATTTGGATTTCACCTCGGCGAGACATCCCACGCACGAACTGCAGTGTAATGTTGGAAATTGGGGAGAAGTTAGTCCTTAATGCTCATAATTATATATATATCACCTATCCCGACAATCGACAGTGCTAGGAGTAGTGTGACGAGGGGGGGGGGGGGGGGGGGTTCCTTGTTTGGATTTCGCTTCAGCGAGATGTCCCATGCATGAAACACCGTGTACTGGTGAGAATTGGGAATATTAATTAATTAAAATGGAATAATAAAAATTTGGGTTACATGCATCATGCATTGACGGCATAATGAATCTCGAGGATCAGTACTGTCAGGAGTAGTGTAACGGGGGGGTTCCTTGTTTGGATTTCTCCTCGGCGAGACGTCCCACGCACGAAACGCAGTGCCGTATTGAGAATCGGGAGAAGTTTTGTCCTTAACTCTTGATGCTAATAACTCATATAATTAACTATATCTATATGCTTACATGCCAAATAAGGGCATAACTAGAATATATGAAATTATAGTAAAAGAGAATGTTGATGTATTGGGATGATGTGGTTATGAAGTTGATTATGCAACTTTATATGTTCAATAAATGAACAAAAATAAATAGAACTATAACATTAAAGTTAATGTAAATGATTTAAAGAATATAGATAGGTGTAGATTGGGAGATTGGTTAGATGATTTTAATTAAATGATTCAATTGGGTTTAAGTTAGAATCCTTTTACCTAAATATAATTTGGCATCCATTCGGAGATCACGTGCATACGTTTAGTTGCGCGCTTTAGTTGAGAGGTGAGTTGGATTTTAAAGAAGAGTTCGATTCCACCTTAATCATGTAATAATGCATTTATAATTATTATGCATTTTAATTCACTTGCTATAAAATGTTTTCAACTCGGGCTCTGACCCGTTTATATTTTCTCCCTCCATGTATATATTGTATTACTTTAGGTGTTCCTCCGCAAGGACGCCATTGATGTTCATCCATCCAGTGTTTTCGTGGAGCTGTGACAGTAGCGGACTGTTGTGGCACTTTATCTTAGTCGATTCCTATCTATTGTACATCTAGATTAGGATTCAGTTTGTATATTGAGTTTTGACTCAAGTGTTGTAGATTAACACTTTTATATTTCATTTCTCAGATTCTTGTATTGTCTGTGACCCGGCAGCATATTCGGGTATTTTATTGTAGATTTTGTTGTACATTGTATTGTACTCTTTCTTATTATTGGAGTTTGCACATATCACTCATCTTAGTTAGATGTATATTGTTGGTTATGGTTGCATTATTGGTTTTGTTTTTGTTGTTAAATAAAAGTTTTAAAATTTTGACAATCCACTATTAATGATTTCGGGTAGTTAGCCTTATATTATTTAAATTGTCTGTTGATGTTGAGACTATGCCATCTGAGATACCTGATTTATTATAGTATAAGGATGGCCACCCGTTATTATTTGGAGCAGGTTGTCACACTTCCATTAATTACACTATTAATGGAAAGATATACGATATGGGGTATTGCCTTGCTAATGGCATATACCCTCCATACGCAACAATCGTTAAAACTTTTAGGAACCAACATGGGCTATCACAAAAATAAAAATTATTTTACAAGAAACAAGAATCGTGCATGAAAGATGTCGAACGTGCTTTTGGTGTACTACGAGCACGATTCGCTTTTTTGCGCGAACCTTGTAAATTATTGAATAGGGCATCCTTAGCAACCATAATAAAATCTTGCATTATAATGCACAACATGATTATTGACGATGAACGTAGAGACTTTCCTTGGCAAAATGAATAAGAAAAATAAACTGATCCCACAACTTAAATATTACGGGGGCAAAATTTTTTTTACGACTACCTAACACGGGATGCTAATGTTTGGCTCGCAACTACACATAAAAAACTACGAGATAATTTGGTGGAGCTCATTTGGAACACCAACGGTGATGACTTGGAGGATTAATAATTATATAATTTATGTGTATTTGAGGGTTTCTAATCACCTTCTTAGTTCCCTTTTTACATTTCTCTTTTATGGTGTGCATCAAAATAAATAATATATATAATGTGTGTTATGTAATTATTTTGAATCACCTGCTTCAATTTAGCCTGCATTAATACAACAAATGCAACGTTCGATTAATATAACACTCAAGTTGACATTACATTTATTATAATAACCAAATAACGGAAAATTAAACTGGTCATACATTACATAACATCCTAGTCAACATTGTTTGTACCAGATAGATCGGAATCAGAATTTGACGATCCGACAGTGTTTGACATAAGCGCAAAAATTGCAGCTTCGGTCGCAACTACCATATTTATGAGGTCGGTGTAACTTTTCACATGGAATTGTTGTTCTACCTCATTCATTTTGGTCATAACCAACTCCATGATGTATGACTGTTCTCGGCCTAGACGCAGAAGCTGCTCTTATTTTTTTGTAATTTGATCAGCTCTTTTCATCTCAATGAAAGCATCCATTTGAGAATAAAATTTCATGGATGAACTTTGTTTCCACTCTTGCTTACTTTTAAACATCTCGATGAATTCTTCACAATGTTTAAGGACCGTCGTGTTACAATCAAGGCTGTCAGAACACGCACGTTGATGGGCATGTTGTTTCTCCCCCTTTCTGCCTGGGGGTCTGTACAGTACGTCACGTATATCCGGACTGCCCTCCGAGTCTAGAGGCGTAGGGTCGTCATTGTTGCACGTTGTATTCTTTAAATAAAATTTCGAAAACTCTTTTAAAATTTGGTAGCATTTA
Organism: Sambucus nigra; assembly: GCA_949130495.1. Classification (NCBI taxonomy): domain Eukaryota; kingdom Viridiplantae; phylum Streptophyta; class Magnoliopsida; order Dipsacales; family Adoxaceae; genus Sambucus; species Sambucus nigra. The sequence goes on along the minus strand of OX422219.1, from coordinate 89,163,595 downwards.
TCAAACATGAATTGTTTGCTCATTTCCATGTGGTATGCCTCGCGGGCCTTTGTAACCACATCGAACTCGTTATTGTCGCTTCCTACATTCTCTAGTTGGTGAGACAACTTCGCAACATATATCATTACACGCGACGAAATATGATTATAACATGTTGAAGGCATGGTCCTCGTACGTTGAATATAGATTCCAGCCGTGTTATTGTATTCGTTCATAACAGAATCCCAAAATGTTTCATGTGATATCGAGTTGCCTTCAATACCATGACTCGTATATTTAGCATATATGGTACATAAAATTTTGTCTTCAATACGAATCATATTTGGTTTCCTAGAACTACTAGTATTAATGGGTTGATATGAAGACATATTGATCGATAATTAAAATGTATAAGGAGAGGAAACGGATCACTCGTATATAATTTTATGGAAGAATTGTGTTGGATGGAAGAAAAAAGGAGAGAATTATGGGGTTGAATATAATTTGGTGGGAATTGAATGGAGGGAAGGAAGGGATTATATAGGATAACGTCCGTTATTTTTACAATGGTGAAAATGATTCCTATGAACTTCTAAAGTTCGTAGGAATTTCTACCAACAACAGAAGTTCGTACCAATTCTTACGAATTCAGAAGTTCATAGGAAACATATGCAAAATTCTCCATCCGCTTTGTATATTTGGAGAACCTATGAAAATTGGCTTACAAATTCTCTTCGTTAAACCTCACCAGTGTACTGCAACCAGTTTGTAAAGATTTGTAAATTTACAAATTCTCTTGTAGTTTAGTCCCACCATTGTACATGCTATTATCTCAAGTATTCGTTGTTGGATAAAATATGGAATATACGCCATTTTTTTAAAAGGGAGGCAAAGAGTAACATAAAACTAATTATAAATGGATATAGAACTAATTACAAATTAAAAATACATGAGGGAGATGCCAACTCAAATAATGGATGTGTGACCAAAGTCAATATTTCGATTAGAGCACACCATATAACTTTATAAAACAAATTACACTAGTGGTGGAGATGTTCTTTGTGCATAATGCAAGTTGGATTCTATTCTTGCACAATGTTTCACAAAAAATTGTAAGTCTTCTACATTGATCATACAAACTGCATTAATATATAATTATTAACAATTTCAGAACTATATAACTTGATTAGAAATAATTATTTCCTTAAACTTCAATGAAACAGCTAGTTCTAAACATACGTGAAAACGAAAGTAAATCGGATTAACTATGCAATAATTACTTGCCATTGCTAGACGAGGAATCTGGTTAATGGTTAATTAAGATGGTCGTGGCATTAAACTAATTAACACATTTAGAGTAATAATAATAATAACCCCATAGTTTGTTAGGAGTTACATGCATGTATTGGACGTTATTGCCTTAGACAATTATTTGTTTCCACCCGTTTCCTGTTTCGTTTTTTCAATAAAGATCACACTTTTATCTTGAAACGATCAAAATATAGCATTTTTAAATCTATCGTTTTAGAGACGTGCACTAGGAGCCTTACGTGACTACTATGCAAAACTAGGGGCCGAATCAGGCCAAATAAGAAATTAAGACTGTTTTAAGACCGATTCAAAAATTCATATTTTTACATTTTTTTCTCTCATATTTATACAACAAAGTTTACAGATTTATAAAACTCTTTATCCAATATTAGGGGTGATAATTTATAATTCGACCTATTAATACGACATAAAGTTTACAGTTTGGTTTTAGTTAGTTTACAAATTTGGATAGTTAACGAGATGTCCGATCAGACATGATTATTTAACAAGGTATCTGACCACTGACCTAATAGAAGCATCTAATACACAATTTAAACTGGCCATAAACTTGATAGAACACGGGATCAACTTGTTAGAATTATTTTAAACAATAATTCTCCACAATATGCTCCATAATTATATTGATACTAATAGTCACTTTGGTTAGTAAAAGGGTATTCAAAATATACGAGTCAGAAGAACTCTTGAGTATCTACCTTGATGGGTGGTTGAGATTAAGTGACTGTTGGAAATCTAGGTTTTGTCCATGTCTGTAAATAAGTGACTAATATTTCATCATTCAGAAATACTAATATATAACATAATGAAATTATCAGATAAGGGAGGAGAGAAATCCAAATTCTCAATGAGATTTAATTTCTAAAGAGTGTTTTGACCATAGTGGAAGATCTAACCTTTGTAATACGCTGAAACTGAAACACAATTTTGTCAAAGACAATATGAAGTTCTAGTCCGAAGATCAGTCCGATCGAACAACATTAAGGTCGACTTCTCCACTAATCTTTTTAATTGTGATATGATAGAGGTATGTGATTGTAATATCGTTTTATGTTCTGAACAATGATTATATGTATTAACATGTTGATTAAAGATCTTAACGTTAAATATATAATACATAACGTTTTATATGATTAAAGAACAAATAACATGTATAATTAGATATTTATGTGTTAAATTTATAAATCCATAGAAAACTATTAATTAGGTGTCCTTTTGATTATGTTTACATGTGGTATGAGAGCTTAGGTTTCTAACCTCATGATTTTTCATTAAGAGTTTTTGTTTACAAAAATTTGGATAATTTTTTTTTTGATGAATTATTGGATATTTTTTAGCGATAATTTTTTTGTTTGGCTTGGAATTTTACGAATTCATATAGTCACCTTGAAACGTCAAAATAAACAAAATCCATTATATACAATGGGAACCACCATATCTCGACGATTTGACGTTGTTTAGACCCTCAAGAACATATTTTTGTCTTTTTTGGTAATAATGTCAACATTAATAACTCTCGCTTAAAAGTTCATTTTAGGATTCTGCGAATTGGAGAGTGATCCTGCAGAGATTGTTTATGTTACCATAATGATAACTCAAATTTTTTTTATTTTTGGAAAAAATAATTATTTTTCCATATGTTATGGTATAAATAACTACATATATTTTTTTTTTATCATTAAATGGTTGTTCTGATATTCATGTTTTGTATTGATCAAACGGTTCAATATAAAGTTCTGAAAATTAGATGTGCGATTAGGGGTTTGACAATAACATTTTTGATAAATTAGATTATTATGTCTAATTTATATTTGGTTACCGAAAGATCCTAATATAATTATAAATTAATGTTTCGACACTAATATATAATGATAGATTAGGAAGACATTAAAGTGTCTTAATCTATAGTTATAAATATTAAACAAGCATGTAACCCGCATGATGCACGGGCGTACGTGTGTAAAATCAAATGTATATATATTTTCATAGTTACGGTAAGTAATTAAATTTTAATGACGGATGCTGTATCATAAAAGAATATTGAATGCATAACAAAAAGATGAAATTCAATATATTGAATTAAGTAGAACACATAATGAATATTTTATTGGAATGATAAAACGTCATGAGCAATCAATAAAAAAGAAAACGTCATTATGACTAAAACAAGTGAAATTCTTCAGTTCTTGAGTAATGAACGAAAAAGAGAACGTCATGATGATTCAATCGAGAGAATTTGTTCAGCAATCCATACATTTGTAACTCCCTCAATCCTTGATTTGTATTCCTTTGCCCCTGCAAATTAATGAAATATAAGTGAAATAGTTGTAGTATATTTAGAAAGTAATATCAGGTAAAAAAAGTCTAAAATTTAATGTAATTTAACTTTTATAATTATACTTGGAAGATTTGATTCTCTTTGAAGATCTTATGTGGATGCTTTCACCGATATTTGTCGTAACTTTTCCACGAATTGATATGTTTGCTTCCTGCAATACATCGTTTAATTGAATAAAGTGTTAGTGAATCTCAAATTAAGGTTTTACGGGTTTTTTATTTTGTATATCAGTATCCTCATTTTTATATTCTCAATATAGTAACATAGACAATAGTCGGGCATAAACCAAAACTCACACCATAAACTATAGTACAAAAAAACAGAGTAAATGCATGTATGTGTTGTTAAACAATACTATTGCTATGCACCAGATTGAGATTTTATAAAGCCAGATGGAGATGGTTATGTTGTGTGTTATGGTTGTTGGAACAATATATGTATATGGCAGGTCTCATGAAGAATTATAAAGAGGGAAAGCAGGATGGGTTTTTAAGTATTCAAGCTATCTTCCAGATTTTTTTTGGTATTGATGGGAATTAGATCCGCGCTTTGTATTTATGAAAGATGTATACATATTAAAAATTTTCTGTTAATGTATGTACCTGTGCAACAGACATTTCAGTGTATGATTGTTGCGATTCTGATTCATTAGTTCCCGTTAGTTGCTGAAATATGCAATAAATGTCGTTAACAATACATTCAATAGATAAATATGAGTTAAATTTTTTGTGTAGAATGTAAATACCCGAGCATCAACACTATTATTGAACGTAATCAGTGCTTTCGATTCAGAAGTTCCTGTTATGTGCTGAAACATGAATAAAAATATTGAAAACAGCTAGTAGAATGATGTGTTAAAGTTGGAGCAAATTATGTACAGACGAATAATTGATAAACAATAGATAAAAATATAGTTAAACACCAAAACCCCCACCATTAACCCGAGACACATGTTAGATGAATGGAAAAATAACCCCAGCTTACCCGTTAAAACCCAACTGTGTATTTTTTTTTATTTAAATCACCTAACCATTACATTGCAATTAACCATTATTTTTTAACACAGTCCCTTAACCACACCCATACCATCAACTTTTGCCTACCATATTCCTTCTAACCATTCTGTAACCCCCGAGAAGTCCTCTTGTACAACATTTGAAATTGTTTGTACCTCGTACTTGTACCAATCCAATACCCAGCTCTAACATGCCCCTACCACATGTTGTACCTAATAAAATTTCCAAACTTTAATAGTAATTTATCCCAAATAAAATAAGATTATCAAATAAATATGTTTTACATCAGATAATTTACAACAGGAGAAAAAATAATTGATAATTAATAACTCGCTAAGATATAATTTATTAGTAGATATGGTTAAGAATCTAATTTAAAAGTTATGAGTTGACTTTGTCAATTGAGGCTATGATTTACAGCAAAATTTGTGATTGTTTAGTCGTTGTGAAGTCCAAAAGAAGCTGTATTCCCAGCTGCTAACCAGACATTTAAGGCAAAGAAAATAATTGCTACGTTGAACAATTTAGTAATATAAATATTTTTTTTGTTATTTCTCGTTATCTGGTTTGTAATGCAATTAGAAAAAGGTTGGTATGTAAATAATTAAATAATTCACTTACTTCATTTTTTATTTGGTTCAATGCGCACTAGACCATCGATTTGTATTTATAAAAGATGCTTAATTATGAAAAAGTTTGTATATAATGTATGTACCTGTGCAGCTGATATTTCAGTGTACAATTGTTGCGATTCCGATTCAGTAGTTTCTGTGATTTACTGAAATATGCAAGAAGTCTCTTAACAATAAATTCAATAGATATTTATGAGTGAAATTTTTTGTGTAGAATGTGAGCATCAACGTGCGCTTCCGATTCTGAAGTTCTCATCATGTGTTTAAATGCCGAATACGTTACTAAATCAGAGATATTGAAACCTTTAAAACAAAGTTCTAACGTTGACACCCAAATGATCTAAATAAGGTATTTGTCCAAGATATAATAAGTGTTTTTTCTCCATCGATATGTTAATCAACTTTTTTGCATCAGTTTGAAAGTTTAGGTCGGGGAGAGTATATATTTTTTATTACTCAGATGTTGGAAATATAAATGTAATGAAGATAAAATTATCAATGTTATAGAAGAAATTAACCACAACAGTGAGAAAAGGGCAAAGTATTGCGTTTTATCCCATCGACCTCATATCGTAAATCCCATAAATGTCTTTAGTTATCTTCTTCAATGATCGGAATTAAATTTTGAACTGCAATGTAACAACCCCTATTTTTCCACGTAAAGGCTAGCCAGGCACGATACACAGAAGACAGGTCTTTCTTGTCAATTAATACCATTCTTAGCACAAATGTAAATATAAATCAATTATTTTCTAAAACTTCCACATTTGCAAGGTGAGGAATAAAATCCATACTGATCAAATAATCCGAACCACCATAATGAAATAATACATTAAACCAGTGATATGAAAATCCCAACCGACATAAAGTGAAGAAGTTTCGAGCTTATGCCCTTACAAATGTTCTAAATAAATAAAATAACTACAGCTGAAAAGCACCTATGCTAGAATCCATCTGATCTAAAAACTGGAGGGCAAATGAGACTGTAAGACTACTATAGTGCAATCAGTTATCCATGTCTAGGAGAACCTGCGGGGATAAAACATTAAAATTTGGGTCAAAGCCCGAGGTGTGCAAGAATTAACTTAATTAATTTAGGATGCAATAATACAATCGATGCACAATAAATATTCCCCTTTCGTCACTCACATGCGTATAAAACCTCACCTCTCATCTAAGTGTGATATCATTCACATCCCAATACATCCCAAATAATGAATTGTGACATCATCTCAATTTATTAAACATATTGATCGATAATTAGTTATTTAAATGCAATCCCTTATATTTAATTGTCAAATCCCATTTATTCCAGTCTCATATGTATCATATATAAGGCATAAACATCTATTATGCATAATAGGGTCAAGAATATAATTATTGTCTATATTTTTAGACAATTAAATTTATTTAATTCAAGTCCGGATAATTATTAATATATGTCCTTCTATATATTTGACACACAAGGGCATCTGCCGTTGGTATCTGATTCGTGTTCTTATCCTAAGCGGACAATACAAAGACACATAAATTGGGGGCGGTCCCTACTCAGGACACCTGTACACGGACCATACCCAGCGGTGATATAGGAAGGGTCAGTGTCAATACCAAACTCTTGTAGATGACGCCTCCATGTAGTACCTATATGACCTACACATCTTCAAGCCCACCTGTGCGAGCGTGTGGTACCCTATCCAAATGCACGAACCCCCGAGACGATTGGACAATCCACGAATATCAGTATCTCCACAAAAATACATAATAGTACATATTATTATCCCATATAATATGTAAAGGTAATTACTCTATAATTACTATACAAATCCCAATTAAAGTCCACAACATTTTTATTTATTAATAATTTATCATCTAATAAATTATTAATTTTATTCCATAAATAATTACATAACCAACTCATTAATTGAAATTATTATCTATTAAATGTATGCATAGCATTACTGTTAAATGTTACTCATTAAATCCCATTTTGGTATATCAATTCTTATTTCAGTAACCCAGGTTCATACCTGTAAGTGAAAAAAAAAATCAGTCCTAGGCTCAAGAAAAAGGGAGACGAAAAAGTCAAAAACCCATCACGTCGCTCGAACGACCGTGAGGTTCGTTCGCGCGACAAGGCACGTCGCTCGAACGACGCACGACATCATTTGAACGACCTCCTGTCTTCTTCCCCACTCCTCTTCTCGATTATAGTGTTTCCTAGATTTGTATTTCTAAACCCAGAACCAGTTCGCAAGTCCCAGAATATCAACCTAAAAATTAATAAGTTCAAACCCAAAGCATCCCACACATGATATTCTAAAACCCAAACTGAAATTCGTATTTATTAAGGATTTTAAATGCCTAAACCATCCTCAAATTTTAGGCTTATCCAACTCAGAAAATGGGTATTTATTATGTGATTCATATCACAATTTTCCTCTAAAATTTATAGACATGTCTTCTACATTAATTCACCAAAACATCCCCAATTAATTAGCAACCTTAGGGAATGTACTACAAATATTCAGATTTACTATACCTAACTTTCTGGGACAAATCCTACATGAAATTAGTCCTCTAAATGTATTATTCATCATCAAATCAAACACACTATGCCCTAAATCCCAGAAATCTAAAGGGGACAAATATGATGAATTGAGAAATAAATTGGAAACACAAATTAAGTAAGCGAATTCTTGCCTTAAAATTTGTAGAAGAGAAGCCCCTTGAAAATTCTTGATTTATTCCATTGTTCCTTGCCTTTTTCCCCTCTTTTAGTATTTTTCCTTTCCTCTACTGTAATTGTTGATTTAGGTTTTCTCTAATGATAGTGGGGGAGCGGTTTACCCCCACTTAAACACTTAATATATGGCTAATCCCGAGTTGGGACTAAAACTCAACTTTTGAACCCCTAAATGGACCCGAATCCATAATCCAATTAGGCCAAAAGCTCCCCAACCTATATACTATTGACCCGAGACTATTTTTAAAAGCCTAAATCACATAAATGAGCCCATGTGTCCAGAAATATGATCTAAATTATTTATAACAATAATAGGTAATTTTAATTGGTGTCGCACATTAATTATGTATTTTTCTTCATTATGTGTAAATGCCATATCCATGCACATAAAAATTAGTCACACACAAATATAACTAAATCATAAATTTTGACTATGAAATTTTTAAATAAATTTTTTTTATTAGGTCCAATTTCCGAAATTAATTATTTATTCTAAAAACACTATTTTATTATTTATTTTAGAAGAAAATACGGGGTATTATATTCTTCCACCTAATAACGGGATTCCATCCTAGGAATCAAGAAAAGTATGTACCTAGCTAGAAGAGTTCGGGATACTTTGTGCGCATGTCATCCTCCCTCTCCCAAGTTGACTCATCCTCCCGATGGTGTCCCCACTACACCCGAACTAAAGGTACAACCTTAAATCAAAGTCGGCGCTCCCATCGATCCAGAATGGCTAGCGGTCTCTCCTCATAAGTAGTGTCTGGCTCAAACTCAATCTCATCGATATCAATGTGTTGGTATGCCACCTCATCCCTAAGCAATCTCCATAGTGAAGATATGTGAAAAACATCATGCATCCGTTGCAAGTGGTCCGGTACTCCCAACTAGTATGCTACGGACCCAATCCTCTCCAGAATACGAAATGGTCCCACGTATCGAGGAGACAACTTTCATTTCATCCCAAATCTCATAGCCCCCTTCACGGGAGACACTTTAATCAACACTTGATCTCTAATATCGAAGTCTAAGTGTCTCCAACCCGCATCCACGTAGCTCTTCTGCCTGTCCTGGGCAATCCGTATCCTGGCCCGAATCGTCTCTACCTTCTCTGAGGTATCATAAAGGAAGTCTGTCCCAAGTAGATTTTTCTCCCCAACCTCTAACCAGCATGAGGGTGAACGACAAGGTCTCCCATATAGTGCCTCAAACGGTGCCATCCCTATCGTGAACTGGTAGCTATTGTTGTAGGCAAACTCCACCAAAGGAAAATACTGCACCCAGCTCCCCTTAAAATCCAAAATACACATACGTAGCATATCCTCCAACATCATGTTCACCCTCTCCGTTTTCCCATAGGTATAAGGATGATATGACGTGCTCAATCTCAACTGTGCCACCAAGGCCTACTAAAAACTCCTCCAAAAGTGGGACACAAATGTCATGTCCCTGTCTGACACTATGTTGAGCGATACCCCATGCAGCTTAATGATCTCTGTAAGGAAAAACCTGACGTACTACTCGAAGTTGTAATTTGTCCTGACCGGTAATAAATAACCCACCTTTCTAAATCTGTCGACAATCACCCAAATCGAATCGTGCCCCCTCTGCGAAGTAGGTACCCAGTGATGAAGTCCATGGATATGCTTTACCACTTCCACAACGGGATCTCCAAAGGCTATAAGGTACCTGTAGGACACTGGGGATCCACCTTCACCAGCTGACTCGTAGCACACCTAGACACAAGCTCAGATATATCCCTTTTCATCATGGCACACCAATACTGACGATGCATGCCATGGTACATTTTATCCCCTCCGGGATGTATCGTAAAAAGTGAACTGTTAGCCTCTGACATGACTTCTCGTCTCAATTCCTCATCATTCGGAATAACCAGTCTCCCCTGCAATCTTCAACCACCATCCGATCGAATAGAAAAGTGCTCCACCCCCTTGGCCAGTAATTATCTCACACGATCCTGGAAAAGATGATCTCCCGCCCGTGCCTTCACCACTCGAATAATGATCTCGGGAGTAATGGTGATAACTGACATGAATGATTGGGTAAAGTCATCATCCCCACGAAGTGACTTCCAATTCTCCTTCCACACTACCGCTAACTCCAAAAATGACTTACGGCTCAACGCATTCGCCATGACAGTCTCTTTTTCAGGTGGTACTGAATGTCGAACTAATAGTCTTTCACAAACTCTAGCCACCTCCTCTATCGCATGTTCAACTCTCGTCATGTAAACAACTACTGCAGGATTTTATGGTCTGTGAAAAGCTAGAATTTCTCCCCCAGGAGATTGTGTCTCCACACTCGCAATGAAAAAACAACATCTGCTAACTCCAAGTCGTGGGTGGGGTAATGTCCCTCGTGAGGCTTAAGCTTTCGGGAAGAATAAGATATCGGCCTTTCCTCCTGCATCAAAACCTCGCTAATTCCCTTTAGGGATGCGTCTATATAAACTCTATAATTAACTCCCGCTCGAGGCAATGCTAAAACTGGTGTTGTAGTCAATCTAGTCTTCAGCTCCTCAAATGCCTGCTGGCACATCTCATCCCAAACAAATGGTACCCCCTTCCTCGTCAAATTTGTTAAGCGCCCATCCATCTTGTAGAAGACCTAAATAAATCGACGGTAGTACTCGGCCAATCCCAAGAAGCTGCGTACCTCAGTGGGTGTAGTGGGTTGTCCCCATTCCATCACGGTAGAAACTTTCCCTAAGTCCACGGATATCCCCCACTCGGACAAAATGTGGCCCAATAACTGTACCTCTCTCAGCCAAAACCCGCATTTCTCTAACTTTGCATATAACCGCTGATCTCGAAGCGTCTGTAAGAACACCCGTAAATGCTCTGCGTGCTCCTTCGCAGTTTGAGATTAAATTAAAATGTCATCTATGAAAATGATAACAAATCGATCCAAGAAATCCCTAAACACTCGATTCATCAAGTCCATAAATACTGTCGGTGCATTGCTTAGCCCGGATGGAATCACCAAAAAACCGCACGACCCATATCGAGTAAAAAAGGTTATCTTTGAGATGTCCTGCTTCCAGACTCTCAACTGGTGGTACCCTGACCTAAAATCAATCTTCTAAAAATACACAGAATAGTGACTTTGTTCAACTCCCGATAGTCGACACAAAGCCGCAAAGATCTGTCCCCCTTCTTGACGAATAACACTGGAGCACCCCAAGGCAAAGTACTCCTCCTGATAAACCCTTGCCCTGACAACTTCTCAATCTGCTCTCGTAGCTCCCTCATATCCAACGGAGTCATATGATACGGAGTACGGGCAATAAGTCTCATGCTGAAAATCAAGTCGATCACAAAGTCGATCTCCTAACTAGGTGGTGACCCTGAAATCTCCTCAAAAAACATAAAAAATGTTCACCATCGAGATGGAATCAAGCGTCGCCATAACCTTTGAAAAAGTATCCTCATCGATGTAATACAAATGTGTGCTCGACCTACCCCCGGGGTACGACATCGTAACTAGGTACATCTCATACCCTGGAATGGTTAAGACGATGGACCTCCCATAACAATCCACACTTGCTCTATAACTATCTAGCCATTCCATCCCCAAAATGACGGCATACCCGTGCATGCCAAGTACTAGCAAATCAGCTACAAAGGAAAGTTGACCTATATCAATGCCGATACCCCAGTATACTGACTACACGGTTTCCCCTCTATCCACGAGTGAGTCTATGTGTGACACAATGTCTGAAACAAAATCTACCATACCATGCAACCCCCATGCTGACAAAAGAATGCGATGCACTCGTATAAAAAATAATGCGACCAATATGGCCAAAATTGGGAAACATGCCCTCTAATGCCTATGGAGGTGCTGGCACATCTACTACTACGACATGATAGATCCGACCATACTGAAATGGTTGTTGCCCCTGAGGGGGGGGGGGGGGGGTGACGGGTGCTGGAGCGCCTGGTTGAGTGATTCCCTGAGCCATAATTAGTGGGTGTTATCCTTGTGGTGCCTATTATCCTCTAAAAACTCCCTGGCCTGGTCCCTTCATGTGCAACTCCTCGAAATGTGGCCCCTCTCACCACAAGTATAATAATTTCCCTGAAATGAACTCCGCTCAACCTATCGGCCCTGTTGGCCTCTACCCTGCTATCCTTGACCTTTATGACCTCTTTTCTATTAGCCCTGATGGCCTCTGTACTACTAGCCCTGATGGCCCTGTCCTGTCTGACCCAGGCTCTGCTAGCCCTGCCTCTGATGATCATCAGTACCTCTAAACTTCTTGTTCTGGTCAGTGGATGGGGTGCCCCTGTGCTTCTAGGCCCCAGATCCACCTTCCCCAGTAGCCTTACCCCACTGGATCGACGACTCTCCTCCATTATACTTATCCCTCTTGCTTTTTAGAAAATCTATGTGATCTTGGTTGTGGAGAAGTGTAGCATTAACCAAATGGTTATATATCGTGAAGGATGGATTCCCCAAAATATCCTTCCTGATATGCCATGCCGACCCCACAATAAACCTATCCATACTCATCTTCTCAGTAAGAACATCCTCTTTGGCAAAGTACAAGAGGGCGGTGAACTCCTCCTCATACTCGACGACAGTAAACTCATCCTGCTTAAGCTCTGTGAATCTGGTCCTCATCTAGGACTACATGTCTAGGGGAAAGTATTTCCCCTCAAACCTCTCCCAGAAGTAACCAATAGTGAGGTTGTCCCTCTCCTTAATAATGGTAACCGCCTCCCACCACTGAAGAGCGCCCCCCCCCCAATATAAATGAAGCTAACATCTACTTCTAAACTGGCGTGCACTCAACCATCCACAAGTGCATCTCAATGTCCTTCTTCCACCAACTCGCAACCAATATATCTAATCCTTCGGCGAACTCTGGAGGCTGGCCCTAAAAAAAGGCCCCCCTCGCTCTATCCCACATGTAACCTGGTGCCTGTGCTGTTATAGCCACCTGATGTGGAGGTGGCCGCTGAGGTGCCTGCGGTAATTGAAAATGTTGAAGCATGGTTTTCATTGCCATAGATACCATATCAAACACAATAATGGTTATCTCAGCGTGGGTGATCAACTATGGGACCTGTGGGGCCTGTGGTGGCTCCAGGTGATCCTCCTCCTCCTCCTCCTCCTCCTCCTCCTCCTCAATATGGAACTACTAGCCTCGATCTGCCCCTACGTCTGTTTTCCATCTGAACGAAAATATGGTTCGAATCAGTATCAATAGTAAGAATACAATGAATACTAACTATAGGCTCTATATATCAAAGAACGCAACACATAAAGTAATGAGTATAAACAAAGATCCTAAGGACACTAGAATCGTGCTCTTTTACCAACTGTAACAACCCCTTTTTTCTCACGTAAAGGTTGTCCAAGCACGATACGCCAAAGATAGGGCTTGCTTGTCAATTAATACAATTCTTAGCATAAATGTAAATATAAATAAATTATTTTCTAAAACTTTTGCATTTGCAAGGTGAAGAATAAAATCCATACTGATCAAATAATCCAAACCACCATAATGAAATATTAAATCCAACCAGTGATATGAATATCACAACCGACATAAAGTACAAAAGTCTCGGGCTTATTCCCTTACAAATATTCTTGTAAGGACAAAATTTCCAATTGAGAATGTTGTATGTTTATTTAACTTATTCCTGGAACAAAACACGTTTTAATCATAGGTCGTATTTTTTATTGACACGATCCCACATAGACTATGACATATTGAAGTTTATTGAAGACGTTTAAATATTTTATCATGTCGGTTTAAGGTGTAAATTTCGTCTTCAAGTTCAATTGGATTTCGAGATCACTCAGGTTTGAATGCGTAATTTTAATGGGACTCGTAATTTATTTTAAATTGTTTAAAGATGTTATTTTATTAAAGAATTGATTTTAAAATATTTTTAAAGTGTTTGAAATGGTTTACACTTCGTTTTATTCTGATAAGGACGGATTAGAGTAGTGTTTTATTTGGACTCTAATTTGCTATGTCAATCAAACGACCTGTGCAGTCATTCGAGCGAGATAACCATCTCGTTCGAGCAATAGGCCAAATTATCTTGAGTGAGCTACCGACTTAAGAAAATTATTGAAGGCGTGTTTCCTATCAAAAATTCATGTGTGTGCATTTTGGAAAACTGTTTACAAAGCAGTACGCTTTATGCACATGTTTTCTAAGTTTTTCTAAAGCCAAATACATCCTTAGAGTTTCAAAGATCCAAGGTTTCATTATAATTTGCTATTGTGATCTTTGTTTGCACCAAGAGAGGTTTGTTCTACATTGAACTTTGTTGGGTTTTGCGATGGAGAAACGAAAGAGTCGTGTTCAACATCATAGACGTTACAAGCCATATCAATGGACACCGAGACATATGTGGAGGCGTGTATTGTGGACGAGCATCATGGAAGAAGAACTTTCTGCGTGGGCACTGTGAGAGGAGTGGTTGAAGATTAGAAGAGCATCGAGTCTCGTGAGGGATAGAGCCGTTGAGTAAAACTTGTGTCTGTTCCTTGTAAATCCACATTCGTAGTGATTATCTAGCTTGGGCCGTCTGAGGTTTTTTCTCTTTGCGGTTTCCTCATATATCCGACATTGTGAGCATTCTTTTCCTTACTTTACTTTCTTTAATCACTAGATGCATGTGTAGGATTAATCAAGAAAAAATTTGGTTAAGTTAAAATGTGTGCACATAAAATTTGAAAAAGAGTTTTTCCAAAAAGAGAAAGTGTTTATTCATCCTTATAGCAAAGTCTGATTTGAAAATAAGGGGCCTACAAATTGGTATCAGAGCTAGAAACATATTTTTATTGTGTTGGTGCCTTTCTACTATTAAGGATGAATTTTGGTGGTTTTGAAAGTTTTCATGCTCCTATTTTTTATGGAACAAATTATGCTTATTGGAAGATGATAATGAGAAGTGATTTAAAATCTATTGATGAGCGTGTTTGGTTAGCGGTTGAAAAGGTTTGATCACCACCAGTGACACGATATGGTGAGGTCACTAGTTTGAAACCCATTGAGTCATGGACCGAGGCTAAACATAGGTTTTCACTTTACAACTCTATAGGTCTACATGTAATTTCCTCACATGTCATACCAGAAGAGTACAATAGAATCATAACTTGCGAAACATCAAAAGAGGATTGGGATACACTTGCACTCACTCACGAGGGCACTATCAAGGTTAGGGTGTCTAAGCTACAAAACCTCACTATACAGTTTGAGACGATTAAGATGTTAATGAATGAGTCATTTGATGAGTTTTACACTAGGTTGTCTAATATTGTTAAGTCCTCATTTAACTTAGGAGAGAGACTTCCTGACAACCGTGTGATAAATAAAATTTTGAGATCTTTACCGAGTAGTTTTGATGCAAAAGTGACCGTTTTAAACTCCTTAGGTATGCTAGAGTTGACGAAACTAGAAGATATTATAGGTGACCTTCAAACCTACGAAATCGATATGTTTACCTCCAAGAAAGTGCCAAAGAAAGAAAAGGGCATTTCTTTGAAAGCCCGGAAGGAGGAAACTAGAGTTTTGAATGACGATTCCGATTTTGATTTTGAGGATGTCTCCTTGTTGGCAAAGAATTTCAAAAAGTTTCTTAAATTTCAAAAGTAATCGAAAGATGCCAAAAAGTTAGAGAAATTCGAGAACAAGTAGATTCCACCCCTAAAGATAAGAGTGAGAAATTTAATAGGGTTTAGTCGGATAGGTGTTTTGGGTGTGAGGAGTATGGTCACAAGGTTTTTAAGTGTCCCACTAGACTTAAGAAAGAGGGAAAGAAATAGATAGCTTATAGTGCCTCCTTAAGTGATAGTGATCCGGAAGAGGGAGAGAGTTCCGCCATTGAAAGCAAGTTTGTTTCTTTCTTGGCATGTCATGTGAGCGACGACAATAAATCTTCATGAGAAGAGTGCGCTTGCGTTCAAATAAAGAAGTTTTAAACTCAATTTTTATCAATTAAGTCCTAAACATGCATCTAGGTGTGATTGATGATGATAAAATCAAGCAAGAACATTCAAATACGCACAAATGAGGAAAAATCCCCCAAAGGGGCAAAACCTTTTATTTTTACTCTAATTTTGTAAGAAAATGGCTTACACGGATTACAATGAAAATATGTGACACAGAAATACCCTCGGGTGTCGGTTCTGATGTCGTCGGCTGGAACTATCCCTTTCCAGTAGGGCAGTAATGAAGAAGAGAACGACTTCCTCTCAAATTACTCTTGATGAGTAGATGATCCTCTTGAAGGTTTAAAGATTCACACACACATATGGGAATGGTTTTGTGAATCAAAAAGGTTTAGAAAACCTTAAAAAGATGAAGTCTTATTCTGGACTGTTTTCGCAGAATTTTGAGATTGTCGAAAGACTTAAAAATCGTGTAGAAGGTGAACAGGTATTTATACGAAAATCGAGGCAATGGATCATTCGAACGAGATATCCATGTCACTCGAACGAAGGACATATGTCATTCGAACGAGATCGCGCGATGTGCCTATCTCACGCGAACGACAGTCAAAGTCGTTTGAGTGAGCTCGTCATTCAAGGCACTTCGCTTTTACACTTAGAAAAAACTTATGCTTTTGATAAAAATTAATCCAGACTTCAAAAACAATTTTCAAAAAAATTTCCAAATATTTATGCAAATATTAAAGCTCCAATAAACCATTTTACCGATAAAGCATAGTGGAGTAGTGGGAACGAGCTGAGTAGCATGTCGCATGTAGCATGATGCATGTGAAGATAATGGATGCATTGAATTCGGATAAAGGCCGTCGAGGATGATCATGTTGACGTGCCGAATGTAGCGGTATCAGACATACAAACTGTGATCTAAGAGAAAACAGAAAATTCCTAGATTCTACCCCGAACATTTATAAAATTGTGTCCTTACAAATCTCCCCCTATGTCTATGCCGGTACATTTATAAAAAATCCGAATTATGCAATCAAATGACATACAAGATAATATCCCCATTAAACCCTCAAACTGAGAATATTAAATGACATGTCTTTCAAATATTCAAATCTTCAGAAACTTCCAGAGCTTTTCTCATCAGGGTGTGTAATCAAATAATGAGTAATGTTGTACCTACACACATGAGATAAAGCAAATACCCGTGACAAGCAACAGTTTGAAATATAATGATATGCAAAAATTGATGATAAATTAAGCTTAAGAAAATCATTCATAAATCAACCAAACATCAAAATAATTCTCCCCTATAATTCTTCTACCCCTTTTTATGATGTCCCCAAATAGACAGATATGAGAAGCATATATGAATGCACGTGGAGAATGACACACGGGAATAAACTGCTCTTTTTTGTATTTTTCTAAAAAATTCACACATAATATACAACAAATAATCACACCATGAAGAACACAAAAACAACCAAGTCGATGATAGCGTAAATGTAGGGGTGTGACCAAATTCGATAGGAAAATCAATGCCGACAAACATGACATATGTGCATGATGAATATCGGATACTCCTAACGAATGAACTCAAAATCTTCCTTTGGTGTAAAAAGGTGGTAATATGAGACATTGACTCAATCAAATCAAC
Source organism: Sambucus nigra (assembly GCA_949130495.1). Lineage (NCBI taxonomy): Eukaryota > Viridiplantae > Streptophyta > Magnoliopsida > Dipsacales > Adoxaceae > Sambucus > Sambucus nigra. The sequence continues at coordinate 89,145,957 of OX422219.1, read as the reverse complement.
AAATCAAAGCTCAAAGTGATTTCCACACCAATAACGTCCAAAACTATTTCATGCTTTTTCAGGACTTTCAAGGAAGTGCAAACCCGTTTATATTCTCCAACCAAACTACCTCAGATTTATATTTTGTATATAGGCGATCTAAATTCTCAAACTTTGGAGAATTGAAGGTGAAACCTAATAGCCCATATTTGGCATATATTGATTTTTATTGCCTTTAATTTTTTCGGGCTCTTTTAACCTCTTTGGACCCCGGATAATAAAATTCCTCAATTTTTTAGGTCCTTTTTAACGGTGGCTTAGAATCGCAAAGGCTAAATGAATCTTTCACCGCCCTTCCTCATTTTCAAATAAACACACAGTCTCACCAAAATGGTTTTTACATACATTCCAATCTTATCAAGTTTTATCGCATATGATTAGTTGTATAGACAGAATTGAGATGGAAACACTCAAGCTAATATGTGATAGATAAGTACAATAATCAAATAAAGCCGTGGATGAAATGATGTAGCGTCTCAAATATCTATCAAACAGTCACATGGATAAATGGAATGAAATTGTGACTCGGCTATCTTAAATGCTCATCCATAAAAGGTGCAAATAAAATAAAATAAATCTTTTTGAGCTTTTCTAAAAGTTTGATAAAAGAAAATCTTTTTGGATTTTTTCAAAAAAAATCAATGATACATATAAAACAAACTAGCAATAAGAAGCATATGATATGAACATGAAAAAGCATCCTATCCTAGACATGAACCAACCCCTCAGTCAACTGTGAAAATCCCTAAAGACTTCCTAAGACTCTCAAATCTAAGGGCATCTAAAGGCTTCGTGAAGATATCGGCTAACTGACGGTCGATGGGTACGAAACTCAGGGATACGACTTTCTCCTCAACTCACTGACGTATAAAATGCTCGCGTATCCTGATGTGCTTTATGCGCGAATGTTGAACTGGATTGCTGGATATGTGTATCGTACTCGTGTTATCACAGGAAATAGTCATGGTGTCCTGTGAAATCCCATAATCCTCCCACATTTGCTTCATCCACAAGAGTTGCGTGCAACAACTCCCGACGGCGATGTACTCAGCATCCACGATAGACAAAGAGATGGAATTTTTCTTCTTGCTCAACCAGGAGACAAGAGAAGAACTAAATAGAAACACCCACCAGAAGTGCTCCTACAACCATCTACATCCCCGGCCCAATCGGCATCCAAATAAGCGGACAAACGGTCATCAGTATCAAAGGAATACTAAATACCGTATGAGAGAGTCCCACTCACATATTTGATAATACATTTTAGAGCAAGTAAGTGTGACTCGTTAGGGGATGCCTGATTTCGTGCACAGATTCCAACACTAAAGGCTATATTAGGACGACTGGCAGTCAAGTAGATAAGACTACCTATCATACTCTGATACAAGGTTTGCTCTACGTCCTTGCCTGAAGTGTCCTTACTAAGCTTGGTAGTGGTACTCATAGGTGTACGTGCATACTTAGTCGAGTCTAACCCAAATTTCTTTACTAGGTCTCAAGCATACTTAGATTAGGAGATGAACATCCCATCCTCTAGTTGACGAACCTGGAGACCAAGGAAGAAAGTAAGCTCACCAACCATGCTCATCTCAAACTCACTTTTCATCTCATCCTCAAAGTGATGAGCATGTTGGGAGCATGTGGATCCGAAGACTATGTCGTCCACATAGACCTAGGCAACTAAAATAGCACCGTCATCTCTCCTGACGAACAATGTCATATCAACTCCCCCTCTCTTGAAGCCACGGGCTAAGAGATAGGAAGTAAGCCTCTCGTACTAAGAACGGGGTGCTTTTTTCAAACCATACAAGGCTTTCCTCAGATAGTAGACGTGATCCGGGTGCTTAGGGTCTTCAAACCCTTTCAGTTGTTCCACGTAAACCTCCTCCTGTAGAATGCCATTTAGAAAGGCACTCTTGACATCCATCTGATATAACTTGAAGCGCAGATGATATGCGACGGTGAGTAGTAAGCGGACGGACTCAAGCCTCGCAACAGGAGCAAATGTCTCCCCAAAGTCTACACCTTCTATCTGTGTGTAGCCTTGAGTGACCAACCTAGCCTTGTTTCTGATTATGGTACCATTTTCATCCATTTTATTCTTGAAAATCCATCTGGTACCTATCATATTAGTCTCACTAGGTCAGGGGATAAGTTCCCGGACATTATTCTTTTTAAACTGAAGCAACTCATCCTACATAGTAGATATTAAATGTTCATCCTTGAGTTCTTCTTTGTGATTCTTGGGTTCGACTTTGGATGTGTAGAAAAAATGGCTAACAATGTTATCGAGTTGAGCATGAGTCTGGACCCATAGAGTGGGATCACCAACAATGGTAGAGGGGTCATGACTCTTACGAACCCAAGCAGGTGTGTCCCCTAACATAGGAGTAGGGTCCACAGAGTGTGGGTGAGGTACAAGTAAATTATTGCCAAAAACATCCTCATCCTCACACTGAAGGCTAGAATCAATAAACGCCGAAGGTTCGTCATCTTGCACAGTGACGTTTATTGACCCATAACCTTAGAGCTCTTCAGGTTAAAAACTCGGTACACTCTACTATTCGATGAATAGCCTAACAGTATTCCCCTGTCGCTTCGGGAGTCAAACTTTTCTAATTGCTCTCTATCCTATAGGATGTAGCATTTACTCCCCAAAACACAAAAACATGCAAGGTTGGGTTTCTTGCCAGTCCATAATTCATAAGGCGTCTTAAGTGTGTGTGGACGCTGGTAAACCCTATTCACCATGTGGCATGCAGTAGACACTGCCTCTGCCCAAAATCTCCTAGAAACCTTACGACCTAGAAGCATAGATTTATCCATTTCCTGGATCGTCCTATTCTTTCTCTCAATAATCCCATTTTGCTGAGGAGTCTTCACAGCATAAAACTCATGTTTGATCCCAATGCTATCACAGTAAAGATCTACCTTTGCTTCCTTAAATTCAGTGCCGTGTCACTACATATCCTGTTAATAGTGACACCATATTGATTTTGCAGGACAGGGCACTTAGTCGTTAAAAACTCCACAACATCGGATTTCTCCCTCAGAAAACCTACAATCGAGTATCTGGGGAAATCATCCACCATCATGAGGATATACCTCTTACCACCCAGACTCTTAGTACGAGTAGGACCCATAAGATCCATGTGAAGAAACTCAAGTACACGAGAGGTGGTAATGGAATGAAACTTCCTATGGGGGCCAAGATTTTTTTTCCCAACTGACAGGGTCCACAAACCGTCGAAGTTAGCTTTCTAAGTGATGGTAAGCCACGTACTAGGTCCTTTTTAGCTAAACGAGTTAAATCTCTAATGTTCACGTGACCTAGATTTTGGTGCCACAGATCCATAGGAGTGATCGTGGCGCTGTTGCAGACAAGTAAGGACATGGGCTCAGTCCCATAGCAATTGTACTCTGTCCTCAACCCTCACACTAAAAGTTTACCAGCTTGATTATATACATTACAGGCTTCCCGGTCAAACTTTATGGCAAAGTCAGCGTCGCACAGCTGGCTGATGCTGAGAATGTTTTCTTTCAAACCTTTGACGTACAAAATATTCTCTAGCTTAGGAAATCCTGGTAACTCTACTGTACCACGTCCTACAATGCTAGACTTGCTCCCATCTCTAAAGGTGACTCTACCATCCTTATACTCCTCAAGATAAGTAAAAAATGAGGCATCACATGTCATATGTCTGGAGCACCCACTATCAATATACCACTGTGAGGTATTATGTTTATTGAGAACGACATGAACAACAAGGGCCTTTTTATCTTTCTTAGGTACCCAAGAAGTGGTGACCTTTTGTTTACCCTTGTTGTTGTTGGTTTTATCCGGAATGTGAGAAGCATTAACTGACGGCAAATACATTTGTCGAAATTCCTCCATCAAACTCTGTGATGTGGCAGCTACGAACTCAACTCGCTCTCTTAGACTGGAAAAATCATCAGTATGCTGTGGTGGAGCAATATAACGTCGTGTTCGACCCATACTATAGCAAAACTCCCTGAAGTGGCCTTTTCTTTTGCAATATGTACAAAAGGACACAGTCTTAGGCGGACCTTGGTTTGCTTTTCTTGGTCGAACTCTCCTTCGAGATTTTTGACGATGGAAATAAGGAGTCGTAGTAAACTCAGGAACTGGTCCAGGTGAAATTTGGGACGTGGAGGCACCATCATAACCTATTCCCTTCCTATCACCAAAACCTAAAGCGGGGCCGAGGAGCATCTTTCCCATCTTTCCAGATCTGTCCTCGATTTGTACCTTGACTTCTCGTGCTTTTTCTAGATCATGTGTAAGCTGGGCTACAAGGGCGTCAAGTTTCTTCCGAGTCTCCATGGAGGAATGGATCTCACTCGTAAGACTAGCCACGTGTTTAGTCATGTCCCCTCTCTTTCTCAAAATAACTCTCTCTCTCTCTCTAAACAAACTCTATTTCTCAACACAGGAAAACTCTCTCTCTCTCTCTCTCTTAAGATAGTGCAGGTGGAGGACTCTCTCTCTCTCGCTTTTCTTAAATCTTCCTCTAAATCGGTGATCCTAAGAACTAACGCTTTGTTACACTTTTTAGTTTTCAATGACTCAGAATATAGCTCGGCGTAGGCACGTTGAATATCCCTCTCACTCTCACTTGAGTCATCCTCCCCCTCACTCACATCGATCTCACTATCGAGGTGTCCCTATGAAGCAGCATCCTCATCGTCGTGAGGAGCACTAGAAGTACTCACATGACTAGCCATGAATGCAGTGAAGTTACACTCATGCGGTGACTAATCTCCAGAATCCACCGACTCGACCTCACTGTCGTCACAAAGGGTAGCATTAAGGACAGTTGTTCCCTTTTCTCTATTCAGCCTAGTAGCACACTCAAAAGCTCTATGACCCCTACCGTCTCACTTAAAGCATCTCTCACTTTCTTTCTTAGGAGGATCTTTAAAATCTTTTTCATTTTTCTTTTCAAACTTATTTTTCTCAAACTTATTTTTATCTTTAAAATTACCATTTTTCTTGAATTTGAGAATTCTTTTGAAATTTTTAGCAAATAGGGCCAAATCATCTAAGTCAAAATCACACTCAAAATCTGACGTATCTGTCTCTTTTTTTTCTAGATGACTCTCCCCTCTTTCTTGCCTACCCCTCACTCTTTCTTTCCGGGGCATTAAGTGCAATTCCCTTATCTTTAGACTTAACAGATTTGGGAAACATATCAATTTCATACGTTTGCAAGTCTCCTACAAGTTCTTCCAATTTAAGCGTATTTAAATTACCCATAGAATTTAACAGAGTGACTTTGTGGATAAAACGCTTAGGCAGAGATCTAAGAATCTTTTTAACAACTCTAGAATTAGGAATGTGTTCACCAAGATTAAAGCTAGTGTTAACAATATCAGACAGTCTAGCATAAAATTCATCAAAACATTCAGATTCAAGCATGGTGATTGTTTGAAATTGAGTTGTTAAATTTTGCAGTTTAGACTCTTTCATAGCATTAGTTCCTTCATGGGTAAGTTGCAAAACATCCCATGCCTCTTTTGACGTGGTGCACGTCATTATGCGTTTTAAGACAGAACCAGAAATAGCACTTAAACCCTTAGAATTAAAAGATGACCATTTAAATTCTTCTTCAGTCCATGTAGTAACAGGTTTTAAATTGGTCACATTTTCAAGAGTGACGGAGGGAGGTGTCCACCCTCTTCAACCAAAATCCAGACACGTTCATCAATGGCTTTTAATGCATATCTCATGCAAGATTTCCAGTATGCATAGTTTGTCCCATCAAAAACTGGCATTTTATTATATAACTTCTCCGTTATGAACATACTCATTTTCAAAAATCAAATTTTTAGAAAATTGATATTTTAGAATAATTTTGCGGAAAATTACACGATAATTGTGTAATTGGCTCTGATACCAATTTGAGAAGAGTGCGCTTGCGTTCAAATAAGGAAGTTATAAAATTAAACTCAGTTTTTATCAATTAAGTCCTAAACATGCATCTAGGTGTGATTGATGATGATAAAATCAAGCAAGAACATTCAAACACGCACAAATGAGGAAAAATCCCCCAAAGGGGCAAAACCTTTTATTTTCACTATAATTTTGTAAGAAAACGGCTTACACGGATTACAATGAAAATATGTGACACAGAAATACCCTCGGGTGTCGGTTCTGATGTCGTCGGCTGGAACTATCCCTTTCCAGCAGGGCAGCAATGAAGAAGAGAACGACTTCCTCACAAATTACTCTAGATGAGTAGATGATCCTCTTGAAGGTTTAAAGATTCACACACATATATGGGAATGGTTTTGTGAATCAAAAAGGTTTTGAAAACCTTAAATAGATGAAGTCTTATTCTGGACTGTTTTTGCAGAATTTTGAGATTGCAAAAGACTTAAAAATCGTGTAGAAGGTGAACAGGTATTTATACAAAAATTGAGGCGATGGCTCATTTGAACGAGATAGCCATGTGGCTCGAACGAAGGACTGATGTCATTCGAACGAGATCGCGCGACATGCCTATCTCGCGCGAATGACAGTCAAAGTCGTTTAAGCGAGCTCGTTGTTCAAGGCACTTCACTTCTACACTTAAAAAAAACTTCTGCTTTTGATAAAAATTAATCCAGACTTCAAAAACAATTTTCAAAAAATTTCCCAAATATTTATGCAATTATTAAAGCTCCAATAAACCATTTTACCGATAAAGCGTAGTGGAGTAGTGGGAATGAGCTGAGCAGCACGCCGCATGTAGCATGATGCACGTGAAGATAATGAATGCATTGAATTCGGATAAAGGCCATCGAGGATGATCGTCTTGACGTGCCGAATGTAGCGGTATTAGATATACAAACTGTGATCTAGGAAAAAATAGAAAATTCCTAGATTCTACCCCGGATATTTATAAAATTATGTCCTTACACTTCACATGAAGATACTCATGTGCATGACACTTCCAAGGCCGTTGAGAATAAATCCCAAGTGTGTAAGGGTGATGAGAGTTAAGAGGATATTGATGTGAAAGAGTTACAAGTTGCATTTAATAAGTTATATGCCGAGGCAGTGAAAGTGAAAAAGGTAAACTCTAAATTGCGAGCTAGGTTGAATGAGCGTGCCATAGAAAATAATGATGTTTTAATCGAGGATCTTAGGGCATGGGAGAATAAGCTTAGGGATAAGTTAGAGTATGTTGAGAAATAGAGAGTTAACCTTTGTGGTTTGATGTCGTCTTTGAAAAAAGAAGTGCTAGAGTTTGATGAGTCTAGGCGTGTGCTTGATTATAGGATTTGTGAGTTGGAGGAGAAGTTGAAAGAATCGAGTAATGTTAAGTTTGACTTGGAATCTAGTTCAGAAAAGTTGGATAGGATGTTAGGCACCGTCCAAGTCAAAAGTGATAGGTTTGGTATAGGCTACGATGATAAAGTTGTTACCATTCCCAAAGCTAATACTAACCGTGTGAGAGAACCCACTAGGAACATGAGTAGAGGTCGACAGTGTGGTAATCATTCCCGTCGTCTTTACACTTGCACACATTACGGTTGGAAAGGTCGCCTTAGACGTTTTTTCTATGACTCCTAGGAAGTTTAGGAAAAAATTCGTGTCGGTTTCCAAAAACCCCATGCATCATATCACACCTACTTGGGCTATGAAATCGGACTTAGAGGCTTTATGACTAAAACTTCATGGTTCTCATTTGGTTGCAGTTGCTCTTGCCATGCTAGATCTAAAGGGTGATTGTGTTACCATGTTTGTCATACGCTAGTCTTTGCATCATGATTTATATCTTGCTAGTGTTATGGCATGTGTATCATTTTGTATTATATTTTTCATTTATTGAGTCTTATTTGAAAAATACAAAAAGATTTGACTTTTTATAAAACTTTTCGAAAAATACAAGATTTTTAGTTTTAAATATTTTTAGAAAAACACAAAAAGATTTTTATTTTTATGTCATGAGTTTACATGTTTGATATGGCATATTGGTGTGCTTGGATCCCCTTCATTTCGTTATCCATGTGGCTAGGACATTTGGTCATAACTATTGATGCTTAGAATGATCTTAACCATTGTATTATGTGGCTGTTTCGAAGTTGATATGCATTTTGATTCGACTTTGTTTATATACCATAATTGCACACATGCACGAGTTTATATGGATGTTTTACTACTCTTTCATATTTGAGTTTGGTGAGACGTTCTTATCTCAATTTTGTCATCTATGCGTAAGTAGACTTAAGGAGGAGGTGTGCAAGTAACAACCATTTACCATGAGGTTTGTAATTAAAAAATGATGAGTGTTCACGGGAAAGGACCGCGAAAGTGTAAAATTGACTCATTGTGAAAGCCACCGTTTAAAAGAGCCTGAAAAAATTAAAGACAATAAAAGCAATCATATGCCAAAAAATGGGCCAAATTAGTTTATGTTCATTCCAAAAGAAAAATATGATATATTTGAGGGAGTTTGGATGGATAAATTAAACGGGTTTGCACCACGAATCCTAATGTTGAAAAGTCGTATCATTACGTTATTGTTTGTAGAATCGTCAAAATTTCGGATTTGTGTGGATGATGTTTATTTAGTTCATTAAGCTGACACTTTAATTGTCATATATGGCAAAGATAAAGTTTGATGGTTTATTTCTATCAATTAGATCTTTTTTATTGTTTCGATGTGTTGGAATTGTGATTCATTTGCTGTACTTCACACCCATACATTCCATGTTCATGTTTGATCACATTGATACTATGTTAGCATGTAACTCATATTGTTTTGTTGTTTTCGTTACATTTTTGCTACTGTTTTACAGTTTTCTGCCACTTCCAGTTAGTCTTTTCAATAAATTTTTTCGCTGGGAGAAACTGTTTAATTTTTAGAATTGGATGAGAGAGTTTGATTTTCTTGTTCAAGCGAGAAATCAATGTTGTGCCAATCCATCTCGCGAGAAATCTCATTCGTTCGAGCAAGAAGGCTGTCTTGTTCGAGCGATAGGCTGGGATTTTGTTTTTTCCTTATGTTTCAATACCCTAGTGCATATTGACATATTTTTTGGTATTGCTGGGATGCTTGTGGAACAGTTTGTTATATGCTGATTATCATTGATCCTATTTTATTACATTTTTTTCGTTTAGTCACACCTTCTTGGATTGTTTATTCATGTAGTGTTATTAATATTTGCTAGCTACGGATTTGATAATGTTGATCGTTCTTAGCTGGTTGTTTCATTGATATCTGGATATACTTCACTGATTATCTCATGCTAGATATGTTTATCTTTTCACCAGGTTGTCTATTCGAGAAAAAAATGGGGAGAGATGTATGTGATGTAAGGGGAGAGTTTATTTGATGAGATGATATATTTGTTGCATTATTTATTTGGTATAATATTTGTGATCATATGCTTTCATGTTTATATTTAATGGTTTACACAAATTGGTATCATATTGTTTTTGCATCGTTACAAATTGGTATCCTGGTTTAGATGTTGTTTACAAATTGATATCATGTTTTGCCCACATAACAAACGATTTGTATTTAATTTTACATTTGGATTATATCATTTGTTCCTTTATACTTCACTGGGTATTTTTGTGTTTCATGTGTGTAGGTATGCTTTAGAGATTGGAGATTTCAAGACTACATCACATTCAGATAATACATGCTTGTCGGACCATCATTTACTAGTCTTGTCGTGTAATTTTTGATTTTGGGTTTATAGGATGGGATTTAGGCGTCAAACGGATTGACGGACCGACTCAGGCATTTCACTGTTGGTTTTGTCTCAGAATAGTCAAAGGGGGAGATTTGTAAGGACAAAATTTCCAATTGAGTCCGTTGTATGTTTATTTGACTTATTTCCGGAACAAAACACATTTGAGTCATATGTCATATTTTTTCTTGACATGATCCCACATAGACTATGACATATTTAAGTTTATTAAATACGTTGCGACGAAGCTTTGAAGAATTTATCATGCAGGTTTATGGTGCAAATTTCATCTTCAAGTTCAATTGCATTCTGAGATCACTCAAGCATGAATGCGTAATTTTAATAGGATTCAAAATCTATTTAAAATTTTTTAAGGATGTTATTTTATTCAACAAAATGATTTAAAAATATTTTTAAAGTGTTTGAAATTATTTACACTTCGTTGTATTCTGGTAAGGAAGGATTATAGTAGTGTTTCATTTGGACTCTAATTCGCTGCGTCGTTCAAATGACCTAACCAATCGTTCGAGCGAGATGTCCATATCGTTCGAGCGACGGGCTAAAGTCGCTCCAGAGAGACACCGACTTAAGAAAATTATTTAAGGCATGTTTCCCATCAGAATTTCATGTGTGTGCGTTCTAGAAAACTGTTTACGAAGTAGTACGTTTGATGCACTTGTTTTATAAGGTTTTCGAAAGCCAAATGCATCCTTAGAGTTTCAAAGATACAAGAATTTCATTATAATTTGCTATTGTGATCTTTGTTTGCACCAAGATAGGTTTGTTCAACATTGAACTTTGTTAGGTTTTGCAATGGAGAAGCGGAAGAGTCGTGTTTAACATCGTACACGTTACAAGCCATATCGGTGGACACTGAGACATACGTGGAGGCGTGTATTGTGGACGAGCATCGTGGAAGAAGGACTTTCTGCGTAGGCACTATGATAGGAGTGGTTGAAGATCAGAAGAGCGTCGACTCTCGTGAGGGATCGAGCCATTGAGTAAAACTTGTGTCTGTTCCTTGTAAATCCACATTCCTAGTGATTTTCTGGCTTGGGCCGTCTGAGGTTTTTTGTCGTTGTAGTTTACTCGTATATCCGACGTTGTGAGCATTCTTTTCCTTACTTTACTTGCTTTAATCACTAGATTCTTGTGTAGGATTAGTCAAAATAAAATTTGGTTAAGTTAAAATGTGTGCACATAAAATTTGAAAAAGAGTTTTTCAAAAAGAGAAAGTGTTTCTTCATCCTTATAGCAAAGTCTGATTATAAAATAAGAGGCCTATAGCTCCAAATAAATAAAATAGCTACAGCTAAAAAGCACATATGCTACAATCCAACTGAACTGAAAGGTAAATGAGACTTCAAGACTGCTATAGCACAATCCAGCTATCCCTGTCTAGGAGCACCTAGGGGGTAGAAAACATTTAAATTTAGGTCAGAACCCGAGGTGTGCAAGAATTAACTGAATTAATTTATGATGCAATAATATAGTCGATGCACAATAAATTTTCTCCCTTCGTCACTCACATGCGTATAACACCTCACCTCTCATCTAAGTGTGATATCATTCGCATTCCAATACGTCCTAAATAATGAATTGTGACATCGTCTCAATTTATTAAACGGATTAATCGATAATTAATTATTTAAATGTAATCCCCTACATTTAATTGCCAACACCAATTTATTCCGGTTTCATAAGTATCACATATAAGGATAAACATCTATTATGCATTACAGGGTCAAGAATATAATTATTGTCTACATTTTTAGACACTTAAATTTATTTATTTCAAGTATGGGTAATTATTAATATATTTCCTTCCATATTTTTAAAAGAAGGGAATCTACCGTTGGTGTCTAATTCGTGCTCTATCGACAAGTCCGGAGGAATCTCTTATCCTAAGTGGACACCACAAACACACATAAATTGGGGGTGGTCCCTACGCAAGACACCTGTACACGACCCATACCCAGTGGTAACACAGAAAGGGTCAGCATCAACACCTACCTCTCGTAGATGACGCCTCTACGTAGTACCTATATGACCTACACATCGTCAAGCCCGCCTATTCCGACGTGTGGTACCCGGTCCGAATGCGCGAACATTCGAGCCGATAGGACAGTCAACGATTATTGGTATGTCCACACAAATATATAATAGTACATGTTATTATCCCATATAATATGTAAAGGTAATTACTCTATAATTACCGTAAAAATTCCCATTAAAGTCCACAACATTTTCATTTATTAATAATTTACCATCTAATAAATTATTAACTCTATTCCACAAATAATTACTTAACCAACTCGTTATTTGAAATTATTATTGATTAAATGTGTCAATAACATTACTATTAAATTTCCTCTTTTAAATCCCCTCTTTAAATCCCATTTCACTATATCAATTCTTATTTCAGTAACTCAGGTTCATACTTGTAAGTAAAAAAAAATAAGTCCCAGGCTCAAGGAAAAGCGGGATAAAAAGGCCAAAAAACCATCACGTTGCTCGAACGACCGTGATGTTCGTTCGCGTGACAAGGCACGCCGCTCGAATGACCCATAACGTCGTTTGAGCGACCTCCCGTCTTCTTCCCCACTCCGCTTCTCAATTACGATGTTTCCCACATTTGTATTTCTAAACCCAGAACTAGTTTGCAAATCCTAGAATATCAACCAAGAAATTCATAAGTTCAAACCAAAAGCAACTGATACATGATATTCTAAAACCCCAACTGAAGGGGAAAAATATGATGCATTGATACATAAATTGGAAACACAAATTAAGCAAGAGAATTCTTTCTTTAAAATTTGTAGAAGAGAAGCCCTTGAAAACCCTTCACTTCTTCCTTTGTTCCTTGCCTTTTTTCCCTCTTTTGGTATTTCTCATTTCCTCTCCCATCACTGTTGATTTAGGTTTTCTCTAATGATAGTGGGGGAGTGGTTTACCCCCACTTAAACACTTAATTTATGGTTAATCCCGAGTTGGGCCTAAAACCCAACATTTGGACCCCCAAATGGACCTGAATCCATAATCAAATTAGCTGAAAAGCTCCCCAAATTACATACTATTGACCCGAGACTATTTTTAAAGACCCAAATCACATAAATGAGCCCATATGTGTCCCGAAATATGATCCAAATTATTTATGCCAATAATACAGACTTTTAATTTGTGTTACACATTAATATGTAATTTTCTTCATTGTGTAAATGCCATATTCATGCACATAAAAATTAGTCACACAAAAATATAACTAAATCACAAATTTTGACTGTGACATTTTTAAATAAATTTTTTTATTAGGTCCAATTTTTTAAATTAATTATTTATTCTAAAAATACTATTTCATTATTTGTTTTAGAAGAAAATACGGGATATTACGTGCAATTTGAAAAAAATAATTAATTGTGTAATTGGTATCGGGGCATTCCATTGGAGTGTGCATGAAAAGGGCAACTCAAATAATTTGGGAGAAATACAATTGGTGATACTCATCAAATCTATATAATAAAGCAAGAGTTTTTTTTTGTATAAACTAACTGATGGTGGGGATGAAATCTTTGGAGTTGGTATCTTATGTTTGTCAAAGCTAACTCACGGTTGAGATTAAATATGAGGCTAACTCACGGTGAGGTGTATAACATGGTAATTTCTCTCTTGATTTAAGAGCCCCGTTTCAGACTTGAGAGCAGAAACCAGATAGGTACACGTGCTCTCTCTCTCCCTCTTTAAAACTTTTCATACTAACTCTCTCTCCATTTTCTTAAGATACACAAGAGAGAAATGAGGTCACTTACCTGAGAAAGGTTTTCAACCTCCAGTAAGTCTCCCGACCTCTCTATTGATAACTCTTCATCTCACTCTCTTAGGATAGTGGTTGATTTTAGATCTGATTTAAGAAATAGGTACTATTTCTGTGATTTATATTTAATGTCTTGACATATATAATATAGTTCGATTTTAATCATTTTTTACAGATCTTGACAGATCTACATATTTGGAGTAGAGAGAGACGATTTTGGGGCCATCTTCCTCTCCTTTTGGTTTTCTGCCATCTTCCTCTGCTTTTGTTATTGATTGAGCCATTTTCTTTCTTTATCTCTACTTTCGTAGCTTCAACATAATGAGTTATCACGATCAAATTTGCAGATTTCGGCTTCAACAAAAGTTACGTAAATAACCGCCTATCTTATTTTCATATTTTCTTTGATGCAAAAAATATCTCTCTGTTTATATATATATATATATATATATATATATATATATATATATATATATATATATATATATATATATATATATATATATATATATATATATATATATATATATAGTGATATTCTCAGGTGTGGACTAAACCGTGCGCACCCAGTGCGGACTTTGTCCTGTTCCACACGTGGTCCCCTCGTGGTCCCTAAAGACATTTTGTTATTTTCTTTAGATGGTCCCCCTCTTATTTTATATGAAACCCTTATTTTAAGACCAGATATTTAAAAGATATATAGTTTAAGACCAAATTGGTATCAAGACTCTAAAGATTTTAGGAACTCACCGAATTTCGATCAAACCCTTAATTATGGTATCAGAGCCAAGACGCTCCTTTTTTACATATAGTAAAAAGACTTTAATGCCCTTGAGATTTATCCCTCGTATTTACAAACATATTTTTAGAACCATCCCAGACTACTAACCTATACCCATAACTGATTTAGACTCAGAAGGTTTCCTAACCTCACACATAGACGATTGTTCACACGTTGAACATATCCCATCTAAACACGCAGAGAGTAGATAAGTCACTGCTAGTGCTATTAATAGCATAATAGACCAAAATAAGTGTATACTCCTTATATTAAGACAATTAATAAAATACACTCAAACCCTAGAAACAAATATAAAAATATCTCTAAAAGACTACTAGAAATAGATAACCAAATCCCAATAGACCTAGTACATGTTCTATAAGAAAGAAATATTAAAACTAATCATATAGAAGTCCTTAACAAAGACATTTTAGAAATTAAAACTTTAATTAAAAATTTAGATAGTGAGTTAATTAAACTTACTAAAGAACAAGCTAAGCTTATCCCTAGATTAGATAGTTATCTTCCTAATGGAGATAGTTAGATCAGATTGGAATGAGGTATCAAGAGACCTCTCTATTCAGACCTTATCATACTTTTATCAAAGAATTTTAGAAAAGATAAACAATGATAGATTTTATTATGAGATAAATGAAAATGAGATTTCCAACGCTGCTAAAGCAACTAAACTCATTAAATTTAATTTCTACATCCATAGCAGCTGCCCAAGACTATAACAGTAACTTTGTTAAAGACTTACATTTAGATTTAAAAGCCAAAACAGAAGGTATAACCACCTTCTACACAGACTTTGTTAAATTCTAACAAAATTTAGCAAATTATCTTAATAATATGGAAAGCCATAACCTATCCAAGATGGATAGTATTATTAATGAACTTAGACTAGACATGGCCCAAGTAGAAGAAAAATACGAAGAAATTATAAAGGGAATTAAGGACGTATATAATAAACCTTCCTAAGCAGAAATAGACTCTCCTTTTATTCTAGCTTGTTTAGATAAAATAAAAAGGACTGTAGAGTCTATAGTATTTAGATCTATGCAACAACAAGAAAAAGATAATGAAGTAAAAGACTATATTACAAATGTTGCTAAATCCCTAGTTAATTCTCTAGATAGACATAGTGAAGAAATTTCTAAAAAGACAAGAAAATAGAATAAGAATTTTAAAGAAGAAATCCTTAGTCAGATTAAAAGATAAAAAGATTATTCAGATTTCTTAGAAAGAATTGAAAAAAGACGAGAACAAAAATAGGTTGCCACCCGTAAATTTAGAGAACCTCCTCCTATAGAAACTTAAGAAAAGAATAATATAGGTAGGCGAGTCATAAATGACGGATTAGATAAGACTAGTAAGATAGTAAGCTATATCCTAAATATGGGACAGAATAATCATATGCTCCAAAGACTTAAGGATTCATACTCCAATGTTAGGAGATGGTGGAAAGAGAGAAATTTCACTGATCCTCTCCAATGGAAAGAATGGGGTGAAGTTGACTGGAACATTTTTGAAGATTCCATTCATAATGGACAACTTCTAGCCGTTAGATATATAGACTTGTTTAAAGAAGGTGCCACTCCCAAGACTCCTAATTATAACATGACTTACCATTGTAGGAATCATGTTTTAGACAAATCCTATACTGAGCTCCAAGTGTTTGACTCAGAATGGCTTAGATCTAGAGGAACTGATAGGAAGTTCCAATTCCTAACCTTTGGACTCTTTTAAGCAAGAATCCAAGGATTACATAGACCTCAGAATAATATCAACATATTATGTTGTTTAGTAGACAAAAGATGGAAAGATTTTGAGAAAAGCCTTATTGGTATAGCCCAATTAGAAATGTCAGACAACATAGGATACTTTAATGTCATTCCGGCATTTACAATAACCGTAAATACAGCCAAACATTTTAAGTTAATCCTATATGCTAGTGGCTATGAAGACTATATTATCCCAGATGCTAATATAAATATAGAATTCTAAAGCTATGTGAAGTTCTCCTAATTTCCTTATGAAGGAATGCAATTAGAAATTCCTAGTGGTAGACTTAATGAAGAAATCTCAGTTATAACCAATGTTTCAGACTACAATCATACTTACAGTATTAGGAATACTGGACCTATGAAAGAAAAAGGTAAGACCCTTTGGTAATTGACAGAATTTCAAGAAACTGAGACTATACAAAATAAACCTTTGTTTATTAATCAAGACGATGTCACTTGAAATGTTACCATCCAGTTTGGTCCACCTAAGATTGTCAATAATAATATCCAGACCGAAGAAATTAGATTTAGAAATATGGGAGAAGCCATAATCAATGATCATTCAGAAGGAGAATGTAGTAGTAAGACTAGTTCTAGTTTACTAAGACAAGCCCCTGTAATTAAACCTAGAAGATCATTTGAACAAAAAGACTTAGTCAAAGAGAAATCTAGGATCCAAAACTTTGGACATGAACCCTCAGAATTGGACATGAAGACGTTTAAAGATCACCTTAAGAAAAGTCATTCTGTTAGATTTCAAGAAAGAGAAAGATTTAATATGATAGCCCAAGACCGCATATTAAAATTAAAAGAATCTAAGAATACAAAGGAACTTCTTAGAAACTTAAGACTAATAGAAGAAGTAGAAGAAATATTAATGCTAGCTACATAAGTAAATCCTAATAAACAAGAGATATGAAGTAGTAGTAGGCTGGAGGATACTCTTAGACTTTTTAGTAAAGCAATAGGAATAAATATTCCTATATACTCTAACATTATGGTCAAGACTAAACAAGACTATATAAAAGACTTTCCAAATAGTGACAAGAGTTTCACTCCTGTTAAGACCATGGCAAGTCAAGCCATAAATCAAGCAATTATATACCTTAACCTAGACAATGTTCAAGATAGGAAGAAGGCTTTAGATGAATGGCGTAATCAGATGAACATGTGTTTTACATCTAATGAACAATGGGATACAAGTTCATGTAAACAATACGCTGAGAAATCCATTAGAGGTATTGTAAAAGATTATTTAGATAGTTTAAGGAAGGCTACAGATGAAGACTCCTTAGATAAGATTGAGAAGATGAAGGAGAACTTAGAAGAAAGATCAATTGAAGAATATATTCATTTGTTCACATCAGAATTCATTGGAGCTGGACATTTAGCTCAAATAAATGAATAAGACCTAGAAAAAACTAAGTTAGCCGTCTCTAGCATTTGCAACCTAGATAAGATAAATGAATATAGCAATAATTATGAGCAGCTATATTACCAAATTAAAGAATTTGGAGAGACCTTAAAAGATGAATACTTTAGGAAGATACCAGCCATAGGACAAGTCCTAATTATTGAATATATGAATTGGCCAGGAGTAGTTAGAGTTAAGAACAACTCCCTTGGTGAAAGAATCAATTTCGCCAAAGACTATATCATATCTAAGAGACGTGATATAACCCATGGAAAGTTGATAGAAGAAACTTTCAAGCATATCCTTCCAATCAAAGATGAAAGAGATATCGCTCCAATCCAATGGGGATGTGGTAGTGAATCTAAGAAATTCAAAAAGAAATTATAATGGAAACATAGGAAGTTTAAGACTAAACCTCTAGGATTTCCAAAGAAGAATATATTTAAACCATCTACTACCTTTAGGGAAAAGAACTCTAAGACTAAGAAAAATAAATTTAACCAAAGAAGATATTTTAAGAAGAACACTAGTAAGTATAAGAATGTTCCTAATTATAGGAAGGAAAAAGATGTAGCTCAATCTAAGACTGCCATCAAAGAATATTGGACTTGCGGCAAAGAAAGAAACTTTGCTAAAGATTTCCCTAACAAGAAAGATAAGAAATGTATTAAGATTATTAATACAATGTTAGACTATGCAGATCAAGAAGAATTAGATATCCTATATGCTATAGAAATATCAGACATAGAAGATGATGATAATACTACCATCTATAGTGCTTATACAAATAGTGATTCAGAAGACTATAATAGTGATACTGATGAGTATGAAGACTCTCAAGATACTTTAGATTTATATATGATGCAAGTTAATTAAGACGATTTAGATAAAGAATATATAGACTTTGAAGAAGCTTGGTATAAATGTATATTGAGCCCCTTTTTAAAGAAGAAATGGACTGTTAGTAATCCCGAGTTACTAACATATATACCTAGATGTTACTTTGATGAAATACATCATTGCACATTTGAAATGAAATGTAGCAATAAAGACTTTAGATGTGTAGAATGCTTTGAGACTATACAAATAGAATTATTTATGGTTTGTGTTATTTGTCAATTACACTACCATGAAAACTGTTGGAGAACTAGATTTAGAGAAATTTATACTAGCCAGTATGACGCTCAAATAGACTTAGATATTAAAACATATTATCAAGACATTGATAGAAATATAGCCAAAAGATTGCAAGAAAATGAAGAATTCAAAGGAAATGGAATTTCCTATGATTTAGAAGGATACCATTCTGATAGAAGTTCAGAAGATCTAATACCCTTAGATTTTATAGATAAACCTCAGAAAGGAATATCTATTTTAGAAAAGAACAATTTAGGAATTTCTACTAAACCACATGCTTATTTTGTAGAATTATTCGTTCAATACAAAGACTATCCTAAAAAAACTTTCAACTTTTATAGATACATGATGCTCCCAGAGTATTTGCAAGGCTAATGCCTTCCCTGAAGACTATTTTTTGGAAAGTACTCAAGAAATCTATGGTAAAGTATCTAATGGAGATCCATTTACCTTATACTTTCAAACTATTCCTATTTATTTTAAATTAGGAAATCAGACCAACAAAACCGTTAATCATCGATTTTGGATAATGGATCCTCGTCCTAGTTTCATAGGAAACATTATTTTAGGACAAGACTTTATTAGTAAATATCATCCTTATACTCGGTATAACGATAAGATATTAATTACTGATACAGAGGAATTTAATATTAAAGCCCCTCTAATAGATCACAAGACTACCTTTGACCTTATGAAGGTCAAACCCAACTATAGACCCATAAAACATCAGAGTTCTTCAGATGATCATGGTGTACCTAAACCTACAAACCAACAAGAAGCCCAAGAAATTACTAAACCCTTACAAAACGAATGTAAGTGTCCAGACCAAAAGTGTTATAAGCAAATAGCGCAGAAAATGGATATAGAAGTAGAAAAGGAAAAGATTAGGCAACTAGCAGAGCCTACTTTAGGAGAAAATCCCATCGCTAAGTGGGATAAAGACCAAAGTTATTATGAAATTATCCCTATTAACCCAGACGCCACTATTAATGGTGGAACATATAAGAAAGGATACTCACAAGAAGATAAGGAAGAATTTAAAACAGGCATAGATGACATGCTTAAGTAAGGTATTATTAGAGAAAGTAAAAGTAAACATAATAGCCTTGCCTTCTATGTTCAAAATGAATCTGAACGTAAAAGAGGAAAAATACGTATGGCTATAGATTATAGACAATTAAATAAGAATTGTGAATTTGATTCTTATAAGATACCAAACAAGAATAATTTAATCAATTTGATTGAAGATAGAACTATATTCAGTAAGTTTGATTGCAAATCACGCTTCTGGCAAATAAAGATGCATCCAGACAGTATTACTTGGACAACCTTTAGTGTGCCCCAAAGGAAAATATGAATGGCTACTATTGCCATTTGGATACTTGAATGCTCCTCAAGTATTCCAAAGAAGAATGAATAATATATTTAGACCTTATTCAGAATTTTATCTTATTTACATAGTCTACATTCTTGTAGTCAGTAAGACTGAGACAGAGCATTTAGACCATCTTAAAAATATTATTTTAGAATTAGGCAAACATGGTTTTGTTATTTCCGAGAGGAAAATGCAATTATTTCAGACTGAGATAGAATTTGTGGGAATGCATATTAATAAAGGAAAATTATCCTTAGCATAACACATAACTAAAAAGATTATTGAGTTTCCAGATCAACTCAAAGATAGAAAGCAATTACAATCATTTTTAGGATTTCTTAATTGTGCTGCAGACTTTATTAAAGACATTGCTTCAAAAAGACAAAGCCTAACATCCAAATTAAAAGGGACAGACAAAAATAATCATTTTTGCTGGACCAAAGATGATTTTGAAGTCATAAGACAGATTAAAGATGCGGTCAAGAACATTCCTTTACTTGAACTGCCTAATGCAGAAGACCAGTTTATAGTAGAAACAGATGACTCTGATAAACAATGGGGAGCTATATACTTTGCCATTGATCATCGGACAAAAAAAAAGAAACTTTGTACATACAGTTCTGGAACCTTTACAGACCCAGAAACAACATATAATGCCCATGAAAAAGAAGTTTTAACTATAGTAAGGACAATAGAAAAATATATTCTTTTTCTTAGACCTAAACATTTTACTGTTTATACTGACTCTTCTTATGCAGTAAAATTCAGAGACTTAGACTTATCCAAATCAAGTACTAATAGACTTATTAGATGGAAGCAATTGCTTAATGGTTATTACTTCTTTGTTATACATATTAAGGGAAGTAAAAATACCATTCCAGACATTATATCAAGAGAGCCAATGTTTGCTTACACTAATATGATTTCATGTTTTATGTGGCAAACATAAGACCTAGATAGCATGAGTTCCTCTGGGAAGAATAGACTAAACAATGAAAACGTTGCAGGCTATCTTAGACGCGTAAGACCAAAGGCGAGTATAACGCAAAAATAGACTCATATTTAAGACTCTCAAGAAAGACCAATCCTAGAAAACTTTGATGATATCTTAGTTCCTCCTGGAAAATCTAGACATGAGATTATTTCTCAAAATAGACTCATTGGGAAGATGTGTTTTCCCCAATACAGGCCTGATCAAAGATATCCAGACTTAATAAAATTTAGACGATAATTTCCAGATGATGAAAATACTCTCATAGACTCTATATGGTGGAACGTGAAGAATAGACTGTGGATTGAGTTCAAATAAAATTTGGTAGCCATTTCCAGATTCATGAGGACTCAAAGACTTGCAGTTACCTGACTCAGTGGTACTGCCATGCCTAGACTTCAGACTCAGACTTATGCTCAGACTCTTGGAAAATCCTCCAAAACTAGACCTGCTGATTTTTATTATCAGAAAAAGACTTTTAAGACTAAGATTGTTATACATTTTGGTCATAATAATCTTCCTATATCAGAAGACTATCAGAAACACGTTTATAACATTATTGAACATTTTAAAATATTATTATCTGAAATTAATGGAGATGCCTTAATGTTTAGAGGTTTCTTCAAAGATGTTCCAAAAATTTATCTTTTTGGAAAAGCAAACATATCCCAGACCACCTTAGCAAACTATGGGTTCATTGGACTCATCCAGAAAAAGAAGGTAGAAGACGTTATTGCTCTTGGAAAAATAGTCCATGAGTATGTTAAAAAGGTAGAAGACTTCCTTTCCCCATTCCCCAAAATCTACCAGATTTCTCCAAGTCCTTGCAAAGGAATGAGAGTTTATGGGTTTAAACTTATTACATTTTCTAATTATTCTTTTGAAGACGTAGGGATTCTAGCCAAAGACAAAACTAAAGACTTAATTGTTAATAATTCCTAGCTCCGGATTGCCCAAGCTATGGAGATGATAGAAATAATGGAACTGTTAACAGGAGAAGACCGATGGTATACTGCATACCATAACGAAGACCTCATTATCCAACTAATGAGCCATTTAATGGAAGAATCAAGAAAGAATCTAAAAAAATGGTAGAGATTGCTTTGCCAGCCAGCCTTAGAGTGGTAGGACTCATTGATGAGTTCTTCAACAATAATGCTCTACTAGCAGAAGATGAAGACAAGGCAGAAGAAGACGAAGATAGAACAGAGAAGGGCCCGACCCTACTCAATGAATTATTAAAGACCGAAGACTCCATTATTTAGATGGACGATTCCCTTGCATAAGACAACTCAGACCTTCCCCATATGGGCCCCAGATAGCCTCCTTTCATAAAGATAAAAGAGATAATTGAAGATGTTAGGTGCACGATAATTGTAAAACGCCAAGATTGATTTTGAAAAAGAAAAAATGTGAAGACTCAAAAGATTCCAAAGCTTCAAACTTTTAATTATTGTATTTCTCTTTAATAATTGTATGCTTTCAACCGGATCGCTTTTGGTAGCCGGTTACCAGTCGTTTGTAGTGACCTTATGCTATAAAAGGGAGCGTCCAGTTTGATTGAATTGGGGGAAGCTTAGAAGTTAGAATGAGTGTGTAAGCTTGTAATAAGTAATATGTACATGAGTGAGTAAACCTCTCATAGTTAGGGGTGAGAGGAGAGTTGTATTTACTTATGCAATGCAATAAAAGTATTTTCTTTTCTAGAAATCTCTTATTTTGATTTGTTATTATTTTTCAAATTGTCTCCAACTTTTTGTTCATAGACGACTATTTTGTGGAACCTCTGGTGCAGCACACAAGGTGTTATACTGGTGAACCGTCCTCAGGTGCCGATTAGCCGTGAGTCGTTAGCCAGTTGGGCGTCAGGCGTGAAGGCGTACAGGAAGGAAACGGGTTCAATGCCAAAATAGTGGATTAAGGTGCGACACATAAAGAGAGAGTTGTAGGAGGACGAGGCCGGAGAAGAATAGTAGCAAGGCTGAAGAGAAGATGGAAGAAATATAAAGATATTGCAGACCAGAAGGAAGGTATAACTCGAACCAAACCCTTAACTATTTTACATATTATTGTTTTAAAAGAACCTTGTATGAGCCTACAAATCACTGCAGACTTTTTAGAATTTGTTAATCAAACAAGTCTAGACTTAACTAGAGAAATTCAAGACTGGACTCTTACAGACCCTAAAGATAAAGAACTTATAGAATCTGCTATAACATACGCAGGTGGTACTTTCAAATATATGAACAAATTATTGAGTGGTTAGGAAGAGACGTACCTAGAATAGAAATAATTAGAACAGGAATCCGTGATCTCTTTAGACAAAAATTAAGAACCGAAGATTTTGCAGAAGAACTATCAAGACCTGAAAAATATCAAGAATATACTAGGATACTTGAAGACAGTATAGACATATTAAAATTTATTAGACGAAAAAGGTTAGCTGAAATAAAGGCTATTTTAATTAGAGCCGGAGGACCCTCTCCTTATAAATGTAGAGACAGCTGCCCCTAGAACATACCGTAGATTTTTGTCATCTTATGGTGATAATAATTTATACGAATTTATAGATAATGATATAATTGATATTGTTAATAAAATATATAAAGAAACTAGACTGATAAACCCACGATACCGTATAAGGTATTTAAGACTAGAACATTTCCCTGAAAAACCGCTTGCAATCTCTAGACTCCCTGAAGAAACTATTTATATAGACAATCCTCGCTATTCAGAATTCGAGTACGATAGTGACGGAAGAATCTTGATAAGTAACAGTAGCCCTGAAACTTCTACACTTAGACTCACAGATTAATTAGGCTTTAAATAGCTTAAAAAGACCTTAGAAATCATTGGGGGAGAAATTAATATTCCCAGAAACCTTAGAAAAAGAAGGTGGTCCCTAGGTGGTCCATAAAAAGACAAACGCGGCCCTTAGACACATTTGGACGTTAGCTAATCTGCATTCTATCCGCATAGAAAGATCCGCATACTAGCCATCTATTTTCATTTACGTTTTACTTTTGATTGGACATATATATTCATAGTTTTATATATATATCACTATTTGCACTTTGGCTTTTGGTTTTCGGTTGAACACACATTATTTACTATGTTTTTTTATCATACACGGATGAAAATATAATACATCCCAAACACTACAAAAAAATTGTTAGGCTTCTCTTTTAAACTGAAAATGTGTTAGGCTTCTCTTTTAAAGTGAAAAATGTTGAAATTTGATAAAATTTTGAAAGGACAGAAAAATGTTGAAAAGAAGAAAATTTTAGAAACATATGAAAATGTTTGAAAGTGATAAATCTTATTACATGCCTTAAACAAGTTCTTTAAAAAAATTCACTATGCTTTTTATGTTCTTTTAATGTTATGTTATTACTGAAAGTTACTTTATATTTTTTTTCTTAATTTTATCTTCATTGCAGTTCGATCTTCAATGTGAGATGATAAAAGTCAAATGATACGGTATCTTACAACACAAGACTCGAGGAGAATCTACTGTCCAAAATCATATTACAATATTCAATTTGATATTTCTTTTACAACTAATTAATAAATTATTTGTACTCCTACGAGAAAATAAATGGGTATAATATTTTTTTCACTGACACATTACACAGACATCACCAAGATGATTTGCAAGTAAAAGAATTGTTGGGCTCAAGAAATATAGATTATGACACATTGTCAACTTTTACTACTTTATCTATTGAAGGAAAAAACTTTCAGGTAACTGTACCAAGACGTATGTTAGTTCATGTTGGCTAAAAATATGTTCAAGTTACAATGGTTCATCCACCTAGACTAGGAATAGATACCTCATATGCATGAATGCACACGCGTAGATAATAATTGCATTTAAAATAAAATATAGTAAATGAAACATAATAATATGTGCCCAATATCACATGTTGTCTAGATATAGTTTTGTATTTTTGGTGTATTATCATAGGGTACATGTTATTAGGATCAATTATACATTGCATCTGTTTATTTATGGGAATTAAATTTTTATTTATTTGCAGGTATAAATACAATACCAGTTGCATTTTAATGTTGTAGTTTTTCAAAAAAATTCATTTTACTAGAAGTGACATTTGCAATTATTTGTAGGAGTGTAAGTTTTATGTTTTCTTAATTTATCATTTGCTCTTGGGTAGCTACATGAGGTGGTGTCTGTTTATGAGGATATAATGATGAAATTGATTTTTTTTAATTGCTTTCTTTAGTGGTAGAACATGGCAGCATCTATTATTTTTTTTTTCGCATTAGATGGAAGAAAATTCTTTTGGAATTTGGATATGTAATAGTTAAGTATAAAAAAATTATTAATATTTTTTTATTATTTAAAAAAATGAATTTTTAATTTTTTATGTTATTAATTTAATCTATATAAAAAATACAAACTCACCTAGGCCAGTAATATGAGTAAAAATTTGGAAACGAACATGACATGTTCATGCAAGTAAATCTATTTATAAAACGAACATGACATAAAGTACTTAGAATTCAACTTTCTTTATAAAATTTGGTTCACTAAAATTTGAAATGCTATCAGAGTACGAGGGAAACTTACAATGCCAATAAAATTTATAAATTTGGATCAATGTGCTTAAGCTTGCCAATTAAGTGTATAATGGAATGATAAACAATATTTATATTTGCACTATTGGCGACACGTTTAGAATATAAAATATCACGAGAACAAATTTATCAAGGGAACAAATTTATCGTCGTGCCATCGACATGGGTACAAAATATCACGGGAACAAAATTATCACCGTGCCATTGGCAAAAGTACAACCTAGTATTCAATAAAATGAATGTGTGTGTGTGTATATATATATATATATATATATATATATATATATATATATATATATAGAGAGAGAGAGAGAGAGAGAGAGAGAGAGAGAGATCCGTAAAGTGATTATACATCAAAATAATATACAACAATACGATCACCCCCAAAAAACTTTGTCATTTGTATATATATGCTAAGAAATCATCAAATCATCATATGTGGTCACACATAAACTTAGTTCACTCAGTAAGGTTGTATGTTCACTTAAAACAATTTGTCTCCTATTCTATGTAACTAAAAAATACAGACTCTATCTTTTTATATTTCGGGTAAGTAGATTACTGAAAAGTAGTTATGTTACTAAAGCAACCTATAGTTAAAATGTATATAATATATGACTCTCATTTGTATGTGAGATATCATTTATACAATCTAAAAATTTCTATAGATATTACTCATCCACCTCTTAAACTCATCCTACCAGCTCTAACATTTAGACTTAGTCAGCAGAGTTATTCATTTTTGTTCTTGGTTTTAAGCAGAATCCTACTCTGCTCAGTTACATCGAAATCAGTTCAAACATCAGTTCTAAGTTGTATTTGTATTAATTCAAACTCTAGTTATTCTATTGGCCTATGTAACACACCATGCATAAATTGAATTGATCTAATAAACCAAAACTCAACGAGACATTTATCACTGAGAGTAGTATCTATTTTAATTAATTTAAAAAATGAGGAAATTTATATAGAAATTTTTTTATTTACTTGAATGTTAGGCAACACTACCTGATTTAATTAACAAATAAATTTAACTTTATCATTATTTTGTTGATTTTTTTTTTTTATTTTAAATTTAAATTTTGTTATTATGATGAGGATGCATATCAGAGCATGAAGTATTAACAGCACTGAAGTAAAGATGAAAAAATATTATATGATACCGAATAAAAAATGTTTAAAGAATATTACTAAACAAATAAGTGGTAAGAAAATATTTTATATCATTGCGATAGCATTGTAAAAGGATATGTGAAGCTTTCACAGTATATGTCAACTACATAAATTTTTAACAATAATCAATCCCACTAAAAAATAATGAATTGATAACTTTTGAACAATCGTTTCTATCACTCTATGTTGGATATACTAAAGTCAATAGGAGGTATGTTATGTAAATTGTAACATATTCACATATGAGCTGCATTTATTGTCTGTTACGTTTGAGGGAGACTTTTGTTTAAGATGTTTTTCCACAAAATCTTCCATAACAATTTTTGTAGTTGTGTAGTTCTGACACCCAAGGACCAAGTTATGGAATCTGAGTATCAGTTGAAACATGTACATAGTCCCAATAAAATTTGTGAGTTGAATTGGTATGCTCCTTTGGTTGGTCTGTTTTTAGAAATTTTGTCAATTGATATTGTCATTTGTATAGAAATTGTAATTTTCATTGCTATGTTATTCATCGTCATAAATATTTTTACGTTGGTTTCTGATTTGAGAACTGCTTCAATTGGATTGAGTATCAAAGATTCCGTAACTCTATCGAAGGGGACGAATGAAGTGTACGTTGAACTATCCTTGACATGTTATTGTAGTTTGTACCTATATTGAATAAAAAAACCATCGCTTGTATGTGACAACCCGCTATTTCGAAATAGGGGGTGGCCAGCCCGATACTCCAATATAACAGGAATCATGGATGGAATCATTCTCAGCATCACAACAATATACAAAGTATATGGGATAAACACTCCATATTTCAGAAAAACGGGTTGCCAAAAGTTTTGGTTTTAAAGTTAAGAAAAGAAATTAAACAACCCAATTTAAAAAGAAAGTGGAAAACCCAAGAATATATACTACAATAACGACAAGTAAACATAAGAGGACCGAATATGATGTCGGTCAATAGGTACATACCACAAGATACAATATTTAAATGTAAATTACATAATACATTACATTAAGCAAATACAACCGTTTGGGCCACGCGTCCGAGTAAAAGACCCGATCTTGACTAGAGAACAAGGATGACGGTGTCTATTGCAATATGTCTAGTAATACCTGCAAAGCATCACGGCTCGCCAAAAATTCACTGGGTTTGGAAAGTCAGAACAGGCGTCCTAGCGGTGGATCACCTGAGCGGAAACAAGATGCGTGCACAACAAGAAATATGAACGGGTCAGGGCCCGGTTTTATATGATCACCAGATGAATAAAAAGTATGACAGTTATGAATAAAAATCATGACGAAAAGAAATAAGAATCTACCTACACAAATTTAAAGCATAAGCTAGGACAATTTAATTAATCATGAATCTAATTAAGTTATGCAAAAGAATAAGAATAATTAACATTAATTAAATATCTCCATCGTTTTATACTGTTCCATTTCATTGTTATGCTCCTTATCAGGAACTCATAATTACAATTTTTATTCTCTTTCTAGCATTCCATTCCTTATCAGGAATATAATCATCATAAAATGCAATTTGTGGCATTTCATTGTGCTCTTTATGGCACTCCATCATGCTCTTTATGGCATATCTCATACATCAAGTCCCACTTGATTATGAATAGTTATATTTATATACATATAATGATTCTAAGACCGCCCCTCCGAGTTTTCCCATTGGGCGCGCCCCTAAATAACCATCATCTTCTAGGGGCCTATCAAACAAGGCAGCCTGGGCACCTATCGCAACGTCGGGAAGCGGCCATATGCCCGCGGGAGAGTCAAGATCACACCCAGAATCTCCTCACCAGCGCATAAAACATAACATATCGCTCATATGGTTTAGGACTATATCCACCCTGCATTCACTAGCCAGGGGGCTTCACCTCGCTCGCGAACTTTCCTTATGATGGCATTTAGAGAGGTGTG
This sequence comes from Sambucus nigra, assembly GCA_949130495.1. Lineage (NCBI taxonomy): Eukaryota > Viridiplantae > Streptophyta > Magnoliopsida > Dipsacales > Adoxaceae > Sambucus > Sambucus nigra. The sequence continues at coordinate 89,117,210 of OX422219.1, read as the reverse complement.
TTTAAGTAAATTATCATTTACCAAATTCATTATGAAGTTAATTACCATTTACCATAATTATTACCATTTTCATTTCATTTTCATTCACCATTATTCATATATATGTTTCATTTTTATCCGAAACCATAATCATTTACATTTTGTAAATAATTCACCTTTTTATCCAGAGCCATACTTAATTCATATCGTCATTTCAACCTCAAGGAATAAGTGCACACCCAATTTACTTCTCCCAACACCCTTTTTGTGGTGTTAAACTATTAACCATCAGGACTATCATGGTTCAATTAAGCTCCTAAAGTCTACCAAGCATAACACTACAACTCCTAGTTTTGTAATAATCAACTAGAAGAAAAGAATGCCCTAACATCAATTGGCATATCCCCGGAAAAGCCCCCACATAACCCATTTCTAATGTAGGGTAATTAACTAACTCATCTAGGACTCTAGAACTCTAAGTTTACTTCATTCTAGAAGGTTCCTAGGCCCTAAGCCTAAAGAAAATGGATTGGAATTGAGTTATAAGAATTAACTGAAAACAACAGAAAAACGAATCGATTCGCCCCAACGAATCGATTCACCCCAAAAAGTGAATCAGTTCGGACTTAAAGACCCAGGATTCTGTAATCTACCGAATCGATTCGGCGTGGATCCGAATCGATTCGGTCCAAGCAGATCTGGAAACTGACCATATGTGAATGGATTCGCCCATTGGCCGAATCGATTCGCCCCTGCGAATTTGCCAAGAATGGGTTACCGGTTATAAACCCTAGTTTTTCCCCAAAACTTAAATCTCTCCATTTTTACACACATCCAACATTATTATACTACCCTAAATCAACCTACATGATTATTAACTATAATTACCCACAATTTCATCATCATAAACTAAGATTAGTGTTAAAACACCATAAAACCTATAAAACCCATATTTGTTCATTTGATTCCATTACACAACTATCAATACAATTTATGCATCTTAAATCATTTATTAGCAAGTAGAAAACTTACCTTGAAGTTGGAATTTCAGATTTCTTCTTAGTAGCAACAATCCAAGCTTAAATCTCTCTCTTTTCTTCTTTTTCTCCTCTTTTCTCTAAAGTTCTCTTCCACTCTCTCTCTCTAAGTTTGATAACACACAAATGAGAAATAAAATAAGATGCAAGACTTAAAAATCGTGGCTTAAGTCTCAAGTCCCCAACTTAAATGGTTAATACCACATTAAAATGACTCCCAAATACGCATTTAAGTTAAAACTAGTCAAAAGTGCCCGAAACTTAAAAATACAATATGGAACTTATTTTGACTGTCTCGCACCTTCTGGGACTAACTACACCCTCTAAACTGCCATCCGGCAATTTTAGTAATTATTTCGAGTTCCGATTTCATTTAAACCAAAATGTCATTTAAAACACATGACCCTATAAAACATGCAACATGATGATATTTACTTTCACATATAATAAATATGCATCAATCTCGTAAATATTAACTTTCAACTCATTCAATTAATATTTACTACAGCCCCATCATTTTATATAATTACTTCATGCGGTAGATTAATATAAAATTAGTCTCCTAAAAGCGAGGGTTGTTACATACTCCCCCCCCCCCCCCCCCCCCATTATGAGGGAATTTTGCCCTCAAAATTCAGGCGTACCCTAATCGTATAAAGGGTATACCATCCTAAACTATCATTCTATCATCCTTAACAAGCCCCTCGTTATCATGGCATCCGAAAAGGATTCGGACTAAGGTAGTCACTATCGATTTCAATCTACATTCTTTGCTCTCTCACATAGCACAAAGCGTTCCTAAAAAATGATAAATTCTAACTTCCTACGGCGGAAGATAATAACCATGCGACTCGGCACAAACTGCCTAACTTCCAGAATCATGTTATATCTCACCTCGGGGTACCTACAACAACATTACTCAACTTCTCTTTGCATAGGCGTAGTCCTTCAAAGCATATGGCTCAAAAGCTCAATCCTTAAAGAAATGTTCCGGAACTATTCCAAGTCCAAGGAACATATTATCCGCTTGTTCCATCCAACGAGTATGCGAATTACTCAACCGGATAAAAAAGGCCACTCACAGTGCCATACCTTAGGAAATGATCCATAAGGCCACTCAAAAAGCCCAATTATTGTACGAGACTTTCCATTCCATCCATCTAGCCTAAGGCGCACATTCGAAGTATGCCTCTCGGCATTAAGTCAACTTCCTCCATTAATCCATCCACTTTAGGGTGGTAAACTATACTCCGTTTCCATACGGTTCCCATTTCTTCATGGAAACTTTATCAAACCTTCGACATGAATATCTAGTGTCGGTCCCCCACTATTTTGATAGACACTTCATATAGTTCTACCATTCCTTCATAAAGAGCGGGCCGTACTCCTCTACATATAGTCCGCCCATAAAGGCCGGGAAAAGTAACGATTTGGTCGAACGTTTAATAATTTTCTCAAATAGGATCATGACCAGTTCGGTGCCGGAAATTCAATGCAGACGTCTATGAATATACTCTTCTTCACCCGAGTAGGTGAAATGGTCAGTCATAGACATAAATGCTATTGCTACAAAGTTTTCTGAGTTATGCCCGTTCTACTTGGCTTTCCATGCCTTTACAAATTTTCCGACGAGTTTCCTACTCGACGCATCTAGTACCCCAATCCCATTCCCTTAGCGAATGAGAATATCCAATCAATAGTCCGTTATGAACTTCGCACACCAACTCGATTCTTCGTACAACAAATTGCAACAACTTGTTGCTCGCGAGAAAGACTAAATTTCCTGCCCAGGAAGGAGTGCCTCATCTCTTTAAGGCAATCACTACCACAATGAATTTTAATTCAAGCATGGAATAATACTTCCCACAAGTTTAATCTTGTGAGATGCATAGACAATGGGTCCATGCTCCAGTATTATTACTCCCCAACCTGGCAGAGACTTATTCGTTAAATCCACCCTTGAGCTTACTAACATGGGCTCAGGAGTGAAGATCAACTCATCATTTTAACTCCCCGAGAGTTAAGTTACCAACGTAACACTCTATCTAAGAAAGGCCTCATCTCCTTCATCCTAACCTACCAAACCTCTCGAGATCCCATACTTCTCGTTCCTAGGGATCTAATCCCTCTTAGAGTTAACCCACAACCTATTCGTGGTCAACTCCTTACAGCGTTCCTAAGTCAACGTCACATGACCTAAAGGCCTTACGTCCTAATAATCCTAAGGTCTATCTATATATATCCTATATAAGTCGTATACGTATAATACTAAGTATATCCCTAGTGCCCAAGACCTTTCTTAATATTTGACATTCGCTCGGTTTCATGCGTGGGACGTCTCGCTGAAGCGAAATCCAAACAAGGAACCCTCCCGTTACATTACTACCTCGCATCATCGGTCATCAAGACATAACGGTCTAAGACACATGTTCGGGACCAGTAAAATTTTAACTTGCAATCCTACTAATAAGATTCTACTTCTATGTATTACCATTCTAATAATTAAGGATTTCAACAGATCGGACATTTACTTTCTGTAAAGTCTCACAAGTCTTTATCCCATAACATATATACATCTTTCTAAATAGCCTTCTTATCAAAGCATAACCCGAAGTCTCAATTCGACTTCATATCTCAGTCTACCTCACATCGATCAGAGGAGAGAACTATATTCAGTGCTTCTATCTTGCACTTTAGTAGCCCTTAATCACTCAACTACGTGAGTCTCGGCTAAACCTTTCAACCCAACTCTCAATCAACAAAATATAATAAAATAAAATAAAAGAAGAAAAAGGACAGCATCTCTCCACTCCCAACGTCGTTGAGGTTCACGCGTGGAGCATCCCGCAAAAGTGGAATCCAAACAAAGAACCCCTCTTATGCATTACTACTCAACCTTGTTGGTGGTGGAGATAAGGCATAACAATCACATACAATGCAAACAAACAACCAAACACTCAAGCAAGATAACACAACAAGAAATGAAAATCTACTACTTACCTCAAACCACCCCTATAAAGTCGCAACCTGTATCCAGGAGAGATATTATAGGACAACTAGTTCCATCCTGAAACTAGAAGTAGGATAGCCTCGAAATTTATTCGCTTGCTATCACCCCGAACAAACTAGAATATCTTTACTAGCATAATACACATAATACAAGTAGCATATAACGCACGTAATACTTTTAAAAATATCATCACTCACTTCATAACGAGTGAAGAAAATATAAAACTTCCATATCGGGGAAGTCATATTGTTACCCTTTTTATAGTAGCGTCGATACTACCACAAACTCAACGTACACACCTGAATCTATGGTAAATACAATACTACTAAATCTTATCCTAAGGAATACACCACCCACTAATAAGGTGGAACTTCCACCAACATTCTTGCCAATCACTCCAGGTCACTACTAATGGTTCTCAGACACCGTACTCGAGTCTTATCCGAACCAACTTACTTCCATCATGCCCCAACTAGGCACCTTATTCTTACACTTGATCTCCAATCAACGGAATCAAAATGAGTGGTTCAACTTTCCACGTTATAACCATTGATCCGTCCCTGCTGGATGCCAAATAATTGCCCACTCAGTCCCTTTTTACTTTCTCAACAAAAGAGAACACGCTATCGGCCTCCCCTTTCTTAGTTCAATGAATCCTCCACGGGCGGATATCCACCAATGGGGTTTCATGAACACTGTTGCTTCAGAAGTGTTAGCGACATGTATTCTAAAGCCTATCATTCCATTGAAGGGCTCTCTCTTCGTTATTTTGGTGTATGGCCTCCCTAACTGTACAACTCTTTATTCACAGCCGGCCCTTAACTGAACCTCATGTGAACATTTGAGAATCCATCTTCTCCTGAGTCCAGTTATCCCAGAGAAACTCGCAGTTGTAAGTGTCCACCAGGCTTCTTCATGGGCAAAACTTCCTGAACCCACGACTATGGTGACTACCTTCCCACCATTTCAACACTACTCCTATGGGTGAAGGATTTTCCTCCATCCTTTTTATCTGGGCATTTCTCCACTTCAATTTAAAGTTTCTTGAAATTCCAAGCCTAGTACCACTCTCTACTTCTAGCGGTACTTGGAAAATTATGTCTACTGTATTCAGTAGTCGCAGTAGTAAGATAAGGAACTGCTACAAAAAGGGAGCGACCACCAAAGCAGTCCTTATCCCCGACCACAATTTACAGTTCTTAGTAATTCCATCTAATGACGCCTTCACAACAACCTTCCCTAGCGTCCTTCTTTAATCGACCTACGAATCTCACACGAATGCGCTAAAGATTCTATGGGTTCTACCTCATGTCAGAAGAACGAAATCTCACTAGAGATATCAACGATCTTAATCCTAAGTCTCTATATCAAATCTAAAGCAATGCTAAAGATGTAACGCGTCTACACAGATTCCTAAGGAATCTAGAACCTGATGCTCTGATACCATCTGTGACAACCCGTTGTTCTGAAATAGGGGGTGGACAGCCCGATACTCCAATATAACAGGAATCATGGATGGAATCATTCTCAGCATCACAACAATATACAAAGTATACGGGATAACCACTCCATATTTCAGAAAAACGGGTTGCCAAAAGTTTTGGTTTTAAAGTTAAGAAAAGAATTTGAACAACCCAATTTAAAAAGAAAGTGGAAAACCCAAGAATATATACTATAATAACGACAAGTAAACATAAGAGGACCGAATATGCTTTCGGTCAACAGGTACATACCACGAGATACAATATTTAAATGTAAATTACTTGATATATTACATTAAGCAAATACAACCGTTTGGGCCACGCGCCTGAGTAAAAGACCCGATCTTGACTAGAGAAAAAGGATGGCGATGTCTATTGCAATATGTCCCGTAATACCCGCAAAGCATCACGGCTAGCCAAAAATTCACCGGGTTTGGAAAGTCAGAACAGGCGTCCTTGCGGTGGAGCACCTGAGCGGAAACAAGATGTGTGCACAACAAGAAATATGAACGGGTCAGGGCCCGGTTTTATATGATCACCAGATGAATAAAAATCATGACGAAAAGAAATAAGAATCTACCTACACAAATTTAAAGCATAAGATAGGACAATTTAATTAATCATGAATCTAATTAAGTTATGCAAAAGAATAAGAATAATTAACATTATTTAAATATCTCCATCGTTTTATACTGTTCCATTTCATTGTTATGCTCCTTATCAGGAACTTATAATTACAATTTTTGTTCTCTTTCTAGCATTCCACTCCTTATGAAGAATATAATCATCATAAAATGCAATTTGTGGCATTTCATTGTGCTCTTTATGGCACTCCATCATGCTCTTTATGGCATATCTCATACATCAAGTCCCACTTGATTATGAATAGTTATATTTATATACATATAATGATTCTAAGACCGCCCCTCCGAGTTTTCCCACTGGGCACGCCCCTAAATAACCATCATCTTCTAGGGGCCTATCAAACAAGGCAGCCTGGGCACCTATCGTAATGTCGGGAAGCGGCCATATGCCTGCGGGAGAGTCAGACCACACCCGAAATCTCCTCACCAACGCAGAAAACATAACATATCGCTCATATGTCCTAGGACTATATCCACCCTGCATTCACTAGCCAGGGGACTTCACCTCGCACGAACTTCCCTTATGATGGCATTTAGAGAGGTGTGTTTAAGTAAATTATCATTTACCAAATTCATTATGAAGTATATTAGCATTTACCATAATTATTACCATTTACATTTCATTTTCATTCACCATTATTCATATGTATGCTTCATTTTTATCCGAAACCATAATCATTTACATTTTGTAAATAATTCACCTTTTTATCCGGAGCCATACTTAATTCATATCATCATTTCAACCTCAAGGAATAAGTTCACACCCAATTTACTTCTCCCAGCACCCTTTTTGTGGTGTTAAACTATTAACCATCAAGACTATCATGGCTCAATTAAGCTCCGAAAGTCTACCAAGCATAACACTACTACTCCTAGTTTCATAATAATCAACTAGAAGAAAAGAATGCCGCATATCCCCGGAAAAGCCCCCACATAACCCATTTATAATGGAGGGTAATTAACTAACTCATCTAGGACTCTAGAACTCTAAATTTACTTCATTCAAGAAGGTTCCTAGGCCCTAAGTCTAAAGAAAATGAATTGGAATTGAGTTATAAGAATTAACTCAAAACAGCAGAAAAACAAATTGATTTGCCCAAGGGCCGAATCGATTTGCCCCAGCGAATCGATTCGCCCCAAAAAGCAAATTGGTTCAGACTTAAAGACCTGGGATTCTGTAATCTACCGAATCGATTCGGCTTGGACCCGAATCGATTCGGTCCAAGCAGACCTGGAAACTGACCATATGCGAATTGATTCGCCCAGGGGCCGAATCGATTCACCCCTGCGAATTTGGCAAGAATGGGTTACCGGTTATAAACCCTAGTTTTTCCCCAAAACTCAAATCTCTTCCATTTTTACACACATCCAACATTATTAAACTACCCTAAACCAACCTACATGAATATTAACTACTATAACCCACAATTTCATCATCATAAACTAAGATTAGGGTTAAAACACCATAAAATCTATAAAACCCATATTTGTTCATTTGATTCCATTACACAACTATCAATACAATTTATGCATCTTAAATCATATATTAGCAAGTAGAAAACTTGCCTTGAAGTTAGAATTTCAAATTTCTTCTTAGTAGCAACAATCCAAGCTTCAATCTCTCTCTTTTCTTCTTTTTCTCCTCTTTTCTCCAAAGTTCTCTTCCTCTCTCTCTCTCTCTAAGCTTGATAACACACAAATGAGAAATAAACTAAGATGCAAGACTTAAAAATCGTGGCTTAAGTCTCAAGTCCCCAACTTAAATGGTTAATACCACATTAAAATGACTCCCAAATACGCATTTAAGTTAAAACTAGTCAAAAGTGCCCGAAACTTAAAAATACAATATGACACTTATTTTGACTGTCTCGCACCTTCTGGGACTAACTACACCCTCTAAACTGGCATTCGGAAATTTTATAAATTATTCCAAGTTCCGATTTCATTTAAACCAAAATGTCATTTAAAACACATGACACTATAAAACATGCAACCTGATGATATTTACTTTCACATACAGTAAATATGCATCAATCTAGTAAATATTAACTTTCAACTCATTCAATTAATAATTACTCCAGTCCCATCATTTTATATAATTACTTCATGCGGTAAATTAATATAAAATTAGTCTCCTAAAAGCGAGGGTTGTTACATTGTAGTGATCGTATTCCATATGTAATTAAAAATATAAAATATTTTAAATTTAAATGTTTGATGTAATTATTATTAAGGCATATGAATTTTCAACTTAGTTATTTGATGATAAATGAACCTTTGTTTTGGATATTTAATATCCATGTTGCATGTTTGACACAAATTTGGATTTCTAACCCATTGAACCTTTTTGCTGCAGAGATGGCACTAATTGTAGTACCAACCACGTTCAGCTTCGATATCTGTTATCATTGCTTCACATCAAATCCATTTCACCTGTTATTAAAAAATCAGTTAGTAAGAATTATGAAGTATATTATGAATATATTGTTGTTCATATTAAAGTGTATGTTTCACCTCTTCTCTTGATGGTACACGTAATTCCAATACATTAGTGATGTTGAAGACCTCTGTTGCTATCTGGCTCCTACTTAATGAATTTATATGATTTCGGCCGGTATAGTTGATATTGTGTGTCTCTCCAGATATCCTTATGATATATATTAAATTAATTAGTTTTCGTCATAGAAACGTTAATTGAATAAAATTATAATGGGAAAGTATATAGATCGCATTGAATTCATTTACTTCCTGGATGGCAAGATTAATGTAGACTTTGGTGGTGTGGAAAGTGAGTGACGGACTATAAAACATATTATTAGTAATATTTTTTCACAATCGTCATGTATATAAAAAATTTAGTTTTAAAAATGACTAATAAAGAATATAAAAATGTGTTAAATTTACCGTTGAAGAGCCTCAGAGTACACGACGTTACTATTACTATAACTTAAGATGAGCAGTTATGGCAGTCTTCCTCTGTAATATCATTAGCGTTGTCTCCCCAGAGAGTAACACCTATTCTTTCTCCTACACAATTAGTTGTTACTTATTAATATTGAATCATATAATTTGTTCTAAATTGTAAAGTTTGTGTAATATGTGATTTAAAGAGGAGTACTTAATACCTCGTATTTTAAGCTTTAAGTGCCTTTCGTCACCATTCGTTCATACGAAGTTATAGTAGATGTTGGTGATATGGTAGGAACTATCCCAATAACATCTGTAATTGTCGTAGCTATATATAATTTATATAATCTATGATAAAGAAAGAACTTGTCAAAATAGTGTCGTTTTGAACCCGAGATCTTAAGGCGCTGTAGTTGGCTAAGTTGAAGAGATGCATTTGGATTTCGGTGTCTACAGGATCTTCTTTGACGATAGTTGATGGTAAGAGTTGCAACATGTACTCGCGTGGAACCATTCTGTAGTTTATTTTATTTTCAAGGACCCTGAGGTTAGAAATATAATATTCCTTCCCTTCGATGAGTTTTCTCTCGTATTTATCCAGCACGTACAATCGAATCGAGGCGTGAATAGCATGACCCTATGTTAGGATAATTATATGATTCATAAGATTAATGGCAATTGAAATATAAGGAATTTTTAAGATGGTGATAACATGTATGTACGTTTTCATCAAGAAGCAACATGTCAATTGAAATGGTTTCGTTTCCTCGCTTAAGGGTCTTTTGTTTCCATGTCCTTGGACAACGTACTTTTAATGTCTAGTCATCTCTTACTTTGCGAAGATCGCCAATTTTGTTGTAGGTTTCGAAGGCCATTAAATACCTGCATTTGTTTTAAAGTTATTCATATATATAATTGCAATGTACAAAGGTAGTGTAATGTCTGAATGTTCCCTAAATAATATATGTATATTATATGATATCATAAACGGTAGTTGTAATTATTTGCCATTCTACAACAGATATAGCACTTCTTCATACACAATAGTTTTCGTGTAGTTGTAATGGTCTTTATTTTCATTGATGATGAAAATTTTTAAACTTGAACTACTCTTTACTTTTCAAACAACCACGTAGAGTTGGTCGGGACTAAACATTGCTTTAGGAAGGTATATGCACACTTAATCCACTGTTTGCCCTTAGCTTTGATTGATGGTCATTGCGAATGAAATTGAAACTAGGAATTGTCTTCTTTGCATAATAAAAGGCCAATTGAATCAGTTACGAACATTATTATTCTTGGTATGAAGACCTTGTTTCCTATGTGGGAGCCTATAATGATTTTTTATTCAATGACCATTGGAGACAATTGCGTTATTATTAACTAAGTTCCATTGCAAAGTCCAGTTGATTGATTGATGTTTCTAAGAAGCATAATTGGTGAATCGGCTTTCAATTCCAGCTCGTGATTTAGAACTCCAGTGAATTTCAAAGTGTTGAGGACTTTTATGGGGAACATTAAATCTTGGTCCTGGATATTTCCTGACATCTTTGATACAGAATATAAACTAAGGTATGTCTTTACTTCCCCTGATATTAACCAAAGCACGTAATCGTTAACTTCATTAACCGTTTAATTAGTTTGTGTCAATACCGGTCGAAATCTCCAAATATGTACAAAATGATCAAACCTTTACATATTCCACTTTAATAATGTATCCATATGGAGAGATGGGAGAGAAAAGGATTCACGAATTTAACAATTTCATTTATTGTGTATAGAGGAAACGAACGAAGATTAGTGGTCCTCAGGAGATGGAGAGTCGAAACTATATTAGAGAGGTATTGGAGGTATTGAATAGGTTTGGATTGGGTCTTATGACGGAACCCTATTTAGTGAAGTGTAGATGCAATAATGACTATTAAAACCTCTAATACTATCGTATTGGACATATATAATAGATTATTTTATATACATTTATATTTGGACCCTTGATTATCCATTAAATTTTACGTCCAATATTGTTTGGGGGCATCGATTTTTACATATATTACGTAATATGTGTGTGTGCATTTATGTTCCAGAAAAGAAATTTTTTTTGCACTCTATGAATTAAATATTTAAAGTACAATTGATGATAAACTAACTTATGATCTCTGTGAATGCAACCAAATAAATTAATTGGTATATCCATATAATCACATTAAAAGAAAATTTCATAAGATGAGATGAAATTTTGGGTACTAAAATTTCTATAACGAAATTAAAATTAAATTTGGTTCCCTTATTGTGATTTTTTTTGGCAATTTATTTATGACTTTAAAGCCACTTATTTTATAAAACTATAAATCTGAAAACATTAAGACGTTTTTAATAACAGTTTTCTTATGCCTCTAATAATCAATGATTGAGATTGAAATTGTTGACTTACTCAGAAGTTAATAATTTTTTTTATAATAATACGAAACAAAATAATGACCAAAACTCACAATTTTTGGCGAGGAGCGCTGTTTTGACTATTTGAGCACGTTTAAGACCTCAAAACCTTAAATTTATTATTTTTGGTATGAATTTGACAACTACTTCTTTGTCTCTCTCTTTTTAAAAATTTTGTTTATTGGAGATTATTTTAAGTGTTTGTTTGACTCTTTGTAGTGATTACTCAAATTTTTTCGTTGTTGAAAATTTTGGATTTCTACATTTTATGTGTTTTTAATAAATGGATCAGTTTTCTTACGTTATTTGATTGTCATAATATTTTTTGTTTAGACCAAATATTGTTATGACTATTATAATTCTGATTATGGTTTTGATATTAATATTTATATTAGATTATATTGGGCTTCCATTGAAGTAACCTAGTCTATAATTGTAACTATTAAATTACTGTGAATAAATTTGGTTGTCAGTAGGTCCAAATATAATCATGAATGTTAGATTGTTGCTGCAACGATGACATGGCCTAATCATTGTAAGATTGTCCAAAAGGATAATTTTGATTATCAAATGAACAATAATGAGTAAAAAAATTTCCACACCAATTTAACCTCGAAAGATTTAAATTTTTCCTTGAGACTAATATTTACCTGAAGTTTAATTCAGTGCTCAAAATTTTAAATATTAGAGTAATGTGTATATGATTATTACATCCAATATGAGTAATGGAATATTAGAATCATTCCTTAAAGTTTTCTTCTCAGTATGTATATCACGATTAAATTACGATTCCACCAAAGTGGTCTAATCTAATTAACTGTAATGTTAAATTTTATGATAGCATTCAGTATTATATTTAGGTATGCCTTAAGGTTTTCATCTCAGTATTTATATCACGATTAGGTTACAATTCCACCAAAGTGGTATAATCTAATAAACTATAAATGTTGAATTTTGTGATAAAATTCAACTACGATTTTTTTTCTCCAAAGAATCCGGATATGATTTTGAGTGTTGAAATTAGTAATGATTTCATTATGATTAAGCCATTATGATTTAGTTTCTACAAAGAGTTCGGTTTCAATGGTGATGTTATGTGACACCCCGACTAATTAAATACCGGGTAGCTACTCCTTTATTAAATTAATTCAAAATGCCAAGTTGGCTCAGTTAATAGCATCACTGTCGAAAACATTTTATTATTTCTAACCACCTAGTATTTAAAAAGTAAGTTGTCAAATTTTAATCTAAGTCTGATTAACATGCAACAAGTGTAATGAAGAATAATAACACCATTCACCAAAATGAAGTAAATAGAATAACCAACACATGCTATAAATAAATCTGGAGGAAAGACTCCTCACAACAAATCCCACAACTGAAATAAGTAAGGAAATACTAAATACTGAATTAATACATGCCAGAGTCTGAAAAACTGAAATGGAAATGCCTCTAATAGAATTTGGGCAACATGCCCTACAACTGAGGAATACTGAGTATGGAATCCAAATAATATAAACGTCTAAAAGCAAATCCTTGTAGCTTCCACAAGCAGCTACAGCTCGTCATCTGAGTGAGAATCCTATGCATGGTGTCCTTGTGGCTGGGAACCTAAAATGGTTTTACAAAAAAATAGATTTGAAAGCAAACGGGTCAGAGCTCGAAGGTGGAGATATTTTAAAAACTTGCAAGTGCTTTAAAAACATTTAAAACAGTATATGCAAAATACATGTTAGGACGTGCTCTCACATGAGATACTCACCTCTCGTCTAACTGTGCACTCCTAACGTTCATGTACCCATTCATGTGTTAACTCATAACTATCTACTTCTAAAGAGTTTCTAACACTTCTACTCGGTTCACGTTCAATTTCCAATCTTAACAATTAAATAGAGAGTTCTACTTTAATTCTCGGATTCCCAATTATTAACAAAACCATTTATTGATAAAAGTTTCCTTTTTATCTTTTCATAACATTACCATAACTATACTCACAATTAACATAGTAAATTCCTTCTCATTTAACCGTATATTTTCACATCATAAATATACAATACAAGCACCCAAACGCTAAGCTGCGGTGCACACATACTCTGCTATCCATCCCGGTACATCACGTACATAAGGATCACGCATTCCGAATCTCTCAGGAATAGTTCAGATAACAACATCACAAATAGTGGAGGCGAACACAATCATCATCACATGGGTTACGCACATACCTACGCTCCCATGGTCAGCAAACTTATTAACATCCCAATAAGTCCTTCAATGACCTATGTTCATCGAGGTAACCAATCTAAATCCGGGCAACACAAGGATAAGAAGGCCCTAAGCGAACGTAAACCTCCCGTGATAGCAAGTATGGTAGGTATGTCATACACATAAAATTATATACTAAGCATTCACACATCTTAGATAACTCAATGTTAATAAAGGTATACTCTACATCATTATACCATTATTCCAAATTCATATATTTCAAGTATCCCGATAATATAGAAATTAAATTGTCGACACGTCTCACGTCGTAGTTTCCTTAAACTTAAAACCTATCTCAAATAGACTATTAAGTTCCCATTATTCTCACATATAACACCTTTACGCCTAAGGTCTTTACTTATGCCCCAAACCTTATTTCATCAATTTATTCAAATTGCACTATTAACCCAAATATTATCTCACATAACAAATTTCATTAATTTAAAATAATTCCTCAAATTGAATTCCAATTAAGGTCCAATCTCATAATCATGCCTACTGGTCTTCCTTAAGGTTAAGGGTATTCACAAGGTCTCCAATAATATCATTCAAGGATTAACACCATTAAAATTTAATTAGGGAAAAAATTTACTCATTCTGGGAAGGTCGATCGATCGACCTTTACCTTCGATCGATCGATGGTGGTCGATCAATCGACTAAAGAACATCGATCGATCGAACGCACCAGGTCTGGTTACGGACTGCTTCGTTTTGCAGTTACCAATTCGTCCAAAAACACCATTTTTAAGCATGAAACTCTAAGACAAGGTTACAATATCATCATACTATCATCCTACAACAGTATTAACATTCTAAATCCCATAATTCATCATTTAAAGGCTTTGTTTTAGATCAAAACTACATAAAGATTTCCAGATTTCTTCCTCATTCAAGAACATCAATAAACTACTTCTAAATTCCATTTTTAGATCATCAATGGTTCTGTTTAGAACATAAATTTCGTCCAGAATATTACTACATGCAATCCCTAACATAATTCCAAGTTTTTAATTTCCAATTTATGGGTCTAAATCATCTCCCAAGATTAATTTTGAAAATTCCTAAACATGGAAAAGCATAGCTTGAATCAAATGAATTTAAACCACTTGCCTTAATCTTTCTCTGAATTTGGTGTTGAATCTTGAAAGCTAAGTTGTTCTCCTTCTCTCTTTCTGCAGAATTCTCTTCCTTCTCTCTCTCTCTCTACAAGTTCTTCCCAAGGTTGATGACAATGGAGGTGATGGAGGTGTGTTTGGTTTTTGGTAAGTTGGAACTATATTTCAACTTCTCCCGTAGCCCATTAAGTCTCTTAGTGTAGTTAGTGGGTTAAGTGGGTTAAAGAAGAAGTCAGATTTGTATTTCCAATTTCCGTCACTTTTAATTCCCAAAAATACAAAATTACCAAAATGCCCCTATAAGTTACCAGTATGGCCCAATAATGCCCCGGAACCCAAACTTAACCCCCGGCTAGTGTTTTTAGACTATTTCGACCCTTCCGGACGCGTTGGCGCACTCAAAATGACCATACGGGTGATGGAACTAAAATTCACTTTTTAAATATAATAATATATACCATGACGCGGCGGTCACACGCGTCTCAACAAAATTCCCAAATTGCCGTATTTAAATCTCACGACAATTTCAATATTTCCAATATTCATATATTGCCATATATACACATTATAATCAAATACTAACTCACATCTCGTTAATATTTTTATCCGGATTAATTTCCAAATTAATACACATTTAATTCAATTAATCCCAAAAATAAATATCACAGAAAATACGGGGTATTACATACTCCCCCCCTAATAACTGAATTTCGTCCCGAAATTTGGAAAAGTAAGGTACGCCTGGAAAAATAGGTATCCTCCAGTGTTGAGAACAATTATAAAAAGAAGTCCAAATTACTAAAATCCTCTCTACACAATGAGTTTGTTTAACATACTTGATACCTTATTAGAATAATCTCGATAAATGCACTTCGCGTTGTGCTCTTATTAAACAACATTCTAGTAAAAATACCTTATACATCATTGGCCATACTGCCTTAATATCATTATGAGTCCGCACCTCACCACTCATTAACTCCCGCGTTTATCAACACATGAAACACCCATTCTGGAAGGAATCAATAACACATCTGACTACTCTTGACCACTCTTTGAATCTCTATTCCCGACGTTGTGACCTTTACACAAGGGAAAACCACTTCAGCCTGTTGGTGTTACACCAACCTTTATAAGTACCTTGTCCACCATAAATATATACGGGTGCTTTTCCCCCAACGCTATCATTTGGTAATATATGCTCCTCATGTCTACAATGTACCTCACTAGTTATACTCAATTTGGAATTGAAAATATCGCAATGGATCCAAAATTTCTTTCATACAATCCGTCAGTCGTTAGTCACCTTGTGCCTGCACCTCGGGTTTTAGGTGATACAACCCTCAGTTTGAATCGTTATTTCTCATTACTTATTGTCACCCCACTTGAATGTGGATATCGGGGATTTCATCCCAGTTCTAAATAGTATTACGTCGAACCACGTACCGACGTGTTCACTATCTAATAGTGTAAATTACCTCAAGTATATAACCATTTCTCTCCTTCTGGACCATGTACCACATAACCATTTCTCACTTTTTCCACTTGACCCTCCCATTTTTGGAATCGTCGTCTTGGTACAAAATTATTTGGTGGTTCATCTAACCCTAACTGGTCTACTACTTACTATCCCTCTTTCAATGCCGATATTCACACAAACTTTCCCCCGTTCGAAGATACTTGATGATCTTATTCTCCCGACGAATACCAAAAGTTTGGAACTTTACCCCTTTTCACTACTTTGTACATAACTAGACTTCATACCTGATTGACATCCTCATTTTATTTACTTTTGAGTTACCCTCAACATTCGATTGATGGGGAAAAACACCCCGCCCGCTCGGGGAGAGCGAACGATGCGCTACTATCGATAAACTAAACTAATCCACAATTAACAAGGTATACAGCATCCAAATCCCACAATAAAACAAGAAACCACTATTCTTATCTTCAATTTAATACAACAAATCTCTCGAAATAATTACAACAATCCAACTATCTCGAAAATAAAATAAATCTCCAAATTTGAACGTGCTACACTGACTACACATGATATCCACTTACACCTTATCTTATGATGTTTAATCTCATAAGTAAAAATATCTTTCGTCCATGTTCCCTCTTCCTTTGATTTACGCTTTAGTAAATCAAGATGTATTTGCCCCTTATAACCCATCCATACTGTTTTTAAACATTATATACGATTCATACAAATCCCAACTCTTTATTGCCACTGTAAATACAACGGTGTTATAACACTAGGGCGTTCTCAACCGCTTCTGAATTACAAACCCTAAATCTTCCTTATCCTCAATGCTTCCCTCAATATGCCGTGCCAAAACTAATATTATTAGTACTTACATAGTAATTTACCAACAACTGGCTCTAATGGCCTTACAACATAATTTACTCCTTGTAACTTCCCATTATAACTACATACTCCCGTATCGATAGAGGTATCCAATTCATGAACGAAGGACCACACTTCTCCTTACTACCAATCTTACGCTAAGTTTCATGCGTGGGGTGTCTCGCAAAGCGAAATCCAAACAAGGAACCCCCCCGATACACTACTACCTAACATTGTTGGTCATCGGAATTCGTTAAGACCTGTCCACAGTATGTACCCCTACACTCTCGTTTCTCAACAAAGTTACATTTTGCCGCAATGACACTTAAACAAGGAACTCCCTTCGAATGACACTTTCTCTTGACACTGATGGTAATCACATTCCATATACACCACGTAACTAAGATCGGGGTTCTCAAAATCCCGTCCCCAGACACACAACTATGAGTATAAACTCCCAAATCTTTAACGGGGAATAAAACGATGCACTCCTTTTGTTACAACTTCTCTATCGTTAAATATAAAAACCAACTAACTCTTTGTTGACTAGTAAATCAATTACATACGACTCATAATAATGAAATCCCTACGCATAATGGGATTTAATATCCGAGACCATTACACCATTTTGAAATCACAACATATTCAAATATATGTATATATACCTATATACAAATGTACAATTGGGAGTCTGACCCTCTCACAGATGGGGCCTCGCCAGAACAAAACATGCTACCCCAAGGTGGCAATCCCAATAAACTTGCGATACCAGCACACTATCGGTATAATCATATATATAAAGCCATAAATAATATCATCTCATACTCGTATAATACAGCACTAAAACAAGTAATTTTAATAAAGCAGAACCGCTATTAATATACCCATTCATCCTCCGCGGATGACAATAAAAGTAATCCCCCACACTATCAGGGAAAAAAGTTCTTATATATAATAAAGTTACTGATATACTCACTAAATTCGACTCTCAAGTTAAAATAACAATAGTGACAAATGTAGCAACTCATTCATGCCACAAATAACATGCATCATCATCTGAGAATGTAACTCATACTTCTATTTTATCAATCGTCCCGGCTACTCAAATGGTTCCTGGACATACCACACATATCTGTCCCACACCGAATATTTCAATAATTGTTGCCCTCGCCAGGCACAATACCTTGATCCCTACCCTTGTATCGGGATTTTTTTTTATAACGCACGGGTTTCACTCCCCATAGAAATACCTCTACACATACTCCACTTATCTTTTGTCTCACAAATCATGTTAAGGTGGTCCATCTCTCGGACGTTGGTAGTCTCGACTCAGACGACTATCTATGTTGTTCCCTTAGTGTTGACGGCCCTAAAGATCACGCTACTAATTTTTTTTCCACCTCTTTTACTGAAATTACCATCGCTCGGTAGTAATTCCGTTATCGAATTATTTTAACGGTTTCTCCATTGGGTCTTCCCATTGTGGTGCTTCTCCAACACCAGTTTTCTCCAGTCTTACTATATGTAAGGTTCTCGATTCTCGTGTCTCCCCACCCGGGGATGTTTACCTCCAAATTAACACTATGCGACAATACCATTTGCTTTAACCGTCTAAGCAGAGTCCTGCCCGAAGGACTTGCGATTCTCCTCTGTAAATTTCCCTTTAATATCCCCTTCTCCGTTTCACCTACTTCACCCGGTGTAGAGTTCACTAAATAATTTTTTTTCTCCTCACAAAGTGACCTCTGTCCGGACCTCTCGTGTGAGTTCAGAACGACATTCGTTTCTCACCCTAAACATTTGATCACGGAACTTATGGTCAAACCATTCGTGTACGCCTTCTCTTGACGTTACATCCCACTTATAAGTGTGGTGATTGTTTCTCCCCATAGAAACTCCGCTCTCACGAGATGAGAAAATTTTTCCTCAAATATTCACTCTCGATTAGCCATACTCCGACACAAGTCCAAGCCTTTGGATACTTTGCGTTCGTTTGGCTAGCACATGCCGTCTTCTCCTTTCGAGTATTACCACTGCTGGTTCTCTTCAATGTTACATTAATTCTTTCTCTCCCATTCCAACCTTGTTGGATGTGTCAAATTTGACCCCATTCCTTACTATAGCCGTACCCGGAAGTCTCAGGTTGCGTCTTAGCCTTCTAGATCATCCAGGACTTCCATGCCAAAGTATCGGTGACTTCAACTACGGTCATCCTTATTTAAATAAATCAATTATCCTCGATATATGTTTGCCTCCTGCTGTTCACCCAACTGTCTTCGCCTGATGTACTGCATTGTTCGGTACTCGAATGCACCCGATCGCAAATAAGATTCACTACCATATGTATTAAAGCAGGAGAACGAAATCTCACCAAAGATATCAACAATCCTAAGCATAGGGCTCTATATCAAAGAAAGCTCAGCAGAAACATAATAAGCCGTACAGATCCTAAGGACACTAGAACCTGATGCTCTGATACCACCTGTGACACCCCGACTAATTAAATACCGGGTAGCTACTTCTTTAATAAATTAATTCAAAATGCCAAGTTGGCTCAGTTAATAGCATCACTGTCGAAAACATTTTATTATTTCTAACCACCTAGTATTTAAAAAGTAAGTTGTCAAATTTTAATCTAAGTCTGATTAACATGCAACAAGTGTAATGAAGAATAATAACACCATTCACCAAAATGAAGTAAATAGAATAACCAACACATGCTATAAATAAATCTGGAGGAAAGACTCCTCACAACAAATCCCACAACTGAAATAAGTAAGGAAATACTAAATACTGAATTAATACATGCCAGAGTCTGAAAAACTGAAATGGAAATGCCTCTAATAGAATTTGGGCAACATGCCCTACAACTGAGGAATACTGAGTATGGAATCCAAATGATATAAACGTCTAAAAGCAAATCCTTGTAGCTTCCACAAGCAGCTACAGCTCGTCATCTGAGTGAGAATCCTATGCATGGTGTCCTTGTGGCTGGGAACCTAAAATGGTTTTACAAAAAAATAGATTTGAAAGCAAACGGGTCAGAGCCCGAAGGTGGAGATATTTTAAAAACCTGCAAGTGCTTTAAAAACATTTAAAACAGTATATGCAAAATACATGTTAGGATGTGCTCTCACATGAGATACTCACCTCTCGTCTAACTGTGCACTCCTAACGTTCCTGTACCCATTCATGTGTTAACTCATAACTACTACTTCTAAAGAGTTTCTAACACTTCTACTCGGTTCACGTTCAATTTCCAATCTTAACAATTAAATAGAGAGTTCTACTTTAATTCTCGGATTCCCAATTATTAACAAAACCATTTATTGATAAAAGTTTCCTTTTTATCTTTTCATAACATTACCATAACTATACTCACAATTAATATAGTAAATTCCTTCTCATTTAACCGTATATTTTCACATCATAAATATACAATACAAGCACCCAAAGGCTAAGCTGCGGTGCACACATACTCTGCTATCCATCCCGGTACATCACGTACATAAGGATCACGCATTCCGAATCTCTCAGGAATAGTTCAGATAACAACATCACAAATAGTGGAGGCGAACACAGTCACCATCACATGGGTTACGCACATACCTACGCTCCCATGATCAGCAAACTTATTAACATCCCAATAAGTCCTTCAATGACCTATGTTCATCGAGGTAACCAATCTAAATCCGGGCAACACAAGGATAAGAAGGCCCTAAGCGAACGTAAACCTCCCGTGATAGCAAGTATGGTAGGTATGTCATACACATAAAATTATATACTAAGCATTCACACATCTTAGATATCTCAATGTTAATAAAGGTATACTCTACATCATTATACCATTATTCCAAATTCATATATTTCAAGTATCCCGATAATATAGAAATTAAATTGTCGACACGTCTCACGTCGTAGTTTCCTTAAACTTAAAACCTATCTCAAATAGACTATTAAGTTCCCATTATTCTCACATATAACACCTTTACGCCTAAGGTCTTTACTTCTGCCCCAAACCTTATTTCATCAATTTATTCAAATTGCACTATTAACCCAAATATTATCTCACATAACAAATTTCATTAATTTAAAATAATTCCTCAAATTGAATTCCAATTAAGGTCCAATCTCATAATCATGCCTACTGGTCTTCCTTAAGGTTAAGGGTATTCACAAGGTCTCCAATAATATCATTCAAGGATTAACACCATTAAAATTTAATTAGGGAAAAACTTTACTCATTCTGGGAAGGTCGATCGATCGACCTTTACCTTCGATCGATCGATGGTGGTCGATCAATCGACTGAAGAACATCGATCGATCGAACGCACCAGGTCTGGTTACGGACTGCTTCGTTTTGCAGTTACCAATTCGTCCAAAAACACCATTTTTAAGCATGAAACTCTAAGACAAGGTTACAATATCATCATACTATCATCCTACAACAGTATTAACATTCTAAATCCCATAATTCATCATTTAAAGGCTTTGTTTTAGATCAAAACTACATAAAGATTTCCAGATTTCTTCCTCATTCAAGAACATCAATAAACTACTTCTAAATTCCATTTTTAGATCATCAATGGTTCTGTTTAGAACATAAATTTCATCCAGAATATTACTACATGCAATCCCTAACATAATTCCAAGTTTTTAACTTCTAATTTATGGGTCTAAATCATCTCCCAAGATTAATTTTGAAAATTCCTAAACATGGAAAAGCATAGCTTGAATCAAATGAATTTAAACCACTTGCCTTAATCTTTCTCTGAATTTGGTGTTGAATCTTGAAAGCTAAGTTGTTCTCCTTCTCTCTTTCTGCAGAATTCTCTTCCTTCTCTCTCTCTCTCTACAAGTTCTTCCCAAGGTTGATGACAATGGAGGTGATGGAGGTGTGTTTGGTTTTTGGTAAGTTGGAACTATATTTCAACTTCTCCCGTAGCCCATTAAGTCTCTTAGTGTAGTTAGTGGGTTAAGTGGGTTAAAGAAGAAGTCAGATTTGTATTTCCAATTTCCGTCACTTTTAATTCCCAAAAATACAAAATTACCAAAATGCCCCTATAAGTTACCGGTATGGCCCAATAATGCCCCGGAACCCAAACTTAACCCCCGGCTAGTGTTTTCAGACTATTTCGACCCTTCCGGACGCGTTGGCACACTCAAAATGACCATACGGGTGATGGAACTAAAATTCACTTTTTAAATATAATAATATATACCATGACGCGGCGGTCACACGCGTCTCAACAAAATTCCCAAATTGCCGTATTTAAATCTCACGACAATTTCAATATTTCCAATATTCATATATTGCCATATATACACATTATAATCAAATACTAACTCACATCTCGTTAATATTTTTATCCGGATTAATTTCCAAATTAATACACATTTAATTCAATTAATCCCAAAAATAAATATCACAGAAAATACGGGGTATTACATACTCCCCCCCTAATAACTGAATTTCGTCCCGAAATTCGGAAAAGTAAGGTACGCCTGGAAAAATAGGTATCCTCCAGTGTTGAGAACAATTATAAAAAGAAGTCCAAATTACTAAAACCCTCGCTACACAATGAGTTTGTTTAACATACTTGATACCTTATCAGAATAATCTCGATAAATGCACTTCGCGTTGTGCTCTTATTAAACAACATTCTAGTAAAAATACCTTATACATCATTGGCCATACTGCCTTAATATCATTATGAGTCCGCACCTCACCACTCATTAACTCCCGCGTTTATCAACACATGAAACACCCATTCTGGAAGGAATCAATAACACATCTGACTACTCTTGACCACTCTTTGAATCTCTATTCCCGACGTTGTGACCTTTACACAAGGGAAAACCACTTCAGCCTGTTGGTGTTACACCAACCTTTATAAGTACCTTGTCCACCATAAATATATACGGGTGCTTTTCCCCCAACGCTATCATTTGGTAATATCTGCTCCTCATGTCTACAATGTACCTCACTAGTTATACTCAATTTGGAATTAAAAATATCGCAATGGATCCAAAATTTCTTTCATACAATCCGTCAGTCGTTAGTCACCTTGTGCCTGCACCTCGGGTTTTAGGTGATACAACCCTCAGTTTGAATCGTTATTTCTCATTACTTATTGTCACCCCACTTGAATGTGGATATCGGGGATTTCATCCCAGTTCTAAATAGTATTACGTCGAACCACGTACCGACGTGTTCACTATCTAATAGTGTAAATTACCTCAAGTATATAACCATTTCTCTCCTTCTGGACCATGTACCACATAACCATTTCTCACTTTTTCCACTTGACCCTCCCATTCTTGGAATCGTCGTCTTGGTACAAAATTATTTGGTGGTTCATCTAACCCTAACTGGTCTACTACTTACTATCCCTCTTTCAATGCCGATATTCACACAAACTTTCCCCCGTTCGAAGATACTTGATGATCTTATTCTCCCGACGAATACCAAAAGTTTGGAACTTTACCCCTTTTCACTACTTTGTACATAACTAGACTTCATACCTGATTGACATCCTCATTTTATTTACTTTTGAGTTACCCTCAACATTCGATTGATGGGGAAAAACACCCCGCCCGCTCGGGGAGAGCGAACGATGCGCTACTATCGATAAACTAAACTAATCCACAATTAACAAGGTATACAGCATCCAAATCCCACAATAAAACAAGAAACCACTATTCTTATCTTCAATTTAATACAACAAATCTCTCGAAATAATTACAACAATCCAACTATCTCGAAAATAAAATAAATCTCCAAATTTGAACGTGCTACACTGACTACACATGATATCCACTTACACCTTATCTTATGATGTTTAATCTCATAAGTAAAAATATCTTTCGTCCATGTTCCCTCTTCCTTTGATTTACGCTTTAGTAAATCAAGATGTATTTGCCCCTTATAACCCATCCATACTGTTTTTAAACATTATATACGATTCATACAAATCCCAACTCTTTATTGCCACTGTAAATACAACGGTGTTATACCACTAGGGCGTTCTCAACCGCTTCTGAATTACAAACCCTAAATCTTCCTTATCCTCAATGCTTCCCTCAATATGCCGTGCCAAAACTAATATTATTAGTACTTACATAGTAGTTTACCAATAACTGGCTCTAATGGCCTTACAACATAATTTACTCCTTGTAACTTCCCATTATAACTACATACTCCCGTATCGATAGAGGTATCCAATTCATGAACGAAGGACCACACTTCTCCTTACTACCAATCTTACGCTAAGTTTCATGCGTGGGGTGTCTCGCAAAGCGAAATCCAAACAAGGAACCCCCCCGATACACTACTACCTAACATTGTTGGTCATCGGAATTCGTTAAGACCTGTCCACAGTATGTACCCCTACACTCTCGTTTCTCAACAAAGTTACATTTTGCCGCAATGACACTTAAACAAGGAACTCCCTTCGAATGACACTTTCTCTTGACACTGATGGTAATCACATTCCATATACACCACGTAACAAAGATCGGGGTTCTCAAAATCCCGTCCCCAGACACACAACTATGAGTATAAACTCCCAAATCTTTAACGGGGAATAAAACGATGCACTCCTTTTGTTATAACTTCTCTATCGTTAAATATAAAAACCAACTAACTCTTTGTTGACTAGTAAATCAATTACATACGACTCATAATAATGAAATCCCTACGCATAATGGGATTTAATATCCGAGACCATTACACCATTTTGAAATCACAACATATTCAAATATATGTATATATACCTATATACAAATGTACAATTGGGAGTCTGACCCTCTCACAGATGGGGCCTCGCCAGAACAAAACATGCTACCCCAAGGTGGCAATCCCAATAAACTTGCGATACCAGAACACTATCGGTATAATCATATATATAAAGCCATAAATAATATCATCTCATACTCGTATAATACAGCACTAAAACAAGTAATTTTAATAAAGCAGAACCGCTATTAATATACCCATTCATCCTCCGCGGATGACAATAAAAGTAATCCCCCACACTATCAGGGAAAAAAGTTCTTATATATAATAAAGTTACTGATATACTCACTAAATTCGACTCTCAAGTGAAAATAACAATAGTGACAAATGTAGCAACTCATTCACGCCACAAATAACATGCATCATCATCTGAGAATGTAACTCATACTTCTATTTTATCAATCGTCCCGGCTACTCAAATGGTTCCTGGACATACCACACATATCTGTCCCACACCGAATATTTCAATAATTGTTGCCCTCGCCAGGCACAATACCTTGATCCCTACCCTTGTATCGGGATTTTTTTTTATAACGCACGGGTTTCACTCCCCATAGAAATACCTCTACACATACTCCACTTATCTTTTGTCTCACAAATCATGTTAAGGTGGTCCATCTCTCGGACGTTGGTAGTCTCGACTCAGACGACTATCTATGTTGTTCCCTTAGTGTTGACGGCCCTAAAGATCACGCTACTAATTTTTTTTCCACCTCTTTTACTGAAATTACCATCGCTCGGTAGTAATTCCGTTATCGAATTATTTTAACGGTTTCTCCATTGGGTCTTCCCATTGTGGTGCTTCTCCAACACCAGTTTTCTCCAGTCTTACTATATGTAAGGTTCTCGATTCTCGTGTCTCCCCACCCGGGGATGTTTACCTCCAAATTAACACTATGCGACAATACCATTTGCTTTAACCGTCTAAGCAGAGTCCTGCCCGAAGGACTTGCGATTCTCCTCTGTAAATTGCCCTTTAATATCCCCTTCTCCGTTTCACCTACTTCACCCGGTGTAGAGTTCACTAAATAATTTTTTTTCTCCTCACAAAGTGACCTCTGTCCGGACCTCTCGTGTGAGTTCAGAACGACATTCGTTTCTCACCCTAAACATTTGATCACGGAACTTATGGTCAAACCATTCGTGTACGCCTTCTCTTGACGTTACATCCCACTTATAAGTGTGGTGATTGTTTCTCCCCATAGAAACTCCGCTCTCACGAGATGAGAAAATTTTTCCTCAAATATTCACTCTCGATTAGCCATACTCCGACACAAGTCCAAGCCTTTGGATACTTTGCGTTCGTTTGGCTAGCACATGCCGTCTTCTCCTTTCGAGTATTGCCACTGCTGGTTCTCTTCAATGTTACATTAATTCTTTCTCTCCCATTCCAACCTTGTTGGATGTGTCTAATTTGACCCCATTCCTTACTATAGCCGTACCCGGAAGTCTCAGGTTGCGTCTTAGCCTTCTAGATCATCCAGGACTTCCGTGCCAAAGTATCGGTGACTTCAACTACGGCCATCCTTATTTAAATAAATCAATTATCCTCGATATATGTTTGCCTCCTGCTGTTCACCCAACTGTCTTCGCCTGATGTACTGCATTGTTCGGTACTCGAATACACCCGATCGCAAATAAGATTCACTACCATATGTATTAAAGCAGGAGAACGAAATCTCACCAAAGATATCAACAATCCTAAGCATAGGGCTCTATATCAAAGAAAGCTCAGCGGAAACATAATAAGCCGTACAGATCCTAAGGACACTAGAACCTGATGCTCTGATACCACCTGTGACACCTAGACTAATTAAATACCGGGTAGCTACTCCTTTATTAAATTAATTCAAAATGCCAAGTTGGCTCAGTTAATAGCATCACTGTCGAAAACATTTTATTATTTCTAACCACCTAGTATTTAAAAAGTAAGTTGTCAAATTTTAATCTAAGTCTGATTAACATGCAACAAGTGTAATGAAGAATAATAACACCATCCACCAAAATGAAGTAAATAGAATAACCAACACATGCTATAAATAAATCTGGAGGAAAGACTCCTCACAACAAATCCCACAACTGAAATAAGTAAGGAAATACTAAATACTGAATTAATACATGCCAGAGTCTGAAAAACTGAAATGGAAATGCCTCTAATAGAATTTGGGCAACATGCCCTACAACAGAGGAATACTGATTATGGAATCCAAATGATATAAGCGTCTAAAAGCAAATCCTTGTAGCTTCCACAAGCAGCTACAGCTCGTCATCTGAGTGAGAATCCTATGCATGGTGTCCTTGTGGCTGGGCACCTAAAATGGTTTTACAAAAAAATAGATTTGAAAGCAAACGGGTCAGAGCCCGAAGGTGGAGATATTTTAAAAACCTGCAAGTGCTTTAAAAACATTTAAAACAGTATATGCAAAATACATGTTAGGACGTGCTCTCACATGAGATACTCACCTCTCGTCTAACTGTGCACTCCTAACGTTCCTGTACCCATTCATGTGTTAACTCATAACTATCTACTTCTAAAGAGTTTCTAACACTTCTACTCGGTTCACGTTCAATTTTCAATCTTAACAATTAAATAGAGAGTTCTACTTTAATTCTCGGATTCCCAATTATTAACAAAACCATTTATTGATAAAAGTTTCCTTTTTATCTTTTCATAACATTACCATAACTATACTCACAATTAACATAGTAAATTCCTTCTCATTTAACCGTATATTTTCACATCATAAATATACAATACAAGCACCCAAAGGCTAAGCTGCGGTGCACACATACTCTGCTATCCATCCCGGTACATCACGTACATAAGGATCACGCATTCCGAATCTCTCAGGAATAGTTCAGATAACAACATCACAAATAGTGGAGGCGAACACAGTCACCATCACATGGGTTACGCACATACCTACGCTCCCATGATCAGCAAACTTATTAACATCCCAATAAGTCCTTCAATGACCTATGTTCATCGAGGTAACCAATCTAAATCCGGGCAACACAAGGATAAGAAGGCCCTAAGCGAACGTAAACCTCCCGTGATAGCAAGTATGGTAGGTATGTCATACACATAAAATTATATACTAAGCATTCACACATCTTAGATATCTCAATGTTAATAAAGGTATACTCTACATCATTATACCATTATTCCAAATTCATATATTTCAAGTATCCCGATAATATAGAAATTAAATTGTCGACACGTCTCATGTCGTAGTTTCCTTAGACTTAAAACCTATCTCAAATAGACTATTAAGTTTCCATTATTCTCACATATAACACCTTTACGCCTAAGGTCTTTACTTCTGCCCCAAACCTTATTTCATCAATTTATTCAAATTGCACTATTAACCCAAATATTATCTCACATAACGAATTTCATTAATTTAAAATAATTCCTCAAATTGAATTCCAATTAAGGTCCAATCTCATAATCATGCCTACTGGTCTTCCTTAAGGTTAAGGGTATTCACAAGGTCTCCAATAATATCATTCAAGGATTAACACCATTAAAATTTAATTAGGGAAAAACTTTACTCATTCTGGGAAGGTCGATCGATCGACCTTTACCTTCGATCGATCGATGGTGGTCGATCGATCGACTGAAGAACATCGATCGATCGAACGCACCAGGTCTGGTTACGGACTGCTTCGTTTTGCAGTTACCAATTCGTCCAAAAACACCATTTTTAAGCATGAAACTCTAAGACAAGGTTACAATATCATCATACTATCATCCTACAATAGTATTAACATTCTAAATCTCATAATTCATCATTTAAAGGCTTTGTTTTAGATCAAAACTACATAAAGATTTCCAGATTTCTTCCTCATTCAAGAACATCAATAAACTACTTCTAAATTCCATTTTTAGATCATCAATGGTTCTGTTTAGAACATAAATTTCGTCCAGAATATTACTACATGCAATCCCTAACATAATTCCAAGTTTTTAACTTCCAATTTATGGATCTAAATCATCTCCCAAGATTAATTTTGAAAATTCCTAAACATGGAAAAGCATAGCTTGAATCAAATGAATTTAAACCACTTGCCTTAATCTTTCTCTGAATTTGGTGTTGAATCTTGAAAGCTAAGTTGTTCTCCTTCTCTCTTTCTGCAGAATTCTCTTCCTTCTCTCTCTATCTCTACAAGCTCTTCCCAAGGTTGATGACAATGGAGGTGATGGAGGTGTGTTTGGTTTTTGGTAAGTTGGAACTATATTTCAACTTCTCCCGTAGCCCATTAAGTCTCTTAGTGTAGTTAGTGGGTTAAGTGGGTTAAAGAAGAAGTCAGATTTGTATTTCCAATTTCCGTCACTTTTAATTCCCAAAAATACAAAATTACCAAAATGCCCCTATAAGTTACCTGTATGGCCCAATAATGCCCCGGAACCCAAACTTAACCCCCGGCTAGTGTTTTCAGACTATTTCGACCCTTCCGGACGCGTTGGCGCACTCAAAATGACCATACGGGTGATGAAACTAAAATTCACTTTTTAAATATAATAATATATACCATGACGCGGCGGTCACACGCGTCTCAACAAAATTCCCAAATTGCCGTATTTAAATCTCACGACAATTTCAATATTTCCAATATTCATATATTGCCATATATACACATTATAATCAAATACTAACTCACATCTCGTTAATATTTTTATCCGGATTAATTTCCAAATTAATACACATTTAATTCAATTAATCCCAAAAATAAATATCACAGAAAATACGGGGTATTACATGTTAATATTAATGGATAATATGTTTGTCTATTATGGTTCGTATCGGTTGATCCAAAGAGTCCATAACCTTCCTTAATTTATAAGTACTCTATCTGTTTATGCTTCTTGAAAACATTAATGCGTTTCAAAATTATTATACAATCTATAAAATAATGTAATATTCATATAATGGATATTTTGGTAGTCTCAAAAGTGACCTAACTAGAATGCTTGTAAATATTAAAGTTAAAGATAAAAGTGGTAGTAATAACTCATCATGCTTATATATGTAAAGACATTAATGGGGTATATTTGATTTATTTCGTTAAGAGAGATAATTTCTCAAAGGAAATTTATTTTGGGTAACTAAAATAAATATTAAGGAATTATGCAATTAGGTGGTGAAAGGTTATCCTAGATAACATGTCTATTTAAATTACATAACATGGTACCCAATAAAGTCATATATAAGTATTCAAAATTTTACGAAAGAAAGCCCACATTTATAAAATTTTATTAATATACATGTTGGCAACTCATATCATACATGTAGTGAGCTATTTATCTTATTAATTGCATATTACTTTATTTCTCTAAAATTGCATGTTTTATCCATTTCAATGTTCTCGAGGCAGACTTCTTAGAATGAAATGAAGAATATAAGCTTCACTTAAAAATGCTAAATCGTTACAATTCAATTTTACTTGAGGAACCCATTATTAATGGATTAGTGTGTCACTCTTTAAAAAATTTGAAGAATTATTAAATGGATAAAACATAAAGTTTATGCAAAATCTCATAATGTTATAAATTAAAATATGAGTACCCTTGTAACGTACATATTTTTAGCTATATTGTGTGAATTATAATGTATCGGTCTATATGAATGAAATAATTTGTTTCTTTTTTCAAAAACTAGATTGCTATGAAACATAGTTCTAAATCGATATGAGAATGCTTACAAGACAAACCATAAAACACACCATAAATTCTTCGATTCCTTTTCTTATATGTTAATTTGGAGTGATTTCAAAAAAAAATTCTCGATTACCTTCCAAATATTTTTCTCAATTTTATTGTGAGAGATTTGTCTTGAGTATACAGAAGATTTTTAAGTTTATATCATAATATATTTTCTTAATTATGGTATTCCAATTAGTGATTTGTACAATTATGGTTTTGATGAAACTTTTACAAGGAAAATGATTTTGATCCTGTATCATAATGTTGAACTTAAAAGTAGTTTTATTATTAAAACTCTTCAATCTTGTGGCATAGTTGAATATTAAACTCATTTAAATCAAGACTTACTTTGATGATTTAATAGACTAGATTGTCTTTAGGTTGTCTCTTATGAATATTGATACTCACATTTGAGCTCCTAAGGTTTTACAATTTTAGAATGATCTATGTGGCCCAAGTGGGAGATTATAGTCCTTGGATAGTGGACTTACGTAGATCATGTCGTTAAACGCAACAATGCTGATATAGCCATAAGAGTTATTCACGTGAAAATAAATATATATGGTTAAAGTGTGTTATATAAATTCAACTTTACTTGCCCAATTTGACATGCCCGCATGATTAGGAATGTCTAGTACCCAATATAACATTCTCGCATGATTGGAAATGTCCAGTGCACACATGGATTTAGAATCCACTAAAGAATTTGAATTTAGAACTATGTCCATATTTTCAAGAGGCTACACTATTTACTTATGAAATCGAACATGTCAAATTCTTTAAGGAACGGTGAAATTAGTAGAAGTATCAAATCAACTAATCTGGTTATAAAAGAAGTTAAGATATGCTTATCATTTTCTTAACATCCAAAGTAATTGTTCTCTTGGTTAGTGGATATGAATAGTTTGAAGAAGCTCATAAATGAGTTTGTATTTCTAAATGATTGTGAAATTTATCACAAGAATGTGAATTTGACAGAGGAGTAAGAAAATATACTATTTTGTTTTCATAAGTTTTAAAAATTATAATGCCATTAAATTATTAAAATGAAGTTAGAATCACGTTGAATTATCCAATTGATACACTAGTGTCGAGTATAAATTTGTCTCAAGAGTAAAACATGCCCCTTGTGATAATCAACAACATAAAGCTAGACTTATGGTCAAAGTTTTCATTATGAATAGAGAAAGGGGGGTAAATAAACTTTTTCACCTATATCTTAAAATGTAAAATTCTTATGGATTTAGTAGCTCTTAGTGTGAAAACTTATGAAAGTGTACGAAAACACTACATAAACTTATGTTGTTTTCCACCATTGGTATTTTTAAGAATACTTTATTTATTTTTTTATTAGTGTATATATACCTTGAAGTAAGTGGGAGTGAATTTATATATTTTTGGATTTCTCTTAGTAATGAATGATAGATTAGAAAAATAAGATATTTTAAGACCATGAAGTAATGAGATGCTTAAAATGTTATATGCTCACACTTATGATAATTATTCGCTCTTGATTAAGTAGTTTTTGGCCACTATGAAAAGGTGAGAAATAATTCAATATTGTATGTAGCATTATTTGAGACTACAATTTATAGATTATGACTGTGAAAATGTATTTCGGGACTTGGAGTTGTCGATATTATTACCAAGTCGCTAACATATTATGATAATGTTATTTCAATCTTTGTTATGAAAAATTAATAGATATTTTAAAGAACCTACGCACATTAGGATAAAATACCAATAAGTTAACGAGGAAGTTCAAAAACAACAAGTGTCAGTTGAACACATTAGTTTAAGTGTTAACATAGTATATCCACTAATAAATGGGCCATCACCAAAGGACATTTATGAAGCATGCTTAAGCTATGGGTCTTGCATGTAGCCAATTAAGTATAAGTGTTGTGGATTGTTTGGTGCTTAATTTTTAACATTATAGATTAAAGTGCATTCTAAACATTTGAATTTTTGTATTGTAATATAAGTTTACACAACTTAAGCAGGCCATTTATACATGTGACATCAATCTCTAACATGAAGCAATATAAAACATCCCATTTTAAGTCCTGTCATGAATACACCATTGGCCTACCCAACTCGGCTACCCAATTAATCCTAACCATTGAACTTGTAGTCGGTTGACAACAATTGGAGTGGATCGGAGATCTTAAACACTTATTTTCAAGACATTAATATTTTGATAAATTTTTTTTAGCTTTCTTCCTCGCTAGAGTTGTAGTTTGACCCAAAAAGATTGTTAGAAGTTGTTTACTAAAAATTGTTTTTGGATAATTTCGTGCCCAAAAATGAGAAAATTGTTTCTAAAAATACTTTCTTGAGTTGATAAACCAAAGAAAATTTGGTGTAAAAAACCATGTCCCACTTAGAAAGAATATGTAATATGTGAAGAATTATTATACCTTTACATGGGTACTACTCGGGTGGGCCCAAGGGAAGCTCACTTTTGCGAAGGAGAGAAGATTTTGGTTCATGTGGGCTTTTTGGTTTAACTAATGTTTTTATTTAATTATGGTTTAAATGTCAATTTAATGATTTAATATGAACATACCATATTATTGATGGAAGAAATTACATTCTCAAAATTAAGAATATAAAGTCTGTGAAAAATTATAGTCTTTCACCACAATATATAAGATTTTTCGTCCGTCCACTAAAATCCAATTCATTTTTTTTAATATTTTTTCCATTTTAGGTTCGATACTTCAATATTGAACAAGGTCATATAGCATGCTCAATGACCCAACCACTTTAACGGCACACACAGTAATCCGTCCACGTGTTAGGTTTAAGTCACTCTCACATGAACGAACGTATTGAATATATCAAATCTCATATAAAATATTTATCATCTCAAACAATATTACATTAAATTCTAAATTCCCTCTACCCCTAACCAATTAATTTTTGGTTAAAAGCCCTTGTATTCAACCATGATTACTCGCATCCCTTACTTCACATTATAGGTGCCGCTATAGTAAACAAGGCCGCCCCTGAGGGAAGGCGAGAGAGGCCCCTCGAATTTTGGCCAATTTTAGGGGCTCAAAAGTTTAAAAATGCATATTCATGTAGCTTTATTATAAATATCTTCAATAACTTAGTGCAAATAATTTGATTATGTAAATTGGATCACTGAAAATTAGTGAATTATAAATGAGTTGATTTGAAATGA
This sequence comes from Sambucus nigra, assembly GCA_949130495.1. Lineage (NCBI taxonomy): Eukaryota > Viridiplantae > Streptophyta > Magnoliopsida > Dipsacales > Adoxaceae > Sambucus > Sambucus nigra. Next base: position 89,083,297 of record OX422219.1, on the reverse strand, counting down.
ATTTAAATCCAATTTTATATAATGTTCGATAATCTAATTGATGTTAAGGTACTATGAGAAAAAAAAAAAAGAGAGATAGTGGGAGGGGGAGGGGGAAGGGAGGGAAAGAGAGAGAAGAGCATGCACTTTATATGACTCTTATTTCAAATAGATGCATATCACGTTTTTTGTGAAATGATTCAATTTCAGATTTTACAAATAAGCTAAAATTGATTAATTAATGAATCATTTCATTAATAAAACCAAACACCACAAATGGATCAATTTGTAAATGGACCAATTTATAAATGGACCAATTTTCAATTTTGGAACAATCAAATGGGGCTTTAGAGTCTCAATATATTTAAAATTCTGAGTTTTATATTTAATTATTATAGTTCATTAGTTAGTTATTTTAATTTATATTTGCTAAATCAATTTCAATTAAATAGTCCTAACATTAAACCAAACCCACCAACGTAATATATTTTCTTATGTCTTTCTTTAATAATCTATTCAGCACACACGTGAGTTTTGGAATGAAAATGCATCAAATTTGAAGGTTTTACTACTATAAATTAATGTATTTCATTGTGAATAATACATAATATTTATATTTAAGATTAGGAAAAAAGGGCCCCTAGTATTCTCATTGCCATCCCTGGCCGTTCATAAACATATATTTTATGCGTTAGAAAATTAATCTAAGGAAGACCATATACTTTGTAGAGTCATTTCCAAAAGCGTTCACATCTTTTGAATCAAAGTTTTATGGCTCTGTTCATAGTTTCTCATTTGATTTTTTCTTCCTCCAGAGCATGACCTCCCTCTTTTCACCTACTTGATTTTTCTTTGAAAGAATTTTATTGCACAATATTTGGATTAGAGACTATAAATTAAAAGTTCCGTTTATAACATATTGAATTACCAATCAGATTTTTTTTTTGAAAGATGAAAGATTGACTTGGGTACACTAAGGGTACATTTGGTAGAAAAGTGTGAATTGAGTTCGAATGGCAAAATTTGCCAAGGTAACTATTGTCAAGGCAAATTTTGGCCTGAAAAATATAATTTTATGTTGCTTGATTGGCTATTTTTGCATGCTGACAAATCTGATATGTGTCTTCTTTTTGTGTTTGATAAACACATTTTTCCTACTGAACATGACGAAGAGAAAAGAAAAAAAATCGGTGCATCTGCTAATATTTACCACAGATTGATCAATAAGAAAAAAAAAAGAAAAAAAGTGGGGCATAAATAGAAGTCTATTGATGGAAAAAAGCCGAGGCAAAAATGGCATAAATGGAAGTCAACCCATGCATTTGCTAATGCTTACTTCAAACCCTATTATTTATCGACTAAGATTTATTCTACGAAGTCCATGGATGGAGAAAAAAGAAGAAAAAATTAAGATAGAGAAAGAAGAACATACCGGGGTTTGAAATAGCAGAACCTCCATAGAGTTATCTTGAGTTGTGGATTTTCTTTCATTTCTTGTTCCCTTCATCTGGTAGAAGATAATCTTCTTCTGCTCTCCCATCACTTCCATCAACTTGTCTCGGTAAACACAAATGGTTGGTTTTTAATTATCAGCCATTCGTTTCTTTGGGGGAGGGGGGAATAAATGAATTCCTTATATCTGAGGCAAATAAGGTCACGTATCCCCAAACCAGCAATTCAATTCCTAGGAAAACTAGTAGTATCAGATGTGGAAAAATAAGGAATTGATGGGGGAATAAGACATTTGCCAAGGCAAATACCTCCCATCAAACAGGCCCTAAGTTCAACATTTGGTTGTGCTTGAAGGAAGGTAGGATTTGGGTTGTTCCGATCAAATTGTGTGATGCGAAATGTGGTGAGAAGTCTCCATCATAACATTGAAGAATGCACCTTCACTCAAGAATTTCAAAATGCTTGGCCTACTCGCGGACCATTCTCATGTTTGCAAGACATTCATAACTATAAATTTGATGATCGTAATGAAATGAGGGTTAATATTATCCTTCAACGTGATGGATTAAAATATCAATTATGGTTCAATTATAAAAAAATCCCTCAAATATTTTATAATATACATTTAGTCTAAGCTTTTTTATTTTATTCCAAAAATTCCCTCGAACACTCATTTGACAACTATTCTCTTATTTTTTAGCGGCACCCCAACCCCAGCCCCCCCCCCCCCCCCACACACACAGCCGAAGCTGCGGCGATCCTCACTGGAGCTCCTTTTTTTGAGTGTTTTTATGCGGTGAGAGAATTTTTGGAATAAAATAAAATGGCTTGGACTAAACGCGTATAAAAAATGTTTGAGGAACTAATTGGTATAAGGCCCTTTCAATATTTTTAATGATTTGTTCATATTTTAATCAATCACATTAGTGGTCATTTTTTTAAAGGACAATGTAGAAAAAAGGCTTATTAATATTTTCGTTATGTTTATAGGACACACAATAATGTTGTTATAAAATAAGTCCCTAAAATTATAAAATACCAAAATTGTTCTTCTACCATCTTAAAATACAATTACTTTTTTATCACCTTCATTTTTAGGACAATCAACTTTTCTTTTATAAAAATAGTTCCTATTTTAATTATTCTTTATTAAAGTTGTTTATTTTTGTAAGGAAAAGACCGGTTAACTTTTTTTTATTAGATCTCTAGGACACATAATTTTTTTTATAAAATTAGTCCATAAAATTATTCAACACAAAAAATTTCTTTTTATCATCTTAAAATATAATACTTTTATAATAATCAAAATATATATATATAGACCTATTTATTTGTCCTCAATTAAAAATATTGCTTAAAAAAAATAATTTATAATTTTTTTTTGAAAAAATAAAAATTTAACTATGAAGTTTGGGGTGATTTTCGATTTTGGACCCGATATTTTGAAAGTTGAAGTGTTAATCTTATATTTTGAAAATCGATTCAATTGGATCCACTGTTATATATTTCGTTAAAAATTGTAATCGATGTGTTGGCTCGATGTCTTACGTGGAAAAAAACATTATGTGGTTCAATAAGAGTTTGACACATAGCACCTCTTAAATAATATCATTTAAGAATAAAATAAAAATTAATAAATTAACAATAAATAACATCATTAATAAATTGAAAGAAAAAAGAACCCAGACATTTAGCTCTCTCACATCTCCACCCGGTCTTGCCCTCCCCACATTCCTCCTCCCATCAATGTCTCCCTCCCGGATCCTTAGTCCCCTTCACACGCGCACACACACACACACACACCGAATCTCGCACTTCTGTCAACGATGGATTTATCTCATCTCTTTTAATGTTTCTTTCTGCTTCTCTCCACATATATATGTATATCCATGTATATATATACCCACGATTTTCATATATATATATATATATATATATATATATATATATATATATATATATATACTAGAGAAATGCCCGTGCCTGATGGCACGGAGAAAATTTTTGAAGTACATAATTGCGAAACAACAAAATTTTGAAAGTACATAATCGCAAAACGGGAAAAAAATTCGAAAGTACATAATCGCAAAATGACAAAAATTTCCAAAGTACATAATTTCAAAACGTCAAAAATATCATTCCCCAACAAAACAAAGTGTAATTTCTAAAAAATTGTCCATAATCTCTTTTGTTTATAGGACTATCCACCCTGCTTAATAAATAACAAATTGCCCAACAACATGCAAATAGTCTAAATTCATGAAACAAATTCACATATAACATGAAATATATAATATTCATCAACCAAATTCACATTGTGACTCAAATAAACAAAGTGTCAATTTAAAAAAAAATGAACACAATCTCCCTTGTATATGGGACTATCCACCCTGCTTAAGGGATAACAACCAATACAATACTATTCAAAGCATTGAAATTCGTCTAACAAATACTTTTAATGAAATAAACTTCCTAAAAAAATCACACACACACACACACACAGATATATATATATATATCAAATTTGAAAACTAAGAGTCATTTTCACGGGGAAAAAAGTTGTGTAAACTATTAATCTACAGTACCCCTACTTGAAAAACTCAACTGTAGATATCAATAACTAATTTCCTTGCACTGGTAATCCCATCAAAGTAATGCGGATTTCATATTAGGAACTTGTAACAAAATTATTAAAACACAACAAAAGTTAAATTTCAACACCGCTGGCCAAAAAGTTCCTTTACAATAAACTCAATGGAAACCTAAAAGAATAATAGATGAACACAAAATAAATTGAAAATTTTAAAATATTACCAAAACACTTAACCTATCATGCCGTGTCTGTTAAAAGTACCTCGAGATAGTGTGTACCTACATGTACATTAGAAAAACAGATGTAACATGTAAAAAAAATTATGAAATTAAAATCTATATCATCGATATCCATACTCATAAAGTGACATAAAAAATAGTATAACCACTAATAAGACACTGTTAGTAGAGCAAAATATCAACGTTAATTCCTATTGGTGAGTCATAGGTAAGTTGCAATTGAGACTGATATTAACAAATGGAACTAATGAATCACATTCTACCAAACTCTTTCACACACCTGAACTAATCTCTATACAATAATCGTTGTACTTTATACTATTATTTCATGCAAAGCAAAACCCAACAATCAAGAACAAAGAAAAGTATTCAAAATTTGAAAAGAAAAAGAGAATGCACAACTTAAAATATGCATATATGTACTAATTACTCAAACATTTTTCCATAACTGAACGAAGCATTTTGCATTTAGTATGGTTTATAAAACATGAGACTCAATCATAGTAAATCCTAAAGTCCCATTAGGGAGATGCTAGTGAATGTATGGTGTTAACAATAAATTAGGATGTTTGAGTATTCAAATTGAAAAGGAAAGGAGATGAATAATTGTTAAAATAATGGATTAAGGCTATGCAAGTGAATGTATGATGCTAAACTAATCATAAGAGCTTGTGTTTTTCAGAGTATCAAATATGTATACCTCAATTAAGGGGATATCAATATGAACCTTAAAAATCTAAAAAAATGGAATACTAAAATAAATAAGCCACCATCAATTAAGGGGATATCAGATATGTATACCTCACATTTGCAAGAATGTGGAAGATGCACAAAGATTCCTCGTAAATTACCTTGAAGCTGAACGAAATCAACCCAATGTCAATAAAAATATATTTCTGACAAAAATCTAAATTACACAAAAAAAGAGTATAAGCTCTACTGTGTAAAGGAACCTAATATCTAAAATTAAGCTCTCTCATGATTGCAATGATACATAGTAAACTCATAAAAAACCATGACTTATGAACATAATCAGAAATGATATACTAACTTTGAATCATTATAATGCAGCTAAAATGAGGGAAACACGTTCAATTCACATCTTCAAACGTAAAGACACAAAAAAAATCCAATATAAAGAAAATAAATAACTCAAAACCACCCAAAATGGTGGAAAACCATAATTTGTACCTATGGACAATGGGGAGAAAAGGTTGGAGGAGAGGTTGGTGGTTGGTTGAAGGTCACTAGGGAACCGAGGAGAGGGGGCGGCGACAGGGAGAGGGGGGTGCTATAGGGCTGTGCATATATGCATACAGATGTTGTATATATGTTGTTGTATGCATGTATGCTCTGAAACACATAATTATGTTTCACTGTTTGATCTTTATCTCTGTCTTTGATTTGTTTGGGGGGTTTTTAACGTGAAATGTGTGTTTCAGCCTCAAAAGATTTAAAATATGGGGCTAAAATTCAAATATATTATAAATAATTAAGGCGCACACTCAAATATTCAATTAATTAATTAATGATATGGAGAATTTGATTTTCATGGACCTGATTGGAGGAATCAACAGTGTATTTGAGAAAATGCAATTCTGTCCCATTCAATTTTAGATACACCCTCATGTTTGGAACGTCACAACGTTTCATATGTATAGTCAGATTTCTTTAGGGACTCCAGGTTTCCTATTCATTTTTTCTAACTTTGTAGGCTTCAAACGAATTGTATTTACATAATATTTCTTTTTAAAAATAATAGACATGAGAGATCCCATCAAATTTTGGATAGTCTTTGGACATTAAGAACTTTCCAGTAGCTTTGTTTCTATAATATATGTAAGGTTTTCAGTTTTGTTTCTCAAGAGCCTTAATGGTTTATTCTCTGTTATGGCTCTATTATGTCACTTCCAAACTAAGTGAGAGGGGAGGTTATATTATATTAAGTATTTTTCTATTAGGAATTTTCTAGTAAAGTATGTAAGCTTTTGTATATGTGCAAGTAATAGTTGTAATTGCCTCAGATTAGAACAAATTCACACCTACTCTACAGCTGCTTCAATAAGACATACAAATGTGAATCTTCTTTAATATGACATACTTTCTCTACATTTGATTCACTCTTTACAATGATTTGCATGTGCACAGTTGATAGTATTTTCAATTGAGGTACATGTGATGAATGTGTGAAGCATCATAAGATTAATTTAAAAATAAATTGTATATTTTATATTGGAATAGATACCTTTGCCTAAGCAGAGTCATAATAGTGGACGAACGTTGGCCACTGTCTCTCCTCAACTATGTCGAGATAATGCTCTAGTCGCTCCTCAGTAGTCTTGTATGTAGTGTAACCCTGGAGCTTGGTAGTAGCCTTCCATTCCTTCCATTTTCTTGAGACCGACATCAACAAAGTGCGTCTCAAATCATCTGTGGCTTTTCTATTTTCCTAGTTAATGACTCGTGGGATAACAAAATAATTAATATATTCACATATAGTCATTCAGATGGAAGTGATTATGTTTTCTTATATTCGTAGCTTGATGTCAAATCAGTTCGCTGCTAGCTGCTTATGTCGTTCGCTACTCGTTGTTCGAGGTCGAGCTGCTCATCGCTTTTAATTTACCCAAATCAGTTCATATTTAACATTAAGTTGTCGATTACTTTGTCAAAGAACACGCTATCAACAAATTCCCCATAAAAATTTTTGTTAACTATTTTTTGTCAAATGAGTTCATAAATCTTAGTTAAAGGAAATGTTAACAATTTAGCTATTAACTAAAATAAATATGATATGCGACTCAGGTGTGTATGCGTTAATTGCTAGGACAATATCTGAGTTGATGGCGTTAGGCCAATATATAATTGATCGGGAAACCGATAATTAAGATGAAACATTTTTTAACAGATCTTTAAACTTATGCAGCGTTACAAAAGCAGTCACATAAAAAGTAAGTGTTGCAACCGCAATCTGGAGGAAAGGAATAAAGTTCTTTTCTTATAAATTACTTATAAATACTTTTTCTACTATATTTAGAGAATAATAGGACAAAGTCAAATGATTCAAACCCAAAAAATAAGTTTTACAAAACAATTATTTACCTCCCTATAAAAAAATCAAACGAACCTTAAATAAATTAGGAATCTACTAATGATCCAAATCTACGAAAATTAGGAAACTAAGAAAAAGGATCAAAAGATAAGACCAAAAATATAATATACCTTATAAAATAGGCAAAGATCATCGGGCAACATGTCCATGTCATTGATATTCTCCCCCCTTAAACTGTCATTGGCCAAGATCATCGGGCAACATCAATATTGAATTAAAGGACCCGCCCAATAAGGAAATTGATTTATAATGAAGAATTTAAATTACCAAAATTTCTTTTAGGAAATCAACTTATAATGAAGAATTTTATATCAATTCAGTACCAATATTCAACGTAAGTCGATTGAGGATCCAAATACGAACTCAACAATCCATTATTTGAAATCGCGCGGTGTAAGAAATCAAATATTCAATAAAAACATAAAAGGGCATGAATTTAAATCTAAATCCAACTACATAATTTTAAATGAACTTTTGCAGTTCCATAAATACCTATAATGAAGATTCCACCAAGCAACATAGGACCAACAACAAAAACCGATAGATGCATAATATTTAACCATATAAAATTGAAAATCACTCAGAAATTATGCATTTTTAGTAGCCAAACAAATAAGAAAAGAAAACACGAAAATGGAGAAAAGTCAATTCAAACTAATAAAGTATATTACATTATAATTGGAAGACTTACAACCACTATGTACATTAGGTAGGCTTGTACTCATATAACATTACCTAAAATACATAATAGGGCCCAAGTCTAGAATGTGAAATTTGGTCAATCAAAGGCCATATTTCACATTACTTTCCAAACACATTTGGATAAAGTTATACTTTCTCCAAATATGATCAATAGATACCTTCATATATTTAACACTTTTTTTATCCCAAATCACCAAGTTTATAACAAACAAAAAAAATATATAAAACAAACATATCTATATATGAACATAAGAGAGCAATGGACATATTTTGGAGAAAGAATTCTGTTTTGATCGGCATAACTTGAATCAATCCAAACTAAATGGCTTAAAACAAAAGTTAAGACCTGTGAAAATAATGAGAAGTTTACATAAGGAGTAAGTGAAACAAATAATATTATACTGAGCTAAAAAAAGGGGAAGAAATTACCATTGATCAAAGACATTATAGAAGATTAGTTAACTTGCATATTTGACGATATATTAAATTATAACAGGGGCAACAAATTCAAATTTAAGTCTGTTTTTTTTCATGAGATAAAGAAAATCGAGAGAGAGATAAGAGATACCAGAATAAAGCCAAACAATTCATCAAATGTTCAATGCACTATCTGATTGCTTTGTTTTCTTGGAAGCAGAGCATAAAACATATAGTGATTATAAATATTTCTTCTAGTCCCTGCCAAATGAAAAAAATAAATTGGCATAAATGAGGAAAGATAAATACATAAAATTCATGCGCATTATTTAATTTATTGATTGGGAGTAGTGTCTGAAATATAACTAGTGCTTTTTTATAAACATATCTATAAAACGAACATATTTCATTTAGCTCCTTCATGCCTACTATAACTAGTTATTTCGGTTTTCTACTAGCGGCTTTAACTATAACCTCAGCTCTATTTATTGGTCTGAGCAAGATACGACTTATTTAATTTAAATGTTTCGGCAAATGTAAAATAAAAAGTATGTAAACTAACATAAGTATGAGAATAAACCAGATTCAAAAGTTAGTATAAAAATGTATGAGTCGCAAACCTTAAAAACATCGGGCCTTGTGGTTAGATATGAAGACCCAAATCAACATGATAATGGAGACTATAGTGATCAACATCCTCAACTATTATATATGGGAGAAGAAAACACACAAACCAATCACCAATAATAAATTGATGAACCTCAGAATTCAAACTTTGAAACTGAAGCAATCAGTTTTAAAACTGAAAAATATAAAGCAGTTAAATATATAGAATTTTACCTTATGAGTATACTTGTTAATTTAGGTTCCCAGAAACGTGAGAACTTATTTTTCCTTTTAAACACACCAGTAAATATTATCTTCAACACCATAAAAAAAAGAGAAATAAAACGGAGAAATGTATCCTATTGCATTCTAATATAAATAACACCAAACTTATTGAAATAACATCAAACATATTGCTAAAAAATGCCCACCCACCCCACCTCCCACTATCAAACCACAAAACAACCAACCCAAATTCCTAAGATATAATTGAATGTTTTATCCCTAAAAGCATATATATAAACTAAAATCTGATGTATAATACCGATTTTAGTGTCATTTTAGCATCATAGCTTCAATGCCACCAACTTATAAGTTTCTCATCATGAAAAGCATGGTTTAAAACTTTAATCCTGTTGTGAATAATTAAACATAAAAAAAAGCAAACATAATATTTAACAAATAAGATCCAAATATATCAAATGATAAAAACATGAGAGATGGTCAAACACAAAAATCCTAAAAGTTGAACCCAAAAACAGTCACACTCCGCCTAATAAAATACTGGGTGACGAGTCCTATATCAAATTAAACAGTAATCTTATCTGGTTCATTCTTAGCATCACTGTCGTTATGTCATTAATTACTAACCATCTAGTTTTTCATTAAGCTGATGCCAAATTTTATCTTTATTAATCAAACCCAACCAACATACTATGAAAGAAAATTAACTACTACAAGAAAGAAACTAAACATGCCACAAAGTAAGTACAAGAGTTTATCGAAAAACATCGACTACAAATAATCCACAAAGTGCAAGTTTAAAAGTAGACCGATAAATGCCAAGACTGAATGTAAAAGTACAAGCCCAATCGTAACCGAAAAAGTCCCTATCTAATGATAGAATGAAACAAGCGTCTACACAAAGATCCTACAGCAATCCACATAAGCTTCAACTGCGCGCCCTGTAGGAAGAATCAAGCCTGGCGCCCCTGTGGTAGGACACCTAAAAGTATTTTGAAAAATTTTTATAGCAAGGGTTAGAACCCAAAACATTTGAAAATATTTAGCAAGTGTATTTAAATGCAAGAAATGAGAATGAAAATGCTCCCCATTTTTAAATTAGTGCCGCACACTCAATCGAGTTTACCTCACCCCTCAACTAATGTGCACACCTAACGAATTATACATAATACACCTAGCCACTCTCCCCGTAACTAGCCTTGTCCCAAACTTTTGTACTAATCGCCTCACTATAATAACCCAAGTGAATATAGTACGTTTCTATGAGTTATTATACACATTAAATTTCATAAAACATCATTTCTCACTTTTAAATCATATAACATTCCCACGAGTTATATTATCTATACATTTCACACCATGTATATATATAAATTCTCGTATATAATTCTGCACCATATATACGTATCATATCTCAACATTCATACACATGTCGGATATAAATGCTATCACCAAATCTTAGGAGGCGATCATAGTTCCCCCGAAAGTGTCCTCTCCATATCATAACGGTCCCACCGCTAATATATGGACGTTATGGTCTGGGGAATATACTCACCCTACATTCTCTAGTTAGAAGACTCACCCACATCGCGCAACCTCCTATGATGGCATTAATATTGGTATGGCTTTACTATATATATTATTCACAAAAATATATATATAAATCATATATGTACTACATATCGACATATATATATAAATCCAGGCTATCGGAGTATTATGCCCATACCCAAGCCTAAGACATTTAATTATATTGTTCGACTTCATTTTAATTAATTACATACTAATTAATTCCCATTTTTTTAGCATAACCCTTTTAAATATACCCGGACTCTCTATCTCTCGACCCGAAATTCAATAGTTTCAATCCACCCTTCAATTTCATGAAATCAAGTATAATCACTTAAACAACAAGATTACAATATGCTAAATCATGAACTTGCATCTCCACTATCATGAAATCAAGTCTAATAAATTTTAAGGTTAGGTATTTTCAAATTAAACCCTAATTTAATATTCGATTTCATAATTCAGTTAGGGCAGGAACTATAAATTTCCAACACATCAGGTCTGAACCAGGGGAATTGCAGAAATCTGGCATCAATCATAGGTTGATCGAACGAAGAGCCCTCTCATTCGAACGACAGTGGATCTCATTCGAACGAAATACCATGTCGTTCGAACGACCTTGGTTTTTATTCTATCTCTCTCTTCTGCTCAAAAACCAGTCCGCCATTAACAAGTTTTAAACCTCTGTTATGAACATATTTCTGCATTAAAACGTCCCCAAATTAATCCTAAGTCCATTCTTTTGTTATAATAAATCTAGCCCAAACAAGATAATCAATTCAATCATCCAATTCATCAATCCTAAAAATCCCTACAGATTTATAACATTTATTAAAAGGAAATCCCCAATTTGCTCAAGAACAAACCCTAGAATTTAATTGAATTCCACCTCTTTTAATATGAAAAGATAGATGCAATTTAATAATCATAATTTAAACCACTTGCCTAAAAATGAAGATCTAGGGCTTTGAATAAATGTGTTGAATTGAAATTGAAACAATCTCTCCAAGATTCCCATGTTCCTTTTCTTTTTGGCTCTCCCTTTTGGTTTTTCCTCTTTTTAGTCTTCTAATGTGATTTAATGATACCTAAGCCTTGCACATTTGGGGTTAAAAACCCTATTAGCGTTTTTGGGCCTATGGGCCTTATGAAAAGGGTCCATAGTCTCTTTATGGAGCTCACATATGTCCAATTAGGCCCCAATACCCATTATATGCATATAACCGCTCATTTCAGGCTATTTCGACCCTACCGGACTCAACCACTCGCTTAAAATCTCCATCCGGAATAAGTTTCCCTAGAATAAGTTTCTAAAATTAACTCTCACCCCTTAACTTATTTAAATATATTCACTTTTAAATATTCCCATTAATTAGTTCTCATTAATTTATGAATTACTAATTACCGAAATAATTAATTAAAATAATAACCCATTAATTAAGAGGTGTTACATATTTCCCACCTTATAAGGGAATTTTGTCCCTGAAATTCGGGTGTACCTGTAGTAAATAGCTTTGGAGACTATTCCCACATGTCCTCCTCATGCTCCCAAGTAGACTCGTCGGCACTATGATGACCCTATTGAACCTGGACAAGCGGTACTACTTTGGATCATAACTTGCGCTCACTGCGATCTAAGATTTCTACTGGCCTCTCCTCGTAAGAAATATCGGGCTGTAAATCTATCTCCTCACGTGAAACATGCCAAAACTCCCTTGGACTACACTTATATTTCTTCAACGACGCCACATGAAATACATCGTGGATATGCTGAAGCTGATCGGGTAAACCCAAATGGTACGCTACGAGTCCAACTCTCTCAATGATGAGGAAAGGGCCCACATACCTTGGCACTAACTTCCCTTTTTACCAAATCTCATCACCCCTTTCATTGGGGATGCCTGCACTAACACTTGATCACCGATCTCTAACTTTACATTCTTTCGATTTGCATCCGCGTAGCTCTTTTATCTATCTTGGGCTATATTAATACTCCCCCGAATTAACTCAATCTTAGCAAACTTATCACAAAACATCTCCGTCCCCAAAAGTTTGTTGTCCCCCAACTCCAACCAACAAGCTGGTGAGCGACAAGGCCTACCGTACAACACCTCAAATGGGGTCATGCCTATGGTAAATTGGTACCAGTTGTTATACATGAACTCCACTAAAGGAAGGTAATGCTCCCAACCTCCCCCAAAATCAAGAATGCACATCCGTAGCATATCTTCGAGCATCCGATTCACCCTCTCTGTTTGCCCATCCGTTTGGAGGTGATAGGGGGTACTCAACCTCAACTCGGTGCCCATAGCCTCCTAGAGGCTCTGCCAAAAATGCGATACAAAAATATTGTCCCTATCGGACACTATATCAATCGGGACCCCGTGCAATCTGATTATCTCTGGGATGAACAGTCTCCATACTGCAAAGTCTCAAAATTCGTACGGACCGACAGAAAGTGGGCCACCTTGGTCAAATGGTCCACTATGACCTATAAGGAATTGTGACATCTCTATGAAACAGGTAACCCCTTCATGACGTCCATAGAGATGCTCTCCCACTTCCACACTGGGATCTCAAGTGGTTGCAACATCCTCGATGATTTTTTGTGATCTACCTTCACAAGATGACACATGACACACTTCGAGATGAACTCCACAGTGTCTCATTTCATCCCTGTCCACCAGTATTGCCTTCTCATGTCTTGTTACATTTTGCCCCCACCGGGATGTATCAAAAACTTGGAGCCACGAGCCTCCATCAACACGGCGTGTCTTAAATGTTCATCCTCTAGCACGACTAACTTCCCATTAAAGCATAGCCCACCTTCAGAGTTAATAGAGTAGGAATCTTCACCCCATGCTAGCAACTGTTTCACCCTATCCTGGCATAAATGATCATCTACCTGTGTCCGTACAACCCACATAACAATCCCGGGTGTGACTGCTAAAACCTCCATACATTCCCTTGCGACCTCATCGCCGTGCCCAAGTTCACTCCATTTCACCTTCCAAGCTATCGCTAAATCTTTCTTGGGCCATCGGCTCAATGCATCCGTAACTACATTGTCCTTACCAGGATGATATGGAATATCAAACTCATAATCCTTCACAAAATCCGAGCACCTCATTTGACTCATGTTCAAGTCCCTTTGATTAAACAAATATTGGAGTGATTTATGGTCCATGAACAAGGTGAACCTCTCCCGTGAAAGTTAATGCCTCCAAATTCGCAAGGCAAAGACGACTGCGACCAACTCTAAATCATGGGTGGGGTAATTCCTCTCATGGGGCTTTAGCTTTCGGGATGCATAAGCTATATCCTGCGAATCTTCTTGTTACAACACCCCCTAGTCCCTATAAGGACGCATCAGTGTAAACCCGATAATCCACACCTACTTTTGATAACGCCAAAACGGGGGTCGATGTTAGCTTGTCCTTTAACTCGTCGAACGCCAACTGACACTGATCGCTCCATACAAAGGGTACCCCTTTTCGAGTCAAATTGGTCAATGGCCCTGCTATCTTGGAGAACCCTCTGATGAAACGACGGTAATACCCAGCTAACCCTAAAAGCTCCTAATCTCTGTCGGTGTCATGGGCTGACCCCACTCCCTCACCACTGACACCTTGGCTGGGTCCACGAAATCCCCTGCTCTGACATAATATGGCCCAAGAACTGCACTTCTCGAAGCTAAAACCCACATTTCTCATACTTGGCATATAGTTGGTGATCCCGCAATGTCTGCAAGACTATACGGATGTGCTCAGAATGCTCCTCCTCCATGCGAGAATAGACCAAAATGTCATCTATGAACACTATGACAAACTGAACGAGAAAATATCTAAAAACTCTATTCATAAGGTCCATGAGTACCGTCGGTGCATTGGTGAGTCCTAATGGCATCACTCGAAACTCATACGAACCATACCGCGAGAGAAAAGAATTTTTTAGAACGTCTTCCTCCCGAATCCTTCAACTTATGGTACCCCGATCGTAAATCAATTTTGGAGAAGAATGATGACCCTCGCAACTGGTAAAAAAGATCATCAATCCTAGGCAGTGGATACTTGTTTCGGATCATCATCTTATTAAACTCCCGATAATCAACACATAAACGGAGTGAGCCATCTCTCTTCTTAACAAATAACACAGGAGCACCCCATAGCGATGTGCTCCGCCGAATAAATCCCTGACCTAAGAGTTGTTGAATCTGTTACTTCAATTCACGCATCTATGAAGGGTCCATGCATTAAGGCATTCGGGCTATCAGCCTAGTACCCGGTGCTAGGTCAATGACGAACTCAGTCTCCCGACAGGGTGGCAACCCCGGTATGTCCTGAAATATGTCCCCAAAGTCCCTCAGTAACGGAATCAAGCATATCGGAATCACCACCTCCTGTGAGGTCTCCTCCTCAAGGTAATATAAATGAGTGCGCGATCCTCCTTCAGGAAGGGGCATCGCCACTAAAACCATTTCCTACCCAAGGATACCGAACACTATGGCTTTGCCATAACAATCAACCATCACTCTATAATTGGCTAGCCAATCTCTACCCAAGATCATATCATAGCCCTCCAAATCCAAAACTAAGAGATCCGTCGTAAAAGTCAAACCCCAATCACAACGTCTACCCCCTTTAAATATAGTGAATAAGCGATCCACCCCTATCGGTGATTCCACACACATGAGTAGACTATAGGATGTGTCTAGTAACCTAACCACTCTAGCAAAATGGTTCATAACAAAAGAATACGATGCACCAGTATCAAGAATTCTACCAACATGACCATGGATAGGGAATATACCCTCAACTGCCGGCCATAAATGAAATAGTGTTTCTGAACATTTCCCTGATACTAACCCTGCTGGCCCTGACGTTGCGGTCCCTGAGGTTAGCCCTGATGGACACCCCCATTGTTCCCCTGGCCCTGGCGGCCCTAAGGAACCTGCTACTGATTTGGGCCCTGCTGGCCCAGCCTAAACCCCTATCCTCCAAATTGAAATCTCTTGGCGAGATTCCCCTGATGGTTATCCTCCCCCTATTGTGCACCACTCAAGGAACCTCCATTGGCCTTGCCCTACTAGCTCGGCTCCCCACCCCACTTGCTTCCCTTAAGATGGAAGCGATGATCCTAAAAATGAAGGAGGGCCACATTAACCACGTTTATGTAAGTCACAATAGCCGAATTCCCTATCAAATATTGCCTGATCCTCCAAGCTAACCCATCAACAAACATTGTCTTCTTCCTTTCCTCGTTGATCACATCATCTAGCATAAGCGTGGATAGACGAGTGAACTCATTCTCGTACTCGACAATAGATCTATCCCCTTGAGCCACCTCCCTCAGCCTCTTCCTCATCTCAGCCTCGACGGCTGGAGGAAAGTATTTGCGATCAAACTGCACCCAAAAATCTACCACAGTCATAGAATCTCTCTCTGTAATGGTAGTAGTGGACTCCCACCACTTCAAGGCATCACCCATCAGTATAAATGTTGCGAGAATCTGTCGTTGAATCTCTCCATAGTCTACCATCCATAAGTGCCTCTGTATGTCCCATCTCCACTTATAGGTTGCCATCACGTCCACAGTTCCCTGAAACTCCGGGGGATGACCTTTTTGGAAGGCCTCCCTAATCCTCTGCCACTCAGTCTGCCCCAGATGGACCTGGCCTACTGGAGCCACGTGTTGCGATCACTTCCACTGGGGAAACTAGGCTTCCATAGTGGTAATGGTGGAATTAACCGTTTGAGCTACAATGCCAGCTACCCGCTTAGTAGAAAAAATCCCTGTGACGGCTGCGGTTGCGACACATCTGCCACCTGGGGAGCCTCACATTATCCTCCCTGGGAGGCAACCCTCCAAGGTCTCCCTCACTCTCTTGTGGGAGGCATCTGAAATTTAGAACAAGTTGTATTAGTTCATAATTAATACAAATCTTGAAATAGCATAATTACGATAACCAGTAAACATAACATGAGTCAGCAGTCCTAACAATAGGGCTCTATGCCAAATAACGCAACGCTAAAACTAAAGAAACCTGCACAAATCCTACGGATAATACAACCTGATGCTTTGATACCATCGGTGACACCCCGCTTAATAAAATACTGGGTGATCAGTCCTATATCAAATTAAACAGGAATCTCATATGGTTCATTCTTAGCATCACTGTCGTTAAGTCATTAATTACAACCACCTAGTTTTTCATTAAGATGGTGCCAAATTTTATCTTTATTAATCAACCCAACCAACATACTAGGAAAGCAAATTAACTACTACAAGAAAGAAACTAAACATGCCACAAAGTAAGTACAAGAGTTTGTCGAGCAACATCGACTATAAGCAATCCACAAAATGCAAGTATAAAAGTATATCGATATATGCCAAGACTGAATGTAAAAGTACAAGCCCAATCATAATCGAAAAAGTCCCTATCTAGGGATAGAATGAAACAAGTTTCTACACAAAGATATTGCAGTAATCCACACAAGTTGCAGCTGCGTAACCTGTAGGAAGAATCAGGTCTGGCGCCCCTATGATAGGACACCTAAAAGGTTTTTGAAAATATTTTATATCAAGGGCTAGAACCCAAAACATTTCAAAATATTTAGCAATTGTATTTAAATGCAAGAAATGAAAATGCAAATGCTCTCCATATTTAAATTAGTGATGCACATTCACTTGAGTTTACCTCACCCCTCAACTAATGTGCACGCCTAACGAATTATTAATAATACACCTAGCCACTCTCCCCGTAACTAGCCTTGTCCCAAAATTTTGTACTAATTGCCTCAATATAATACCCCAAGTGAATATAGTACGTTTCTATGAGCTATTATACATTCCCACAAGTTATATTATCTATACATTTCACACCATGTATATATATAAATTCCCGTATATAATTTTGCACTATATATACGTATCATATCTCAACATTCACGCACATGTCAAATATAAATGCAATCACCAAATGATTAGGAGGCGACCATAGTTCCCCCCGAAAGTGTCCTCTCCATACTGTAACGGTCCCACACGTAATATACGGATGCTATGGCATGGGGAATATACTCACTCTACATTTGCTAGTCAGGGGACTCAGTCACATCGCGCAACCTCCTATGATAGCATTAATATTGGTATGGCTTTACTATATATATTATTCACACAATATATATATAAATCATATATGTACTACACATCGACATATATATAGAAATCCGGGCTATCGGAGTATTATGCCCATACCCAAGCTTAAAACATTTAAGTCTATGGTCCGACTTCATTTTAATTAATTATACACTAATTAATTCCTATTATTTTAGCATAACCCTTTTAAGTATACCCGGACTCTCTATCTCTTGGCCCGAAATTCAATAGTTTCAATCCACCCTTCAATTTCATGTAATTAAGTCTAATCACTTAAATAACATGATTACAATATGCTAAATCATGAACGTACATCTCCAATTTCATGAAATCAAGTCTAATAAATTTCAAGGTTAGGTACTCTAAAATTTAACCCTAATTCAACACTCAATTTCATAATTCAGTTATGGCAGGAACTGTAAATTTCCAACATAATAGGTCTGAAGCAAGGGAATTGCAGAAATATGGCAACCATTAGAGATGGTTCGAACGAAGAGCCCTTTCATTCGAACAATAGTGGATCTCGTTCAAACGAAATACCATGTCATTTGAACGACCTTGGTATTTCTTTTCTCTCTCTCTCTTCTGCTCAAAACCCAGTCCGCCATTAACAAGTTTTCAACCTCTGATATGAACAGATTTCTGCATTAAAACATCTCCAAATTCATCCTAAGTCCATTCTTTTGTTATAACAAATCTAGCCCAAACAAGGTAATCAATTCAATCATCAAATTCATCAATCCTAAAAATCCCTACAAATTTATAACTCCTATTAAAAGTAAATCCCCAATTTGCTCAAGAACAAACCCTAGAATTTAATTGAATTCCACCTCTTTTAATTTGATAAGATAGATGCAATTTAATAATCACAATTTAAACCACTTGCCTCAAAAATGAAGATCTAGGGCTTTGAATGAAGGTGTTGAATGGCAATTGAAACAATCTCTCCAAGATTCCCAAGTTCCTTTTCTCTTTGGCTCTCCCTTCGACTTTTTCGTCTTTTTAGTCTTCTAATGTGATTTAATGATGCCTAAGCCTTACACATTTGGGCATAAAAACCCGATTCACGTTTTTGGGCCTATGGGCCTTATAAAAAGGGTCCATACTCTCTTTATGGAGCTCACATATGTCTAATTAGGCTCAATACTCATTATAGGCATATAACAACTCATTTTGTGCTATTTCGACCCTACTGGACTCAACCGCATGCTTAAAATCGCCATCCAGAATAAGTATCTAAAATTAACTCTCACTCATTAACTTATTTAAATATATTCACTTTTAAATATTTCCATTAATTAATTATCATTAATTTATGAATTACTAATTACCGAATTAATTAATTAAAATAATAACCCATAAATTATGAGGTGTTACAAAAACATTAAAAGTTGAAATAAAAATTATACAGTCATACCATGAATATCTCAACACTAATAATCAAAGCCTATACAAAGTAGAGAGGCACCAAGTTAGTACCTGAAAAGAAAAAAAACTCTCACAAATGAAACTAACAATAGTAAAGATTTGTAATGAAACCTCAGCAATAGTACATATTTTTAATGACACCCCAATAATGCTTTGACATTTACCAAGACAAATGAAAAAATTGAAATTAAGTGTAAAAATCATACTCGTTGCAATGAAACATTTTCTCCATTGATCTGGGGTTAAAAATCATACACTGAAAATAATTTGTTGTTGTGGGTGTTGTGGACCTCGCTAGATCTGGGGTTAAAAATCATACCTGTTGTAAGTTCATAAACCCCAAATCAAAATTTCAAAATACCCCAAACCTAAAAATGTGTGTGTGTGCGGGTGTGTGTGCATGTGTGTAAGAATGTGATAAAGAGAGGATGAGGCGGAGGAGCAGGCAGAGGCAGAGGGGGAGATGATCAGGTTTCCAATTCATAAACCCCAAATAAAAATTTCAAAAAACAAACAAATCTAAATGTGTGCTTATGTTTGCATGTGTGTAAGAGTGTGAGAAAGAGAGGATGAGGCAGAGGAGTGGGTAGAGGCAGAGGGGGAGCCGATCGGGTTGCATACAGAGGAGTGAGAGGGAGAGACAGTAAAGGGGGGAGGGGCGACAACGATGGAAATAAGGGTTTGGTTATGTGGGGAAGTGAAAGTTGGGTTTGGTTTGCTTTGGAATAGAATTTTCACCGAGGGATGTGAATGTAGGAGTGGGGGAAGGATTTGGGGTTCAAAGGTTTTTCTCTTCATGTTCCATGTCACAATGCTTAAATCGTGACATGGCATAATGTAAGACCCTTAGATGACCCCATAAAATTCGATCTCAACTGTTCATTTGATGGAACAGTAAAACACCCTCCTCACTTATTTTGTGTGTGTGTGTGTGTGTGTGTGTATATATATATATATATATATATATATATATATATATATATATATATATATATATATACAGTGGTGGAGCCACGAATTTCTAATGGATGGGACACAATAATAAAATGACGGGTGTTTGGGAGCTGTAGCCCCCAATTTTTTTTAGGGTTATTCAAAAATCTAAACAAAGATAAATATTCACTTAATATTGGTGGGTGGAGGCATCACTCCAACGAAATTTTTTTTCATGAGTCCTTTTAAAATACTTTAGACATAAATGAGGTTCAGTACTAAATCCTATCCAAAATGCATTATTATACCCAAATAATGAAACTTAAGATACAAAACAATAACAAAGGCTAAAGAGCTATAATCACCATTTGGGATTTTTTTGGGTAAAGAGAAAAAATACATATAACAGCAAAGAGATCCATAATAGCAAAAATACATATAATAACCATTTCAGCGGTTTATGGTTTCAACACCATTTGGTAAATACCTACAACAACAGGTAACAACAAAGTTGCAAAGTGATGTATAAATCAATGGTGATGGAGCAGCTAGCCGGAGAAATGAGAGAAAAAGGAACGGTCATTTTTTGAGTATTTTTAATTTTGTGACAAACTGAGTTGTGTATTATGAGTAGGTTTTAATATTTTTTTTGAGTTTTATAAATTTACGCAAAACTTTTTGAGTTTTACAAATTTACACCCCCAATTTTTTTCTAAAGGGCACTTGCCACCACCAGCCTTAGTGTGGCTTCGTCCCTGTATATATATATATAGTAGGAAACTTATGTATGTCATAAGATGGAACTATGATGTCATCTTTATGAGTTTTTCTGCACTACCTATTTTACCCCTTACAAATTTGGATTCCCCCTCTTTTTACACACTCTAATTTATTTGCCCCTTCTCTTCAAAATTTAAAATCAGGGGTAAAGAAGTAAACTTACCAATGTCAAACTATCTCACACTCTCTAACCACACAAAACACATTCAAACCCTCCATCCCACATCTCTGCTCTCCCGATTCACCCAAACCCTAGCTTTATTCTCTCCCTTCTACGCCGCTCTCCCTCATCCACCTCTCTACCTCACACATGCTCCTACAGGTAATCTTTTCCACACCTTCAATTTGTTCTAAGCTTTTATATGGATGTGTTTTGGCCTACCTTTGTATATTTTTGGTTAGATTTTGTATAACTAACAATATTTTTCGCATTTTGATGTAATAATATTTTTTGTATTTTGCACTTCAAATCTGAGGTGTATTTTTCGTATTTTGGATGTTGGTTGTTGTCTTTCCAGTTAGGGATCAAGGATGATGATGCTAAGAATCAGCACCACCAGGTAAAGTGTTTTCAAGATCAATATAGGAATAACAATGGAAGCACAGTTATATAAATAGATAAGAGAATGAGATGAGGATAAGAGGAATCAACACCGGAATATAAGTGGTTCAGCCAATCTGGCCTACGTCCACTGTGAGTGTGTGAGTAATATCACTGCATGAAGGCACTAATGGCCATGGATACAATCTATCAAGTTTTCTCTCTCTACTGTATATTTAGACAGAGTTTTTGCTAGGATTGAGTAACTGGGATCCTTTTGCAAGGTAGGGGATGATCCCTATATATAGTGCCTAGGGGGTGTAATGTACCGCCCATGCATGTAATGAGCATGTGTGTGGTAGCCTCACCAATGTGGGAGTGCCATCTGTCACTGCCACGTGTAAGTAATGATGATGAAATATTCTCCCCATGTGTGGAGAATAATCTTGTTACAACTGATTTGTGCCCATGTGTCCTTATCCAAATGTCAACAGATGCTCGGCTGCCATATTGGTGGATGACCTCGGCCTGGGAGAGGCCGAGCTGTAAAGGCTTGATGTCCGTTCAATCCGAGATGTGTCATAGGGAGTCTCGACCTGATCTCAGCCGAGACTTATGTTGGGGTCGGCCCCAGCCGAGGTTGTACATATAGCATGCTGACGATTAGAGGCTTCTTGTCACCTCGGCTCAAGCCGAGGTTGGACTGGTTTCATGAAGGTTACCAAGGCTCCTTGTCACCTCGGCCCACTATCGGCCGAGGTTGCCATACCCAGGTATATGAGGATGCTATTAATGCCTGCGATGCGCGTAGGGTCCATGCCTGTGATGCTGTGGAAGTGTCGGCATGGGCTGACCTTACTAAGGCCGAGGGATGATATTGTGGGCCCATGGCTTATCTAGGGTCTATCAATATCTCGGCCCAAGATGAGGTTGGTGTCTCAAGGCCGAGGTTACACTTGGGGCATATCAATCACCCCCCAGCCCTTAGTCATATGCGAGAGCAAGTGGCTAGGGGATTACTACACCTCCGAGGCCTGTTCGTCATAAGTTAATACCTGCATGACACCTGTCCATGCTAGAGCGTACGTACTTGGCTGGCGTGTGCTGTAAGCCATCCCTTGGGGTTCCCAAGGCAATGATGTGCCTTGGGAAGTGTGCCCACGCATTTAAGGGTTTGAACCCTTCTTTTTCTTTTTCTTCTCCATTTCCCCTCCTGTACGCGTTTTGCTCTAGCGATTTCTTCCTGCGATTTTCTCTCTCTACAGCTTCTTCAATCAGAGCTCTTCTGCAAAGTTTTCTTGCGAGTTTTCTTCGCTTCATCCATCGATTCATCTTCAGGTACTTCTTCCTTTCCATTTCCTTTGTTTCTGGTATTTGGTTTGCATTTTCCGGCGAGTTTTTAAGTTTCCCGGCGAGTACCATATTTTCTGGCGAACTGTGTTTGCCTTAAACTTCCAAGTTTGATCTTCAAACTCCTTCACTTTACAAGTCAATCGTGTTTGTAGTTTTAGGAGTTTTTCCCAAGTTTAGAGTCATCCTCTGATGCTCAGACCTTTATACCAGCTTCTTGAGGATTTCCCCTCTCTCAGAGAGAAGGCCCTAGAAAAAATTAGGCAAATAGAGAGAGCTCAAGAGGAAGCTCGTAGGTCACAAGAGTTTCCCATTAGACCCTTGTTTCCACCACCTCTGAGGGTTATATATCCTGACCCCCCGGAGAACTTCTATTATACAGGGGTGCCTGCTGATCCAACACCTATGTCTAAGTCTAAAGCTTCTACCTCAGACCCCATGTCAGTGGACTCTTTCCAGGAAGCTATGGATTTCACACCTCGGCCTGATCAGGCCCCTGATCAGGCCGAGGTATCCAGCCGAGCTTCATCCCATAATGGCTCCAGCACCTCAGCCTCTTCTTCAGAGGTTGAAGTGCTTGAGCCGAGTGTGGCTGTGCCACCCATTCTTGATGCCATCCCTCTGTCGGCCGTCACAGGGGAAGAGTTCGCTCAGAGATTCCCTAGTAACCCATCTACATCTGCTCCGGCCGACGTTGAGCTTGATGATGATGAGGATGCTGAAAGCGATGTTGATACCTCTGAGGCGGCCGAGTTCGAGAGCACAGTCACTGAGGCTAATCTTATGTGCTTTAGATACTTGTACTCCATCAGTCCTTCCATCAAATTAAGGAGACCTCTGAGGGAAGAGAGGGCCTATCATGGCCGAGATGGGGAAATCTGCTTGTACGAGCAGATATTTAAGTTGGGGTTTCGCCTACTCATTCATCCCATCATCAAATCCATTCTCTCTTACATCAACTTGGCCCCCTCACAGCTATCTCCCAATGCCTGGAGAGTCATCATAGGGGCCATTATTCTTTGGAGGGAAGTTCACCACTCTGACCTCCCAGTTCAGGTCTTTGTTGGTTGTTATGTCCCGACCTCGGCCAAAAACCATCCGAGCTACTATCATTTTGCGGCTCGGAGGCCTGAGAAGAAGATGCTGCAAGTGACCCAGACCTCAAATCATAACTGGAAGCCTCATTATTTTTTCGCCTCAGGGCCATGGGAATTTGGCCCATGCGTTCCCTCATCCACACTGGAGCCGAGGATACCCCTCAAATGGGGTAAGGTCTCCATGTCTGCCAGGGCCGACCCTGGTCTAAGTCTTCAGAATATGCAGAAGGTGAAGGCCCTGCAGGACCAAGGGGCACATGGTCTGTTTGTGAAGTTCGAACATTTGCTGACCCCCTAGTATCTCTCGGGGACGAGCCTGGGTGGAGGTCCCCTTGTTGATTTTGGTAAGAATTTTTATTTCAAGTCTAACCTCTGAACTCATTCATGTCTGATTTCTGACCTATATCTTTTAACTTTTGCAGAGCGACCACAAGACATCCCAGACGAACTGTGGGACATGGCTGCTCCGAGCTTGATGAGGCTTGCTAAAAAGGCTGGTCTGAACGCTCCTCCCCCAGCTCCCACAACATCCAAATCTCAAGCTTCCAAGAAGAGGGCCCCAGAAGCCCATGCCTCTGAGGATCAGAGGCCGACCGTGAGGCAAAAGAAGGCTTCAGATGCTGCACTTCCAATTTCTTCAGCCGACATCCTGATGGCTCGTTTGGATCAGCTGAAGTTGATTGATAGTGTGGTCGGCAACAGCAGGCAGGCTATGGACGCACTCGCCTCTGTAATGACCGAGGCCGACAAGCGTTTCTAAAGAGCTATGGACACTTCCTTGCTGGTTGAGTTCGACCTTCACAGAGCCGTCCAGGTATGATTTGTTCCCATGTCAAAATTTTCCAAGTGCAACATCTGACTTTTCTCCCGCTTAACCTCTTCATTAAATGTACAGGGAGTGACTACCATGTATCAGCTATCGAACTGGGCTATGAGGAAATTGCCCCTTATTCAGAAGGGGCAAGAGGCCGAAAAGGTTGAGAGTGCCCTGAATGCCGAGGTTGACCGTCTGAAGTCAGAGCTGCAAAACTCTGAAAATAATGTCAAGGGGTTGGAAAAAGACATCTCTCTGCTCGTAAAGGATCATGCCAAAGCCCTGAAGGCCAAAGATGATGTCCTGCAGTAGAAGGTCAGCGCGGCTGTCAAAGCTGCCCTTGAAGATGCCTCCCCCAAAACAATTTCTGAGTATAAAGGCTCAGACGAGTTCATGGGTTTTGGCTTTGAATATCTTGAAAGAGGTATCAAAGCCACTACCAAATGGGCTGGAGTCAGAGAGAAGGAGGTTGGCACTCTAAAGGCCTCTGACTTTGTGGGTCTCGGCTTTGCTGACCCTCAATTTGCTCAGGCACTTCAAGAGGTAGAGGACGAGGCTGCTGCTCCAGCCGAGACTGCAACTCTGGGAGGGACCGTGCTCGGAGGGATAGACCATGATGATGATGTGGCCGAGGTGACCAACGCTGATCAAGTCAACCCAGCCGAGACTGTTAATGTTCCCCCTTCAGACCTTTAGTCTTTTTTAACTTGTAACAAAAATTTGTATTTTGTAACTTATAACTCCTCGGTATTATGTAAGGAATATTTGTAATCAATGTCTCTGAATGCCACATGATCTCTTCCTGTTACTAAATGTCAATCTCTTCTATTATTTTGTTGCAGTGTTCTTGCTTATACTCAATAATTCTGGCCTCAGGTCTCTTCACCACTGAATTGTAATTAGGCTCTGAGGTCATCACCTAAGATGTTAGCCCCATAATTCACCAAATTAATGATGTTAAGAGTCTGAGGTCAACTGCTAAGGTGTCTGAGCTCAGACCTCGTCACCACCGAGTGATGTTATGAGGGTCTGAGGTCATCACCTAAGATGTTATCCTCAATTCACCAAGTTAATGATGTTAAGAGTCTGAGGTCATCTGTTAAGGTGTCTGAGCTCAGACCTCGTCACCACCGAGTGATGTTATGAGGGTCTGAGGTCATCACCTAAGATGTTATCCTCAATTCACCAAGTTAATGATGTTAAGAGTCTGAGGTCATCTGTTAAGGTGTCTGAGCTCAGACCTCATCACCACCGAGTGATGTTATGAGGGTCTGAGGTCATCACCTAAGATGTTATCCTCAATTCACCAAGTTAATGATGTTAAGAGTCTGAGGTCATCTGTTAAGGTGTCTGAGCTCAGACCTCGTCACCACCGAGTGATGTTATGAGGGTCTGAGGTCATCACTTAAGACGTTAGCCTCATAATAAATTTCACCAAATTAATGATGTTAAGAGTCTGAGGTCATCTGCTAAGGTGTCTGAGCTCATACCTCATCACCACCGAGTGATGTTATGAGGGTCTGAGGTCATCACCTAAGATGTTATCCTCAATTCACCAAGTTAATGATGTTAAGAGTCTGAGGTCATCTGTTAAGGTGTCTGAGCTCAGACCTCGTCACCACCGAGTGATGTTATGAGGGTCTGAGGTCATCACTTAAGACGTTAGCCTCATAATAAATTTCACCAAATTAATGATGTTAAGAGTCTGAGGTCATCTGCTAAGGTGTCTGAGCTCAGACCTCGTCACCACCGAGTGATGTTATGAGGGTCTGAGGTCATCACCTAAGATGTTATCCTCAATTCACCAAGTTAATGATGTTAAGAGTCTGAGGTCATCTGTTAAGGTGTCTGAGCTCAGACCTCGTCACCACCGAGTGATGTTATGAGGGTCTGAGGTCATCACCTAAGATGTTATCCCCATGATTCACCAAATTAATGATGTTAAGAGTCTGAGGTCATCTGTTAAGGTGTCTGGGCTCAGACCTCGTCACCACCGAGTGATGTTATGAGGGTCTGAGGTCATCACCTAAGATGTTATCCCCATAATTCACCAAATTAATGATGTTAAGAGTTTGAGGTCATCTGCTAAGGTGTCTGAGCTCAGACCTCGTCACCATCGAGTGATGTTATGAGGGTCTGAGACCATCACCTAAGATGTTATCCTCATTTCACCAAGTTAATGATGTTAAGAGTCTGAGGTCATCTACTAAGGTGTCTGAGGTCAGACCTCTTCACCACCGAGTGATGTTATGAGGGTCTGAGGTCATCACCTAAGATGTTAACCTCATAATAAATTTCACCAAATTAATGATGTTAAGAGTCTGAGGTCATCTGTTAAGGTGTCTGAGCTCAGACCTCGTCACCACCGAGTGATGTTATGAGGGTCTGAGGTCATCACCTAAGATGTTATCCCCATAATAAATTTCTGATCTAAGAATGAAGCAAGAACTGTCATGGAAATTGATCTTTATTAATAATCTCTTCTCAATAAGATAGTACATTTACATAAAATTCTACGCAACATCATATGTAATATCTCTTGAGATGGTCAACATTCCAGGGGTTAGTGAAGGGTTCTCCTTCTAGGTTTTCTAGCCTGTAAGTGTCAGGCACAACCTCTTCCGTTACTTTGTAGGGGCCATGCCAGTTTGGGTGTAACTTGTTTGCCTTCTGTAGGGTCTTCTTTAGCACTAGGTCTCCCACTGCAATGGGTCTTGACTTCACCCTCTGGTTGTAGAATTTCGCTGCCCTCTGCTGGTAGGCTGCTTTTCTGACCTCTGCGTCTTCCCTTCTTTCTTCGATAAGTTCCAGGTCTAGTCTTCTCTTCTCCCCATTGCTGTCAGGGTCGTAGGTCTAAATCCGATGAGTCGGAAGTCCTACCTCCGTTGGTATGACGGCCTCTGAGCCATGTGCCAGTATGAATGGGGTTTCTCCTGTTGGTGTCCTTGTCGTGGTTCTGTAGTCCCATAACACTGCACAGACCTCTTCTGTCCATCTCCCCTTCGCATCTTCTAACCTCTTCTTGATTCCATCCAAGATTGTTCTGTTTGCGACCTCGGTCTGGCCGTTTTCCTGAGGCCGACCAGGAGATGAGAAGAATTACTTAATCCCCACTCTTAGGCAATACTTTTCTAAGGAGGAGTTCTTGAACTGGGTCCCATTATCTGAGATGAGAGTGTTCGGGAGGCCATATCTCCATATGATGTTCTTCCAAATGAACAGGAAGGTCTTCTGCTCTGTAATTGTTATCATCGGTTCTGCCTCCACCCACTTTGAAAAGTAATCAATGGCAACTATCAAGAATCTATAGTTATTGGCAGCTCTTGGCAAAGGTCCTACTAAGTCAATTCCCCATACCGCAAATGGCCATGGAGAAGAGATTGACGTCATAGGCTGATGAGGTTGATGAGGGATAGTGGCGAACCTTTGACATTTGTCTCACCTCTTCACATAGTCTACCGCGTCCTTAGACAAGGTAGGCCACCAGTATCCCTGAGTGATGATCCTCTTGGCTAAGGGCCTTCCCCCTATGTGGCTAGAGCAAGAACCTTCATGAACCTCATGAAAGACCTGGGGGACTTCCATGGGATGCACGCATCTGAGGAGAGGCAACAGAAACCCTTTTTTGTACAAGACGTCTCCTACTATTGAGAACTTGGAAGCCCTGTATCTCAACTTTTTCCTTTCCGTCTTGGACTCAGGTAGCTCTCCGTCTCTTAGGTATCTGACGAGCGGGTCGATCCATGAGTCTCCTAGGTTCACATTATGACAAGGGCTACATACCTCGTCCTCCTCGATGCTTGCTTTTCCTAAGACCTCGATTGGAATGGTCCTTCCCAAATCTGTCTTCATTGCCGAGGCCAGCCTTGCCAATGCATCAGCGTGATTGTTTCTCAATCGAGGCACTCTCTTCAGCTTTGCTTCTTCAAAATACTCTAACAACCCTCTTACCTTCTTCAAGTACTTGGTCATCCTTTCGTCTTTAGCCTCGTATACCCCCAACACTTGATTGACAACCAACCTTGAGTCGCTATGGAGTAGGAGTCGCTTTACTCGAAGAGTTGTTGCCAATAAGAGACCTGCTATCATGGCCTCATACTCGAACTCATTGTTAGAAGCTTGGAAGTTGAATCTCAAGGCGTATTCAATGTTGGCGCCATCTGGAGCCGAGATTATTAGCCCCGCGCCTCTTCCACTGTCACAGGAAGAGCCATCATCGAAGAGGCTCCATACGTCTGCATCTGATGAGAAGACCCCTTCTCTCATAACCCCTTCTTGAAGACGTATCGATCCTCTTCGTTCTCTTCCACTCTGCTCCGAGTTTTGCCTGGGATGACCTCTTCTCGGCCTCGGAAGATGTTCGGTGCAGTCTCTTCTGAATCTCAAAAGACACTACGGTTCGTCTCTTCGCAGTCATCTAAGCCTTTCTCTGTCTCGGCGTCTTCCAAACCTCTATCGGCCTCTTCCCAGGTGAACTCTGCGATGAAGTCTATGAGTGCCTGCCCCTTGATGGATGTCCTAGGCTGGTAGGTAAGATCATACTCTCCCAGCTCGATGGCCCAGGTCATCAATCTTCCGGACTTCTCAGGTTTGTGCAGAACCTGCCTTTGTGGGGAGTCAGTGAGGACTACCATGGAGTGGGCTTGGAAGTAAGGCTTCATCTTCCTTGAGGCATGTATCAGGGCATAAGCCAACTTCTTCATCCGGGGATAATTCTGTTCAGACCCTTGAAGAGCCTTACTGTTGAAGTACACAGGCCTCTGTATTCCATCCTCTTCCCGTATGATGGCTGCGCTGATGGCTGATTCAGAGACTGCTAGATACACAAACAACATTTCCCCCGTGATGGGCCGAGACAGTAATAAGGGAGACCCTAAGTAGGACTTGAGTTGGTTGAAGGCTTTTTCACACTCTTCGTCCCATTGGAAAGCCTTTATCAGAACTTTAAAGAATGGAAGACACTTGTTCGTTGCCCTAGAAACAAACCTGTTAAGGGTAGCCACTCTTCCCGTGAGTCTCTGGACATCCTTAATACTCCTAGGAGTCTTCATGTCGAGTAAGGCCTTGATTTTCTCAGGGTTTGCTTCAATCCCCCTCTGATTAACGATGAACCCCAGGAACTTCCTGGCTCCTACCCCGAAGACACACTTCGCTGGGTTGAGCTTCATTCTGTACGAGTCCATGACATCGAAGGTCTTCTCAAGGTCCGCTATGTGAGTGCAGGCTTTCAAGCTCTTCGTTAGCATATCGTCTACATACACCTCCATGATCTTACCTATTTGCTCCTCGAACATCTTATTGACAAGACGTTAATACGTTGCCCTCGCATTTTTCAGACCTAAGGGCATCACCTTATAGCTGTACGTCCCTTTGTCAGTAATGAAGGCTGTCTTCTCAGAATCTTCAGCATCCATGAAGATTTAGTTGTAGCCTGAATAAGCATCCATGAAGCTCATTAGCTCATGCCCTGCCGTTGCGTCCACCATCTGGTCTATCCTAGGTAAGGGATAGCTGTCTTTCGGGGAAGACCTGTTCAGGTTAGTGAAATCTACACACATTCGCCACTTCCCATTGGCCTTAGGCACGATGACTGCATTTGAGAGCCACTCCGGGTAGGTGACCTCTCTTATGAACTCAGCCTCTTCCAACTTTTTCACCTCTTCCCGGATGGCGTCATACTTCTCCCTGGAGTACACTCTTCATCTCTGCTTGATCGACTTGGCATCTCTGTCCACGTTGAGCTTGTGGCTCATG
Source organism: Sambucus nigra (assembly GCA_949130495.1). Classification (NCBI taxonomy): domain Eukaryota; kingdom Viridiplantae; phylum Streptophyta; class Magnoliopsida; order Dipsacales; family Adoxaceae; genus Sambucus; species Sambucus nigra. The sequence goes on along the minus strand of OX422219.1, from coordinate 89,052,533 downwards.
ACCTCAGGGTCGATGCCAGACATGTCTGCGTGACTCCATGCGAAGACACTTTGTCTCTTCCTGAGGAAGTTTATCATCTCTTCCTTGATTCCTGGTTCTAGGGCCTTACCGACCTGGACGGTTTTTTCCGGCTCGTCCTCATTGAGGACGATGGATTCTACCTCTTCCACGGCCTCACCCTTCTTCAATTTTGTTTCGTCTCTTGGGTCAAGAGTGTCAATGCTGTAAGTGGTGGTTGCTCTCTTATGGGCCTCTCTCTCTTCGGACGAGTTGAAGTAACACTCCCGCGCCGTGGTCTGGTCCCCTTTCACTTCCCCTACTCCATAAGGAGTCGGGAATTTTAGCATCTGATGGACCGTCGACGGCACGGCTTCAAACTCTTTGAGGGCCACCCTTCCTACGATGAGGTTGTAGGCCGAGAAAACGTTTTCGTCCATGACGAAAAATTTTATCTTCTTGGTCAGCCTCTTAAGACACTCGTCCCCCATCCGTACATCCACCTCATACATGCCCAATGGGTGCACCTTTTCACCACTGAAGCCTATCAAGGGGTGATGATAGGGCACCAGCCTTGCCCTGCTAAGACCCAAGCTCTTGAAGCAAGGCCAGGACATCACGTCTACTGAGCTTCCCCCGTCTATGAGGATCCTCCCTACCTCGCACCCATGCACCCTTGTTGTTATGACCAAAGGGTCATCATGGGGGGCTAAGATGCCCTTGAAGTCGAGTCTGGAGAACCCCACTACGAGGGTGTCCATGTCTACCTTCTTCCTCTTCTGCACGGTATCGTAAGACGTTAGATTCACAACCTCAAGCTTGGCCACTAACCTGGCCTCTGCTACGTGAGCCTTCATATCGGCTACCTCAGAGCCACCTCCTACAAATCCCCCACATATGGTGCTAACACCAAAGGAGATCATACCGACCCTCTTCACCGGGGTGTTGTCATCCTTTGGCGGAAGATCCGGGTCGTCTTCATCATCTCCCTCTGAATCATCGTTCCTTCTGGCCGGGACATCGCCACGGCATCTGTCATTTCTTCTCTTCTTAGGGTCTTCTCTTCCACCCTTCGGAGCCTTGCCATCCACATACTTCCTCAGCTTTCCAGATTTCAGCATCTTCTCAATCTCATCCTTTAAAGCGAAGCATCTATCTGTGACATGGTCGTGATCCTGATGGAACTCACACCATAGGTTTTTGTTCCTCTTATGTGGCGGGGCCTTCAGTTTCTCCGACCACCTCAGAGTCCGGTCGGTCTTAATCTCATTAAGGATGTGTTCACAGCTCACAGTCAGAGGAGTGTAATGAGAGAACTTGTCATCTCCTGACCTCTTCTTCCTCTCTTTCTTACCTTGGGGCCTTCCTGTGCTACCGCGGTTCTCCTCCTCATACTTGGCTGCCATCGCCTCTTTCGTATTCATCACCTTCCCTGCGGTTTCCAGCAGCTCTGCCATAGACCTGGGGGGGTCTTCCGCCAATTTCCACAGTAGCTTCCCCTTCTGGAGGCCTCCTATAAGGGCGGTCATGGCTATGCTCTCTTCATAATCTTCCACCTCCAACTTCTCTTTGTTGAATCTTGCTATGTAGTCTCTTAGGCTTTCACCCTTAGCCTGTTTGACATACAGTAGGTGGGTAGTCTTCTTTTGGGGTCTTACCCCAAAGCAGAAGTTGTGGATGAACTGCTCAACCAAGCCTTTGAAGTTCTCAATTGAGTTCTTCGGAAGGGAGGTGAACCAACTATTAGCTGCCCCTGTCAAGGTCCCTGAGAAGGCCCTACACTTCATCTCATCAGGGATCGAGTAAATGTCTGCTTTCGACTGATACATCTTGATATGGTGCACAGGGTTAGTGCTGCCATCATACTTGGGAGTCACTGTAGGAGGCTTGAACTTAGCTGGGGTTGGGAACCCTACTATCCTAGCCACAAATGGGGATCCCTCTAAGTAACCCCTCTGTAATGGGTCCCTACTTTTAATGAGGTCTCCTATCTTCTCCTCGAGGCGTTGGATGGAATCATTCCAGGGTCTTCTGTCATCAACTTGGCCGAGGTTATCCCCTGCCACCTCCCTGCGATGGACAGAGGGTTCCCCAGCCACAACACGTTGACTGTTGACCTCTTCCTGTTCCCTAGCTCTTCCTTCACAGGGTCGGCCTTGGTCTGGAAGACCTTGCCTACCCCCTCTCTGAGAGCCTGCTGCGCTCCTCGACCTTGATAGCCTGTGTCTTAGGTCATTCACCGGGCCCAGCCTCTCGAAGGCCGACCCTCTGCTCAACCTATCAAAGGCCAACCCTCTTCGTTGGGCCTCTTCTCTTCCTCGGCCGACACATCCTTGACTCTGCCTAAGAGGTCGTACAGTGTTATCTGACACCTCATACGTCTCCCAGCAGTCTTCTGGGGCCTCTTCAGCTTCTAGGTCATCATACCTATCCTCTGGGCAAGGGTTTCCCTGCCTCCCTAGGCGCAAGCGCCTAGGGTTAGCAACGTCCCTTCTCCGCTGGGGTGCAGGCTAGTCCTTCATTGGCGCCTGGGGTGGTCCCCTAGGGTGGTCCCTTCTCCGCTGGGGTGCAGGTTGGTCCTTCATCTCCATATTATAAGTGAATAATGTGTGTTTATGGTGTTTTTCACTCTCTTATATATATATATATTTTTTTTAAACACTAATATTTTTTAACTGTATTTGCAGATTTAACTTCTGTAGGTCGTTTGAACAGAGTAGCACTAAGGCTTTGCTCTAACCGAAATTATTGCATCATTTCAAATAGAGTAGACACTAAGGAAGAGTTCAGTTGGGTCGTTTGAACATACTAATTAAAGTTAAGATTGTATTTGTTGGTGAGAAAATGTAATTACTCGAATTTCATTGTTTAATATTGTGAAATAGGTCATTATTGGTGAAATGCGTCCATGTTATGGTGAATTTAGGTAATTTCACTTCTCATGTTGTTGAACTCATGTACTTTTATTTCCAGTTCTGTGGTGAAATTAGTATGTTCATATTTACATATTTTGTTCATATCTACATATCGAGTATAGTTTGTGAAATTGGCTTGTTTAGTAGTTATGTTTAGTGTGGTCGTATGAGGTTTTGATGTTATATGAAGTTATGGGTTAATATGGCAGTGGTGTTGGTTTGTCCTTCTTTTTCTCTTCTTTTTTTATTGACTCTTTTTACTTGAATTTTAGATGTTGCAAAGTGATAAGACATATGGTATAATCATGTGTTAAATTTTAGATGTTTAATGTGTTTATTCATGTGTTATATTATGGTGTGCCACCTATATTGATAATTTATTTCCTCAATATATTGAGAATGTATTTATTTTTCATGTTTGCAAAACAATGGACCCTCTATGATTATATAATTATATAGTTCATCTTCATTTATGTTTTCAGTTTTGCGTTCTAGGATTTGGGTTTGTTCACCATTGATCCTTTTTATTGGTTCTGTGAACATTAAACATACACTGTGGTGGTTTGTTCAGTAGTTCTATTCTGTGTGGTGGTATGAGGTTTTAATGTTATATGATGTTATGGTTTAATATGGCCGTAGTGTAGGTTTATCCTCCTTTTTCTCTTCTTTTTTATTGACTGTTTTTATTTAGATTTTAGATGTTGAAAAGTGACAAGACAATGGGACATATGGTATAATCATGTTAATATTATTAGTTCAAATGATTATTTATTTCTTCTTGACATGTATTATTATTTGCATGAACGTAAGTTCTAAAGAGTTTATTTGTAGTAACCAACATTTTCACTTTGTTTTCGGGTTCATCGTTGGGTTTTCTTTCTTTTTAGAATGGTCGGCGGAAATGATTTTTGTACATTAATAATGATTTGACCTAGGTTTTGGTGTTTATGTTGGTTTGTTTTCATTTTCTTGCTCGAAATACAAGTGTTCTACATTATTGTTGTACACACATTTCCATCAATGTGAGTTGATTTGCGAATCTAATTTGGTCAAGAACAACAAACAAATGCAACTACCATGACCATCTTCACAGTGGGCACACAAACTATTCGATAAAATACCCGAATGAAATTTTCAACCCATTTTGAGTCATTTACACCCTGCATTCAATTGATTCTTGCTAAGAACTAATGTGTCCACATTCATTGATGTTGTGCAGACTCAAATGGGACCCCAGAAGTATAATTCAACAATTGTTTTGAGTGATCTTGAAGGGTTTAGGAGTCGAGACGAAAATAGGTGCGTTTCTTCGTACTTTGGAAAAGTACGTCACCACTCATTTTTAGATTTGTGCTGAACCTTATGCTGGTAAAGTAGATTTTTTTTTTAATTTTCATATCTTCTTTTCCTATATTAAAAAACACTTGAACATTATTTGCTTCTCAAACAAAAGCAAAAGTCTCTCAATTCAAAATGCAACTACAAAACACAAAGAAAGGATCGTTAAGTCTAGATGAATATTTTCTCAAGATCAAACAAGTTTTAGATTTTCTTCTCTCAACTGCGGATCACATTGAGGCAAATTTTCATGGACTTTCTGATGAGTATGACACTTTTATTGTATATGTTTACTCGAGGACTAAATCATATTCTGTTGAGGAGTTTGAGTCACTGCTATTAGCACAAGAAAATTGCATTGAAACAAAAAATAAAAGTTGAGTTTGCATCTTCAAATGTTGTCAATGCATCTTTAAATGACAGAGCGGAGCTTAGTTAGTGTTTTTAAACGTGCAATATTTAACCATTACAATGTATAGTCATCAGTAAGGGTGCAGGAATAGTGTTTGTTTTACAAGCCAGAGATCGTTGCAGTTATAGTGCTTTAAATATCTTTCATGAATGCAAGTAAATATTTATAAATTGGTCGTGTTTACAAATATGGCAATTTTTCAACTGACTTGCATTTATGAAAGTCCAATAATTCTAAGAAATTCAATTCCTCAGTTCCTCTGATCTCAGTTAGTTTATCACATTCAGAATCACGTATTTCTTTTAAATCTGTATGTTTTGACATATCAGTCAAATTCTCAGTTGGTTTCTTTATGCTTATAATGTAAAATGTTAAATGCTTCTAATGTTAAAATGTATATGGGCGATTTAATGTCCTGAACTATATTTACCCATCATACTTTTCTTCTTTATGATTTCCCCTGGGACTTTACATTTGATTGAATCTTCTGTATTTCCCAATCTATTTTCTATGGGATTGTTTCTTAATTGCCTTAGATAATTTCATGTTTTGGATGTTCTTACCTATTTCTAGGTGAAAATGTTGAATATGAAATGAGACGATCCATTACCCACATTAGCAATTATATTTCTACTTAGAGGGTATTTCAATCTAACGACATACTTATTATGGTATTCCTATTAGTTTTATATTAATGGTGGGAGGTGGCCCACCAAATGCAGATCAATGATCATCACTGTGCCACCTCTCAGTGGTGGGAGGGGGCTGGTAATCATCCTGCTTGACACTTCCCTAACGACCAGGTTTAGCAGCAGTAGTCTGCCCAGTGGAGGGTGGTTCAGATTCTTGAACCTTGGCACATACTTTCCTGGTGATGGCACTACTGCAATGGCAGTGGATGGTGTTGCTGGTGCAGCCTCAGAGGGACGAAGTGAATGTGTGCATATGAAAGAAACCTGGTATGTTATTAGCTATCCTTCTTGATATTTCTATTGAGGCAGACTTCCGAGAGTTGAACCACAGTGTGAACTTTGATGTATTGGACATGATGTCCAACTGAATGAAACCCACGTCCCTTGGAATTAAAAGCGCCGAAGTAATTTTGCTATCCATAAGGGATTCTATCCATATTTGATATATATCTCCCTCTATTATTAATGTGCATTGGTGCTCTCATGACCGTAAAAAGCAATAGAATGATCAAGCCATTCTGATCATGTTTAACTAAGGGCTTCTATATAACTTTTAGTCCATCAATAGGTCTTTAAAAACTTTATATTGAGCAGGTCTGATTTCTAAGGGCTTCTATATATTGACCAGGTTTGATTTCTGGATTATTGATATATAGGTACTCACATTGAAAAGTCACCGACAAGTCTGATCTCTTTTTGTCTCTATCGAGCAGGTCCTCACTTGATCTATTTGTGTCTCTATCAAGCAAGTCCTTTTTTCTCAATAAAGTAGTGCAATTTCAACCTCTTCAGCCTCCCACCGGAACTATAGAAGTCATTCAGGTTAAATAAGGTCTATGTTCCATCTGTAACTCAAGGTTTTAATCCTTACATTTGTGAGATTATGTTTCTATGAAATATGTTACATAGCAAACAAATGACTGTATTTGATATGAGATATTACATTACATGTATATGCTATATTAAATCTCATTTGTATGTTGACAGCAGATGTATACTCTGATATGCAGCCCTTGATACAATCAGTTCTGGATGGATATAATTGTGCTTTTTTCGGGTGACTAATTATGTTTTTTTCCATGTTCTTAATAGGCTACGAATTTTGTAGCGAAAATTCATTATGTTCTCCTCCACTTTAGATCAAGGAGACCATTATTCCCCAACGAAGCGAGTAATAACAATGTAGGTCATGCACAAAGTGCTTCTAAAAGACACGATCTAGGAAGGATGATGGTTACATGCTCCCATTGTAATGCCTTACCCTAGATGGCTGGAAGGTAAACTACGTCATCTTTGATACGACCTCTATTTGGAAGGTGTTGTTGACAAGGACATATTCGACTTCTCGCACTTATAATCAATATTTAGTAGTACATTTTTAACATTTGTGTCAATTTCGTACTTAAGTCCCCCCCACCTATAAGCTATATAATTCTTAACAATATGTTAAATTCTTCGCAGTGGATGAAACTACAACCTCATTAACACATCCATAAATACATGACATGGGATGGTAAATTCACTATTGGGAGAGAAACAAATAGGTTAGTTCACTTTTCTACACCCCAATTTTCTCATTTATCGTTCCATGTTCACTGAATTATTTATTATTTCTTCAACAGGTTGATAGATTGGTGTGCCGAACCTTCATTTGGATTATAAATAGACTCCTATAAATTAGTCCTCCCTTTATATTGATTACTTTGTAATTATTTGCAGGTTCAAAGTTTTGGGATTACTTTTTGGTTGAATACTAGAATGTTGTGAAGTTTTGATTGTTATTTTCGATTTGTAAATAACTTTTTTATTGAAGTGTATAAAGAGATTAACCTTAGTTGCTGATTATCTCGGTGTGATAATTTTACTTTTGTACTACTTAATTGCAATTACCATTGTGATTGGAGTATTTGTTTATTTTTTAAACAGGGTGGATAGTCCTATAAATAAAGGAAATTCTGCCCATTTTTTCTAAATTGTTTACACATTGGAATTATATATAAAAAATTCAGAGAATTATCTTCGTGCCTTCAGGCACGGGCATACCCCAGTATATATATATATATATATATATATATATATATATATATATATAGAGAGAGAGAGAGAGAGAGAGAGAGTATACATACTTGCTGGTGCAAACCTATTTTTCTAAAATATTTAAAAAATATATTTGAGTTGAATTTATGTGATATTTACCCATTTAAAGAGAGCCGTATAAAAAAATCAGCGCAAAATAACTCTTTTTACTATTTTAAAAAAATGGGTCAAAATTTCACATCTTTAAAAGCTCTTTAAAAGGTGTAAAAGTTTGACCCTTTTTCTTAAAATAGAAAAATATATTATTTTGAGTTTATTTTTTTAGGCAGGTCACTTGAAATGCTTAAATACCACATAAAAAAACTCAAAAACATTTTTTACTATTTTAAAAAAATTGGTATGTATACTCGGTATGTACTCGAATCTATACTCGGTATGTATACTCGGTGTGTATATATATACTAGGGTATGCCCGTGCCTGAAGTCACACTGATAATTTTGAAAAAAATAAAGTCGTGCCTTAGTGCGATGACAAGTGCCCTCGCCAAAGCTGCGGTTGGTCTGGGGTTCGAGACACGTGAGTAGCCTCTTCATATAGGGTGGTAAGCAAGCCGACATCCGCCTATTCAAGCACATGCAAAATCAAGGTACATAACTTTCCCAAAATAAACATATTCATATTGGAAGAACAAAAGTGAGGATTAAATGCAATATGTGAGACTTAAACCCAAGGCATTGTTAGATCTTAAAGCCAAACTCGAAACTTAATGGACAAATGGATATATATGTATTTATGGTTCAAGAAACTTAATGGACAAATACTTATTTTAAAGATGAAGTGTTGACATAAGTATCAATTCAAAATAATCCTTCATTCACCCTTGTTTAATAAATAATAAACAGTCCACCAACTTATACAAAAAGTCAAATCAACTACCACATGACGCAATCTGAATAGGTAAAAAAATTGACAAAAAACATTGCACGAAGCAGATCCAACAATGAAAATACGAAACTTCCAACTTTAAAGGCACAAAAATAATAAAGCGTGTTCGGTACTAACCTGATACGAATTACCGATAAGTGTAACATTACTCATATTTATTATGAAATTGAAATGTAACTAAATCATCCACATGAAACTAAATAATAAAGAACCCATAATTCAATAATATCTCTTGCAAGAGGAGTATTAATTAAACCATAGTTTTTTGAAGTACACTTAAAAAAACAAATAGTTAGTACACTCTTACTATATGTATAGTTGCGAGAGTAGGTATTAACAAAAACTGACATTTGTCCTCCTCCCACACCACATACAATGCATATTTTCAGTTCCAGTTCAGTCCGTGTAGGCAGTATCTGTATATTTATAGTAAAAATCGCATCTCTACTTTGTCGGCATAACCACAAGAATGCGTCGCCATGGAATCTGACTTCGAAGTGGTCCTGGCCATCTACTATGTGCAGTTATTTGTGTAATCTGTCTCATCGCAGTTGCTCATTGCGCCTGACTGCGTTATTAGCATTGCCTTTGGTCTATGTGAAAAGCCTTCTCCTCATACTCGGTCAACCCTCGAAGGTCAGCCGTAATTAGAACTGCATTTGGATTCCAAATCCTTCTCCTCATGCTTCCAGCGCCAAAATTATCCTTCTCCTCATGCTTCATTCCATCCCCGTAGTGGTTGTGGCTTACACCCATCATTTAGAACTACATTTGCAGCTTCTAGGACCTTTTACTTTTTTTTAGTTGCTCAATGTGCGGCTCGAAAACCTGCATCTTTCTTACTCGAATAGTACATACACATGTGCTCACTAATTAAATAAACATTTTTAAGTAATGCATTACATGCTCTATAATTAGAAACTCAAAATAACATAATATAAACACTTGTGAAGAAACTGGAATCCATGAGAGATAAATATAATACCTTATGAAGAAACCAAAATACGTAAACATGTAAACTCTTCATGGTTTTCGCTAAAAACAAATATCAAACACGCATAAACTCCCATAGTCTCTCGTTCTAACATACACATACACCTAGTAGCATAAAAACTGCAAAGGAACAAGATATGAAATAGATACTTCACTGTGGAGTTGTGGTGAGTTCATGTGAAAGGAATGAAAGGAAACATATATTGAGCAAAACACCATATTAGGAAGGAAAACCATGTATTTTACATCCTTAATTTCAAATCTGTAGAAGAAAACAGAGCAGAGCAAACAAAACATGAGCAGTGCAACAACGGAAGGAAATACAGTACAACTGTGGAAGCTATCCTTTCTTCATCCTTTCAGTTTCTACTGGATTTGCACAATGAGTGAACCGCTTATACCTACTTTTGTCATTTACACCTGCTTCTGATTCATTTTCCCTATACTCCATTATAATGGTTTTGCTTCGTACTCCGAAGTATATCACACAGAAGCATACTCCGAAGTATCTCACAAATTTGTATACAATGTTTTTCATTGCATCCTCAAACCTCGCAAACTCGACAAAATAACCCAAACCAACTCAAAGAATCAGAAAACATCAAATTAACACATTAAAAATAGGGAATACGATACCATCCATGTTTAAACATTAGGGACATGCGTTGACCCCCATACCTTAGTTTAGGTGGTGGATTGTTGAGGTTCATTCTCTAAGCATTGACGTGAATATTTGGTAACCTAAATGAAACTTGATCTCTTTGGTGATGAGACTGGAAACGTAAAGAAGGCTGCATAAGGAAAAGAAGGCTGCATAGCCTTAACTTTAACCTTATCAACTACAAAAATTAGAGATGACATCTCACTGAAATATATATAGCAGCATATATGTTTGTTTTGAGGAGACAACAATGGGATTTCAAGGTTTAGTATATACTAACAACAGTTGCAGTTTTTTCAAGAGAAATACTACAACTGATAACATGCTACATCTTGAATACAAAAATATGGGGGCGAAGGAAGCATTAGCCCATCTTACCTGGAAAATAAGATTATGATAGACATTGTGCATCAGTATATATAAAAAAAAGATGATAACTTGGCCTTAGAATAATCATTTTCGACAATCATTTGCCCCACAATAGCAAGCCATCAGTCTTATCTTTCCATCAGGACCCACAACACTGTCAAGGGCGTATCCATAGTTATACGTGAACTCCTGTAAAGATGGGATATTAAGGAGAGAAAATAGCATCACCAAAGCTAGCTTAATGTTGTGCAAAAACTAAGTAGCAACAAAAACTGTTTGGGCTTGGGGATATTAACACGCTCTCAACAAAGTAGTGTCAAATGACATTACTAAAAGAGGCCTTTTGCGAAATACAAAGGTTCTATATTAACAAATAGGATAAAAATAAAAAAATACCTTAAAACCACCAAAAACTCTTTCATCACTATGAGAAATGTTAGAGCTCTACTGATATATTAACAACTAATTTTACTAATTACTAATTTCTTCAAATCCCCTTGCAATTATCCTCATAGAACCACATGGAACCAATTAAAACTCCCATCCAAAACATACCTAAGTTAGTGCAACACTAAGTCATTTCTTTATAATAGCCCACCCAAAGTACAGTGAATTGATATTAGTTTACAATTTGCTCAGTGCAACACTAAGTCATATCTTTCTTTATAGTAATTTTAACAATTCATCTACCTATGAGGATGATACACAAATTAAATTTTTGATTGTAAAAATGCCTACAACACACCTGATAATCAACTTATAGCATGTTACATTACTACAACATACCCCACGCAGGAAAATTCTCCATGTTGACAAAAACATAAAACAGTTGGACTGAAGACTAAAGATAATAAATAAGTCAGAGATACCTAAAAATTTGCAAAATGTGCACAAAATAGATCCAAGGTGGAATTTTGGCAGCTATCTCTTAGCTATGCCATATAGTTATCTCTTAGCTACATGGTAACTATATCTTAGATATGCCATCCCATATTGGGAATGGTCTCAAAGGCCTGCATATCAGGACCTGCTTCCATAAGAACTTGCAATCTTCGGTTAAATCACGGTTAAATCGAAACTACCCAAATTTGAACCGTCAAAAGTAAGCATATTTGAACCGTCAATTTAGATCTGCAAAACCAACAAAAAAATAAAATTATATTATGAGCCATTTGAACTTGTTGACACTTGAATTGTTGCTATAAGATTACTAAATAAACACAGTATGCAACAATGCTGCAAGACAGGAACGCCTCAAGCCTCTTATTAGAAAAAAAAAATTGTCTGTATGCAGGATAGCTGCTTCAGTTTTCAAACTTCCAAACGCCAACAAAATAAAATTTAGTGTAGGACCGCTCCAAACGGCAATAAAATGACGAACCTTGCGATTGAAAAGTCTATGGTGAGGGGTGCAAATGGTCTTCGAATGACGTTGATGCCAATCACATATGCATTTCTCCAAACACCTATAATGAAGTGACAAAAATGTCAAATCTAAACATATATTACTTCGTGTACAAATTAACTTTAGTACTCAAGTGGAGATTTACAAACAGTCAAAATAGACAATAGAAGAGAAATAAGATTTATAATGTACAAATTCACGAACCAACTACCATGAACAAACATATCAGCAAGAAGTTATCCATACATATTATAACGCCAGAAATCACAAACACAAACTGGAAAACCTTAAATATTAATTAAAGTGAATTGTAAAGCAATTTGAGATATAATATAAGAGAGAAAGAACTTTGAGATATGGTTTTCCCATCTGCATAGATAGATATAAAAACATGAACAGATACACGTGTTATATAAAAAACATGCATAGATAGATATAAAAAACATGAACAAATATAATATAAGTAATGCAAGCAATGTGTTATATGACTAATTCAGTTATTAGAGCTTAGTAGTCCAACTATTGAAGTAAATCAATTTACCCATTATGCATTTTAACATTAAAAAACATGAATAGATACACGTCTCGAACATGTAAACCTTATAATTTTCTCCACTATTAACACAACGTGAGCATGTAGTAACCAAATATATAACGTAGAAAAATATTTTTAGTAATTCTTGGAAGCATCTAAGAAAATTGCAGGCCGCAATTAATTATTGTCAAAGAATTGACAACACCATCAGTTCGTACGTGCTCAGTTATGTTTCAATTTGGGTTGTTCGTACGTGCTCAGTTCTATTGCCAATTTCCATTTTTCTCATCTTCAATTTTCGTAGGATAGATGTTTACAATCTTCATCATGCCATATTAGGTCCTTTTTTTCTCCATAATAACAACTGGGGTTATCACAAATGCAATAAAAGATGGAGTTGGTCGACCTTGTCCAAATGTTTTTTGGCGTTGTTTTCTTGATGGAAAAAATGTTTATGATCAATGGGGAAATGTTATATGTCATGGTGACAAAGGTGTCATAAGAGTTTCCCGAGTGGGCATACTTCATCGTCCTTCTCTGGAAAGATAAAAGTGTTTATCACAGAGCAAACACAAATGAAAAAATATAACAAAAATGTTCCAAGAAAATTGAATACCCAAACAGATTCTCCATCACCATAACCATTACCATATAAACTCATTCACCGTAGGAACACCATATAAAGAATCCTCCATCCATTAACATATCAGGTCTAATTAATATATATATATATATATATATATATATATATATATATATATATATATATATATATATATATATATATATATATATATATATATATATATATATATTAGGAAACTTGAAAGAAAATATAAAACTCACATTGTCCGTCAAAGGTTTACCTGAGCAGATCCATAAATCCCGAAGGTGTACTGTGCTTGGCGTATCCACGATTAAAGCTCATATATTAAAGCAGAAAATTCATCAATTGATATAACAAAACACAATATCTGTTCATATCTATCAAAACAAAATATTTGTTTATATTTGTATTACATGTATCATCCAAGGAGGTTCCAACAATAACAAAAAGAATGATGTGGTCAGTATACAAAGGTATAAAATGAGGTGTCCTGCTAAAAATTACAAATCCTAGATGAAATTACAAATTATAAAGAAATTAAACTATCTGAAAAAATTAGTAAACCGCATTCAAAACCTATAATAACAAAAAAATAACCTCTAAAAAAATATAGCAGACTAAAGAAACAGTAAACCATCTCCAAAAAATATACCAGACTAAAGAAACAATTAGAATAAACTGTGTTTGGGGCTAAAACCGAAAAAAAGAAACAAAATAAACCCAATTTGAAACCAAAAAAATGCTCAGTAATGGGTCTATTTCAAAATAATGGATTCTTTTCAAAACCAAATAAACGCCACTCAGTAATGGGTTTGTTTCAAAATAAACAAAAAACGTTCATGAAATCTATATAAGGAAGTGTGAAATGGGTCTGTTTAAAAAAATCGCTCATGAAACTAGTGTTTGGGGCTAAAACCAAAATAAAGAAACAAAAAAACACTCATGAAAAATGCTCATGAAATCTATGAAAGTTAAAAATGGGTCTGTTTAAAAAAAATGCTCATGAAATGGGTCTGTTAAAAATGGGTTTGTTTCAAACAGACCTTTGTTTGAAACCCACAAATAGTTGCCGAATAGATCACTGTTCACTAACAAAAAAAACATAACAAAGGGAGAGATCGTTGTTCGCTAAAAAAAAGGCGTACAGCTAAAAAAATACCTTGGTAGAGGTCGTTGCTAGAGATCGTTGCAGGAGATCGTTGATGCCAGAGATCATTGCAAAGGAGAGAGCGACGAAGAGGGTAAAGTGAGAGAGAGAAACTTAAAAGAAAAGACATTTGGGTAGTGAGGTTTAGGAATAGAATCCATGGTAGTAAAATCCTATTATACCCTTATGTTTGAATTTTGAAGAAAAGGGGGAATAAATTAGAGATGTTTCAAAAGAGGGGGAAACCAAACTTTTCAAGGGTAAAATAGGAAGGGCAAAAAAAATTCATCTTGTGATGTCATAATTGAATCTTATGACATACATAAGTTTTGTAACTTATATATATATATATATATATATATATATATATATATATATATATATATATATATATATATATATATATATATAGGCGGGTACTATGTGTGTTTTCATGGTGAATTTGTGTGTGTACTATGGGCATGTATGTGTATGTATATGTATGAATATTTTGGTACATATGGTTGTATATGCAAAGCTACTTACGTATTGTGGAATAAATTTGTTGTATTAATACTACAAATTTAATTTTGCAGCGAAAAAATATAAATATAATTTTGTAAACTAATAAGGATAAAGTGTCGAGAGTAAGAGGATAAAGAGTGGTGTACTAGTATTACATCTAAAACATAAAAAATCAAGTAGAAAAGAAAATTGACGATGCAAAATTAATCTTACGCTTTGGCGAATGAGTAGTTGTGGCGAGTTTTGATGATAGTAGGTTCGATGACATTCTTAGTCCAATACTTGAAAAGAAAACATATGTAGTATTGTTCTAGAGTAAAATACCTAATTATAATATAAGAAAATTAGGGCCAATTTTTTTTTGTTATGAAAAAGTAAATGATAAAATTGATTTTATTTATAAAGTAAAAACTTTAATGTAGAACAAATAAAATAAAGTCGGCACCCCCGTTACAATTCTTAACTACAATGTGACAAAGAGAATGATTGAATCAATTTTAAAATTTTAAGGTTAACATTATAACTGTTAAAATATCGGCTCCAAAATAAAAAAAAAATCATAACACACTTCTAGGTTAAAATTGCATTTTTTTTAAATCTATCACCCCGCTTTTTTTTTGCTAAGAGTGAGATGTTTTACTTAAAAAAAAATACTAAATTTTATTTTATTTTCAAACATTGGACTAGGAATGCTACCAAACCTCATGTAGTCAAAACTCCAGCCATAACTACTACTTCGTCAGAGAGCAAAATTAATTTTATAACATCAAAATTTTCTATTTTCTATTTTCTATTTTTTGTTTTATTTTTTATGTTTTAGATGTAATGTCATTTAACCACTCTTTATTGCTTTATTATCGTCGACTTCGTCGCTAGTTTGCTACATTACATTTGTATTTTTTTCACTTCGAAAATTAAATTTGTAGTGTTAATACAACAGACTTATTTCACATTGCAACACTAAAAAATTGAGTTCCGCGTAATCATTTTCTTATTAAAAGGAAAAAGGAGGATATATACATTAAAATGACTAAAATATGACGATGCAATTTTAATTTTACATTTTGACGCCAGAATATTTTTTAGTAAAACATAGTATTTTAATAAAAAAAAAAAGAACTACATTTGTAAAGAAAAAAAAACTTATGAAAATGCTATTTTTAAAAAAACTATATAAGACAAGAAATAGGTACCATTTCTATAAAAGAAAAGTCGACTCTCCAAAAAATATAAAAGAAAAGAAATAGGTACCATTTTTCTTCTCTCCCAAGTATCACGACGATATTGTTGTGACATACGAGAGTAGTGTTTTCATGAAGGCTTGGACTCAATTAGGGCAAGGAAAAGTGATTAAAATCTTAAAGATGCTTGAACAATGTATTACGAAGTTATCAGGAAAATAATTGATTTGGACTATACACTATTTAAGGAGGTAGTGTTTTATTGTGACTGGGTGAGGATGGAGGACAAGATCAATGGTTGTAAACATTGTCCAGACTCCAATTTGGTGATGGTTAATTATGATAAGTTCAAAAGTACCAGTAATGAACTTCATGATCCAGTAATTCTCGCTTTTGATGCCAATCAAGTCTTCTACTCAAAAGATCAAAACACTTCTAATTGGTGGGTTGTTATAGATTCCCCGAAAATATTAACCAGTCGAGTAGATGAGCTAGAGATACCAACCGTGTTACAATCTACTCTTGAAGATGAACCTTATTTGGATAACCTACTAAAGAAATATGACAAAGTTTAGCTATTATTTTTTCACTAGTTGTTAATGTGGTTTTATTGGTGAATTGTAACACTTTTAATTCAATCGGGTGACGTTTTCGCATAAGTTGTTGACAAGTTTTTTTATCAGTTTAGAGTGATCATTTTAATTCAATTTTTCTTGCCATAATTATTGATTTTATATCATGATTAGTGTTGATGTAAAAAACTAGAATTGATCTAATTTTATAATCACAAATAAAATATGTAATGATAAATAAAGAAAGAGAGTTTATAAAGTGGTTCAGCTATGTAAGAAAGCCTATGTCCACTGTTGTTTTATTGATTTTATAGGTTACAAAAAGCTAGGTACTCTTGTAGACAAGAATATCCTAAAATCCGTTCGACGGTCCTTTTGATGAAAGGTATACAATGTATTTATAGTGACCCGGAGGTCAAGGGTCAAAACGTCAAGGGATGAAATGATTTTATATAATTAAGCATGCTTACATAATAAATGTGATGAATGGTTGTATAAACCACATGTAGTATCACCCTTGGTATGATGACTCTTCATTGGTATTATTGGCCGACCTTCTTTGTGGTGGTCGACATTCCTTGTGCTAGTCGGCATTCTTCATATTAGTTGACATATTTATTATCTACTGACTAGGATTTTGGCCATTTAGGAGGACACATGTTCACTTCTGATTGGTCCACGTAGGTGGATAATTTTTGGCATCAAAAGAATCCCCCAATGTTACATGCTTGATGCTTGCGTGAAAGTATGGAGCATTTGATTCTGGAAGTTTCTCAGAGTATTTTCGTGATGCTTGGTCGGCAACCGACTTCGCACACTTGTAAATTTTACTTGCTCTATTTGAAGATGGCATTTTTACAAATAATTTGAATTTTAGCGTACCTCCAAAGGTTAAATAGGTATTTTTCACCTTCTGATACTCGAAGCCATCAGAATGCCAATAGTTGGTACATTTAATCATTATGTTCGTTGTTTTTTAAGCAACCTATACAAGGTGGGAGGCTTTTGTAGGTTTTGCCTTACCCTAAATTTTCAAACTGTAGCAACCATATTTGAGCTTTTGTGCGATCGTTTGCCATCATTCCTCCTTTCTTTTGACAATTCTTGTTGAATCCTTAATCTTTTATAAGAATTATTTCTTTTTCTTTATTTTTCCTCATTTGCTTATTTCTGAACCATGGTTTATATAGTTCATGCTGATTCTCTAAAGGAATTTAGGGAAAAACATAAAATTCTCTCTTGGGTCGATTTAGAAGTTCCCTATGGACCTTTAGATGTATATTAATTGGGTGAAGGTCCTTGGATCCCCACTTTATTTATAGTAGAGTGTGGTTTTTCATTTCCACCAAACCCTTTTCTTCTCTGTTTTTGCCAATATTTTGACGCCATTCCAGCACGAGTGGCTCCCAACACATGGAGAATTATCAATGGTGTGAACATATTGAATTAAATCTATGGGACCCGTATTGGGATTCCAAAGATTATGTTCTATTATAAATGGGCAATTTCATGGTAGAATACATATTATTTCAAAATTGAAGCATTTAATAAAGCTTTAGTGTTGAATTTGCCTAACTGCAATAAAGCTTATAGGAGTCATGCTTTAATAGTTAAGCACTGACAATATGCCCCACTTGAGGGTGGAGTAGCCTATCAAGGTCCCAGGTGACCTCAATCAGGGAATGTGATAGGTTGTTATTTCACTTTTTGCCCTTATTTTCTGATCTCCTTTATGATGTGTACTAACTATTACTTCTTATTACTTTGTTGCAGAAGATCGTAAGAGAAAGTTCCCCAAGCCCGTTGAAGTAAATTTGGAGGAGCTAAAATTATTGTGGGGTCTTAATTAGAGAACACGAGAAGATCATCCCCAATCAGCTTAGGTATTGTTAGAATATAAAAGTTTTGTAACTTCTTTTGTTGCTCGGCCAACAATTGTTGTTCCTTCAATCGTAATTGATTTGTATAGAGATCCAGTATGAAACGACTTAACGGTTACTAGTAAGGACCCAAGGGTACTCGTTAATGCGTATTAGGTTATTTAAAAACACTTTTAACCTCTTTAATAAATCTATTGTAAATTAAAAACACCCACGCACACTAGTAAGTTAAAGGTGGTGATGCTAGATGTAAAAATAATTCCCTTTAATAATAAGATGAGGAGAAGTAGAGTGTGACACAATATTTGTTTTCGAGGAACCCACCGTGGTGGTAAACCCCGTGTCCTTAGTCCTAGGATAACACACACACCCAAGTCCACTATTACCAAATACCGATTACAGATTATAGTCCTCCAAGTCCACAATGAATTAAACTAAGCAAATACACACCCGAAAACAACCCAACTTAACTAAAAATCAGTCAACCCAATAAATCCTGGTAATAGTGACTATCACTCACTCACAACACACGCAATACTAATACCAAAGTTTAGATAAATAATTTAGCAATCCAGTGTAAATGAAATAGTTAGGCCAATACAATACCAGTACACCCAGGCACAAACTAAACAACCACACAAAACTAAATTTAACTAAACAATCCAGGTAGTGAAAGCGTGAGACACACACACACAACTACACACTCAAACCCGAGACCCCGTGTATATGTGCAAAACAGATTTAATAATAAATTTTGTTTTAAATCAAAACAACAAAATAATATTGTTAAGAAAAAAAGACCAAACAACCAAGGTTAAGTTTATTTTAATTGACAAGAAAAATTACCAATCAGTCACTAAGTGAAAGGTAAGACAATATTGAATTAATCGATACTAAAAAGAATGCTTAAATATTAAGTCACAAGACACAAGCAAGATCTTCCTTAATATTTAATATTCAAGTAAATATTAATCCCAAAAACAAATTTAGTTGGCGCAAATGACCACAAATAAAATAGGAAATAAAATTCGAACAATTGTGTCGCACAACTAAAAATAAAAATAACTTAACACCAAATAGAATATGAATCAATTTAAACCGGTGTTATGTTAAAAATATTAAGTCCAAATAAAATGATCACAAGATAAATTTGTGTAGCACTTAGCTCATACAAAATATGACTTAAATAAAAGCAACACAAGAAAGATACTAATAAATTAGTTAAGTCCAAATTTCAAATTTGGGTAGCTCAAAAAATAATCTCAAAGATTTAAATTCCAAATTTTAGTTTAAGCCAATACTATAACTAGGTTTGGATCAAAAACTCATACACACACAAACACCACCTAAGTATAAAAGAATATAACAAAAAGTATTCAACTTAGGCAATAAAAATTATACGAGTCAATTGATACAATCCAAGTTAAATTGAGTACGAGATAAAGAGTGTAGCACTCGACTCAATAAAATGGTATGGGTTTCACTAAAATAAAATTTAAACAAATAAAGATTATTATTATTATACTCTACATACTAATTAAACCCAACTAAATAAAGTGAACACACAAAAGTTCAACTTAGAGGGTATAACAAGTTGGAGGCAAAAATCAATTTTATCTTTAAGCCCAAAAAAAAATCAAATTTTAAATAAATAAATAAAAATGTGTGACACAAAAAAAACTTAAGTTATGAAGTTTTAAAAGTAAAGTCCAATAATAAGTGCACACACAAAATGAGTTGGATGTAAAAAAAAGCCCAACAACAAATACCCAACAAGTAGATGCAAGATCTAAACAGGCTAACTAAATCCGTCCAAACAAATTTTTAGATCAAATAAAATTTCAGACCAAAGAAAGTCTTGTGACAACCCGGTATCCGAAATAAGGGGTGGCCAGCCCGATACTCTAATAATACAGGAATCATAGATGAAATCATTCTCAGCATCGTGACAACATAAAGAGTATACGAGATAACCACACAATATTTCAGAAAACGGGTTGCCAAAAATTTTATTTTGTAAATTAAAGAAAGCATTGTCGATAACCCATAATAGAAAAGAAGGTGGAAACCCCAAAAGTACATATATATCAACAACCACAATATGCAACGAAAAGGACCAAATGTAATGTCGGTCAACAGAGTCTCATACATTGAATATCAAGTTCCATTAGTTACATATTACATCCATTATACAATTACAACAGTTGGGCCACACGCCCGAATAAAGACCCGAGCATAACTAGAAGACAATAATGAATGCCTCTACACAAAATATCCCGTGATATTCGCAAAATGTCACGGCTCCTCTAAAGACACTGGAAAATGGGGAAGTCATTACGGGCGACCTTGCGGTGGAGCACCTGAGCGGATAATATATATGTGCACAACAAGAAAGAAGAATGGGTCAGGGACCAGTTTTATGTGATCACCAGATAAACAAATAGTATGATAATAATGAACAGTTAATCATGGATGATAAAGATGACATTCTAGCATGATAACATCATATAATGAACTAAGACAATTAAATGAGTATAAAGTAAAATTCAATTATATAAGAGAATAAGAATAATCATAAGCCTTTTTCATCTTTCACCATTTTCATTTTTATCTTTCCATTCATTATCAGGAATACAAATTTTATCATGTGCTCTTTGCGGCACGTATCTCAATTGTATGCTCTTTGTGGCATGTACTTTGCTCTTTATGGCAAATGCGTTATGCTCTTTATGGCATTAATATCCATCAAGTCCCACTTGATATCAGAATAGTTATAAGTATACATATATAACGATTCTAGGACCGCCCGTCCGGGTTTCCCCACTGTGTGCGCCCCTAAATAACCATCATCTTCCAGGGCCTACCATTAAGACAACCTGGGATCCTATCAAAACGTCGGGAAGCAGCCATATGCCTGTGGGGTAGTCATAACCACACCCGGAATTACCTACCCATCGTAGAAAATGTAAAACAACTGCTCATATGGCCTAGGACTATATCCACCCTGCATTCATTAGTTAGGGGACTTCACCTTACGCGCGAACTTCCCTTAAGATGGTATTTAGGGAAGGTGTGTTCCAACCATTTTATTAGTCATCATGATATGATTTAGTAAATTATCATTTACTTTATCCAATTACATTTTATCAAATGCGTTATGGTTATCTGAAATATACGTGCTTCGCATCATCATAAAAACCTCGAGGAATGTTTAAACTCCCAAGTTATTTTCCCGAGTCCTTTTTGGACTTCATAATAAACCATCATACCTCAAATTAACTTCTAAAGTCTCCAAATACATCTTAGTAATCCCTTAGACTCCGACTAGTTATAAAGGAAAGTAATGCCTGAACATCACTTCGCACACCCTCAAAATGATTCCCATATAACCCAATTCTAATCTAGGGTAGCAAACTAACTCACCTAGAACTTTAGGACTCTAAGTTGACTTCATATAATAAGGTTCCTAAGTCCTAAGACTAGAGAAAAGGGGTTAAAAATGAAAAAAGAAAATAAATTAAAAATGCAGGATTTTCGAATCGATTCGGCCTAGCAGCATCGATTCGGCCATAAGATATGAGATTCGGCATAATTGCCGAATCAATTCAGACCTTCCGAATCGATTCGATCAGTGAAATTGGGTTTCTGCATAAATGCCGAATCGATTCGGACTAGGCCGAATCGATTCGATTCACCTAATCCTGGAAACTGTCCCTGGGGGAATCGATTCGGCCAGGCGGAATCGATTCGGCCCTGCGAATTTTGCCAATTTTAGCTATGGAGTCTTGGACTCCAAATTTACCCCAACTCAAAACCATTCAAACCAAACTCATTTATTGTCCCCAACACATCATAAATACTACTAACTCCTACCATAACCACCAATAATCATCCCAATCATTCTTTAATGATCAAGACCCTCAAATACACAAAAACCCTAAAATAGTTAAATCATGATCAATACACCATTATCACAACTAATCATTTATCTTAAACCACATATAGCAAGTAGAAAACTTGCCTCAATCTAGAAAATGCAGATTTTCCTTGTGTAGTAGCAAGAATCCCACCTCAATCTTCAATCTCTTCTCCTTTCTCTACTCTTTCTCTTGTTCTCTCTTTCTCTCTAGGTTTAGGAATATAATTAGGGGAAAATAGAAGACTAATTCAAGACATAAATCGTTTCTTTAGTTTCCAATTTACAACTTAAGTGGTAAATACCACATTAAATGGTTCGCAACTACACATATAAGTTAAAACCAGTCAAAAGTGCCCAAAATCCCAAAATACAACATGGCACATATTTTGACTATCTCGCACGTTCCGGAACCAACTACGGCCTCCAAATTATCATTTGGACATTTTATAATTCATTTTTAAGTTCCGGATCCATTTTAATCCATAGGGTCATTTTAAATTTTATGACACTATAAAACTCATCACGAGGATATTTACATACTCATACAGTAAATCTACAACAAGTTAGTAAGTACTAACTTTTCTTCATTAAATTAATACTCACTCCATATTCCAACATTTTATATATAATTACTTCTCATAGCAAGTAAATATAAAATAGGCTCTCATAAGCGAGGGTTGTTACAAGTCTCTCAAAGCTTTTAGTACAAATAGGTACCCCAATATTAAAACCAGGATTAGTCCAATATTTAAATGTAGATGGTCCAAATAAAATTTCAATCCAAATAAATTTTCGTCAATAAAAATTTTAGTCCATATATTTGAGTCCAAAACAATTGGTAGATCACAATAGATTAATATATTTCAGAAAATAAATGTTGTACTAAAAACAATCTCCAAACACCAAATACTCAAAACAGACTTAGTTCAAAATGGTGAGTTTAGTCTTGGGTGTAAGTACCAAAAAACACCGCAAAAAAAATTTAGATCAACAAAGTTCTCAACAAAGAAAACAAATGCAGATCTGAATAAGCCAACAAATTAATTTTTCAGATAATAAAAAAAATTGTTCTCAAGACAGCAGAATATATATATATAAAATAATATAAGACATCATATATATATATATATATATATATATATATATATATATATATATATATATATATATATATATATATATATATATATATATATATATACAGTCCTGCTCTTGTGCGGACTAGTCCGCATTTTAAGAATGCGGACCGGACATGTGTCACCTGGCGGTGAGCCCAGAAAAGAGAGAGAGTGTGCCTATAATTTAGGCGATAATTTCTCGGCGCACCGTTAGGTGACACATGTCCGGTCAGCATTCTTAAAATGCGGACTAATCCGCACAAGAGCATTATTATTATTATATATATATATATATATATATATATATATATATATATTGTAAGAAGAGTCAGGCTCTCGTGCGGGAGACCAAAAGCAGGATTCCCGTGCGGGATAATTTTTAGATGCAAAATATTTTTTTTTGTTTTTTTTTGTGTGGGTTATAAACATTTTAATCACCCATTTAAAAAAAATCAACTCAAAATAACACTTTTTGATATTTTAAAAAAATGGATCAAATTTTGACAGTATTTTAAGTTGCTTAAGGAGTGTCAAATTTTTTTTACATGGGTGCATTGAAATGTTTATAACCCACACAAAAAAAATATAAAAAAAACATTTTTTTTCTAAAAATTACCCCGCACGGATCCCTCATTTTGGGCTCCCGCACGGGAGCCTGACTGATTGTAAGAATATATATCTCTCTTTATATATATAATATATATATATAATAAAGGAGGAGGGTTTTTTTTGTCCTCCCCAACTAATGGTTCAGATTAAATCTGATAGATTTGGTCTTTATCAATTGGTGGCTGAGATTGAATCTTGATAGTTTGATATTATACCACGTGGATGGATCAGATTTAATAAGAGAGTGCAAAGAGCACATGGCTCAAGAAACAGTACAACTGGTAAAAAGAGCACACGACTCAAGAAATAGTATAGTCACATCGGTATGTTTAAGCTTCTCTCCATTTCTCTCTACGGTGAAGATCTCTCCGTCTCTCTTTCTATATTTCATTTCATCAAGTCATGTATTGTTATGTCTCCATTTATGCAGGGGGTCATTTATCTTATGTGGGAATTCCCATCATTTTTCTCTCTTCGAGTTAATACGGTATCTCTCTTTCTCCTTCGTAGATATATTTTTGTTGTTTCTTTTTTTAATTTTTTGTTTCACCTTTTGTTTCTTCTATCAAACCATTCCATTAAACAAGTATGTATTAACTGGGTTTACCTAGGTTTAAGCGTGTCCAGTTTAATCAGTAATCCCATTTGTAAGTTCCAATCTCTAGAAAAGGATATGAGACCCAGCGTGATTATTTTTACTCACTATCGTTGGTTAATTGTCTGGAGATTTATTGATGTTTGAAGTATGTATGGAGATTTGTTGATGGTTAAAGTATGTCTGGACCCATGTGCCGATTCATATCAGAGGAGGTGTCGGTTCCCATGGGTTTTTTGAAATCTATTTTTTTTCGGTACCAAAATAATGGTAGATCTCACTTTGGGGTTTCAGGTACAAAGCATAGCTCACACAAGATCTACTCAATGTATAAAAATTTAGTTGTAGATCTCACTTTGGGTTTTACTAACACAAGATCACACAGGATCTAACACTGCCGCTGATTCATCCACGTTGTACAAAGCAGAACTCACACAAAGAAAAATCAATTTTTAGTTTTTTTTCACACAAAGAAAAACCGTTCAGGTAGCAGAGCTCACACTGCTAATAATCATCCACATTTTTTCACACAAAGAAAAATGGATTTTTTCACACATAATACCTTTTAGGGATTTTATAGAGGCACCGGAGTATTGGTCCAAAGAATGGGTATTGTAAATTTTGGTATCCCCCTCTCTTATTTTACTCCTCGATTTAATTTTGGTTTTAGTTTCTATAATGATAAGTGAATATATGTCAAGTGAATGTTTGGTGCGTGGAAGATGAATCTTTGGCATATCAGGGTTGGAAAAAGATTTCATATACAGTGGTTGAGTACATGGTAAGGTTGGATTTTATTTCCATAGCTATGATTTCAGGTATATGATTATAATCCCTTGATTTTTTGTCATAATAGGTATTTGATTATAATCCCTTTTTTTTTGTCACAACAGGTATATGATTATAATCCCTTGATTTTTTGCTCGCATGTTTTCTTTGTTTTCTGGATCTTGAGGTTTTGTATAGATCTATTAAAAAGAACAGTTATCATATATGGTTTTACAGATCCATTAAAAATTATTTTCAAATATTGATATTTCTTTGTTCAAAAATGTTTCATATTGTAGAAAAATGCAGCGATAGAAGTGATTAATCCCCAAAAGATAGGAACCACAATGCGGGTGGTATTGAACCGAACAGCAAAATCGGACGGAGTTTGTAGATGTAGACGTGAATCCATCTTATACACGGTTCTTTCTTTAAATGGGTAACGGCCATCTCTTTCTCTCTTTTTTTAAATGTGTAATATGTTTTCTATTTTTTCTGTTTTGAGATCCAGAAATTTTAAAACGATTTTTCTTTGCTATAGGTTCAAGAATGATTTTTTTAGTTCTAGAATGTTTTTTTTCAGATTATTTGTTTCCAGATATTGTTTTTTTTAACTCACTAAGGATTTCATTTGATTTCTTATATTTGTTTGTTGTTTGGGGTTTTGAATTTTTGAATTTTTGTAGTTGTTTGGAACATAGTCATTTTTGTAATTTTGGGTTCAAGTCAGCTTTTTAAAACATGTTTATTCTTTATACTTTTGTTTTGGGTTGTTTTCGATGAGTTGTATTATTTTCCTGGTAGATCAAATCAACTAAAGGTATAACTTTTTCATCATCTCCTATTCCAGTGTAAGCTTTGCTTTTGCCCCGCTTTTGCCCCTGTTTGCCTAAAGATTCAATATTCCACTGAATCCATTACTTTATATTGGCTTTTTTTTCCTATTAATCAAAGATACTTGGTTGACCTCAGTTTCAATAAACTTTTTTTTTTTTTTAATTTTAACTCATTAAGTCCCATGTTTCCTTTATGTATTTATTTTTTCAGAAAAACGATGATAGAAGTTCGACCCAAAAGGCTTTGTATTATTTTTTAATACAATATATCATGCGTGTTTAAATGTTGTCAATGATTTGAAATGTGAAACTGGTATTTTTTGGGTTGTTAAAATAATGACTTTTAATACTCAGTTAGTTTCAATCCTTTTCAAAGGTGCTTAGTTCAGTTCTACCGGAGTAAAGAACGGATTATTTTTGGTGTAATTTTAATGTTCGAGAAATGGAGATATTGATGTACGGAGAGTTTGTATTGTTGCTTTATGTTTATTATTTTTACAACCAAATTTTGTTTTGTGGAGAAGGGTTATCAATGAGGATAAGAAATGCATTAAAGAGAAATGAATTAATTTTAATGATATATGTTCTTATCTTGAAAAGTTAGGATGTAATGGATTTACACATGTAAAGGTTTAGGGTGGTAGATATGTTGTAGGACCGGTAACTGTAAGTTATATGTAAAACGGCATTATTTTAAACTTTATATTATGAGTTTGTAGTTGTAAACAAAAAGAATAAAAATATGAGTTTGGTTGAATCAACTAAGTTTATGACTTCTTGGTGTTGGTGTCTGATAAATTTTTAATATATATAAAGTCTATTATCATGTAAATAATTTGCACCAACTATTTGACAAATTTTTTAAGAGGGTATTTATGACTTTTTCGGCTTAGTTCTGTTGGGTGTATTTAACATTATCAAAATAAATAGAATAATATTCTTTTTTGTTTTCTAATTAATTTTTAATTTTCGATTGTTTTTCTCCACAAGTTTTTGTATTCATTGGTAAGAAGATGTAGTCACTGTTAGCCAAAAAATCCATATTATGATGCATGGGTCGTTATTTTAACAGTCATATATGTAATACTAAGTATGTGAAAATATATGAATTGACCCACGTAGCGGTGATATTGACACGCATATATAATGAACATATGTTCGTAAATAATGTATTGTTGTAAAATTCTACTTGGATCTATTTGATCAGTTGACACAATAACGTGTAGCAAAAAGAAAATACATTTAAGTTGGGTCATTGGGAATAATGCTTGAAAGCAATAATTTTGTCTTGATAAACATTTTTTCATATTTTCGTAAATAATGTATTGTTGTAAAATTCTACTTGGATCTATTTGATCGGTTGACACAATAACGTGTAGCAAAAAGAAAATACATTTAAGTTGGGTCATTGGGAATAATGCTTGAAAGCAATAATTTTGTCTTGATAAACATTTTTTTTATCGTGCCAATGATAGAAGTTATAACTTTATAAATTAAACGAGAATAACTTTGACATACTTTACTTGAATTGAGATGGTATTTTTTTTAATAAAAGTATTACACTTAATGTGTCATGTTCATTCGTTATTTCTCATTAAGGTAATGTATTATTTTGAATCGTATATAGGTTGGCATATTAACCCATTTAGACTCGTGGTTAAGTTACAAAAAAGCATTATGAGGTTCAATAATTTTTCTTATTTTACCAAAATTAATGGGTCTTAATAGTTATTAACGATTGAAGTGGGCCAACGTAATCTCCAGTCGTTGACTATTGCGTTTTATCGATTTGTCACTTATGTAATTTGAAATAATTAAGGGACCACACATTAAGGGTCCAAAACGTTTTCCCAACCGTGCTTGGTTGTAATCACTGTTAGAAAATATTCGGAATGTTTTCACAACCGTGCCATCGGCACGGGTACACCCTAGTATATATATATATAAGAGTATATATAGAGAGAGAGAGAGAGAGAGTAGTTACCACCAGAACTGTACACAGCTCGAAGAAAACCGGCACCACCGAAAAAGGAAAAGAACCACCGAAAAAAAAAACACCCCAAACCGGAAGGAAACAGCGACCAAAAAAATAGAAAAAAAAATGGAGGAGCAAAGCCTCAAATCGAGATCGTCGAAAAAGCTTAAAACCGGTCCAAATCGGAATCGCCACTAAACAGCGTCGGACCACCAAAATCGGAACACAATGGAACCAAAATCGAGGGTCACCGGAAACTAATAAGATCGCCAGAAAAAATGGAGCACAAAAGTGCGTACTACCGAACACAGGCCGGAGCAAACCGGAACCAAACCTAGATCCAAATCTCAAAACCAAAAAAACTGGTGTTCTCAAATCAAAGTCCCCCAAAAAAAATCTCTCAAGATGATATGTAAAAGTAGTGAGACAAAGAGAGAGAGCAAAATGAAAAATGGTTTTGTAAAAAACAAATGTTGGAAAATGGTATATGTTTTAAGGAGAGAGAGTGAACTAAATAGATAACCCAACAAATGCCTCAAGCGGCTCTCTCACCCAAAATAACAAGTCAACACAGGCCTCGAGCCACACAAACTTGAAACCACAAATGGTTTTGACACAAAATCAACAACACCTAAAACCAAGAACCATAAAAATAAAAACTGTCGTTAAAATTTAGGATTAAAAGATTAATTTAAACAATAACTTAATGTTTAAACTAATACATTTTTATCCAAAAACTAAAAAAAATATTTATACATTCTAAACAAATTGAGCAAATAAATGACACCACAAAAATTTATGTAGCTAAAAAAAAAATATTTTGAATCAAAAAAAAATATTTAATAAAAATAAAAATACAGAAGAAAATAAAAATAAAAAATTATTTATCTCAAGATTAAGTCAACATAGGAAGAATGATATTTTCACAGTGTCCATATCCTCTGCCACTGAGTCTGGTGGTATTGAAGTTACTATTGGTGCCACTTCTTCTTCCTTTGATTTCGACCTTCCTCTTTCTGTCAGCATGGGCAAAAGGAAAATTCCAAACCTTTGAGAGGATGACTTTGTAGCTGGTGCCAAGAAACCAGTTAATCATGTTGCCCAAAAGAAGAAGACTGATGTTGGGAAGAAGCCCCCAGCCAACACGGGTGATGAGTCTCCTTTGAAGAGACTGAGGAGAGGTCTTGCCGATAGAAAGTTGTTGATGTCAATCAACAGGGTTTGGTCGGCATGGTCCTATCTGTCGTTGGCTCATCTGTAGCCTTTATTCCTAACTTGGCTAGGAAGTTGATCAAGTCTGGCACCCTCCTAGAACATAGAGTTATTGCTGCATCAATGTTTGATACTGTTAATGTCTTGGTAAGTTTTCATGTTTGAAGTTGGTCAGATACTGTTAGAAAGAGCTACTCAAAGCTTATCCTTGGTAAGTTTTCATGTTTGAAGTTGGTCAGATACTGTCCATGTCTTCTCTGACTTTTACTGACTTGGATTTTTTTCTTATAGTTCCTGGTTGATTATAAACAAATACCGGAGAAGGACGATCAGTTACGTTCTTCTTTGGGAGAAGTAGATGATGCCTTTGAAGGTCTTAGGAAATCTAATTTGGATTCCTAGCAAGCTTTGGAGATAGAGAAGAAGGCATGGGATGAGAAAATCAAGACTGCTAAAGAAGCACGACAGAGGGCTCATACTGCTTTATCCCTGGCTAACTAGACTGTTGTTCAAGCTGAGCTCTGGGCAAAGGTTGCTGAAGGACAAGTGGCCAAATTAGCGAATGACCTATCTTCCTAGAAGGCCAAGAGAAAGAAGGTTAGGGGATAATCCTTTAACA
Source organism: Sambucus nigra (assembly GCA_949130495.1). Taxonomy (NCBI): domain Eukaryota; kingdom Viridiplantae; phylum Streptophyta; class Magnoliopsida; order Dipsacales; family Adoxaceae; genus Sambucus; species Sambucus nigra. The sequence goes on along the minus strand of OX422219.1, from coordinate 89,022,691 downwards.
AGGGTTAGGATAAAGCCAACTCTGCTACCTCTGCACAAATTGGGTACGCAAAGAAAAAATTATCTAAGGAGGGTTGGTCTGCAGCGTTGAAGGAGGTTGGCACTACTGAGGATTCTTTGCTTTTTCTTAGGCATAACCCTGGATCTCCCCCCAACCTTGATGATAAAATTGAGGATGATGCTAGTTCGGGGAAATCCTCTTTAATGGTTGAGTCTACTTGAGAGTGCGCATGCATTCAAATGAATTAATTATTTAATTAAATTCCAATTCCAGACCCAACAATTGTTTAACACTTGCAAATAAACGTGATTGAAAAAATTAATCACAGTCACAAATGAGGAAAAATCCTCGAAGGGAAAAACCATTTATTTCACTATAATTTTGTAACTCACAACTTACACGAATTACAATGAAATAATTTGACACACGAATACCCGCAGACGTCGGTCGGCGTCGTCAGTAATGGAACAACCTCAGCAGTTCCATAGGAACACTCAGTTCTATTTCAGCAAAGATATGTCTTGAGTTCCACAAAATAATTCATACAAAGTAGATGGGATAATGAATTTAATGGACAAAAGTTTCGGACCCTTAAAAGTGATTTTTATCCAGAAAGTGTTCTGTCAAAAACCAACTTTTCTTCTCTTATTTAAATTGTACGTGCATAGCCTTTTTTTATAAAAAGAATTTGGTTAAGGAGATAAACCTTGGCTCGCAGGTTATCCAAACAAAACAAAGGTGTAAGGAGTTTAAAGAAAAGAAAGCAGTGCCATGAACCTTTTAAAGAACAAATGAGGCGCGGCAGCCTTAATAGAAAGACATGTAAAAAAAACTTTTAAGAAGCCTATATCCAATCATTGGCTTTATGCTAATCATTGGCGTAAATTGCAAAAGCCGGTGCCCCACACATTTATCACAAAAGGCGCGCGAGGTAAGGCAAAAGGCACAAAAGGAGAAGCTTAGCTTCTGTACGCAACTTAAAAAATTTATCATGAAGCTTTAATCCCAAATGATTGGCATGCCAATCATTGGCTTTATGAAAAAGTGGCACCCACTATTATAATAACCAACAATGGCTACTGAAATCCTCAACAGGAAGAAAATATGAGAAGGCCCTTTAAAAGGGATATGAGGATTGACAAACCTTTTTTATTTTCTTAATTGTACGAAACAGCCTTTAAAAAAAACTTATTTTAAAAATTATTTTAACCAAGACCTCCCTGTTGTCCTCCTCTTTTTTTTTTATAAACATGCAGCGTCCATTTTTGTTGAATTAAACTTCTTTTATAAAAAAGAAATTTTAGATAAAAAAAGTTCTAAAAAAAAATCCCAACACTTTAAATATAAAATGCTCGCGGAACTTTAAACAAATATTTACCAAAATTATCTTCGAGGTGCTTGAATGTTGAAGATCACTTGTAATTCGGATCTGGAATTTGTATTCTCGATTCTTTGTTGCCTTGTAGCGGTATACGACATAACTAAATGTGACGGACAATGTCCTTACAAATCTCCCCCTATGTCTATGCCAGTACAAAATAAAAAATCCAAATTATTAATCACAAAAATGACCTATACAAATCTACCCTCCCAAGACAATCAAGGAAAGATAAAATGACAAGTCTTCAAACTTTCAAACTTTGCTTCAACAATCAATTTTTTAAAACTCCAAGATTTTCTCATCAGGGTGTGCAATAATTTGATCTTAAATCTTCGTACCTACACACATGAGATAAAGCAAAAAACCTTCGTGACGTATTGAGTTCGAAATGATATAAACATAATCAATATTAGCACAATCAAACCTCCCCCATACTACTAAAACTCTCCCATAATATCATAATTTGTTCTCCCCCTTTTTATTTGTCTGAAATAGATAAGGAAAAGAATAAAACACATAAAACAAATCGGGGTGTCACGGAAATCAGAACAAACAAACTATTTTTTAACTTTTTTTATTTTTTATACAAAAAAAAATGTCACACCATGAAATTATACTAAGACGACCAAATCAGGGAAACAGAATGAATGGGTGTGAACAAATTCGATAGGAAAATCAACTCAATCATATCATATGTGCAAGATGAATAAGTGTACTCCTAACGAATGATCATAAAAAATAGTCCTTTGGTGTAAAATTGTTGAATTTAGATGACATTGTCTTAAATCAAAATCAACAAATCAAAGTCAACATGAATTTCACACCAATAACGTCCAACATGATTTCATGCTTTTTCAAGACTTTTTAAGAATGTGCAAAGCCGTTTTAATTTTCCAACCAAACTCCCTCATTTATATTTTCTTTTCGAGGTGATCTAAATTCTCAAACATTAGAGAATTGGCGAATAAACCTATGGCCCATTACTGGCATGTATTTCTTTTTATTGCGTTTCAATATTTTTGGGCTCTTTTAAACCTTTTTGGACCCCGGATAATTAAAATTCCTCAATTTTTTATGTCCAATTTAAACGGCGGCTTAATCGCAAAGGATAGATGAATACCTTTCTTAGCCCTTCACCATTTATAAAATTCACATAAACTTACGAAAAAATGGTAAAACGTGCACACCTTTTATTATCTTGTTTCATGGCATTTGGTTCGTGGTAATAGACGAAATTGAGATGAAAACATGGAACCAACATGTGATTTGTCAAGAACAAACATCAAACAAATCCGTGCATGTGTGCAATAAAGGACAAAGTGAGTTAGACATGTAGGTAGAAACACTATAGCAACTCAAAGACTCCAAACTTTGTAAAGCACATGAATGACATAACATATTGTCTCAAATGACTATCAAACAGTCACAGGGATATGGTAGGAAGTTGTGACTTGGTCATCCTAAATGTCATTTCATATACGGTGTAAAACAAACTACAAAAATCTTTTTTGAGTTTTTCTGGTTTTCTAAAATAAAAGAAAATCTTTTTAAGTATTTCAATTTTTTTAAGAAATAAGAAAAGAATCAAATGTATATAAATATAAAAATGATACAAACTAGAAATAGGAGCAAAATAATGTGAGCATGAAAAGAATGCATCATATACTAGACATGGACCATCCCCTCTGTCAACTGTGAAAATCCCTAAAGACTTCCTAAGACTCTCGAATCTAAGGGCATCTAAAGGTTTCGTGAAAATCTCGGCTAACTGAAGGTCAGTGGTTATGAAACTCAGGGATACGACTTTCTCCTCAACTAACTAACGTATAAAGTGTTCTCGTATCCTGATGTGCTTTGTGCACGAATGTTGAATCGGATTACGAGATATATGAATCGCGCTCATGTTATCATAGGAGATGGTCATGGTGTCTTGTAAAATCCCATAATCTTCCAACATTTGCTTCATCCACAAGAGTTGCGTGCAATAACTCCCGGCGGTGATGTACTCAGCCTCTACAGTGGGCAAAGAGATGGATTTTTGCTTCTTGCTCATCCAGGAGACAAGAGAAGAACCAAAGTAGAAACACCCACCAGAAGTTCTCCTATAACTATCTACATCCCCGACCCAATCGGCATCCAAATAGGCGAAGAGACGGTCATCGGTATTAAAGGAATACCAAATACGGTAGGAAAGAGTCCCACTCACGTATTGGATAATATGTTTTAGAGCGAGTAAGTGTGACTCTTTCGGGGACGCCTGATATCGCGCACAGACTCCAACACTAAAGGCGATGTCAGGACGACTGGCAGTCAAGTAGAGAAGACTACCTATCATACTCCGATACAAGGTTTGCTCTACGTCCTTACCTGAAGTGTCCTTACTAAGCTTGGTAGAAGTACTCATAGGTGTACTATCATGCTTAGCAGAGTCTAAACCAAATTTCTTCACTAGGTCTCTAGCATACTTAGATTGGGAGATGAACATCCCATCCTCTAGCTGATGAGCCTGGGGACCAAGGAAGAAAGTAAGCTCACCTACCATGCTCATCTCAAACTCACTTTTCATCTCCTCCTCAAAGTGATGAGCATGCTGGGAGCACGTGGATCCAAAGACTATGTCGTCCACATAGACCTGGGCAACTAAAATAGCACCGTCATCTCTCCTGACGAATAACATCATATCAACTCTCCCTCTTTTGAAGCCACGGGATAAGAAATAGGAAGTAAGCCTCTCATAGCAAGCACGGGGTGCTTGCTTCAAACCATACAAGGCTTTCCTCAGATAGTAGACGTGCTTCGGGTACTTAGGGTCTTCAAAACCTTTTGGTTGTTCCACGTAAACCTCCTACTGTAAAATGCCATTTAGAAAGGCACTCTTGACATTCATTTAATATAGCTTGAAGTGCAGATGACATGCGATGGCGAGTAGTAAGCGGACGGACTCAAGCCTCGCAACAGGAAGCAAATGTCTCCCCAAAGTCTACACCCTTTATTTGTGTGTAGCCTTGAGCGACCAACCTAGCCTTGTTTCTGATTATGGTACCATTTTTATCCATTTTATTCTTGAAAATCCACCTGGTACCTATCACATTCGTCTCACTAGGTCGGGGGACGAGTTCCCAGACATTATTCTTTTTAAACTGAAGCAACTCCTCCTGGATAGAAGATATCCAGTGTTTATCTTTGAGTGCTTCTTTGTGATTCTCGGGGCTCAACTATGGACGTGTAGCAAAAATGACTAATAACGTTCTCTAGTTGCACACGAGTCTTGACCCCTAAGGTGGGATCACCTAAAATGGTGGCAGGGTCATGACTCTTGCGAACCCAAGCAGGTGTGTCCCCTAATACAAGAGTAGGGTCCACAAGGTGTGTGTGAGGGACAAGTAAATCGCTGCCAAAATAGTCCTCATCCTCACACTCAAGGCTAGGATCAACAAATGTCGGAGGTTCGTCATCTTGCACGGTGACGTTTATTGATTCCATAACCTTAGAGCTACTCAGGTTGAAAACCATTTATGCTCTACTGTTTGATGAATATCCAAGAAAAATTTCCTCGTCATTCTGGGAGCCAAACTTTCCTAATTTCTCTCTATCCTGTAGGATGTAGCATTTACTCCCAAAGATACAAAAATATGCAAGGTTGGGTTTCTTGCCAGTCCACAATTCATAAGGCGTTTTAAGTGTGTGTGGACATAGGTAAACCCTATTCACCATGTGGCACGCGATAAACACCGCCTCTGCCCAAAATATCCTAGTAACCTTACGACCCAAAAGCATAGATCTAGCCATTTCCTGAATCATTCGATTCTTTCTCTCAACAATCCCATTTTTCTTAGGAGTCCTTACGGTCGAAAATTCTTGTTTAATCCCAAGGCTATCAGAGTAAAGATCTACCTTTAATTCTGTATTTTCCGCGTCGTTATCACTACGTATCCTGTTAATAGTGACTCCATGTTGGTTTTGCAGGATACGACATTTGGTCGTTAAAAACTCTATTGCATCGGATTTTTCTCTCACAAAACCTACAATCGAATATCTGGAGAAATCATCCACCATCATGAGGATATACCTCTTACCACCCAGACTCTCACTATGAGTAAGACCCATAAGATCCATGTGAATCAGCTCAAGCATACGGGAGGTGGTAATGGAAAGCAAATTCCTATGAGGTCTACGGACTTGTTTACCCAACTGATAGGGTCCACAAACTGCGGAAGTTGGCTTTCTAAGGGATGGCAAGCCACGTACTAGGTCCTTTTTAACAAGACGACACGTTGATGCCACAGATCCATATGAGAGATCATGGTGCTGTTGCAGACAAATGAGGACTTAGGTATAATTCCATAGCAGTTATCGTCAGTCCTCACCCCTTGCAATAATAGTTTACCGACTTGATCATAGACATTACAAGCATTCCGATCAAACTTTAATGCAAAGTCAGCGTCGCACAACTGGCTAATGCTGAGTAAATTAGCTTTCAATCCTTTCACGTACAAAATATTCTCTAGCTTAGGAAATCTAGGTATCTCTACAGTCCCTCGTCCTACTTTGCTACATTTGCTCCCATCTCCAAATGTGACCTTGCCTTCCTTTCTATCCTCGAGGGAGGTAAAGAAGGATACATCACCAGTCATGTGCCTGGAGCAGCCACTATCAAAATACCATTGGGAAGTATTATGTGCTTTGAGAGCGACATGAACAACAAGGGACTTTTCATCTTTCTTAGGTACCCAAGAAGTGGTAACCTTTTGTTTACCCTTGTTGTTGTTAGTTTTATCTGGGATGTAGGAAGCATTCACTAACAAAAAAGTCATCCGTCAGAATTCCTCCATCAAACTCTGTGATATGGCGGATAAAAACTCAACACGCTCTCTCAGACTGGTAAAATCATCAGTACGATGTGGTGGAGCATAAGTACATGAAGTTCGACCCAAACTATAGCAATACTCTCTCATGTGGCCTTTTCTTTTGTAGTACGTACAAAAGAACACAATTTTAGGCAGACGTTGGCTTGTTTTTCTCGACCGAACTCTTCTCTTGGGCTTTGATGGGCGGACATATAGAGTATTCATAAACTTAGGGACTGGTCCAGGTGCAATCTGAGAGGTGGAAGAACCATCAAAACTAATTCCTGGCCTTTCACCAAATCCCAAGGCGAGGGCGAGGAGCAGCTTTCCCATCTTACGAGATATATCCTTGATTTGAACCTTGACTTCTCGTGCTTTCTCAAGATCATAAGTGAACTGAGAATTTGGATCCATAGAGCTCTCTCGTCAGATTATCCACTTATTTAGTCAAGTCCCCCTTTTATTTCTCAAAACTCTTCTCTCTCTCATCACAAACTAACTCCCTCTCTCTCAAGGAAGTACTAAACGAAGACTCTCTCTCTCTAGTCTCTCCTAATTCTTTTTCAATGACGACGATCCTAAGAACTAACGCTTTGTTATGCTTTTTGGTTTTGAATGATTCAGCATATAAATTGGCATAGGTTTGTCTAAGATCACTCTCGCTCTCACTTCCAACATCCTCTCCCTCACTCTCATTACTGTCAAGGTGTCCATGTGAGGTGGCATCATCATCGTCGTGATATGCAGTAGGAGAACCTCCATGACTAGCCATGAATGCAGTGAAGTTGCATTCATGCAGTGACTTATCTCCATAATCCACCGACTTGATCTCACTTTCGTCACTCAATGTGGCATTTAGAACATCTTTGCCCTTTCCTTGACGCCTCAACCTAGTGGCACACTCAAAAGCCTTATGACCTTTACCATCGCATTAATAGCATCTCTCTTCATCTCTCTTAGGGGTGTCCTTTTTATCATTTTCATCTTTTTTGCCATATTTATTTTTCTTAAAATTCTTTTTATCTTTAAAATTGCCATTTTTTAATTTGAGAATTTTTTTGAAATTTTTGTCAAAAAGAACCAAGTTGTCTAAATCAAATTCTCCATCAGAATCAGACGCTTCTATCTCTCTCTGTTTAGATAACTCTTTCCTTTTAACAGACCCCTCACCCTTTCTAGCTTTAAGTGCAATTCCCTTATCTTTTGGTTTAACAGACTTAGGAAACATGTCAAATTCATGTAAGTCTCTAACCAATTCCTCTAATTTAAGCGTGTTTAAATTACCCATAGAATTTAGCACAGTGACTTTAGGGATAAAACGCTTAGGTAGTGATCTTAGAATCTTTTTAATAACTCTATCATTAGGAATGCGTTCACCAATATTAAAGCTAGTGTTCACAATATCAGATAATCTAGCATAAAATTCATCAAAACATTTAGACTTAAGCATGGTGATAGTTTCAAATTGAGTTGTTAAGTTTTACAATTTTGATTCTTTCACAGCATTAGTTCCTTCATGGGTAAGTTGTAAAACATCCCATGCCTCTTTTGATGTGGTACACGTCATTATCCGTCATAACTCGTCAGGTGTGACGGATCCAGAAATAGCACTAAGACCCTTAGAGTTAAAAGATGACCATTTAAATTCTTCTTCAGTCCATGCAGTCACAGAATTTAAATTAGTCACGTTATCAATAGTGATGGAGGGAGGTGTCCACCCTCTTTCAACCAAAATCCAAACACATTAATCTATGGATTTTAGAGCAGATTTCATACGGGCTTTCCAGTAAGCATAATTTGTCTTGTAAAAAATTGCATTTTATTTTATAATTTCTCCGTTTTGAACACGCCTTTTTTCGAAAATCAATTTTTCAGAAAATTGATATCTCAGAAAAAATTTGCGGAAAATTACATGGTATAATTATGTAATTGGCTCTGAGACAAATTTGAGAATGCGCGTGCGTTCAAATGAATTAATTATTTAATTAAATTCCGATTCCATACCTAAGAATTTTTTAACACTTGCAAATAAACGTGATTGAAAAAATTAATCTAGGCATGCAAGACAGTCACAAATGAGGAAAAATCCCCGAAGGGCAAAACCATTTATTTCACTATAATTTTGTAACTCAAAACTTACACGGATTACAATGAAATAATTTGACACACGAATACACACAGGTGTCAGTCGGTGTCGTCAGCAATGGAACAACCTCAACAGCTCCACAAGAACACTCAATTCTATTTCAGCAAAGATATGTCTTGGGTTCCACAAAATAATTCATACAAAGTAGATGGGATTATGAATTTAATGGACAAAAGTTTTGGACCCTTAAAAGTGAGAAGAAGACATACTGAAAAAATATTGAACACTAAGATTTTTATCCGGAAAGTGTTCTGTCAAAAACCAACTTTTCTTCTCTTATTTAAACTGTACGTGTATGGCCTTTTTAATAGAAAGAATTTGGTTAAGGAGATAAACCTTGGCACGCAGGTTATCCAAACAAAACAGAGGCGTAAGGAGTTTAAAGAAAAGAAAGCAGTGTTATGAACCTTTTAAAGAACAAATGAGGCGCGACAGCCTAAATATAAAGGCAGGTAAAAAAAACTTTTAAGAAGCCTATATCCAATCATTGGCTTTATGCCAATCATTGGCATAAATTGGAAAAGACGGTGCCACACACATTTATAATAAAAGACGCGCAAGGTAAGGAAAAAGGGACCAAAGGAGAAGCTTAGCTTCTGTACGCAACTTAAAAAATTTATCAAGAATCTTTAATCCCAAATGCCAAATGATTGGCATGCCAATGATTGGCTTTATGAAAAAGCGGCGCCCACTATTATAATAACAAACAATGGCTGCCGAAATCCCCAACAGGAAGAAAATGTGAGAAAGCCCTTTAAAAGGGATATGAGGATTTACAAACCTTTTTTATTTTCTTAACTCTATGAAACAACCTGAAAAAAAACTTCTTTTAAAAATTATTTGACTTAAAAAAAAACTTCTTTTAAAAATTATTTTGACCGAGACCTCCCTTTTGTCCTCCTATTTTTTTTTATAAACACGCAGTGTCCATTTTTTTGAATAAAACTTCTTTTATAAAAAAGAAACTTTAGATAAAAAAGTTCTAAAAAAAATCCCAACACTTTAAATATAAAATGTTCATGGAACTTTAAACAAATTTTTACCAAAATTATCTTGGAGGTGCTTGAATGTTGAAGAGCACTTGTAATTCGGATCCAGAATTTGTATTCTCGATTCTTTGTTGCCTTGTAGTGGTATACGACATAACCAAATGTGACGGAGACTGTCCTTACACTACTATTGACTCAGCTATCCCTCCTTCCGAACAAGATAAATCTCTTGTGGACTCAGTTTCCCCTTCTACCGATTAGGGTATAAACCCCGACACTGAAAAGGATAAGAAGAAGGTATAGACTTGTTCGGCTTTTGATCTTTGTATTTTTCACCTTTGTTTTGTTTTCTTTTTTTCTCTACTCTAATGTACTTGTAACGTTCCTTATTTATCAATGAAATAACTTTTTCTTCAATTGACATGTCATTTGTTTTTGCTCGATTGTTGCTCTATCTTATTTTAATGTTGATCAATTATTACTTTATCTTTCTAGTTTATGGCAAAGATGGAAAAAATTGCCTCCACTGACTCCTACCCACTCAGACTCTACAACAATATATTCAAAGATGGTCACTTGGACTTGACTGATGAAAAATTAATAGACTTGCTCGGCACAGACGCTTCTGATTAGGCCAGAGATGTATACACTTATCTCAAGTTTATTCTTGATCGGTTTGTGGCCAACAATGTTTCATACTATGAGATGATCGAAGAATTGCAAGAAGAGCACAATGAAGCCAAATCTTTACTTCATGCCGACTACGAATCCAAGTACAAGACCTTGAGTGAAGCTTGGGTATTTAAAGAGAAGTTGGAAAAATATGCCTTTGCTTTTAGAAAAGAGGAATTTTTATTGAACTGTGTGGTTGATGAAGCCAGAAAGATTGTTAAACTTCTAAAATAGGAAAATAATAGGTTGAGCGATGAACTTGGGGCCTTAAAATAGTCTTCTGCAACTAGTGCCGATGATGGTGCTTATTTTCTATAGGAGGAAAATGCCAAATTGAGGTAAGAGCTTGAAGCTTTGAAAAAATCCAAACCTACCCAATCTTCCAAACAGAGAGCTAGCTGACCAACTGTAGAAGAGAATAGGACCAAGAAAACTTTAGCTAATTAAGTTGTCCAGCTGAAAGAGAAGAGTCAATCCACTACCGATTTGTCCATAAGACTGGAAGCTAAAGTCAAAGCCCTTGCCGACCAATCCTCTTAATTGAAGGTGAAGGATGAGATTTTGAAGAAACTTCAACATCAAGTTGAAAGGCTAACCTTCAAATTTCACAAACAACCCAGAGAGGTATGGATGGATGGATACAATGAAGCTTTATCCATGTAGATAATTTCGTTGCTCAAACTCATCGTGAAGGTTATAAACGAAGTTGGACCAATTGCTTGACTGTGATGAAGGTTGACTAACATAGTAAACTCTTATATGGGCATGATCCTAGTTTCTTAGACTGCCAACAACCTCCGTTCAAGTTGGATGTTAGCTGGATTCCTATTGAATCGATTCCCCAATGCTTGATATCGAAATATTTAGGGGATTATGAGTTACACAATGAACTTGAGATAGTTCGACCTCCTCATCTCACTAACACGCTGAGCAACAACAACAAAAGGATGCTTTAAGCTTTCAACTTTATATTCTCCTTATACGCTGGTTGATCCTCCTGGTGGTATGGAAAAAGTGCAATCATCTTCCAAAGCTGAGGGAAAACATCCAGTTGAATGATTATCCTGTATTTTGTAATTCATTTGAATGTAATACAGTTTGTATGAATAAAATGTGTTTATTCCTGTCAACTTATGATTATTTTAATCAATCATTTAACTTGTGATTATAATGCCATTGTTTCTACGAATACACTTTAGATATATTAATCCAAATTTAGTATTAGTTATTAGTGGTAATACCATTAATTCTACTAATGCACTTAGATATATTAATCCAAATTTAGCATTAGTTATCAGTGTTGACCAAGTGTAGGAGGAATGTATGTTTATATTCCAATATCTAGTCATTTTTACATGTCTTCCTGCATTTAACTTAGTCGGGTAAAACTTGTTTATAAATTTTTCAGTTTTATACGAAGTTTTACACTTCTTTTTCTTGACTTGTTTACACAAAATCATACATGAAGTAATCAACATCTTGTTCGTAATTTTAGCTTTACGAAGTCATACTTGAAGTAAATTTTTATTGCTGACCAAATGCTGAGGATTATAATCATATTTTGACTTGGTCGATAATTATTTTTCTTATTGGCGACCAAGTGCTGAGGATTGTAATCCTGTTTTGACTTGGTCGAAGCTGAAGATTAAAAGTTATCTTTGTCCTGGGGGATGTATGTCATCACCGTACTCCGATAAAATCAAAAAATTGAAGAGACTGAAACTAACTTTTTATTGATACTCAAATAAAAGCAAAAGAGATACAATAATGAAAATCCTTTGAATTACTGATAATACTTGTTGACGCCACTAAAATGGCTGCAGATAAATGATGAGGATGAGATTGAAGACGAAGATAAACATTCACATCAAACATATAAGAGACAAAGATTTTTAAAGTGGTTCGGCTATAAGGAAAAGCCTACGTCCACTGTTATTTTATTCCCAGGGGTTTACAATAGCACAATGTGGTAGAGAGAGAAAGGATGTGCATCTTGTGTATGGTGTTTCTTGGTTCTCTCTTGGATCTCTCTTTGGCTAAGGGAATACATGTATTTATAGTGATGGGAGATAAAGAGATTCATTGTATGTAGACATTTATACATTATGTCTACATTCAACGAATCTAATTGTTGAATTGCTTGGTATGCTATGTGTTATCATCTACAGTATAAATGTACATTAATGCTCATTAAATGCATAGTTATCCTTTGATCTTCCTGGTTGGTATGCCGATTAACTCTCCTCGGGTGCCGACTAACTCTCCTCGGGTGCCGACCAACTCTCCTCGGGTGCCGACCAACTCTCCTCGGATGTCGAATATTGCCACGTAGGATGACATGTGTCCTTTTCTGATTGGTTCTCGTAGATGGAGAATTTTTACGTTAACAGAAGCCCCCAATGCTCCATGCTTGATGGTTTACTTGAAAGGATGGAGTATTTATTCTGCAGTGTTGCTCGGTGCTCGTGAAATTCTTGATCTACCTTCTTGATTTGTTCTACATAAAGTGCATTATCTCCTGGACGATATATGATGTAGGCTGATCGATGGTTGCTAATCTTTCTTTTGAGGAACTCTGTGTGCTATGTATCACCCCTGGGAATTTGGATGCAACCATGCCATAGTATGCAGCTTGTAGCTTGTCATAATATTCAAGTATGTTGATTGGTTTGCCAGCCGACCAACTGCCTCCTGTGCCGAGCAACTGAATGCTAACTTTACGTGCTTGATTTTTTTGATTTATGATCCTCTGAATACTTTATCGAGTAACATACTAGCTTTTGAACCCAACTCTTTAATCTGATTAGTACCAAGCTAGTGGTGGACTTTGAAACATTTTCACACAACTTCTTCTTCATTATTGGTCGAGACAGTAGTAGCAAATATCTCAGTGCTGTAGATGTTGATTTTGACTTCTACCTCTGCTCAGGGACGAGCAAGAGGTTCTCGGGGACGAGCAAGAGTTGCTCGGACAGACCATCTGTGATGAACATCAGAATGCTGAAAGATCTTAACTTCATAAAACTCCCCTTATGCTTTGGATGATCCTCCTGCTGGCGAGGAACCTGTTTCAAAAGCAGAGGGAAAGAAACCAATAGAGTAGGAATCTCAATGTAATAGTTAGTATACATTTTCATTTTATTTTTTGGATTTAATGAAAGACTTTCATTTTTGTTCGCAATCTTAATTGCTATTGTCTTGTAAAATACTCTACATCTGTGCATATGTTTAAGTTAAAAAGATAACAATATTGTGTTGTTCATCGACCAACTTGGTAATAAAAAAGTTACAAGTATTAGTAATGTTGCTCGATCACTTAATAATAAAGTAATGAGTATAAAAATGTTTAAAATTTTTCCAACCAACCAAGGTTGTTAAATTGTGCTCGTCGACCAATTATAGTTAGGGAGAGTTTTTATCCCCGACTAACCATACTTGGTAAATTTTTGTCTTTTTCATAAAATGTGTCCGACCAACCAAGGTCGATAAATTCTCCTCGTCGACCAACTACAGTTAGTGGGTTTTTATCCCCGACCAACCATACTTGGTACAGTTTGGAATATTTCTTCCTCGTCGACCAACTATGTTGATACAGTTTGAAATATTTTTTCCTCGTCGACCAATTACGTTGATACAGTTTGGAATATTTTTTCCTCGTCGACCAACTACGTTGGTACAGTTTGGAATATTTCTTCCATGTCGACCAACTACGTTGATACAGTTTGGAATATTTCTTCCTCGTCGACCAACTACGTTGATACAGTTTGGAATATTTTTTCCTCGTCGACCAACTACAGTTAGTGGGTTTTTCAGGTGAGAGAAAATTATTTTTTATATTGATCCCTTCCTATTCCCTATTTGGAGAGATAAAATATGGTGAATGATTAAAGTTATTACCAAATTTATATCAAAAATCAATCAATTTGACTTTATTGACATAAATGGAAGCTGAACCAAATTAAGTATATAGTTCATAAAAATGAATGCAAAGATACTCAAACTTGAAGAGAGAAAATAGATCTGGGTCATGATTTCCATGAGAAAACTTTTTATTGTCTTTAACCTTTTCCCATTCTTTTATTAAAAATATGATGGGAATTTGAATAGACATCAAAGATCTTACAAAATTTATTTCAAAATCAACAATGAAAATGATCAAATCTTATCATCGTCGTATATATTGGTATATGTAATCATTTAAAATATTTATTCCATGATATAAAATAGAAACTTGAGAATCAAGCAAAAAGTTATGATTTTAAAATCATGATATGCAATATTTTGCAAATAAAAATTGGACAATTAATTTATGTATATAAACATAAAAATCATGATTGAATCATATAGAAAATAAAAACTTAGCTTTTGATGGAGAATAATGCTTGTAACACGTTCCCACAGACGGCGCCAATCCGTTGAAGACAGAAAATGGCCACTGCCATTTTAGTGGCGTCAACAGCAGATAAATGACGAGGATGAGATTGAAGATGAAGATAAACATTCACATCAAACATATAAGAGACAAAGATTTTTAAAGTGGTTCGGCTATAAGGAAAAGCCTACGTCCACTGTTATTTTATTCCCAGGGGTTTACAATAGCACAATGTGGTAGAGAGAGAAAGGATGTGCATCTTGTGTATGGTGTTTCTTGGTTCTCTCTTGGATCTCTCTTTGGCTAAGGGAATACATGTATTTATAGTGATGGGAGATAAAGAGATTCATTGTATGTAGACATTTATACATTATGTCTACATTCAACGAATCTAATTGTTGAATTTCTTGGTATGCTATGTGTTATCATCTACAATATAAATGTACATTAATGCTCATTAAATGCATAGTTATCCTTTGATCTTCCTGGTTGGTATGCCGATTAACTCTCCTCGGGTGCCGACTAACTCTCCTCGGGTGCCGACCAACTCTCCTCGGGTGCCGACCAACTCTCCTCGGATGTCGAATATTGCCACGTAGGATGACATGTGTCCTTTTCTGATTGGTCCTCGTAGATGGAGAATTTTTACGTTAACAATACTTTCGAAGATATTCTACATTCCAAGAATTTTTGAATTCTTCACCATCCAATGTCTCAACCGGTCTATCCCTGGTCAGATGATAGCTGATATGTGATATGGGCCATGCCAGTTGGACTCAAGCTTGTTATTCTTCTAGATAACTTTCTTAAGAACATAATCACCCTCTTTCAGGTTAGTCATCTTGGCCTTTTTATTATAAAAGCGAGCAGTTCTGTGTTGGTAGGTAGCATTTCTCAGAGTTGCATCTTCGTATACCTCCTCTAACATGTTGAGATCTTGTCATCTCATCAAATCACTAACCAAGGAATCAAAATTCAGTACCCTATAGGTTGGTAGGTCGAGCTCAGCTAGTATTATGGCTTCAGTCCCAAACGCAAGCATGTTTGGGGTCTTTCCAATTACTATTCTCGGTGTTGTTCTATAGGCCCAAAGAACAAAGTGTAGCTCATTAATCCAATTGTCCTTGTCAGGATCAAGTCTCTTCTTCAACCCATTTAATAAAGTTTTATTTGTCACTTTTTTTTACCATTACTTTAAGGATGGCCTGGTGCAGAATGCAGTTTCTGGATTTTCGATAGGGCACAGTATGCTTCAAACTCCTCATTGATGAACTGGATGCCATGATTTATAATGAAAGCATATGGTAAACCATATTGAAAGATTATATTCTTCCAGGTTAACTGATATACTTTCTCATAAGGCATATCAACCAATGTCTCTACCTTCACCTATATGGTGAAGTAATTCACAGCAACAACTAAGTATTTGAACATGACTTTGGTGCTCGGCAGTGGGCCGACCAAGTCAATTCCCCATATAGAAAATGACCAAGGTGAAGTTATTGGTGTTAAAGTTGCATTAGGTGTTCTATGAATGGTAGAGAATCTCCAGCACTTATCACACTTTCTTGCAAAGGCTATACAATATGCCTTCATGGTCGATCAGTAGTAACCCTGAGCATTGATGCATTGAAGCAATTATCTTCCAGCAGAATGAGCTTCACAGGAACCTTCATGCACTTCTTTGATCAAATCTTATACCTCCATTGGATGAACAAAGCGCTGCAAGGAGATCATCAATCCCCCTCTGTATAAAACTCCTTTGTCTAACACATATCTCACTACTTTATATCGGAGATTATTGTCCTCTTTAGGATCGAGTGGTACGGTTCTATCTTCAATATAAGCTTTTATGGGATCCATCCAGGAAGGTTATAGATCTACAATAATGAAATTAACCATCAGGTCTTCATTAATACTTCGATTAGCCAAGAGCTTGATTGGGATTATTCTTCGGAGCTCAATTCTTATTGCTGATGCTAGCCGAGCAAGTGCATCAGCTCGAGCATTATCTATTCTTAGGATCCTATTCATTTGGATGGTTGGAAATTTGGCGATGACTTCCACGGCCTTAGAAAGATACCTGATCATCAATTCTCCTTTGACTCTATATAAATTTAGCACTTGGTTATAAACCAGTGTTGAATCACTATGCACCACTACTTGCTTGGCGCTTATTGAATGAGCTAAATTATGTCCAACTATCAAGGCTTCTTATTCTGCCTGGTTGTTTGATGCTTTGAACTGAAACCTGAGATAATACTCAATATCAATATCATCAAGAGTACTAAGTATTATACTTGCTCCACTTACAGTAGCACATGAAGATCCATCCACGTAAAAATTCCACAACATAACATTATGGTCGAAACATTCTACTATTAATGATCCATGATTGAATATCTTCTTACTCTCCTCTACATATTTTTGGGCCTTTTCCTAAATTTTGGATGACTCAGGTTAATCGGCAGCCATATCAGCTTGCTTTTGAGCTGATCTCTTTTCTTTCGAAGTCTGCTCAGCAGTCAAGTTTTATTAGTCGGGATCCTCCAAATAAGTAAATTCAGTAATCAAATCTGCTAAAGGTTGGCCTTTTAATGAAGAGCTTAGTTCATAGACAATGTCATACTTTCCCAATTCTACCACCTAATACATCAATCTTTCTGACTTCTCAAGCTTATAGAGTTCTTGCCGAAGAGGCAGATCAATATACACAACTATGGATACCTGATTTTAGCTCCTTTGAATGCTTTGCTGGTAGAGTACACTGGTTTTTGGATTCCATTGTCTTGCTTAACCATGGCCGAGCTCACTGCTGATTCGAAAATAACTAAAGATAAGCACCATTTCTCTCCCAGGATTTAGTCGGGAGAGCAATGGTCGGGAGAGCAATGCTTCTTCACATTCTGCATTCCACTGAAAAAAAATTCTCAACATCTTGAAAAATGCTAAACACCTATCTGTTACTTGGGAAATAAATCTATTTAAGGTTGCCACTCTTCCAGTGAGCCTCTGTACATATTTCTTATAGATCAGAGACTGCATTTTAATTAAAGATTTTATCTTTTCTGGATTATCCTCAATTCCCTTTTAATTAACTATGAAGCCGAGGAACATCCCTTCTTGTACTCCAAACACATACTTGGTCGAATTCAGCTTCATCTGATGCTTTTCCAACTGATCAAAAGTCTGATTGAGGTCGGCTATATGATCTGAATCTTTTTTACTATTTGTCAACATATGATCCACGTAAACCTCCATGTTCTTATCTATATATTCTTCAAAGGCATTGTTCACTAACCTTTGATACGTTGCACCTGCATTTTTTAGACGAAATGGAATTACATTGTAACAATAAGTTCCTCGGGGGGGGGGGGGGGGTGATGAAGGTTGTACTTTCCCTGTCTTTAGGTTTTATTTCTATCTGGTTATAAGTAGAATAGGCATCCATAAAGCTTAAAAGCTCATGTCCCGACGTAACATCCATCAGCTGATCAATTTTGGGTAAGGGTCTTTTGGGCACGCCTTATTTAAATCGATGAAATCCTCGCACATTCTCCATTTATCATTATTTTTCTTAACCATTACAACATTGGCTAACCAGGCTAGATACTTCACATCTCAAATGAACTGGGCTTTTTGTTGCTCCTCTACTTTTTCTTGAATAACTTGATTTTTCTCTGGACTAAAAATCGTACGTCTCTTTTTGATCGACTTGTCATCCTTACTTATGTTGAGCTCATGAAAAGGAAATTAGGATAAATCCCAAGCATATCTTCATGGCACTAAGAAAATACATTTCTCCGCTGCCTTAGGAACATAATCAACTCCTGTTAAAGGACGGGATCTAGTGTTGAGCCGATCTGTGTAGTTCTTTCTGGATTATCATTGTCCATAATGATGCTTTTAGTTGCTTCCACAATCATTCCCTTGATTAACTCTGTTTTATATCAGGAATCTAAAGTTTCAACTTTAGATTCACCATTCGGCTTAGTGGTATCCACATGGTAAATGGTAGTCTTCTTGTTCAATTCAGTCAGGTCCTCTTGCTCTGTTGAGGAGTAGTAACACTCTCTGGCCACTTTTTGGTCGTCTTTCACAACACCTACCCCAAAATGAGTTGGAAACTTCAAGAATTGATGGACTGCTGACGGTACGACTTCAAACTTCTTTAATCCTACCCTGCCGAGGATCACATCATAAGAATATTGAACGTTTTTATCCCTCGTGAAGAATCATATTTTCTCTATTCGACTTACTATCCAGGTGTTGATCAACACTGCTAGCTTGATTATACCCAAATGGTAAACGTTTTCTCCAGAAAAACCTATTAATGGCCTGTAATAGGGTTACAGCTGGATGAGCTTCAAGTCCAAACTCTGAATGTAAGGATAAAATATAATATTGACTGGACTCCCATCGTCAATCAAAACTCTAGCGGTGATAATATCTTGAATTCTGAATTTGACAACTAATGGGTCATCATGGGGATAAATACCCCACAGAGATCATTTTGTGAAAAACCAATAACCATTTTGTCTTTATAGACATTCCTCGACCGATCATCTTCATTCAAATTAATTCTCTGGATATAGGAGCAAGCATTGGCTTCATTCAAGTAAGCTTTCCTTTCGACTGTGTGATCACCTCTTCCTGTATCGCCACCTGTAATCATATGACAATCAAATAAACCAAAATTGGTCATAGCTACCTCACATTCTGGTTGCTTGTCTTCTTCGGCAGGGCTGGATCATCTTCATAATCATCTTCATGATTTCTCTTCCTGTCATCTCTAGACTTGCATGGAGAACGTGACCTTCTTCTAGGTTCTCTACTATCACATTGATCAACAAATTTGTTGAGTTTTCCTTAAAATATGAGGGATTCTATCTTACTTTTTAAAGATATGTAGTTATCTGTTATATGACCATGATCCTTAAGGAGTTCACAATATTTAGATCTATCCCTTTTGTTAGGAGGTGCCCTCAACTTCTCAGGCCATGGCAAATCCTTCTTGTGCTTGATTTCTTCCAGGATATGGTGAATTCTAACACTCAATGGAGTGTAGGTTCCATACTTTTTGAGCTTGTCTTATTTATTCGCCTTTTAATCCTTCTGCTCTTTTTGCTCCTTCTTTCCAGGCTTTGTGGTAGGACTCTATTTTGCGGCCATCGCTTCTTTGGCGTTCATTATTTTTCCTACTTTCGCCATGAGTTCAGCCATAGTTTTAGGAGGATCTTTTTCCAGGGTATATATAGTTTCTCGGGAATAAATCCACCCATAAGAACAGTGATGGATGTTTTCTCCTCATAATAAATCACCTCCAGTTTCTCATTGTTGCATAATGTATTCCCTGGTACTTTCCCCCACTTGTTGTCTTAAACTCAAAAGATGAGCTACTATTTTCAGTGTCTTAGCTCCGAAATAGAATTTGCTAATGAATATCTTGTCAAGCTGATTAAAGTTGGAGATTTTTCCTCGGGGCAGGTCGTTATACCATTTTTGGGTTAAACCCGTAATGATACTTGAAAATGCTCTTCTCCTTATTTCATCAAGAACTGAGTAAATATCAGCTGCAACTTGATATTACTTAATATGGAGAATATGATCAGTTTTATCATCATATTTGGGGGTAACCATAGGAGCTATAATTTTAGATGGAGTAAGAAACTCCATAATTGCCTGAATAAAAGGAAATCCTTTAACGAAGCTCCGTTGTAAAGGATTTTTTTCCTTTCCCATCTCCCCTAGCCGATCATCCAACCATTGGAATGATCCTTTCCATGAAGGATTACCTACATCTGATCTATGCGAAGCAGCTCGGCTACTCCAACCATGTGTATGCATTGAACTCTCTTCCGGAGAGGTTTTTCGGTGCGTACAGTTCGTCAGACACTTGATCTTTATTTGAATGAGGCTTCTCGCTGGTCGACCGCATGTCGGATGTTCTTAGATAACGCTTTATGAGGCTTTCTATATGCTCGAGGTCCCAGACGGTCAAAGGGCGAAGCTTTACTTAGCCTTTACAAGACTTGGCCTTTTAGGAGAAAGAGAGGGGATATCATAGGCTTCTATGGACCTGAGTGATAAACTTGCTCCTGGATGATAAGTCATGTCTTGTGAAGTTTTAGAATAACTATGTCGGCTAGATCTTGGAAGTAGATGCGAGATTTTTCTCCGTGGTGATAGAATTGCCTATTTTCTGGATAAGGCTGGAGATCTTGGGCTAGTTACCTCACTGTTTCCTACATGGCCTCTTATCATCTGGTAATTCTATCAAGGATTCCATTCAGGTCTTTCGCAATAGGCTGAACAGATGGAACAAGCGAGTTGCCTTCATTTCTGGCACTAGACTCAGGGTCATTCATCTTGTCTTGAACAAAGGTATATAAGTGTGAGAAAGGTACTTAGAAACACGTTCCCACAGACGGTTAAATCTGTTGATGTAAAAAACTAGACTTGATTTAATTTTATAATGACTTATAAAATATGTAATGATAAATAAAAAGGGAGTTTTTAAAGTTGTTCAGCTATGTAAGAAAGCCTACGTCCACTATTGTTTTATTGATTTCAGAGGTTATAGAAATCTAGGTACTCTTATAGACTATAATATCACATAATTCCTTCGACCATCCCTTTGATGAAACTTATATAATGTATTTATAGTGACCCAGAGGTCAAGGGTCAGAATGTCAAGGGATGGAATTCTTTTATATAATTAAGTATTTACATCCATACATAATAAATATGACGATTGGTCGTATAAACCACATGTAGTATGACCCTTGGTATGATGACGCTTCATTGGTCTTATTGGTCGGCCTTCTTTGTGGTGGTCGTCATTCCTTGTGTTAGTCGGCATTCTTCATATTGGTCAACAGATTTATTATCCGCTGACTAGGATTTTGGTCATGTAGGAGGACACGTGTTCACTTCTGATTGGTCCACGTAGGATTAATAATTAGTAATATGTTAATAAGAAGAAATGATGCATTAGTTTTTATATGCTTTTAATTCAATAAGTATACTGTTTATCTTTTATTTTACTATAATATTACCACTGAACTAATTTTTTGTTTTAAAATTTAGGAAAGTTAAAATATCATCAGGTATAAGTTCCGAACAACCTTCCTCTTAAATGGTCAAAATCCTAAAGGATAAAATCAAAGTCATTGTTAAAGATGATGGGTCTATACTTGGTGATCATGCAAAGGTGTAGAGTTCCCGTATCGGGGATTTTGTGAGAGCTAATTGCCCTATTCACTTCTCGAATTGGAGACACGCGCCAAAGAAATCTAAAGATGATGTTTGGAATGGTTTGATGGTAAATTTAATCTTATACTTCATTTCATCATTTTTCATTCTTCTTATCTATTTTTATTCTTTTGCAATTTATTAGTCTGTTAATTGTTTTTGTTTTGCCTAATGATAACAAAAAGAATTTGACCTTAACGTTTAGTGCAGAAGACATGGTCCCAAAATTTCAGGACTTTCAAAAATACATTGAGATCTCATTTGTAGGATGATGGCACTGAGCTTGAAGGTGTTGACCCTAAAATATGGAAGAAATTTATAGAAATGGAAAATGGTGAGAAAAAGAAGCAACAAAAACCAAAAAATGTTGAGAACCGCTCAAAGTTGAAGTATACCAATTGTCTCGGACGTCGTACCAATGCCCAAAAGAAATACTTGTTGGTGTGTATCATTTTGTTTTCCTTCTAACATTAAAAATTTTCTTAGCTTATTTGTTAATTTTAACAATGTACAGAAAAAAACTAAGCCTGAAGTACAAATTGGGAGGGTAAACAATTAGTTGTTAGGATATATACGCAATGATAAAGCTGTGTTAGAGAGTGCCAAAAGTTTTTATGTGAGTATAATATTTTTATTGTTGAATATTTTAATTTTTAGTTGAACGTTTATCAAATGATTAAAAAAATTATCTATAATAGTATAGGAGGAAGTAAAGGTTGCATCAGAGAAAAGAAAAGCCATCGGTATGATTGGAGAGGGTAGTAGCAATACTGTTGAGAATTATGAAAATGATTTGTTAACACAAGTGTTTGGAAAGGATGTTAAAGGATGAATGCGTGGAGTGGGGTCATATGTCTCTAAGAAATAATTAATTCACACAGGGGTGTCGAAGGAAATTTTTTTACAGCATTTGAAAGGAACTGAAGAAATCGCTACGTTGAAGAGTTAGATCTCTAATGTTCACTCACAATTGAAAGATTTTACTAGTATGTTGCATATGTTTATGTCAAAATTGGAAATAAAAAGGAGAGCTCCCCTGTAGGGGTGACTACACAAAGCGACTTTGGTTCCACTTCAAATCATCATCCAATCAATTTATCTTATAATATGATTAATCTTGTCAACACTCCCACTCCCGCTCTCAATCCCACTCATACTCCCCCACCCCCCCTCTTCTTAAAAAAAATCCTCCCCATTATACTTGATAGGTTTGGTGCAGAATTTGCAAAGGGGCATGTTGGGATACATAATGGTGACAAGTGTCACTTCAAATGCCTTGGACTTGAGGAAAAGGTAGTTTGGGTTGAGACAGTGCTTTAACCTCATGTTTCTCTATATAATGGTGTGACACCCTGTAACTTCGAGAACATTGAATTTAAATATTTTTGGTTGCAATCGAACTTATTTTAAATTCAAGAAATTTGAATTTATGATTTCGAGAAATTTTTTAAATTGGAAGATTTATTTATATTGGAAAATTGAGATTGAATTACTCCGATTATTTTTGTGTCTCATTTTTTAAGTAAAAAAATTGAGAATTTTATAAAGCAATCCGGATGACAATTCCGAGTGCACGGTTGACTCCAGATAGGTTAAAATAGTCAGAAAAGAGTACCCGAGGGTAGTAATTGGGTATCGAGGCATTTTTAAGCATAATCGGGCTCACACTGGGGTATTTGAGCCATTTTAATTTGGCCCATAAGCTTAATTTAGGGATTAGCACTATAAAACCTACATTGGGGATTTTTTTGAAGTCACAACTCCAAAAGAAAACCCCAGTTTTGTAGAGGATAAAATAGGAGAAAATGAGAGAGCTTTTGTGAGCCAAACCATGAAGAGATTGATGGGTTCTTCCTGAAATATTATCTACAACAAAGGAATCAAACACTATTAAGGAAAGTATTTAAAGTTGCGTTCATATAATTTGCAGTATTGCGATTCATATCATGGTGGGCGTAAATTGTGTTCATTTTTTTGGTAGGTTCTCATGTGATAAAATGGGTTTCTGACTAACCGAATATGTTGTGTAGATTGGAGGTCTAATTGTTAGTGTGAGTTAATTTAATACTGTGGAAATCGACGGAGAGTAATATTTCAGAAACTCTATCGTGTAATTTAGAATAGAGGGTTTGATTGTGTACAAAATTTCATGGAGAGATGAAAAATGCGAATTGGAGTTTAAGAACTTTACAGGAATCGTAGGTATGGTAAATATTGATATGAGTTTTAAATCTTTCAAAAATAGGAAGATAGTGGATTATTGTGGATGGAAATTAAAGTCGAAAAGCTGGGAGGGGTTAACAATGGTTGAAACACAACAAAAAGAAGAAGTGATCAGGCGACGTCAAACGACATGACAAGTCCTTCGAGCGATGTTGTAAAATCGTTCGAAGGAGATTTTTATCTCGTTCAAACGACCCTAGATTTTGGACATGGAGATAGACCTTTTCGTTACGAACATGTGGCCGTTTGTTTCGTATTTTTCTGATTTTGTTTAATTAGTTACGATTTTATTATGGAAGGGTGTATGAAATCGAAATTCTTTGTGAGAAATCAAATCTTAATTATTTAAGGATGTCCATAGATGAGTGTAGAATGCTGGAAAATATTAAGGAACATTATTTTTACCTTGAGATTGGATAGGAATAAATTGGAGATATGGATTTAGGAGTGTGTCAGATGAACAACACTCGAAAATATATGAACGTATTCGAATGAATTTTTTTGATGAAATTAGGACACGAGTTGGATTGATATGTTCATAGTATCTTGAATAAAAATATGAGTGTAAATTAATTCTTATGGAATTAGGAGTTGGGATTGTGACTCGGATATTTTTAGGCAGAGTGCTACGGGAGTTAGGCACGGGATAGCCAGTTTAATTTGTTATAGAGTTATATAATAAATTATTGACTATTAAATTTAATAGGGGGTTCTAAAATAAATAGCAGGATTTTGTGTAATAAATTTTAAGAGATGAAGATACGGACCAAATGAGTGAGTCTGGGAACTTTACTTGGGTGATACAACTTGAATGATGAATAATTAATGTGTGATTAATTAAATTACAAGTCGGTATATAGACTTGGGTATTTTGGGCTAGTGTTACTAGTGTTATGCATGGGTTAGCCGCACTTTATTTAATATATGTATACGGTAGTGTGATAGAATATATATATATATATATATATATATATATATATATATATATATATATATCGGTGTGAATGATATCTATGTGAAAGCATACTCCTCTAGTGCTGTCACAGGAGGTTGCGCGATGTGGGTGAATACCCTGGCTAGTGAATGGAGGGTGAGTATAATCCCTAGGTCATAGGCATTCAGTATTTATATATTGTGATTTTTTCGAAGGTGAGGCGCTTTGAGTATGATTTGTCCTCACTCTCAGTGGGAACTATGGTCACATCTGCTACGTTTATATTGTTTCACTGATTCGGGGAGCTAAATATATCGGGGTGTTCAGGTGGATGAGTATACCTAGGGTGATAGCATTTTAGAGAAACATCCAGTGATTCCTTACTCGAGAGTATGGAATTATACTCATCATGTGGATGAATGTTGTAGTATACTAGTACGTATATAATATGAGTAAATAATTATATACGAAATTAATACATAAGTGCGAATGTATTTCCTATATAACTAGTGTGAAAGTTATATGAATTAAAAAAGGGATTTCCTATATAACTTTTGTGAACATTATATGATCTAAATTAGTTGAATCGATTAATAAGTTAATGAGAAGATACTTAATAATCAAACTAAGAATACTCGGGTTAGAGTGGTGGGGTAGAAAGAGGTGTGATACGGCTAGTTAGGTGGGGTAGCTTAACTAGGAAGGTTAGAAGGAAAGCAATAGGCGTGCCCATTAGATGAGGGGTGAGTTATACCTCAAGTGAGTGCGATACTAGCTTAAATATGAAGAGTGTGCATGCATATTTAATAATTGCAATTTAACTGCTTGCTAAATATTTTCAAAATACTTTCCTTGGGCTCTATCCCATGTCAAAAATATTTTTCAAAAACTTTTAGGTGTCCATCCACAGGGACGCTCAATTGAAGATTCTATCCAAGGATGCGCAGTTGCAGCTCTTGTGGAAGTTGTGGGACTTTACTATAAACACTTCATTCGTTCGTTTATGTGACACCCCGCCTAATTAAATACTGGGCAATCACTCCTTTATTAAATTAAAATCAAGGTGAAGAGTTGGTTCATTCTTAGCATCACTGTCGTAAAAATAACTTTCCAATTTAAACACCATAATTAATTAAGCTAAGTGTCAAAACCATTTTTAACATTCCTTTCAAATTTTATTTATTTATTTTATTAAACAATCAATCCAATAATTTAACATTCAACAACTGGCTAATAACAAAAAAAATTAAAGTAAACCATCCAGAATATAATAAATCCCAAAGTGAGAATACTAGAAATAGATGAAGTACAATATCCAAATAACAACTGAATAATGGAAAGGGCGACACATGCCCCAATAATGATCATGCTAGGAGTAGAATCAAATGGATGAAGTCGTCTAAACAACAGGCCTGCAACTCCCATCTAAGCTGCAGCGCGTTCCTGCCAAAGGATCCTAAACAAGACGCCCCTGTGGCTGGGCACCTGTAATATATACAAGAGAGAAAGAGCAATAGAAACGGGTCAGAGCCCGATAGTGTATATGATTTAAAAATTTGTTTAGCAAGTATTTAAATTGATACAGGCCAATGCAACAACATATTAGTGCGACACTCTCTTGAGAAATTCTCACCTCTCTTCTAATGTGCACTCCTATCGCACTAACCTTCCCAATGGTTTATCTCATCATATATCACACTATCTTTCCCCAAGGATTTAACTTATCTTAGGTGACTCTCAAGATTTAAGATTTAACAACATCATGGTTTAAAAGGATAATTTCATTTAGTACAAAACGCTCATTTTAACTTTATTGATTTATAAAGTTTTTCAATATCATAATATACTTTTCAAAACAAGTATTTCCAATTTGAGTCATTATACATGTCTTACTTACCATAACACAGTAGGCAGTTTCCCATATTTCAGAAGTCCATATATATATTAAATACTCGTAAAATATATATATTCTAACAGCACCCCACATAAAATTTTATGGTGCGGGCATACTCTGCTATCCAATCCCCGTATCAATCGTACTAAAGGGAATACAAGTTCGGAATCACTCTCGAACTGTATAAATACATACACAAACAATATTGAGGCGAAGCATAGTTTCCATGTCCAAGAGGTCAGTACATACCCTCACATCTCTTAGGACCATGACTACCAATTCGATAGCCTGTACCTAGGATTTCTATCTTCTAGGGTACGAGTCAATATCCCCCATAAGGCACACGAGATAAGATCGTCCCAGCACGGAAACCTCAGCGATAGCAAGTAGCGCGGGCATGATTTTCACAAGTATATAATATATGCATACACAATCATATAAATATACCACTTTTATTATATCAATTTAGGTTTATCCAATAACCCACATTCACAACATTTATCCTTATTTTCCCATTATTATTTATCAAGTATAATGGTTCGTTTCTAACTTTAATTCGAAGGGTTTTTCCAACTTACTATGTAACCCTCATGGACTCTATTCTTCCAAATGTACAATTCAGTAGATATCCATTTATGTTCCAATGTAACTCTCTCTTACGTGTCTCTCCCCTTTAATATATACTTACATTATCCCTTATGCAAAATATCCCAAAAATATAGATTTCGCCTTACATTAAAGGATTTTGAATTTTATTTTCAAAGATGAGAATTTCAAACGGTTTCGAAATCGGAATTAAAATGGAGTTTTAATTGAATTTTTATTATCTCTAAGAGTCCTCAAAATATAAAACTGTCTAGCAAAAAAAATATTAAAAAATATTGAACGGTCCGATCGAGCTGAATTTGTTTATGTAGCTTCCTCTCGTCTTCAGCTAATTCTCTGTAAAATTTTATCCAATTGCAACGGTCCGATCGTCCAGAATAATTTTTTTTAGTATTTGTATCTGATTAGAACTCTTTTCTTAATCAAACTCTTAATCCTTTACATGACAAAGGGTTTCCAGAATATCATATAAATCATCACTACATGAAAATTTTCCATCTCAAATTGGTTTTTTCTTCCATAAATCTCATTCTAATAACTCCTAAACTAATATGGATGATGCATCAACGAAATAAGCAAGATAAACACTTGCCTGGGATTTTCAGAAATCTGGTTTGGTGTTGAATTTGGTGTGGTTGCGTTCCCCGTCTCACGATCTACGCGTTGGCGGTGGCGGCGGTGCAAACGGGTGAGTTTTGAGCCTTGAAATGCCTTGAGAGCTCTCTCCTCTCCTCTCCAATGGCCGTTCTAGTGTTTTGAGTTATCTAACCTTAGGAGATAACCTAAACATCTGATATAACCCCTTTAATTTTCGTGGGTTTAATTACCCAAAAATACAAAATGACTAAAATGCCCTCCCGGGGTACTAATTAGGCCTAAAAATGCCCCGAGACCCAAATCAAACTCCCGAGTATACTTTTCTGACTATCTCGACCCTTCCGGACGCGTTGGCGTACTCAAAATGACCATACGAATAACTTATAAAATATTTACTTTATTTATCAATATTTAGTCCCGACGCGACACGGGCGCGTCCGACTCAAATTTCTAAAATTGTCATTTTATTCACTCGTAACATTTAATATGGACACTATTATATATTACTTTGCTCATTAGTAATATTCAAAAAAAATTCCCATAATTACTAACTCTCATCACGTTAATAATTATAACATAATTAATTTTCGGATTTTTATTAAATAATTAATTCACATTAAATTTAATAAATCCCCAAATTAATATAGCATAAAAATACGGGGTATTACAGTTTATTCCTAGTGTAGGATCTTTATTTCAGTACTCATTTGGGCATGTCGCCTCAGATTTATTATTCAGTTTATTTATGCTACATTGTGTATCCAGGTTATGATTTCAGTTTACTGTTGTAATTAAATATTGAACTGATAGTTGATTCGGTCATCTTTTTTTACATCATTCATTTGTGTTGGACTTCAGTTATTAATTTGTGTGATGGCTTAATTGTTATTTATTTTCACATGTTGTTATTTAATGAAAGATAAAATTTGGCACTGGTTTAATTAAATTACTCGGTGGTTAGTAACTTTAAAACGGTTTTTGACAGTGATGCTGAGAATGAGCCATATGAGACCAACATTTTATTTTGATCACGGGCAGAAAACCTGATATTTTAGTAGGCGGAGTGTCACAGATGGTATCAGTGCATCAGCTTCTAGAGTCTTTAGGATCTATATGGCTTATTACGTTTCAGCGTAGCATTCTTTGATATAAAGCCTTATTATAGGATTGTTGTATTCATATACGTTTGTGACTTGCGTTCTCCTACTATTAAGTATAGTTGATGTGACTCATATACGAGTTCGATTGGAGCTTCTCACACCAAACAACTTAGGACGACCAACAAGGGCCGTTAGAAGGACTGCAGGGGGAGAGGCAGCAGAAGCCATGGAATATTCTGGGAATTATGACCGCGATAGGAGTCACCATGGTTACTAATATCACCACTTCCGTGAGAAGGGATTCAAGAGATTTTGAGAGTCTAACCGAAGGGCTAGAGTGGATGTAATAATGCTAGTGAGGCACCATAGGAGAAGACGCCCAGTAGAGAACCCATTTAAATGATTGAGATCAATAGAGTTCCTACTAGGTGATAATGGATTCAGTTAGGGCCGTCAAGGTCGGCAACGAGTCCCATAGGGCCAGCGGAGCCAAAGGGACTATGTGGGTAGCAATTAGGGTAAAGACTACCAGGTACGCGATAAGGACAACCCCGACATGGCTACTGGGTCCAGAGAAAGGGGAATGACATGGAGAGGTGTCTTATGTGTAAAGAGTAGGAACATATGTGTGGATATTATCTGCGTTGAATTAGGGGACATGAACGGGATGCCTAGTAGGGGTAATACTTATAAGAAGATTTTGGTTCTGGTCGGGATAGGGGTGTTATGTCCAGGAACCATTTTAACTACGAGTGCTATTGGCGAGTGAACGTATGAGTTTTATCCTGTGGCGATTGGGGCCTGCTATGTATGACACGCGCAAGTCACAGTAGTTTGTTGATACTAGATTCACATGAGAAATATGTTTAGTCCAGGCATCATTGATATTACTATAGTGTATATATATTTATTGTTGAGTAGTGGGGCTCTACTTGGTTCCAGCTGCATGGGAGCAGGTGTGGACTCTGAGAGGATATATGTTATGAGGTTACCGTGTTTTGAGAGGTCATATTCGAGGTATGGTTTTATCCTGGGTACGGACTGTTAAGCGACGATGGGCGGTTACATCAAGACTATCGTGTTATCTATTTAGGGCAGGATGTATATTTTTTTGAGGTCTCACTTGAAAGAGAGTCGAGCTCGCGATTATATTTTTATGAAGTAAACTTCAGAGAGTATAATTGTCTAGCTATATTAGATATCGGTGTGTAGGGACTTTTTACTGATGTGATTCAAGGTATATCGAGTTTACCATTGAGCAGTGATTTTTGCTCATTACTGTTTACGCGTTGAGAACTTAGGGATAAGTGAGGGCGTCGTATCATGGGACGCCTTTAGAGACATGGGCATAGACAATTTGATTGATGTGTCGGGAGAAAAAAATGGTGACATCTTATCCATGTGCTTTAAATCCACGAATTTCGATAATCGATAATGCTAGGGGATAATGCGTTGGGGACAGTTCTTTTGAGATTCTTTGCGGGATGTTACATGCATGGACTTTAATAAACCTTGGGAGTAGTGAGATGTGATTGGATGCTAGTTGATCAGTTTTAAATGTTAAATTATTGAACATGTAGAGGAAACACTTTAAATTGAGAGCTATTATGATATATGGCTAGGAGAGTCTGGTAGTGCTGCGAAGGAAGCACTAAGAGAACCTTTGCACCATCATTTAATGGGTGGGGGAAGTATAGAGAAGAAGTAAATTGCAAATTGTGAGATAAGTGAGGATACCTACATGATATAACCACGCCGAGAGTGCGGAGCTAAACTTGAGATAAGTACGTTACGTATGAGACGTTAGTGATATTTATGTCGGGATTTTTGGGCTATAATATATAGTATGGTGAGACTTTATGTTCACTATACCAAGGGAGGATTTACTTGTGCTAATTATCACCTGAAAGAGGGTATATATATATGTGTGTGTGTGTGTGTGTTATCGTGTGTTGCATGATAGACTTATAAGAAAGTGTGTGTATTATTATATTTGATCCCAGGGAGTGAAGATGGTTACTGATGGGATTCAGGGTGGATAGGTTTATTATCGAGCTGGGAAATATAGCTCCTGATTGATTCTCGCTAAGAAACTAGTGATAGTAAGAGGTGAAATATTTTATGATTTCTTTTGTAACATGAAAGTGGACGACTAAACTTTTATGTCAGGAGACAAGAATTTATGGGTACGTGCTATGGACTGAGGGCCTAATGGATCTCAATGACTGACAATGTTAGGTAGTAGTATATCAGGCTGCTCCTTATTTGGATTTCGCTTTGCGAGATGTCCCATGCATGAAACTTAGCGCAACGTCGAAAGTGGGGAGATGTTTGGTCATTAGTACATAGGTTTGGTACCTTGGTTAATATATACATATGTGGTTATGACTGTGAGTTTAAAGTTATATAACAGTTTATGGCTAGTGGAGCCGAGTAACATTTGTGCGGTTAAGCACGTGTACAGGGTTTATGGGCGCCCTGGGTAATTACATAAATCCTAATTGAATTCGCGATTAGAAGGGGTAAAGATATGTGTAGCGATCTTAAGGGTAGGTGATTAGGGAGCTAGTCAAGGCTTGGAGTATTAGGCTTATCTTAATTTCGAGGACGAAATTCTTTTGCAAGGGGGAAGTATGTAACAGCCCGTAACTTTGAGGACACTGAATTTGAATATTTTTGGGTGCAATTGAACTGATTTTATATTCGAGAAATTTAAATTTATGATTTGAAGAAATTATTTAAATTGGATGATATATTTAAATTGGCAAATTGAGATTTAATTACTTAGATTCTTTTTGTATCGCATTTTTAAGTAAAAAAATTATGAATGTTGTAAAGTAATTCGGATGACAATTTTGAGTGCACAGTTGACTCCAAATAGGTCAAAATAGTCAGAAAGCAGTACCTAAGGGTAGTAATTGGGTCTCGGGGCATTTTTAGGTATAAATGGGTTCACACGGGGGTATTGGGGCCATTTTAATTTGGCCCATAGGCTTAATTTCGGGATTAGTACTATAAAACCTACATTGGAGAGTTTGTGGCAGTCATAACTCAAAAAGAAAACTCTAGTTTTGCAGAGGAGAAAAAAGGAGAAAGTGGGAAAGCTTTTGTGAGCCAAACCTTGAAGAGATTGATGGGTTCTTCATCAAATATTGTCTACAACAAAGGAATCAGACACAATGAAATTTACCAGACAAGTAGTTAAACTTTATTTCATTTAATTTGCAGTATTGCGATTCCTATCAT
Organism: Sambucus nigra; assembly: GCA_949130495.1. NCBI lineage: Eukaryota > Viridiplantae > Streptophyta > Magnoliopsida > Dipsacales > Adoxaceae > Sambucus > Sambucus nigra. The sequence continues at coordinate 88,990,430 of OX422219.1, read as the reverse complement.
GGTGGGTGTAAATTGTGTTCGTTTTTAGGTAGGTTCTCGTGTGTAAAACGGGTTACTGACTAACTGAATATGTTGTGTAGACGAGAGGTTTAATTATTAGTGTGAGTTAATTTAATACTATGGAAATCAACGGAGACTAAGATTGCAGGCACTGTGTTGTGTAATTTAGATCAGTGGGTTTGATTGTGTATGAAATTTCATAGAGCGGTGAAAAATGCAAATTGGAGTTTAGGAGCTTTATGGGAATCGTAGGTACGATCAAGATTGATCTGGGTTTTAAATCGTTCAAAAATAGGAAGATAACGAATTATTGTAGATGGAAATTAAAGTCGAAAAGATGGGAGGGGTGAAGAATTGCTGAAACGCAACAAAAGGAAGAAAAAGAAGTGATTAGGTTGCGTCAAATGACTTGCTAAGTCATTCGAGCGACGTTGTAAAGTCGTTCGAAGGAGATAGGTATCTCATTCGAATGAGATTTTTATCATGCTCAAACGACTCTAGGTTTTATACATGGAAATAGATCTTTTCGTTACGAACGCGTGGCCGCTAGTTTCTTATTTTTCTATTTTTTTTAATTAGTTATCATTTTATTACGGAAAGGTGTCTGAAACCGAAATCCTTTGTGAGAAATCAAATCTAGATTATTTGAGGATGTCTTTAGATGAGTGTAGAACTATCAAAAATATTAAGGAACATTATTTTTACCTTGGAATTGGATGGGAATGAATTCGGGGTATGGATTTAGGAGTGTTTCGGATGAACAACACTTGAAAATATATGAATGGATTGGAATGGAAATTTCAGATGAAATTAGGATACGGGATGGATTGAGATGTGCCTAGTATCATGAATAAGAATATGAATTTAAATTAATTCTTTTAGAATTTGGAGTTGGGATTGTGACTCGGATATTTTTAGGCGGAGTGCTACGGGAGTTAGGTATGGGGTAGCCGGTTTAATTTGTTATTGAGTGATATAATAAATTATTGAATATTAAATTTAACAAGGGGGTGTTAAAATAAATAGTGGGATTTTGTGTAATAAATTTTAAGAGGTGAAGATACGGATCGAATGAGTGAGTCTGGGTACTGTAGTTGGGTGATAAAACTTGAATGAGGAATAATTAATGTGTTATCAATTAAATTACAAGTCGGGATATAGACATGGGTATTTTGGGCTAGTGTTATTAGTGTTATGCATGGGTTAACCGCACTTTATTTAATATATGTATACGGTAGTGTGATAGTGTGTATATATATATATATATATATATATATATATATATATTTGTGGACTTTATAATATCGGTGTGACTGATAGTTACGTAAAACCATACCCCTCAAGTGCTATCACATGAGGTTGAGCGATGTGAGTGAATCCCCTTGCTAGTGAAAGTGGGGCGAGTATAATTCCCAGACCATAGGTGTCCGGTATTTATATGTTGTGATTTTTTTAGAGGAGATGCGCTTTGGGTATGATTTGTCCTCACTCTCGGTGGGAACCATGGTCGCGTTCGCTACATTTATTTTGTTTCACTGATTCAGGGAGCTAACCGTATCGGGGTGTTCGGGTGGATGAGTATACTTGGGGTTATAGCATTTTAAAGAAATATCTTGTGAGTCCTTACTCGGGAGGATGGAATTAAACTTATCATGTGTGTGAATGTTGTAGTATACTAGTACGTATATACTTCATGTATATAATTATATACGAGATTAATACATACGTGTGAATGTATTTCCTATATAACTAGTGTCAAAGTCATATGAATTAAAAAAGGTATTTCCTATATAACTAGTGTGAACGTTATATGATATAAGTTAGTTGAATCGATTAATAAGTTAATGAGAAGATACTTAATAATTAAAATAAGAATGCTTGGGTTAGAGTGGTGCGATAAAAAGAGGTGTGATATGGCTAGTTAGGTGGGGTAGCTTAACTAGGAGGGTTAGAAGGCAAGCGGTAGGCGTGCACATTATATCAGGGGTGAGTTATACCTCAAGTGAGTGCGACACTAGCTTAAATATGAAGAGTTTGCATGCATATTTAATCATTGCAATTTAACTTCTTACTAAATATTTTTAAAATGTTTTACTGGGGCTCTCACCCATGTTAAAAATCTTTTTCAAAACCTTTTAGGTGTTCATCCACAGGGAACGCCCAGTTGAAGATTCTATCTAAGGATGCACAGCGGCAGCTCATGTGGAAGTTGTGGGACTTTACTATAGACGCTTCATTTGTTCGTTTATTCCTAGTGTAGGATCTTTATTTCAGTACTCATTTAGGCATGTCGCCTCAAATTTAGTATTCAGTGTATTTATGTTGTATTGTGTATCCAGGTTATGATTTCAATTTACTGTTGTATTTCATTATTGCATCGATAGTTGATTCGGTCATCTTTATTTACATTATTCATTTGTGTTGGACTTTAGTTATTAGTTTGTCTGATGGTTTAATTGTTATTTATTTCCGCATGTTCTTATTTAATGAAAGATTAAATTTGGCACTGGTCTAATTAAATTACTCGGTGGTTAGTAACTTTAAAAACTTTTTCGACAGTGATGTTGGGAATGAGCCATATAAAACCAACGTTTTATTTTGATCACGGGCTGTCCACCCGGTATTTTAGTAGGCAGGGTGTCATAGATGCTCCTCAAAATGGTTTTGAAACTTTGGTATGCTTTTTAGATTGTGGATTTGTTATTTGGATGGAAAGTTGGTTGAAGTATGTTTAGAATGTTTATGTTAGTTTGATACATTTTAGTGTAGGAAAGATACTTTTAGATTAATGTTTTGGATGATAGTTTTGAAATTTATTGTAGGAAAGATAATTTTGGATTAATTATTTGGAGTACAACTATTAAATTTTATATATGATTGTTTTTCTTATTAATATCGCTTGCTATATTAGGTGGAATATAGTTTTAGGTTAATGATTTGGATGACAGTTATTAAATTTTATATATGCTTGTTTTTCTCATTAATATCTCTTGATATGTTAGGTAAAACCTTTTTAAATCCGCCAATGCAATGTTTTATATTTTCATTGCCAGTCCCATGCCCGGATAAAGGAGGAAGGGAGAGGTCATTAGTTCCGTAAAGGTCTTTATATGCAATATATTATGACATTGCTCCTGTTTGGAGTTAACTTTCATATTTTATAGTCTCATGTGCTAGTTGCCAGACATCTCGTGGACTAGGCTTGGACTAGACACGGTGTTCTCCTGGAAATGGCCATCCCAGCCACCGAGTAACCGATGTTGGGCTAAATGCTTATATTTTTCTATGTATGTCAAAAGTCTGAGATTGTCCTTTATCTATTTTTCTATATTTTGATTTTATCTAATTTGATTATCTTTTAATTATTTTTTGTTTATCGTTGGCCTCTGTTCAACTTCTTGAATATTAAGTCCATATACTGACTTTTCTTTTTGTTGATATGGTGATGAAATGTGTGAAACATGGGCATTAATCATGGAAGTCAACCGATATCTATCCAAGGTATTTAACATAATGTCAAAAGGAGGTTTTGCACATGGAGATCAGGTTTATTCTGAAATTAGTTACATTATTATGAATTTTGGAGCTAGATTTTTTTTATATTTTCTGCTCTAGACATTCATATTTAGGAATCTGTTACTTATAATTGTTCTCGATATTTGTGTATTTTATGGCTTCATTTGACTGTTTGAGAGACACGTGCCTACATTTTCATAACAAGATTGAGTAGAAATGGAAGTTATGTAAACAAATGATTCCTCACTCGAGACCTCAATTTATTTTGTCATGCTAAACCAAATTATTGTTTCATTTAATTCTTTACTTTGTTATTAACTATTAGTATGTTAAATATTTTGTGAACTCCAGTTGGGTTACTACATGAAATTCAGCAATTTAAAGTAAAAGTATGTTGATTTTTCAAAACTTTGTTCAAAATTTATATTCTTGCTCTTATTATTTTGGCTTTAGGTGTTAGAACTAAAGAAACGCATGGTTTCCAATCCAACATTGAGATCTAATTCTTCTTTTACCCTTCTTAGCACATTAGGATTGTTCATAAAGACTGAAACGACCCTGGTTAGAGTACCTGTTGTGATATCGCTGCCACCTAGAATCATTTCCTATATGAGAACTAAAAAAGATCATTTCACAATCCCAGTGGATTAAAAAAATATAAATAACCTACAAATGGATTATCTCAAGTCTATCTTATTGTAACAGCATGGTGAACTGGTTGAGAAAGAAAACTGGCTTCCAGAGGGTCCTATCACAATTGGTGTAACGTCCGATGCATCTACCCTTGATAAGGTAACTCTATTAGTTGCAATTTTATGAGTACATTTACATTGTTCCGTTTCTTTTTATTTTTTGTTCCCTAGTCAATGTTTACGAGTCAATTATTAGGAAAGTTTCAACTTTCAAATTTAACTTCATTTGAAGTAAATGAGAAAGGTTACATGATATGAGTATTTATTAGGAAATGAAAATGATTTTGAGAAGGCAGTTGAAGATGTTCTTATAGCATTGGTCATACAGTAGCTATGAATGAAATGGGATTCATCACAAGAAAATGATTTTTTATTAACATAATATATGCATATCATTTAAGATAAACAATCTTGCTTTAAATCCATAGTGTTCAAAATTGAAGTTGGATTACTTATATATTTTTCTTAGTCTATAAACCTAGTTGCATTGAGGTTAGTATAATGTCCTAAAGCCACTGTAAAAGGCAGAGGTACAAATTGTTTTTAACATATGCTACCGATGATGGTTAATTTAACTTGATGGACAAATTAACTAGGCATAATGAGACCTCTTTTCACCTCTTGAAATAAGAACTCTGTCACTTGATCTAAGGGTTCGCCTTGCCCGTACTTGCAGTTTGTATTTTGCCTCTATTCATTGTGCTTTCCTTAAGTGGTGAAGCAACAGTGCTAGGCGTAGAGGGGTGTACTTGCTACTCTGGTAAACCATCTAAGGCATCGGAGGTGTCGTCAAATACATTAGGCAAGTGCTTGTTGGGTGGCGTCTTATGTATGGAAGACATTATGGACATCATTGCCGCCATTGGTGATGCCATCTGTGCAAACGTCCGCTCTATAGTCACCATCTTCTGTTTCATCGCACGCACCTCAACATTATCCCTAGAGACAACCCTAATGACCCGAATATCTCTGCCTGGGATGGATCCTTCCCATTAGGCTTCTTTGCCCGCTCCTCGCGTACTAGCCGTACAATTTCTGTTGTTTACTACTTGCTTTATTTTTAGCACTACGTACCTCCGCTTCTTCCAAGTTCCAATACTGGACGAGGACCAACCATTGATCTGGAATGGACCTCTCATCACAATCTGCTAACCGTCCTCATTGGTCGCGTGAGTATTAAAATGGGTAGCCTTTAGTTTAGTCTTCCAGTCCTTTCATTTCTTTCCAAGGGATTTCATGACCTCATTTTTACAGTTAGGCATCGTTTCATACGTTGTATAAGGGGTTTAGATTGGATGGGAAAAAAATGAACCATATAAGACCTATTTTAATACTGTGTTTGGAACAGTTCCAAATAAAAGGACAGGATGAGATATAATAATACAATCATGTATTTGAAATGCTCTAGATAGGATTAATTTATCTCGAGTTTTTCAAAAATATCCTTGTTTTGTATTTAATAATAAAAAAATAAAAAATATATTATTATAGCATATTTTAACTCAATAACATAATATTCAATTCCACGTGGGATGTTAAAAAAATAATATTATGAGATTAAAATATGTATTTGTATTTGTATTTATAATGTGTACACACTCAACCACTAGTAATCACTTACACGTATACAAAAACAATGTGAACACAAACTAGTCGTCATAAATAATGAGATAGTAAAACTGCTTGCTTACTATCTTCTCTTTCGAAATAAAACAAATCAGTTGCAAAAAATTGCTTGAAGTCACAACTGAACAATATTGATTTTACCCAAAATAGTCGCCGAAAATATATAGAAACAAATAGATTGAATTGTACATAGGTTTCAACTTGTCTAGTATATAGGTTAATAATACATTAAAAAAATGTGTAACAAAATATTAGCGGTGAATTAACAACAGATAACTTTCAACTTGTCTAGTAAGTGAGTTGATATAATATTTGCATCGATTTAAACCAAAATAGTAGTTCATGATAAAACAACAAATAGAAAAAAAAATGAGGTTACCTACCGTGATGAAAAATATGAATAGAGAGTTATGTGAATCAAAGGGATCGTCGACTGCTATCTAATACTTGAGATAGTGCAAGTTGCATGAGTTTTTTTATAAGTTAATAAGGATAGAGTAGTAATTTTTAATCAAATTTTGACACCGTATAATGTTATACGACCTTGGAGGTGGGATTTTTTTTATCCCACTCCTTGTGGGATAAGGAGCGCACTTTGGATAACTTATTCCATCTCATATCCCATTCTAAATTATACCAAACACTGGATAGGATAATTTTATCCAATACGAACCTCTTATATGGCGCATCAAACGAGGCCTTAGGGTCCGTTTCATAGCCATCCAATTCCAAGGCAAATTTAGAAAGGTTGGAAATCTCTGGTCTTTTCCAGTTTTTTGGCTGTTTAATTGCCTTAATTTGCCTTGAAATTTGTTTTTTATCTACAACACCACTTAAGTACAATTTGTCACTTTAAGGTGAAATTCAATTCTTTGGGGGGGGGGGGGGCAGGTTTTAGTTTGCCACCTTTGGATGACAAATCACTTAAAACCAATTTTTTTTTAACTCTATATATTTCATAAATATATAAATATATATTGTTAATAAATATGTAAATATATATACTTCGTATATTTTAATATAAATAAATAAATAAATAAATATATATATATATATATATATATATATATATATATATATATATATATATTTATTTATTTATTTATTTTAGAACATATATGTATATTGCATATATTTCGTACATTTATATATATTTCATATATTTATATATTTCGTACATTTATATAATTCATATATTTTAATATATATTTATATTTCGTAAATTTTTTAGATGTCATTTATTTAATATATTCCTTATATTTATATATTTCGTACATTTAATATATTCCGTATACTCATATATTACGTATTAGTAATATATTTCATATATTTCGTGTAGTTTTTTAAAAATAATTCATTTATTTTGTATATATAATATATATTATATTTCGTGTAGTTTTTTAAAAATAATTCATTTATTTTGTATATATAATATATATTATTTATAGAATATATATACACGCACATATATATATATATATATATATATATATATATATATATATATACTCAATGTATATTATTTACAGAATATATACATATATATAGAATATATATTTACATATATACAGAATATAATATTATGTATATGTGTGAGTATATTATTTACAGAATATATACATATATATAGAATATATATTTACATATATACAGAATATAATATTATGTATATGTGTAAATATATATATGTATATATTCTATAAATAATATATATTTAGTATATTCAGTATATAATATAATATATATTCATATATTTCGTAAATAATATATTATATTTTCATAAATTTTGTACATTTAATAATATATAATATTTTCATAGATTTTGAACATTTAATAATATATATATATATATATATATATATATATATATATATATATATATTCCGTAAACAAATTTTCCACATTTATATCTATTTTCCAACTTTTGCGTTTGATAGAAAGTGTGGAAAATTGATGATTTTTCAACTTGTATCAAACAGATACAAGTTGGAAAATATTCATTAGCGGGAATCAAATATTCTGGAATCATTTACATTTTTCCAGTTTTCTATCAAACGGATCCTTAGGGTCACTGTCAAACTTAAGCGCAACTTGCTGCCACATTTTTCCTTATTTGCATCTGGCGTTAGCCTCCAATCTGCATAAGTAAGGGGTGCCATTAATCCATCATCTGCCATGGCGCGCCTAGGAAGTTGGTTAGTTTTGGTGCCTCGAGGTCGATGGGCTCTACCAACTCATTAGTGGCAATATATACGCGATGCCCCCCAAGCCTTCTTTGCTTGATAGTAAAGTTTGTTACAATTAAGGAAATTTTTGGTTGGAGTTCGTCTAACACTAATGCGACTGGCTTAAGATTGACAAGTGATGATGGGACCGTACACGGATAGGACCTATTTTGTCCAGCTGGTGGTGGCCAGGATTGTTACCACCAGGGCATCATTTAATTTTTTTTTCTCTCTGTATCCAAGATCCTGATATAAACGAATAGTAATCTAGTGTTTCATGAAGTTCATTGTTGATGTAAAAAACTAGATTGCTCTAATTATTCAATCACAGATAAATAAATAAGACAAAGATTTTTAAAGTGGTTCGGCTAGGAATAAAGCCTACGTCCACTGTTATGTTATTGCTGAGTGTTTGCAGAATTCTTGATTATAAGTTCTCTCAAGAAGTTCTGGTCCTCTTTGAATGAGGATGATACAAGGTATTTATAGCCCTTAGGCTGTACATGAAAGGTTCGATACATTAAATGACATACATATGAAAGGGTAATACATTTAATGTAGCGTGAGCGTCAAGAATATAAACATTCAATGAATAGTTGAACAGTTGTCTGTCTGGTAATTAATGATACGGCCGAGATGCAGCTCGGACCGCCTTAGTTGCTCGTTGATCAAGAGTTCCTCGGAGCGCATGTAGTATCTCGGGATGATGGAGTTCCTCGGGGTGTCTTCCTCGTTGCTCGGAGAGAATATGAAATGGTTGAAGGAATTAACCTCCTCGCTACTATTGTGCCATGTAGATTGACACGTGTCTTCGTATTATTCGTCCACATCAGCATATTAATTTTGGTATCAACAGAAGCCCCCAATGTTTCATATTTCGAACTTTGAGGAGTATGGAATATTCTTTCTCGGTATGTAGCAATATTGAATGATCTTCCTGGGTTTTAGGAGCATCGTATTTGAATTTATTTCCCAATTCATAGAATCCGCCTTTTTTCGAATTTTTAATAGCGTTTCGATCTTCGTGCCCTTTTTGTCCTTTTAGCCGCCGGAAGTTCAACAGTTTCTTTCGTGTAATCATTTCCTTCGCCGATTCCCAAGGCAAAGTATTTAAACTCTTTAGGTAACCATACCGTCCTCTTCTTTTCCCAATTTCTTGCATTCAAGCTTTCTATTCTCTCCTTCTCTCTTGTGCGTTCATCCTTGTTTTCGTTCCTTGTCAACATACCTCCTTTCTTCCTGTAAGATCTTTTTCCTTTCTTCTCTTTTATTCAGTATGGTTTATATTGTGGAGTCTGTTGAGAAATTTCGTTCTGATTTTTCCATTCCTTCGTGGGTAACTCTAGAGGTTCTTTCTGAGCCTTTAGATTACTTTCGATTAGCTGAGGGACATTGGTTCCCCAGTCTTTTTGTTGCTGAATGTGGATTTTCTTTTCCACCAAACCCATTGTGTCTTGAGTTTTGTCAGTATTTCGATCTTGTCCCTGCAAAAATAGCCCCCAATTCATGGAGAATAATTAATGGGGTGTACAAATTAAATTTAACTCATGGGACTCGTATAGGGATCCCTGAAATTATGTACTGCTATAAGTGGGCCACTCTAGATAATATTTATTACTTAAAAACTAGGTTTCTGAATAGAGCCCTTGTAGTTAACCTCCCTGATTCAAACAGAGATTATTTTGAACATGGGTTGGTTATTAAAAATTGGCAATATGCCCCTTTAGTTGGAGATGGAGTATACAACGGTCCCAGATGCCCCCCATATGGCAATGGGATAGGTTTATTTTTCATTTTATTTTACTTATGAAATTATGCTTTTATCATGTTTGACAAAATGTATGACTGATATCTCATTATGTATTTATTTGCAGTTGATAGCAAACGAAAAACTCCAAAAGAATCGGAGGTTAATATCAAGCATCTGAAACTTATCTGGGGTTTGCATAAGAACGTTGCAGGCGAGCACATCAGGTCTGCATCATATTTGCTACAGTATAATAGTTATACAACCTCTTATACTGCTCGCCCTGCTGAACCAGCTTCCACTCCAGAGGACTCTTCTTCAGATTCTCATCTTCCTTTAAGTCAGAGAATGGGCAAGAAAAGAGCTCCTCCTTCTCTATTTGATGAAACTACTTCTGCTGTTTGGGCCAAGAAAAGCAAGACTGATGTCCCATTGAAGAGATTGAGAAAATCATCTTCAATCAATTTGGCTGAAACTGCCTCCACATTGCCAGCTGGTGGTGTTGGTGTTCCCACCATCATTCCTCCGAGCTCTGCAATGAGCTCAGTGAAAACTTGGATCATACCCGAGGTCCAAGGAATTGATGAAAAAATTTCTAGGGATATGCTGACATCCCTAGCTACTCGTCATCTTGCTTCGGTAAATTTCTCACACTCTGAATTTCTTTCTTTTTCTGAGTATTTGTATTTTTGCACTGACTTACTGCTTTTCTCCTCTTTCAGCTGGTGAACTGTTTTAATAACATTGTGAAGAAGGATGAGGTAATTAAAGCCTCTAGTTCCTGGTCTAGTGTAGAGGATGCTCTGTTGGGTTTGACCCAATCTTTGAAGGAATCTCGCCAACAGTACAATGAGTATAAGACTGCTTGGGAGAAAAAATTGTCAATAGTTGAAGCCGAGAAAGTGAAGTTGGCTGAGATCTCCAAAGGTTTGGAGAATAAAGTAAAAAGTTTGGAGGTTGAGCATAAAAAATATGATGACAAGCTCAAGAATTTTGGAGAGCTTGAAGATAAGTTGAAGAAAGCAGAGGAGGAGTTGCTCGTCCTGCGAGATATCAAAAGTAAAAAAGAAGAATTGGACGTGAAGCTCTCCTCGGAGAAATTGAGAAGAAAGGTTGCAGTCAAAAAATCCTTCAGTGCTGGCTGGGAGAAAGGATGGGATAAGGGAATTGTTGAAATGACATCCCAAGTTCAATATGGGAAGTTGAAATACTTCCATGATGGCTGGGTAGCTGCTCTGCAAGAGTTGAAGATTAAAGACGATTCTGAGCTATTCCAACTACACCTCCCTGGTCCTCCTCCAGCAATTGTGGAGGAAGAAGAAGATGAGCCTGTTTCTGATGAATCTTCTATAGCCATGGGTGATCAGGTCTCTGCCTCTCAACCCTCTGCCACCGAGGAGATTTCTTCCATGCCTCCTCCTCCTGAGAAGATTCCTGCCGATCAAGTCACTGTTACTACCGAGCAACCAAGCTCCTCGTCCCAGCCTCCCGAGAAAGTCTTGGGGGACAAGGAAAAGGTGTGAAGTTGTTCAGTATCATTTCTATCTTTCATTACTTGTAATCGAACAATGTAATCCTTTTATGATCTAATAAAATACATCTTTGTTCCTCTCTGTTGTTGATGACTTGTTTTTGTTGATTGTTGTCTTCTCTTCATTAGTTTGTTGCTAGAATGGAACTGCTATCCGCCCATGATACCAAACTGATGCAGCAATGTCACGAATACTATAAAGCTGGTCACACAGAGCTAAGAGTATCAGAAATTTCTGACATCCTTGGCCATGATGTTTCAGAGCAAGCAATTGAGGCTTATCGGTATTTGAAGAGTTTACTTGACCGAGCTGTGGCCAACAATGTCGCCTACTATGACTTGATTGAAGAGCTTCATGGTTCCATAGAGGATCTTCAAAATCAACACAATGAATCAATGGCTTTGTTGCACAAGGATTATGAAAATAGATATCAACAACTTTCTTCTAAAACAGGCCATAAAAAGATCCTTACTGGATATGATATTAGGGAAAGAACTTTAAAAGGTGAAGTTGAGGCTTGCAGGCAGATTGCTGAGTTGCTGGAACAGGAGAACAATAATTTGCAGAAAAAGTTGGCACAGTATGAATCTGCAGCATCATCTTCAACTGCTTTAGTACCAGTTACTGATGAAGGTTTCTCGTTCTTAGAGGTTGAAAACGCCAAATTAAGGCAAGAATTGGATAACTTAAGAAGATCTGTTATTCCAGTGACTGCTCGGGGATGAGGAAGAGGTTCTCGGGGGCGAGAAAGAGATGTTCAAAATGTTGTCGAGGAACAAGGTTCTCCAGTCGCTTCTCGGAGCCGATCAAGAGTTCTTAGTCGCAATGTTGAAGAGGCTCGTACTCAATCTACTTTGGAAACTCAAGCATACCAATTAAACGCCAAATATCGAGCTTTATCTGAACTGTCCAAGAAAAATCTATCATTGGAGGATCAACTCACTGCAACTAAGTCTGCTTTACATTCCAAGGATCTTTTTGCCAGAAATCTTCATGAACAATTGGATAGATTAACCTTTCAATTTCATAAGCAACCCAGGGAATTCTGTATGGCAGGATATAATGAAGCTCTTGTTCATTTGGATGCTCGTATTGAACATGCCAACAATGAAGGTTATAAGCAGGGGTGGTTGAATGCACTGGGTGTGTTAAAATTGGAGCAAGGGCATTTTTTATGGGATTATCATGCTCCAGGGTTACTAGACTTGCCTGTGCCACCTTTCAAATTGGACATGGCCTGGATCCCAGCTCGTTCCATTCCTCGTAGCTTAATTTCAAAATATCTCGGTGATTATAGTCTTCATTCCCAAATCGAAGTATCTCGTCCAGAGCATCTAATGGAGACACCTTCAATAATGAATGTCAGAATGTTGAAGGACTTGAACTTTATTAATTCTCCCCTTTGCCTGGAAGATCCTCCTGCTGGCGACGAGCCTATTTCTAAAGTAGAGGGCAAAAAACCAATAGAATATGAATATCAATGTAATAGTTAGTACATTCATGTAACCTGTAATTTATTTTAAATTTTAATGAAAAGACTTTCATTTTCGGTTTGCAAATTTTTCTATTGTCTTGTGTTTATCAAACACCTTTACATTTGTGCATATGTATCTGTTAAAAAGATAACAATAATATTGTTCATTGAGCAACTTAATAAAAAGTTACAAGTATCAAGGTTGTTCAATCACTTGAGTATAAAATATTCAAAATGTTTCCAACCAACCAAAGTGGTTAAATAATGTTTGTCGACCAACTACAGTTGATGGGATTTTATCCCCGACCATCCATACTTGGTTAAATTTCAAATATTTTCATAAAATGTGTCTGACCAACTAAGGTCAATAATTTATCCTCGTCGACCAACTACAGTTAGTGGATTTTTATCCCCGACCAACTATACTTGGTGTATTTTGGAATATTTTGTTCTTCAAAGAATTTTTTGTAATAATCTTACCTCCCGACCAACATAAGTTGTAATGTGAGAGTATATTTTTATCTTACCAACCGTAATTGATCATGATGGTGTACACCTCTTAACCAAAGGAGTAGTAGTGGTTCTTTCGAACTATATGTCCACTAGATATCTTACCAACCGTAGTTGGTCACACTAGTGTCGCCTCCTAACCAAAGGAGTATTTTTTTGTTCTTTCGAACTGTCCACTAGATATCTTACCAACCGTAGTTGGTCACACTAGTGTCGCCTCCTAACCGAAGGAGTATTTTTTGGTTCTTTCGAACTGTCCACTAGATATCTTACCAACCGTAGTTGGTCACACTAGTGTCGCCTCCTAACCAAAGGAGTATTTTTTGGTTCTTTCGAACTGTCCACTAGATATCTTACCAACCGTAGTTGGTCACACTAGTGTCGCCTCCTAACCAAAGGAGTATTTTTTGGTTCTTTCAAACTGTCCACTAGATATCTTACCAACCGTAGTTGGTCACACTAGTGTCGTCTCCTAACCCAAGGAGTATTTTTTGTGCGTAGTGTATTACACTAGTATTCCCCGAAAAACTTTCAACAGAAAGAAAATGATGAAACATCCTCGTTTTATTCATAATGAATGAAATGCTTTACATTTTACATTACTGCTAGTACTTGCGCAGGTGTTCAGCATTCCATGCATTCTTAAATTCTTCTCCCTCTAGAGTTGCAATTCTGTAAGTTCCTGGTCGAACAACCTCTGTAACTCGGTAAGGTCCATGCTAGTTTGCTTGCAACTTATTTTGCTTCTGAATGACTTTCTTTAGCACATAATCTCCTTCTTTTAAGTCACATTTCTTCACCCTTTTGTTGTAGAACAGAGCTGTACGTTGTTGGTAAGCAGCATTCCTAATGGCTGCCTCTTCTCTAACCTCCTCGAGCATATCCAAATCCAGTCTTCTCATCAAATCGCTGACTGGGGAATTGAAATTCAGTACCCTATGCGTTGGGAGACCCAACTCGGCAGGTATCACAGCCTCACTTCCAAATGCTAGCATATATGGTGATTCTCCAGTTGCTGCTCGGGGAGTTGTTCGGTAAGCCCATAGTACTGATTGGAGCTCATTAATCCAATTTGCTTTAGCTTCACTTAACCTCTTCTTCAAACCATTTAGTAATGTTCTATTCGTCACCTCAGTCTGTCCATTGCTTTGGGGATGGCCTGGTGCTGAATGAAGCTTCAAAATGTTCTACTGATGACAATAGGCAGCAAATTCTTCATTATCGAATTGTGTTCCATGGTCTGTGATGAAAGCATGTGGGAGACCATATCGACAAATGATGCTCTTCCAAATGAACTGATATACCTTCTCGTACGTCATATCAATTAATGGTTCAGCTTCCACCCACTTAGTAAAGTAATCCACTGCTACGACGAAGTACTTGAACCTTCCTCGGGTCGTCGGCAATGGTCCAACCAGATCAACCCCCCACATGGCAAATGGCCAAGGTGAAGTTATGGGTGTCAACAATGCTTGTGGAGTTCTTCGGATGGAGGAAAAACGTTGGCACTTATCACACTTCTTGGCATAGGCTATACAATCAGCCCTCATCGTCTGCCAGTAATATCCCTGTGTCATTACCCTTTGCAAAAGTGTCCGACCTGCTACATGAGCTCCACAAGATCCTTCATGGATTTCTTCAACCAATTCCTAGACTTCTGATGGATGCACACATCTCTACAAACCTGCCATAATTCCTCGTCTATACAAAACACCATTAGTTAACACATACCGAGCAACTTTATACTTCAATTTCTTGGCAGCTAGCTTGTCCTCCGGTAATTCTCCTTCTTCAATGTATGCCCAGATAGGATCCATCTAAGATGGTCCTAAATCAAGGGTAATAATTTTCACCGTCAGATCTTCTTCTATGCTCCGACTTTCTAATACTTCAATCGGTATCGTTCTTCGCAGCTCGGTGCGCGTAGCTGACGCTAATCGGGCCAATGCGTCTGTTCTAGCATTCTCCATCCTCGGTATTCTCACCAATTGAATAGCATCAAATTCTGTCAATAACTCCATCACCTTTGCATGGTACTTCACCATTAATTCTCCTTTAACTGCATATATTCCCATCATTTGATTCACAATTAATTGAGAATCACTGAAAATAATTATTTTTCGTGCCTCCATAACTTTTGCCAAATGAAAACCTGCTATCATGGCCTCATACTCAGCTTCATTATTGGAAGCCTTGAATTGGAATCGCAAGGCATATTCCATGTCAATATCATCTGGGGTGTTTAAAACAATCCCTGCTCCACAACCAGCTGTGGAAGATGATCCATCTACATATAATCTCCATGTAGGTAACTCGTCTTCAAATTTCTTATCTGTCAGAGCTCCTCGATAAAATATCTGCTGTTTTCTTTCATCATCCCCTGGTATCTTTCGTTCCTCGTCGGTCATCTGTTCGTGCCCTGTTACCAACCGGAGTTGGTCTGGGTTTGAATATGATGATTTTTCTACATCCACAAGTCCTTTTACCAACCTTAGTTGGTCTAGACCTGTGTCTGTTGATCCTGTATCGTCCTCATGTAGGTCAGCAAGTACCTTTTGTTCCTTGGGGGTATCAGGGTATGTGAACTCTGCTATAAAATCTGCTACAGCTTGTCCCTTTAATGATGATCTGGGTTCATACACAATATCATATTCACCGAGTTCTATTGCCCAATACATCAACCTTCCTGATTTTTCTGGCTTGTGAAGGGCTTGTCTTAACGGCATGTCGGTATACACGATGATGGTATGGGCCTGGAAGTATGGCCTCATTCTTCTACTTGCCTCAATTAACGCTAATGCCAATTTTTCTAGCTTTGGGTACCTGATTTCTGCACCTCGGAAAGCCTTACTTGTGTAATAAATTGGCTTCTGGACTCCATTCTCCAATCTGATCAACGCCGAGCTGACTGCATTCTCTGATACTGCCAGATACAAGTACAACTTTTCTCCTGTTATTGGCCTAGACAACAATGGTGGGGCTCTCAAATACTTCTTCAAATCTTGAAAGGCCTTCTCACATTCATCAGTCCACTCAAAACTTTTTCACAGTGTTTTGAAGAATGGGAGGCATTTATCAGTTGCTCGGGATACAAATCTGTTGAGCGCTGCAACTCATCCTGTAAGACTCTGTACTTCTTTCCTCGTCGTTGGGGATCGCAGCCCTAAAAGATCTTTGATCTTTTCTGGATTCGCCTCAATTCCTCTTTGGTTGACGATGTATCCGAGGAGCATTCCTTCTCGTACTCCAAAGGTACACTTCGTCGGGTTGAGCTTCATTTGGTATTTATCCAGTTGATCAAAGGTCTGGCCTAAATCAACTAGATGATCAGTAGCTCTCTTGCTTTTGGTAAGCATGTCGTCGACATAGACCTCCATGTTGCAGCTGATTTGTTCGGAAAAAACCTTGTTCATCAGCCGTTGATATGTTGCACCTGCATTTTTTAAACCAAAAGGCATAACATTATAACAATAAGTTCCCCTTGGGGTAATAAAAGAAGTACTTTCCCTATCTTCAGGTTTCATTTTGATCTGATTGTAGCCAGAGTATGCATCCATGAAGCTGAGCAGCTCATGTCCCGAGGTAGCATCCACTAGCTGATCGATTCTGAGCAATGGAAAATGATCTTTAGGACATGCCTTGTTAAGATCAGTGAAATCAACACACATTCTCCATTTATTATTCTTCTTTTTTACCATCACCACATTTGCCAACCAATCTGGATATTTCACATCTTCAATGAATTGGGCTTTCTGGAGCTTTTCGACCTCCTCTTGTATGGCTTGGTTCTTCTCGGTACTAAACACTCTTCTTCTCTGCTTCACAGGCTTGATCTCCTTATTCACATTGAGCTCATGACATAAGAAGTTTGGATCTATCCCTGGCATGTCTTCATGACTCCAAGCAAAAGTATTCTTCCTGTTTCTCAAGAAAACTATCAACTCCTGTTTTATTGAAAAATCCAACGACGATCCTATCTGGGTTACTCGTTCAGGATGCTCGTCGTCCAGAATAACATTTTTTGTAGATTCCACCACCTGTCCTTTTACAAGTTGAGATTCATCCCTAGGATCAAGAGTTTCAATTTCTGTACCTTCCTCCACTTGGTAAGTAGTAGTCTTTTTCCTTGATTCTTCAAGTTCCTCTTGCTCGGCAGACGAATAATAGCATTCCCGAGCTACTTTTTGATCACCTTTCATAATTCCGACTCCAAAATTCGTTGGGAATTTCAAACACTGATGTACTGTAGATGGAACTGCTTCGAACTTCTTCAATCCAACTCTTCCCATGATGATGTTGTAGGCTGATTGCACATTCTTATCCATCACAAAGAAGCGTATTCTTTCTGTTCGACAAGCAGGCCAAGTTCCAATGAGTATATCCAACTTGATCGTCCCAAGTGGAAAAACTTTCTCGCCAGCAAAACCCAGAAGGGGTCTGTGATAAGGTTCCAATTGAGATAATTTCAAATTCAAGCTATCAAAGCATGAATAGTACATGATGTCTGCCGAACTACCGTTGTCTATTAACACCCTTGAAATGACCACATCCTTCATCCTCATTTTGATCACCAAAGGATCATCATGAGGGTAAAGAACACCTGCCAGGTCATTTTTTGAAAAACCAATCACTAGCTTCTCTTTGTTTACTTTCCTCGGACGATCATCCTCGGCCAGATTTATTCGCTGAATATATGAACAAGCTTGAGCCTCTCCTAGGTAAGCTTTTCTTTCTGCAGTAAGGTCCCCTCCTCCTGCATCTCCTCCTGTAATAACATTACAATCAAATGACCCAAAACGTATGGAAAATACCTCTCGTTCAGGCTGCCTTGGCTTCTTGGGAAGATCGGGGTCATCATCTGGATCATCTTTATGGTCCCTTTTCTTTTTCTCCTCTGCACGACGAGGAGATCTAGATCTTTCTCTAGTTCTATCATCATTCTTCCTCTCACCCCTGCGATCTACATATTTTGACAATTTTCCTCTTCGGATGAGCGTTTCAATCTCGTTCTGAAGGGCTATGAAATTTTTGGTCATATGGCCATGATCTTTGTGAAACTCGCAATATTTGGCCTTATTCCTCAAATTAGGATTTGTCCTCAATTTTTCTGGCCACTTGATTTCCTCGCTATTCTTGATTTCTTCCAAAACATGATTAATACCCATTTTCAATGGAGTGTAATTGTCGTACTTCTTTAGGACTTCCCATGACGTTCTATTGTTCTTGGAGTGCTTGTCACCACCATTACCTTTCTGCTCTTTCTTCTTAGACTTGTCGACCTCCACCTTGGTTTCTTTATCCATATTCTTCTTTACAGCCATAGCCTCCTCGGCATTCATGATTTTGGCCGCTTTTTCCATCAACTCCGACATAGTTTTAGGTGGATCTTTGGCCAAAGTGTAGTATAACTTATTAGGCAACAAACCACTCATCAAAGCAGTGATTGCTGTCTTTTCTTCATAATCTATGACTTCCAACTTCTCGTTATTAAAACGAGTTATGTAATCTCTAGTACTTTCACCTGATTTTTGTCTAACACTTAGCAAGTGTTCTACTTGCTTTACTGGCTTCGCCCCAAAACAAAAATTGCCAATGAACAACTCGGCTAATTGAATAAAAGTTGAAATCTTACCCCGAGGAAGATTATTATACCATATCTGTGCAGATCCGGTAAGAGTTCCCGAGAATGCTCTACACCTCATCTCGTCGGGGACGGCATAGATGTCGGTAGCAGCTTGGTATTGTTCTATATGAAGAACGGGATATGTCTTTCCATCATACTTGGGGGTCACTACAGGTGCTTTGAATTTCGACGGTGTAGGAAAATCCACAATGGCTTGCACAAAAGGTGTTCCTTGAACAAAAGTTCTCTGTAAGGGGTTTCTTGCCTTAGCCATTTCTCCCAATCTATCCTCCAACCGCTGAATGGAACCTTTCCATGCTTCATTTCCTTCCTCAGGCCGCTTAGTCCGAGCAATTGATTGCTCTGACGTAGCTTCCTGATATTTATCTCGACGAGTAGCTGGTCGTGATTGTGCTGATCCTTCTCTCAAACGTGATGGTGGTCGAAAGCTTCTCGATGGAGCTCTAGGTGGACTCATGTTTCTCCTTGGTCCTAACCGACTGAAAGGAGATACCCGGCTTAATTTTTCCAAGGCACTGGTTCTCTCCGGAGAGAGAGATATAGGTTGATCTGTATCTGTAGCCCGTATTGATAAAGTTCGCCCAGGTTGATAAGAAGAATCATTAGATTCTCCATTGCGATATGACCCAGTACGTCTGGATCGCGATTGCCCACGATCACTCCTTTGCCCTGAATAAGTAGGTGCACCGCCTTGAAGAGTTTGAAGGAGTTGCCTCATAGATTCTTGCATGGCGGTTTGTCCTTGAGCCAGATTTGTCATAATTCCGGCCAGATCTGGAGATGTAGATGGATTTGGAGGATTTCCAGTATTTCCAGCGTTTCGATTACTGGATTCTGGATTATCTGCCATTGATGACAAATGATTTTTTATGAAAAACGATAGTAACAGTCGTTTCCCACAGACGGCGCCAATCTGTTGATGTAAAAAACTAGATTGCTCTAATTATTCAATCACAGATAAATAAATAAGACAAAGATTTTTAAAGTGGTTCGGCTAGGAATAAAGCCTACGTCCATTGTTATGTTATTGCTGAGTGTTTGCAGAATTCTTGATTATAAGTTCTCTCAAGAAGTTCTGGTCCTCTTTGAATGAGGATGATACAAGGTATTTATAGCCCTTAGGCTGTACATGAAAGGTTCGATACATTAAATGACATACATATGAAAGGGTAATACATTTAATGTAGCGTGAGCGTCAAGAATATAAACATTCAATGAATAGTTGAACAGTTGTCCGTCTGGTAATTAATGATACGGCCGAGATGCAGCTCGGACCGCCTTAGTTGCTCGTTGATCAAGAGTTCTTCGGAGCGCATGTAGTATCTCGGGATGATGGAGTTCCTCGGGGTGTCTTCCTCGTTGCTCGGAGAGAATATGAAATGGTTGAAGGAATTAACTTCCTCGCTACTATTGTGCCATGTAGATTGACACGTGTCTTCGTATTATTCGTCCACATCAGCATATTAATTTTGGTATCAACATTCATCTTCACCTGCTCCATGAGTTCCAAAATATAATCACTGATAAGAAGCTTTTTGGGTCATTGTCTTCAAAAGCCACTCTCAAAATCCCATTTAGTACCTACAAAATTTGTCTAAAAATAACTCGTACTGCGGTAAGTACGGGTATCAATCCTACTTTCAAGGTGTACGGGTATCAATCCTACTTTCAATGTTAAAACGTGCAATTCCAAATTTTTTCTGAAAATATTTTTTAATATTTTTTAATTTTTATAACAATTTCAAGGAAAAAATTAATTAATTAAATGCTAAAATTATAAAATGACTAAATAAGGAAAACTAATGTGCAAGCGAGTGTGAAATATGTGAGAATCGATAATCTAACTCTCGTTATAATTAAAATTTAATAATATCTTTTTCAGAAAATTAATTTAAAAATGTTACCCGATGAAAAATTAGAACTACACTATTTTCAGAAAATTACCCTCTAGGATCAATTTAACGAAAACAATATCAATCCTCAAATTTCAACACCGAATTAATATTCAAATATCGAAAAAACCTATCTCTAGTTCGATTCCTAAATTCAAACAGTTATTTGTTCAATTAATTTACTAACTCTCATTATATAAATTAATTGGTGACAGTTAAAATTAATTTACCTAGAAATATAAAATTAATGAAACCAATTAATTAAATTAATATCATTCGCAGTGCATCCCACCTCTTGAACGGGGTGTTTAGCCAAACATTCTCATATGTGCATAAACAACAATAAATAATATGTCAAGAAGTAAATAAATTGAAAAGAGAATGTAGAAATACAATACGCAATTTTTTCCACAAATTTATGCGCCTTGACATGCGCCCAACTTACAATTTTCAGCACTTAATTACAAAACAAAGCCTAAATACTAAACCAAAAATTATTCTAAAGATAAACTATTTTTTTTGTATTTTTCTGGACTTTTTTTATGACCCTAAACTTTACATAATATACACCATTTTTCTCTCTCTAGCATCTCTCCTTTTTCAGATCTAAGAGTCTTTTTGATTTATAACCCACAATTCCTTCTTTAGTGGGAGAGATTTTTGTGGGATTTCAAACCATATCCATGTCAAAGCACTTTGATTTAATTTTTTCTTGGCAAGTAACTTCGATCCCTAATTTCATGGAGTAGTAGAATTGGGTTCCGATTTTTTGGGTGGGGTGGAGGTTGACTCGGTTTGGGTCTCGACATGGGTAAGGGCTGAATCGGGTTTGGAAAAGGGAATCGGGTAAAACCATTTGGGCCGCGGGTTGTGGCAGAGGTGGCTGGCACTCGGGTTGGGGTTTCGAAGGATGTAAGTTGTCGAAAAAAACGGTGGCCGGATTGCGATCGGACTGGCCGGAGGTGCGCTGCCGGAGTGGAGCTGAGGGGGGGGGGCAGAAACGGGTTTGGGGAGGTACCACCGGATATGGGGTCACCGGCATGGGGGTTTCGGCCAGAGGGTTTGGGTTTGATTGTTGTTTTGGTGAGAGGTTTTTTAATGGGATGGTTGGTAATGGAGGTGAGAGAGTGGAGAGATGGGGATGATGATGAATAGTAGGTAGGGGGTACTTTGGTGTGGTGAGGGTGTAGGATAGGTGTGGTGTGTGTAAGGGGTAGTTTAGGTGTGAGTGGGTTTAATATGTGTGTTGATTTGTGACCTTTTAAAATTGATACTACTTAAAAAAATAAAAATAAAACTAAATAAAGTAAAATAAAAAATTTATCTAATAAAACTAAAAACTAATATCTCAAACTAAAAAATTTGAAAATAAAAAGAAATAAAATAAAAATCTATTAAAACTAAAAAATATAATCCTAATAAAATAAAAAAATATATATAAAATCTCTAATAACTAAAAAAAAAATTCCTAAAAATTAATCCTAATAAAATAAAATAAAGATTAAAAATTTAAATCAAAATCAAAATAAAGAAATAGAAAATAAATCCTAGAAAATTCTAAATAAATTTAAAATAAATCCTAAAAATAAAATGACTAGAAATAAAAATTTAGAAGAATAATAAAGGTATAAACTCAACACACACTGGGTTCGGATAATGGTCTGGGCTTGGTGTAGGCTAGCTTAGGGTTACGGGACTGGTTCGAGACATCGAAACTTTTCTGGGCAAGCTTAATGAGACTTTGACTTCGCGGTGACTTTTGATTTCTTCATTGCACTGTTTTAACCGCTTCCGCGTTTTAACATTATGACTACATATTGACCTGAAAAATAATAAAATACAACATAAGACCATTTTTAATTAAAATGAGTGACTAAGATGTTTCTATTTAGGGTATAAAATGAATACTTTTAGGTGCTTATCACACCATCCCCAAACAGAACATTGCTAGTCCTCAAGCAAAAATTAAAGAGAAAACAGAGATAAGTAACCAAAAGTGTGTCACTTTCGCACGCACTGGCGATTGCACTTAGCATGTGCAACAAGCCGTTAAACTTATAGGTTGCCCTACAAGACGAGTTATGTCTCATGAGGGTTTGTAGTGAATCTACCCACAAAATTCGAAAACTTATTTGAATGCAATTTCTTATTTTGACAATGAAGCGTTATACAACCCAACTAAAAAGGATATCAAGGAACGCCGTATTCAACTATTAAAGAAAAAATACTTAATACCAAAAAGCGTAATCCTTCCTAAAATTCAGCGTGTGTTGTGTGAAACAATTTTTAGTATCATTAGAGTAATTCTTAGATTGCTTTAATAGAATCAATGCTTTGACTTCAATTCTCACTGGATATATTTCTCTGAATCGAACTCTCTAAGAATTGGGAAAGTGTATCTCTCTAGTGTGTGAGGATATGAGTAAATATAAACAAGTTCAAATGTCTCACACACTTTATAGAAAATGACGGATACATGAAAGAAAATTGAACTCATGAACGAATGTTAACCACTATGTCGAGAATGTCGAGTTATTCACCATATTATCTTCTCATTTGGCCGAACACATTACCAAGTGTGAAGGTGTGGTTTATAAATGGTATAAGGGGATAATGAAATGAAGAAGATGAATGATAGGGTTTTTGAGAAGAGTGTGACACACTTTGAATAACTAATGTCCTCATTTTTTATTTTTTATTTTTTTAATCTATGATCGCATGATTTCTTTTTCTTCGTTTCTCTCTCTCTCTCTCTCTCTCTCTCTCTCTCTCTCTCTCTCTATATATATATATATATATATATATATATATATATATATATTGCGATGCATTTTTCTTTTCATAACACAAATGAAGACAATTTACATGAAAATTTTCAAACACTCTTTTTCTAAAAAATGATGTTAATGATGGATGGTATTTGGGACATATGGATAAGGGTAATATGGAAAATGATAAAATGTGATAGGGAAAGAGATGAGTGTATGGAAAAATCGGTTTAGTGCTCGGAACAAACTACAAGACACATGTTTTTTACAACTCGAAAGTAATGTCATTCTCAGTGATTAAGCCAATTTTGAAAAAAAAAAATGAGATCATGCAACGACTAAATGTAGTACCTAAAGAAAGTTGAGTCAACTTGTGACTCGGAGATACGTAAAAACCCTCAAAAAGGTGAAAAGCTCAAATCTCACGGGTTTAAGTCGCCACTAGTGATCTTTTAAAGATCTCTTGAGAATATTGTAACTCTTCAACTTTTGATTGTAAAAGTGATAGTGCAAATTGACGAGTTTAGGAATTCATGGTGCAAGTACGCTTAAATATGTATTAATTAATTTATTGTAAAAAGAACAATTTTAGGTTTAAACACGAGTATTCCGAGATTTCTAAAAGAGGGATGATAGACAATTTAAGTCATAAAAGTTTATTTTTAACTGCACAAAAAGTTTAAAATCACTTGTTTCTGAAAATTTTCAAAAGAGGTACGATTCCCACCCCCAAACAAAAGAGAACATCGTCCTCGATGTTTAAAAGTAAAAGGGAGGAAAGATATTACCATAATGAACCACTAATGAAAATGTACCACATCATGGAGTATAGATGAAACCTGAAGAACAGATGCGACGCAAAAGTATGTACAAGTCTAAAAAGCATGTGAAAATCAGTGGGTGATGTGAAACACCACCCCCAAACAGGATAAGACTCATACTCAGAAATAATGAATGACTAGATGCCTCCCGGTAGCGCTAAGTTTAATGTCTTCAGCCAAATCTAACCAATCTCACCCTAAAGATAAGATATGTGAAAGTGCGGGGCGGATGAAAAATTGGGTGATGAAAATCACCCCCAAACAAGACTGAAGCGTCAGTCTTGCTGGATATAGGAGAAAATAGGTCAATGCACTTGTATAGCAAAGTGCATCACTCGATTCAAAGCATCGATGGACCATCGGCGGGTGGGTAGGAGGGTACATGGACTAAGTGTAAAGGTGAACAGGCACCGGTCATGGGCCTTATTGAGCGTAAATGTGAGGGAAACAAGGGCCCTATAAGTATGGTGCTCAAGTTGGTGGGGGAGGAAAAATGGGTTGGAAATAATAATGGGGTGGGCCTCAGAGAAAGTGCACGACCGTTCTATAAATTGACGATGGTAACAGTCGCCTCGTGACATGCCAGGGAGCGGTAGATGGAAAAAATCAACACCACGAGGTAGTGGTGTGCATAAAGTAATAAGCTCGGTGTCACGAAATATTAGAGTAGCACAAATACTCTCACAGATAGTGGTGTCAATGAAAAATGTACAAATGGGATCGTGGGTCATTAGGGTGGAGAGGGGGTGTAGGTGAGGACCTAAATGCTTAGATGTGAACAGGGAAATAATAATAGCAAGGTCCGAATCAAATGGTGGGGTGGTAGGGACGATGTGGGGGTTTAGTGGGACAAAGGGTGGGGGAAGATGATCTAACTCACAAGTAGGAGAAACACACTCTTCATGAGGCGCGGAGTGATCCCAAGGGCACTCGCAGGAGGAAGTGGGGAAATAAACGAGGGAGTGATCAACTTAGCCACCATTACGTCACCCTCTGAGGTGGTGAAAGGGTCTAACGAGGCTTTAAGATCCGAGATAGATGAATCTACATCAATATTAGGCTCAAGGAGAGCCGAATATGATGGGGTAGGATTCATATCAAGAGAGGTGGAGGCCATCTTTGATGCTATGTCAGGACATTGGTGAGCACTCGTAGCTGGAGCTAACCTAAAAGATAGTGCCATGTCAGAGACATATGCAATTGGGGCCTAAGGGAAAAGCTTGGGCGTAATTAAGGATTCTATGGAAGGGGAAAGGCAAACCGCAATGGTGGGTTCGAGAGGATAGGGCGGAGTGGGGTCATTTTCACAAACAGTGGATATGTCAACACAATTGTCAACTTGGGGCTCGGACCACGGGGTGGTCTCAATGTCGAGATTCTCAGGAAGATAAGGTTGGTCACACTCAAAATCAGTGGCACAAGACGACGCATCATCATCATACGGAGGTGTAATAATGGGTCGACTTGGGGTGGAATCCATCTCGTTCGCACACTCAAAATCATATTATCGTTGTTCAAGCCTTTGAAGCGATTCAGTTTGAGATTGAAGAGTGTGCGCGAACTTATGCAACAGACCTTCGAGAGCGGATGTGCAAGATGGTGTTGAAGTGGCGGCGGGTGACGGCAGTGGACACAACTCTCTATGAATAGGACTAAACAGCAAATACTCGAATGAAGTGTGTTGAGTGGCGCCAAGTTCATCATACACGAAAGGAGCGCCTTCATGATGGAGAGATGGTTGATGCTCATGGGGTGCATAGTGAGAGAACTGATCGTGAATGGGTGCAGAAGGTGGCGATGATGACTGTTGGAAACTATAAGGATCCATAACATGGCGTTGAGATTCATATTGCATGGAAGGGTGATCAGGACGCCATGAATTACTTGGGTATTCATACCCCTCGACATTGGATAGGTCGTGAGAATACGACGAGAATGGTTCCAAAATAGTGTCATAGGGACGTACATGTTCCATGGTGGGATCAAATGGAGAGAATATGAATGGACACTCCTGGGAAAAATGGTCCACCAGAAAGCAGTGTGTGCATGGCGAAGCATGGGATGGGTTGACACTCGGCACCGAAGGCGGTGGAGTAGGAGATGTGTGCGTGGAGGACACATGGGTATCAATAGTGGACGTGTGAGATTTAAAGCCTTGAAGTAATGAATGAAGGTTCGATTCGGGCTTATCCTCAAACAAACTTCCAGTGAATGGGAAATGGCCAAAGTATTCCCGTAAAGGACGTTCGTTGGCCATGAGGAGAGAAATATTTTTGGTTTTTAAATATTTTTCAAAAGAAAAGAAAATCTTTTTGTGATTCTTTTTTGTTTTAAAAATAAGAAAAGGAAAATCTTTTTGGCATTTTAAATATGGAAGAAAAAAAATATATATATTTTTGGGGTTTTTGGAAATAAAAAAAAATATTTTTGGTATTTTTCAAAAAATGGGAAAATTGGACTCTTGATTTGGTCGAACTAACTAAAATCGACTACCTAAAGAATCTAATTGGACACACACGAGTCAAGAAAAAATTCCAACGAGCATGTAGCCAATTATTATCTTCAAAATTAGTGAGAGGGGTAATCAAATTTTAATTAAGTCCGGGGGCGACAAAAATCACGGAATTTATCCTTGTGATCGCCTCTTGCAAAAAATGTGTGCCTACGGGGCTAGCAAGTGGATTGATTTTAAATTTAATTACAACTAAGGTAGCACACAATGGATACGCGAGTGAGTCAAGTGATGAAATCTCTTCTCATTTCAATGAACAGGTCCAGGTCTTAGGTAAATTAATTCATCAAATCATTCAATTTAAGTGCGATGCCGAAATCAAAAGCACATAGGAGCAAGTACCACACAAAAATTGACTCGCTTGCAGGAGATTCGCGAGGGATAAAAAAAATGTACCTCCCACGGTTTTTACACACGTGGGGTGAAGATCGAGTTCAGTCGACCGGGGGGGAGATCTCGTCTATCTCAGTCGTCCACGGGAGTCCTACCGATCCAAAGTAGAGAGGCTTCAAAAATTCTCGCCTTGGACGCCCTCTCTCTACCGTGTCCGGTTTCCCTTTTTGCTTTTTTTTTATATGAATAATTATAACAAATAAATCGGTGTCAAAAAGCACCAAAATAAATACAAAGCTTCAATAAGCCTATACAACCAGTATAAGGAGGAGGGAGAAGAAATAATAATTGCAGGTAAAAAAAATATAATTACAAGTCTTCTATTGCTTCCGGGCCAAGAAAGCGGCAACTACGCCATTTGATAAGAAGTTTTTTGTGTATATCGTTGTATGGTCGTTGTCTTCAAAAGCCACTCTCAAAATTCCCTTGAGTACCTATAAAACTTGTTTAAAAATAACTCGTATTGCGGTAAGTACGGGTATCAATCCTACTTTCAAGGTGAAACAATTAATGTGAAACCGTGCAATTCCAATTTTTTTATGAAAATATTTTTAATTTTTTTTAAAACAATTTCAAGGGAAAAATTAATTAATCAAATGCTAAAATTATTAAATGACTAAATAAGGAAAACTAATGTGCAAGCGAGTGTGAAATATGTGAGAAAGTTAAGAGATATGATTACACTGCATTTTCAATTATTTTAATTTCTCAATTTATTAATTTGAAATATTTCGAGATAATATTAAATCGATAATCTAACTGTCGTTATAATTATAAATTTAATAATATATTTTTCAGAAAATTAATTTAAAAATGTAACCCGATGAAAAATTAGGACAACACTATTTTCAGAAAATTACCCGCTAGGATCAATTTAACGAAACAATATCAATCCTCAAATTTCAACACCGAATTAATATTCAAATATCGAAAAAACCTATCTCTAGTTCGATTCCTAAATTCAAACATTTATTTATTCAATTAATTTACTAACTCTCGTTATATAAATTAATTGGTGACAGTTAAAATTAATTTACCTAGTAATATAAAATTAATGAAACCAATTAATTAAAATAACATCATTCGCAGTGCATCCCACCCCTTGAACGAGGTGTTTAGTCAAACATTCTCATGTGTGCATAAACAACAATAAATAATCTGTCAAGAAGGAAATAAATTGAAAAGAGAATGTAGAAATACAATACTCAATTTTTTCCACAAATTTGTCTTGAAATGCCCCTTGACATGCGTCTAACTTCTTCACAATTTTCAGCACTTGATTACAAAAAGAAGCCTAAAAACTAAAACAAAAAATTATTCTAAAGCTAAACTAATTTTTTTGTATTTTTCTGGAATTTTTTTATGATCCTAAACTGTACATAATATACACCATTTTTCTCTCTCTAGCGTCTCTCCTTTTTCAGATATGAGAGTCTTTTTTTATTTATAACTCACGATTCCTTCTTTAGCGAGAGAGATTTTTGTGGGATTTCAAACCATATCCAGGTCAAGGCACTTGGATTTAAGTTTTTCTTGGTAAGTAAATTCGATCCCTAATTTCATGGAGTAGCAGAATTGGGTTCCGATTTTTTTGGCGGGGTGTAGGTTGACTCGGTTTGGGTCTCGACATGGGTAAGGGTTGAATCGGGTTTGGAAAAGGGAATCGGGTAAACCCGTTTAGGTCGCGGGTTGCGGCAGAGGTGGCCGGCACTCGGGTTGGGGTTTCGAAGGATGTAGGTCGTTGAAAAAAGGGTTGGCCAGATCGCGACCGAACTGGCCGGAGGTGTGCTGCCAGAGTGGAGCTGAGGGGGTCCAGAAATGGGTTTGGGGAGGTCCGACCGGATATGGGGTCACCGACATGGGGGGTTCGGTCAGAGGGTTTTGGTTTGATTGTTGTTTTGGTGAGAGGTTTTTTAAGGGGATGGTTGGTAATGGAGGTGAGAGAGTGGAGAGATGGGGATGATGATGATGAATAGTAGGTAGGGGGTACTTTGGTGTGGTGAGGGTGTAGGATAGGTGTGATGTGTGTAAGGGGTAGTTTAGGTGTGAGTGGGTTTAATATGTGTGTTGATTTGTGACCCTTTAAAAATTAATACTACTTAAAAAAATAGAAATGAAACTAAATAAAATAAAAAAATTTAAAGTCTAATAAAACTAAAAACTAAGATCTCAAACTAAAAAAATTGAAAATAAGAAAAAATAAAATAAAACTCTATTAAAACTAAAAAATATAATCCTAATAAAATAAAACAAAAATATAAAAAAATAAAATCTAATAACTAAAAAAAATTCCTAAAAATTAATCCTAATAAAACAAAATAGAGATTAAAAATTAAAAACTAATAAAAATCAAAATCAAAATAAAGAAATAGAAAATAAATCCTAGAAAATTCTAAACAAATCTAAAATAAATCCTAAAAATAAAATGACTAGAAAGAAAAATTTAGAAGAATAATAAAGGTACAAACTCAACACACACTAGGCTTGGGAAATGGTCTGGGCTCGGTGTAGGCTAGGGTTATGGTTACGAGACTAGTTTGAAACATCGAAAATTTTTTAGGCAAGCTTAATGAGACTCTGACTTCGCGGTATCTTTTGATTTCTTCGTTGCACTGTTTTAACCGCTTCTGCGTCGCAATTGACTGGAATTAGCGTTATTTAACACTGCAACTGCGTATTAACCTGAAAAATAATAAAATACGACATATGGTCATTTTTAATTAAAATGAGTGGCTAAAATGTTTCTATTCGGTGTATAAAATAAACACTTTTGGGTGCTTATCAATCACCTTTCCAGCGGCGGACCCATGATTTTCGAACTAGTTTTTTGCAAATGTCGGGGCGAATTTTTTTCGATTGGTTTTACTTGTTTTGCAACTTTTAACCTTAAAAAACTTGTGATTAATATTCACAAATTTTTTGCCCTTACTTAATAAATCAGCATTTTTTAACAACTACTAATTAAAATTAAAGTTTAATACAAATTTTAGCAATAACAACTAATTTTGGGGACATATTAAAATTTTATCATGCTAATTTTGGGGACAAATTGTTTTTAACAACTCCAACAACAACAATTTCAGCATACTAACATAAATACTCAAAAACAATTCAGCATACTAACATTATTTCTGCGCATATCTTTTTTAAATACTTCAACATAATTGCCTAAATTTGAAACATTATTTCAAATTAAATTTTTAGTTACTAATTAAATTAAAGTTTAATACAAAATTCAACAACAACTAATTTTGGGGACAAATTAAAATTTCAGGAACAAATTATTTTTTAGTTACTAAATAAAATTAAAGTTTACTAACTAATTAAAATTTAGGCAATTATTTCAGCATACTAATCAAAATTAAACATTATTTCAGCATACTAATTAAAATTTCAGCATACTGACAATTAAAATTTCACCATAATAACTAAACTAAAAATAATTTCATACTCACCAAATTTCAACATAACAACAAAATATTAACAACTAAAAGTAACTAATGAGTATGAGATGAGATCTATTAAAAAAGATACTTAAAGAAAGGAATGGGGGGATTCTTCTGCTTTGTGGAATCGTGGTCGTCCATTAGTGCGAAGTGAAGGGCTGCTCCTGCTTGTGCAGGAGCAGCAGCCTACAGGGGAGGGATAAGAGATGAGGGAGAGGAGAGAGGAGACAGGTTGCTCACAACATAGAGGAAGGAGACGGACGGGAGAAAGAGAAAAATAAAAAGAGTGGTTGTTCTCTCCTCTATAAGTTTCGTGTTTTTTAGGTTTAATAGTTTAGGTTACTTAGACAATTGCCCCAATGTCTTTAAAAACTTATAAATATGTCTAAACATTTTTTTAGTTTATAAATACTCACAACAATTTTTCAAAAAATCACCCCTATTCGGGATGGGGTAGGTCCGCCCCTACACCTTTCTTATTATACTTGCAACAATTCTCCCAAATATATTGCACATCCTTAAAAACTTCCTATAAATTCTTGTACTTAAGACCCTTTTCTAGGTTGTTGCATATTGCACCAAAATCCATAGGTGTATCGATGACATAAAAATAATCATGTACTCCTAATGCAATAGGATTTACTGGGATATTAAAGGGCTCAGCGTCGTCCATTTTCATAATTGTCTTGATCACCAAGAGGGCATCATTTAATTCTTTCTTGTCGTATTGAGGATACTTGCGAAGTAATCTATGTGGTTGTTGGTGAGTCCGCTCATTCTGTAGCAGTGTTGCACTACTAATCAAGTTTACACTTTAAGCAACGCCCTTTGACGACTTAGTTACCACTCTGGATTCAAATTAAGCATGGTTTTCTCTCTTATGGATATTCAAATTGGCATCCACTAGTCTCTTGTATAAAATAGTTTTTATAAAATAATTTCACACGATAGAAAGTTAAGTCGCTCCTATATGTTGTCATATCCTCAACTAGTTTCGTTTCAGCCCACTTGAACGTATCGTACCCATTGCTAAAAGGAGAACTTGCAGATCAGAAAGCTTACATTGTTTCATCATAAGGGGCCCTAACAAAGTTGGGCGAAACAATTAAACTCAGATCAGATCAGAAAGCTTACATTATCAATTTTTATACTTATCAAAAGCAATTAATCTCTACCTTTACCTATTTGGTACTCCGTAAAATGACTGTTTAGCGTGAGAATACAGTTGAGTTTGTGATATTAATGACGTTTTTTAGTTTGGTCTTATTTTTCCTGAATTTATTGAATTTGGTCTCCATCAATTCATGGAATGAAATCCATTTTAAAGAAAGAAAGCCAATGTTTACATAAAAAAAAATAAAGATCATGTCTTATATACAGTGGTTTGATATAACTCAATCGATAAATTTAATTTATAGGCAACTTTATAGTGTTGTAAATTGTGAACTTAGATTCATCTTTTTTAGTAATCTCGATATTACTAGGGTCTCATTTCAAACAAGTAGACATTTTTCTCAGATTGTCGGTAATTTTTTTTTTACATCACTGTAAATGTTTTCATTTTGAAAGTTTTAGTGCTTTATAGTTATAAACATTTTGTTATGTGTTCGCTTTCCATTAACTCTTTGTTGATATTGTATATCATTAAGAGAGCGACTACAGGTAGATCATCGAAAGTTCTAGTCAAATAATTTATATGTTGGTTTATACTATACATAATTGATTCGAATGATTTAGGTAAAAGTTTTTGGTCTTTTTGATAGTGAAAAAATTTGGAAGGCATAAAACTACCTTCTTATTATACATAAACGTGTAGTTGGTTTGCTGGAAATATACTACCTTCGAATTAAAATGTCCCCATATTTATTAAACATATAAGTGTTGCACTATTATTATGTCAAGTATCAGAATGTCCCCATATTTATGTTTTCATTAAATCTCATATGATTCTTGGAAATCTGTAGGCTCTTTCCCGAGTTTTTGTGTTACCCGTGCGTTAGCACTTACCCAATTAACACTTGCCCATACTTCATTTTTGGCTTTGTAATGTAGCCATCTAAACCCTCTTTGTCTGCTTAATTTGAGGATGGACAACACAAAGCTCTGGATTGGTACTTTCTTATAACTTGCTGAAGTGTTTTTATTACTTAGTGATTAGTCATGTTTATTGCATTTAAAACCCCGTTAATTTGTGCATTCTATCATTCTCATGCACATTATTCCCGGTTCTTATGCTCATTTATTGATTAACCCTCCTTTTCATCATCTTATATATATATATATATATATATATATATATATATATATATATATATATATATATATATATATTGTGTGTGTGTGTGTGTGCCTTAATTGAGCCTTTGTAGGTCTCAAGAATGCAAGTTATGAAGTTTGGTTGAATTCCAAGAAAGTTCTATTGAAAGTCGCAAAGTCTGGGGCAATTTAGTAAACTCAACATTCGAGTTTTTATCCCGAACTATTCACGGAAGTTGATGCCCTTCCACTCATCTTCGCGTGGCCTCTATGAATCCGAGTTCTATCGAAGAAGTTAAAGACGATTCTATGGACATTGTGCCATATAAAGCCATTCCAACCCCTTCCTTAATTTGAGACCAGGTGCGAATCAGTTCGGGTCACAACCGAATCGATTCGATTTCATCGAGTGCAATATTTTCCCATCAAATAATCGATTCAGATTGGTGCCGAATTGATTCAGTCTTGTTTCTATATATTTACTAGCTTGTCATTTTTGAATTTTTGGGGCATATCCCTTTATTTCCTCATTGTAAAGATCATATTTTTTTATTAGAAACCTTCTAAAGATAGAAACTCTCTATTCTCTCTCCTAAGTAAAGTTCATTTAAAGTTCTTACCTATGTGTAAAACATTGATTACTTATAAGTTTGTGGTTGTTAATGCAATAAAGGTTCATTTACTTCTTCTCTATTTGTTCTATTAGCTTTAAATTACATTTATTACCATCTCTTGTATTGGTTTGTGTTTAACTAGA
This sequence comes from Sambucus nigra, assembly GCA_949130495.1. Taxonomy (NCBI): domain Eukaryota; kingdom Viridiplantae; phylum Streptophyta; class Magnoliopsida; order Dipsacales; family Adoxaceae; genus Sambucus; species Sambucus nigra. The sequence continues at coordinate 88,956,619 of OX422219.1, read as the reverse complement.
TGACTTGATTAAGTATGTTGTTATTTTCCATGTGTAGTTTAGTTTCCATGATGAGTATCTAGACTTATGGTTGGGGATTATGACCCCACTTTGGATGCTTGAACTTCATATTTAGGGTTTGATTTATAATTATTCTAATGGAACTTCATGTGATGGTATTGGAGTATCCTAGTCTCTTAAGTTCCCTTGTCATGCAAAGGTAGTGTTTTATGCTTTACTACAAACCCAACCCATTTATCAATAACTAATTAACCCCTGATCCTCCATCGATGAGTTTTGTCTCTACGTGGTTGATGTTCGGACTTAATTAGGTATGCTCGATTAGAATTAATTTGAACCATATCCTATCATCTTATTAGGGATTCCAAGGTGGGAGAATGATCCCCAATCCCTTTTTTTCTCTTGAACTTGAGCTTATCTTAGTTCGTTTCAGTTTACCTTCATAGTTAACTCGTTCTTTATTAATTAAATGCATTTTAGTATAGTGGTTACTTAATCTCACCACTTCAAACAACAAATCATCTTTTACATGCTATCTTTTTTACGTTTAGAGAATAACTTTTAACCCACTCTAGTTCTCTTAGGATTTTTCAATCCCTTTCGAATACGGGACTTACCCGGATACTATTTGTTGCGGTAGATTTGCACTTGAATCATACACTATTTTTAGAGAATCAAGTTTTTGGCATCGTTGCCATGGATTGGCAACAATTGTAGGTTCTTAGAAATTCTCTTTACACTCACCCGTCCCCTGTGGTCACCGTAATAACATTGTTCCCAAACACTAATCCAAATTCAGTTATGCAAGACGTGAGTGATAGTACTTAAAATCCTATAGTTGAATCATCTTCGCTAATGAACGTTCGGATTATTAGAGAACATATACAACTCCTTCCATTTCAATCTCATCTCATACTGGAGCCCACTCCGAGCCTAACTCCATGGCCGGTAATCAAAGCGAGTACGATAGTCAAGGGGAATTCGAGCCTCCTTATCAACCCATTAGAGAGTACTTACAATCGTAGAGGACCACCTCTCCGTCGTGCATCATCTTTCCTTAAAATGATGCACAATTCCATTTCCATATTGGAATGATTCAACATTTAGCTACTTTCCACGACATGGAGAGTGAGAAACTATACCTACATGTGAGAGAGTTTGAGGAGGTGTGTGCTACTTTTAGTGATTATAACTGTCCTCTCGATGTCACATGACTCAAACTCGTCCCTTTCTTTCTTAAGGAAAAAGATAAAACTTGGCTTTGGTCCTTAACTCCAAACTCTATATGAAGTTGGCGGGATATGCAATCCCAATTTTTGAAGAATGTTTTCCCTACCCACCGCACTAACTCACTGAAGGGCCAAATCCAAACCTTTTCTCAAGGCGAGGGTGAGACTTTTAAGAGATGTTAGAAAATATTCAATGAGCTATTAAATAAATTCCCACACCACAGATTTGAAAAATGGAGACTTATCTCCTTTTTCCACAATAGTCTTTCTCTCAATGCTAAACAAATGGTGGACACTATATGCTCCGGGGAATTATTCGGGCTTGACCCGGATAATGCGTGGGTACATTTTAGGTATTGTACTGAGACCACCTCGGACCTGAACAAAGCTAACTCGTATTCTTCCAATATGCCTTCCTCTAACCATGGGTTATATCACCTCGCTAATGGGGATGATATGTCTTTGCGAGTATCTCAAGTAACCAAGGGAATTGAGGCTATGGATGCCAAAAGTCAGGACTCCACTACTCCTTCTCCTTCTCGCATTGAGGAGGTTTATTCCATTTGATACATTGAGGATAACTCTACGAAGGATTATCCTACAATACCGACATATAAAGTGATGCTTCATTATCAAGCCAACACAATGGACAGATACAAAAATCAATTCATGACTCCCCTCGGAGAAGGATACAATCCCTCTTGGAGAAACCATCCTTGTTTTTCCTACGGGCAACCTCAAGAAGTCAAAAAACCATCGCAAGAAAATTATCAAGGTCTTCCCAAACCTCCCATTTACCAACAACCGTACTTGTAACCTACTCCTCCTAATGTGAAAATATAAGGTCCTCCATCATGGCCACCTCCTCCGGTTATAACTTCTTATGCCCATCCGAACAAGAGAAGTCTTGAAGATACTCTTGATGCTTTTATGAATACTTAATAAGCGGTCAATAATAAAAGCACGCAAAGATTTTCTTGACTTAAATCTCAAATCTCTAAGTTTACCACATCCTTGAGTGTTCAAGAAAAGGGTAAGTTTTGTTCACAACCTCAATGGCCCATTAGGTAAAATAGCATGAATACCGAAGTCTCGAATCCTCCTCCCTATCAAGCTAAGGCTATTACCATTCTACGAAGTGTGAAAGTCATCGATAAGTATATACCTCCTCCACTACCAACCATTTCGGAAGTCTCACCTGGCCCAATAGAGGTCGAAGACTCTTCCTCGAAAGAGAGTGAGAAGGAACCGTAGTTAGAGCCGAAAGTAGTTGCAAAATGTCCCATTCCCGTGCCTTTTCCTTAAAGGCTTATTCCTCCAAAAGGCAATGTTAATAATGCCGATGTCTTAGAGATGTCCAAGAAAGTTAATATTAACATCCTCCTTTTAGATGTGATAAGACAAGTTCCCAACCATGCCAAGTTCCTCAAGGACTTAAATACGGTAAAGCGAAAACTTTTTGTGAGGAAAAAGGCATTTTTAGCTCAAAATGTGAGATTAATCATTCGATCCTTTCTACCTCCAAAATATAAGGACCCTAGATGTCCTACCATATGTTATGTAATAGGAAAGTTCAAAATAAAGTAAGCTTTTCTCGACTTATGCGCGAGTGTCAATTTGCTACCATACTCGGTGTATGAACAACTCGGCCTAGGCGATCTCAAACATGCCAAAATCACTCTACAATTAGCAGATCACTCCGTTAGGGTTTCGAGAGGGGTTGTGGAAGATTTCATCATTCAAGTTGACAAGTTTTACTTCCCGGTGGACTTTGTGGTATTGGACACCCATCTTGTTGCTCCCGGTAGCAATAATACCCCCATTATCCTTGGTCGTCCCTTTCTAGCAACCTCTAATGCCTTGATTAACGCTAGAAATGGAAAAATTAATCTCACCTTCAGAAACATGACCTTGGAGCTTAACATATTTAATACTTCTAAGCAAATGGGTGACGATGTCGTGATCCAATAAGTATATCTTATTGAGAAAGAAGTCCAAGAGCATTTTGATGTTATGTATTGTACGGATCCCTTGGACGCATGCATAGTGAACTCAGTTGACTTGGAGAATGATTATTGTCCTTATGATCATGAAGTCATGTTGGTGAGTTTGATGTTTGATCATGTTAAGGAATTACTCCCCCCCCCCCCCCCCCCCGCCCCCAACTAGTACGAGGTACCCTCGGACGTGTAATTTCCCAAAATTGATCTCAAGCAATTGTCTTTCGAACTTAAATATGCATACTTGGGTGACAATGTGACATATCCTTTCGTTGTCTCACCTCACCTCAAAGGGGGTCAAGAAAAAAAGTTGATGGACTTGTTGAAAAGGCACAATAGTGCCTTTGGGTGGACTATAGTGGATTTAAAAGGAGTGAGCCCTTTGATATGCACTCACAAAATCCGGTGATGAAGGAGGTGGTTAGTGCCAAGGTGATTAAGCTATTTGATGTGAATATAATATAACCGATATCGGACAGTAAGTGGGTGAGTCTGATTTATGTGGTTCCTAAAAAATCGGGAGTCACCAATAACCAAACGCACCACCACCGGATTGCGCGTATGCATTGATTATTGAAAACTCAATGCCATGACTTTCAAAGATCACTTCCCCCTTCCATTTATCTATCAAATGTTAGAATGCGTGTTCGGCCACCCATATTATTGTTTTCTCGATGGTTATTCGGGATATAACCAAATCATGCTCGATATCAAGACCAAGACAAAATCGCTTTCACATGCCCTTTCGATACATTTGCCTATAAAAGGATGTCCTTCGGGTTGTGTAACGCGCCGGCTACATTCCAAAGGTGCATTTAACAATGTTTAGTGATATAGTAGAACGAGGGTTTAAGGTATTCATGGATGACTTTAGCGCCTTTGGAAACTCCTTCGACCATTATCTTTCCATTCCCGAGATGATTTTGTCTAGGTGCGTTGAGAAGAATCTCATCTTAAACTTCGAAACTTGCCATTTTATGGTCGCTAAAGGAATTATCCTCGGGCATATTGTCTCCTCGTACGGTATTGAGGTGGACAAGGCAAAGGTTGAGGTGATTGCCAATTTTCCCTCTCCAAAATCACTTCAGGATGTAAGGTCTTTCCTAGGGCATGCAGGGTTTTATCGATGATTCATTAAGGACTTTATCTCTATTTCTAGACCCTTGTGTAATCTAATCTCAAAGGACACGCCATTTGAATGGAGTGATGCTAAGGTTTTGAGGAGTTGAAAATCATGCTTATCACTTCCCCCATAATTAAGGTCTCGGATTGGACCTTGCTCTTTAAACTCATGTGCGAAGCTAGTGATTTTGCGGTTGGGGAAGTTTTAGCACAGAGAAGCAATAAAAAAAACCATGTTATATATTATGATAGTAGAACAATAAACGGTGCCCAATTGAATTACTCTATCACATAAAAAGAGTTGCTAGCGGTTTATTTTGCCTTGGACAAGTTCCGAGCTTGTCTAGTGGGATCTCATCACGCGACGTTGAAGTAATTTTTTTCTAAGTAGGATGCTAAGATGCATTTGATTACGTGGGTCCTCTTACTCCAAGAGTTCAATCTAAGGATAAAATATAAAAAAGGAGTAGGGAATGTTGTTGTCTGTCACTTATCTCGGTTGACATTCGAGGCACCCAAAGACCAACTTCCCATCACTGAATTCTTTTCGGATGAACAATTGTTCTCCACTACCTCTCTTCCGTGGTTCGCTTACATAGTCACCTACCACGTGACGGTATCCACCCCATCTCATTTGGCCCCATAGGAAAAGAGGAAGTTCCTTATTTGGGTGCGCATGTTCTTCTTTGATGACCCATACTTGTTTAAGTATTGCGCATAACAAATTATTCGAAAATGTGTTTCGGATGATGAGATATTGAGCGTAATTCGATTTTACTAGTTAGAAGCGTGTGGAGGTCACTTATCCTCCAAGAAAACCGCTACAAAAATCTTGCAATACAGACTATACTGGCTTACGCTTTTCAAGGATGCACATGAATTTTTCATCTCTTGCGAGCGTTGCAAAAAGTTGGGCACTATTACTCATCGAAACATAATTCCAATGTCCCCTATTATTGAGATTAAAGTTTTTGATTGTTCGTGCCTTAATTTCATGGGCCAATTTTCCCCTTTGTTCGGTAACCTCTACATACTAGTTGCGGTTGATTACGTTTCCAAGTGGGTGGAGGCGATAATGTCACGAACCAACGATCATTGGGTGGTGTTAAAGTTCCTGAAGGAACACCTACTTTCCCACTTCGGGACTCCGAAGACAAAAATCAGTGACAAGGAACCCATTTCTATAATACATAATTTTTTAATCTCATGAAAAAATATGGGGTCGTTCATAAAGTTGGAACGACCTACCACCCTCAGATTAGTGGCAAAGTCGGGTTGTCCAACCAAGAGATCAAGCACATTCTAATGAAAACGGTCAATCCTGATTGTAAGGATTGGTCTCTTAGGCTAACTAATGCTTTATGGGCCTATCTCACGACCTATAAAATCCCCTAGGCATGTCTCCCTTTAGGCTTGTGTATGGAAAACCATGCCATCTCCCTGTTGAACTCAAACACAAAGCCTATTGGACGATAAAAAAATAAATTTTGTGTTATATAAAGCCGGAAAGAAATAGATGCTCCAACTCAATGAGTTGGAGGAAATTCGAAACGATTCTTATGAGAGTGCGAGAATTTATAAAGAGAGGGTAAAGGATAAGCATGACAAGAACATATCCCGAAAATCATTTCACCCTCTCTAGAAGGTACTCTTGCACAATTCTAGGTTACATTTATTTTCGAGGTAGTTAAGGTCGAGGTGAACAAGTTATGTCATAATGACCATCTATCCTCACAGTGCGATAGAGGTGGAAAACCCAAAATATGGGAATGTGTTTAAGGTGAACGTTCAACGGCTTAAACCATTTCTAGTGTTATTTGACCCTTTTATAGAGTCGATTTCGTTGTTCGGCCCTGTTTATGAGGCTGGATAGGTTCAATCAAACCTCAATTTTTGTGCCGAACAACCCTGGCTTGTGTGGGGTTGCAAATATTTTGTCCCGGACCATTGTATATGTTTGTTACACTTATAAGGTCCTTAGAAAACCAAAGAATCCATCCCTTTAGTAATTATTTCTTAAGTTGGATAAAACAACAGAAGAAAAAACCTTGAAGTTCATTTGTGAATCGATTCGGGTGAAAAACGAATCGATTCGATTAGCGTCAGGAAGTAGGTCCCCATTTTTAATCAATTTGATTCTATCTCGTCTAGTGATCAGGTCCCCTTTAGAGAATCAATTCGGTGGAAATTCGAATCGATTCGGTTGAAGTCAGTAGTCAGGTATGATAATAGCGAATCGATTCAGTGCAAATTCGAATCGATTAGATGAGAGACAGTGCATCAATTCGAGATTAGCGAATCGATCTGGCTCTCACCCGAATCGATTCGATTTGGTCAGGTCATTAAAAATTCCCTTGTCCTTTTAAAACCCAATTCTTTCCTACTCTCTCCCCGCCTTATGCCCTACGAAAATACTCCCCTCTACAAATATCTTCAAGCCTCAAGTTTTACTCATCCAAGGTAGTTTTCCCATCTTTACTTTGTCATTTTCAACATGAAATTTGTGGTTATTATAGTTAAAGTAGGAGATAATGCCATTTTTTTATATTGTTGCTTATTTTTCACAGAAATACCCAATTTCTTCACTGTTTTTCTTATAAAACCAACAAATACACCTCTTTTTTATTGTGTTCATGATTAGGTTGTATTTTTTGGAGGTGTTTCATATTGCAAATGGTATTTTCACCCTAGTTTCCATACGATTCACTTAAAGTGTTTGATAAAATTCCCCAACGGGTGTGTGCACAAACGATTCATTTTTACACCGTTTATCGCACATTCTTATTGATTTGTCCTTGTTTGAGTGTAGTGCACGTCAGTTATGTTTACCCGATTAATTTCTCTTGACGTGCACCCTCCGAACCTAGTTTCCCCGAGTTTCATGATTACTGTAATTTTGTGCATTACACTAATGGTGTGTGTATCGAATTAATGCTTTGTAGGTTCCTATGGGATCGAAACCAACCACTAATGCAACTACGGGTCGAACTGGGTTCGAATACTTCCACACGAAGGAGGAAAGAGACTGGTACAAAGCCAAATTTCCATTAAGCCGATCCATAGCTATTAAACGGACAATGCACCTTGAAGAGTTCCCCAACTCCGTTTGGCGGTTATTCTGCAAGTTCTCATAGGAGGCCCACCTGGCTAAGTGGTGAGAAGTAAACAAAGAGCACGTGCCTCGGTTTTATGCTTCACTCATCTCGATTGGAGACCACATCTACAAGGCATACGTGAGGGGGAGGAAAATTCAGATTTCCAGGCCCATCCTTGCACGACACTTATGCGAGGCTTATAACCCCAATGACGATGACTACCCCATGTATGATGAAACGGTAAATCTCCCTTATGAGACCACTCAATGAGTGTCTAGATCCTGGGAGGATTTGGGTCTGGGAAACTTTCCCCACTTTCGGCATGTCCGATGTTCGTCGCATTATTCATCTCATCGCAGTCAATTCCATCATTCTAAATCAAACTAAATACGTCCTCCGATCCAAACATGACCACTTTCTCTATTATCTTTTGGGTGCTAATTCGATCGTCAGTTTTCCTACCTCGGTGTTACAAGAGATGTTGAGGGATACCTATTGCGATAAGGGATTGACTACTCTCCCTTACGCGCGACTTGTATCCCGTATCTGTAGTGACGTGGGATGTGAGGTGGCAGACACCGATAAGATTCTGAGGCTTCCCACGATGTTCGACAATGGAGAAATTGAGAAGAGTTTGGGAAAAGAATATTGAAAGAAATTCAAGAGCAATATGATGGATCATCCTGATACAGGTGTTTCTCTGGATGCGACAAACGTGCCTATGCCCGATATCCCGGAGGTGCCACCCCCAGTTGACCCTATTAGAGATCTGGGCGTCAGGATGGAGGCTCTCCAGGCTTATTTTACTTCTTTCAGAGGTGATTACCGGTGGGATATATCGATGATCACCCGTATACAAATGGAGATGTTTGCTCACATGCATGGGGGGATGCGCCATTACCGCCCTATTTTTACGATCCTTATTAGCCGCATGACCCCAACGCACTTGATTCTTCGAGTCTCCCTTAAGAGTTGCTCTTATCTACTGCTACTGTTTTTAGTATCTCTACTTATTACTAGGTTTTGCTAGTTTTTGGTTAGTTTTGAGTTTTGTAACTTGAGGGTTGAGAGGATACATTTATGTATTTTTTTTTAAGCCCATGTACACAATTTGATATTATTAATGAAATTTCTTAGTTTATTTTTCTTATTTGCATTTGTATATATCTCTTTATTGCATATATTGTTGTTTTTAGTACTAACATGTTAATAGGTATGTCGTTTCTCTTCTCGAGATTTGCTCTTTACGGGGTGATATTTTCTCACCTTCATTAACGTTTTTGTCCCTACTAACATTGGGGACAATGTATATTTCAAGTTAGGTGTGTGAATTACATTTCTGCAACCGATTGATATGTTATTATTAATTCACATTTATTTATTTATCTAAAAAAATTCAAAAAATCAAATTGAAATTCTTATTTTTCTCCCTTGTCTCCAGTGAGCATGTATATAATCGCCATATCCTTTTGTATAGCCATGAGTCATACTTAGAGTTTATGATTTATTAGCCTTTAGCCTGTATATTGTTAGCATTATGAATAATTTCATGAAATTACACTATGAATCCCACGAGCACAATACACAAATAATTGTTTATGATTTGGTTTAAAGCTATTCTAATTCGTTGATAATAAGCGCATGTTTGACACTTGCATAAGTGAGATTTGAGACAAACCTTCAATTGTGAGCATATTCAATTACTCTTTCTCTTTCTCGAAAAATGTATCTTGCTGACAATATCACTTTATTTTCTTTGATTGCATATTAATTGACTTCATCATGAAATTGACACTTGAGCATGATTTTCAATAGTGTTGTGTTCCAAGAATCACGTGAAACCCTAGGAAAGGATCATAGGCCTTATTTTCTATTTAACCCATACGAACTTAGCCTTACCCTTATAAATTTCCCTAATCAACCCCATTAAGCCTTATTATAACCTTTCTTTTCATCCCAAAATCCCCTAACCAACTCCACTTTGGAGTTTTTACACCAATAAACACCTCTCTCACACCGATTTAGGATTATTCCTAGAATTGAATGATGTTTGTCTTATGTGGATTGCAATCAGGCAATGAGTGGACTAGAAAAGAAAAAGAAAAAAAAGAAAAAGAAAAAGAAAAAGAAAAAGAAAACAAGAAAAATAATATAAATGGCTCCAAGATGTGTGAATCCCATTTCATCGCGTGTATGTAAATAAAATTCTTACTCTCATGAATATCTTGCTTATGTAACTTGAAATACAATTCTTAAATTGACCACTAATTATATTATCTCGCTTGTTATCCCCAAATCCCCATTGCCCCCGTAAATAGACTTTCATTTCCAAACCCTAGCCTAGCCCAAATTACATACCCGAAAAGTCCTATTTGATTTTAGGGTGAAGTTGATTCAAAGGTCGAACATTTGCGATAATATGTTATAGTGCAATTCACCTCGGTTAATATGCAATATCCTTTCATGAGATTGTATTTTTCACTTTTATATATCATTCTCCATTGACGACATGTGCGCGGCCTAGTTTTCATTTACAATTACTCCTTGTGCCCGCATATCCCGTGTGTGTTATATCCCCTTTATGAGTGCTTTCATTCATTGAGTGTAATAACCGGAGAGATACTGAGTCATGCATACTTTAGCATCTACATGTATTATGAAATTTTTGCCAAATATAAATTACCAAATGTGTCCGCTTATTTCGCATTTCTATGGTTTCAATTTTTATTGAAGTTCCTCTTATAATGTCAATAATTTTCAACTTTTGTGTGAGCATTGTTCACTTTGTTAATCGATTATGCTTTCTTTGAATATTATTGAAATGTGCATCAATTTTTGGGTTATCATTGTATGAGTTGAGTTGATGTTTATGCGTATCATCCTTAGAAACCGAACGAGACAACACTCATCCCCTAGGGCTGGATAGGGGTTCAACGGCTTATTGCATATGCTAAATGTTATCGTTTTCCCGCAAAAGTGGCATTTTTCCTTCTTTGTACATATTTCTTCTATTATTGTTTTATTAATGGCTCTTGTTTCTTCATACTTCATTGCTCGAGACTAGCAATGTCTAAGTTAGGGGGTGTGATTAGTCACATTTAATTCATTTAAAACCCCATGAACTTCTGCATTCTAACATTCTTGTTCATGTTACTCCTGGTTCTTATGCTCATTTATTGATTAAACCCTATTTTCATCATATATATATTGCGTGTGCCTTAATTGAGATTTTGTAGGTCTCGAAAATTCAACATAAGAAGTTTGGTTGAATCTTGAGAAATTTTTGTTGAAATTTGCAAAGTCGGGGGCAATTTAGTAAATTCGGCATTCGGGTTTTGATTCGGAACTCTTTACAGAAGTTGATTCCCTTTGACTCATCTTCCCATGTCCTCCGACAGCGCATGAATCCGAGTTGTATCCAAGAAGTTACGAACGATTTTCTGGAGCTTGGGCCATATAAAGCCATTCCAACCCCTTCTTTAGTAGGTGTGAATCGATTTGTGTCCCAATCGAATCGATTCGATTTCATTCAGTGCAATATTTTCCCATTAGTGAATTGATTCGAACGGGTGCCGAATCGATTTGGCCATATTTCTATGTATTTACTAGGTTGCCATTTTTGATATTTTTGGGGTATATCCCTTTGTTTCCTCATTGTAAATATCATATTTTTTTATTAGAAACCTTCTAAAGATAGAAACTCTCTCTTATCTCTCCTAGGTAAAGTTCATTTATTATTCTTACCTATATGTAAAGCATTGATTACTTATAAGTTTGTGGTTGTTAATGCAAGAAAGGTTCATTTACTTCTTCTCTACTTGTTCTCTTGGCTTTAAATTACATTTATTACCATCTCTTGTATTGGTTTGTATTTAACTAGATGACTTGCTTAAGTATGTTGTTTTTTTGCATATGTAACTTGGTTTCCATGATGATTAGCTAGATTTATGGTTGGAGATCATGACCCCAGCTTGGATGCTTGAAATTCATATTCAGGGTTTGGTTTATAATTGTTCTAATGTAACTTCATGTGTTGGTATTGGAGTATCCTACTCTCTTAATTTCCCTTGTCATGAAAGGATAGTGTTTGATGATTTACTACAAAACCAACCCATTTAGCAATAAAAAATCACCCATAATCCTCCATCGATTAGTTATGTGTCTACATGGTTGATGTTCAGACTTAATTAGTTATGCCCGATTAGAATTAATTTGAACCATATCCGATCATCTTCTTAGCGAATCTTAGGTGGGATAAGGATCTTCAATCCTTTTTATCTCTTGAACTTAAGCTTATCTTAGTTCATTAAGTTTATATTCATAGTTAACTCGTTCTTTATTAATTAAACGCATTTTAGTATAACGGTTACTTAATCTCACCACTTCAAACAACAAATCATCTTTTACACTTTATCTTTGTGACGTTTAGAGAATAACTTTTAACCCACTCTGGTTCTCTTAGGAGTGTTCAATCACTGTGGAATGGGATTCCGGACTTACCCGGATACTACCAGCTCCGATAGATTTGCACTTGAATCATACACTATTTTGAGAGCATCACTTGGTTATGTTAATTATGTTCTAAAATTATCGGTCACATTTTGGACCACATCACTTGCAATGCAAGCCTACCGCTGATATGCAAACACAGGTTAATACGCCAAGTGGAACATGTAATTAATGGCAGTTGCACATGTGTTATTCCCCATTCTACATAATTTAAATTTGTTATTGTTGTTTTAAGACTCATATGAATTTGGTGTTGTGGAGGTGGTGAATTGTAGAATCATTATATTGGTATGGATTTTAGTTTGGTATATAACTTCTCAGATTTTTGACATTTTGAGGGGGGAAAAATTCATTTTCCCACTTCAATCTTTTTTAATTGGCGAAAATAATAGTGTGCATGAATCCATCTGATGAACAATGATGTGTTGTTTTGACACATGGCCACTAATTTAATTATTTATGTTTTGATTTGAAATGATGTGCCATTTTAATTTCTTATGTGTCTTTTAATTAAAACAAATTCCATATAATTCAGTTTTTTCTAATACTAAGATTGAGTTTGTTTGACGGGTTCTTATTGGGAAATATGAATATTACTTCTAGGAAAATGAATTTTACTTTTGCAAAAAATATCACGAAGACTACTTTGGGGAGAATATTATGTTTAGAACTTTAAAGTTTTTAGACTTCATTTTGACTATTGTTATGGTTATAACCTAGATGGTTTATCTTGCACTACATTTTGTTTTTGGCATTTTAATGGTTATGAATAAAATATAGTTTTAGATCAGTTTAATGTCACTAAAATGTTTTTTGTTTTTGAAATATAGTTTAATACATTTTGTTACGTGTGTTTATGTTTTGAGTGAAATTTGTGGTTATTGGTTAAGTGTAGTGCATTGTCATTTTTTGAGCACGAGTTTTAACTAGTTTATTTATACCTATTTATTTAATGACAAATTAATATATTTTTAAACATATATTAATATTACTAACAGAGTTTAACCATTACAAATTAAAACATCCGTTGCAAATACATGACACTCCCAATCCATTACAATATATTTTGTAACGGTTTGCATCCATTACAAATTCTATATTTGTAACGGATAAACACCGTTACAATTTAGTAAATTCGTTACTAATATATATTATGTGTACCATTGCTAAATCCGTTACAAAATAAATTGTAACGGTTTTCGTCTGTTATAAATATTCATTTTGTAACGGATTTTATCCGTTACAAATTTATTAGTGAAATAAATAATGCCAATTTTGTAGCTGATTTAATTCGTTACAAAATTTTTTGTAACAGTTTTTACCCATTACAATTGACATGTTTTGGTGTAATCGATCAAATGGACATATTTATATGAAAATTTACTAGGGAAAATGTATGTTATCTGCTTGTTAAAGGAGAATGGTTTTTACTTATTAATTGATTCCGTGGAAGGGACGTGAGGATGTGATTGATAGATTTATCCAATAGATATGGAACATAGTTGATTATGGATTTGAGAGAGGATGAGTCTCCGTTTGGTTATATTTAATTAACAAATCTTTGAAGCTTTGTGAGATCTAAAAGATCTGGAACTTCTCATTCTGAACTTTATCGGTGTTTCATTGTTTGAATCAAAGAGAGGTGGGGTTGAAGAGCAGGTCTCCACTATAGAGAATCAATGCTGGAGGTTACTTCAATTGAGAGGAGCTGTCAGAGGTTGTCATTATAATAGTAAGTGTTGCGTGTTGTCGTCTTTGATTTTCTAAATTGGAGTGAGAGATAGGGTAATGAAAAGTATATGTTAGGATGGTAATTAAAAGAAGAGGGAATTTTTGGGGAGTGAATTAATTTAGGGACTAAATTTATAAAATTAATTTTGAGTATTCTATTTGTATAATAGGATTGTTGATATGTCATTTTTCCACGAAGGCCATAAAAAAATTTACATGTAAAACTTCCATTATGATTTTAGGACTATCAACTTTTCTTTTATAAAAATGGTATTCATTTCTTTTTTCCTATATATATTTGTTAAAAATAGTAATTTTATAAGTTGATTTTTCTTTACTAATTTAGTTCCATTTCTTTTGTCTTAAAATGCGATGTTTTATTAAAAAAAATATACTTGCGTCAAAATGCAAAATAAAATTTGCACCATCATTTTCAGTCGTTTTAATGTATATATATCTTCAATTTTCCTTTTAATAAGAAAATGATTACGCGAAATACTCGACTTTTTAGTATTAAAATGTGGAATAAGTTTGTTGTATTAACATTACAAATTTTAGTTTTGTAATGATAAAAGTGGAAATATAATGTAGCAAACTAGCGATGGAGCTGACGATAATAAGGTGATTGTGGGAGCCTATTTAATACAATTCACGAGAGTAGTTGATCTTCCCGGATGGATCAACACGCCACCGAACACAAATCATGAATTAAATTATAATCGAAGCATTTTACATGCATTATAACACTTATGGATATAGTCAAATCAAATACCAATAATCTCAGAGGAGATATTCAAGTATTCTATGGCTTATCCACGTGATTGTTTTGAGTTCTTTGTATAACTCAAACTCTATGATGTCACACCTATAAATTGTACACCCTGACCTGAGTCAAAGGGATTGTAACCTGAGATCTTGAGAGACACTTAATACAAACAGTAACCTCTCTAGGGATGTGGGAATGTTGCCGAACCACGTATATCATTGTGTTATGACCTTCACTTTCTACCTTTGTGATTATTTTGGTGGATTTCTATATTGTGATATTTTTTGTACTCACAATTGGCACCGTTTGTGGGCAACGACTTTTATTCCTGTGAAAACATTCATTAACAAAAAGCCAGTGATGTCTCACCATAGAAGCAACATTCCCCTAGATGGCGATGTCTAAGAAGACCCAGTTCCTCCTAGGGTCAGGTCTGAGATTTGCCAGCATAAAAACCCCAAGTTCCTCCAAGATAGGCAACCTTCTGAAGAAATCCAGGGGACACCTTTGTATACACAGATCTCTAGGTTGGTCGACGCTTATGAACCAAGGATTCACGAATAGGAGGAGGTTGCACGCCTCTAGGTAGAAGAACATGCTTCCCTAAAGAGGCGACTTAAAAGAGTGGAGAGAGATCTCCAAAGGAATACTGGAAAGCATTGTAATAGGACTCCTAGTCCTCAGGCGAGAAACACTCGTAGCCGAGGGAGGAGCTCCAGGCATGACCAGGAAAGAACTGAACGTGACAAGTCCAAGCATGGACGATCAGATCATGACCATGCAGATAGATTCCACAAAAGCAATGATTGACCAAATGAATACATAAGCATTCTAGTCCATAGGGAGATGGACCAACATCTAGCCCACCGTAGAGCGAGATCCAACAGAGAGCTATCCATGAGAGCTCTCAACACTCAGATGAAATTCCCTTTTTTAAGGGAAATCGAAGATGAGGAGACCCTGAAAAAAATCACTATCCCTAGGTTCAATATCTACGATGGGAAAATAAATCCCAAAGACCATGTTAGGTAATACAAACAGGCAATGACATTATGGATCCACAATGATGCATTAATGTACTCGATTTTCCCTTCTATCCTACACAGATGTAGCACATAAGTGGTTTTAGAGGCTGCCTCATAGGTCAATCAAAAACTTTGCAGCTCTGACGGAGGATTTCACTGCTCGTTTCATGACTAATAACTCACATCTCAAGCGAAGGGACACACTGCTTATGATGAAGAAAAAGCCACAGTAAAAATTTTGAGATTACGCCAAAAGGTATTAGGAAGTTTTTAATGAGATAGAGGACTTCTCAGAGAAGGTTATCATAGCGTCCTTTAAAATTGGTCTGTCGACCACCTCTTTGTTGCACTAGTCCCTTAACAAGAAAGAGGCCAACACCATCGACGGTCTTATGGACCCTATTGAGAAGTATGCTAAGGTGGAAGATGTGGTTCATTCTAATGCATGTGATAATGGTCGAGCAAAGGAGAACAAGGGAAAAAGAAGAGTGACACTAAAAAAAAGGGAAACAAGAATGAGGGGAAGAATGGCTCTAAGAATGAAAACAAAGTTGATCCATCTAAAGCATTCTAGGATGTTAACACAATCTTCAAAGAACTCATTTACAAAATTCTTAGAAAAATCAAAGATGAGATATTTATCAAATGGCCCAAAAAGATGGGTGGCGACCCAAATAAAAAGAACAATGCACTGAGATGTGCATTCCATAAGGAGGGCAGTCATAACATCGAGAATTTCAAGGATCTAAAGTCACACTTGGAGGAGTTGGACCAAGCAGGGAACCTCAATGAGTTCATCGAGAAAAAAGTTGACAATATCATAGCCAATGGCGACTAGAAGCCAGATAACTTCCTCGATGAGGATACAGGATATGAGTTCGCAGTTATTCATGGGACATCAGACCTCAAGACGATCCAAGGAAACACCGTTCAAATGGAACTCAAGAAGATAATATCTATTATGGAGGCTTTTTATATCGACCCTGACAAAACCCAGGTTGGTAAACGTCGATGACCAGAGGACGTTGACTATATCAAGTATATTGTGTTTACCGAGGAAGACTTGGTCAAGGTAAAAACCCACATCATGACACACTCATGATCACACTCAAAATAACTAATTGGGACTTTAATAAGCTGCTTTTGGACCAGGGGAGTTCGTCAGAAGTGATGTACTTATAATTGTTCCATAAACTGAAGCTGAACATCACCGACCTCAAAGAGGCCACAGTTCTATTGGTTTGCTTTGCAAGAAGGATCATGATGCCATTGAGGAAGATAATTCTCCCAGTGAGAGCAAGAATCATCTCAAGACTCATTGAGTTCTTCGTGGCGGACATTGAGTCCCCGTATCATGCCATTTTCGACAGAGGTTGGCTCCATGCCATAAAGGTCGTTTTATCCACGTTCCATCAGGAGTTAAAGTGTGTTATTGATTGGGGCATGGTCAAAATCCATAACTATCATGCCACATCTAGGAAGTGATTCATTCCAGCCATCTGCCCAAAGAAAGAAAAGAAGAAGGAGATAGAGTATGCTCCGGAGGGAGCCTAGGAGGGGTTATGCCATTAAAATAGAAACTACGGTACGACCGACCAGGGGTGGAGGAGACCAGCGTCCACCCCACTGATAGGGACATTGAAAACCTTAAAGAAGTTATAACCCAAGACAGCTTAACAAAAGGAAATTATTGGTAGGAACCACACCCGACGATCCAGAGAAGCAATACTTGATTACATTCCTTCAAAGCAGCCTAAAACATTTTTTCTTGGTTTTTTAAGATTTTCCAGGGATAGATCCCAATGTAGCCTGTCATTGCCTCCATGTTGATCTAGACTTCAAGACGATCACTCAAAAGGCTCGTCGAATAGCCCCCTAGAAGGATAATGCGGTGGAAAACGAAGTAGGGAAGCTACTAGATGCAAGATCCATTAGGGAAGTTCAATTTCCCAAATGGATATCCAACCCAGTAGTAGTACGAAAGCATAGCAACAGTTGGAGGGTTTGTGTCAACTTCACATACCTCAACAGAGCTTGCCTCAAGGATAGCTTCCCACTTCCCAAAATAAATCAATTATTTCATGCTACAGTAATGCATAAAAGTATGAGCTTCCTAGACGCCTACTCCGACTAGTATTAGATCACTTTATACGGACCCAACCAAGATAAAACGTCCTTTATAACCCCCATCAGGTTGTATTGTTATGGGTCATGCCGTTCGGATTAAAAAATAGGGGAGAAACTTATTAAAGACTGGTTAACAAGATGTTTAAGAAATAGATAGGAGATACGATGGAGTTCTACATCGATGATATGCTGGTCAAAAGCAAGGGCAAAAGAAACAACCTTATATAATTATCCAAGACATTATAGATTCTTAGGAAATACCGGATGAAACTTAATGCATTTGATGTTTAGTCAGGAAAGTTCTTCGGCTATCTGGTCAATAAAATGGTAATTGAGGCTAATTTGAATCAAATAGACGCTATCATAAGAGTCTAGCCTCCTCAGACATTGAGAGATGTTATAAAGCTTATCGGCATGCTCGCAGCATTTAATCGTATCATCTCCAAGTCTTCCGAACGTTGTAGACCATTCTTCCAGCTACTAAAGAAAGAAAGGGGCCTTACGTGGAACAAAGACTGCTCGCAAGATCTGAAAGAGATCAAATCCTACCTTAGTAAACCACCCACTTTAGTAATTCCAAATGATGGAGACCCACTATTCCTTTACCTTGAAGTATTAGAGCACGCAGTAAGCTCCACCCTGGTATGTTAGAAAGAAGGAAGTTAACATTCGGTTATTATGCCAGCGAGACACTTCTAGATGCAGAAAAATGATACATGCCTCTGGAGAAGCTCACCTATGTGATGTTAGTTGCCTCAGGAAGCTGAAGCATTACTTTAGGGCCATTCGATAACCGTAATAACTTCCAAACCCCTCAAAGACGTTCTGCAAAAAGTCGACCTCTCTAGACGACTCTCAAATTGGTCGGTAGAACTCAGGAGATTCAATATCCACTTCCATCCCAGAATAGCAATTAAGGAACAAATATTAACAGACTTTATTACTGATTTTAGAGGAGATCAACCAATAGATCAACTGGATAATGAGCAGTCAATAACACAGGAAGCACAGTCCAAGGACAGGACCTTGTACATTGATGGAGCCTCTAATTCCAAGGGAAAGAAGTAGGGATCGTTCTCATCACCCTTGAAAACACTATGATTGAGCAAGGAGTTAGATTGGTATTTGAGGCCTCCAACCATGAAGCCGAGTACGAAGCATTGATCGCCAGTTTTCCAAAAGCCAAACTGCTAAGGGAAAAGCACCTCGACGTATTCGGTGTTTCCAAACTAATCTCCAAGAAGGTAAGCAGGAACTTCAACACCAAGGATGATCGGATGGAAACCTACCTCGCCATAGTAAGAAGAATCATTATAGATCTTGAGAAAATGGAAATTCAATAGTTCCCCAAGGTGGCAGAATAGCCATGCCGATGTCTTAGCGTCTTTGAGTTCAACAATCGACTCCGACCTAAGGGTAACTATTCGGATAGAATTCCTTGCGCAGCCAAGGATTGACCAGATAGTCATAGTCGAGTAGGTCCTTGTCACGACAAAGGCCCCCAGTTGGATGGATCCTATCATAAATTACTTAAGGAGTAACACACTGCCCGATGACAAGAGGTCGTCCCATCAAGTAAGGGTCAAGGTTGTTTGCTTTTATCTCTCCCCACGAGGAAAGATGTACAAGAAGTTATTTATAGGTCCATACCTCCATTGCGTCCACCTGTAAGATGTCAAGCAAGTCCTTAGCGAACTCATTAATAGCATCTTTAGGAGTTACGTAGGAGGAATATCCATGGCCTTCCGAGCAATAAATGAGGGTTATTGATGGCCTCATATGCAAAATAATGCAAGTACTTATGTTTGCAAGTGCGGAATATTTCAGAAGCATTCTCCTATGATCCACCAGCCCGCCAGTGACCTGAAATCTCTGGCAAGCCCATAGTGGTTTGCGTAATGGGGACTAGACATAGTGGGACCACTATGATCGGGTATAAATATTGTATATTTATCCCCTTAATTTCGTAACCTTTCTGAACCCGAGCGGTGCAATTGATATGGATTTAACTCGTACTTATGATACTAACCTTTGTTGACAAGTATTTCATGTTTTTTGCTTCTCTTATGTGTTTTACAGGTAAATTATGCAAACGGTGCGAAAGAGAAATCGAAACAATAAAAGAAAGGCTAGGAAGGCAAGTTCAAGGGCATTTTTGTAATTTTACAGCCTGATCCCTAAGGTGGGGCAAACTGGAAAGTTGAAGATCTCGGAACACAATAACACTGGAAGAAACGAACCCTAAATCCTAGCTACGGTGAAAGAGTTATGATCCCTTGAAGTTGAAGAGAAATCCAAGGAAGAAAAGAAGAAAGCTTGAAAATTTTCTAAGTGTGGAAATGAAGAAAAGAAGTCTCCAAACCAGCAAGATTTCCTGAACCACAGTGTGAACCGATTCGGGGGCGAACTGGTTCGAGGTGCCTGATGCGCGAAATTCCACTTGAAATTCTGATTGGTCCAAAGAGTCTTAGAATGTACAAACTCTTCTGAAGTGTACATATATCACTGTATTGAGTTAGAAAACATATTTTTGAATAGTTTTTTATAGAGAGACAAGTAGGAGAATACCCTAGGAACATAGCTCTGATTTGGTTATTCAAGATTTATTATTTTCGGGTTTGATCTCAAGTTTTAATTCAAGTTTCATTATCTATATTATTGTTTTGCATGTTATTCTTCTTGCACGATTCAGTTCGTTTCTAAGTCCATAATAATTCCTTGCATGTTTCAGTACACTTCCATCATGATTTCTTTCACATGCAACGTAGTTAATTCATGCACAGTTAGGTTCAACATGTTCGACAAGATTTTTTAGAGTTAGGATGCATGAACTCAACCCGATGTGATATTTGCATGTGTATAAAATTAATCCTCTAAACTTAAGGATTTATTATGATCGTATTGCATAGCGAACACAACCATTGTAGATATTTGGATCTCGGTTGCTCCTTGGTAACCGGGATGCTTTAGAATGTAAAGCGAGTGTAGCTATCATGTTACCGCTTTACTCGTCCTATGATTATGTATGGTGAGGGCTTGAACCTCATATACGTAATGCTTGGGAGTACTAAAGTTTGGGTCTGATTAATCACTTAAATTTACGATTAGTTTTATACCAGCAATACACTAGGGTTGAGGGATTGTATCCCCGACCTATTTTTCTCATTATTTCAAGTTTTAGTTCAATCATCATCAGTTCTTTAGTTCATTAGAGTAATTGCATTCCATTCATTCATGATTCCATTAATTAATCATTTTCAAAATTGCATCTAGTTGTAGTTGTTTCACCATTAAAATAAATTTTTTCCTTATTTTTAGAGTCAAAGTTAGGTTAACCGTCTGTCCTTTTGTCATCACAATTTTCTCATCCTAATTCCCTATGGAGACGATACCGACTTACCAGGTTTATTACTAATGTGACAGGCTTGAACTTGAGCCTAGAGAGTATGCACTTTAGAGACACATTCTTAGTCGCGTCATGTTTTTAGCGCCGTTGTCGGGGATTTAGGTAGACGTAGGTTAGATTCCGTTAATCTAAAGCTTCGACCAAAAAAAATCAAAAAGCAGAAAAAGATACTTCATCTCTCAAAAGCCTGTTAATGCAAAATCCCGAACTCACTCTAACTCCCCAAAATACTCCAACCAGCATTCACGAAAACTCAATAGTTGAGTACGACCCCGATAGCCCTAACACTCCAAACGTTCCACAATTATTAGCTCCACCTCCCACACCACAACACTCAATTGCAAGTAACACTCCGACATCCCTCTTAGGACACACCATAGAGCACGCTCCGAGCATACGAAGTGAGGATACAGAGTCATCAAGTGAGAGAACCATATCACAACACGGTAGTGTAGCCGTAGGTGAGGAAGAGGTCTCATACCGCCCTTTAAGAGAAATCTTATATCCCGAGCGAACAGTCACTCCGGGATGCATTTTACTCTCGTATAATGCAGATCAATTTCTCTTCAGGAATGGGATGATTCAGATACTTCCCAACTACCACGGAATGGAATCAGAAAAACCATATCTCAACATCTGGGAATTTGAGGAGGCGTGCGAGACCCTCAATGATAAAACTTGCACAAACGATGTGATACACCTCAAACTCTTCTCGTTCTCGCTAAAGGATAAGGATAAGACCTGGCTATGGTCTTTACCTCCAAACTCGATTGCCTCATGGAACAACTTGCAATCTAAATTCCTTAAGAAATTCTTTCCTCTTTATCGAATGAACTCCATCAAGGCTCAAATTCAAACCTTCCGAAAATCTGAAAATGAGTCATTTTATCGATGTTACGAGCATTTAACGAGTTAATCACTTCATGACCTCATCATGGATTTGATAAATTGCAAATCATTTCATTCCTCCATAATGGGTTGAATATAAATTCCAAACAACTAGTTGAAACCATGTGTGATGGTCCATTTGTCGACCTAGAGGCCAACGATGCTGAGCTTCACCTGAGGTATGTCATCAGGACTACCCAAGCATGAGATACATTTGACCCTAGTGCTCATACTCGAATGCTCCAAATGACCACCACTCCATAAGTGGCCAACCTATTTCACGTAGAAAAGGATACTGTGACGGATAATCGACTTGATCTATTTGAGAAGGGAATGCAAAAAGTCTTGAGATATGTGCAAGAGGACCAACTGGCTTCATCCCGAACCCCAGTGAGAGGGTATGTGATATTTGTGAGGCAGGCCATTTAATAGAGGAATGCCCGATGATACCTGCCTACAAATTTATGCTTTAAGAGCAAGTGAGTGGTGTTGGAGGATTTAAGGGTAATTTCGATGCGCCTCACGAGAATTCTTATAACCCTTCATGGAAAAACTACCCTGGTTTTAGCAATGGGCAACAAAATGCTGCGAAGAATCCTAATTCACATTTTGCCCCTCCCCCACCATCAGACTTTCAACAAGAACCTCACATGCAGGGACATGTGCAAGCACCACCACCTCCAGGGCCATATATCACTCCACCGTGGAGAAGTCTTAAAAATACGATAAACTAATTTATCACTTCCCACAATGTAACCACTACTATACATGAGAGCATGATCAACGATATAAATGCGACTATTTCAAAGATGCAATCATCGTTGAGTATCCAAGAGAAGGGTAAGTTTCCTTTCTAGGGCAAAAGACCTCCCCAAGGTCCAACTAGTGTTAGCTCCACCTCTACGAAACAACAGGAACAATGTCAAGTTATGACCACTCTTCGTAGTGGGAGAGTCGTTGATTTATCACCTCCTCCACATGACACAACCAAAGACAAGGAGATTTTACCCGGCACGAAAGAGGCCAAAGATGTCCCCTTGAAAGAGAGTGAAAAAAATGACACTTAAGAGCCCGAGGTAGTAATGAAACCACCTTCCGCGGCACCGTTTCCTCAAAGGCTAGTTCCTTCCCATAAAGTAAACCCCCATGATGAAGTGCTATACGTGCTAAAGTAAGTAAAGTTAAATTTACCTTTTCTCAATGCCATCAAGTAGATTCCAGCTTATGCAAAAGTCATCAAGGACTTTTTAACAATGAAGAGGAAGATGAAGGTAAAGAAAAACGTATTTCTAGCACAGAACGTGAGCTCCATTCTACTTAATAATCTCCTGCAAAAATTCAAAGATCCCCGTGTACCCACCAGTTCCTGCATCATTGGAGAAAATAAAATTGAAAAAGCCTTACTTGACTTGGGATCAAGTGTCAATAATCTCCCTTACGCCATATATAGGCAACTTGATCTGGGTGACCTCAAGCCCACAAAGATCACTCTCCAATTGGCGGATCTAACCGTAAAGATCCCAAGAGTTATAGTTGAGGACGTGATCGTCCAAGTTGATACTTTCTACTTTTCGATAGATTTTGCCATTTAGGACACGATGCCCTCCTTCTCTTCGAGCAATCATGTCCCCATCATTATTAGGCGCCCATTCTTATCTACGGCTAACTTAATAATCAATACTCAAAATTGGTAGATGCAACTCACCTATGGGAATATGACCTTAGAGACACATCTTTCATATAGCCCAACATACAAGGGACGAAGATGATCTTCACACGGTGAGCTTAATCGATGAGATCATAGAAGAGTGCTTTAAGGAAAAATATTATGGAGATGCCTTAGGGACCTGCTTAGTATCGAGTCACGAGATTGAGGGGCCGTATACTGAATTCGAGAAGGAAGTTGAAGAGTTGACATAATTACTTGATGAGAGAGCGTCAGATGAGGACGTGAGAGATGTAAGTTGGGTTTCTCGATTCGAGGAGTTATCGCCGAGAGAGGCACGCATGGTCCCCTCCAGCGAAAAATTTCCAACCCTCGAATTGAAGAAACTCCCCTCCCATGTTAAATATGCATATCTAGGAAAGGACGGGACATTTCCTGGTGTTGTCTCCTCTAGCCTAGATGAAGAGCAACAGGGTAAGCTATTAGAGATTCTGAGGAAGCACCAAAGTGCTTTTAGTTGGTGTATTGCTGATTGAAAGGGGATAAGTTATTTGATTTGCACCCACAAGATCCACCTTGAAGAGGATGTAAAGCCCTCAAGAGAAATTCAAAGAAGGATAAACCCCAATATGAAAGAAGTGGTGAGAACCGAAATCATTAAGTTATTGAATGCCGGGATTATCTACCCAATCTCGAATATCAAGTGGGTGAACCCTATTCAAGTTGTCCCAAAGAAGTCGGGCATGACAGTGATTGAAAATGCTAAGGGAGAGCTAGTTCCCCAACGTACCACCACCGGGTGACGCATTTGCATTGATTATCAGAAACTCAATGCAGGATCTAGGAAAGACCACTTCACCTTACCATTTATTGATCAAATGCTTGAGAGAGTAGCAGGCCACCCTTACTACTGCTTCCTTGATGGTTACTCCGGATATAACCAAATTGAGGTAGATATACTTGACCATGAGAAAAGGACCTTTACTTGCCCCTTTGGTATGTTTGCCTACAAACGTATGCCATTCGGCTTGTGTAATGCACCCGCGACCTTTCAAAGGTGCATGTTAAGTCTATTTAGTGACATGATTGATAGACTACTCGAAGTGTTCATGGACGACTTTAGCATTTTTGGCACCTCTTTCGATCTTTGTCTGGCGAATTTGGAAAAAGTACTTACCCGATGTGTGGAGAAGAACTTATTGCTAAATTGGGAGAAATGTCATTTTATGGTCACTGAGGGAATAATTCTTAGCCACATAGTTTCATCCAAAGGGATTTAAGTTGATAGAGCTAAGATAGATGTCATAACCGATCTACCCACACTAAAATCTCTCAAGGACGTGCGCTCCTTCTTGGGCCACACGGGGTTTTGTCGAAGGTTCATTAAGGACTTTAGCGCCATCGCTAGGCCCTTAAGTAACCTCCTTATGAAGGATACCCCATTCGAGTGTAATAAAACATAGCAAAGTGCTTTTGAAAAATTAAAAAACATGCTTGTTTTCGCTCCCATCATACAAGCACCGGATTGGTCCTTACCATTCGAGCTCATATGTGATGCAAGTGATTTTGCAATAGGGGCTGTTTTGGGCCAACAAAAGGAAAGAAAGGCTCATATCATCTACTACGCTAGCCGAACTCTTACCGGACCAAAACTCAATTACTCCACTACGTAAAAGGAATTACTAGACGTAGTTTTGCTCTAGACAAATTTTGATCCTATCTTATTGGGTCACCCATCACTTGTTTCACCGATCACGCGGCTCTCAAGTATCTACTTGGGAAGAAGGACGCAAAGTCGCACCTCATAAGGTGGATCCTACTCCTACAAGAGTTCAATCTCTCAATCAAAGACAAAAAGGAGTATAGAAAGTCATTGCTGACCATTTGTCACGACTTTCGTCTGATGTACCTAGCGATCTGATACCCATAGACGAATATTTTTCGAATGAGAAACTCTTTGCTACCTCTTCTTTGCCCTGGTTTATGGACATAGTGAATTATCTTGTCACGAGAGCGGTCCCTCTCGAGTGGACACTGCAAGATAAGAAGAAGTTCATTACCTGATCGCGCATGTTTTTCTATGATGATCCCTTCCTTTTTAATTATTGCGCTGACCAAATCATCCGACGGTGGATACCGAATGATGAGATACCGAAAGTCATCCAATTCTGTCATTCAGAAGCTTGTGGAGGTCACTTTTTGACGAAAAAGATGGCTGCTAAGATTCTTTAAAGCGGTTTTTATTGGCCCACAATATTCTGGGATGTGATCAATTATTAAAAATCTTGCGATAGGTGTTAAAGGATGGGAGCGATAATCCGACGAGACATGATGCCATTAACCCCAATACTCATTATTAAGATCTTTGACTGCTGGGGTATTGACTTCATGGGCCCTTTTCCCCCATCTTTTGGTTTCCTATACATCCTTATCGCAGTAGACTACGTTTCTAAATGGGTGGAAGCCATAGCTACCAAGAAAAATGACAACAAAGTGGTGATTAGGTTCCTACAGGAACACATACTTTCCTGCTTCGGTGCTCCGGAAGCGATAGTTAGTGATAATGGCATGCACTTTTGCAACAGGCCATTCGAGAAACTCATGAGAAAGTATGGCATCGTTCACAAAGTTGGGACGACCTATCACCTACAGATAAATGGGCAAGCCGAATTAGTGAATCGGGAAATCAAGCACATCCTTGAGAAGACCGTCAATCCCAATCGAAAAGATTAGTCACTTCGATTGAATGATTCACTATGGGCCTACCACACCGCATACAAGAAACCACTCGACATGTCCCCATTTCGCTTTGTGTATGGAAAACCTTGCCATCTTCCCGTCGAGTTAGAGCACTAGGCGTATTGAGCCATTAAGATATTAAATTGTAATATGGACAAAGCCGGTAAAGCTCTCAAGCTTCAACTTAATAAGTTAGAGGAGATAGGTAATGAAGCGTATAAGATTTCAAATGTCCAGATGAAACTAGCACATGATAAGATTATACAACGAAAAGTGTTTCAACCGGGATAAAACACTCTCCTCTGTAATGCTCAGCTTCATCTATTTCTGGTTAAATTACGGTCTCGATGGACTAGCTTATTCATTGTGAAGAGCGTATTCCCCTACGGAGTAGTAGATGTAGAAGATCCCAAAGGGGGTACGCGTTCAAAGTCAATGGACAACGCCTAAAGCTATATATTGAGGTGTGCGTAGAAGAGGTCAACACCATTTGGTTATCGGACCCCGTTTACGAGGTTGAGTGAGCTGAAAATGAGAGGTCGTCGCACCCCCGACGCGTATGGGGTGAAATCTTGTGTACAATAGTAGTGTTTGAGTTAGGATAGCTACGAGTTCGGAAGCACGGGTCATGATAGGGATCGAGGTGGCACACTTGTTGAGAGAGGTTGCACGCATTTTGAGGGCTTGGTAGAGGCTTTTCAGGGAACCCGAGGGTCTAGGATATCTTAAGGAGCCATAATCAAGTGATGAGGCATGAGAGGACACTTAAATTTTCAGGTATGAGAGAAACCAAGCTTCCAGGCCAGCAAGGTACCCCGAACCGCAAGGTGAACCAGTTCGGGGTATAGGCGAACCGGTTCGAGAGTCCTAGAAGATTCTTCCCCCCTTTTCTCCAAATTTATTCTTTTTTCCCCCTTCCCTCCATTCATTTTCCCTATGAAATTTCACCCTCTAAAACTTCGCCCCTACTAATTTACACTCCAAATTCACTCCCTCCTTCATCTCCCTTTATACCTATTCCCATTTCCCACCAAAAGCCACCCCCCCACACTTATAAATTCACCCTCAACCCCTCTCCATTTCTTACACTTCATTTCACTCCCCCTCTCTTCTACACCATATCACCTCCATATATATATCTCTCTCTCTCTCTCTCACCATGCAGCGCCCCCGCCAAGCAAACTTTCGTCCTCACAAATATGACGACACCGCCATCCTCGATGACAAGGGTGCGGGAGTATTTTGGTGTGTCCAAGAACGTCATTGGGCGGAGCGCTATTTCTCGGCCACTCGCCCAATTCATATCGAGCGGTTTGTTAATTGGGAGCAGTTGCCCGGTGAAGTCACCGCCCTTTTCAACCATCGAGGGTGGTGCTCATTTCTCTCTTCTACGAGCAACCAAGTTTTCGAATCTGCAATTCGTCAATTCTACGTGACGCTCGTGCGCAAATCCTCCACTCTTCATGAGGCATATCTTGACGGCATTAAAATTCTGTTCTCCGCCGCCATCATTGCACGCATTTTAATGTTTTGTTAGGATCTCCTCCTATGCATTTTTAAATTATATTAAGTCTCATAATCACTCAAAATTGTCCACAACCATCTTATATCTCTCTCTCTCTCTCGTAGAGAATGATGTTTGTCTCATAATTATTAAAACAGACCAATAATTAAAAATACAAAAATGAAAGTGATTACAAATAAATCTATAAAACTGAAACTAAATACTTGTGAACCCTAAATTCAAACATGATATTACAAATTTATTTTTTTTGCTAAAAAAAATCTAAAGACGAGTTTATAGTTCTTGTGTGTGTGCGTCGACTCGAACTCCAGTGAGCGGAGATCTAGCAACTGAAAGATCGAAGGTCTGGTGGTTCGAGGTCCAATACTAATTGGGGAAGTTTGTCACAACAAATATGAAATCGTTTGGATTTACCTTTTTCTTGCATGTTTGATTGTCTTGATTTGTCATGGTATATTGCTAATGTACACGAATATACTACACCAATGCATATTTTCATTATTTTCCAAGAAAAAATTGTTGGAGCGGTGGAGGCAATATTTTCTTAGAGAATTTTGGCATCAAAAGTTTTGGCAAATAAAAAAAAAACTTACTGTTTTTAAATTTTAGAAAAAAGTGAGGGAGATAAAAACTTATGTAACAGTGAAAATTTGATGTATTTTTATACATTCTATTTGATGTAAGTTTTATATAGGGAACTCAAGTACTCCCTCACCCTTATAAATATCTTTTTGCTTCTTATCCTGGGTATTGTCTTTTTGGTTGCTAGTTAGGTTGTAATAAAATATGGGATATGTCATTTTTTTTTAAAAGGCAGGTAAAGAGGTACTTAAAACTAGTTATCAGTGGATATAGAACTTGCTATAAATTTAAAAAAATACGTGAGCGTAGTGCCAACTCAAACAATTGAGGTGGGACAAAAGTCAAGATCTCTATTAAAACCACTATTCTAAAAAGGGGCCAAGACTCAGGGTTGGAACAACGTTCCGTCTTAAATTTTTTATATGTTATTCTTGGTAACAGTTTTAAGATACACTTTTTTTTAAAAACAATAATACTTTATTGAAACAATATCGTCTTTTAAAGACTTTTTTTTTTATAAACCAGACCATTATCTCGTTCAAAATAATCAAGTAGTATTTTATTTTGTAAATATCTAGACATATTTTTATGATATGCACAATTTTAGTATTTTAATAGACTTGTTATGGTTAAAAAATATTAAAATATATTAACAAGGCATAAATGCATTTTTACGCTTAAGGCCCACCTAGACTTCTAAGACTTAAGACTTGGCCTCCACATCTCGATCACACCCCGCATTTTTTAGAAAATCGATTAAAACACATGGTATAACTTTATAAAACAAATTAAAGCAGTGGTGCAAGTTGGATTCTATTCTTGCACAATGTTTCACAAAAAATTGTAAGCCTTCTGCGTTGATCATACAAGCGTTATTAATATATAATTATTAAAACTTTCAAAACTGTATAACTTGATTAGAAATAATTATTTCCGTAAACTTCAATGAAACTACAACTTCTAAACATATGTGGAAACGAAAGTAAACTAGATTAACTATGCAATAATTGCTTGCCATTGCTAGACTGGTAATCTGGT
Source organism: Sambucus nigra (assembly GCA_949130495.1). Lineage (NCBI taxonomy): Eukaryota > Viridiplantae > Streptophyta > Magnoliopsida > Dipsacales > Adoxaceae > Sambucus > Sambucus nigra. The sequence goes on along the minus strand of OX422219.1, from coordinate 88,927,171 downwards.
TAATGGTTAATTAAGATGGTGGTGGCATTAAATTAATTAATGCATTTATAATAATAATAATTATAATAATAATAATAATATTATTATTATCATTATTATGATTACTATTATTATTATGATTACTAGCATGTACCCCGCGCGATGCGCGGGCGTATATGTATAGAACAAAATATATAAAAATCAATTAATGCATATAATTTTAGTGGCATAAAGAAATGAAATAATTATATTTAAATGGCCTATGAAGTCGCATAGTATTTTTTTAACTAAAATAGATAACGTAAATAATATTCAAATGAGCAAATGTAATGATTATTCATATGAAAAACGTCTTCAGCATCCCCAGCGTCTTTTTACTCGCTTAATCCTTAATCTCTATTCATTTGCCCCTGAAAATTAATGACAGTTAATGCTGATATATATAGATTATTTAGAAATTAATTAATATAATATTATAATATAGATTAGGGTGTGTAACATAAAAAATAAAAAATATGAAGAACTTAATATATGCACACAGTATTTGAACTTTTAGTTTTGACCATATATTTTTTAACATATTATGTCATATAGTGTTATTACTAACAAAAATTCAAAGAGTAACAACATCAAACATCTATTATGCCACCGTCATTTTGAAAATTAACCATGCCGTAGGGGAATGGAAATACCTGTGTTTCAATGACGATTCGAAGGTAAGTAAAATTATGTTCCAAACCAAATAATTGTATAAACTATGTTCGTTAATTTTTTCTTAAACAAAAATAAATTATGAGTGTTTCGAAAAACTTAGACATAACATTTTGTCCTTGTCAAGGGGGATCCACTCAACAACTACTCTGTTTATTTTTTTCCAAACTTATTTCATCCAAACTTTCATCAAATTTTTGGGTTTAAGAATTAGTAACTGTCAAATTTTGTTAAAGTGCTTTGGTTTGGAGCATTATTTCGGTTATTGTTGAATCGCCATTGAAAGTGAGTTATTTTCCATGCCCTTACATCTTTGTAAAGTTGTTGTTTGAATGTTGCATACTACATGTTTGATTGTTTCACTCTTAAATTTTTTTGGGGGTTTGAATGTTGCATACTACATGTTTGACTGTTTTACTCTTTGAATTTTTTTTTAGTAAATATGTAGTATTATTTCCACAAAAGAATCTCCTATCAATTTATGCAATTTGATATGTAACATAATATTTAAAATTAATTAAAGAAAATTGCATTGTTATAAAAATGCAGTGCTTACTTCAGTACAAAACAAAAGTTTCTAACTTCTGAATACATTACAAAACAAACACAACTAATTGTTAATTGTTGAATTACTTACGAACCAAAATTTTCTAAGAAACCAAAAAATCCCAAAACACCCAAAACATTATAAATTTCTTAATTGGTCCACAAACTCGCAGAATTTTTGAATGGCTTCACTACACAGAATATGTGTTTCAATATTCCCTAGATAAGCAATCGTGACTATACAAACCAAAAATCGTTCATCGCTATTCAAAAATATTTCAAATATACTTTGCGTGTACTCATGCATTTTTCCAATCGTGTTTCTCTCCTTTTTTTAAACACTAATAAAAAATTAGAGAACCCCTAACGTAGAGGTTGTAGGCATTTAGTCCCATCTATCTTTATTTATTTGCCTCCGATCCCGTCATGTTTCTATTCTGTTGAAAATCCTAATGTGTTCAACCGTCATACTCGCATGACAAAAATTCCCTCAGTAAAAAAAACTAAGGGTGGCCATAGGCCCGAGGCCCGCCAAGCCCGCCCAACCCGTCCAATAAAAAAATAGGGCTTGGGTAAGGTAAATAGGCCCGCAAAGCGGGCTTGGCAAAATTTTATAGGCCCGATTTTTTTTTGGGGGGGCTTGGGCATGAGTTCTTAAGCCCGATGAGGCCCGGCCCGGCCCGAGGCCCGATATATATATATATATATATATATGGGGGGGGGGGGGGGAGGGGGGACTTCTATAAATATAAAAAGGTATACCAAGTCTTTTCATGTAAAGTGAGAAACTTTATATATGGACTTTGTAATATATGGAGTTTAAAACATATTTTTAATTAAAAAAATTGGTCTTTAAATAAAAAAATAGGTATTTTAATTTTAAAAAAAATCTTTTAATTAACATAATAGGGCCCGATCGGGCGGGCCTGAGTAAAAAGCTTTCAAATCTGGGCGGGCTTGGGATTACATAATAAGGACCGATCTAGGCCCGAGCGGGCTTGGGATAACACTTAATTTTTCAAGCCCGGCCCGAGCCCGACCGGGCCTGCCCAGGCCCGGCCCACGGCCACCCCTAAAAAAAACTATTCGACACAAATTTCAATCCATGTTCGGAGATACATATATAAATGATCCATTAGCAAAAAGTCTATCAAACATTTTTTAATACACATTTAGTTCAAACATTTTTATTTTGTTCCAAAAAATTCCTCAAATACCTATTTAATAAATATTCTCTTATTTTTAAAGGTCCGCTCTAGCGGCACACATTGACTGTTTTTATGTGGTGAGAAAATTTTTTGAAAAAAAAAAATTGAACTAAATGTGTATTAAAAAATATTTGAGAAATTATTTGGTATATGTCCCATAAAAAAATCGAAATAGTTGGTTGCAAACTTAATTAAAAGACATGTCATTTATCACATTTTAAGTTATATTACCATCTTTTAGAGACATGTTATCTTAATTTGGAGGCATGCTAACAACTCCTAACAATTACAAAACAATTTTGTAGATAATAAATTAATATTATAAACAAATTGTAAAGGCATATTAACAAAGCATAACCGTGGTATTATATCTCACATGCACTTCAAAAAGAATATGAAAGAACAAAAAAACACCATGTTTTGGGTTTGTTTGCTAGAAGTGATAAATCGATCAAAGGTCAAGAGTGAGAGAGAGAAAATGAAGAAGCATGGTTCATTTTGTAACAGATGTCCATTATTGTTCCCAGATTAAAGGCGTTGCAAGCTCTATTTTTACATCTAAGGTTTCTTACTCTACAATCGTTTGGATTGTTGTTTGCCCGTCGATTTGGATCAGTGTTGATTCCATTTGGTCCGTCTTGTAGCTGTAGGGAGAGATGGAGATGAGAGAAGCAGTGTATTGGAATATGAGAGAGAAAGGAATCGTGTGTGGTGCGTGTTAATCAAAGGAAAAAATTGTCAGCAAGTATTAATTTTATTTGACAAAAAATCTCTAATTTAAAATATCGGGCCGGAAACCAAAATAAAAAACGAAGGGATTTTTTTACCAATTCAACCTAATTTTTTACCAATTCAACCTAGGATTTTTTACCAGGTCAGGTTCGTTCCCCAAGAAGTAATACATCACTGAATACCGCAGGTGACATAGTCTTTAGTTTCTGTTCCACATCCTCTTTATCGGGATTTTGTATCTATCTCTTTTAGGGTTTTCAAGTGGGACACTATAACTCAAATTATGATTAGGATCATATATATGTGTAGTTTCTTATATGAATATGTGATATAGAGAGATAACCTCGTGAAGTTTATGACTTTTTGCTTATCTTTCAGCGCTTTTGTGTCTTTCGTGTTTCTCTTGCAAGTAAGTATTTAAAGGAAGAGTTTGTGGCTGAAGAGGAATGGGCTAAAGGTTGGAGAGTATATGAAGAATTTTCTCAATGGCTAGAGGTGAATCGAACCAAAATCAATCGGGAGAAAAAGAGCCTTTGATATTCCCTAAAAAAAAAAATAGAATGAAGGGAACCATAAATGATTATTATGCCTCTAATACTATCGTATTAGACGTATATAATAGATTATTATTATTATTAAGATGGTGGTGGCATTAAACTAATTAAGATACTTAGGGAAGTACATCCATGTATTGGACGTTACCTGTTAGCCTGTTACCTCAGGCAATTATTTCTTTCCACCCGTTCTCTTTCTCCCATTTGAATTTGAACGTCGTTTGCGTTTGTATTTGTTGGATTATACATTTGTTTTCTTTTTCATTGAAATTTCCACGCGAGATATTTTTGTTCTTTCAATAAAGACCATAATTTGTCTTGGAACGGTCAAAATATAGCATGCGTTGCAAATGTTGACGCAACGAAAGCCTATCGCTTTAAGACGTGCACTAGGAGACTTATGTGACTATTATGCAACATGGTGTTCTTCAAAGTACAAACACATGGAATACTTCAAGGGTTTAGCCTAGTCTTTCCTAAAAATTATGATTTTTACAATGTTTTATCTCATATTTATACAATTGTAGCCCCCTGTCCAAAACTTTTGATCCAAGATGAAGGATGATAATTCGTAACTTGACCCATTAATACGACACAAACTTTACAGTTCAAGTTTGGTTAGTTTACAGGTTTCGATAGTTAACTAGATGTCTTGTCATACAGAATTATTCAGGTGGGGTGGGGTGGGTGGTGGTGTCTTCCAGTATTCTCATGACTGGCCCTGGTGGTATATAAACACGCAACATCGTATGACACTCCTGGATAACCATATATTTTATGTTTGAAAATTAAGCTGACGAAGACCACATATATTATGGGGTCCATTGCCAAAAGTGTTCACATCTTTTGAATCAAAATTTTATGGCTCTGTTCATAGTTTCTCATTTGATTTTTCTTCCTCAAGTGTGCACATGACCTCCCTCTTCTCACCTACTTGATTTTTCTTTGAAAGAACTTTACTACACAATATTTTTATTAGAGACTAAATTTCAAGTTCCATTTATAACATATTGAATTACCAATCAGATTTTGTTTCTGAAAGATAAAAGATAGATTTGTGTACAAAAGTTCATATTACCCATCTACATTAAGGCTTTGAAGTGGACAATTGTAAACAACATGTGGTTGTGCTAGAAGGAAGATAGAATTTGGGTTGTCCGGTCAAATAGTGTGATCCTAAATGTGATGAGAAGTCTTCATCCTAACATGGAAGAATGCGCCTTCACTCAAGGATTCCAAAATTCTTGGGCCCTATCAGCGGACCATTTCCGTGTTTGCGAGACATTCGTGAGTACAAATTTGTTGATCGTAATTCGTAATCAAATGAGGGTTAATATAACCCTCCAATGTAATTGGTTAAAACATTAATTACTCAAAACTAGATTCTATCATTTTTAATGAATTGTTCATATTTTAACCAATCACATTACATGGTAATATTTTTTTAATAACCCTTAACCTTCACACGAACGAGCCATTTGGGCTCCCCCATGTGAGGTAAATAGGGGGGCCTTTGCGTAGTTTCGAACTCGAGACCCATGGTCTTTTTTCATTCATCCCTTACCGCTAGACTAACCAGGGTGGATAGAGATGGTTAATACATTTAAAATATGTACTTCCAAAACTAATGCAATCATAAAAGTAATTACAAAAATATTACAATTTATGAATTCGCGGTTGCAACCGCGAATTTAGTAAGAATTAACCTGATCATTAATTATTTATCAGACATCACTAAGCCAACTGAATTTAAGGTTAACAATTATGAATTCTGTTGATTTGAAGATTGGTAATAGAGAATTCTATTGATTTCATGGTTATTCACAACGAAATCAGATAAATAATTATTTTATGAATTTTCATTTGTTAAATGTTAATTCAGGATGCCTATAAATTATAATTATTCCCCAACTTCATTAATCACTTTAACTTATTAAATATATAAACCATTTGCAACTCCCTCCACTTTCAGACATTTTCTAGTCCTCCTTCGGCCAATTTTCCTATTCATTCAATACAAGATGTATAAAGGTGAATAATCAAGCAAGAAAGCAAAAAATGAGGAGAGAGAACCACCACCCAATGATACTTTACAACAGTACATCGAACAAGTGCTTGAAAGGTGAAATTGTCCTTTCGATCGTATTATACCTAGGCCCGTCAAAATGTAGCGCGACACAAAATTATAAGTTTATGGGTTTAGGCTTATCGAGTTTGGATCATTATAGAAAAAAGTCATTTTCACGACACCTTGCAACAGTCATAGAAAAGGGGGATTCATGAAAAGTTAACTTCTTTTTTACGACACTCCACAAGTGTCGTGAAAGCTTTCACATGACATGTTCTAGTCGTCATTAAAAACACTTTGTCTGACACCAATTTAGACGTCGTTAAATAGAGTTCCAAAAAACCTTTAACGACACCTAGTTATATGTCGTTCATGCTATTTTACGACTAAATTCATCTGTCATTAATGCACTTTTACGATTGAATTCATGTGCCGCTAATTAATCATCCCTCTTAACAAATATTTTCTACCATTTTCAATGACCCTCTTTGGATTTTATGCATCCCATATGTTACTGTATTAAATATGGTACATGATCATGCCACTCACGTATATAAAAGGCAAAGCCAAGTTGGTCGATGACGTCCAAAACGCTGACTCGTCTCCATGCATGGAGATGGGAAAGCCTGTTGTTTCATATCCTAACGTTCTCAAGAAATCCAATGTTGAAGATATTGATGTTTCCAAATCCATGCCAGAATTTTTTCTTACAATAAGTGTTTGGACGATAGTAATCAGTGAAGATGAATTCCAAAAATCATTACAGAGGAATGAAATAAGTGTTAATGGTAGGGTTCTAAGTACTAAAGGAGATCAGATGGGGGATATTAAAGATTTAAAGTCAAAACTTTTGGATGTTTGGAGTTTGATATGTTTTTAGAGACTCGCTACTCTTACGAAGGGCTTCTTTGAGATTCAATTCCCTTCGAAAGATATTATGGAGAATGTGTGGCATAGAGTAAAAATGTTACACTACTGAACCTACTGCTCACATATATATAAATACATTGCTCAATTGTTTCGTGCACTGCTAGCTGCAATTGTGGACAACAGGTATAGTGGCTACAAAGTGGGTTAGTGTGTTTGGAAGTGGGTTAATGATTTTACGGTTTATTAGAGTGCTGGTAAAAGTGGGTTAGTGTGTCTTAAATTGGGTAGTGTTGTTTCGGTTTATAACAGTGCTGGTAGAAGTGGGTTATGTGTATCCATGCACTCCATGATTGTCGGAGGTGTGGAGATTTTCATGGGTTTGGTTAAAAATCCCCGCAAGATGATGGTGGAGGAACAACCATTAGCTTGTCTCCAAGAAACCTAAAGTTGATTTTAGGTAGACCCTTTATGAAGATATTTGCAATTTGATCATGTGTGGAGATAAATTGGACTTGAAGTTTTTGTGTGGAAACTTGATCCCGAACAAAGTGAAAATCAATTTTGACACGTTTTGTGCGAGCATTAAACACCGGATTTGCGGAGAGGTAGGTTGCACCATGGTTATCACACCAAAGAATTGGAGGTTTGGTGGGAGAGAAACCTAGTTCGTGTAAAGAGGAGCAGAGCCAAATGAGTTTGATGGTGATATCAGCCATAGATTTATATTCAACTTCAGTAGAAGAGCGGAACACGGTCTTATGTTTCTCAGACTACCATGAAATAAGATTGGAACCTAAATAAATTGCAAAACCACCGGTAGATTTGTAATCATCAATGCACCTGACCCAATTCGAGTCGGAGAAGGCTTGAAGCTCATAGGATGTGGACTGGGTGTGGTTAATGCCATAGGAATGTGTGGCATTAAGATAATGAAGAATGTATTTAACTAGGGTCCAATGAGAGTCCGTGGGTAGGTGCATAAATTGACAAGCTTTGTTAAAGGCGAAGATGATATCGGGACAGGTAAAAGTGACATATTGAAGTGCGCCAACTATTAAGCGATAGGAGGTGGGGTCATTGTTGATACCAAAAATTATCCTGCTATGTGGACCACTCAAGTATGAGCACGTGTGATCCATCTGGGCATTAATCCAAGTCAGCAAGGGTGAGTCATTAACAAACAGAAGGAGTGCCGATCAACAGGTCAAAGAAGTCCGACCAACACCGGGAATGTCGACCAATAATAACAGTGAATTGCCAATAGTTGTATACATTATTAACATTGTAGAGATGTAAATGACTACGTTATAAAGGCATTCCATCATTTAATATTCTAACTCTTGTACACCCTCAAAGGGCTATAAATATATTTTAAACTCTACACCTAAGGGACATGAACAACGGTACATTAGGAGTTTGAACAAAGCAATGCACAACACTGGATGTAGGCCATTTCTTTCAGCCGAACCACTTTAAAAATCTCTTATCTCTTTTACTCATTTTTATCTATGATCAATTAATTAGGTCAATCTAGTTTTTTGCATCAATAGATTCACGTCATGTGTGGGAACGTATTTCTAATTGTTCTCATTTATCCAAACACTTGAATGGCTAATGTTCCATAATCAAGTCTTAAGAATGAGGGCATTCTGCCTGTACCTTCTTCCCCACCAACGGCGAATGAATTAACTGGAATTTTGGCCAGTCTTGCAAGAGGCCAAGAAGCTATGCAGGACACTATCAGGCAACTCGCACAAACTCTTCAAGCAAGAGCACCTTCTCTGTCTGCCCATGGAAATATGCCACCACCACCACCAAAAGGTGGCAGGCAAAGTCAGTCAAGAATTACAGGGAACACATCCTATGTCCAGGATCAAATTCACTATTTAGGGCATCAGAATCTTTCAATACACAGTCCTGCTCTCCAGAAAGGCTAAGTCGTGCCTCTTCCTTTGATCGTTTGGAACCCAGGGGGAATAAAAATGTTCCTAGGGCAATGTGAGGAAAAACCCGACGACCATCTGATCGAAGGGAAGTTTATGCTCAGTCTAGATCAGACGTTCGACGTACTATGATTCGACTTCGACCCATTTAGTGAAATTGTCAATGGCAACTTGGATTAACTCATGCCCATTGGAGGATTTAGGTGTAACCTTCCCTATATCGACACCTCATGTGTAAAACTTCCAATGAGGTCATGTTGTACAATTCCCACGAAGGTAAGTGTTGGAGGTTAAAAAAATTCTACCATTTGAGACATCTTTTAACATATGCGGTGAAATCTTAAACCATGGTAGTCCAGTAGTAACCCTATAGAATAATTTTCTTGGCAAGCATATGGCCATTCATGTGGGGTCCGCATTCCCCACTGTGGATTTTCTATATCATATCTTCAATATCATCCCCTGTAATGCAGTGCAAATGGGTTCCATCAAAGTTTTACTTGAACAGTGCTTTATAGTAGATAATGTATTAGGCAACTAGTTTATAAAGGGTTTCTCGGTATTTCTTGTTAGAGACTTAAGGGTACCTACCATGCTTTAGGAAGCTCCAAATATCATAGTACCAGCAGTCGGCTATATCAGGATTTTCTTCTTTGATGAGCTCAATATGGTAGCAGTGGGATGTTAAATGTGTTTCTGAAAGTTTATATACAAAACACAAGCAACTTAACTAAAATATCTTTGGATATATGCCTATATATAGAGAGAGAGAATAAGAAGGCTTATGTCGAAATATTCTGAACACCCAATGAGAAAATCAACCTGCTAGTGAGCCTTTATAAATATAATCTAAAGTAAACTATTATAAAATGCGGTTGTTTGGGATTTAGTCCTTGCAGTTATTTAGGGTTATATTGTGACGTGAAAAAAAATTAGTGCGATTATAATGTAAAGTATATACCTTTTTTTTCAGTAACAAGAAATTTTGTAATGTAAACATGAGCTTTTCAATGCGCTCATGACCTTTCTCGAATGGAAACAATTTTTCAAAAATCATGTATTTGGAGTTCGGCGAACAACAGAACAACAACGTATAGGTCTGATGCGGTAACAACGCTTGGAAAGGTTTTATCCAGAGATTGGAAGACATGCTAGGAGATATGGATAAGGCCAAAAACCCACTACAAATAAGTTTTGTAAAAGGATATCCCTTTGTACAAGAAATTTTGGATTTTTTTCCACTCCAGTAAAGTTCAAAGCTCCAGTAGTTACTGAATACGTGACTTTTGCGTAAGTCGTTGTTGAAAGCGAAGTTAGTCAAAACCTCAAATACCAACAAAATATAATAATCTCAAGTGTAGAGGTAAGTAAGGGTATCAATCCACTTTGAAGGTTGCAAAGCAAAGGGAACAAAATTGTAATTCACTTTTTAATTTCTTTTTTGGCTTTTTACTTTTCTACTTTTTTGTTAGCTTTTTCAAATATTAAAACAATTAAGTGAGGTGAGGTGAAATAACACTAAACTAAAATGAAAACAACTAACTAGAAAATGACTAAAATGAAAACAAAGTCTAACACTAAAATAAGAGATAAAGTGATGTAAATAATTGTGAGAACAATCAAGGAATGGGATTACACCACAAATTTTAGCTATTCTAATTAATTAATTTAATTATTTGAATTCTCCCAAATTAATATCAAAAATACAAACCAACTCTCGTTGCAAGTGTAATTATAATAGTAATCTTTTAGAATGTTAAGTTTAACACCCCACAACTCTAGAAAAATAGATCCACACTCCTTTTAATTAATCACCCGCTAGGATCGATCAATTAAAATTTATGTCAATCTTAGAAAATAAATTTAGAGTTCAAATTCAAGTTATAATATCCCACTTAAGAAACCCCTATCTTTAGTTCGAATCTAAAATGGGTATTATAATTAGAATTTAGATTTTCTCTCAAAAAATAATTTACCCTTTCTCGAGGCGTAAATTTAAGAGTGATGGATCAAAATTAACATTCAAAGGGATTTTTCAAGTAATTAAACTAATTAAAATAAAACAACATCAAATAAGGGTTTTACCCCACCCCTTGAAAGAGGTTTTAGCTTAACATGATATGAAATATGACAAGTTAATAATCAAAGGCAAAAAATAAACGAGAAGAGAAAAGAACAATCAAACCCCAATCTCTTGATGTGAAATTGAACTTCTATTCCTTTGAAATTAAGCACAATCCATCCAATATGAGCATAAAAAATAATAAACTCAATAATCAACTGAATTGAATTTCACACATATATCACTCACAAATATCTAAAAAAATTAAAATAAAACTATTTACAAATATTTCTACCTAATTTATTCTAAGCTAACTATCTACTTTTCTCTAGAACTTTCTCTCTCTATTTGATGATGATTCTTCCTTTGAAAGAGCATAGTCTTCTTATATAGTAGGCACATGGAGCAAAAGGGGTATATTGGGTGTATGGCTAGGGGGTGCATGTGTATATTGGGTATATGGCTAGGGGGTGCATGTGGATATGGTGTGAGCACATGAGGTGTGAGGTCACGTGGTAGAGAGAATAAAAAAAATCTGATTTGTTTATGGGTATTTTGGGGTTTTGGGATAAAAGAGTAGTTGGGGGTAATTTGGGGGAATGGGTTTAAAGGGGGAATAAGTGAGGTTTTAAAACATGTTGGTATTAGTGTTTAGTTTTTGTTTGCATTTTGGCTTATGTAGGTGGTATAAGTCGTGCAAGGCTTACATGAGAAATGGGTCTTGGCTATGGAAGATGGGTTCTTCCGATTTGGTTTGAAATCGGGTTGGCTCGGGTCAAGGTGGTCACGGTTTGGAGCAGGGGTCGGATCAGGGGGTTCGTCGACAGGAATGACGCCGGAGTGGTCGTGGGTGAACAACGGGATTTCGCGGCCGGAGCAAGAATTTGGAGTTGGAAGGTACCTGAGGCGGGTTTGGGTTTCGTCGGAGAGGGATTAGATTTCCGGCAGCGGAGGCGATGGGGCAGCGGGGTTCAGGAGGGTGTAGCTGCGGGTATGGTCAGAGATAAGGAGGTTGCACCGGAGGGGTTAGAGTCCGGGCTAGCTCCAGCAGTGGAGGCGATGGGCGAGCGATAGGAGGGCTTTTGTAGCTAGGTTTCAAACCGAGGTCCCGGGTTGGTATCCGGGTTCTGGTTAAGGTTTAACGGTGTTGGGGAAGAGAGAGAAGGGAGGTTAAAGTGTGTGTTGTGTTTTATGGTAATGGTGGAGAGGAGAGAGAGTGTGGGTGTGGTGAGGAAAAAGGAGTGGGGTAGGATAGAGTGTGTGTGAGGTGTATGGTGTTAGGGTGTAGATGTTGAGGTGTTTGTGTGTATTATGGTGTAGGATAGTGTGGTGTGACTTAGGATGTGTGTGTTTAAGTTGGACCCTTAAAAATAATACTAACTAACTAATAACACTAAAAAACTGAAAATCATAAAATTAAATTCCTATTAAAAAAATAAAATAAAGACTAAATAAAAATAAAAATGAAAAGTAATAAACAATAAAAATAAAATTCTATTAAACTAAAAACTAAACTCCTAAAACAAAATCTAATAAAACTAAAAAAAATAAATAAAATCCTAAAAAAATAACTAATTCTAATAAAATAAAACTAATAACTAATAAAATAAAATAAAATAGAAAAATAGAAAATAAAACATGGAAAATACTAAATAAATCCTAAAAATAAAAATGACTCAAACTAAAAATCTAAAAAATAATAAAAAGGGACAAGAAAAACATACACATGGTTTGGGGTAGGTTTAGGATAGGTTAAGGCTCGGGTGAGGTTACGGGATTGGTAATTTAGCTCCATTTTAACTACAAATAGCCTGAAAATATGGCTTTTGACACCGCAACTGCAATTAAGCCTGCATAATGAACAATTAAGCGCATAAGACCCATATTGTCGAGAATTAGCAACTAAAGTATGTCTAGTTGGGGTATAAAGTGTATAGTTTTGGGTGCTTATCACACCACCCCCAAACAGAGCGTTGCTAGTCCTCGAGCATTACGATAGAAAGAAAGAAAAAGATAAGTAACCAAAAGTATACCACTTTCGCGGGCACTTGCGATTACACTTAGTATGTGCAACAAGCCTTTAAACCTATAAGTTGCCCTACAGGACGAGTTGTGTCTCATGAGGGTTTGCAGGGAATATACCCACAAAATTCTTTATTTGCAAAATGATTTATTGAAAGGCAGTCAATCTCTTATTAGACGTAGAATAATCACACAATCCATCTCATGAGAAATATTTTCAGAAATACAAGCTAGAATGTATAAAAAGTTTTAGCTAAGTAAATACTCAAGGTACATCCTTCCTAGAACTCAACGTGTATAGTGTGAATCAGTCAAAACGGGTCGAGAATCATCAGAGTAATTCCTAGATTGCCTTATCGGAATCAATGCTTCAACTTCAAATCTCACGGATATATCTCTCTTAAACGAACTCTCGGGATTAGGGTAAGTGTATCGCTCTTGTGTGTGAGGAGGTGAATAAATGTAAGCAAGTTCAAACGCCTCACACACATATAAGAAAGAACGTACATTTTGAAAGAAAAGTGATGTCATGAAAGAAATGCTAATCACTATAGTGAGAACGTCGAGTTATTCACCACATTGACTTTCATTTTCCCGAACCCCTAGAGAAAATATGGATGATAATGAGTGAGGGAAAAATGAGATGGAAAGGATATGATGATATAAGGATGAGTAATGAGTAATGGATGTGTAATGGATAAAAGATGGATGCGATATGTGAGAAGAGTGTATACACTTTAGGCACACATGTCTTTATTATATAAAAATTAACTACAGCTCTCTTTTTCTTTTCTTTTCTCTCTTTCTTTTTTTGATTTTTCTTTTCTTTTTTTCTATTTTTTTTCTTTTTCTATTTTTTTTCTCTCTCTTTTCAAACCAACACTGAAGAACTTTAACATTTGAAACACCACTCTTTTTTTCAAAAATGAAGGATGAATGATATATGAATAAAGATGATAGGTGAAGGTGTGGGGAATCTATGTGAATAGGGTAGAATATGGTAATGTAATTGGTGAAGTGAATGGAAATGTGATATGGAAAAGTGGTAGGTGTATGGATGAAAACCTAGTGATTGGGACAAATTTCAAGACATGTGTTTCTTACAACTCGAAAAAGATGTCATTCTCACTGATCAAGCCAAAATTTTAATGAAAAATAATGAGATCATACAACAATTTAAAGTGCGGACCTAAAAGAAGTTGAATCAACTTGTGACTCGGAGATTGCGCAAAACACTCTGAAAGGGTGAAAGGCACAAATCTTACAAGCTAAAGTCTCCACTAGTGATCCTTAAGGTTCTCTTTAGAATTATAGTACTCCTCAACTCTAACCGTAGTTATGTGATAAGTGCGCAACTTTTTGTTGAGTTTAGATATTCATGGTGCAACATGCCTTGTTACGTATTACATAAGCTATTTAGAAAAAAGATAAATCATCTAGCCTGATTCCTAGACTTAGAAAGATGGATGATTGAAAATTCACATCAATGAATGAGATGAAAGAAATTGCACGAAATTTTAAAAATCAGGTTTAAAATTCAAAAATTTTCAAAAGGGGTACAATTTTGATAAAATTCCCCACCCCCAAACAAAAAGGAACGCCGTCCTCGATGTTAAGTAAAATAATTTTTAAAATTGAGAGCATAAGGTAGGAAAGAGATTACCAGAATGAACCGCTAATGAAGTGGAAAGATGTAGCCAAGAATAAACCAGAATAAATGATAAGAAAAAAAATGTGTACAAGTCTATAAGCATGATAAAGCATAGGGTGATGTGAAACACCGCCCCCAAACTGGATAAGACTAGTACAAGAAACGCGGGCTGCCTCCCGGTAGCGCTAAGTTTATCGTCTTCAGCCAGAACGAACCATTCTCACCGTAAATATAAGATCGATGAAAGTGCGAGGTGACAGATAAATTGGGCGATGAAGATCACCCCCAAATAAGACTGAAGTGTCAGTCTTGTTGGATAAAGGCTAAAGTGGTCAATACACTTGTATAGCAAAATGCATCACGTGATGCAAATCATCGGTGGACCAAGGGGGGTGGGTATTAGGGTAAGGATGAGGGTGGAAAGGGTAAAGAGGTATCGGCCACGGGCCTTGTTGAGCTTAAAGGTGAGGGCAACTAGGGCCCTATAAGCATGGTGCTCAAGTTGGTGAGAAAGGAAATATGGTGTAGAAAGTGGAATGGGGTGAGGATCATAGAAATAACACGACCGTTCTATGAATAGGCGATGATATTGGTCGCGCCGTGACACGCCAGGGAGATTTTGAGAAGAGAAATCAACACCGCAAGGAAGTGGCGGGCATGGAGGAATAAGCTCGATGTCACGGAAGTGGAGAGTAACACCACAAATACTCTCATGGGTGGGGGATGGTTTCAGGTGAGGATCTAAATATATATATGGAAACTTGAAATGTGTAAAATCAAGATCTAAACCAGGTGGTGGGGTAGAAAGGACAATGGGTGGGTCGGGTGGGATAAACAGTGGAGGAAGATGATCCAACTGAAGCGTGGGAGACACACACTCCAGATGAGGCACGAAGTCATCCTTAAGGGAACTCGCTGGAGGAGGTATGGGTTATAAAGATGGAGTGGTCAACTTCTCCATAAGACTAGCATCGGTGAATGTGGTGGGTAGGTGAGATGAGGCACCAAGATCAGAGATAGAGGATTCATGAAAAATATCGGGCTCAAAGAGAATCATGAATGGTGGGACATCATCCATATCCGGATAGGTAGGAACTATCAAGGATTCTATCTCGGGAAAATGGTGAGCACTCGTAGCCGGAGCTAACGTACGATAAATTGGTTCCTCGAGAACACAAGGGTGAAGCTCGATAGGTGTAGACTCGGGCATTGTTTTGGATTAGACGGGAAAATGAATAGGAACCTCAAAGTGGGGTACATTTGGACATGGTGGAGTTTGATCAGGCTCACTATCGAAAGGTAAGTCAACACAATTATCAACTTGGGACCCGGACCATGGGATAGTCTCAACTTCAAGATTCTCGGGGTGGTAGGGTTGGTCACACTCAGAATTCGTGTCACAAGAGGACACATCATCATCACACTCGGTGGCAACGATGGGTGGGGCCATGGGAATATCCGACTCTTGCTGACACTCCAATTCATTTAACCTTTGTTCAATCCTTTGGAGAGTTTGAGTTTGAATTGCTTGCTCTTGCTCAAGTATGAACTTTTGCAAGAGGGTTTTGAGAGTGGATGTGGATGAAGGTGTTGGTGGAATGATGGGTGGTGGTGGTGGTTGAGGTGGACACAACACGCGACTATCATGAGTGTATGGAGAATACTCATAGGAAGTGTGTGGGATGGGGCCAAGTACATCATACATGAAAGGACCGCTTTCGTGATGGACAAATGGTTGATACTCATGGGGTGCGTAGTGAGGGAACTGATCGTGAACAAGTGCATAAGGTTGCCATGATGACTGTTGGAACGTGTGAGGATCCACAACATCGGGTTGGGATTTGTATTGTGTGGAAGGGTGATCAGGCTTCCATGAATAACTCGGGTCCTCACACAACTTGGGATTAGGTATATCGGGATAATATACCAAGGTGGGTTCCGGAACAGTGTCAAATGGATACACATGTTCGATGGTGGGTTCAGATGGATATGTGATGTAAGGGCACTCATGGGACATGTGATCGGCATAATAACAGTGGGTTCACAACAAAGGATGAGACACGCCGACACTTGACACCGAGGGTGATGGAATATGAGGTGCGTGCATGGACGGGTCAAGAGTATCAACGGGACTCGTGAGAGAGGTGAAACCACTAAGTATCTCATAAAGAGACGACTCGAGATCACTCTCACACGTGTCGCGTGTCAATAAAAAATGACCAAAGTAGTCCCGTAAAGTACGTTCTTCGGCCATGAGGAGAAGAAATTTTTTTGGGAGTTTTTTAAATTTTTTGAAAATGAATGAAAATATTTTTGGATTTTCTAAAAATAATGGAAGAAAATATTTTTGGATTTTTTATAAAAATAAAAAAATATATATTTTTGGGGTTTTCTAAAAATAAAAGGAAGAAAATATTTTTGGATTTTTCTAAAATGAAAGAAAGAAAATATTTTTGGATTTTTTGGAAGAAAAGGGATGGGGAAAAAATATGGACTCTTGATTTGGACGAACTAACTAAAATTGACCACCGAAAAATTAATTAGACACACACACAAGTCAAGGAGAAATCCTAACTAGCATATAGCCAATTTCATCTTCAAAATTAGTGATAGGGTGGTTAAATTTTAATTAAGTCCGCGGGTGATGAAAAATCACGAAATTTATATGAGTGATCGCCTTTGCAAAATTTTCTCCTAGTGGGCTACCTAGTTAATTGATTTTAAATTTAGTGATGGCTAGGGTAGCACACAATGGTAAGCGAGTGAGTCGGGTGATGAAATCCCTTCTCGTGAGTGACCGGGTGTAGGTCTTAGTAATTTAATTCATCACACTATTCAAAAAATAAATGCGAGAATAAAATCATACAAGAGCACACAAAAGAATTGACTCGCTAACAGGAGAGGCGTGAGTGTTTAGAAATGTACCACCCACGGTTTTTACGCCATGGGGTGCCGAAAATTTTGAGTCGACCGGGGGGAGATCACGCCTATCTTAGTCGTCCCCAGGAGTCCTACCGACCCAAGGTTGAGAGGCTTCTAAATCCTCGCATTTGGACGCCCTCTCTCTACCTTGTTCAGTTTCCCTATTACGCTTGCTTCGATTATTACAATTTTTAAAATGAAAAATAAAATAAAGTTGTCTCTAAGCACCGCAATACAAGCCAAATAATAAAGTCCTAAATACAAGCCTTCTAATAAAATGCAAAAATGGTACTAAAAATAACAAAGTGCAAAAAATAAATGAAATACAAAATTGAATCCGCTCCGAGCTTCACAATCCCAAGAATGGCAATGGAGCCATTTGATAACGTTGCTTTTGTGTATGTGTCGTTGTTGAAAGCCAAGTTAGTCAAAACTTCAAATACCTACAAAATGTAATAATCTCAAGTGTAGAGGTAAGTAAGGGTATCCATCCACTTTCAAGGTTGTAAAGCAAATGGAACAAAATTGTAATTCACTTTTTATTTTATTTTTGGGCTTTTTACTTTTCTACTTTTTTTTTAGCTTTTTCAAATATTAAAACAATTAGGTGAGGTGAGATGAAATAACACTAAACTAAAATGAAAACAACTAACTAGAAAATGACTAAAATGAAAACAAAGTCTAACACTAAAATAAGAGATAAAGTGAAGTAAATAATTGTGAGAACAATCAAGGAGTGGGATTACACATCAAATTTTAGCTATTCTAATTAATTAATTTAATTATTTGAATTCTCTAAAATTAATATCAAAATTTCAAACCAACTCTTGTTGCAAGTGTAATTATAATAGTAATCTTTTAGAATGTTAAGTTTAACACTCCACAGCTCTAGAAAAATAGATCCACACTCCTTTTAATTAATCACCCCCTAGGATCGTTCAATTAAAATTTATGTCAATCTTAGAAAATATATTTATAGTTGAAATTCAAGTTATAATACCCCACTTAAGAAACTCATATCTCTAGTTCGAATCTAAAATGGGTATTATAATTAGAATTTCGATTTTCTCCTGAAAATCATTTACCATCTCTCGAGGCGTAAATTTAAGGGTGAGGGATCAAAATTAACATTCAAAAGGATTTTATTAAGTAATTAAACTAATTAAAATAAAATAACATCAAATAAGGGTTTTACTCCACCCCTTGAAAGGGGTTTTAGCCTAACATGATATGAAATATGACAAGTTAATAACCAAAGGCATAAAATAAATGAGAAGAGAAAAGAACAATCAAACCCCTTGATGTGAAATTGAATGTCTATTCCTTTGAAATTAAGCACAATCCATCCGATATGAGCATCCAACAATAATAAACTCAATAATCAACTCAATTTAATTTCACACATTTATCACTCACAAATATCTAAAAAAAAATTGAAAACAAAAATATTTACAAATATTTCTACCTAATTTATTCTAACCTAATTATGTACTTTTCTCTAGAATTTTCTCTCTCTATTTGATGATGATTCCTCCTTTGAAAGAGCACGGTCTTCTTATATAGTAGGCACATGGAGCAAAGGGGGTATATTGGGTATATGGCTAGGGGGTGCATGTGTATATTGGGTATATGGCTAGGGGGTGCATGTGGATATGGTGTGAGCACATGAGGTGTGAGGTCAAGTGGTAGAGAGAATAAAAAAAATCTGATTTGTTTATGGGTATTTTGGGGTTTTGGGATAAAAGAGTAGTTGGGGGTAATTTGGGGGAATGGGTTTAAAGGGGGAATAAGTGAGGTCTTAAAACATGTTGGTATTAGTGTTTAGTTTTTGTTTGCATTTTGGCTTATGTAGGTGGTATAAGTCGTGCAAGGCTTACATGAGAAATGGGTCTTGGCTATGGAAGATGGGTTCTTTCGATTTGGTTTGAAATCGGGTTGGCTCGGGTCAAGGTGGTCACGATTTGGAGCAGGGGTCGGATCAGGGGGTTCGTCGGCAGGAATGACGCCGGAGTGGTCGTGGGTGAACAACGGGATTTCGCGGCCGGTGCAAGGAGTTGGAGTTGGAAGGTACCTCAGGCAGGTTTGGGTTTCGTCGGAGAGGGATTAGGTTTCCGGTAGGGGAGGAGATGGGGCAGCGGGGTTCAGGAGGGTGTAGTTGCGGGTATGGTCAGAGATAAGGAGGTCGCGCCGGAAGGGTATGAGTCCGGGATAGCTCTGGCAGTGGAGGCGATGGGCGAGCGACCGGAGGGCTTTTGTAGCTGGGTTTCGAACCGGGGTCACGGGTTGGTATCCGAGTTCGGGTTAAGGTTTAACGGTGTTGGGGAAGAGAGAGAAAGGAGGTTAAAGTGTGTGTTGTGTTTTGTGTCGGCCTGTAAATTGAGCCCCCGAGGCCCGAAGCCCGCCCGTTCGGCCCGCTATTTTCGGGCCGAGCTTTATTTGAATTTGAGCCGAGCCGAGCCTAAACCAAAATTTCAAGCCCGAATTAATTTCGGGCCGAGCTTGAGCCGAACTTTGCCAAGCCCGAATTGGGCCCGAAGCCCGAACTTCATATTTATAAATAAATAAATAAATAATTTATATAATATAACATATTTATGTTAACATTGTTTAATTAGGTTTCGTTCTTTTATTTCAGTTACTACTTTTTTTAAAAAAATCATTTGTTACAATTCATTAGATTACATGTGATTTTCAATTTGTGATTTTATTGTTAATCTCATTATGGGTATTTGATTTAATAATTGCTCAAGTCACAATAGGCCTTTGGTAGTGATCAAATTTTGCTAAATGTATGAAATGTAATAGGCATTTGTAGGTTTTCACTCATACTTCCCTTGTTTTAATTTAATACATTTCATAATTATATATTTTATTTCATGAAATATCAATTATATTTTAATGTGTAATTTTGTCCATGATGGAAATACAAGAAAAAAAATTAATTCAAACTTTTTTAACAAAAAAAAATTGAAATCGGGCTTGCCCGAAATCGGGCCCGAAGCCCATAATACTTGTGAGCCGAGTTCTGGCCTAGGTGGGAAAACATAATTCGGGCCGAGCTCGGGCTTGAGCATGGGTAAGTGAGTTCGGGCCGAGCCTGAGCAACCCCAAGCCCGGCTCACCCAGCCCGATTTGCAGCCCTAGTTTTGTGGTAATGGTGGAGAGGAGAGAGAGTGTGGGTGTGGTGAGGAAGAAGGAGCGGGGTAGGATAGAGTGTGTGTGAGGTGTAAGGTGTTAGGGTGTAGATGATGAGGTGTTTGTGTGTATTAGGGTGTAGGATAGTGTGGTGTAACTTACGGTGTGTGTGTTTAAGTTGGACCCTTAAAAATAATACTAACTAACTAATAACACTAAAAAAAACTAAAAATCACAAAATTAAATTCCTATTATAAAAATAAAATAAAGACTCAATAAAAATAAAAATAAAATTCTATTAAACTAAAAATTAAAATCCTAAAATAAAATCTAATAAAACTAAAAAATAAATAAATAAAATCCTAAAAAATAACTAATTCAAATAAAATAAAACTAATAACTAATAAAAAAATTGAAAAATAGAAAATAAAACCTAGAAAATACTAAATAAATCTAAAATAAATTCTAAAAATAAAAATGACTCAAACTAAAAATCTAAAAAATAATAAAAAGGGACAAGAAAAACACACACATGGTTTGGGGTAGGTTTAGGCTAGATTAAGGCTCGGATGAAGTTACGGGGTTGGTAATTTAGCTCCATTTTAACTGCAAATTCCCTGAAAATATAGCTTTTGACACCGCAACTGCAATTAAGCCTGCATAATGAACAATTAAGCGCATAAGGCCCATATTATCGAGAATTAGCAACTAAAGTAAGTCTATTCGGGGTATAAATTGTACAGTTTTGGGTGCTTATCACACCACCCCCAAACAGAGCGTTGCTAGTCCTCGAGCATTAAGATAGAGAGAAAGAAAAAGATAAGTAACCAAAAGTGTACCACTTTCGCGGGAACTTGCGATTGCACTTAGCATGTGCAACAATCCTTTAAACCTATAAGTTGCCCTACAGGACGAGTTGTGTCTCGTGAGGGTTTGTAGGGAATATACCCACAAAATTCTTTATTTGCAAAATGATTTATTGAAAGGCAGTCAATCTCTTATTAGACGTAGAATAATCCCACAATCCATCTCATGAGAAATATTTTCAGAAATACAAGCTAGAATGTGTAAAAAGTTTTAGCTAAGTAAATACTCAAGGTACATCCTTCCTAGAACTCAACGTGTATAGTGTGAATCAGTCAAAACGGGTCGAGAATCATAAGAGTAATTCCTAGATTGCCTTATCGAAATCAACGCTTCAACTTCAAATCTCACGGATATATCTCTCTTAAATGAACTCTCGGGATTAGGATAAGTGTATCGCTCTGGTGTGTGAGGAGGTGAATAAATGTAAGCAAGTTCAAACGCCTCACACACATATAAGAAAGAACGTACATTTTGAAAGAAAAGTGATTTCATGAAAGAAATGCTAAACACTATAGTGAGAACGTCGAGTTATTCACCACATTGACTTTCATTTGCCCGAACACCTAGAGAAAATATGGATGATAATGGGTGAGGGGAAAATGAGATGGAAAGGATATAATGATACAAGGATGAGTAATGAGTGATGGATGTGTAATGGATAAAAGATGGATGCGATATGTGAGAAGAGTGTATACACTTTAGGAACAAATATCTTTATTACATAAAAATTAACTCCAACTCTCTTTTTCTTTTCTTTTCTCTCTTTTTTTTCGAATTTTCTTTTCTTTTTCTTTATTTTTTTTTCTATTTTTTTTTCTTTATTGTTTTTTTTTTCTCTCTCTTTTCAAACCAACACTGAAGACATTTAACATTTTAAACAACACTCTTTTTTTCAAAAATGTAGGATGAATGATATATGAATGGAGATGATATGTGAGGGTGTGGGGAATCTGTGTGAATAGGGTAAAATATGGTAATGTAATTGGTGAAGTGAATGGAAATGTGATATGGAAAAGTGGTAGGTGTATGGATGAAAACCTAGTGATCGGGACAAATTTCAAGACATACGTTTCTTACAACTCGAAAAAGATGTCATTCTCACTGATCAAGCCAAAATTTTAATGAAAAATAATGAGATCATACAACAATTTAAAGTGCGGACCCAAAAGAAGTTGAATCAACTTGTAACTCGGAGATTGCGTAAAACACTCTGAAAGGGTGAAAGGCACAAATCTCACAAGCTAAAGTCTCCACTAGTGATCCTTAAGGTTCTCTTTAGAATTCTAGTACTCCTCAACTCTAACCGTAGTGACGTGATAAGTGCGCAACTTTTTGTTGAGTCTAGAAATTCATGGTGTTGTTCTGAGATGAAACGTTCAGGCGACCAAAATTATACACCTAGTATCTTTAATGGAATCCTACGTACATATGTGTTCGGGTGTTTACAAGAGTGTGGTTCTTTATAGCTTAAAAGGATTTTTCCCCAACCAAGGAAAAGAAAATATTACTCACCAATGAAGATTGGATTTCAAATACAAGAGGAGTAAATATACCTCTATTAAAAACAATGGCTTAAAAGAAATGAAAGAAGAGGAGGGAAAAAATGTTCTTAAAAATATATGAAATGTTTTTATCAGAAAAAAATCTTTTCTTCAAAGTTCTCACTACTGGTTTGAAAGAGTAGACCACACAATCTATTATGGCCTTTTTATTTGAAAATGTGCAATGGCTCAAATGCAAGATGTCATACTCTTAAGATCTCAAATAGTCATGTTAGGGTATATGTCACCTAAAAAGTTATACATAACACACTAAGTAAGAAGATCTTAAAGAAAGATCATTTACGAAATTAACTTTCGGTATTGCAAGATGCATGCCATTGCAGGGTCACTGAAGCGAGAGATTGTGTCACTACGGTGAACCTATAGTGATCCAGGTTGCACAATAGTCCAGAAATTTTACACGATGAAACAAGTAACCAGCTAGATAATATTGTTGCAGCAAGGAGGACCATTGCTATAGTGGAACTACTGGGAAGCAAGTTGCACCTTTGTCCAGATATTTTTGAATGTGGACAAAAAGATGCCAGCAATAAGTTTGGCTACAACAAAACAAGCCATTACTGCGGAGAAGCTAAGGTGAGGTAAATCAAACACGAGTCTAAAGATTTTTTCGAGTTTGCCTTTCGAAGATTTTTCAAGATATGTTTTGAGGCAAACTCCAAGTATGTTTATTTCTTGCATGAACACCCATACACAAAATACACAAAATTATGCAATTATTAATAAAATAGATTTTTCTACATGAAAAGTATATTTGCATGTGTCTTTAACAAAATTACAAAACCAAGGTTAGTGAAAAAGATTTTCCAATTATAAAAGCTGATTAACTAATGTGAATCTAAATCCGCTAAGTCTTATACCTTTTCCTAAATAGTGTACTTGAGGTTCAACACATAGTGAATCTGGTTCGTTGGTGAAGTTTTTCGGTGAATTTTTTGACAAAGATTCCAATTTTAATTTGCACTAATTTTGTGTACCAATTTTACTTAACCCAATTTTATCTTGTTATTCCTAAACATGCATATAGTGTGATTAAGAAAATAAAATAAAGTAAAGTCCACAATGCCAATGTACGAGGAAACCACTAAGGGAAAAAACCTTGGACCACCCAATCCAGATAATCACTATGATACGGTATTACAAAGTACAGATAGTAGACTTACTCAATGACTCGATACCCTACAAGCCTTGACGCTCTTCTATGCTTCAACCACTCTGCCACAGTGCAAGGTCGGAGTCCAACTGTGTAAGGTCCACAACACACGATTCCACGTATGTCTCGGTATCCACCGAACAGCCTTGGCAACAGCCTATGATTCAGAAACAAGAGTCCACCGCTTCTTCACCGTAAAACTCGATGAAACTAATGTTCAATAGAGATGAAAAAACTTGAGATGGTGCTAAACAAAAGATATCAATAGCATATTGTAATAGGGTAGTTTAGATTAGATGGATGCATAACCCCTTTTGATTATAGTAATGATAAGTTAAACAGCAGCACTATTGATTAATTACAAGACACGCAATCACAACTTAGTGAAGATAAACTCAGTTTGAACTCACAAATCACTCGTGTATAACTCAGAAGATAATAGTGAACTTAGAAGCAACTCATTTAGAGGGAGATAGAGGTAAGCACCCCAGATACACCTTGGCAGGAAGCTAAACACGCCAACCCTCAAAGGTATCTAATTAAATATTAAAAGATTCGTAATAAATGATAATGGTGGGCGAGTAAAAGCTCTATTTTTGCAATAACTTTTTTCTTAACGATAATCTCTCTCTCTCTCTAGTAAAAAATATCTAGAAAATAACTCCCCCTTCTCAGAAGTGGTTGGGGCCAATAAATAACTCCTTACACTACTCCCGAGATGGCTCAGTCATTGGTAACCGTGCATGACATCCCTTATACATTATGTCACAAACATTAAATTCCTGATGGACTAGTCAAATCCACATCATAAATATTAAATTCCAAGGCATGCCTTTTGTCTAACCACTGTGCATCAGGGGGCTGTCGTCACAGAGGTGGATCACCAACTGTTTGATAGCCCCAAATACTATAGTGGTTTACTCAAGTGAAGATTTGGCATTGCCTAGCTGGCTAGTGACATCACATAAAGTAGATGTGACATGAATTAGAGGCTTATTTGGTTCACAACTCAATGTTCGATGGAACTCAAGGCTGATCCGCCCAAGGTTCCATGGTCAAGGTCTTTTGGTGTTTTACCAGGTGTATCTAAGATGGTCAGGATAAGCCCCAAAGGTGCCTCACTTATCAATCCTCCAAACCAAGTCCCTCTGAAGTTCCCATGGTGAGGTCATTTAATAGAGCATGAAACCTCTCTCAGGCCCTGCAAAGCCTGGTCTCTCGTGAGTACCGTTTAATCTCACGTCGAATAACATTATAATCGTTACATCATTACAGTCATTATAGCTCATATCCAATGTAAACAAAAGATACAACAAGACTAAATAAAATAACATGACTAAAGGTTGAGCTCTCTCGGCCAACTTTTTTGCTGGAAGATCCTCTTGGGCCGCCTTGAGCTGCATCGCTTCCTTATTGAGCTTCCTCGTTGAGCTCCATCGCTGCCTCACTGAGCTGCCTCACCGTCTTAGTACCTTGAGTCTGTTGTATTATCTAGGGAGGGGGGTTATCCGTAATCTCGAGATTATCTTCAAACCCCCTACATATGCCCCTTCGTGGAGAGATTTATTATGGGAATAAGAAATCTCTGCATAAAAACTTCTCAATCTGATAAACCTTGGTGTCTCTGTCTTCGTTACGGCCTCTGTCGTTATTACTACCAGGAAAAAGTAAAATTCTCCCCGATGTACCTGCTGACTTTCTCAAATACCCGTTTTGACCCTTGGGAAGTGAAATTCTTTTGTTTGTGTTGTTATGAAGTATATTTGTATGCAATGAGTTTTTTCGTTAGGATTTCCCTATCGTTGAGACTTATGGAATTCTCCCTTATAAACTTCTCCCTAGTAAATTCTCCCTCTATGAAGGTGTTACTTCATTTGGGATCTGTTGTGGCATCGTTTCTTTATGTTCTAAGAAGCAGAAAAAATTCTCCTGGATGTATTTGAGTTATAATTAAACAACATTTAGACTTGTGGTGAGGGGACATCGTAGATTTTTTAACCATTGGGACAGCTTCTGTCTAGGGAGTTATTGGATATATCTGACAAAAGAAGAATTTTGGAGCCAAATCCCTAAACGTTTCTTGGAAGAAGCACTTTCTATCCCCATGCGTCACTTTATTAATGACATAATGTTGGCTTTTCAACTGTCAGGACACTTTCCAAAGTGCCACATGTCCATTAGAAATGATTATCGACGGCTTTGCACGTGTGGTGGTGGGAAATCCAAAAGTTAAACCCAGAAATTTCAAACGGATATTATTCAAACACTTAGCCATTTTTTCCTTACTTTGCATTTGTCGTCTTCAACTCCCAGCATTCTCAGAGAGTGAAAATTCTCAGAGTGCCATTGTTTCTACGCTTTTCCCTAGTTTCCTTTCTTCCATCGTCTCTTACACCACCACTTGTGGTTTTACTCCTCCATTTTCGTCTATATCCCTTCCTCACTAAGCTTTGTCTTTCATCAACACTCACTATGGGTTCTTCAAGCGTGTCCAAAGCTACCACCTCCGCTGCTTAGCCAAGCTCCACAACTAGCACTTATGTTGCTGTAGCCACTATTAGCGCCACTGCCTTGGATGTTGCTCGCCAAGAGCAACTATGCTTTTATCATTGGTCTCCCATCTTTGGCAAAGATGATTTCTCTCATACATGCAAGACCTCCATTTTTAGCTAAATACGACCCTTTGCTGCGGGGTGATGAAGATGAGGATTCATCTAAGTGGGGTTTTCTTCCTCCAAAGGGGACTCTGCGATTCAGGTTGGATCGTGGTGACTTCCCTTACTCCCAGATCGATTTTGAAGCACCTGGGGGTCGCTAGCTCATTTTGTCGCATGGAATGCACACATACAGAGCTCTTACGCTACAGCTCTTGCCAAGGTTGGTCTTCACCGAGCTAACTGGTTTGGGGAGTTCACTCTTTCTAAGCACAACGCTGCGCTCCAAGTGTTGGTTTCCATATGGAATGTCATAACTCACACATTCTTCGCTGCTTGGGGGGATTTCACCATTTCCTTGGAAGATGTCTGTGAGATACTTGAGATTGAACCCTAGGTGAGTATACTTATCTTCATAAGGCCTTGGATGCCGAAGAAACTACTATCCAACTTGAGTTGTATCGGATTTACCGCAGTGGCACTGGGTCTTCGAACAAGGCTACATTTACTCCCCTTATCAACTATTTCTTCGATGCTCCTACTGTGAATGACGTCACTTCTGTTATAGGACATGGTAAAGGTACATATTTGGAATTACCAGCATATATTATTGTGTTTATTTCCCATTTCTTCTTGACTGGGAAACAAAATGACCAGCCTAGGAGGGACCTTATAAATATTTCCATCTGTTTACCCAGGTGTTTCAATCTTGTTCTGGACGCCATTCCTTTTGGGTCCCTATATACTTGGCTAGATTGAACTCACCTCGACATGGCACGCCATTACAACCTGGATAATTTTTCTAATATTGTTATCTTAATGGGCTTCCTCTACACCCATTTTCCTTCCATTGCTGCCAAATCTGTCCCTTATCCCGTGAGCCAAGACAGTAAACCCGCTCGCCTCCTATGATTCCATAAAAACAGAGTCCAAAGGAAATAATGGGCATTTTTTACCATTTACATTCCTTCATCATGAGACCATATGCATAACCTACCTTCGCCCATACTTGGATTTTTTTTCTCTTCTACAACTAGAACAGTCACTTTTGTTCCGGTTGTAGAAGATCCTTCACAAGCTGCGGTGCTTCTGTTCACCCCTGGGTTCCTTCCTTCGTTCACTAAATGGGGATATACTTCTGAACCTTATAACCCCGACAGGTGCAATAGTTAGTTCGGTTTTGATCAAGGGGCCCTTAAACCCGTGTTTCAGTTAACAAATAAGAGGGCTAGTTTTGTTAAGGCATGCACCTTTTACCTTTTTACAGCGGTACTTGGCATGAATCTTCTATGGATGGTCGAGTTTCCATCCCCAATGTTACTAGAAAAGGGGATGTGTCTAACTCTTTTTCTACCAAATTCTTATTGATGCTATTGGTTAGGATTCGTGAGTTCATATAAAGTCCCCCTCAGTATCCCCCAGTTCTTTCTTTCTCTGCCTTAGAATTGGGTCTCAAGGGGAACTCTATTCTTGGGATTGAGTTCCCTTTGAGAAAGACTGCTAAAAATCCTCCCAGCAAGCTACCCCCTTATTTCCCCATGATCCCTACTGCCACGCCCAAGTCCAAGAATGTTGCAACCCCCAAACATCCTGCCCCTACTGAAGATGTTTTTAGTGAAGGTGTTCCAATTGAAGCAACTTCTGACGAAGGACATTCCAAGCCACCAACCAAAAAAACTAGGAGGTTCAAGAGTGGGACTTCTTCAAAGTCTAAGTCGCAACCTCAGACTCAAGCTCCCTTAGAGGCATTCCCCATTGCCTCAGTTCCTCCTCCTATGTCTGTCGAAATGAGTGAGGAGTTAACGAAGAAAATTTAAACTGAGGTGGAGCGAATAAATTCTGAGTTTCGACGACACGCTCCCGTTGTTCCTCCTACTGCTGCCTTCCCTACTATCTTAGTAGATCTATCTGAAGGGCAGTCAAAGCGAAAGAAGATCTCAAAGGTTCCTTCATGTGTTGGTGCTGGTGGCACGATAAAAAGACTCAAGGTACTAAGTGTCACCCCCTAACCCCATTAGTATATAATTAACTAAATAGTTTACAAACCCTAATTATAATTTATATATATTATTTAGGTAATACATATTGAAACAACTTCATGGTTAAAATGCGGAATATAAAAACAGATCCAATCGTTTTAAGGAGACATAATATCACCAGAACTCATATATCATTTACTTAATTACAACTAGTACAGTGTGTAAAACAAACTAACAAGACCCTACTTCTATTTACTCAACCTCCTAGACCTGGCAGTGGCAGCTGGAAAACCTGAAAATGTAAACATATAAAACCATGAGTTTAAAAACTCAGTGAGTGTACTACAACTATCTATAGTAAAAGCACTATATTAACATCTCAACATATTAATATATACATCTCTGTGCCAAATTAGGCCATATACATATCCGGAGTTAATAAACCCCACATCTCCTGCCCGTAGGCAATAATCATATCCATAGGTTTTAAAAACCTAACATCTCCTAAATTGCATAGCAACTCAACATATCCTGGCTTTTATAAAGCCATAACATCTCAACATCTCTTGGCTTTTAAATAAGCCATAACGTATCAACATCTCATGACTTTTAAATAAGCCATATAATCTCAACATATGATACATATATGTCATATCGAAAATCAACTCAGTAAGTACACTCACCTTGTGTTGTCAACTATGTATTCGCGTTTCCCTCGGGTGGAGCTGAACTTGGTTGGTTTGACCTTACACCTGTTAATCCAACTAAATCAGTATTGAAACTCAATCATAAGTATTATCTTAATATAAATATGTAACTTTAAATAAGTAACCAACCACAATATGATTCTACTCAAGTCATATTTCATGAAACATATGTAAAGACGAAACGATGGTATATATGTTGATAAGGTCATGAACATTCAACCCTAGAAACTACCTCGTAAGGAATTTATAACTAAACTCAAGCAAACATAAAAGTATACTTCTGAATATATACGCACATGAAACATGTACACAAAATACCCTTGGGAAGGAGAAGATAAAAACATTCTTTCATGGGGTATCCAATATGGCTTCAAATCATTGTTCTCCATGCTTAACCATCCCATATTCATAAATAGTACACATACAGGTGTCCAAGCTTATCAATCTGAAAACATATCTGAATATACTTTCTGTTACAAGTGACGGTGTAATTTTTCAAGCTTCCTAGTGCAAGTTATGGCCATTTCTTTACAACATAAGAAATCTGCCCTACAAACTCCTCTATTGTTCCTTCGACTTACAATAATTTTCATAATTTTTATACAGCATAACTTTCCTTGATTTTCAACAAAATTTCAGTAGACATACTGAATAGTACATAATTAAAGTTTCATACTATTTGGACTTCATTTGCTATCTCAAAAGCTAGACCAAACTCAGGGCATACCGAAATGAAATATACAAACAGCAACTATATACCAACTTGTAACCATCACTAAGACCTAACCATAAGGAGTTAAATTCTGATTTTCGGATATGATATGAATATATGAGTCTATTTTCATATACAATTGGAATTTCGTAATTCCAGTAAACACACAAAGAATTATGCAAGTTTGAATACCAAGGGTTTCAATACAAAGCAATATGACCTATAACACCACTTATCTCACATATAAACCAATACATATTATCACAAAGGAGGATGGAATTTGGATCAATACTTCACGATTTATATACTTTGAAATAAGTATAATAGAAGATTAAAACAATATTAACACATAATATTACCTTGGGAACACCTTAAGGATTTTCTTGGAATTGTTTTCCTAGATTTTCCTTCTAACCCTTTCTTCCTTAACTTCTACCTCTCTTTCCTCAAGCTAACATCACCTCAAACTGAACCTAGGGACTTATTTTCTGAAGAAATAAGGTTAAGGGAGAGTTTTAAGTCGGCCAAGGCTGCCTCCCAATCCATCCAATCAAATTAAAACATTTGGTTTAGATAAAAGACAATTTACCACTTAAGGGAATTGACAGATTCGCCCCTTCTCGTAATTTCGACCTAACTTCTTACTCGAACATCCGTTTGATGCACCGTTTGTTGTGTTACAACCCTAACTCACATATCTACAACTATGTAGTTTTCACCTCAAGTCAATTGTAATGTTACAAGGGTCAAAACTAGTCTTAAACAGGAACATTTCTATCGAAAATAACCAAATCTTGTGTTCGTAAATAATTCGAACATTCATGATTTATGAAAGTAGAATTATACTAACCATAATCACTTAACATTAGATATACTAATAACACATTATTCATATCACATAGGATAATTATGATTTAAATATAATTTATCATAATCATATACGGGTTGTCACAACCTCCCCCCCTTAGAAAATTTCGTCCCCGAAATTTAATACGAATGACACTTACCAAACAAATGGGGATACTGTTTCTTCATGCTATCCTCCGTTTCCCAAGTTGCTTCTTTAATTCCATGGCTCATCCACATAACTTTAACTAAGGGAATAACCTTATTCCTCAATACTTGCTCCTTACGATCGAGAATTTCCACCGGTTCCTCGATGTACGACAAGTCTTCTTTCAGTTCAATAGGTTGGGTTTTCAGTTGATGAGATGGATCTGCCAAATACTTACGAAGCATTGATACATGGAAAACATCATGCAAACGAGATAACTCTGGAGGTAATGCCAATCTATAAGCCAGGGTCCCAATTCTTTCCAACACTTCATATGGTCCAATATATCTTGGACTTAGTTTCCCCTTCTTTCCAAATCTCATAACGCCTTTCCATGGTGAAATACGTAGGAATACAAAATCCCCCTTATGAAATTCCAATGGATACTTCCTCTTATCTGCATAAAATTTCTGTCTGCTTTGCGCTATCTTTATCCGTTCCCGAATCATTTTAATCTTTTCAGTTGTCATATCTATCAATTCAGGACCCAAAAGTTTCCTTTCACCTACTTCATCCCAACACAAAGGCGTTCTACATCTCCTCCCATATAAAGCTTCATACGGAGCCATACCAATGGTGGACTGGTAACTATTATTATATGAGAATTCCATCAATGGCAAATGATCATCCCAACTTCCCTTGAAGTCAAATACACAAGCTCGTAACATGTCTTCTAATATTTGAATCGTCCTCTCAGATTGTCCATCGGTTTGTGGATGAAATGCAGTGCTGAACTTCAAACTTGTGCCCATGGCATTCTGTAAACGAGGCCAAAACTTAGAAGTGAACGTTGGATCTCTATCTGATACAATTGACACTGGTGCCCCATGTAAACGGATAATCTCATCAACGTACATACGTGCATACTTGTCAACCGTGTAGGTAGTCTTAACTGGAAGAAAATGGGCCGACTTTGTCAATCGATCTACAATCACCCAAATAGAATCATTCCCCTTTGGTGACCGTGGTAATCCTACAACAAAATCCATCGTTATATGCTCCCACTTCCATTCCGGAATAGGCAATGACTGCAATAATCCTGCCGGCTTCTGATGCTCCGCTTTCACTTGCTGACATACTAAACATTTAGATACAAATTCTGCAATCTCACGTTTCATATTGTTCCACCAGTAATACTCTTTCAAATCTCTGTACATTTTGGTACCTCCCGGATGCATAGAGTAAATAGAACTATGTGCCTCTTCTAATATATTCTTCTTTAAGGACGGATCATTCGGTACACAAATTCTGTTTTTATAACACAATGATTCATCCTTCTTAATTTCAAAGTCACTCTCTTTACCATTCAGGATTTCCCGTTTCTTCTTTTCAAGGAATAGATCACTGACTTGCAAATTCCGTATGCGTTCTGCCAGTAAAGGTCTCACTGTAACGTGTGCAAATAACGCCCCCATTTCAGATAAGTTCAACTCGACTCCCATCAGTCTTAATTCCATAATATTGCCAACCCGTGCACATTGAATACAAGATAACCTCCCCAATGACTTTCGACTCAGAGCATCTGCAACAACATTGGCCCTCCCGGGATGATGGTGAATGGTACAATCGTAATCTTTAATTAACTCCATCCAACGTCTTTGTCTCAAATTCAAGTCTCTCTGTGTAAATAAATACTTCAAACTTTGATGGTCAGTGAAAATTTCACACGTCTCTCCATATAAATGATGTCTCCATAATTTCAAGGCAAAAACAATAGCCGCAAGTTCTAAATCATGTGTAGGATAATTACGTTCATGCGTCTTCAACTGTCTAGATGCATAAGAAATTACCTTTCCATGTTGCATGAAAACACAACCCAGGCCCTGATGTGAAGCGTCAGTATAAATCACAAAACCTTCTCCACTGGATGGAACAGTGAGAACTGGAGCTGATACTAGCCTATTTTTCAACATTTCAAAGCTGTGCTGACATTCATCACTCCACACAAATTTCATTTCCTTTCGGGTCAATTTAGTCAACGGCAAGGCTATAGATGAAAACCCCTTTATGAATCTTCTATAATATCCAGCCAATCCAAGGAAACTCCTTATCTCCGTTACATTCCTCGGTCTTTCCCATTGCACAATTGCCTCTACCTTCTTAGGGTCAACATAAATTCCATCTCCCGAAACAACATGCCCCAGAAATACTACCTGATTTAACCAAAACTCACATTTGCTAAACTTCGCAAACAATTGACTATCTCGCAAAACTTGCAATACAACTCTTAGATGCTTCTCATGTTCCTCTTGGCTAGGTGAGTATATCAAAACATCATCGATAAAGACAATCACAAACGAATCTATGAAGGGATGAAATACTCGATTCATTAAATCCATAAACACCGCAGGAGCATTTGTTAACCCAAATGGCATTACCAAAAATTCATAATGACCATAGCGAGAACGAAAAGCTGTCTTAGAAATATCACAATCTCTCACCCTTAATTGATGATAACCTGATCTCAAATCAATTTTTGAAAACACTTTAGCACCCTGTAGTTGATCAAATAAATCATCAATACGAGGCAATGGATATTTATTTCGAATAGTCACCTTGTTCAACTGTCGATAATCAATGCAGAGTCGCATGGTGCCATCTTTCTTCTTCACAAATAATACTGGAGCGCCCCATGGTGATACACTGGGTCGAATAAAACCTCTATCTAGTAAATCTTGCAGTTGAACCTTTAACTCCTTTAGTTCCACAGGTGCCATTCTATATGGAGAAATAGAAACTGGAGCTGTACCAGGCACTAAATCGATAGTAAACTCTACCTCTCTACTAGGTGGCAATCCTGGTAATTCATCTGGGAACACATCTGCAAAATCCTTAACGACTGGGATATCTTCTAATTTTTGCAATTCTCTGTTTGTATCCACAATATATGCTAAAAAGCCTTGACAACCCTTATTTAACAATTTCCTCGCCCGAAGGGCTGAAATAAGACAGTTCGGAACCACATTTCTTTCCCCAGTAAATTTGAATTCTTCCTCCCCCGGCATATTAAATGTAACCTCCTTACGAAAACAGTCAATTGATGCATGGTAGGAAGATAGCCAGTCCATACCCAAGATAATATCAAAATCTCGAATATCTAGGGGAATTAAATCAATGGTCCACTCCCTCTCCCCCATATACAATACACAATTTTTATACACAAGATCCACTAGCATCACATCCCCCATAGGTGTAGAAATATATAAACCACAATCTAGATAAGAACATGGTCTACCCAAATGCATGGTAAATGACAGTGCTACAAATGAATGCGTAGAACCTGGATCAATAAGCACGTAAGCATGTTTGTTCATGACAGAAAATGTACCTGTCACCACCTCTGGAGTAGCCTGAGCATCCTGTAAAGTCATAGCAAATATCCTTCCCGGAGCCCTGGATCCACTAACCTGTCCTCTACCCCCTCCTCTCCCTGTGCCTCCAGGTGATGAGCCTCGACTAGTAGTAGCTGATGGAATCCCTCCCAGTAGCATAGGACAGTTCCTTTTGGTATGACCAATTTGATGACAGTGATAACACTCTACCCCCTTTAACTTGGGACAATCCGGACTGATATGGCCCTCAGCTTTGCAAAAATAGCATGTAATAGGCTTAGACTGCGCATTGTCATTCTCCTGTTGTCTATTCTGTTGGCCCATCGATCCTGCACCCCTAAAACTGCTTGGTGTCTTATTCTGAACATAATTTCCAGTCCCTCTACCGCGCTGAAATCTTTGACTCCCCTGTTTTGAGTATTCTGTATTGCCTTCCTTTTGCTGATATGGATCAAATCGACTCCTCTTTCCCCTTTGTTCCCTATTCTTTATTGCAT
Source organism: Sambucus nigra (assembly GCA_949130495.1). Taxonomy (NCBI): domain Eukaryota; kingdom Viridiplantae; phylum Streptophyta; class Magnoliopsida; order Dipsacales; family Adoxaceae; genus Sambucus; species Sambucus nigra. The sequence continues at coordinate 88,892,251 of OX422219.1, read as the reverse complement.
CATTAACATCTCCTTCAACCATCATAGCTTTGTTAACTAAAGAAGTATAATCCACCATTTCAAGTGCAGTGAGTCTAGACTTAATAACCAAATTCAACCCATCCTGAAATCTGGTGCATTTATCCTCCTCATTGTGTAAGAAACGTGATGAAAATCGAGACAAAGATATAAATTTAGTTTCATACTCCCTGACCGACATATTCCCCTGAGTCAATGATAAAAATTCTCTCTCCTTTTGCTTCCGATACATACGAGGAAAATACTTTTCATATAAGACTTTAATAAAAGAATCCCAAGTAATTACCTCACCTCCCTCCGGAGTAAGCAATAAATGTTTGGAAGACTCCCACCAATATTTAGCTTCTCCCTTTAACATGAAAGTAGCCAAAATCACCTTCTGCGCGCCAGGTACATTCATCACCCCGAAGATAGTTTCTGTGTCTCTAACCCAAGCCTCAACTTCTAAAGGATCTACAGAACCTGAGAATGCTGGAGGGTTCAATTTGATAAACTTCTCGTACAGAGTATTCTTCTCCTCTCGTTGTATTTCCCTTTCTCTTCTTGCCAAAGTCTGCTCCTCCAAGTACTTGGCTTGTTGTTCTGCTATTTGCACCATAAACATGTTTTGTTGTTCTGCCATTAAAGTCATGGCACGAGCCATCTTCTGCATATCTGTAAGTTGTTCAGGAGCCCCCTCCACATTATTTGGATTTTGCTGGTTTACTGTATTTGAAGACTCCTCATCTACCCTCTCATGAACATTTTCTCCTTCCATATCTTACTATCTGTCATAAACCACAATTATAGAAACAAGAATATAACATTTATTTCTAACATAATGGTTAGTATTTCTCACAAATTAATATAAATGACCCACACGACGCTATTTCTGCCACTGCCATATCTAGACTCTCTAACCCCAGAATACAAAAACCTAAAGCTCTGATACCAAGTTGTCACCCCCTAACCCCATTAGTATATAATTAACTAAATAGTTTACAAACCCTAATTATAATTTATATATATTATTTAGGTAATACATATTGAAACAACTTCATGGTTAAAATGCGGAATATAAAAACAGATCCAATCGTTTTAAGGAGACATAATATCACCAGAACTCATATATCATTTACTTAATTACAACTAGTACAGTGTGTAAAACAAACTAACAAGACCCTACTTCTATTTACTCAACCTCCTAGACCTGGCAGTGGCAGCTGGAAAACCTGAAAATGTAAACATATAAAACCATGAGTTTAAAAACTCAGTGAGTGTACTACAACTATCTATAGTAAAAGCACTATATTAACATCTCAACATATTAATATATACATCTCTGTGCCAAATTAGGCCATATACATATCCGGAGTTAATAAACCCCACATCTCCTGCCCGTAGGCAATAATCATATCCATAGGTTTTAAAAACCTAACATCTCCTGAATTGCATAGCAACTCAACATATCCTGGCTTTTATAAAGCCATAACATCTCAACATCTCTTGGCTTTTAAATAAGCCATAACGTATCAACATCTCATGACTTTTAAATAAGCCATATAATCTCAACATATGATACATATATGTCATATCGAAAATCAACTCAGTAAGTACACTCACCTTGTGTTGTCAACTATGTATTCGCGTTTCCCTCGGGTGGAGCTGAACTTGGTTGGTTTGACCTTACACCTGTTAATCCAACTAAATCAGTATTGAAACTCAATCATAAGTATTATCTTAATATAAATATGTAACTTTAAATAAGTAACCAACCACAATATGATTCTACTCAAGTCATATTTCATGAAACATATGTAAAGACGAAACGATGGTATATATGTTGATAAGGTCATGAACATTCAACCCTAGAAACTACCTCGTAAGGAATTTATAACTAAACTCAAGCAAACATAAAAGTATACTTCTGAATATATACGCACATGAAACATGTACACAAAATACCCTTGGGAAGGAGAAGATAAAAACATTCTTTCATGGGGTATCCAATATGGCTTCAAATCATTGTTCTCCATGCTTAACCATCCCATATTCATAAATAGTACACATACAGGTGTCCAAGCTTATCAATCTGAAAACATATCTGAATATACTTTCTGTTACAAGTGACGGTGTAATTTTTCAAGCTTCCTAGTGCAAGTTATGGCCATTTCTTTACAACATAAGAAATCTGCCCTACAAACTCCTCTATTGTTCCTTCGACTTACAATAATTTTCATAATTTTTATACAGCATAACTTTCCTTGATTTTCAACAAAATTTCAGTAGACATACTGAATAGTACATAATTAAAGTTTCATACTATTTGGACTTCATTTGCTATCTCAAAAGCTTGACCAAACTCAGGGCATACCGAAATGAAATATACAAACAGCAACTATATACCAACTTGTAACCATCACTAAGACCTAACCATAAGGAGTTAAATTCTGATTTTCGGATATGATATGAATATATGAGTCTATTTTCATATACAATTGGAATTTCGTAATTCCAGTAAACACACAAAGAATTATGCAAGTTTGAATACCAAGGGTTTCAATACAAAGCAATATGACCTATAACACCACTTATCTCACATATAAACCAATACATATTATCACAAAGGAGGATGGAATTTGGATCAATACTTCACGATTTATATACTTTGAAATAAGTATAATAGAAGATTAAAACAATATTAACACATAATATTACCTTGGGAACACCTTAAGGATTTTCTTGGAATTGTTTTCCTAGATTTTCCTTCTAACCCTTTCTTCCTTAACTTCTACCTCTCTTTCCTCAAGCTAACATCACCTCAAACTGAACCTAGGGACTTATTTGCTGAAGAAATAAGGTTAAGGGAGAGTTTTAAGTCGGCCAAGGCTGCCTCCCAATCCATCCAATCAAATTAAAACATTTGGTTTAGATAAAAGACAATTTACCACTTAAGGGAATTGACAGATTCGCCCCTTCTCGTAATTTCGACCTAACTTCTTACTCGAACATCCGTTTGATGCACCGTTTGTTGTGTTACAACCCTAACTCACATATCTACAACTATGTAGTTTTCACCTCAAGTCAATTGTAATGTTACAAGGGTCAAAACTAGTCTTAAACAGGAACATTTCTATCGAAAATAACCAAATCTTGTGTTCGTAAATAATTCGAACATTCATGATTTATGAAAGTAGAATTATACTAACCATAATCACTTAACATTAGATATACTAATAACACATTATTCATATCACATAGGATAATTATGATTTAAATATAATTTATCATAATCATATACGGGTTGTCACACTAAGCCCCAGAAGAAACGGGCTTCTGACGTACATCTCACCCCAACTCTTTTTTATGCTTCCCCTTCTTCCTCGTCCATGGTGATATCATCCCATTCTCCCTGTGGATCAGAGGTATACATGTGTTTTTTCTCAATTTTTCTATAACAAACTGCTTATGTCTAACTCTTAATAACTTTGGTGTAGGAAGCTGAAGAAGATAGGCCCAACCCCCTGTAAGTCCTTTTGTGGGGGGACACTTCGAGAGTGGGTCCATTAGTGCAACTCCCCCCGTTCTCCCATAACTGGGCTCACTTATTCTCTCCGTTTGGTCTCCCAACACACGGTGGAGGCTGCTAAGGAGGTTATTACCCGTGTTGACACTATGGGAATTTCCTCTCGGCCAGAGGAGACTCCCTTAGCTTCATCTGGTTCAACTCCTTGGCCTATGGTTTATCTAGACATCGTTCCCCTTGTGCAAAGTTCTTCTGAGGTAACAAGTTCTAGACCTTTTTAAATATTTCTTTTCTACCTTTTCTACTATGTGAATCTTCTTATCCTCTTAATGTATCTCAGGTTGAGGTAGCTTCCTTTTTGGCTTCATCGCTGGCCAACATCTTTCTTCCACCTCTATTGATAAGACCCATAACTGTCATTCCCCCTTTCAGCCATATCACTGGGGTGAGTTAAGTGTGAAGTGTGCCTTGTCTTTCTGTATTATTCCCCTCCTCTAACACTTAGATTTTTTTTACAGCTTTCTCAAAGTCTTGTCCCACTATTATCCTTCGAGATTCTACCTGTTTCTAAAGCCACCGTTGACTCTTCTACTCATCCCGGTGCTTCTTCTGTTCCCACTAATGTTGGTGCATCTGTGGAAGGTCAAACGGATTCTTCAAGTTATCCCCCAATAATGGCCTTAGTTCCTTTTGTTGACGCAAGAGATTCATCCAGTATTGAGGCTCCTCTGGATGGGGTTCCTGCAGTTGAGGGTGCTGTGGAGGCATCTGAGGATATGAATCTTCCCTCAACGGTTCCTATTATTTTTGCCTCTTAAGTGACTCCTATTCTTCCCCCAGCCATTGATGAGGTACTTCTCTATCTTCTCTTCCTTTCTTTTTATTTTTCATTTATCTTAACAATGTACAATTTACAAGACTCTCATTTTCAAACATTCAAACTCCACCGATAACGGTGACTTAACAATGAAAACCACTTATTATTATTTTTTTCTTTTGTAAAATTACATCAATAACGGTGACACCCATAACGGTGACTTAACAATGACAACCACTTATTAAGATTTTTCGTCAAACTCCACCTGTAACGGTGACTTAACAATGATAAGCACTTGTTAAGATTTTTTTTCTTTTGTAAAATTCCACCAATAACGGTGACACCCATAACGGTGACAACAATGACAACCACTTGTTAATAATTTTCATCAAACTCCACCAGTAACGGTGACTTAACAATGATAAACACTTACTAAGATTTTTCATCAAACTCCACCATTAATGGTGACTTAACAATGATAAACACTTGTTAAGATTTTTCGTCAAACTCCACCAGTAATGGTGACTTAACAATGATAAACACTTGTTGTTAAGATTTTTCGTCAAACTCCACAAGTAACGGTGACTTAACAATGATAAACACTTGTTAAGATTTTTCATCAAACTCCACCAGTAAAGGTGACTTAAAAATGATAAACACTTGTTAAGATTTTTTCACTTAACTCATTATTTTCTTGATCTGTCCCTAGGCTGCTGGGGAGTCCCCTCACGTTGCAGAGTAATCTCCAGTGATTCCCTCTCATGTCACCTCACCAAATTGGGAGCCAGCTGTATTTGAGGAAATGAGCCCGAATGACCAAGGTTCCATGACAGATTCTCACACTGACAGTGAATCTGGTTGTGAGCTTCCTATGCCTTCTCTAGCTCCTCATGAGTTCTGTCTTATGGTCCTTCATCGCTCTCCCCAACTACCTTCCAGCTATCGATTGGTGATTGAAGAGATTATAACTCATCACCCCGAGATTTTTACTATCTACTACCTCCGTTCAAACATTCCCATGATGATCCACATGATTCAAGGTATGGTGATCATTGTTGCTAATATCGTGAGCACCCCTACTGCAAATATTACCAAGTCCCTCCTCAACCAATTCTTGGGCTATCTAAAGGAGTTGGGCCGATATGGATTCTAATTTAGATGGTTGATTGGACACTTGAATACCTTGAAGAGTCAGTAGTTGGAAAGTCAGATGTAACAACTACAGAAGCATCAAGTCACTCAATGAGCTGAGGAAGTTATATTGGCCGAACTAACAACTCTACTTGAATATGCTAACAAAAAGGTGGAGGATATCCAAGAAACTTTACGTATAGTGAAGTTGAGGTGAGAGAAACTCCTCATTGAGAGTTCTTAAGCTCAGACAAGGATGGATGGTTCTATCAACGCTGAGTAAGTATGCTTAGCAGCTTCCTCGGGTCTGCCTAGATATTATTTCTCTGCTCCAGACTTGTGGTTCCTCTTAGGCTGATGAACTCCCACATACTTGTATAAATTTTTAGTTTTCCGTCTTATGTAACTCCTGGGCAATAGTTCCTATTTTTGTAAAACCTCCCAATTTATGAATGAAAGAGAAGTTATATCTTATTTTCATGCCACCTCTTTGTGCTATAACTGCTTATATAAAATACAAACTTTGCCATCTTCCATCTCACTCTAGTTGCAACAAAAGACATCTTTCGAGAAAAAATAATGACATATGTATATTCATAACAAAAGGCTAGATACATCGATGTTATAAGGTTACTTACTTTACACATGATGTATCTTCAACCATTTGTTGTTAATTTTAAAAGGTTTATCTTCTTCTATCATATAAATTAAGCAATAATCTGAATCGTAAGACTCCTTTACAATGAAAGGTCCCTCCTAATTCACTGAAAACTTAGGTAAAGGAATCCCTCTAATGTTTTTCACTGTTTCCTTCAACACAAGGTCCCCTTCAACAAAGTTCATTGGTCTCACCAAGCTGTCATATGACCTTGAGAGTTTCTTCGTGTACATTTGAAAGTATTGGGTCGCATTATCTTTGTGTTCATCCAATGCTTCCAATTGCACATATATATTCTGGGGGAGCATGCTACTTCGCAAGGCATATTGAGTAGAGGGAACTTCGAACTCTATACAAAAGGGAGAATGGGGTATATCCTATGGGCTTCCTTTTAGTTGTTTGATAGGCCCACAACACAGCTGGTATCTTGACATCCTATGCTCCTGGGAAAACCTCCATCTTCTTGGCTAAAATGTTAACCAATGTTTTGTTAGTTGCTTCGGCTTGACTGTTTCCCTTTGGGTATGCCATCGTTGAAGTATGATGAACAATGGAGTACTTGTCTGTGAGCATTGTTACCTCTAAATTGATGAATGGGGTTCCATTATCAGAGAGAACAAACTTTGGAATCCCAAAATGGCAAATGATATATTATCTGATGAAGTTGCTCACCACCCCTGCTATTACCCTTCTTAGTGGTATCTCTTCATCCCACTTTGTAAAGCACTCCGTTGCCACTAGTATTCAGATCTTCTCCCTAGAAGAAGGATGAATTACCCCTACCAGGTTGAATGCCCAAGTGTGAAAGGATAAGGTGTTGCCAGAGAATGTAGATCCACCGATGGAACATGGATTATATTTCCATGTAGTTGGCAAGCTTTACATTTTCGAACGAACTCAGTAGAGTCTTTCTCCATCATTGGCCAATAATACCCCAACGTCATCAACTCATCATATAACTTTGTTCCTCCTATGTGAGCTGGGTCGTGAGCTTGTTTGAGGCCTTCAGCTACTTCCTCCTTTGTGATGCAACGTAATGGCTTGTTAAAATACACTCTTTGATAAAGCTGCCACTCTTAAAAGTAGAACCTTGGGGCCCTTCTCTTGAGTCCCATCGCATTGATCTTATCTATTGGGACAACCCCGTCTTTAATGAAGTCAATATAGGGCTACCTCCAATATGATTAAGCGTCATCGAAATGGCATTCAGTTGACTCAAAGAATAGTTGGCACTTGTCACACTTTCATCGTAACTCTGTTACGTAGTGCTTCATTCTAGGCCGAAGTATCCTTCCCTTTGAATTCTCCTATAAATAGGGATCTCCATTGTTTCGTAGTGCTCTTCGTATGTTTTCTTTAATCTCCACTCTTCTTCTTTTGGGTCGATGCATCTTGACAACCATCCTCCTGCATTTATGAAGTAAAGGTTTCTCTGATTCGTAAAGTCTTATGCTAACTCTCTCAGCTCCATCGCTCCTTCGCCCGAGTCTAGTTGTTTTCTAATCTCTCCCCTCCGATCAGAGTCATCCTCCATCTGTAGGATTGACTATACCTTCGAGGGATCTATTGTTCATTGAATCATGACTGTAGTTGTATCATTTCTGATGATCATCTTTTGAGTGATGGTGGCATAGGCACCTAAATGGCGGTTCATTATTCAGGGGTGCCTCTTGATCTTTGTTCGATGGAACTGGTTGATAAGCCTCTGAATGATTGTTTTGTAAGGTTCCAGAGTGAGGTGTTTCAATGTATATTCTCCATTTACTTGCTGAGTTACTAAGTTTGAATCAACCTTGATGCAGAGTGAACGAATTCCCCTTCGAATAGCCTCCAACAACCCCATTACCAATGCCTCATACTCTTATTCATTGTTGGAACAAGGAAAGTATAGCTTGCAGGAAAGGAAAATTTCTTCCGTTCCTATTGAAAGAATAACCCCTTCTCCTCCTTTATTCTCTGTTGAAGATCCATTGAACTGCATCGTCCATTCTTCTTTGCTTATGTTTAAGTGATTGACCTGGAGATCATCTCCTGCAATGATTTCTCGTGGTGGCTCAGATATCCCAAATGGGAAGATTGCTAAGAGGTCTATATACGCCTAACTCTTGATGCGCGAGGGACCACGCACTTTAAGTCATACTTTGAGAGAATGAGAAACCACCTAAGTGCTTTACCAATCAATATGATTCTTTCCAACAAAAATTTCATAGGATCACATCTTGTTACAATATCAATTGTAAAAGATAGTATATAATGTCTAAGTTTTTGTGCTACAAAGACTAAGGCTAAATAATGCCTTTCTAAGGTTCTATGCCTGACCTATGGCCTATGTATGATTTTACTAAGGTAGTAGACTGGTCGTTCCTTCCCATCAATCTCCTGTGCTAACAGAGTTCTGGCGGACCTTATGGTGGACGTGAGGTATAGCTGCAATGGTATTCGTGCCTTTGGAGGAATCATGGTCTATGGACAAATGAGCAGGTTCTTCATCATGGTGAGAGACTCCTGGTGAACTTACACCCACTTGAACTTTGTGTTCTTTCGTAAAATCTACACTAATGGGTGTGTTATTTCGGCCAATCTAGGCACAAAACTCCTAAGGTAGGAAACTTTGCCGAGGAAACTCTTGAGCTCCTTCGTCGTTCTCGGACTTGGCATCTCTAAGATTGCTCGCTGTTTGTCTTGTTCCATCTGTACTCCTTAACGATCTACCACAAAGCCCAAGAACTTTCAATTGGTTACCCCGAAGATGCATTTCAGTGGGTTTATCTTCAGTTTATACTTCCTACACCTGACAAATACTTTCCTCATATCACTCAGGTAGGACCCCTTCTTCTTCGATTTGATGACCAAATCATCCACATAAAACTGCACAAATTTGTGAAAGAAGTCATGGAAAATCTCCATCATTGTTCTTTGGTAAGTGGCCCTAGTATTTTTGAGTCCAAACGGCATTACCTTGTACATGAAGTTACCTAACGGGGTTTTAAATGTTGTCTTCTCTGCGTCTATGGGGTCCATCTTGATCTGGTTGTACCCTACATACCCATCCATGAAGCTATACATCTCATGTCCATCCATTAAATCTATCAAGTTATCAATGGAGGGTAGATGGAACTCATCTTTGGGATAAGATCTATTCAAGTTTCTGAAATCCACGCAGATCCTTATCTTTCTTACCCGCTGGGACAATGTTGGATAGCCAAAGTGGGTGATGTATCGGTTTAATGAAGCCTGCTACCAGCAGACATTAGACATCTTCTTTAATCCTCAAGTCCAACTCAGGCTTGTAAGTCCTCATTGCTTGCTTGACCGGAATGGCTGATGGCATCACATTTAATTTATGGCAGCTTACTTCTTCATCTAGCAGCTCTATCTCCATGTAGTTCCATACAAAAACGTCTATAAACTCATTTATTATCTCAATCAAAGCCTTTAATTTCTCCATATAGAGATCCTTCAAGAGGAAAGCGTGCCTTAGTTCCTCCCTTTCTTTTGATAAGTTTAGATGCTCCAATTCTCGTGCTCGTGGCTTCGGTTTGTTCGCCATGTAGTATGGTTCTTCGTCAACATCATCCATAAACTCCTGTACGTTATAATTATCTATCACTATACATTGTCTCTGTTGATCCACTAAAAAACACTTGTATATCGGGTCAGCCTCCTCGTCAGTATTTTCCATGCCTCTTTCGGCTTCCCTTCACACCATCATAGGCGATAAACCACATTCCCTTCCTTAATAACAATCTTCTTACATTGTTTGCTAGCCATTGCAACTGCCTTTCTTTTCTTCTCGCTCGAAGCCTCTTCCCTTCTTCCTTTAGAAAATCGACTAAGCACACTTTTTAGTGTGACCTCATATTCCATCGGGTCCAGTCTAGGATGCATCGTGTCTTTTAGCTGATTCGATATTTTCTCAGTTCGAGGGACCACTTAGTGGGCTTCTTTCACTACTCCTCTTTCGCTTGCAATTTTCTTATTTTGTCCGTTCACATGTCCCATCTTTTCTCTGATCGAGGGAACCCAGGCCCCCTCCATTCTTCTCGTTAGGACTCTCACGTCATCCTCTAACTCTTTATAAAATGTTGCATCCACTGGGTGAGCTTCTTTGACAGTGAAGGTCCTTTTTCATAGCTCGTATAGTGATCTTAATTCCTTTAATATTTTCCTTAGCACATTGGTGATACGTCGAGGGAACTATTATCTGGTTATGCATCCACACTCTTCCTATCAACAAATGGTAGGAAGTTTTACTCGCTGTCACATGGAACTTGATGTGAGAACTCAGATTTTCCATTACAATCCCAACATTCACATAAACAATAGATTTGGAAGACTTGTTATCATAACCTGAAATCGCCAAATGTATGGGGACCAATCTTTCTTCTGGGATGTTAGCTGCATGGAAAGAGCTGATTGGAATGATGTTTATGGATGCTCCCCCATCCATAAGATCCCTTGTGAAGCTAACCCTATTGATGCTGGTAGTTATATATAACGGTCGATTGTGCGGAAATCTCACACTCCTATCGACATCGCTGAACATTATTTCTGATAGACATTTATTCATCAGCCTGGACATGGGTCCCTTCCATCTTAGTGAAGGTACTGCATTCTTCCTCGCAATATCCAGGATTGCTTGGGTTATCTCCAACCTACTTTCTTTTGGCATTCCCACGTGGTCGAAGAACCAGGCGAACTTTGGGGATCATGAAACTGTGAAGTACTCTAAGATATGGTATGTTTCCTCACCTTTAACGTTATATATATCCTCCATAACTCTAGCACTTACTTCGTCGTAGGCTAAAACCACATTAGCTATTCCTCTTGTACAGTCCTCCAGAACTTCCTTGAACTCCCCTTGTTTCGTCGTCAGCTCCCTCTCTTCTCTTTTACCTCATCGTCATAGGCCACTACTAGATTGGCCCCAGGTACTGGGAGTGGGTTGTGATTAACATTTTGCGGATGGATTTGTAATGTTCCTGCCTTTACATATTCATCAATAATTTTCCTCAGTGTAAATAAACTTACCATTGGATGTTGAATCTTCCGATGGATCTGGCAATACTTGGGATCTGCTCTATTTGTCATGTCTGGTTCCCCGATGGGGACGCCCTTCGATTCATACACCATTCCTCCTTGAACCATGGCATTATAATATATAGTATCCTCCTCTACTGTACAAGTTAACGATAGTGGGTCCTCCCTATCTTTCCTAAAATTTCTCTTGTTATCCTTCCTCGACTATTTTCTTCCTTCATTTCCATCAATGTATCCTACCCGTAGGGGATGTTCACGAGCTAAAATGGGTTCCCTTGGCTCCCTGAACATCATTAATACCACAACGGGGTTTGAACGAACTACTAATGCTATGTTCCTTGCATTAATCAGGTGAGAGACGTACTCTGGGAGCAAACCCTCAGCACATAGTTGTAACAGTTTGGACTCTTTATCTTCTTCCCTCACTGATAAGAGTGCGCGTGCATTCAAATAGAGATATTATTTAATTAAACACAGTTTTTATCAATTAAGTCCTAAACATGCATCTAGGTGTGTTTGAATAAGATGATAAACATGCAAGAACATTCAAACACACACACATGTGAGGAAAAATCTCCCAAAGGGGGAAAACCTTTTATTTTCACTATAATTTTGTAAAATACAATCACAGGGATTAAAATGAAAATACAGTGACACATAAATATCCGTGGGTGTCGTTTCGGTAGTCGGCGACTGGAACTTTCCCTTTCCAAGAGGGCAGCAATGAAGAAGAATGACGGTCTTCTCCACAAGAGTATGAACAAACACAAGGTTGTGTTCTTGGGTTGCAAACTGATTGACAAAGGTTTGGAAAAGTTGTGTGAATCAAAACATGAGTCTTGGTACTAAAAAAGGTGAAGACTAGAGTAATTAGGACTCTTAAATTTTTCTATGAAAGTCTTACAAAATAGCTCCCCCCAAGTTGCTTTTTATAGGAAAACAAATGAAGAGTTTCACGAAATAAAAACACTGCCAGCGTATAGGGACCTCAAACCGGTTCGAGTACACTGCAAACCGGTTTGGGAACACTTCGAACCTATTCACCCCCAGCACCGGTTCGGCCCTCGGTTCGGGAAAAATCACGGGTCAAAGGGCTTTAAACACTTAGCAAAATTCCAAGGTTTTTTCTTGGAATTATCTCCATTTTCAATGGGCCATAACTTGTTCACCGTAGCTCGGATTGAGGTGTCGTTTCTTCCAGTATATTTGTTGTGGAGAGATCTTCAACTTTTTAGTTGACCGGTCCTCCAAACAATGGATGTAAAATTACCAAATTTCCCTTTAACTTCCCTATCGTGCCTTATTTCACTGTTTTGACTTCTCTTGCGTACCACTTGCATTACGAGCCTAAAATCATGGAACGTGAAGTCGTTGAGGCAGATGAGGGACATAAGTTGGAGATAATTAATACTTGATTCCCAGAATTTGGATTGAGGACATTGTGTGGGATCATGTAGAGACGTGCCAAATGTAACGGCGTACGACATATACAAATGTACGATAACGGACATGAGAAATATGTCCTTACAAATCTCCCCCTATGTCTATGCTGGTACAAACATAAAAAATACGAATTATCAAATAAAAAATTTGCCTATACAAATCTACCCTTCCATGAACCCAAAATTGGAAAGATGCAAATGAATAAGTCTTCATCGTTTGATCATCTTCAAATCTTTAAAATTTTCAAAGCTTTTCTCATGAGGGTGTGCAATTCAGTGATCATAAATGTAGTACCTACACACATGAGAAAAAGAAAATACCACGTGACATATCGAGTTTGAAATGAGCTAAACATAGATACCAATTTAAAATAACTCCCCCATAATATGATAATTCTTTCTCCCCCTTTTATGATGTCTCCAAATAGACAGATATGAGAAGCAGAAATAGATGCACATGGAGAATGTCACAAGGTAATAAACTGTCTTTTTTTGAATTTTTCAAAATTTTTCACACAAAATATATAAACAAAGGAACACACCATGAACGAACACAAAAACAACCAAGTCGATGATAGCAGAAATGAAGGGGTGTGATCAAATTCGATAGGAAAATCAATGCATACAAACATGACATATGTGCACGATGAATATCGGATACTCCTAACGAATGAACTCAAAATCTTCCTTTGGTGTAAAAAAATGGAAATATGAGACATTGACTCAATCAAATTATCAAATCAAATCTCAAAGTGATTTCCACACCAATAACGTCCAAAATGATTTAATGCTTTTTCAGAACTTTCAAGGAAGTGCAAACCCGTTTGAAATATTCAACCAAACTCCCTTGAATATAAATGTTGAATAGAGGCTTTCTAAATTCTCAAACTTTGGAGAATTGATGATGAAACCTAATGGCCCATATTTGGCATGTATTACTTTTTATTGCCTTTAAATTTTTTTGGGCTCTTTTAACCTTTTTAGCCCCGGATAATAAAATTCATTAATTTTTTAGGTCCTTTTTAATGGTGGCTTAGAATCACAAAGGCTAAATGAACCTTTCGCAGCCCTTCCCCATTTTCAAATAAACACACAGTCTCACTAAAATGGTTTTTACATGCATTCTAATCTTGTCAAGTTTTGACGCATATTGTTCGTTGTATAGACATAATTGAGGTGGAAACACTCAAGCCAATATGTGACAGATAAGTACAATAATCAAATAAAACCTTGCATGTGTGCAATAAAGGAGATAAGGAGCCAAACATGTAGAAAGATATTACTAATCATATCTCAAAGACTCCATACAATGTAAAGCACATGGATGTAATGATGTAGCGTCTCAAATCACTATCAAATAGTCAAGTGGATAAATGCTAATGGAATTTGTGACTCGGCTATCTTAAATGCTCTTCCATAAAAGGGGTAAACAAAATACAAAAATATTTTTGTGCTTTTCTAAAGTTTTTATAAAAATAAAATCTTTTGGGATTTTAAAAAAAAAATATATAAAAAGCAAAAATTAGAATACAAATGATACAAACTAGCAATAGGAATCATATGATATGATCAAGACAATGCATCCTATCCTAGGTAAAGACCATACATCAATCAACTGTGCAAATTCCTAAAGACTTCCTAAGACTCTGGAATCTAAGGGCATCTAAAGGTTTCGTGAAAATATCGGCTAATTGATGGTCGATGGGTATGAAACTCAGGGATACGACATTCTCTTCAACTAACTGAGGTATAAAGTGCTCGCGTATCCTGATGTGCTTTGTGAGAGAATGCTGGAATGGATTGCAGGATATGTGTATCGCGCTCGTGTTATCACAGGAAATGGTCATGGTGTCTTGTGAAATCCCATAATCCTCCAGCATCTGCTTCATCCACAAGAGTTGCGTGCAATAACTCCCGACGCCGATGTACGCAGCCTCCGTAGTGGACAAAGATATGAAGTTTTGCTTCTTGCTCAACCAGGGGACAAGAGCAGAACCAAATTAGAAACACCCACCAGAATTTCTCTTACAACCATCTACGTCCCCGGACCAATCGTCATCCGAATAGGCGGACAAACGGTCATTGGTATCAAAGGAATACCTAAGACCATATGAGAGACTCCCACTCACGTATTTGATAATACATTTTAGAGAGAGTAAGTGTGACTCCTTTGGGGACGCCTAATATCGCGCACATACTCCAACACTAAAGGCTAAATCGGGATGACTGATAGTCAAGTAGAGAAGACTACCTATCATACTCCGATACAAGGTTTGCTCTACGTCCTTGCCTGAAGTGTGCTTACTAAGCTTGATAGAAGTACTGATAGATGTACGTGCATGCTTAGCGGAGTCTGAACCAAATTTCTTCACTAGGTATCTAGCATAAATGGATTGGGAGATGAATATCCCATCCTCTACCTGACGAACCTGGAGACCAAGGAAGAAACTAAGATCACCTACCATGCTCATCTCAAACTCACTTTTCATCTCTTCCTCAAAGTGGTGAGCATGTGGATCCAAAGACTATGTCGTCCACATAGACCTGGGCAACCAAAATAGCACCGTCATCTCTCCTGACGAACAATGTCATATCAAATCCTCCTCTCTTGAAGCCACGGTCTAAGAGATAGGATGTAAGCCTTTCGTACCAAGCATGAGGTGCTTGCTTCAAACCATACAAGGCTTTCCTCAGATAATAGACGTGCTTCGGGTGTTTGGGTCTTCAAACCCTTTTGGTTGTTCCACATAAACCTCCTCCTGTAGAATGCCATTCAGGAAGTCACTCTTGACATCCATCTGATATAACTTAAAGTGCAGATGACATGCGATGGCGAGTAGTAAGCGGGCGGACTCAAGCCTCGCAACAGGAGCAAATATCTCCCCAAATTCTACACCTTCTATCTGTGTGTAGCCTTGAGCGACCAACCTAGCCTTGTTTCTGATTATGGTACCATTTTCATCCATTTTATTCTTGAATATCCACTTGGTACCTATCACATTAGTCTCACCAGGTCGGGGGACTAGTTCCAAGACATTGTTCTTTTTAAACTGAAGCAACTCATCCTGCATAGTAGATATCCAGTGTTCATCCTTGAGTGCTTCTTTGTGATTCTTGGGATCGACTTTGGACGTGTAGCAAAAGTGGCTGACAACGTTCTCTAGTTGAGCATGAGTCTTGACCCCAAGAGTGGGATCGCCTACAATAGAGGCTGGGTCATGATTCTTACGAACCCAAGCAGGTGTGTTCCCTAACACAGGAGTAGGGTCCACAGAGTGTGGGTGAGGGACAAGTAAATCACTGCCAGAAAAGTCCTCATCTTCACACTGAAGGTTAGGATCAATAACCGTCGAAGGTTCGTCATCTTTCACGGTGATGTTTATTGATTCCATAACCTTAGAGATCTTCAGGTTAAAAACTAGGTATGCTCTACTATTTGATGAATATCCTACCAAGATTACCTCGTCGCTCTGGGAGTCAAACTTTCCTAATTGCTCTCGATCCGTAGGATGTTGCATTTACTCCCAAAAATACGGAAATATCCATGGTTGGGTTTCTTGTCGGTCCACAATTCATAAGGTGTCTTAAGTGTGTGTGGACGTAAGTAAACCCTATTCACCGTGTGACATGCAGTAGACACTGCCTCTGCCCAAAATCTCCTAGACACGCTACGACTTAGAAGCATAGATCTAGCCATTTCTTGGATCGTCCTATTCTTTCTCTCAATAATCCCATTTGGTTGAGGAGTCTTTACAGTAGAAAACTCATGTTTGATCCCAAGGCTATCACAGTAAAGATCAACCTTCACTTTCTTAAATTATGTGTCGTTGTCACTACGAATCCTATTAATAGTGACTTCGTGTTGATTTTGTAGGACACGACACTTGGTCGTTAAAAACTCTACAACTTTGGATTTCTCCCTCAGAAAACCTACAATCGAGTATCTGGAGAAATCGTCTACCATCACGAGGATATACCTCTTACCACCCAAACTCTTAGTACGAGTAGGACCCATAAGATCCATGTGAATCGGCTCAAGTACTCGGGAGGTGGTAATGGAATGAAACTTCCTATGGGGGCTCCGAATTTTATTTCCCAACTGACAGGGTCCACAAACTGTGGAAGTTGACTTTCCAAGTGATGGTAAGCCACGTACTAGGTCCTTTTTGGCTAAACGAGTCAAATCTCTAACATTCACGTGACCTAGACGTTGGCACAGTCCCATAGCAATTATCCTTGGCACTATTGCAGACAAGTGAGGAAGTGGGCACAGTCCCATAGCAATTATCCTTGGTCCTCACCCCTTGCAGTAAAAGTTTACCGTCTTGATTGTAGACATTGCATGCATCCCGGTCAAACTTTACTTCAAAGTCAGTGTCGCACAACTGGCTAATGCTGAGAAGGTTTGTTTTCAAACCTTTGACGTACAAAACATTCTCTAGCTTAAGAAACCCTGGTAACTCTACAGTACCTCGTCCTACAATGCTAGACTTGCTCTCATCTCCAAAGGTGACTCAACCTTTCTTATACTCCTCTAGGTAGGTAAAAAATGAGACATCACCTCTCATATGTCTGGAGCACCCACTATCAAAATACCACTGTGAGGTATTATGTGCTTTGAGAGCAAAATGAACAACAAAGGATTTCTTATCTTTATTAGGCACCCAAGTAGTGGTAACCTTTTGTTTACCCTTGTTGTTGTTGGTTTTAGCCGGGATGTGAGAAGCATTCACTAACGGCAAAGACATCCGTCGAAATTCCTCCATCAAACTCTATGATGTGGCAGCAAAAAACTCAACACGCTCTCTTAGACTACCAAACTCATCAGTATGACATGGTGGAGTAGTAGTACGTCGTGTTCGATCCACACTATAGAAAAACTCCCTCAGGTGGCCTTTTCTTTTGCAATATGTACAAAAGAAAACAGTCTTAGGCGGACCTTGGTTTGCTTTTCTTGGTTGAACTCTCCTTCGTGGTTTTTGACGATGGCCATAAGGAGTTGTAGTAAACTCGGGAAGTGGTCCAGGTGAAATTTGGGACGTGGAGGCACCATCATAACCTATTCCCTTCCTATCACCAAAACTTAAAGCGGGGCCGAGGAGCATCTTTACCATGTTCCCAAATCTGTCCTCGATTTGTACCTTGACTTCCCGTGCTCTCTCAAGATCATGAGTAAGTTGGGCTATAAGAGCTTCAAGTTTCTTCCGAGTCTCCACGGAGGAATGGAGCTCACTCGTAAGATTAGCCACTTATTTAGTCAAGTCCCCTCTCTCTTTCTCAAAACAACTCTCTCTCTCTCTCTCTAAACAAACTCTCTTTCTCAAAATAACTCTTTCTCTCTCTAAACAAACTCTCTTTCTCAACACAGGCAGACTCTCTCTGTCTTAAGGTAGTGCAGTTGGAGGACTCTCTCTCTATCGCTTTTCTTAAGTCTTCCTCTAAAGCGGTGATCCTAAGAACTAACGCTTTTTAGTTTTAAAAGACTCTGAATATAGCTCGGTGTAGGTGCGTTGAAGATCACTCTCGCTCTCACTTGTGTCATCCTCCCCCTCACTCACATCGATCTCACTGTCGAGGTGTCCCTGTGATGCAGCATCCTCATCGTCTTGAGGAATACTAGAAGTGCCCACATGACTAGACATGAATGCGGTCAAGTTACAATCATGCGGTGACTCGTCTCCAGAATCCACCGACTCGACCTCACTGTCATCACTAAGGGTAGGATTAAGGATAACTTTGCCCTTTTCTCTGTTCAACCAAGTAGCACACTCAAAATCTCTATGACCCCTACCGTCACACTCAAAGCATCTCTCACTTTCTTTCTTAAGAGGATCTTTAAAAACTTTTTCATTTTTCTTTTCAAACTTATTTTTCTCAAACTTCTTTTTATCTTTAAAATTACCAGTTTTCTTGAATTTGAGAATTCTTTTGAAATTTTTAGCAAAAAGGACCAAATCATCTAAGTCAAAATCACACTCAGAATCTGACGTATCTGTCTCTCTTTTTCTAGATGACTCTCCCCTCTTTCTTGCTGACCCCTTACTCTTTCTATCATGGGCATTAAGTGCAATTCCCTTATCTTTAGGCTTAGCAGTTTTAGAAAACATATCAATTTCATATGTTTGCATGTCTCCTACAAGTTCCTCTAATTTTAGCGTATTTAAATTACCCATATAATTTAGCACAATGACTTTAGGGATAAAATGCTTAGGAAGAGAACGAATAATCTTTTTAATAACTCTAGCATTAGGAATTTGTTCACCAAGATTAAAGCTAGTATTAACAATATCAGATAGCCTAGCATAAAAATCATCAAAACATTCAGTTTCATGCATGGTGATGGTTTCAAATTGAGTTGTTAAATTTTGCAGTTTAGACTCTTTCACAACATTAGTTCCTTCATGGGTGAGTTGCAAAACATCCCATGCCTCTTTTGACGTGGTGCACGTCATTATGCGTTTGAACTCATCAGGTGTGACAGATCCAGAAATATCACTTAAACCCTTAGAATTAAAAGATGACCATTTAAATTCTTATTCAGTCCATGTAGTAATAACATGTTTTAAATTGGTTAGGATTTCAAGAGTGACAGAGGGAGGTGTCCACCCTCTTTCAACCAAAATCCATACACGTTCATCAATGGATTTTAATGCAGATCTCATGCGGGCTTTCCAGTGTGCATAGTTTGTCCCGTAAAAAACTGGCATTTTATTATATAATTTCTCCATTATGAACACACTCGTTTTCAAAAAATCAATTTTTCTGAAAATTGATATCTTAGAAAAATTTTGTGGAAAATTACACGGTAAAGTTGAGTAATTGGCTCTGATACCAATTGGAGAAGAGTGCGCGTGCATTCAAATCGAGATATTTTTTTAATTAAACATAGTTTTTATCAATTAAGTCCTAAACATGCATCTAGGTGTGATTGAATAAGATAATAAACATGCAAGAACATTCAAACACACACATGTGAGGAAAAATCCTCCAAAGGGGCAAAACCTTTTATTTTCACTATAATTTTGTAAAATACAATCACATGGATTACAATGAAAATACAGTGACACAGAAATACCCGCGGGTTCCGGTTCTGTAGTCGGCGGCTGGAACTTTCCCTTTCCAGGAGGGCAGCAATGAAGAAGGATGGTCTTCTCCACAAGAGTATGAACAAACAAAAGGTTGTGTTATTGGGTTGCAAACTGATTGAAAAAGGTTTGGCAAAGTTGTGTGAATCAAAACATGAGTCTTGGGACTCAAAAAGGTGAAGACTAGCGTAATTAGGACTCTTAAATTCGTCTATGGAAGTCTTGCAAAACTGCTCCCCCGAAGTTGTTTTTTATAGGAAAACAAATGAAGAGTTCCACGAAATAAAAACACTGCCAGCGTACAGGGACCTCGAACTAGTTTGGGTACCCTAGAAACCGGTTCTCTCCCAGCACCGGTTCGGCCCTCGGTTCGGGAAAAATCGCTGGCCAAGGGACTTTAAACACTTAGCAAAATTCCAAGGTTTTTTCTTGGAATTATCTCCATTTTCAACAGGCCATTACTTTTTCACCGTAGCTCGGATTGAGGTGCCGTTTCTTCCAGTATCTTTGTTACGGAGAGATCTTTAAATTTTCAATTGCTTGGTCCTATGAATGATGGATGTAAAATTACAAAATTGCACTTTAACTTCCCTATTGTGACTTATTTCATTATTTTGACTTCTCTTTCGTACCACTTGCATTACGAGCCTAAAATCATGGAATGTGAAGTCGTTGAGGCAGATGAGGGTCACAAGTTAGAGATAATGAATACTTGATTCCCAAAATTCGAATTGAGGTCGTCGTGTGAGATCGTATAGAGACGTGCCAAATGTAACGGCGTACGACATATACAAATGTATGATAATGGACATGAGAAATATGTCCTTACACTCACATCAAGGGACCTCTCCCTGAATCTTCGAAAATAAGCCACCACATCCTCTCTCGGCCGTTTCTTCTCCCTACCCAACTGTGTTAATGTAAACTTGTCTTCTGCCAAAAAAAACTTCTAGACAAATAAAACATGCATGTACTCCCACATTGAAACACTCTTTGGCGCCAAATGAGAGTACCACGTATAATATTTGTCGGTTAATGACTTTGAGAACTCCCTTAACCTGAGCTTCTTATTATTGCAGTGAGCCCCCAGATGTTCGATGAAACGTTTGATGTGATCTTTCGGGTTCCCCCTTTTCTTGTGTACTTTTTGAAGATAGGAGGAATATAATCTTTTGGGTAAGGCTTATCGTTATATTCCTGAGGGTAAGTCATCTGAAAGTCATCATAAACCGAACCTACCTCGCGAGAAGATTGCGAGGAAGCTTGCATGAATTTTAGCATCTCTTTTCCTATCTCCTCCATAGCCTCTAGCGTTGAACGAACGACTATAGGGACCATAGGTGGGATACCTGTTGCACCTAGAGTAACCACCATAGTTGGAACACTTATTACACCCAGGGTTTCCACTGTTCGAATCGTAATAAGGGGTATGCTTGCTGGGGCAATTCCAGCTAGAACTGCGCTTGGTGGGGCCATTGAGGCTACTCCTGGCATTACGAAGGAGTTTGTTTCAAATCCCCCCAGCCACTTGAGCTGGTCCCAACCCGTCGCTTGTGGAAGCTTGCGTCACCCCTGGAATGCCTATTACTATTTGAACTGGAGGTATCTCTACTCGAGGAGATCCATCCCTAGTAGCCTCCAGCTCTCTCGTCACTTATTTTTCATTGCATTGAATATGATCGAAGTTAAGTCTTCGATTAACATTATCGTGTGTCATACTCTTTGCTTAGAATAATACCTCCCCAGTAGAGTCGCCAAATGTAAGAGGGTAGTTTAGTTAGATGGAGGCGTAACCCCTTTTGAGTATAGTAATGATAAGTTAATCAACAGCAGTATTGATTAATTACAGGACATACAATCATAACTTAGTGAAGATAAACTCAGTTTGAACTGACAAACCACTCGTGTATAACTCAGAAAACAATAATGAACTTAGAAGCAATTCATTTAGAGGGAGAGAGAGGTAAGCACCCTAGATACACCTTGGCAGGTAGCCAAACATGCCAACCCTCAAAGGTATCTAATCAAATATTAAAAGCTTCGTAATAAATGATAATGGTGGGCGAGTAAAAGCTCTAGTTTGGAAATAACTTCTTTCTTGACAATAATCTGTCTCTCTAGCCAAAAATCTCTAGAAAAGAACTCCCCCTTCTTAAAAGTGGTTGAGGCCAATAAATAACCCCCTCACACTACTCCCGAGATGGCTTAATCAATATTAACTGTAACGAAATCCCTTATACCTTATGTAACAAACATTAAATACCTGATGGACTAGTCAGTGATTCATACCAAATATTGCATATTTTTACCCTCGAACCTACACATTTTAGTCCCCTCGGGTGCCTTAATCTCTATATTTATGCCTGTTAACCAGACAACCTCAGTTTTATATTTTTAACAAGTTATATGAGGTATAATTGGGCTTTTGTAGGTATTTAGGTACCAAGTATGGAGTTCGGACTCATTCCAGATAAGTTTCGTACGCAATCGAATGTTCAAGGGCAATTCGGTCAATTCATAATTTGAGCACTAGCCCGACATCCTCATAAAAGTTTTATCCCTCTGCGTGAGCTTCGGATGGCCACAAACGGTGCACAAATACGATCCCTAACGAAGAAGTTGTGGCGATTTTAGCGAAAGAGAATTCCAAATGAGACAAAATAGGAGGCAGCTTGGATCAGACCTGCTTGATCGATCGATCGATCAAAGGGATCAATCGATCGATCCCTCAATTTTCATTCTTTGAAGAATACAGTGTGCTCATGATCGATCGATAGATCCCCTCTTTCCAGCGATTTTTTTTCCTTTCCTTTTGTTTTCTTTTCCATTTTCTTCTCTATTTTTATTCCACTTATTATATAAACCATTTTTGTTGTAAATATCAGAGGTATTAGATTTTAGGTTAGAATATCTCAGGGTTTGGGTGGTTTATAGAGTTATTCTTCATTTCTTCTTGGTTTGACACCCATTTGGGTTTGTAAGTTGACTATTGATCTTCCCTCTCCATTAATATAGTTGTATTTCATTATTTTCTTGCTTTCTAGTTAAATTACATGCTTTGTTGATTAGGTTTACTAACTTTCTTTACTTGCTTTGTAGTGTAGTTTTATTGCGTTTATTTACCCCTTTTATTTACCCCGTTTTTATCATGCCTTCTAGCTAAGTTAATCTAGGTTGTGTCAGATTGAACTCACCTCGGCTTGACATGTTGCTTTGCTTTAGTGATGGTGTTTACGGGTCTATTTCGAGTGTGTTGTCCTAGTTATTATGCCTAGGAGATTTGACGGGGTATATCATGTATGCTCCATTCTTACGACCTTGCGTGTATAATTTCTGGGGTATTTGCTGATGCCAAAATCTTATTAGGCTTTTATGCGAATTTAGGGGTGTGGCAACTCTTGATTTAATTAACTGTCGAAACGAGACGCATTCGTAATAACTCATCGACCCATGTAACCATTTTATACTAATTAACTCACTTGAGGGATATTCGACGCAACCTATAGTTTTTACTTGCTTTATTAGTGTAGCTTTATTGTTAATCTAGTTTAAATACTTGCCTAGATTAATCATTCCCTTTTTTGTGTATAATCACATTTTCCCCTTTATTGAGAAGAATTAAACCAAATAATATTCTAGCAACTAGTCTCTGTGGATTTTTGATACCCGACATACCGCTATACTTGTATCGCAAGTGCAGTCATAGTTTAGGTTTTTATATAGAGCAGGTGATCCGAATTCAAAATGACTAGCGCGTAGGTGACTCTGCGCCGCGGCAAAAACCTATTTATCAAATGGCGCCATTGTTGGGGATGAGTTTGTTTTAGAATTTATTTGGTTTAGTATTTCGTAGTATTTTCTTTCTATTTGTATTATTTGCCTAACATTTTTGTAGGACTTCTACATTTGAGCGCCAAGAGATGCTTGAATTTTCTCGCACACATCTTCTTTGTGGAATTCACCACTCCGAGCCATTTATGGGATTTTGGTAATCATTATTATAATTCTCAAAATGCCCGTAATTCTATGACTTTTGGTCAATACTTAGAGCCCCAAAAAATTACAAATTCACAAATGACTTTGGGCTAGTATAATGAAAGTCAAAACTTGGGTTATTGGAATTTTGATGATGATGATAATGATTTTGGGCCTCTAGTTCCTTATAATAGGAATTTTGAAATGAATTGCAATAGTTTTCAGAATTCCTATAATAATAAGTTTAAGTTCGATGGTAATTTTTAAAGTTTGCATTTTCAAGAATCCGCACATCAACTTATGACATTCGGTGAGGGATTGCGTATGCTTGAGAATGAGAAAATTGAAAGTCATTATCGACAAGAAAATCGTTGTTGGGAAGATGACTTGGATTTATTATTTGAATTCGATGATGATTTTTCTTCCGAGATTTTTGAGGTCGAAGAATGTTTTGAACCAAATGAGGTTTTTGTGCCTACTTTGGAACAAACCAGTATTGACTTGGCCCATTGCACAATAGATATTGAAAGTGAGGATGAAATGGATGAAATGGATGTAATATCTATTTGCAATGAAATGATTTCTTCTTTGGATCCCAAAGAAGAACATTTCATTGAAAATGATCTTATTTCCCTCGAAACTCAATATTCAAGCGATGATGATTCATCTCTAGAGTTTGAATTTCTTTCCTCCCTATTTTCATTCTCTGTTATCACACCGTCACAAGTATCCGATGATTCAGTTTCAAACTTTAATGTTTTAAACCTTTTCGTTAATGAGGAGTACTTGCTCGAGTCGCCTTCCATGATCGCATCTTTGCCTTTGTGTGCGCCACCTCCCATTCCAACTTCAAAATCCTTGGGAGGATATTCTGCTTTTCTCAGTCCCCACATGTTTTTGTCACCCGTTCAATCCAAATCCTCCATCGTCCCTCCAAAACTTTTAATTGACGATGGTTCATTTCTTCCACCTTACACATGCCTTCTGTTGTTCAAACAGAATTCATATTTTTTGAAAGGCATGTTTGAGAGTGAGGGTACACCAGTCACCCTCCAAAGTCAAATCATTTTTTATGGTGGACCTTAAGCTAATTAGACTTATAGTGTACAGTTAGTGTGAAGCCTAAATAGTAGGTTGTATATAGTTAGCTTTTTATTCTTTCCTTCTTCTTATTTTTTCTTTCCTTTTTAATTTAGTCTAGTGTAATTAGTTAACTTTTTGTTATTTGTTTTTGCTATGATCGATACTAACTTGTTTTGTAGATTCTTTGGACTTGTTCTTATGGGGATCACTCCAATTTTGGGTAATATCGCTATTTTTCTCTCTTTAACTTGGTTCTTAATTCACATTGAGGGCAATGTCAGGTTTTAAGTTAGGGGGTGTGGGATATTCTATCCATTTCTTTATTTAGTTCCTGTTTTTTCTCACATGTTGGTTACTTAGTATACTTTTTTTAGAAAAATTGAAAAATTTCAAAAAGATTTTCTTTCTTTTTTCTCCTTTATAGGGCATTTTACCTTTGTTTTCGATGATAAATTTCAATAATTGTCTGATCCAATAGACAACTCAACGATGCATGTTCTCAAATTTAGAAGTTATTAGACTTTAGTCCTCTATTATTGATATTATGAATAACTTTAGGAATTATACTTTAATCCCATGAGCACATGCACTTTTCTTGCTTTATTGATTTGGTTTAAGATTTTTATAACTCGGTAATCGTTTGTTGCATTGTATATACTTACACCAAGTAAGCTTTGTTCCTTTTGTCGTTTGTGAGTGTATACACTATTCTTTCCTCTTTGAAAACGTTGAATTCGTCGGTAATCTCTCTATTCTTTCATTGTTCGTTCATTAATTGAGTTTATATCTTGAAATGTTTTACTTGAGTATGATTTTCATATATTGTTTTGACTCGAGAATGAGCAAACTTTTTGAAATGATCATAGGTCATCTTTGTTATATCACCCATATTAGCCTTGACCTCACCTTATATGTTTTCCCTCGTCAACCCCTTTGAGCCTTAATATAGCCCTTTGTTTCATAACCCAAATCCCATAACCAAAACCACATTGGAGTTTTAAAACCATACTTATACACCTTCCATACCTTTGTTTGGAATGTTACTTGGGATTGAATGATGTTCTTGTTATGTGGTTGCAATTTAGGCATATGAGAGTGAGAAAAGTAAAGAAAAGAAAGAAGTGAAAAAGAGATGAAAAAGAGAAAGAAAAAAGCAAAAGAAAAGAAAAGGAAAAAAAATGAGAAAAAAATTTAAAAAAAATAAAGAGAAATTTGTGTATGTTTAATAGTGTTCAATAAGATTTTATTACTCTCCCTATGTGTATATATAATTCTTTATTTGGAACTTGTTTTCCATTTTTGATATTGCCCGCATTTTTCATTATCTCGAGTTTTCATCCCCCAACACTTTGAATCCGTACATACATATCCTTCGTTTTGTACCTAGCCTAGCCTACATTATAACCCTATACAAGTCCTATGTGATCTTACGGTGGATTTAATTTAAAAGTTGAAATAGTTTTGATAATCGGTGAAAAGGCATTTCGCCTCTTTTAATGAGTGGTATCTTTCATTGAGATTACATTTTTTCATTTTATATATAACGTTCTTCATTTGTGACATGTGTGCGGCCTAGTTTCCAATTACATTTACTCTTTATGCCCGCATGTACCGTGTGTTACCTCCTTGTTTCGAGTCAATTCACTTGATGATTGTAATGCCCGTGAGGATTGAATATATGCTTGCTTTAATGTTTATCCGATTTATATAAGTTTTTGCCAAATCACACTTTTCTTGTGCTCGCTCCCCTCCCACATTTTAAGGTTTCAGTTCTATGAGGTGTATTCTATAATGTCAATGATTTGGACTTTTGTGTGAATGCATTCACTTTGCTAATAATGAGAATGAAATCTTTTTCGTTGTTGTTGGGCTTGTTACATGTTGGTTTGGGTATATTTTGAGGAAACCATACGATGTTTGTGGGTATCATCCCTGAAAACCCTCACGATATGACACTCATCCACTAGGGTAACCTAGGGGTTTAACGGCTTATTGCATATGCTAAATGCAATCGAATCGCCAGCGAAAGTGGCCTTATGCTTTTATACATTATTTTTGTACTTGTATCCTCCTTTTGGTTTTCTTGTAGTTCTTGTGGCATCCTATTTCATTTCTAGGGACTAGCAATGTGTAAGTTAGGGGGTGTGATTCATACCGAATATTGCATATTTCTACCCTCGAACCTACACATTTTAGTCCCATCGGGTGCCTTAATCTCTATATTTATGTCCGTTAAACCAGACAACCTCTGTTTTATATTTTTAACATGCTATATGAGGTATAATTGGGCTTTTGAAGGTATTTAGGTGCCAAGTATGGAGTTTGGACGCATTTCGGCTAAGTTTCGTACGCAATCTCATGTTCAAGGGCAATTCGATCAATTCACAGTTTGGGTACCTGGCTCGACATCTTCACGGAAGTTGTAGCTCTCTGTGCGAGCTTCGTGTGTCAGTGAACGGTGCACGAATCCGAGCCATAACGAAGAAGTTACAGATATTTTAGCGGAAGAGAATTCTAAATGAGCCAAAACAGGAGGCGACTTGGATCAGACCTGCTTGATCGATCGATCGATCCTTCAATTTTAATTCATCTAAGAATGTCGTGGGATCATTTTTGTTCGATCAATCAAAGGTATCGATCGATGGATCCCCTGTTTCCAGCGATATTTTAGCCTTTTCTTTTCTTTTCTTTTCCCTTTTCTTTTCTATTTTTATTCCACTTACTATATAAACCATTTTTGTTGTAAATATCAGAGATATTAAACTTTAGGTTAGAATAGCTTAGGGTTTGGGGGGTTTGGATAGTTCTTCTTCATTTCTTCTTGGTTTTACACCCATTTGGGTTTGTAAGTTGACTATTCATCTTCCCTCTCCATTAATATAGTTGTATTTCCTTATTTTCTTACTTTCTAGTTAAATTACATGCTTTATTAATTAAGTTTCCTTTCTTTCTTAACTTGCTTTGTAGTGTAGTTTTATTGCGTTTATTTACCGCTTTTGTTTATCTCATTTTGTCATGCTTTCTAGCTAAGTTAGTCTAGGTTGTGTCGGATTGAACTCACCTCGCGTTGAGATGTCGCTTTTCTTTAGTGATGGTGTTTACGGGTCTATTTCGGGTGCGTTGTCCTAGTTATTATGCCTAGGAGATTTTACGAGATATATCATGTATGCTCCATGCTTACGACCTTGCGTGCATAATTTCTGGGGTATTTGTTGACGCCAAAATCTTATTAGGCTTTTATGCGAATTTAGGGGAGTGGCAACTGTTCATTTAATTAACTGTCGAAACGAGACGCATTCGTAATAACTCATCGACCCGTGTATCCATTTATACTAATTAACTCAGGTGAGGGATATTCGATACAACCTATTAGTGTAGCTTTATTGTTAATCTAGTTTAAATACTTTCCTAGATTATTCTTTCCCTTTTATGCATCTTTTCCTTTTTTGTGTATAATCACATTTTCCCTTTATTGAGAAGTATTAAACCAGATAATATTCTAGCAACTCGTCTCTATGGATTTTCGATACCCAACTTATCGCTACACTTTTATCACAAGTGCAGTCATAGTTTAGGTTTTTGTATAGAGTAGGTGAGCCGAATTCAAAACGATCGGCGCGTAGGTGACTCTCTTGTCACGGATAAACCATGTCTATCAGTCAGTGCCACGTCATAAACATTAAATGACAAGGCATTCCTTTTGTCTAACCACTGTGCGTCAGGGGGTTGTCGTCACAGAGGTGGCTCACCAACTGTCTGATAGCCACAAATACCATGGTGGTTTACTCAAGTGAATATTTGACATTGCCTAGTGTAATACCCCGTATTTTTATGACTTTTAATTTTGGTGTTTTATTAAATATATTTAGATATATTAATTTAATATTAATCCGAAAATCATATCAATATTTAATAGCGTGATGAGAGTTAGTAATTATTGGAATTTTGTTGTAAAGTACTTTATGGGTAAAGTAAGATGTGTAATTAAATTTAGTAAAATTATCACGAGAATCTAATTTGATATTTTTAGAAATTTTATCGGGGCGAGCCTGTGTTGTGTCGGGATTAAATTCAAATTTATTAAAAGTGAATAAATTATAAATTACCCGTATGGTCATTTTTAGTACGTCAGTGTGTCCGGAAGGATCAAGATAGTCAAAATCATGTACTCGGGGGTTTAGTTTGGATCTCGGGGCATTTTTAGGCCTAATTAACATCCCGGGAGGGCGTTTTAGACATTTTGTATTTTTGGGCATGAAAACCCACAAAATTTCTAAGATTTTATCAGATTTTAGGGGTTGTCTTCTAGGGTTAGAATAACCAAAAACCAAGAATGGCCATTCGAGAGGAAGACGAAAAGCTTTCCAAGGAGTTCTAGGCAGAGAACTCCACCGTTTGCACCGTCGTCACCGCCACATTGTAGATCGCGCGATGAGGATCACAACCACACCAATATATTCCACAAATATGAAACCAATATTTCCAGGCAAGTATCTATCTTGCTTTATTTTAGTTAATGCTTCAAATATATTAGTCTAGGGTTGATTAGAACTAGTTTTCGTGAAAGGAAGCATATATTGGAGACTAGAATTTACATGTTGTAGAGGTAAAAATCGTATTCTGGAAATCTAATTCATATGTAGAGGTTGAACCATGAATTTTCATTGAGTTAGGAGTAGAAAATCTGGGAACAGAATGGGAAGAACTAAGTTAAAGAAAATATTAGGGTTCTTGATATTTATATGGATTTCGGCCCTTTTAATTCGTTATATTTGATGAAAACTCGCATGTTTTACGTTAAATGTTATTTATTTGGATATATAACACTTGTAGTATCAATTGTTGGGAGTTTGGGAGTGAAAAATGATGATTTGGATGAGTTTCAAATAGGATTCATGTAACTGATATTTCTGCAGTTTCGTCATAACTGCTTGATCGATCGATCGACCAAAGAGCATCGATCGATCGATGATCGATGATCGATCGATCGACCCCTCCTGGAAAACTCATATTCCCCTTTTAAATAGTTATTTTGATTTAAATGAGTAGTAACCTTTGGACATTATTGTCAAAACATTTTGGGACATAAAGAGGACTAGTAGGACTTTATAAAAAAATGGAGTATTTCATGTAAGACGAAATTAGGGTTAACGGAGAGTGAATTACACTTAAAGAATAATGGGAATGTGTGTCTACAGAAGTGAGATGCGTAAGGAAGTTACGCCGTAAAATAAGGAGTTACTATTGAAATTATATTTAGGGAGTTAGGATACTATGAGTGATACGAAGTAAGTTTGGAATAATCTCATAAATAAGAATAAAAGAGATCAAACGTTATACGGGATAATCTAGTAATGTGTACTAAGAATGAATATCATAAGTATGGGTCGTGGGTATACCTAATTTAGAAATGGGAATGGTAGTATACATATATATGACTGTGTTTTTGCATCTATTATATACATGTAAAAATCATGCCCGCGCTACTTGCTATCATTGAGGTTACCGCCCCGGGACAGTCTTATCTCGATGGGACCTTTATGGGGGATATTGACTTGTACCGTAGAATATAAGAATCCTTAGTACAGGCTATCTGATTGATAGTCAAACGGTCCTAAGAGATGTGAGGGTATGTGCTGACCTCTTACTGACTTGGAACTATGCTTCGCCTCAATTTGTATGTGTTTTGTGTTAATACAGTTCGAGAGTGATTCTGATCTAGTATGTCCCTTAGTACGAGTGATATAGGGACTTGATAGTAGAGTATGCCAGCACCATAAATTTTATATGGGGTGCCGATATTATATATATATATATATATATATATATATATATATATATATATATATATATATTATGAGTGATTAATATATATATAGACTTGAAATTGGGAACTTTCTACTGTGACTAAAAGTAGTTAAGTAATGAATAAATATTTCGATTTTTATATAAGTGTTTGAAAAGTTTGAGGCAATACTGAAAGATTTTATTTTATGAAATGAAATCCTTATGAAAACTTTACTCTCAGAAACTTATTATTTCAGCCCTAGAAGTTGTTAGCATGAAACCTTATGAGGAATTTAAGATAGGTTCAACATGTGGGGATTAATTTTGCGGTAGGTGTGCACATTAGAAGAGAGGTGAGAATTTCTCAAGAGAGTGCCGCATACTAATATGATTGTTGCATTAGTCGGTAAACATTTTAAATACTTGCTAAACTAAATTTTAAACTTTTTTTACAATCGGTCTCTAACCCGTTTCCTATTTTCTCATCTCTCTTGTATATATATGTATATATTACAGGTGCCCAGCCACAGGGGCGTCATGCTTAGGATTCTTTGGAAGGAACGCGCTGCAGCTTAGGTGGGAGTTGCAGGCCTTTTGCTTAGACGACCTCATTATTGATTCCACTCTTAGTTCTATTCTATCCAGTTTGCCATGTGTATCCCGTTTTCCTTATTCAGTAGGTTTTGTCAGAGATTGTGATTCATTTACTTTCAGTATTTCTACTTTGGGATTTGTTACTGTCAGCATGTTTTCTTTTGAAGTTTTAAAGTTAGAATTAGTTATTTGAATGCATAAATTCCTTGTATTATCTTTTCCAGTCTAGTTATTGTGTGACTGTTAAACTATGAATTAATAAATGTTTTTATTATTGCGTTTAAATTAAATATGGAATTAATGTTTTTAAAATGGTTTTGTCACTTAGCTTAATTATTTAGGGTGTTTAATTTGAAAAGTTATTTTGCGACAGTGATGCTAATAATGAACCAACCGTTCACCTTGCTTATAATTTAATAACGGACTGATCACACGGTATTTAATTAGGCGGCGTGTCACAAGTGGTATCAGATCCATGTTCTAGTGTCCTTTAGGATCAGTATGACTTATTTTGCTTTCAGCTTAGCGTTCTTGCTATAGAGCCTTATTTTTAGAATTGTTGTATTCTTGCATTTACGCTTACGTCTTCAGCTATTCGAGATTTGATAATAACTGTAGACTAATAAACTTCATTTACGTGTCAGATGCCTCCGAGACGCGTTGAACTCAACCGAGCAGCCAGCAGCTCCAGTTCAGGGAATGATGAACTCAACCTAGGTAGTCGCTATCATTGCTCAGGCGGTGAATGGAGCATTAGCAGTAGTGCAGCAGGCCCACCTCAGGTTCAGGCAGTGGCACCAGTACCAGCACAGCTTTAGGGATGCCTTCCAGGAGGCGCATCCCCCAGAGTTCGTGGGTAGTTCGGCTATCATTATAGCCAGGCAATGGAAGAAAGATATCCAGAGGCATGTGCGCATGTACGAGTGCACGGCCGTGCAGAAACAGCTGTTGTCTTCCTTCAAGCTAGTGGGGGCCACTTTGTAGTGGTGGGAATCCACCACCACCTTGGAGGAGAGGAACATTATCACTATTCGGTCATTTTGGGCGCGGTTTGACCGCAAATACTTTCTATCCGCCCTACTGACTGAGATGACGCAGAAATTACTGAATCTGAAATAGGAGAATGCGACTGTTGCTGAGTACGAGGAGGAGTTCACTAGACTTCTCACTATAGTGACACATGAGGCACCCACTGAGGCGAAGAAGATATTGTTGTTTGTGGATGGGTTGGCCTGGAGGATCTGTCAGCACCTCATAGGCAATCTGTCATCGAGTACCTACACGGATGTACTCAATGCTACTTTGTTACACTTTCAGGATCACCGCTTCCATCAGCAGGGAAGCAAACGAGCAGGAGAGTCCAGCCAACAGGGCAAGACAGGGCGTAGTAGTGGTGGTGGAGCACCGACATCTCAGGGGCAGACACGTCATAATGAGAAGAGTCCCCATCAGGGGGACCCTGCCAAGCGGTTCCGATCAGGTGACTCCAGGCAGGGATTTGGGGGATTTAGGCAAGGACAATAGGGCCAGTCTAATCAGCAGGGCGAACAGAGCCAACACCGTCAGCTGCAGGGCAGCAGAAGGGCCATCAGGGCCAATAACATTTTAAACAGGGCCAGTAGGGCCAATGGCGGGGTGGGAACTGTGACACCCTGACTAATTAAATACCGGGTAGCTACTCCTTTATTAAAATGAATACAAAATGCCAAGTTGGTTCAGTTAATAGCATCACTGTCGAAAGCATTTTTATGATTACTAACCACCTATTATTTAAAAAGCGAGTTGTCAATTTTAAATTAAATCTGATTAACATGAAATAAGTGAAGAATAAAAGAATAACATAACCATACACAATAAAGTCTGAATAGTGAAATCAACAAGTAATAATGAGTCTGGAGGAAATACTCCTCACAACAATCCCAATATGGAAATAAATAAAACAAGTCTGCATCCTGAATTAATTACAAACCAAAGTCTGAATAACTAAAATATAAAATGTCTCTAATAGAAATGGGCGACATGCCCTACAAGTGATGAACACTGAATAGAGTCAAGACAAAAGAAGCGTCTACTAGCAAGGCCCTGTAACTTCCACAAACAGCTACAGCTCGTCACGTGAATGTAAGTCCTATGCATGGTGTCCTTGTGGCTGGGCACCTAAAAGGTTTTTACAAAATAGATTTGAAAGCAAACGGGTTAGAGCCCGAAAGTGGAGAGTATTTTAAAAACAGCAAGTGCTTTAATAACTTTAAAACAATGAATGAAAAATACATGTTAGGATGTGCACTCACATGAAATACTCACCTCTCGACTACTTGTGCACTCCTAACGTACCGTACCCATCTAAGAGACATTCATATCTAACTAAACCGTCATAAGTTCTACCCATTTCTACTCGATTCCCATTATACATTCTAACATTATCAATTAAATAGAGGGCTTTACTTAAACTCGGATTCTCACTTATTAGCAATACAATTTACTGGAGGTTATCCCCTTATTCATCTTCTCAAGGAGTTACTATAAATTATTCTCATAATTAAACGACAAGTCTGTTCATTTAACCGTATATCATTCACATCATAAATATACAATACAAGCACCCCGAGACTAAGCTACGATGCACACATACTCTGCTATCCATCCCGGTACATCACGTACATAAGGATCACGCATTCCGAATCTCTCAGGAATCGTTCTCAGATAACAACAATCACAATCAATGGAGGTGAACACAGTCACATCACATGGGTCACGCACATACCTACGCTCCCACGATCAGCAGTCTTATTAACTTCCCAATAAGTCCTTCTCTGACCTATGTCCTCGAGGTACCAATCTAAATCCGGACACACAAAGATCAGACGGCCCTAAGCGAACGTAAACCTCCCATGATAGCAAGTATGGTAGGTATGTCATACACATAAAATCATATACATATACTAAGCATGCACACATATTAGTAATTATCATAATTTATTAGTGGTATACTTCTCATTCTTATACCAACTTATAATGTTACGCAATTCACATATCCCCGGTTAATACTAACATTTAAATCGTCAATTATTCTCACATCGTAATTAGTCACTCACGTCCTAATCCACAATTTTCATTTGGTTCAAATCACACTTCTATGTTTTACTCCTCAATATATCCCAAATATCCCAACTATATCAATTAGTCATCAAGGGAATGTTATCTATACAATTAAACAAGGTTACGGGACACTAGAAATCAAACCAGGCCAAAAAGGCCAATCTGTCAACTCGTTAGAAGTCTCGTTCGAACTAGGTCATTCGAACGAGAGTTCGTTCGAACGAAGTGGGCATCTAACGAGATATCATTCGAACGAAAGGCATCGAACGAACATCCCACTCGTTAGAAGAAAAACTGTCACCTCGTTAGAAGCTCATTTAAACGAGCTCGTTCGAACGACCTGGGGAGGTCTTCTAACGAGATGCCAGTTTCGAGCCCAGAATTTTCCTATCTCGTTTTTCTCTATTTTCTTCACCTCTAATCCCATATAAAAATCGTCCCAACATTATTTTAAGGTTTCTAATCCACACTAAACATTCGTATGTCATAACTTAACATTTATATAGGGTCAAATCTTCCTAAACATCATCTAATTATCATAACTCCCCAATTTTTCCCAAACCTTATGAACATGAACCCTAGAAATTTAAAGTCTTAAATTTCCATAAATAAATCCATTTTTGCAACATAAAAAGTAGTAATTCTTTTAGTTCAATCACCCAATAACAATTTTACATGCAAACCTATATCAAAATCTGAATTTATAACTCCAATCTTATGGGTTTTTATAAATCTTCCAATACAATGCGATTATATAATTTTCTAATCATGGAAGAAACATTCGCTTGAAATTAACGTAATTAAACCACTTGCCTCTGATCTTTCTCTGAATTTGGTGTTGAATCCTGGATGTAGGTTGTTCTCTCCTTTTCTCCCAAGGTTGATGGTTGAAGATGAAGGTTGAGGTTTTCTCTTTTGGGAACTTCTCTTAACTTCTCATGAAACCCCCGTTGCCCTCTAATCACCTAAGTGCTGGTAATGGGTTAGTGGGTCATTAATTTCCTTATTTTAAACTCCCAAAATTCGTTGGTCATAAATCCCAAAATTTCAAAATTATCAAAATACCCTTTTTAGTTACCGGTATGGCCCAATAATGCACCGGAACCCAAACTAAACCCTCGGCTAGTGTTTTCTGACTATTTCGACCCTTCCAGACGCGTTGGCGCACTCAAATGACCATACGGTTGATAAAAATAAAATTAATTTTTTATTTCAAATAATTACATTCCTGACGCGACTGTCACGTGCGTCCCAACAAAATTTCCAAATTGCCGTATTTCAATTTCACGACAAATTCAATATATTCAATATTTATTATAATCAAATAATACCCATTATAATCAAATACCAACTCACATCTCGTTAGTATTTTATCCGGAATAATTTTCAATTAATACCCATTTAATTCAATTAATCCCATAAATAAATATCACCAAAAATACGGGGTATTACATACTTCCCCCCTAATAACAAAATTTCGTCCCGAAATTCGGAACTAGAAAGTACCTGGTAAAAATAACTCTGGATAACGTTCGCGCATCTCATCCTCGCGATCCCATGTGGACTCCTCTGCATTATGATGCCGCCACTGAACACGTACTAACGGAACTATCTTTGATCGCAGTTTCTGCTCACTTCGGTCCAAAATAGCAATCGGCCCCTCGTCATAGGAGCTATCGAGCTGGAGATCGATGTCCTCCAAAGCAATGTGAGAATGAGCCAAATCATCTCTAAGATATTTCCTTAGCGAGTAAATATGAAACACATCATGAATCCTGTGTAAATACTCCGGTAACCCAAGTCTATACGTAACAGACCCAATCCGCTCGATGATAGGAAATGGCCCCACATATCTCGGTGCCAACTTCCCCTTCTTCCCAAATCGCATAATTCCCTTCATAGGAGATACTCTGAGTAAAACCTGGTCCCCCACTTGGAACTCCCTGAAGAATCTCTTCGCATCAGAGTAGCTCTTCTGCCGATCCTGAGCTACCCGAATGCGACTCCGTATCAATTCTATCCTTGCTGAGGTATCCTGAATCACTTTCGGCCCAAGTAGTTTGTTGTCCCCCACCTCTAACCAACAAGCTGGGGAACGAAGAGGTCTACCGTACAATGCCTCAAATGGAGCCATGCCAATGGTGAACTGGTAGGAGTTATTGTAAGCAAACTCCACCAGTGGAAGATACTGCTCCCATCCACCCCCAAAATCAATGATGCACATACGCAACATGTCTTCCAACATCTGGTTTGTACGCTCAGTTTGCCCATCGGTCTGCGGGTGATACGCTATACTCAACCGCAATTCCGTGCCCATGGCCTCCTGAAAACTTTCCCAAAACTGTGAAACAAATATCTTGTCTCTGTCAGACACGATATTTAGGGGCACACCGTGAGGTCTCACTATTTTTGCAATAAAAAGCTGGGCATACTGTCCCGTAGTGTAGTCTGTCCTTACGGGTAGAAAATGAGCAACTTTGGTTAACCTGTCCACAATTACCCAAATGGAGTCGTGACCCCTCTGTGACGTAGGCAACCCCATGATAAAGTCCATGGATATGCTCTCCCACATCCACATCGGGACCTCTAATGGCTGTAGAAGTCCTGCCGGTCTCTGATGATCCAATTTTACCAGCTGACAAGTGGTGCATTTAGAAACAAACACGGCGATATATCTCTTCATCACGCTCCATCAATACTGACGTCTCATGTCTTGGTACATTTTATCCCCACTGGGATGTACCGCGACTCGTGAGCCATGCGACTCTGCCATCAACTTGTGTCACAATTCCTACCCTTTCGGAACTACCAGTCTCCCATTGAAGCGTAATCCCCCGTCTGAGCTAATGGTATAGAACTCGGCTCCCTCTGCTAATAATCGAACTATCTGCTCCTGACAGAACGAGTCATCTGCTTGTGCCTTTACCACTCTCGTGACAATCTGCGGTGTAACAGTCATCACCGACATGAATGATCGGGCCACTGCATCCTGGTGTCCCAACTCCTTCCACTTAGCCTTCCACACCCCTGCCACCTCATCTACTGGCCTACGACTTAACGCGTCTGCTACCATGTTAGCCTTCCCCAGGTGATATTGGATATCAACTTGATAGTCCTTCACAAACTCAAGCCACCTCCGTTGCCGCATATTCAACTCCTTCTGCGTGAATAGGTACTGTAGGGACTTGTGGTCTGTGAACAATCGAAACTTCTCCCCCAAAAGGTAATGTCTCCAAATCCGAAGGACAAATACAACTGCCGCTAACTCCAAGTCATGGGTGGGGTAATTCTTCTCGTGAGGCTTAAGCTTACGGGAAGCATAAGCTATGGCCTGACTCTCCTGCTGCAATACACCTCCAAGTCCTTGTAAGGACGCGTCGGTGTAAACTAGATACTCAACTCCCGGTCTCGGCAATGCTAACAAAGGTGCTGGGGTCAACTTGTCCTTCAACTCATCAAATGCCAACTGACAGGCATCACTCCAAATGAACGGCACACCATTACGAGTCAGATGTGTCAAAGGACCCGCTATCTTGGAGAAACCCCGAATAAACCTCATGTAGTATCCTGCTAGGCCCAAGAAACTATGGATCTCAGTCGGTGTCGTGGGTTGTCCCCACTCCCTTACCGCGGATACCTTCCCCGGATCAACAGATATCCCCCGGTCGGAAATAATATGTCCCAAAAACTGAACCTCCTTAAGCCAACACCCGCACTTCTCATACTTTGCATACAGCTCGTTCTGACGTAACGTCTGCAAAACCTGTCTCAAATGCTCGTTGTGCTCCTCCCCTGTCTGGGAGTAAACAAGAATGTCATCAATGAAGAAAATGACGAACTGGTCTAGGAACTCTCTGAAAACCCTATTCATCAAGTTCATAAACACGGCTGGAGCATTGGTCTAACCAAAAGGCATAACCCGAAACTCGTAGGAACCATATCTCGTTAAGAAAGCAGTCTTCGAGACGTCCTCTTCCCTGATACGTAACTGATGGTATCCTGATCGCAAATCAATCTTTGAGAAGAAAGAAGCTCCTCTCAGCTGGTCGAATAAGTCATCGATTCGGGGCAACGGATACTTATTCCGTATCGTGACCTTATTCAACTACTGGTAATCCACACACAACCTCAACGATCCATCCCTCTTCTTTACGAATAACACAGGGGCACCCCGCGACGAAGTACTCCTCCGGATAAACCCTTGACCCAACAACTGCTCAATCTGATCCCGTAACTCTCTCATTTCAGCTGGAGCCATACGGTAAGGTGCGCGGGCAATAGGCCCAGCCCGGCGTCAAATCGATCACAAAATCTATCTCTCTACTCGGAGGTAGTCCAGGTATATCCTGAAATACATCGGCAAACTCTCGAACAACCGAAATCGAATCAAGTGGTATCACCACTTCCTTAGAGGTCTCCTCCTCTATATAGTACAAGTGAGTGGACGATCCTCCCTCAGGGCGAGGCATCGCCACTAAAAACATCTCCTGCCCGGGAATGGCAAAGATAATACTCCTACTAAAATAGTCAATCATGGCTCGGTACGCAACTAGCCAATCCATACTAATAATGGCATCATACTCGGTCATCTCTAATACTAACATATCAGCGGGTAAAGTAAACCTCCCGATCTCTATACCCACACCTCTACAAATAAGGGAAATCACGGAACCGCTACTCAACGGTGAATCTACACAAGTAACCGTACTCTCGGCGGTGTCTAGCTACCCGATGGTGCGTGCAAATATCATAGCAATGAAATAATATGTGGCCCCCATGTCAAACAAAATATGCCCCATAGTACCCTGAATAGAGAACATACCCTCAATAGCTGGCGGATTATGTGGGGCTGCGGCATGCTGAAGCTGATACGCTCTCCCATACTGAAGCTGTCCCTGCTGAACTGGGACCGCTGGCATGGGTGGTAGTGCTGCCATCTGTGGCGGTGCTGGGAGGGCGGCGGGAAACATAGGCCTCTGTGGCTCGTGTTGAGCACCCTGCTGCTGCTGCTGTGGGGCCCTGCCCTTATCAGGACAATCCTGGCGTTTGTGGCCAGTCTTTCCATAAACGTAACACTTCCCCGAGAAGTTTCCCCCTCGCTGTCCCGGCTGTCCTCGGCCCTGGTGGCCGTTACCATATCTCCCCTGGCCGTGCTAGCCCTGCTGAATCTGCTGCTGACCATTCTGACCCTGATGGTCCTGATGGCCGTTCAGACCCTGATGGCCCTGCCTAAAACCTCCATGTCCACTTCTGAATCCCCCAGATCTGAATCTCTTAGGATCCCCCTGTTGGGAACCCTGGTCACCCTGCCTCTGTCCCTGTGCAGACTGTGCCCCACTGGCACCATTTCCCCCAGTCCTGCCCTGATGGCTGAACTCTCCTGACCTTTTGCTCTCAGCTACGTGAAAGCGATGATCCTGTCAGTGTAACCGTGCAGCGTTAACCACGTCAGAATAAGTGGCCAACGAAAGGTTCCGTAACAAATACTGACGGATCCTCCATGTCAATCCATCGATGAACTTCTGGATCTTCTTCTCTTCTGTCGGTATTTCATCCGGAACAATGTTCAGTAAATTAGTGAATTCGGCCTCATACTCGGCCATGGTCCTTCCCTCCTGCCTGAGATTCATTAACTTCCTCCTCATTTCAGTGTGAACAGCTGACGGAAAATACTTGCGGTCGAACCGCACGCAAAACTCCTGTATCGTGAGAGTATCTCTCTCCTCCCCGGTGGTAATAGACTCCCACCACTGCAGTGCAGATCCCACTAGCTTGAAAGTAGCTAGTACATGCTTCTGAACATCGGTGCACTCATACATCCTCAAGTGCCTCTGAATGTCTTTCCTCCACTGACTAGATACCACAACATCGGAACTACCTGCGAACTCCGGAGGGTGTGCTTTCTTAAAAGCATCACGAACGCGTTCCCAAGCAGACGGGAATGCATGTACCTGAACTGGCGCGGCTACCAACGCCTGGGGTGGTGCCTGCTGTACAACGGCTAGGGCGTCATTTACCGCTTGGGCTACAATGGCTGCAACCTCAACGGCATTCATGGTGCCCTGTACTGGAGCTGGCTGGGGCTCCGACTGTGCATCCCTAGGAACTCGCTGCGCACGTCATGGAGGCATCTGAAATGAGAGTAAAGTCTATAAGTTCGCAGTTATAAACTTAAAATATTTGAAGAGCG
This sequence comes from Sambucus nigra, assembly GCA_949130495.1. NCBI lineage: Eukaryota > Viridiplantae > Streptophyta > Magnoliopsida > Dipsacales > Adoxaceae > Sambucus > Sambucus nigra. Next base: position 88,851,827 of record OX422219.1, on the reverse strand, counting down.
AAGCATACATAAAGGAATACAACTGTCCTAAAATATAGGGCTCTACATCAAAGAAAGCTCAGCGGAAACATAACAAGCCGTAAAGATCCTAAAGGACACTAGAACCTGATGCTCTGATACCACCTGTGACACCCTGACTAATTAAATACCGGGTAGCTACTCCTTTATTAAAATTAATACAAAATGCCAAGTTGGTTCAGTTAATAGCATCACTGTCGAAAGAATTTTTATGATTACTAACCACCTAGTGTTTAAAAAGCGAGTTGCCAATTTCAAATTAAATCTGATTAACATGAAATAAGTGAAGAATAAAAGAAAAACATAACCATACACAATAAAGTCTTAATAGTGAAATCAATAAGTAATAATGAGTTTGGAGGAAATACTCCTCACAACAATCCCAATATGAAAATAAATAAAACAAGTCTGCATCCTGAATTAATTACAAACCAAAGTCTGAATAACTGAAATATAAAATGTCTCTAATAGAAATGGGCGACATGCCCTACAAATGATGAACACTGAATAGAGTCAAGATAAAAGAAGCGTCTACTAGCAAGGCCCTGTAACTTCCACAAACAGCTACAACTCGTCACCTGAATGGAAGTCCTATGCATGGTGTCCTTGTGGCTGGACACCTAAAAGGTTTTTACAAAATAGATTTGAAAGCAAATGGGTCAGAGCCTGAAAGTGGAGAGTATTTTAAAAATAGCAAGCGCTTTAATAACATTAAAACAATGAATGCAAAATACATGTTAGGACGTGCACTCACATGAAATATTCACCTCTCGACTACTTGTGCACTCCTAACGTACCGTACCCATCTAAGAGACATTCATATCTAACTAAACCGTCATAAGTTCTACCCCTTTCTACTCGATTCCCATTATACATTCTAACGTTATCAATTAAATGGAGGGCTTTACTTAAACTCGGATTCTCACTTATTAGCAATACAATTTACTGGAGGTTATCCCCTTATTCATCTTCTCAAGGAGTTACTATAAATTATTCTCATAATTAAACATGACAAGTCTGTTCATTTAATCGTATATCATTCACATCATAAATATACAATACAAGCACCCCGAGACTAAGCTACGGTGCACACATACTCTGCTATCCATCCCGATACATCACGTACACAAGGATAACGCATTCCGAATCTCTCAGGAATCGTTCTCAGATAACAACAATCACAATCAATGGAGGCGAACACAGTCACATCACATGGGTCATGCACATACCTACGCTCCCACGATCAGCAGTCTTATTAACTTCCCAATAAGTCCTTCTCTAACCTATGTCCTCCAGGTACCAATCTAAATCTGGGCACACAAAGATTAGACGGCCCTAAGCGAACGTAAACCTCCCGTGATAGCAAGTATGGTAGGTATGTCATACACATAAAATCATATACATATACTAAGCATGCACACATCTTAGTAATTATCATAATTTATTAGTGGTATACTTCTCATTCTTATACCAACTTATAATGTTACGCAATTCACATATCCCCGGTTAATACTAACATTTAAATCGTCAATTATTCTCACATCGTAATTAGTCACTCACGTCCTAATCCACAATTTTCATTTGGTTCAAATCACACTTCTATGTTTTACTCCTCAATATATCCCAAATATCCCAACTATATCAATTATTCATCAAGGGAATGGTATCTCTACAATTAAACAAGGTTACGGGACACTAGAAATCAAACCAGGGCAAAAAGGCCAATCTGTCAACTCGTTAGAAGTCTCGTTCGAAGTAGGTCGTTCGAACGAGAGTTCGTTCGAACGAAGTGGGAATATAACGAGATCTCGTTCGAATGAAAGGCATCGAACGAACATCCCACTCGTTAGAAGGCAAACTGTCACCTCGTTAGAAGCTCGTTCGAACGACCTGGGCAGGTCTTCTAACGAGATGCCAGTTTCGAGCCCAGAATTTTCCTATCTCGTTTTTCTCTATTTTCTTCACCTCTAATCGCATATAAAAATCATCCCAACTGTATTTTAAGGTTTCTAATCCACACTAAACATTCGTATGTCATAACTTAACATTTATATAGGGCCAAATCTTCCTAAACATCATCTAACTATCATAACTCCCCAATTTTCCCCAAACCTTATGAACATGAACCCTAGAAATTTAAAGTCTTTAATTTTCATAAATAAATCCTTTTTTGCAACATAAAAAGTAGTAATTCTTTTAGTTCAATCACCCAATAACAATTTTACATGCAAACCTATATCAAAATCTGAATTTATAACTCCAATCTTATGGGTTTTTATAAATCTTCCAATACAATGTGATTATATAATTTTCTAATCATGGAAGAAACATTCTCTCGAAATTAACGTAATTAAACCACTTGCCTCTGATCTTTCTCTAAATTTGGTGTTGAATCCTGGATGTAGGTTGTTCTCTCCTTTTCTCCCAAGGTTGAAGGTTGAAGATGAAGGTTAAGGTTTTCTCCTTTGGGAACTTCTCTTAACTTCTCATGAGACCCCCGTTGCCCTCTAATCACCTAAGTGCTGGTAATGGGTTAGTGGATCATTAATTTCCTTATTTTAAACTCCCAAAATTCGTTGGTCATAAATCCCAAAATTCCAAAATTACCAAAATACCCTTTTTAGTTACCGGTATGGCCCAATAATGCCCCGGAACCCAAACTAAACCCCCGGCTAGTGTTTTCTGACTATTTTGACCCTTCTGGACGCATTGGCGCACTCAAAATGACCATACGATTGATAAAAATAAAATTCATTTTTTAGTTCAAATAATTACATTCCTGACGCGACTGTCACGTGCGTCCCAACAAAATTTCCAAATTGCCGTATTTCAATTTCACGAAAAATTAAATATATTCAATATTAATTATAATCAAATAATACCCATTATAATCAAATACCAACTCACATCTCGTTAGTATTTTATCCGGATTAATTTTCAATTAATACCCATTTAATTCAATTAATCCCATAAATAAATATCACCAAAAATACGGGGTATTACGGTAACAACCAGCATGGCCATAATCAGCAGGGACAGAGGGGAAGAAATTTCAGGGGCCGATGCTTCGGGTGTGGTAAAAGTAGCCATAGGCGCCAAGATTGTCCAGAAGGAGATAGGGCCCCACAGCAGGAGGGTGCCCGTAATGAGCCACAAATGCCACTTTTTCCAGCCACCCTCCCAGCACCGGCTCAGGTACCAACCCTACTAGCCATCCCAGTAGCTCTAGTATAGCAGGGGCACTTGCAGTACGAACGTGTCTATAACGTCCACCAGGCAGGAGCTCCTCAGGCACCACCCGCAATTGAGGGTACATTTCCTATCCATGGTACTATGGGTTGGGTTTTATTTGATACTGGGGTGACACACTGTTTTATAGCTACTCATTTTGCGAAGGCCTTAGGATTATTAGCAACAGCAGAGAGCACTGTGACATGCGTAGACTCACCACTGGGAAATGGGTCGTTAATCTTCTTTATATGCCGGGGTGTGGGAGTAAAGATTGGTAGCTTAATCTTACCAGCAGACATGCTAGTCTTAGATATGCATGAGCACGATGTTATTATTGGCATGGATTGGCTCGCAGCATACAGAGCCATGATAGATTGTTTCGGTGGGAGTATTATCTTTTCCATTCCGTGGCAGGAGATGTTTCTAGTGTCTATGCCTAGCCTAGAGGGAGGCCCTTTCGCTCATGTGTATTACATAGAGGAGGATACCTCTAAGGAGGTTGTGATTCCCTTAGACTCGATCCCAGATGTTTGTGAGTATTCTGATGTATTTCAGGAGATACGAGGCCTACCCCCAGTCAAGAGATAGATTTTGTCACAGACTTGTTACCGGATACTCGACTGATAGTACTCGCTCTGTACCATATGGCTCCAGTGGAAATAAGGGAGTTACGAGATCAGATAGAGCAACTGTTAGGTCAGGGATTCATTCGTAGGAGTACCTCACCTTGGGGCGCTCCGGTTTTGTTTATGAAGAAGAGAGATGGTTCACTGAGGCTATGTGTGGACTACCGGGAGCTGAACAAGGTCACGATACAAAATAAATATTCATTGCCTCGAATCGATGATCTGTTCGACCAGCTGAGGGGAGCAACTTTCTTTTCGAGGATAGATTTCAGGTCAGGATACCATCAGCTACAGATTAGGGAGCAGGATGTTTCGCAGACTACTTTCTTGAAAGGATATGGGTCTTATGAGTTCAGAGTGATGCCATTTGGACTCACAAATGCTCCAGCCGTATTCATGGACTTGTTGAACCGAGTATTCAGAGAGTTTTTGGATCAGTTTGTCATCGTCTTCATAAATGACATCCTGATATATTCACACACTGAGGAAAAACATGTTGAGCACTTGAGGCAGGTTCTTCAGACTCTACGAGAGCATCAGCTATATGCTAAGTACGAGAAATTTGGATTCTGGTTACGGGAGGTACAATTTTTAGGACATGTTGTATCTGAATTGGGGATAGCGGTTGACCTGAGTAAAGTATCAGCAGTGAGGGAGTGGGGATAGCCCATGACATCAACGGAAGTACATAGTTTCTTGGGGTTAGCCGGGTACTACAGGAGATTCATCCGAGGGTTCTCCAAGATAGCGGGTCCATTGACGAACCTGACTCGCAAGGGGGTACCATATGTTTAGGACGATGCTTATCAATTGGCTTTCGATGAGCTGAAAGATAAGATGACTTTGGCACCAGTTCTTGCTTTACCCAAGCCGGGAGTGGAGCATCTAGTTTACACTGACGCCTCCTTACGGGCACTCAGGGGAGTACTTCAGCAGGAGGATAAGGCTATAGCTTTTGCCTCCCGCAAGCTAAAGACGCACGAGAAGAGTTACCCCACTCACGACCTAGAGTTAGCAGCGGTCGTATTTGCATTGAGGATATGGAGACATTATTTATTGGGGGAGAAGTTCCACTTGTTCACGGACCATAAGTCACTGCAGTACCTGTTCACTGAGCGAGAGTTGAATATGCATCAGCGCAGGTGGTTAGAGTTTGTGAAAGACTATCAGTTCGACATACAATACCATCCAGGGAAGGCTAACGTGGTTGCTAATGCGTTGAGATGTAGACCGGTAGATGACGTAGCGGACATCTGAAGAGCAAAGTGGAAAGAATTGGGTCACCAGGACGCGGTAGATCGTTCCTTCATATCTGTCATGACAGTGACACCTGATATTGTTACGAGGGTAATACAGGCACAGACAGCAGACTCATTTTTCCAGGAGAAGATTATACACCTTTTAGCTCAGGGTGCTGAGTCCTATTCAGTTGGTTCCGATGAAGGTTTGAGGTTTAATGGGAGATTAGTTGTCCCAGAGCGAAGAAAAATTACGTCATGCAGTGATGACACAGTCTCATGAGTCCAGATTTGGGGTGCATCCTCAGGGAGATAAGATGTACCAGGATATGAGGCGATAATACTGGTGGAGTGGGATGAAGAAGGACATTGCTGAGTTCGTGTCCGAGTGTTCTACTTTCCAGATAGTAAAGGTAGACCACCAGAAACTGTTGGGTTTGCTTCAGCCGTTGGAAATACCCACGTGGAAGTGGGAGAGTATTTTCACGAATTTTATTATTGGGTTGCCTATATCACAGCGGGGTCACGAATCCATCTAGGTGATTGTGGACCGTTTGATAAAGGTGGTTCATTTTCTGCCAATACGGGCAGACTATACCACAGGCCAGTATGCTCAGTTGTTCATTGCCGAGATTGTTAGACTACATGGGGTGCCCATGGATATTGTGTCAGATAGAGACAAGATTTTCGTGTCGCATTTCTGGGAGAGTTTTCAGGAAGCCATGGGTACAGAGTTGAGGTTGAGTTCAGCTTATCACCCGTAGAAAAATGGACAAACAGAGCGTACCAATCAGATGTTGGAATATATTCTACGCATATGTGTCCTTGATTTTGGAGGAGGTTGGGAGCCACATCTTCCACGGGTGGAGTTTGCTTATAATAACTCTTATCAGTTCACGATTGGCACGGCTCCATTTGAGGCATTGTATGGAAGGCTTTTTTGTTCTCCAACTTATTGGATAGAGATGGGGGACAACAATTTGCTCGAACCAGAGGTGACTCAGGAAACCTCCGCTAGAATTGAGCTTATCATTAGTCGAATTCGGGTAGCCCAGGACAGGCAGAAAAGCTACGCCGATGCAAAACAGTTTTTCTGAGAATTTAATGTGGGGGACCAAGTATTAGTACGTGTATCTCCTATGAAAGTAGTGATGAGGTTCGGGAACAAAGGGAAACTAGCCCCTAGGCATGTGGGACCATTTCCCATTATCGAGAGGATTGGGCCGGTAGCATACAGATTGGGACTGACAGATCATTTACACCGCATTCATGATGTATTCCACATCTCGTCGTTGCAACGATACCTTCGGGATGACATGGCCCACACCCACATCGCGATTGAGGAGATTAACTTACAGCCCGATAGCTCTTATGAGTAGAGGCCAGTGGCTATTCTAGACCATAGCGAAAGGAGATTGAGGTCGAAAGTAGTCCCACTTGTACGGGTCCAGTGGGAGCATCATAATGTGGAGGAATCCGCTTGGGAGCGCGAGGCAGACATGCGTGAGAAATACCCAGAGTTATTCTTACCAGGTATACCTTATTTTTCGAATTTCGGGACAAAATTCCGTTATTAGAGGGGAAGTATGTAATACACCGTATTTTTATGACTTTTAATTTTGGTGTTTTATTAAATTTAATTAAAGATAATAATTTAATATTATTTCAGAAATCATTTAAATATTTACTAGCGTGATGAGAGTTAGTAATTATTAGAATTTTGTTATAAATTACTTCATGGGTAAAGTAAGAGGTGTAATTAAATTTAGTAATATTATCACGAGAATCTAATTTGATAATTTTGGAAATTTTATCGGAACGCGCCTGTGTCGTGTCGGGATTAAATTCGAATTTATTAAAAGTGAATAAATTATAAATCACCTGTATGATCATTTTGAGTGCGTCAATTTGTCTGTAAGGGTCGAGATAGTCAAAATCATGTACCCCCGGGGGTTTACTTTGGGTCTCGGGACACTTTTAGGCCTAATTAACATACCGGGAGGGTGTTTTAGACATTTTGTATTTTTGGGCATGGAAACCCACAAAATTTCTAAGGTTTTATCAGATGTTAGGGTTTGTCTTCTAGGGTTAGTATAACCAAAAACCAAGAATGACCATTGGAGAGGAAGATGAAAAGCTTTCCAAGGAGTTCTAGGCCAAGAACTCCACCGTTTGCACCCCCGTCACCGCTGAATTGTAGATCGCACGACGAGGATCACAACCACACCAATCTATTCCACAAATCTGAAACAAATATTTCCAGGTAAGTATCTATCTTGCTTTATTTTAGTTAATGGTTCAATTATATTAGTCTAGGGTTGATTAGAACTAGTTTTCATGAAAGGAAGCATATATTGGAGAGGTAAAAATCGTATTCTGGAAATCTAATTCATATGAAGAGTTTGAACCACGAATTTGCATTGAGTTAGGAGTAGAAAATCTAGGAAAAGAATGGGAAGAACTAAGTTAAAGAAAATATTAGGGTTCTTATTATTTATATGGATTTTGGCCATTTTAATTCGTTATACTTGATGAAAACTCGCATGTTTTACGTAGAATGTTATTTATTTGAATATATAACACTTGTAGTATCAATTGTTGGGAGTTTGGGAGTGAAAAATGATGATTTAGATGAGTTCGAAATAGGATTCCCGTAACTGATATTTCTGTAGCTTCGCCATAACTGCTTGATCGATCGATCGACCAAAGACCATCGATCGAGCCCCTACCATCGATCGATCGACCCCTCCTGAAAAACTCATATTCCCCTTTTAAATAGTTATTTCGATTTAAATGAGTAGTAACCTTTTGAAATTATTGTTAAAACATTTTGGGACATAAAGAGGACCGGTAGGACTTTATAATAAAATGGAGTATTTAATGTAAGACGAAATTAGGGTTAATGGGGAGTGAATTACACTTAAGGAATAATGAGAACGTGTGTCTAAATGAGTGAGACGCGTAAGGAAGTTACACTGTAAAATAAGGAGGTACCTACTGAAATTATACTTAGGGAGATACGATACTACGAGTGATGCGAAGTAAGTTTGGAATAATTCCATAAATTAGAATAAAAGAGACAAAACGTTATATGGGATAATCTAGTAATGTGTACTAAGAACGAATATCATAAGTATGGGTCGTGGGTGTACCTAATTTAGAAATGGGAATGGTAGTATACATATATATGACTGTGTTTGTGCATCTATTATATACGTGTACAAATTATGCCCGTGCTACTTGCTATCACTGAGGTTACCGCCCCGGGACAGTCTTATCTCGATGGGACCTTTATGGGGGATATTGACTTGTACCCTAAAACATAAGAATCTTTAGTACATGTTATCTGATTAATAGTCAGACGGTCCTAAGAGACGTGAGGGTATGTGCTAACCTCTTAGTGACTTGGAACTATGCTTCGCCTCAATTTGTATGTGTTTTGTGTTAATACAGTTTGAGAGTGATTCCGAACTAGTATTTCTTTTTAGTACAAGTGATGCGGGACTTGATAGCAGAGTATGCCAACACAATAAATTTTATGTGGGGTGCCAATATTATATATATATTATGTGAGTGATTAATATATATATGGACTTGAAATTGGGAACTTTCTACTGTGACTAAAAGTAGTTAAGTAATGAATAAATGTTTCGATTTTGATATAAGTGTTTGAAAAGTTTGAGGCAATACTGAAAGATTTTTTTATGAAATGAAATCCTTATGAAAACTTTACTCTCAGAAACTAATTATTTCATCCCTAGAAGTTGTCGGCATGAAAACTTATGAGGAATTTAAGATATGTGTAACATGTGGGGATTAGTAGTGCGGTAGGTGTGCACATTAGAAGAGAGGTGAGAATTTCTCAAGAGAGTGCCGCATACTAATATGATTGTTGCATTAGCCAGTAGACACTTTAAATACTTGCTAAACTAAATTTTAAACTGTTTTACAATCGGGGTCTGACCCATTTCTTATTTTCTCTTCTCTCTTGTATATATATGTATATATTACAGGTGCCCAGCCACAGGGTCATCATGCTTAGGATTCTTTGGAAGGACCGTGCTGCAGCTTAGGTGGGAGTTGCAGGCCTTTTGCTTAGACGACCTCATTATTGATTCCACTCCTAGTTCTATTTTATCCAGTTGGGAATGTGTCGCCCTTTTTCCTTATTCAGTTGGTTTTGTTAAAGATTGTGATTCATTTACTTTCAGTATTTCTACTTTATGATTTGTTACTGTCAGGATGTTTTTCTTTGAAGTTTTAAAGTTAGAATTAGTTATTTGAATGCATAAATTCCTCGGATTATCTTTTCCCATCTAGTTATTGTGTCTCTTAAACTACGAATTATGAAAGGTTTTTATCATTGCATTTAAATTAAATATGGAATTAATGTTCTTAAAATGGTTTTATCAGTTAGCTTAATTATTTAGGGTGTTTAATTTGATAAGTTATTTTACAACAGTGATGCTAAGAATGAACCAACCGTTCACCTTGGTTATAATTTAATAAAGGACTGATCACCCGGTATTTAATTAGGCGGGGTGTCAGACCTAGGTGGCTAGTGACATCACATAAAGTATATGTCACATTAAGTAGAGGATTGTTTGGTTCATAACTCAATGTCCGATGGAACTCAAGGCTGCTCCGCCCAAGGTTCCACGGTCAAGGTCTTTTGGTGTTTTACCTGGTGTATCTAAGATGGTCAAGACAATCCCAAATGCTGCCTCACTTCTTAATCCTCCAAACCAAGTCCCTCTGAAGTTCCCATGGTGAGGTCATTCGATAAAGCATGAAAGATCTCCCAGGCCCTTCCAGGCCTGGTCTCTCGCGAGTACCGTTTGACCTCACGCCGAATGACATTACAATCGTTACATTATTACAATCGTTATAACACATAGCCAATGTAAACAAAAGATACAACAAGACTAAATAAAAAAACAAGGCTAAAGGATGATCTTTTTCAACCAACTTCTTTGCTCGAAGATCCTCCTGGGCCGCCTTGAGCTGCATCGCTGCCTTACTGAGCTGCATCGGTTGAGCTTCCTCACTGAGATGCATTGCTGCCTTACCGATTTTCATCGCCTGAGCTGCCTCATCGTCTTAGTGCCTTGAGTCTGTTGTATTAGCTGGGGGGTTTATCCTTAATATCGAGATTATCTTGAAGCCCCCTACAGATATGTATTTGAAAGATTGAATCTTGAAACACAAAGGATGTTTTTAACTTGAAAAACCTTTGGAAACAAGTGCAGAAAAATGAAAGGTCCATGTTATGTAATTTTAGGTCTGCGCACTTCGAATTTCTAAGAAAAAATGCCTTTAAATAAAAAATCTTAAGTCGAAAAGTCGTTAGAACGATATCAGCATGTTGTTAGAACAACTCTACACATCTCGTTCGAACAAAATACGCATGTCGCTAGAACGACCTGGTGATGTCGCTTAAACGACTATAAGTATCGTTTAATCCTCCACAACATGAGGGAATGCTTCATACGACTCTAAAACGTGCTTATCCCTGAATAAATGAAGTTATCTTCAAAAAAACGAAGCTAAAACATTTTATAATCATTTTTAAACAAAATAACATCCTTAAAACATTTTTTGAGTCCCATAAGCGTTGTGCGTTCATACCTGAGAGTATCTCAGAATGCAATATGATATGAAGACATGAAACTTACACCAATAAACATAGCATGATCTATCTTGAAGCTTGGTCGCTACGTCTTCAAAACACCCTGAAATTGATTTTTGTCCGTCATAATGCCAATACATATAAATTGACACTATTTTGAAATTTGTCTTTACAAATCTCCCCTTTGGCTATTCCGTGAAAAAACCAAAATAGTGAAATGCCTAAGTCGGGGCGTCAAGGCCAATGACCTAAATCCTATCTTATAAACCCAAAAAAATATTGGACACTATCTAGTAAACAAATGTCGGACCGGAAGCATGAACTTGTCTCCATGTCATGTAGTCGTAAAATCTCCATATCTCCGAATAAGCACTACACACACGAAACAAACAAATATCATTTGAAGTATGTAGGTACTAAGGATATTAAACCTAATGATATCAATTTGTAAAACAAATAAATTATTAAACATGTGAGCAAAATATATGATACCAATTGTATACACATTTTTCAATATATCTCAAATCATTGATATTAATATGTAAACAGTACAATCAAAACATGATAAACATATGTACTTGTCCAACAAAAACTCTCCCTACATCATATACTATCTCTCCCCTTTTTTGTCTCGAATAAATAACCAGAAAAAAATATAAACAAATAACATCATATCTAGCATGATAATAATCATATTAAACATATCTAGATAACCAAGGATAACCAACAAATAATAATCAGAAGATACCAAATTGTATCTAGCAAACAGTCACAAAAAGGAATTATCAATATCAGGAATGATGTGACTAAAAAAATTAATGCAATGTATGAATCAATCATGAATAATCAGTATCGACTACAAACAAACTGTGAAAAAACAAACAATATATACCAAAACAATGTAATATCATCATACATACGAAGCAGGTACAAAAATCGAACGAAAAGTCAAAATGTCTGAAATAACCTAAACACCCTAACGTGTTTTAGTTAATAAATAAAACTCTAGCTCTTTTAAAAATAGTTTAAAAACTTTGATTGAAAATGTTGTACACACACACAACCAAATATAGATTTGCGATAATGTTGCTCAAATAAAAAGATTTAGAATGGGGTGAGAGAAAGTAGAATGTGACACAATATTTATTCTCGAGGAAACCACCGAAGTGAAAAACCTTATGTACCTTAGTCTTAGGACAACTCACACCCCCAGGTACACTATTACCAATTATTAAATATAGATTACAGTCCACCAGTTTACAATAATTTTAAACTAAGCCAATACAAACAGTAAACCTAGGCTAGTCCAAATACGACCCCAACTGACTGAAAATCAGAAACCCAATAATACCCAGGTAGTGACAACTTGAACTCACAGACAGCTACACACCCAATACCAGAAACCTGTGAAGTTGTGCAACACACTTAATTAATTATAAGGTTTGTTTTTAATAAGAACATAAAATATTATATTTTTCATAAAGAAAGATTAAACACACACCATGTTTTAACTTAATTTAATTAACAAGAATAATAACATTTATGATTAATAACTTAAAACAGGAACAGTTCCATAAAACACATAACCAAACACTATAATGAAACAGGGTTTTGCACAAGCCAAACACACACCAACACACCATTGTTTTACAAATGATTGACACACTATTTTAAAAGGTACCTGATTAAGTTTTAAGCCTAAAAAAATTAATCTCAGTTTTCTTTTGAATCTTTAAATTAAAATAGTGTACTTTACTTTTAACAAAATATTAAATCGTTTTTAATCCCACAAGAAGATGTCAAAGTATACCAACAGAGCTTAACGAACAAAATAAAACAATGATAGAAGATCAGATCTTCACCAAACAAACCAAACCCACGTAATGAACTGTTATCTACTGATTTTAGCAACAAATACGATTCTGATTAATCCAAAAAATCAGTTTAATGGTAAAGTGTCTTAGGCACGGTTTTAACACACAAAAAAAATTCTTCCACACAGATCTAAACAAGCAGAGTTATCTTTAACACCACCACAACCTAGGTTTTGATTTTAAACACAATAGAATCTTTAAAGAAAAATAAATAAATAGATCTAGATGCCTTAACCTCAATATATATATGCATGTGTGTGTGTGCGCACGCGCGTGTAAACAATAGACAAAAATCACTCAAACTCACATATGATCCAGGGTAAAAATGTAACACAAACTCTCAACAAATATAAGGTTGTGAATCATGAAAAATGTAGAGAGAGAAAATAAGGAAATAGAGAGACAGAGTTCCGGATAATTTTTTATTTTCAAAACCCTGAAACGAAATGAGCCCCACAGCTCTTATTTATAGAGCCGGTGGAAGGATCAAGAAGCGGTGAGGCAAATATGTAAATTCCAAAACCTTAAGGGGCAGTCAAGACCATTAACCAACAAGTCAAGTCGTAGAAAAGGAACAACACGTATTAAGGGATACACGTGTCTTTAGCTTCAGCAACAAAGGGGGTAAAGAGGTAAAAGCCTCCAATGATCGACTGCAGCAGGCAAACACCATACGTGGTCAAATCTTGTGGTAAACGCAAGCCATTCCCATTATACCAAGGAGGATCACAAAGGTCGAGCAAACAAACACAAAATGGCACCATCTCATCCATTAAAAGACACACACGAAAATCAACCTTTGGATCTTGTTTAAAACATTTAAACTAAACAAAAAATTATTTTTTTGTTTAATTAAACCAAATATTTAAACTAAACAAAATAAAAGAAAATAAATAGAAGATAAATATTTTAAAATACAAAAAAAATATATTAAAATACATAACTGATTATGGAAATATTTATGTGTGTATATGTAATTTTTAAATAAATTTAACATAATAAACATGAGTCAAACAAAAAATAGATTTAGGGCACACAAAAAATGTTGTTTTTAACAAGTAAAATCTCAAAATTGAGACAAATAAATAGGGACAATTTCAATCTCCCCCTTTGGTCAATTTTGAGACAAACAAGACTTTGAGACAAAATACATAACTCAACTAAAAACATTTTGAGTCCTAAATAAGATAGAAAATAACTCAACAATATACATAACTCAACTAACAACATTTATCCTAAAAGACACAAAGACACACAAGTCTTAAATTCTCCCCCTGTTTGTCTCAAATGGGCAAAGGGAGGAAATTAGAATCAAATTAAGTTCAAACATTGGCACTCCTCATTTGATAACCCAATTCATCTTTCTTATTCCATTTTGGCTTAACATTTGGAAAAACATTTTTCATATAGGCATGACTAGAAACAAATTGGTGATAATTTGCAATAAATTGTGATTTTAAAGAGATCCTAGGCAAATTATTAACACTACTTTGTTGACCATTTAAGCGCTTATAGCAATATTTTCCTAAATGGCCCATTTTAAGACAAAAATTTCACTTGTAAACATGCCTAGCATTCAGCTTACTATTACTAGAGATATGATTTTGTTTATTCTCAGTTTTTCTAGTTAGATTCGACGCTTAAAACAAAACTGTTCCAAGTGTCCAAATTTAGAACAAAAGTTGCAATGAAAAAAAATTCCTTCAGCACACTTGACATCATTACACTTGGTGTGCTGACTTTTACCTCCAAAATTCCTATTTAAATTCAGCTTTTTATAACATAATTTCTTTAAATGTCCTATTTTAGAATAAAAGCTACACTGAAAAGCAAGTTTTGCATTCTTAATATTCCCAACATTTTGAATTTGCTTAACTTTGTCTAAATCGGTTTTACTTTGTCCTAGTTTCTTAAAGTAGAATTATTCTAAATGTCCAGTTTTGTGGCAAAAATTACATGAAAACATAGGTTTAACAGAAGTGGAACACCCCTCATTTTCAACATGTTTGTAAGACATTCTAATTTCAGTTGAATCAGGAAATTTTTCCTTAGAGTTGACAAAATTGGTTACATCAAATTCTTTTCCCTAAAAAACCAAGCCCTTTTGTAGGAACAAATCAGAATAAGAGTTGGTTGGGTAATAAGACGTATTCTGATTAATAGTATTTACTACATCACCAACATTCCAATAACTCTTTAACTTTTTTGAAGTGACCTCTAATTCCTTTTTACATTCATCATATTTATTCAAAACAACCTTAAGTTCCAATTGGGATTCATCAAATTTAAACAAAAATTCCTTGTTTTTAATTTTTAGAGAGCGATTAAGTTCAGTTAACAAGACAATTCTTTTCTGTAGAATGAAACATCATTTTCAAGTTCACCAGCATGAAAAATAGATTCTTCGGTTATTGATATGATTCGATTGTTTAAAATGTCATTTTTAGCCATCAACGTAGAATTAATTTGGCCTAAATCAGTGGAGTTCTCTATTGTGTTATCAAAAGATTTATTACTCACACAATCTTCTAAACCCGTACTCACACGCCCTTC
Organism: Sambucus nigra; assembly: GCA_949130495.1. Lineage (NCBI taxonomy): Eukaryota > Viridiplantae > Streptophyta > Magnoliopsida > Dipsacales > Adoxaceae > Sambucus > Sambucus nigra. The sequence continues at coordinate 88,836,658 of OX422219.1, read as the reverse complement.
TATAATGACAGAATTGTCTATATGTCTAGATTAATCCACATCATCAAAAATACTACCAAAATGAGATAAAGAAGATGTGGTAGTAGGGTGAGTTTTAGTAGGTAAGACATGAGATAAATTCACAAAGTCTAATGCAAAATTATTTATATGTAAATCAGAATCATCAGAAACAATAGATAAACAATAAAAAATGTTCGCAGACTTAATAACACAAAAGGAAGAAAAGGCCATAAAGTTTTTATTTACTTCATCATTGTCATTATCTGAAATATCATTCCAAGTTTTAGAAAAATTGGCGCTATTAGAGGATCCCCTTTTGATTTGAAAAAATAGTTATTAGCATAATGACTATTTATTACATTTCCTACATTGAAGCAACGCTATTTCTAAACTTGAGTATAGCTAGGTTGATCTTCCCTTAAAGCAACGCTATTTCTAAACTTGACAAAAAATTTAAAGTGATTAGAAAATAAATCGATATCTTTGTCCAAAGACTCGAGAGTAATGGGAACATCATCAATATTTGACAAGGAAGAAGAAAAAACAAGATTATTTACATTAGAACTAAAATCAAGCATGCTTTGTGCAGGAACGTTTCCTCTTTGTTCATCTCTAACTGAGTTTTGTAGTTCAAAACTTTTAAGTTTACTACACAAAAGATGAGGGGTATGTCTATCTAAATTATCACCTATAGTATGGGAAATTAAGTCAAAACTATTGGGAATGGACCTAAGAATTTTATCACATATTTCATAATGACTATAAACAACACCATTAACATACGACTGATTGATAATATCTTGCAAATTAGGGTAAAAATCATCAAATTTCTCGATATCTTTCATAAAAAGAGAATTATACATTTTAACTAGGATTTTATACTTAGCGCTTTTAACCCTAGAGTCCCCTTCATGAGTTGTCATTAGAATATACCAAGCCTCTTTCAATGAGGTGCAAGCTGAAATTATTTTAAATTCCATTGCATTCATCACATGGAAAAAAGAATTTTTTCCTTTGTTGTTATACTCTAAGCAAAATTTTTCCTCTTTAGTCCATTAGGAAAGGGGTTTTCTAATAAAAATTTTGGCATCATCACCACCAACTAAATGAGTAAGAATAAAAAAATCAGTTTTAATCATATCCCACACCTCATCTCCCAATTATTGGAGGTGCGCAACTATATTCTTACTTTCCAGTAAGTGAAGTTGTTGTGACAACCCGTGATCCGAAATAGGGGTGGCCAACCCGATACTCCAATATAACAGGAATCATGGATGGAATCATTCTCAGCATAACATCGAAATAAAAAGTATACAGGATAACCACTCCATATTTCAGAAAAACGGGTTGCCAAAAATTTTGGTTTTAAAGTTAAGAAAAGAATTTAAACAGCCTAATTTGAAAAGAAAGTGGAAACCCCAAAGGAATTATATTACATACACATAAAATAAACAGTAAGGGACCGAATATGCTGTCGGTCAATAGACTTATAAAAGAATTTTAAACAAGTTCAGTAAATTAGATAATACATTACATTAAACAATTACAAAAGCATGGGCCTCATGCCCGAGTAAATGACCCGACCTTAGCTAAACTACAAAGATGGAGGCGTCTATTGCAATATGTCCGATAATACCCGCAAAGCATCACGGCTTGCCAAAAACACCGGGATAGGAAGTCAGATCAGGCGTCCTTAGTGTGGAGCACCTGAGCGGATACAAGATGCATACACAACAAAAAATACAAACGGGTCAGGGCCCGATTTTATATGATCACCAGATGAATAAAAAGTATGACAGTTATGAATAAAAATCATGCTAGAAAAGATAAAAATCTACCTACACAGTTTTAAAACACGAACTAAGGGAATCAGATGATCATAAAATTTAAACTTAATTATACATAGAAATATGATTAATATATTAATTAAAAACATCCATCATTTTTATACTGTTCCATTTCATTGTTATGTTCCTTATCAAGAACTCGTAATTACAATTTTTATGCTCTTTCTAGCATTCCATTCCTTTTCAGGAATATAATCATCAATAAATGCTCTTTGTGGCATTTCATTGTGCTCTTTATGGCACTTCATCATGATCTTTATGGCATATCTCTAACATCAAGTCCCACTTGATTATGAATTGTTATATTTATATACATATAAAGATTCCTAGACCGCCCCTCCGAGCTTCCCCACTGGGCGCGCCACTAAATAACCATCATCTTCTAGGGCCTATCAAACAAGGAAACCTGGGCATCTATCGCAACGTCGGGACGAGACCATATGCCTGCGGGAGAGTCAAGACCACACCCAGAATCTCCTCACCAGCGCAGAAAACATAACATATCACTCATATGGCCTAGGACTATATCCACCCTGCATTCACTAGCCAGGGGGCTTCACCTCGCACGCGAACTTCCCTTATGATGACATTTAGAGAGGTGTGTTTAAGTGAATTATCATTTACCAAATTCATTATGAAGTAAATTAGCATTTACCATAATCATTACCATTTCCATTTCATTTTCATTCACCATTTTACACATGTATGTTTCCTTTTATTCGAAACCATAGTCATTTACTTTGTAATTACATTATATTTTATCCGTAGCCATACGAAATTCGTATCGTTATTACAACCTCAAAGAAGTGAATAAACTCTCAATTTATTCTCCCAACAATCCTTTGGGGTGTTATACTAAGAACCATCAAGAATAACATAGCTCAATTGAGCTTCTACAGTCTCCCAAACATAACCCTACAAATCCTAGTCTCATACTAATCAACTAAAAGAAAAAAAATGCCCTAACATCAATTGGCATATCCCCGGAAAAACCCCCACATAACGCATTTCTAACGTAGGGTAGTTACCCCACTCATCTAGAACTCTAAGTTTACTTCATACAAGAAGGTTCCTAGGCCCTAAACATAAAGAAAATGAATTTAAATTGAGTTATAAACTAACTCAAAAATAGCAGGAAAACGAATCGATTCGCCCAAGGGCCGAATTGATTCGCCCAAAAAGCGAATCAGTTCGGATAGGGAAACCTGGGATTTTGTAAACTGTCGAATAGATTTGGCTTGGCCGAATCGATTTGGTCCAAGAAGACCTGGAAACTAACCCTTTAGCGAATCGATTCGCCCCTGCGAATTTGCCAAGAATGGCCTACGTGTTATAAACCCTAGTTTTTCCCCAAAACTCAAATCTCTTCCATTTTTATACACATCCAACATCATTAATCCACCCCAAATCATCCTACATGATTATTAACTATTATAATCCACAATTTCATCATCATAGACTAAGATTAGGGTTCAAACACCATAAATTCCATTTTTCATCCATAAATGCTAATACACAACTATCACACAATTTACTCATCTTAAATCATATATTAGCAAGTAGAAAACTTGCCTTGAAGTATAAATCTCAAATTTCTTTGTGGTAGATGCAATCCCAAGCTTCAATCTTCAATCTCTCTCATTTCTCCTCTTTTCTCTTCCTCTCTCTCTCTCTCTCTCTCTCTCTCTCTCTTGGTTTGGTAACACACAAATGAGAAATAAAATAAGGGGCAAGACTTAAAATCGTGGCTTAAGTCTAAAATTCCCAACTTAAATGGTTAATACCACATTAAAATGACTCCCAAATACGCAATTTAAATTAAAACCAGTCAAAAGTGCCCGAAACGTAAAAATACAATATGGCACTTATTTTGACTGTCTCGCACATTCAGGGACTAACTACGCCCTTTAAACTGGCATCCGGAAATTTTATCATTCATTTCGAGTTTCGGTTTCATTTAATCCAAAATGTCATTTAAAACACATGACACTATAAAATACAACCTGTTGATATTTACTCACACATAAAGTAAATATGCAACACTCCAGTATATATTAACTTTCAACCCATTAAATTAATATTTACTCCATTTCCAACATTTTATATAATTACCTTATGCGGTAAATTAATATAAAATTAGCCTCCTAAAAGTAAGGGTTGTTACATACTCCCCCCCTTATGAAGGAATTTTGCCCTCAAAATTCGAGCGTACCCTAATCGCATAAAGGGTATACTATCCTAAACTATCATTGTAACGACCTTAACCAACCCCTCGTTATTAGGGCGTCCCAATTGGATTCGGACTAAGGTCCTCACTACCGATCTCAGTCCATATTCTTTGTGCTCTAACATAGCACCAAATCGCTCACTACTGCTAACTTCCTACGACAGAAGACGATGCCCACATGACTCGGCGCAATTTGCCTTGCCTTCTGAATCACGTTACATCCCACCTCATGGATACCTACACCAGCGCTAAATGGCTTAATCCCAACACTACTCAACTTCTCTTCGCATAGGCGTATCCCTTCCAAGCATACGGCTCAATAATCCCACTCATTAAAGAAATGTTCCGGACCCACTCCAAGTCCAGTGAACATTTTATCCTGCTGGTTCCATTCAACGAGTATGCGAATTATTCAACCACTATACAAGGCCACTCATAGTTCCATAGCTTAGAAAGTGATCCATAAGGCCACTCAAACAGCTCAATTATTATACATAAATTTCAATTCCATTCATTTACCCTAAGGCACACATTCAAGGTATGCCTCTCGACATAAGGTTAATTTCCTCCATTCATCCATCCACTTTAAGGTGGTACGATATACTCCATTTCCATAGGGTTTCCATTTCTTCAGGGAAACTTTACCAAACCTTCGACATGAATATCAAATCTCGGTCCCCCACCAGATGGGCACTTCATACGGTTCTACCATTCTCCATAAAGAGCGGGGAGTACTCTTCTACATATAATCCGCCCATAATGGCTGAAAAAGTAACGATTTGGTCGAATGATCAATAATTTTCTCAAATAGGATCATGACCAGTTCGGTGCCGGCAATTTAATGCAGACATCTATGAATATACACTTCTTCGTTCCACTACCACTCTTCTTCACATGAGTAGGTGAAATGGCCAGTCATAGACACGAATGCTCTTGCTACAAAGTTTTTCGAGTTATACCCGTTGTACTTGGCTTTCCATGCCTTCACAAATATCTCCAACGAGTTTCCTACTCGACGCATCTACTACCCTAATCGCATTCCCTTAGGGAGAGGAAATGTCCACTCAATAGTCCTTTATGAACTTCGTACACCAACTCTATTTCTCCCACAACATATTGCAACAACTTGTTGCTCATGAGAAAGACTAAATTTCCTACCCAGGAAGTAGTGCCTCATCTCTTTAAGGCGATCACTACCCCAATGAATTTTAATTCAATCACGGGATAATACTTCCCACAAGTTTAAGCTTGTGAGACGCATAAACTATGGGTCCATGCTCCAGTATTATTACTCCCCATCCTGGCACATACTTATTCATTAAATCCAACCTCGAGCTTACTAACATGGGATCAGGAGCAAAACTCAACTCATCCTTTTAACTCCCCGAAAGTTAAGTTTCAAACCTATCATTCTATCTAAAAGAGGCCTCGTCTCCTTGGGCCTAACCTTTCGAATTACTCAAGATTTCCATACTTCTCGTTCCTAGGGACCAAATCCCTCTTAGAGTTAATCCACGACCCAATCGTGGCCAACTCCCTACCGCCTTCCTAGATCAACGACCCATGCCTTAAAGGCCTTACATCCTAATGATCCTAAAATCAATCTATATACATCCTATCTAAGTCGTAGACGTATAATACTAAGTATATCCCTAGTGTCCAAAACCTTTCTCAACTCCCGACATTCCCTCGGTTTCATGCGTGGGACGTCTCCCCAAAGTGAAATCCAAACAAGTAACCCTCCTGTTACACTACTACCTTACATCGTCGGTCATTAAGATATGACGGTCTAAGACACATGATCGGGATCGGAAAAAAATTTCTAACCCTCAACCCTACTAATAGGGTTCTACTTCTATATATTACCATAACAAATAATGGAAAATTTTAACTAATCGGACATTTACTTTCAGTAAAGTCTCACAAATATTTATCCCACTATATACACATGGACTTCTTAATAAGGCATAACCAGAAGTCCCAAATCGACTTCATATCTCAGTTTCCCTCACATCGCTCAGAGGAGAGAACTATATTTAGTGCTTCTATCTCGCACTATAGTATCCCTTAATCACTCAATTACCTGATTCTCGGCTAAAACTTTCAACCCCAATTCTAACAACAAAATAAAATAAAATAAAAGAAGAAAGAATACAATCTCTCCACTCCCAACGTCATTGAGGTTCACGCGTGGAGCATCTTGCAAAAGAGGAATCCAAATAAGGAGCCCCTCCTATGCATTACTACTCAACCTTGTTGGTCGTGGAGATAAGGCATAACAATTACATACAATGCAAACAAAGAACCAAACACTCAAAAAAGATAACACAACAAGTACTAAAATCTCCTAATTACCTCAAACCACCTCTATAGAATCTCAACCTGTATCCAAGAGAGATTATAGATCAACTAGTTCCATTTAGAAACTAGAAGTAGGATATACTCACAATTTATTCACTTGCGATCACCCCAATCAAACCAATATATCTTTACTCGTATAATACACATAATACAAGTAGCACATACAACACATATACATTCAAAATATCATCACTCGCCTCATAACGAGTGGGAAAAATATAAAACTTCCCTACCGAGGAAGTCATATATTTACCCTTACTATAATAGCGTCGATACTACCCCAAGCTCGATATGCACACCGAAATCTATAGTAAGTACAATACTACTAAATATTATCGTTGCACTTGTTCTCCAAACAACAGAATCAAGATGAGTGGTTCTATATTCCACATCGTAGCCACTGTTCCATCCCTAGCTGCCAACAATTGCCCACGCGATCCCTTTCACGTTCTCAGCAAAACGGGACACGCTACCAGCCTCCCCTTCCTTAGTTCATTGAGACCTCCCCGGGAAGATATCCACCAATGGGGTTTCATGAACACTGTTCCTTCAGAAGTGTTAACGACACTTATTCTGGAGCCTATCATTCCCCTGAAGGGCCATATCTTCCTTATACCTACCTTATTGTGGTGTACGTCCTCCCTAACTGTATAACTCTTTATTTACTACTGGCCTCAGATCGAACCTCGTGTGAATGCTGGAGAATTCACCCATTACTCAATCCAATTATCCCAGAGAAACTTACTGTTGAAAGTATCCACCGCGTTTCTTTATTGACCAAAACTTCCTGCACCCACAAATATGGTGACTAGGTTCCCACCGTTTCACACGACTCCTACGGTTAAAGGATTTTCCTCCATCCTTTTCCTCTGGGCACTTCTATACCCTCTTCTAGGCCAAAGCTCTTGGGCCTCATGCTTCTACCGAATGAGGATGCATTTCCTCCATCTTACTTCAACGTGTGGCCCTCGTCATGGGTTCTTCCCCACTACAAGATAACATCGCTTGAAATCCCAGGCTTAGTACCACTCTCTTCTTCTAACGGTACTTGGAAATCTAGATCTACCGTAATTAGTAGTCGCAGTAGCAAGATAAGAAAATGCTACAAAAGGGGAGCGACCTCCAAAGCGGTCTTCACCCCCGACCACAACTTACAGTTCTTAGTAATTCCATCTAATGACGCCTTCACAACGACCTTCCCTGGCACCCTTATTCAATCGACCTACGAATCTCACACGAATGCGCAAAAGATTCTATGGGTTCTACCTCACGGTCGAAGAATGAAATCTCACAAGAGAAATCAATGATCTTAATCCAAAGGCTCAATGTCAAATCAAAACCAACGCTGAAAGAGAAATGCGTTCACACAGATTCCTAAGGACTCTAGAACCTGATGCTCTGATACCATCTGTGACAACCCATGACCGAAATAGGCGGTGGTTAGCCCTATACTCCAATATAACAGGAATCATGGATGGAATCATTCTCAGCATAACATCAAAATAAAAAGTATACAGGATAACCACTCCATATTTCAGAAAAACGGGTTGCCAAAAATTTTGGTTTTAAAGTTAAGAAAAGAATTTAAACAGCCCAATTTGAAAAGAAAGTGGAAACTCCAAAGGAATTATATTACATACACATAAAATAAACAGTAAGGGACCGAATATGCTGTCGGTCAATAGACTTATACAAGAATTTTAAACAAGTTCAGTAAATTAGATAATACATTACATTAAACAATTACAAAAGCTTGGGCCTCATGCCCGAGTAAATGACCCGACCTTAGCTAAAGTACAAAGATAGCGGCGTCTATTGCAATATGTCCCATAATACCCGCAAAGCATCACGGCTTGCCAAAAACACCGGGATAGGAAGTCAGATCAGGCGTCCTTACGATGGAGCACCTGAGCGGATACAAGATGCATACACAACAAAAAATACGAACGGGTCAGGGCCCGATTTTATATGATCACCAGATGAATAAAAAGTATGACAGTTATGAATAAAAATCATGCTAGAAAAGATAAAAATCTACCTACACAGTTTTAAAACACGAACTAAGGGAATCAGATGATCATAAAATTTAAACTTAATTATACATAGAAATATGATTAACATATTAATTAAAAACATCCATCATTTTTATACTGTTCCATTTCATTGTTATGTTCCTTATCAGGAACTCGTAATTACAATTTTTATGCTCTTTCTAGCATTCCATTCCTTTTCAGGAATATAATCATCAATAAATGCTCTTTGTGACATTTCATTGTGCTCTTTATGGCACTTCATCATGATCTTTATGGCATATCTCTAACATCAAGTCCCACTTGATTATGAATTGTTATATTTATATACATATAAAGATTCCAAGACCGCCCCTCCGAGCTTCCCCACTGGGCGCGCCCCTAAATAACCATCATCTTCTAGGGCCTATCAAACAAGGAAACCTGGGCACCTATCGCAACATCGGGAAACGACCATATGCCTGCGGGAGAGTCAAGACCACACCCAGAATATCCTCACCAGCGCAGAAAACATAATATATCACTCATATGGCCTAGGACTATATCCACCATGCATTCACTAGACAGGGGGCTTCACCTCACACGCGAACTTCCCTTATGACGACATTTAGAGAGGTGTGTTTAAGTGAATTATCATTTACCAAATTCATTATGAAGTAAATTAGCATTTACCGTAATCATTACCATTTCTATTTCATTTTCATTCACCACTTTACACATGTATGTTTCCTTTTATTAGATACCATAGTCATTTACTGTGTAATTACATCATATTTTATCCAGAGCCATATGAAATTCGTATCGTTATTACAACCTCAAAGAAGTGAATAAACTCTTAATTTATTCTCCCAATAATCCTTTGGGGTGTTCTACTATGAACCATCAAGACTAACATAGCTCAATTGAGCTTTTAAAGTCTCCCAGACATAACCCTACAACTCCTAGTCTCATAATAATCAACTAAAAGAAAAAAAATGCCCTAACATCAATTGCCATATCACCGGAAAACCCCCCACATAACGCATTTTTAACGTAGGGTAGTTACCCCACTCATCTAGGACTCTATAACTATAAGTTTAATTCATACAAGAAGGTTCCTAGGCCCTAAACCTAAAGAAAATGAATTTAAATTGAGTTATAAAACTAACTCAAAAACAACAGGAAAACGAATTGATTCGCCCAAGGGCCGAATCGATTCGCCCAAAAAGCGAATCGGTTCGGACAGGGAAACTTGGGATTCTGTAAACTGCCGAATCGATTCGGTCCAAGCAGACCTGTAAACTGACCCTTTAGCAAATCGATTCTCCCTAGGCCCGAATTGATTTGCCCCTGCGAATTTTCCAAGAATGGCCTACGGGTTATAAACACTAGTTTTTCCCCAAAACTCAAATCTCTTCCATTTTTACACACATCCAACATCATTAATCCACCCCAAATCATCCTACATGATTATTAACTTCTATAATCCACAATTTCTTCATCATAGAGTAAGATTAGGGTTCAAACACCATAAATTCTATTTTTGATCCAAAAAGGCTAATACACAACTATCACACAATTTACTCATTTTAAATCATATATTAGCAAGTATAAAACTTGCCTTGAAGTATAAATCTCAGATTTCTTTGTGGTAGATACACTCCCAAGCTTCAATCTTCAATCTCTCTCATTTCTCCTCTTTTCTCTTCCTCTGTCTCTATCTCTCTCTCTTGGTTTGTGTAATACCCCGTACTTTTGGCTATATTTATTTTTGGGATTAATTAATTAAATGTGAATTATTTGGAAATTAATCCGGGTAAAATACTAGCGAGTTGTGAGTTGGTATTTGACTATAGTGAGTATATATGATGTTATATGAATATTGAATTATGAAATTTGTCGTGAGATTGATATACGACAATTTGGTCATTTTATTGGGGCGCGTGTGACAGTCGCGTCATGATATAAATATTTTGATTATAAAAGTGAATTTAAATTCTTTAAATCGTATGGTCATTTTGAGTGCGCCAACGCGTCCGGAAGGGTCGAGATAGTCAGAAAATACTAGTCGGGGGTGTAGTTTAGGTTCCGGGGTATTTTTAGGCCATACCGGCAATATAAAGGGTATTTTGGTAATTTCGTATTTTTAGGAATTAAAAATGACGAAAATTAGGAGTCTTCATCTGATTGGGAATAGACCCACTAAACCCACTAACCAACCCTTAATGACCCAATAAGCTACGGAGGTGATCATATTAGGTTTCCAACTTTCCCAAAGAAAACCCTAGCCACCATAGCCACCTTTGGAGAAGAAAGCTTAGAGAGGGAGAGAAGGAGAAGGAATTTTGCAGAAAACCTTTACAAAATCAACACCAAATTCAGAGACAATCGAGGCAAGTGATTTAATTTCTTTTAATTCAGAGAATGTTTCCTCCATGTTAGATAATTTGAAGATTTACAATTGTTCTTGGAAGATAAATGAAAACCCATGTTGTTTGGACATAGAACTTAAATATTGAGGACAAATTTCATGTAGAATCATATAGAGATGATTATTCTGGTATTAATATATGTTGGATGTAAGAAAAACGGATTTAGAATGGACTAATTGAGAACTTAAAAGTTTAGGGTTCATGTTCTTGAAAAATTGGGGGAAAAGTGTAGAGATTTGAAAATTGATTGATGTTAGGATGAATTAATCCTTTAAAACCTGTTTGGATGTGACTATAATATGTTTAGGAGTGATTAGAGACCTTAAAACAATCGTTGGGACTAATTTTAGAAGAGATTTGAGGAGTAGAAATGGTGAAAAACGAGATTGGGAAAAATCTGGGCCGAAACTGGTCCCTCGTTAGAAGACCTTCCCAGGTCGTTTGAACGAGCTTCTAACGAGTTGACCAGTCGCTTCTAACGAAAGGGAACTTCGTTCGATAACTTCGTTCGAACGAGATCTCGTTAGAAGGTACAGTTCGTTCAAACGAACTGGAATCTCGTTCGAACAGCCTCGTTCGAACGAGACTTCTAACGAGTTGACAGTTTGGGCCTTTTTGGCCTGTTTTGATTTTGGGAGTCCCGTAAACTTGTTCGAGGGTAGAGATAACATTCCGTTGATGATGTATTGATAGATTTGGGACTTTTGGGTTATTATGAGGAGTAAATTATATACGAGTGATTTAAATCAATGAACCGTTTGGGTTGAGACGTGAGTGTCTACTACGACGTGAGAATAAATTATGGCGCGTATGATTATAAACCGGAATCGTATAAAGTGTGTAAATTATATATTGGTACTAGAATGAGAATAGTACTACAATTAAACTACGGGATTACTAAGACGTGTGTTTACTTAGTATTGGTATATGAATTGTGTGTATTACATACCTACCATACTTGCTATCACGGGAGGTTTGCGTTCTCTTAAGTCCCTCTAATCCTTGTGTTGCCCGGATTTAGACTGGTTACCTCGATGAACATAGGTCATAGAAAGACTTATTGGGATATTAATAAGTCCGCTGATCGTGGGAGCGTAGGTATGTGCGTGACCCATGTGATGTGACTGTGTTCGCCTCCATTATTTGTGATGTGGTTATTTGTGAACTATTCCTGAGAGATTCGTAATATGTAATCCTTATGTACGTGATGTACCGGGATGGATAGCAGAGTATGTGTGCACCGCAGCTTAGTTCTCGGGGTGCTTGTATTGTATATTTATGATGTGAATAATATACACTTAATTAATGGGAACCTTCATGTTAATGTTGTGAATATAATTACCATATTGTTTCGAGAAAAACATAACGGGTTAGCTGATAGTGAAATACATTGCATATTGAGCATCTGAGTTTACGTTAAACCCCTATTTAATTACGAGCGTTATAATGTTAATAGAACCAAGTAAAAAGGGTAGGACCTATGACAGTCTAGCTAGATATGATGTCACTTAGCTAGTGGTTTGTGTCGTTGTAGATGGGTACTTACGTTAGGAGTGCACAGTTAGACGAGAGGTGAGAATATCATGTGAGTGCACGTCCTAACATGTACTTTGCATTTAATGTTTTAAATGTTTTTAAAGCACTTGCAGGTTTTTAAAATATCTCCACATTCAGGCTCTGACCCGTTTTCTTTCAAATCTATTTTTCTTGTAAAACCATTTTAGGTGCCCAGCCACAAGGACACCATGCATATGATACTCATTCAGGTGACGAGTTTTAGCTGTTTGTGGAAGCTACAGGGATTTGCTTTTAGACGCTTCTATCATTTGGATTCCTGATTCAGTATTTATCAGTTGTAGGGCATGTTGCCCATTTCTTTTAGAGACATCTTTCCATTTCAGTTTTCAGACTTTGTCATGTATTGATTTAGTATTCAGTATTTTCATTGCTTATTTCAGTTATGGGATTTGTAGTGAGGAGTTTTCCTCCAGACTTTATTTACATTATGTGATGGTTATTCTATTTACTTCGTTATGGTGAATGGTGTTATTATTCTTCATTACACTTGTTGCATGTTAATCAGACTTAAATTAAAATTTGGCAACTTACTTTTTAAATACTAGGTGGTTAGTAACCATTAAAATGTTTTCGACAATGATGCTATTAACTGGACCAACTTGGCATTTTGAATTAATTTAATAAAGGAGTAGCTACCCGGTATTTAATTAGTCGGGGTGTCACAGTTTGGTAACACACAAATGAGAAATGAAATAAGGGGCAAGACTTAAAATCGTGGCTTAAGTCTAAAATTCCCAACTTAAATGGTTAATACCACATTAAAATGACTCCCAAATACGCAATTTAAATTAAAACCAGTCAAGAGTGCCCGAAATGTAAAAATACAATATGTCACTTATTTTGACTGTCTCGCACATTCGGGGACTAACTACGCCCTCTAAACTGGCATCCAAAAATTTTATCATTCATTTTGAGTTTCGATTTCATTTAAACCAAAATGTCATTTAAAACACATGACACTATAAAATACAACCTGGTGATATTTACTCACACATAAAGTAAATATACAACACTCCAGTAAATATTAACTTTCAATTCATTAAAATAATATTTACTCCAGTTCCAACATTTTATATAATTACCTTATGCGGTAAATTAATATAAAATTAGCCTCCTAAAAGCGAGGGTTGTTACAGTTGTCACAATCGAACATGGGAGGACGAACAGAAGAACCATTTTGGTCACCCATAATAACAATTGATTTAAACAAAAGAGTTCAGGATGTTTGCATAATTTTTTTTTTAAAAGTGAATCCTGATGCTCTGATAGCACTTGAAATAACCTAAACATCGTAACGTGTTTTAGTTAATAAATAAAACTCTAACTCTTTTAAAAATAGTTTTAAAATGTTGATTGAAAATGTTGTACACACACACAACCAAATACAGATTTGCGATAATGTTGCTCAAATAAAAAGATTTAGAATTGGGTGAGAGAAAGTAGAATGTGACACAATATTTATTCTTGAGGAAACCACCGAAGTGAAAAACCCTATGTCCTTTAGTCCTAGGACAACTCACACACCCAAGTCCACTATTACCAATTATTAATTACAAATTACAGTCCACCAGTTTACAATGATATAAACTAAGCCAATACAAACAGTACACCCTGGCTAGTCCAAATACAACCCCAACTAACTGAAAATCAGCAACCCAATAATACCCAGGTAGTGACAACTTGAACTCACAGACAACTACACACCCAATACCAGGAAACCTGTGAAGATGTGCAACACACTTAATTAATTATAACGTTTGTTTTTAATCGAACAATTTTTTTTTTATTGTTTATAAAGAAAGATTAAACACACATCAGGTTTTATCTTAATTTAATTAGCAACAATAATAACAGTTATGATTAATAACTTAAATCAAGAATCGTGCCAAAAACCACACTCACAAATACTATAATGAAACAGGTTTTTGCACAAGCCAAACATACAACAATGCACCACTGCTTTACAAATGATTGACACACCAATGCATCATTTTAAAACTTAGTCACATTGCTTTTAAAACAGTGTGTCAATCATTTGTAAGGCAGTGGTGCATTGGTGTATGTTTGGCTTGTGCAAAAAACTGTTTCATTATAGTATTTGTGAGTGTGGTTTTTGGCACGATTCTTGATTTAAGTTATTAATCATAACTGTTATTATTGTTGCTAATTAAATTAAGATAAAACCTGATATGTGTTTAATCTTTCTTTATAAACAATAAAAAAAAAATTGTTCTGATTAAAAACAAACGTTATAATTAATTAAGTGTGTTGCAGATCTTCACAGGTTTCCTGGTATTGGGTGTGTAGTTGTCTGTGAGTTCAAGTTGTCACTACCTGGGTATTATTGGGTTGCTGATTTTCAGTCAGTTGGGGTTGTATTTGGACTAGCCTGGGTGTACTGTTTGTATTGGCTTAGTTTAAATCATTGTAAACAGGTGGACTGTAATCTGTAATTAATAATTGGTAATAGTGGACTTGGATGTGTGAGTTGTCCTAGGACTAAAGGACATAGGGTTTTTCACTTCGGTGGTTTCCTCGAGAATAAATATTGTGTCACATTCTACTTTCTCTCACCCCATTCTAAATCTTTTTATTTGAGCAACATTATTGCAAATCTGTATTTGGTTGTGTGTGTGTACAACATTTTCAATCAACATTTTAAAACTATTTTTAAAAGAGTTAGAGTTTTATTTATTAACTAAAACACGTTACGGTGTTATATTCATATGATTTGGCTTGTACGCAAATTATTTAATTATATGATTTTTTAATATAAATAAGTATGGTACTTTAATTATGTTATTGACACACTTTACTATGTGATTAAAAATTAAGGCATGGACATTGCATGTGAAAATAAAAGAACAAAATCTCATGAACCGTAAATGAAAACAAAACAGGGGTGTGAAAATAAAAACAAAATAAATTAGCAAAATTTTTATTATAAAAAATTGCACAATGCATGGAGATAACCTATATATGTGTATAAAAAGTATTTTTATTGTTCGAAAAATATTATAAATGATACAATATTTATCTATATATTTTTTAGGAGTGAGTAACATACTCGCGTCGAGAAAGACTATATGAAATATGGGGCATACAATGAAATGGAAAAGAAGATGACACATGCGTGTAGAAAAAAATGTATAAAAGAAATGTAGGTAAAAACATTGGTAAGACATAAAAAATATTTTTAGGAATAAACAAATTATTTCAAGCAAAACAAATGATATTTAAAAATAATAAATTATTTCCATCAAGTAGAATAGGGTTGAACCATTAAAAAAATGATTTTCAGTATATTAATATAATTTTCAGCAAGTAAAAAATGATTTTCAATAATAATCAAAATTTTCCAGAAAATAAGAATTACTTTTAGGAGTGAAAAATGATTTTTCAGCAATATAAATTATTTCAAGCATATAAAAACGGATATTAGCAAATAAAAAATAAATTTCAGGAGTAATAAATTATTTCCATCATATAAATATAATTTTCAGCAAATGATAAATAATCTTCAGGTATATTATGAGAACTTCATACCCACATATGTATTTTGTTATAAATTTATATATATGTTTTACATATGCATTTTCAAATATATGGGACTAAAGCCAAAAAAAATTATACATATTTTGGGTTATGCATATATCTGTTATACAAAAACACTTTGAAAAAAAGTATGGGTTTTGTGGGTAGCGCAAGAAAAAATGCACATGTGGGATGCGAGTTTTGTATATGAATTTTCAAGATGCGTATATATATTGGGTCTAAAAAACACACGCAAAATACTGGTGAAATAAGAGACCAAAATATTTAAGAAAAAACATGCATGCAGTTAGTATATACTGGTGAAATCCATTTATATTGGGTTTCAAATAAATCACATCTGATCGCAAAAACAAACTCAAACACATATATACTGTTGACATTCATTTATCTTGGGATTCAAATAAATAGTTGCATATATGCATTGTTTTTACCGGTGTAATGTTTAAAAAAACTATGGGACGAAAGTAAACTGTCTCAACCCAAGATCACAAAAATATAAGTATGGACAGTTATACCATTGAAATTCATGTATCTTGGGTTTCAAAATATATTTTTTTGCTTGGAATAATTTATTATTTTCGAAATCATTTGTTTATTGACACATGCTTCCGAAATCATTGCCAAATCATTTCTGAAATCAACCACTGAGAAACATACCAAAAAAACAAGTCAAGTTTTGTTATAATAAAAGTATTTCAAAATACATTTATAATAGAAGATTAAAAAAAAGACAAAAAATCCCCAAAACCAACTTCAGATTAGCAGCGAGAGGTTATATCTGTTTTATATTTTGGAAACTACATTTTCTCAACATCTAATCTTAAAAACAACTTACAAAAGCTTTCCTTACGTGTTGAAATAGATATGGAAAGTGTTGGGTTTGTCGAGTGGGTATGTTTTGAAGCAGAAAAACTCATATACAAATACAAAATGTTGAATCGAATTAAAGTTAAAAAAAAAAAAGAACAGGTGTATATACAGTCTCTATTTTTATAGGTATAAAGTTAAAAAAATAAGAGATCAATATAAGTTGCTTCATTCTTTATCTTGGTTCTAAACCCAAGATCACAAAAACACACGCATACACATTTAAGTTGAAAAATCTCTACGAAAAAACATAAAAGCATACAAAAAAAATAAGAATAGAAAAATACGCCAACAAATATACTCTGAGATACTTGGTCCTGTCTTTATTTCATAGAAATTGAGACCACGTGCATTCCTCTTTTTTGTTATCTCTCTTTAACTAAGATAGGCTATAAGCTTCTTGTTGTTTATCTTGGGTCTCAACCCATGATAAAAAAAAACATGCATGCATAATTACTCGGTCTCTACAAAAGAAGAAAACAAACAAACTAACAAATGCATTGTACACAAAACACACACAAACAAATGCACTATGAGAGACTATAAAGCTGCTTCGTTCTTTATCATGGGTCTCAACACAAGATAACAAAAAAAACATGCACTGTTATTAGGTCTATATCAAAGAATAAAAAATACTAACAAATGCAATGAACACAAAAAAAATGAACAAATGCATTGTTCATCTGGTTATCCTACCAAGATAACAACCTTGTAGATTCTAATAAGCAACAAATAGAGAATTAAAAAGTGTGAAACTACGAGTACATGACCATAGATTACCTTTAAAGTGCAATTCTCTGTGGCCACATCCCCTAAGTTGACATTGCCCAGTGAATTCTATAGAAGAAGCTATATCCCCAACAGTTTGGTTAATTATGCTTTTTTAGCACTTAACTGTAGCAACTCGAGATTTTTGGGACAATAATTTATTTATTTTTGGGAGAAATAAATATTATCTTAATTGGAGAATAATTAAATTGGTATTGAGGTCAAAATTTAAAGATGTTAGAAAGTGTTTCAGATGGCAATTCTGAGGGTGTAGTTGTTTCCGAAAGAGTCGAGATAGTCGAAATCACTGCACTTGGGGTCTATTTGGGTTTCAAAATATTTTGAGTTCGTTTGGCTCGAATCAACGTTATCAAGTCATTTAAAGTGTGTATTGTCATTTAAACTTGTGTATCTTGGGAGACAAGGCCTAAAAGCCTATGAGAGATAGAAATCTCCTTAGAGAGAAAGAGAAAGAAAGAAAGAAAGAAATAGAGAGAGGAAAAGAGAAGAGAAAGAGGAGAAAAGTTGGGAGATTCTGGCAAATCCGTGACGTCAAGGGAGATTCAGACTCTACGAACTTGAGGCAAGGGATTAAACTTGCTAAATAATTGTTGTGTACCATTTATTTCATAATTTGTGGATACAAATTGTGAATTTTGGGATAAATTGCTAAAACCTAGATTTTGGGTAAAATCTTAGATTTGTTGTGTATATAATGGATTTGAGGTTAGAAATTAGTTGAGGTGTGTTATTTGACGAGTGTTAATGATATATGTGTTTGGGTTGAAGAAAAATGGTTAGAAGATGATTAAAATGATTTTTGAGATTTTTGGGTTTTTGGAGAAAAAAACCCATTCATAGCTTGCTGACCAAACCGAATCGATTCGCCCCTTCCGAATATATTCGGTAGGAAGCAGACTTACAGGTCCTTTGGACCGAATCGATTCGGAGGGGCCGAATTGATTCGGAATTGAGGCTGTTTTGAGGGGTTTTTCTGAAGTGAGTTTCGTTTTGTTTCGTTTGAGTTTGTCGATTAGGAACCTCTATAGGAGTTATAAGAAGGGTATTTTGGAGACTTTTAAGGAGTTTCCCTTATGAGAAAGTATTGGAGTCATAATAACTTATCTCGAGAGAGTATTGATTAGAGATTAATGTACCGACTAGTGGGGAGGCCCACTATCTTTGAGATTTCGAATTGGAGATAATTATGGATTGATAAGAAAGAGTTAGGATGCGCTTAATGATAATGGATTACAGTGTTAAATTCGAAATGGGATAATTTTAAAGATTGATATGATTGATTGAACCATATTATGGATTGAGAATTATAAATTCCGATCGATGTGCATATGGATATAGGGAATATCCTTAACGTAAATAGAATTGAGAGACGATTCATATAAATAGAAGTGAGGTGTGAACTTCAAGTGAGAAATAGTATAGTGCATGCTAAGTGGGGAAGTTATGTGAGTTATTGACGAGTAGTATATTGAGAGTAAAATATACTAAATAATGAGATTATTTCACTTATGCCTAAGAGTGTATTATGAGTACGTAAATAGTGTGATATATATATATATATATATATACCTGGCGTGATGGTATACAATTATATAATGTGATGATGTATGTATATCTTGTGTTTATGATATATATATAAGTGAAGCATACCCCCACCTTGCTATCACGGGAAGTTGCGCGATGAGGGTGAGCGCCCTGACATGAGGAGCAGGGTGTGGATATCTCCCAAGTCATAGCGTCCATTTATTATTGTGTGATTTTTATTAGGGGTGAGATGTGGTGGGTATGTTTCGTCTCATTTTCAGGGAGGAACTATGATCGCTTCCCGTACGTTGTGTTATGGTTGTTTTGCCAATGTGGTGTGAGATTCCGACCGTTGGTACCCAGGATGATATGTGAGTGATTCCCTGGTAGATGATAGCATTGAGAACCCGCATCCTCGAGTTATAACTCGTTGGGATGGTTGTTATTATACTTATGTGAATAGTATACAAATTCTATATGATTATGTGATATCATATTTGTCTCTAGATTAAAGAGACATAAGAAGATTGCTTGAATCTCATTCCGGGAGATTTTATAAGCACTTAAATTGTGATGAATCAACTGGGAAAATAATGAAAAATTAATTATGAGTAGTTATAGTACTTTGGTTAACGAGGACAAAATGGACCTGAATGACCAACATTGCCAAGGAGTAGTGTATCGGGGGGTTCCTTGTTTGGATTTCTCTTACGAGACGTCCCACGTACGAAACGCAGTGCAATATTAGGAGTGAGGAGAAGTTAGTCCTTAGTGCTCATATTTATATATTAGTATATCTCGACGATCGACAGTGCCAAGGAGTTGTGTATCGGGGGGGTTCCTTGTTTGGATTTCGCTTGCGAAACGTCCCACGCATGAAATGTCGTGCACTGTTGAGAATTGAGAATAATTATTTAATTAATTAATCTGTTATAAAATAAAGGAGAATTTTGGTTATACGAGTCATGCATTGAGGCCATAATGAATCTTCATAATCAATACTTCCAGGAGTAGTGTATCGGGGGGTTCCTTATTTGGATTTCGCTTGCGAGACGTCCCACGCACGAAACGCAGTGCAATATTGAGAATTGGGAGAAGTTTAGTCCTTAGCACTTGGATGCTAATAACTCATATATATTTATATATATATTGATGGCATAACTAGAATATGAGAAATTCTAGTAAGAAAATGTATATGTAAACTTTATATGTTCAGTAAGTGAACGAATAATTGAGATCGATAATATTATAAATTGAAGGATTATGTGTTAGATGGAATTTATATGAGTATCAATTGGGATTAAGTTATATTACCTTGCCTAGACAGATTCAGGCACTTATTTGGAGATCATGTGCATACGTTTAGTGCGCGCTTTAGTTGAGAGGTGAGTTGGATTTTATGGAGAGTGCAACTCCACTTTAATCATGTTATAATGCATTTATAATTATTATGCATTTTAATACACTTGCTATAAAATATTTTCACACCTTGGGCTCTGACCCGTTTTTATTTTCTCTTGCTACGTTTATATATTGTATTATTTTAGGTGTTCCTCCGCAAGGACGCCATTGATGTTATCCATCTAGTGCATTTACAGAGCTGTGACAGTAGCGTACTGTTGCGGTATCTTAGTATAGTTGATTCCTATCTTTTGTGTATCTAGATTAGGGACCAGTCTGTATATCGGGTTTATACTCAAGTGTTGTAGAGTATCACTTTTATATTTTATTTCTCAAACTGTTGTATTGTTTGTGACCCGATAGCATATCCGGGTATTTTACTTTGTACATTGTGTTGTATTCTTTTATATATTATTTCGAGCATGTGTGTGTCTCTTATCATATTTAGAGTTATGTTGTTGGTTAGTTGTTGCATGTTTGGTTTTAAATAAATTGTTTTAAAAATTTTGACACCCTCTTTTTGTGGTAATGGGTAGTTTGCCACACATATTTTTTTTTAGAATCATTAGAAAATGCTGAGAATGATCCACCTGAGATTCCTGATTATTTTAGAATAGCGCTGGCCACCCGTTATTATTTTGAGCGGGGTGTCACAGGTGGTATCAGAGCATAGTATCTTTAGGATCTTTGTGGGTTAGTATGATCTTTCGTAAGCATTCTTGATGTAGATCCTTATTATTAGGACTGTTATATTCATACGTCCATATTTTCTTCTGTGATGAGAAAACAATTAAAAGGCGTTCTGATACAATTATTCTTGTTTCAGATGCCGCCGAAGAGAAGTCGTTCAGGCAGGAAAAATAAAGGGGATGAGAGTGTGGAACCCCAAATGCCTCAAAGGACCATGACTACAGATGAAGTTGCCAATATTGTGGCACAAGCAGTAACTACTGCCATTTCTATGATGGCGCATCAACCTACAGTTCAAGCGACCCAAACCCATTCAGGAGCGTCTTTGTGGGAAAGAGTGCGAGAAGATTTTAGTAAGGGGCACCCTCCAGAGTTCTCAGAGGGAGTTGATGCGATGGCTACAAGTCAATAGAAGAATAGTATGCAAAGGTACCTTCGTATGGTTGAGTGTAGTGAGGTGCATAAGCAATTTTTAGCCACCTATAAGTTGAAGGGTGCAACTCTCCAATGGTGGGAGTCTGTCACCACATCTGAACAGAGATATATATTTCCCATAATAGATTTTTGGGAACTTTTTGATCAAAGGTATTTCTCTTTCGCGATTCAGAAGGAATGAGGAGGAAACTGATGTGGGTGTTTCAAGGTAATAGAACGGTGGTCGAGTATGAAGAAGAATATACTCGATTGGAGAATTTAGTACCTGAAGAGGTAAATACGGAAGAGAAGAGTATATCGAAGTTTATGCGAGGTTTAAATGGGAAAATTCGGCAACATTTGTTAGGGAAACCAGCGTTAGTGACTTTCGTCGAGGTAGTGAATGCGGCACTATTACAGTGTCATGAATATCGCCTTCGTTCGTAGGGGGTAAGAACTTTGGAGATTCGGGTTCATCAAGTAGGTTTGGTAATGAGCTTACCAGTAATGCCAGAGAGTATAATCCGGAATATAGAGGATCGTAACAGCATTATGTTCCTCAAGATGGGCAGAGAGGATTTGCGGGTAGATGTTTCTTTTATAAAGAATTTGGTCATAAGAAGAGAGATTTTCCTAAAAGAGGTAGAGGACCACATTTTGAGGAATTTTTGGAGGCACAACCCTTACAGCAGATTCGAGGTCATTTTAGGCCAAGGGACTTTGTGTGGGAACCCAATTATGAGGAAATGAAATCGGACTAGAGATGGATGATGTAAGTTATTTTCCTTTGTAAATAGGATTATGCTATATGAAGTCTTGCTAGTAAGGTCTGTAAGATTGAAAAGTGTGGTTAGTTATATAACCCTATTATGTATGGAATGACCCTAAAGGGAATTTGGAGCGAGTGAGGCTCTTACGTTATTATCTTTTGAGAGAATAAATTATTTTGTAATATGCTCATAGAGAGCTATGATTTTGTTGTGAATGTAAGAATTGTTGAAATATTTTGAGTAATAATGGTAAAGTTATTTATTTTGTAGTCGTGCTAGACTTGTATAATTCTTGTATTTCCATCTATGGAAGAGCCTAGTGTATGTCAATATATTAAAATGTTGTGAAAGATTAATACTTAAATGATTCAGAGTTTAGTAGATTATAGTTGAGCGAGAGATTTTAGCCCATAATTATGTTAATTTTGAGAACTATATATTATTATGAGTATGAGAATTGTTAAAACCTTGTGCCTTGGGCATAAGGTATTTTATTTAAATGTCGAAAGACATAAACTATTTTATAATAAATTGTTTTCAAAATAAAACTTTTTATAGGCCTTTGGGCTATATCAAAAATGATTTATGCAAAAATATTTTAAAGTTTAGTCCAGATCTAACAAAATCTCAATCCCCGATGTCGCTGCATATTAGTGTATTGGGAGGGTTCCTTATTTGGATTTCACATGCGAGACATCCCTCGCATGAAAGTGGCGAATGTCAGGAATTGAGAGGAGTTAAATCTTTGGACCTTTCCAAAATTGTCATATTATTAGTATGCTAGTATAATTTAACATATTCCTAATTGTTGTACTATTCAAGGCAAGAGAAGCCTAATTATGTTTATGCGAGTAGAGCTCGAATAAAGGGTGTATGGGCGCCCAAGTAGTTACGATTGGTTTTATAAAATTAAAATAAATTCGTCGTGAGATGTGGGAGGTTTGGGTATAGGATTGGTGAGGATAAGTGTAGTAGGAACTAGTTGAGCTTTGGAGTATTAGGCTTAGCTTAATTTTGAGGACGAAATTCTTGTAAGTGGGGAAGTCTGTAACATCCTAAGCTTTTTGGGACAATAATTTATTTATTTTTGGGAGAAATAAATATTATTTTAAATGGAGAATAATTAAATTGGTATTGAGGTCAAAATTTAACGATGTTAGAAAGTGTTTCGGATGGCAATTCTGAGGGTGTAGTTGTTTTCGAAAGGGTCGAGATAATCGAAATGACTGTACTTGGTGTCTATTTGGGTTCCGAAATATTTTGAGTTCGTTTGGCTCGAATTAAAGTTATCGAGTCATTTAAAGTATGTATTATCATTTAAAGTTGTGTATCTTGGGAGACAAGGCCTAAAAGCCTACGAGAGATAGAAATCTCCTCAGAGAGAAAGGGAAAGAAAGAAAGAAACATAGAGAAGAATAGAAGGGAAGAGAAAGAGGAGAAAAGTTGGGAGATTCCGGCAAATCCGTGACTTCGAGGGAGATTCAGACTCTACGAACTTGAGGCAAGTGATTAAACTTGCTAAATAATTGCTGTGTATAATTTATTTCATGATTTGTGGATAAAAAATGTGAATTTCGGGATAAATTGCTAAAACCTAGATTTTGAGTAAAATCTTAGATTTGTTGTGTATATAATGGATTTGAGGTTAGAAATTAGTTGAGGTGTGTTATTTGATGAGTGCTAATGATATATATGTGTTTGGGTTGAAGAAAAATGGTTAGAAGATGATTAAAATGATTTTTGAGAATTTTGGGTTTTTGGAGAAAACAACCCATTCGTAGCTTGTTGACCAAACCGAATCGATTCGCCCCTTCCGAATCGATTCGGTAGGAAGCAGACTTACAGGTCCTTTTGACCTAATCGATTCGGATGGGATGAATCGATTCGTTGGGGACCGAATCGATTCGGAAATGAGGCTATTTTGAGAGGTTTTTCTGGAGTGAGTTTCGTCCGATTTCGTTTGAGTTTGTCAATTAGGAACCTCTATAGGAGTTATAAGAAGGGTATTTTTGAGACTTTTAGGGATTTTACCTTATCAGAAAGTATTGGAGTCATAATGACTTATCCTAAGAGAGTATTGATTGGAGATTAATGTACCGACTAGTGGGGAAGCCCACTATCTTTGAGATTTCGAATTGGAGATAATTATGGAATTATAAGAAAGAGTTAGGATGCTCTTAATGATAATGGATTTTAGTGTTAAATCCAAAATGGGATCATTTAAAAGGTTCATATGATTGATTGAACCGTATTATTGATTGAGAATTATAAATGCCGATCGATGTGCATATGGATATAGGGAATATTCTTAACGTAAATAGAATTGAGAGACGATTCATATAAACATAAGTGAGGTGTGAACTTCAAGTGAGAAGTAGTATAGTGTATGCTAAGTGGGGAAGTTTTGTGAGTTATTTACGAGTAGTATATCGAGAATGAAATATACTAAATAATGAGATTATTTCACTTACGCCTAAGAGCGTATTATGAGTATGTAAATAGTGTGATATATATATACCTGGCGTGATGGTATACAATTATATAATGTGATTATGTATGTATATCTTTTTTTATGATATATATAAGTGAAGCATACCCCTTCCTTGCTATCATGGGAAGTTGCGCGATGAGGGTGAGCGCCCTGACTTGAGGAGCAGGGTGTGGATATTCCCCAGGTCATAGCGTCCATTTATTATTGTGTGATTTTTAATAGGGGTGAGATGTGGTGGGTATGTTTCGTCTCATTTCTGGGGAGGAACTATGGCCGTTTTCCGTACGTTGTGTTATGTTTGTTTTGCCAAGGCGGTGTGATATTCCGACCGTTGGTACCCATGATGATATGTGAGTGATTCCCTGGTAGATGATAGCATTGAGAACCTGGATCCTCGAGTTATAGCTCGTTGGGATGGTTATTATTATACTTGTGTGAATAGTATACGAATTCTATATGATTATGTGATATCATATTTGTCTCTAGAGTAAAGAGACATAAGAAGATTGCTTGAATCTCATTCTGGGAGATTTTATCCGGACTTAAATTGTGATGAATCAGCTGGGAAAATAATGAGAAATTAATTATGAGTAGTTATAGTACTTTGGGTAACGAGGACATAATGGACCTCAACGACCAACATTGCCAAGGAGCAGTGTATCGGGGGGTTCCTTGTTTGGATTTTTCTTGCGAGACGTCCCTAGCACGAAATGCAGTGCAATGTTGGGAGTGAGGAGAAGTTAGTCCTTAGTGCTCATATTTATATATTAGTACATCTCGACAATCGACAGTTCCAAGGAGTTGTGTATCGGGGGGGTTCCTTGTTTGAATTTCGCTTGCGAGACGTCCCACGCACGAAACGCCGTGCACTGTTGAGAATTGAGAATAATTTTTTAATCAATTAATCTGTTATAAAATAAAGGAGAATTTGGGTTATACGCGTCATGCATTGAGGGCATAATGAATCTTCATAATCAATACTTCCAGGAGTAGTGTATCGGGGGGGTTCCTTGTTTGGATTTCGCTTGCGAGACATCCCACGCACGAAACACAGTGCAATATTGAGGTTTTTTGGGGGTAATGTAGTTTTTCAGATTATAGGATTTCGGATACACGAGTTTTGGGTTTTGCAGTTCCACTTGGCTTCTATTTCGGTTTTGATTGGGCTCAATTTTATTTCCTGTTTTTATTGGGTTACGATAATTTTGTGTTTTTTGTTTGATGGGTTTCAAAATTTTATTTTGGGTTTAATTGGGTTGGTTTGATTTCACTAATAGTTATTTTTTTTTTGCAGATTTCATCACTTGAAAGTTCTCTACCTACTGTTCACCTACATATTCATTTGTGTCTCAAATATGAATACATCCAAATAAATGACTTGGGTTAGTTGCTAGTTTTTAACTGTATGTAGGTGAAAAATTATTCTCATTAAGAGTGTTTCATGTGATAATTTTTTTTACAAAGTGCGTAGATCGTGCTCCTCTAAATTCCATTCTACTACTCATGTATATGTGAAATAGTGGAAAGATATAAAGAAAATAAAAAAAATATATTTGTTCTCTAATTTAGTATTTGTCGGAACATTGTTTATCTGTGAGATCTATGTAGGATCTAATACAAGTTGTATTTCATAGAGTCATTGAAGTTTGTAGTATTTACTTTTGATAATCACCAACTTGATAAATTAGATATTGAAGGTACATACATTTTTTTCCCTTTTCTTTTCCTAGAATCAAAAAAATTAATATCGACGACATAGCCCCAAACATGATTCATATTTACTTTGTATTCATCAGTGATAGGCTTTCTTTGATTTAACGAGAGTTTGAACATTTAATGGAGAAGGAAGGGGTGTCACTGTTCGCCCATTTGCACCGAAAATGGATTTTGTTTTACAATCATGGTTTTTTGGAAGAGGCTTTTGTGTTCTTTAAAAACTCAGGAGTCCATATGAAACTGAATACGGGATTTTTTTTCTTTATTGTTTTTTATAAATATATAACAGTTTTTCCTTTTGTGTAGGTAATGGTTTGTGCCGTGGGTTTTGTTTTCTTTTGGGGCTTTTGTTCCGGTGGGGCTGATTACTTTGCTTTCGTAAGATGAATATTGGGGAAGAATATTTTGGAGCTTGGATCTAAGGATGATTCGTGTTGGTGAAGAATATTTTGGAGCTTGGATCTAATGATGATTCGTGTCAAACTGATAGAACAATGTCAGGTAAGATCTTTAAAATACAAGTTTTTCATCACATATATGTTTTTATATTGATATGTATAGTATCGAAGGCATATGAGAAGGGTTTTGTTTTTATCATTATTTTGTAGGCTTTTGTGTTTTACTTAATTTATGATTTTTATATTCTTCAATTTGATAAAAGCCCAAGTGTTTCACTTCAGACATAAACAACTCAAATATTGGTTGTTTAAAGTTCAATATGCTGTTGTCAAAATAAAGGTTACAAGATTGATTTTTATTGGGAGATTTCTACGTTTCTAATTTCATTTCATACATGGTGATTGATTTTTATTTGGATCCTTCATTTTCTTAGAGTGGATCATTCTTAGTTTCCTAATTTTGTTGATTTATTTTGTCCAGGCACAACAAAGAGAACTCACAATGTCTTATAGGTAATTTCTAAGAAGCTACTTTTTTTTATAAATATAAATAGCTGTCCTTGGTAATAGACTAATAGTTATACTAAATTTGGGATCTTTGTTTCTATGTATTTAGTTGAGACTTTAAACAATGATATTTTGGGCGACTCTGTTTTTTTAAAATGCATTTAGTAGAGATTTTAAACAATGATGTTAGTTTAGCGACACAGAAAAAAAAAGAGAAAAACAATAATTCTAGGTCCGGCTCATAAATGCGACGCAAATTGGAACGTCACACTAACGTTACACTATTGTTGGACTTAGACACGAGCCAATACAGATGTGACAAGCCAGTGTGTCGCAATAAATGTGTCGCGTTTGTGAGTCGGCATAGAAGTACTTTTAAATTTTTGACCTCAAAGTTTCAGTAACACATTAGAAACCTTATTTGGTGGACACTGTATTTGGTGATACCCTGTCTTAAATGGGAAACAGGTGAGTGGTATCTTTTACCCAGAGTTTTTTGTTATTTACAATAGCCGATATACCTCTATTTCTTTCTATGATATGTTTCGTTGCTCTGACAGGTTTCTCGAAAAATGTCGTGTTAACTAATCAAATTTCTTCTTAACTCATCAGCCAAGAATCCCAAAGATGTAGTGCCACTTGAAGATCCTCCAATCTCTTATGCTACAACTATGAAATCGGATGATACTTCTTGACTTCAAGCGAATAAGTTCAAGGTAAATCAAAAGACAATTAGTAGATGGAATTGAATCGCTTCACTATAGATAAACACATCTTTTTCGAATGAATATCTAAGGAGTATTTATGGACAGTTTTTTAAGTGCATTTAGCACATTTTACACATTAATCCAATGAAAATGAACTCAAATCATGATAAGATTTTTATCTTTGTCGTGTGAAGAGTTGGAGAGCGCAAAGTTGATCTCTGATGTGAAAATATGTGGATATGTTTAGGCCTATTGTGTTCTTTTCTAGCAGCAATAGGTGTTTCAATTATTTAGCAAAGTACTGCTGTAATGTATAATAGGGTATGTGTTTTACATACTGAGCTAGCTTTCATGGTTGAAAACAGAATTATTAGCAGAATACAGCTGCATTATCCTCACTACTTGAGTTAGCTTTCATGGTTGAGTTTTACATACTGAGTCCATACCTATAGTAGGTTATGTGTTTTAGTTAAACATAGTTGTGAATTCTATATCCAAAGTGTTAATATTTTCAGTGCTTGGTTTAGTAGTGAAATTCATTTATTTTTAAGGCACTTTTTGGCTTCATAAAGAAGTTATTGAAAATGAATACTTTCGCTAGATTTTAAATTGGCTCTTAAAACTTCAGTGATAGTTGTTTCCACTTTCTTTGGGGAAAAATATCTGTGAAAAGATAATGTCTTTTTTGCTCTCAAGAAGTTCCAATCCCGGCCATAAATTATGTCATTTCATATTTTTAGTTTTATAAAGAAATTTTTGAACTACCTTTACTGTACATGGGACCAATTATATGTATATCTATGTATATAATGAGTTAATGTGTGCGTGTGTGTACATATATGTATATCTATGTATATAATGAGTAGTGATGTATAAATATACTGAGTTATTTCCCTAAATTATTAATGCCTTTCGCTGAATTTCTTCAGGGCCAAGGGGCGAGAGAAGATCAGATGAGCATTACTTCAATGTAGGCTGGTGATGCACCTGTGTGTCTCACAACAGTAGAGTAGAATGAAATCGAAGTATTTTATCGGGTAGTTCAATGGTAGAGCACCAGGACTAAGGTCCCTAAGTGATGGGCTTGAATCCATTTTTGACTGGCAGAGACCAAACACTGCACTGGCCTCAGTAAACCAAGGAGGAACAATTCTATTGGAGTTTAGAGGTGGAGAATGGAAAGAGGTTGTTAGGCTACAACCCGACCAAGTGAAGGTGGCATGTAAAGCAGAGGCCGTGGACACTGCACTGGACTCACTTTCTACAAAATTTAAGGTGTTATATGTTGAATATAATTTTGAGCAACTACTTATTTGTAAAAAATCTCAAGTAGTGTTGAGTTTTTTTTACTTAAAAAACTAATAAAACTTATTTTTTTTCTATTTTTGGCAGTTATTTTTTACCGTGGCATCAGTGGTATTTTTTACCGTAGTCGAGAGGCATTTTTTACAGTGACGGGCACCAGCATCGATGAAGTGGCGATCGAGTAGTTGGTTGAGACAGGGTAGCGAATAGATTTTTTAGAAAGAATTTGGATAAGCCATCGAGGAACACACTATATGAGCCAAAGAACCACCGAGGTAAAAACTGAACAAAAATTCATCCGTTCTCATCTTTCCAACAATAAACTCAACAAACCGTGGCATCAGTGATGGTCATCCATAGTATATTTTTTTACAGTATGCTTTTTCTAGATTCGTTGTGATGCTTTCGGCTGGACAATCCTGATTAACACACACACACGCACACATTAACTCATTATATACATAGATGGTCACACACACATCAGTGATGGTCACACACACAAGGTGATTACAACACCTTACCATGTAGACAACCGGTAAATCTTTATTTTTCTCAATGTTCTTATAATTTCATTCTTCTTTTTTGGTTTCTTTTCATTGTGCCATAAACGTGTAATCTAATGTATATATAACCTTTTTGCTTTAGGTGATAGATCGGATTTCTCTTTTTAGGTTATTTTTTAGTGAAATCGAGTAGAGAAGTGAGGAGTTGTGTATGTGTTTTTGGTGAAGTTATTAAAGATCTATTGATTTTGACATTGAGAAGTTGTGTATGTGTTTATTTTGTGAAACCACCATTATGGATAAGTCATACCAGTTACCAGCATCTGATTCAAATCAATTGTTTTTTTATGAGGAAGGTATTCCAATGTTTGCCTTCTCTAATAATCTTAAGAAGGTGAAAATAATTTATATGGAATGCAACCGAGCTATCTTTGGAAACATTTTTCAAAATTCATTTAATGCAGAAGATGAAGCTTTAATAACTGAGAAGATTTTTTAAATTGATCCTTTTGACTGAAATAAAATTTTAATGAATAAGAGAAAGCACTGTCCGAGTCTGACACATATACGACTCTAACTATGGAAATGCTGACACTGTCCTAGCAAGCATTGTCCGAGTCTGACCCATCTTCCCTCGCCTCCCTGCTCCAACGTTGCTTATCTTACTTAGTTTTAATTTAAGTTTTTGTTTGCAGATCTATATTCAACTTTTAATTTTGTTCATGTTTTATTAAGCGACTCAATTCATGTTTTATTAAGTTTTTGTTTTTGTTTTTGTTAAGCGACTCAATTAACCATTACTCGAGGAAACGGAGACTGCGGCTGAGGTGCTCCAAATGTTGTGTGAATTGTAGCTCCTGTGGTCATCCGGACTGGAGGTTCTCCAAGTGCAATCTGGAAGTCAAGACGTCAAGCAAGCAGTGCCACTGCTACTACCCCCTGGTTAGTATCGCCTCAATGCAAAGTTACATGGTGGTAGTATCGCATATGTGCATTTTATATTAATGAGCTAATCTTGTTTCAACTCTAGGGAAACAAAACATAGCAATATAAAATGCACATATGCGATACTACCATGTTATTATGCACATTGATATGAGATTCAAAATTTGCACATTGCTTCATTGCTATGAGATTCAAAATAAAGCTGTTGTTGCAAATTATCCACCACTGTAACTTTGCATATTCAAACCATAGCAATGAATTGGTGGAGTGGTGGAATAATATTACATTTCTCCTTATAAAGAAATAATATATATACTGGCATTATTTTGATTTCTTCTTTCTATGTAAACAGGAGAAGGTACATACAGTAGCGTGTACCGTGCACGTGATGTTGAACTGGTCGGATGGTCACCTTAAAGAAGGCACGGTTTGATAATTTTCGACCTTAAAGAAGGCACAGTTTGATAATTTCCGACCATAGACAGTAGCTGTTGTTGCAAATAAAGCTGACACTAAGAAAAATCTCAATTGACGGTATGGAGAAACATTTATTTTTATATATGGAGCAACACTTATTTCTAGGTAATTAATGTTTTATTTAAAAATAACAAGTGAGCTAATGAAACTGTGGAAATTGATTCAAAATATTCAGTTCTTAGGTGCAGCGAAGGGTGGCCTTTTACCGCAAAGTTAGGCAGAGTTTTGGGATTTCTGGAATGAGAAGCCTGCAGTTAGTAAAGGAATTGTCCGATGAAACAAAGGGGAATACGGTGGTTCTGTTATAGTCTTTACTGAAATATGGATTAGAAGTGTAAACACGGTTCCGTTGCCTATCATTCACAGTCTTTAACAAAAGCATCAATTGTGCTTCGTACTGTTTCGGGATGGTTGGTACGATTATGGTGTAAATCAGAAGGTGGGTACCGTATAATTTTGTTCCAGAAGGTTGGTACAGTTTTGAGAAGGTGGGTATGATTTTGTTGTTTGAGACTTTTTTTCCTTAGTTTAGCTAAGTATCTATTTTTATTTTCTTAGATCATGTACCCCGTCAACAATAGGTTCTCAAAAATATGTAGCTCGGGGACTGTATCTGCCTTCAACAGTTTTCTGTCAAGAAAATAGAGAAGCTATGTTTTAATCACCCATTTAATATGGGGTTTATGTTTGATTTTCCAAATCTGCCAACATAAGGTTTACTCACTTTTTAATTTCTCTGTTTTATTTTTTCTTGGTTTTTCTTTGTAGTTCAAATCTTAAATCTTAGTTGATTTTTTTCACTAACTCAGTGCCCCATTATTTGTGACATTGATCCAGGTTTCAGTTTCTTTCTCACACGATTCTCTTTCTTAGATGTTTGTTTCACGTTTTTAGAGGACTGAATGCATGTACATAATTGAATGATAAGTTTCCTAATTGAATGATAAGTTTCCAAATTTTACCAGTTTGTATAAAACTAAGTTTATACATTAAATGATTAGTCACCAAACCTCGATCAATGACGTGAAAAATCAAAAAAAATTCCCTAATAGCTGCCATTATAAAAATAGAAAAGGAAAATAAAACATCGCTGAAATTTTGTGTGATTGCATATTCTACTATTCCCAAAGCTACCTTTTGTTAAGTTGCAATTCCGCAAAAAGCCCATTCGTTATTGGAAATCGAGGTTGTGCTAGATTCCTCGCACTCCATGGACAAAGAGAGCACCACCATTCAAGTTTTGCGTCGTGAGCTGGTGATGAGTAAGAACGAACCAAGCTTCCAATGGCTCATCGGCTCCCCCTTCTTTCCTCCACTCACAATCGTCTCCACCTTCAAATGCATCCACACTCCACATCAATTCAAAGAATCAGGTACTCATTTCTTCATTATCTATTTACAACAATGTTTAACTCTTTGCTAATTTCACCTGAGCAGATGATATTCGGACACTGCTATTTGAAGGATTCGATGTAATTGGAGCATTAATTGTGGGAAACAACCCTGATTTGGAGCAAATAGCGGGTGAGGCAATCGAGGCCATGCGTGAATTAAGTTGCCTATTTATTATCCTCTAAATTGACCTAAAGATTCGGAGGATATATTTACGCGTGCAACTGAAACTGCTGCTGCTAAGTTTAGAGATCCAACAGTCATATACATAACAAAAGCATTAACTGAACCCTCAACTAAAGCACCACGACCTGCCGTTCTTCGAGGAGTGGAATTAGATCTCCAATAAGAGCTCTCAAATGCTGGAATTTCAAACGAGACGACTCAAGAATATGATGCAAAGTCTTTATCATGTTCACATTTTTGCTTAAAAAGTAGAGATATCACAGCGTTTACTTCTATTGAGGAGGTAAATTTCATATATGATTTTACTTATTTGTTGTGTTCAGAATTTGAACGGGTTATATAATGAGCAATCTTTAACCTAAAAAAAAAGTGTATACATTATAGATGATACAACAAGCTAACTGAATATATGAAGTTTGGGATTAATCTCATTCTGTCTTTTACTCCAGGTCCAATCAACTACTCAATGCCCAAATATTTAGCAGGAAAACAAATCAATGTGTGTATGTCTGTTGTCTTTTTATACACGTGTTGTACACAGTTTGCGATTGTATAAATCTATATATTTAATATAAAAATTTATTTTTGTTCTTTTAGGGGTTGAATCTTTCGGCAGTTGGATTGGGCATGTGAATCAATTGGAGTGTAATATGGATCAGTATACATGTTGAACATATGCACTTTGTTTTTAGTTCCCTAGAACAGTAATATTATAGTTATATGAGATTTGTTGTTCACTTGGTTCAAAAATCCCTTTCACCGTATCAATATTGAGATAATTGTGTTAAATACTTTAATTAGGATACGTTTTTGTTTGCTTTATTAAACTTTCAAATAATAGTGATTAATATTTACTTCACTTAAGTTTCATCTTCTACCTTGGCTCTCTTAGAAGCAAGAGTCATAGCCTTTTTTTATTATTTTTTTTCAAATTCAAAGATAGCATATCAAATGTATGTTTTCCGTTTGGATACCTAATTTCAGTTTGTAGATCTAATTAACATTCCTCAATATCTTAAATTCCACAATTTTAATATATTGGCCTCAAATTATTCTTTTATTCCCTTCTGGTATGATTTCGGATGATGATTGAAATGAGGGTTTTGGCTTTTAAATTTATTAGTTCCCACATGAAAGTATAATTTATTATTTTACATTAATTTTATTTTAAAATGTTTATGTAACTGTTACAATTTACACAACTGTCATTTTATTACTGTTCAAGCTGCCACAAATCTTCTTGGAGAACTCTGTGTTTACGGTTGCAGGAGTTGTTATCTTTAAGGTGCAAAGAAGTTATAGAGGTGGGTTACTTCAATGCACGATTCAAATAAATGCACGTTTATTTTATGGAGGGGGGTTACTTCAATGCACGTTTCAAATAAATGGTGGTACTGATAGCAAACCAGAAAATGGCCCTCCATTATTCAAATAAATCATGTTTTACAGAATCTTTATAGATTCACATTTTTTGATATTTTACATATATTAAAGTTCCACAGGCATTTTCAGTACATACACATCTTTAATCAACAAAAATTTCACCGTGCCTATATATATATATATATATATTGATCGCATAACTAGAATATGAGAAATTCTAGTAAGAAAATGTTTATGTAAACTTTATATGATAAGTGAACGAATAATTGAGATCAATAATATTAGAAATTGAAGGATTATGTGTTAGATGGAATTTAGATGAGTATCACTTGGGATTAAGTTAGATTACCTTTCTTAGAATGATTTGGGCACTTATTTGTAGATCATGTGCATACGTTTAGTGCGCGCTTTAGTTGAGAGGTGAGTTGGATTTTATGGAGAGTGCGACTCCACTTTAATCATGTCATAATGCATTTATAATTATTATGCATTTTAATACACTTGCTATAAAATGTTTTCACACCTCGGGATCTGACCCGTTTATATTTTCTCTTGCTACATATATATTGTATTATTTTAGGTGTTCCTCCACAAGGATGCCATTGATGTTATCCATCAAGTGCATTTGTGGAGTTGTGGCAGTAGTAAACTGTTGCGGTATCTTGATATAGTCGATTCCTATCTTTTTTGTATCTAGATTAGGGCTCAGTCTGTATATCGGGTTTATAGAGTAGCACTTTTATATTTTATTTCTCAGACTGTTGTATTGTTTGTGACCCGATAGCATATTCGGGTATTTTACTTTTTACATTGTGTTGTATTCTTTTATATTTTATTTCGAGCATGTGTGTGTCTCTTATCATATTTATAGTTATGTTGTTGGTTAGTTGTTTCATGTTTGGTTTTACATAAAATGTTTTAAAATTTTTGACACCCTCTTTTTGTGGTAATGGGTAGTTAGCCGCGCATAATTTTTTAGAATCATCAGTAGATGCTGAGAATGATCCACTTGAGATTCTTGATTATTTTAGTATAGGGCTGGCCACCCATTATTATTTTGAGAGGGGTGTCACATTAACTGTATTTTGGTAGATAGTAGAAAATAAATGATGTTGATGAAAGGCATATGTGTGCATACCTTCTTATATGTGGACGTTGCTTTCATAGGTTGAGGGTCTATTGTCTTAGGGTGCAGGTGATCGTTAGGTCTGTGTAGAAAGGACAAAGATATATATATATATATATATATAAATATATATATATATATATATATATATATATATAAAATAATAATAATAATAATAATAATAATAATAATAATAATAATAATAATAATAATAATAATAATGCTCTTGTGCGGACTAGTCCTCATTTTAAGAATGCGGACCAGACATGTGTCACCTAACGGTGCACCTAGAAATTATAGCCTAAATTATAGGCACTCTCTCTCTCTTTTCTGGGCTCACCGCCAGGTGACACATGTCCGGTCCGCATTCTTAAAATGCGGACTAGTCCGCACAAGAGCAGGACTGTATATATATATATATATATATATATATATATAGAGAGAGAGAGAGAGAGAGAGAGAGAGAGAGAGAGAGAGAGGTTGTAAATCGACAAATGGTTGAGAGGTGGAGAGGATGGAAGTTGATGAAAAAAAATGAATGAGTTGTTGTTGTCTTAGGTTGAACGTGCATGATGAGTGGGAGAAGTGGGTTAATATATAACTGCCACAATTTTTAAATATAACAAGCATATATTGGAAGAAGACATAAGTAATTTTTTTTAAAGAAAAGTCAAAAAACTGAGAAAATTGGGTTTAAGGTTTTGAGGCTTCTCAACACTCCTAGTACATATATATATATATATATATGTGTGTGTGTGTGTGTGTGTAGATAAAGATATAGAGAAGTCTCACAGTGCAAGCCTAATGAGGCTTATGCAAAAATGATCAAAAATAGGAAATATCAGGTCATGACCAAGGTTTCAAACAGCAAAGCTCCAACACACACGTATGACCAAGATGTGAACCAGCTTACAACTCAGGCAAGCCCAACAACCATCAACACCTTCAACAAGGACATAAACTCCCAAACCATTTTGTAAGAAATAGACCAAAATCACTCAAACTTACATATGTGTATGAGTTCAAACTAGGGTAAAAATCTAACACAAACTCTCAACAAATATAAGGTTGCGAATCGTGGAAAATGTAGAGAGAGTAAATGAGGAAATAGAGCGACAGAGTTTCGACCGATTTTTTATTTTCAAAACCCTAAAAACAAATGAGCCCCAAAGCTCTTATTTATAAAGCCATTGAAGGATCGAGAAGTGGTGAGGCCAACCGTAAATCCCAAAACCTCAAGGGGCAATCAAATCCATTAACCAACCAGTCAAGGGGTAAAAAAGGGATAACATATATTAGGGGATACATGCGTATTTAGCCTCAGCAACAGAGGGCGTAAAGAGGTAAAAGCCTCCAATGGTCTACTATAAATGGTAAACACCACACATGGTCAAATCGTGTGGTGAACGCAAGACATTACCATTGGGACAAGGAGGATCACAAGGATTGAGAAAACAAACACAAAATGGCACCATCTCAGCCACTAAAAGACACACACGAAACCAACCCTTGGATCTTGTTTAAATATTTAAGCTAAAAAAATTATTTCTTGTTTAATTAATCCAAATGTTTAAACTAAACAAAATACAGGAAAATAAGTACAAGATAAATATTTTAAAATACAAAAAAAAATCTATTAATATACATAACTGATTATGCAAATATTTATGTGTATGTATATAATTTTTACATAAATTTAAAATAATAAACATGAGTCAAATAAAAAATAGATTTAGGGAACACAAAAAATGTTGTTTTTAACAAGTAAAATCTCAAAATTGAGACAAACTAATAGGCAAAATTTCAAAGTCAATTCAGGTCGTTCGAACGACAATGAAGTGTCGTTTGAATGATATAAAATCGCATTCTATCTATCCAAGAATTAACCCAAAATAGTAAAGTGTCGCGCGATGCAAATCCAGAAACGACCTAAAAATGACGTATCTCGTGACCATATCTGACACTTTCAATCCTTGTTTCTACTTTTGCGCGATCAACTCTTCGAATGACACGGGGAATGTCATTTGAATGACATCCATAAGCCTTTTGAATGACTTCACAAACTTTGTTTTCCATATCTAAAAATTTGCTGGATTTGACCAGTGAATTTTTTTTCTCAAAACAACAAGTGGAAAATCAAAACAATAGAAAAATCGACTTAAAATAGAAAAATTTTAGTTTCATGCTAACATAGTATCAATGTGCTCAAACATATGTATGGAATTAATGGGCGTGAACTAAAACAAATTAATTAGAATTTGGACACCTAGAAACGATCAAGAAGCTATGATTGATAGTTAAATTTTATCAAACTAAGTTTTAGCCATATGTGATGTAATAACCCGCCCCAATAAATTTATTTAATTATATATATAACTTATATGAGGAGAAACTAATGATAATTATAGGAATTTTTGAGTGATAAATTTAATTAAAGAAAGAGAATTATTTAATTTTGGATTCTATAAAGAATTATTGGATTATGGAATTTATATGGATTGTATTTATGAGGAAGAATTATTATTTAAAATAGAGGTTACTTTTATAAAATTCCCACCTTTTCGTTCAAAAATGAGTTGGTTATTCCCTGTAAGAAGTGAGGAAATTAATGAACAAAATGAAGGAATTAGGAACTTCTGTCATTTTAACCAAAGGAGAGCCACCTCATTTGAGTGACCAAACATGTCGTTCGAATGACTAAAGGCTGTCGTTTGAATGACCATGATGAAATCATCCTCCCTTGTGAGCTATAATCCCCTAGTTCGTGGCTCAGTTTTTTAGTCACCCTTGGGTCTGGTGAATGCAGAACAAGTTGTATTAACATGTGGGCTTGGATGTTTTCGTGTATAAATGGATAGGAACCCTAGGACTAACAACCCACTTGCACAATACTACCATAAATGTTGTCAATTTTGGGACCGTGGATCAAAACTCGTGTCAATTCTTGGAGCCTTGATGAATCACCTCACTGTCGTTACCACTTCCTTTACCTATCTAAATACTCTCAATATTTTCCCATCATCCATAGTTAGTATATCATCCCATTTTTCAGTTTAATACCTACACTCGCCCATAGAAACAACCACTTACACCATTACTGTAAAAACCTACGAAGAATAAAAGGTGTTTATCGTGAGTTTTGGATACGATGAATAAATATATTAATGGAGGTTTAGTATAGGTTTTTTGATGGTTCTTCTTGTAGACAAACTAGGAGGTGCTCGATAAACCCCTTTAAGGCCACCTTAGGAGGTGGGGGTTGTCATCTCCATTTATCTTTCATGCCTTCCACTGATTTGAGCTCCATTCAGGTGGGATGGAGAAACTTTGATTTAAGGTTTAATGAGTAGTATATTTCAGCATGTCATTTACATATATTTGGTTAAATATATGTGTGTAGTTTGTGGCTGGCATCCTAGTGTTGATTAATAACCATATTAGCAATTGTATGGAATGGTATCAGAAAAATAATTTAAAAATAAGTCTTGAAAACATAATAAATTTCAAACTGTAATGATAAACATTTTTATGGAATAAAAATGCAAGAAATGTCATTTTGGGGTATTTCTAATCGAAAATAATAATAATAATTTTTATGGAATTAAAATATAAGAAAATATTATTTGTGTATATTTTTAGTTGAAGAAAATAAGAGACATTTTTATGGAATAAAAATGTAAGAAATGCTATTTTGATACATTTTTAGTGAAAAATAAACAATAAATATTTTTACGGAATAGAAATGTAAGAAATGTTAATTTGGTGCATTTTTAGTGAAAAATAAATAATAATCATTTTATGGAATAAAAATGTAAGGAAATATTATTTTAGTGTTTTTCTAGCCAAAGGAAATAATGGGCATCTTTATGAAATAAAAGTGTGAAATGATGTTGATGTTGTTAAAATATTTATGAAATAAATATTTTTAAGTTTCTTGCAAAATGGAGACTTTATGAATAAATGGGCATTTATCGAGTTTAAAGAAATTGATAAAATGTCTTACTTTGCTTGAAATGTATGAAAGATATAGTTTTCCATAAAGTGTGGTGTAAAAGTGAATAATGGGAGTTAAAGGGGTTAAATATGTGAATAAAAGGGAAATGGATGTTAATATGCAAGATTTCACAAATAAAGTGTTTATTTCAAATGTTGAGAAAATGAGACTTTAATATGTAAAAGGGTGTGGTTTTATATATTAAAGATATTAAAGTAGAAATAAGAAATTGAGATAATTGTGATATTGAACAAGTGTTAAAATGGTTAATAGGTGTTTAATATGTTAAGTTGGAAACTTAATCACCATTTTTGAGAGAATAGCATTTGTTAAAGGATTAAATTGCAAATTTGGCACATAAAGGGTAAATTGGTAATCTACTTAAAGTGAAAAAAAATTATAGAACAAAAATGTTAATGAATGTTTTTATATTAGTACGGTTGAAATTGAATTAAGTCCTAAAAGGCGTAAATGTGTTTGACATATAATCGACATGTGTGTGAATAAAGGACTTAAAGGAGAAATAAATCAATTCCTTGGTGTTAATGGAGAAATGGATGGTTAAGTCCGGGCTTCTGGCTTCGTCTGGTAAAATTGTAATAATGTGGACATTTGTTAAATGTTAAAACACATAAAAGGAACCCGGATAACGCAGGGATAAAGAAACAAGGCCCGTAGCCCTTGGGTTAAATCCCTAAATCACTGGCCAGAGCATAAGGTGCGCATAATCGTCGGTGTAAATCCCGTGTAAGTATGTGATATTGGAAGATTCTGAGAAAAAATAAACAAAATATAGAATATATCAAGAAATGGGTTGTGTTGGTAAAATGTGTTAGTACAACCTAACTTGAATGAATGTAATAAATGTTCCCGTAAAGGTGAAATGGATAACTAAATGCGTAAATCTATTAATGTTATTGAAGAAATGAAAAGGGTTAAAGGGAGTAAATAAATGAGTGGCTAAGCCACCTAAATGGTTAAACCCATACTTAACACAAAAATGTGTTGTAAGAAGGATTTTCAAATATTAAATAAGTATTTTCTAACACGGGGATTGCATGTGTCGAAATGGCAATTTCAATGAAAATACTAAAGCATATTGCAATGAATAAAAGGGTAAATTCCGGTAAGGAAATGGTTTTAATAAATTAAGTGGAAAGATTTCAAGTGTTGAACTAGGTGCGTTAAAAAAAGTTAGAATGCTATGTATGATTAAAGAAAACCTTAAATAAGATTGAGGCAAGTAAGGTTTTCGGAATTAAATTGATTAATGCATTGGAATATGTATTTTTGAAAGGTATATGTATATAGATATATGCATATCTTCGCATACATGTGATTGTAGG
Source organism: Sambucus nigra (assembly GCA_949130495.1). NCBI lineage: Eukaryota > Viridiplantae > Streptophyta > Magnoliopsida > Dipsacales > Adoxaceae > Sambucus > Sambucus nigra. Next base: position 88,795,718 of record OX422219.1, on the reverse strand, counting down.
GTGTGAGTATTCCTTTCTGACGTTCATTCTATACTGCTTGTATAAATCCCACTGGGCATAGGCTCACATCCCCACTGTTACGACAGGTTAGGAGAGGCTTCGCATTTTAAGAGCGCCGTATAAGTAAGTATATTATATTTATGTTTTACGTTAGGAGCTCTATTTACTTGGACTCCAGGGTGCTCCCCATGGGTCCCTCATATAGTTCATCTCGAAATTGGAATCGCATGCTAACAAGTGTAATATTAATTAATATAAAACTAAACTAGCGATATTATTTAGGTTGTTTCATTGTACTTCACACCTAAGGACTCAATTCAGACTGGGTTGACCACAGGTAACCCATAAATGTGGGTCGTGGGGGTTACAAATGGTATCAGAGCTCTAGGTTCAAGGTTTCCTTCGAGAGTGACATGGTGAGGTCGGTAGTGAATCTTTCAACGTCGATTTTGGTTTGGACCAGTCATGCTAGTTTGGTGACGGTTGTGGTTCGTATCCTCGACGGTGAAGTCCAAGAGGTTAGCACAACAGGTAAATTAGTTCCAAGTGGCATACGTTCAAGTTAGTTGTATAAATTGCTTATGTATTCCTAATTAAGTGCGTTGATAATTTATGAGTGTCCATGTAAGCCAGTAAGTGGTGACACTGTGGTTCATAGTGTGAGTTGTTTGTGTTTCAATTTTGTTGATGTAGAGACTTTGGATATTTTAATAGAATGAGATGATGCTCATTGGGTAAATGGCACCAAATTGTGGATAATCAATAGTATGGATTGATTGTTATAGCGTCATAATTGTGTAATGGTAAATCATGATTTAAATTACATGCAGCCATGGGTGTGACACATGTGAGAGGTTAATATAGATGTGATGATTAGCCAAATACTATCCTTGGGGTAATTCCGTGATTGATGGAAAATTTGGTGAGAATGTAAATTTGTGTGGGTCAACACTTAGAGATAGGCAACTTCAGCCTTAGTTAAGTATGAACTTATCCTTGTGGGTGAGGGCCTTAGTGGTTGTTAGCCGATGAATGTATCTTATTGTAACAACCCTCACTTTTGAGAAACTTATTTTATATTAATTTACTGTGTGAAGTAATTATATAAAATGTTGGAGAATGGAGTAAATATTAATTGAATGAGTTGAAAGATAATATTTACTAGATTGTTGCATATTTACTGTTATGTGTATGTAAATATCACCATGTTACGTTTTATAGTGTCATGTGCTTTAAACGACATTTATGATATAAATGAAACCGGGACTTGAAATGACTTAAATATTTTTGAATTCCAATTTAGAGGGCGTAGTTAGTCCCGAAATGTGCGAGATAGTCAAAATAAGTGCCATATTGTATTTTTGAGTTTCGGGCAGTTTTTACTGGTTATAACTTAAATGTGTAGTTTTGAGTCATTTTAAGGTGGTATTAACCATTTAAGTTGGGAATTTAGACTAAAGTCACGATTTAGTCTTGTTAAGCCTTACATTTCTCTTAAGTGTGTATTTACTAACCTAGAGAGAAGAAGAGAATTGTGGAGAAAAGAGGAGAAAAGAGAGTGATTGAAGATTTAGGATTTGATCTTGCTTCCACCTTCCAAGAATCTAAGATTTCTACCTCAAGGAAAATTTTCTACCTGCTAATATGTGATTTAAGATGAATAAATTGTATGGATAGTTATGTATTGGTATCAATTGAGCAAATATGGAATTTATGGGTTTTGTGGTGTTTTAGCCCTAATCATAGTTTAAATTGATGATTATGTGGAGCATAGTAGTTGATAAACATGTAGGATGGTTTTGGGTAGATTAATGTTGGTGGATGTGTGTAAAAATGGAGGAGAAATGGGTTTTGGGGAAAAACTAGGGTTCATAACCCATAGCCCATTCTTGGCAAATTCGCAGGGGTGAATCGATTCACTAAGGGTTCAGGTTATACAGGTCTGGGGACCCAAATTGATTCGGGTTAAAGCCGAATAGATTCGGCTGAAACAAAAAGTTGGGTTCTTCACCCAAATCGATTTTCTTTTGGGCGAATCCATTCGGAATCTTGTTGTTTTGAGTTATTTTTGTAACTCAATTTTCACCCTTTTTATTTAGGCTTAGGACTTAGGAACCTTCTTGTATAAAGTAAACTTAGAGTCCTAGAGTCCTAGATGAGTTAGTTAACTACCCTACATTAGAAATGGATTAAATGGGGCTTATTCCGGGGGTGTCCAAATTGATGTTAAGGCATTCTTTTCCTTTAGTTAATTATTATGAGACTAGGAGTTGTAAGGTTATATTGGAAGACTTTAGAAGCTAAATTGAGGTATGCTAGACTTGGTGGTTTATAGTGACACCATAAATTATTGGAGTAGAATAAGAGGTTCATTAATCATTGAAGTTATAATGATGGCATGAAATATGTATGGCTCCGGATAAAATGTGATGTATCTATTAAAATGGAAATAAAATGGTAAATGATAATTTACTTAAACACACCTCTCTAAATTGTATAATAAGGGAAGTACGCGCATGAGATGAAGTCCACTGGCTAGTGAACGCAGGGTGAATATAGTTGTTGATACCAAAATTAATATGCTGATATAGACGAACAATAAGAAGACACGTGTTGATCTACGTGGCACAATAACAACGAGGAAGTCTATTTCCCCGATCAGCTCCTACACACACCGAGCAACAAGTATAATCCGAGGAACTCCAATGCTCCGAGGAACTCCTGAACGACGAGCAACTAAGGCGGTCCGAGCTGCATCTAGACCACAGCATTGATTGCCAGATAATCAACAATTCAACTATTCATTGAATGCTTATCATACAGACGTATATTCTTAAAGGGCATTAACTGTTTACCCTTTCACATGTACAACCTAAGGGCTATAAATACATTGTATCATCCTCATTCAAAGGGACCGGAATTTCTGGATAGAACTTGTAATCGAGAACTCCCAAACACTCAGCAATAACATAACAGTGGACGTAGGCCATTCTTATAAGGCTGAACCACTTTAAAATTCTTTGTCTCATTTATATTATCTATGATTGAATAATTAGAAGCAATCTAATTTTTTACATCAATAGATTGGCGCCGTCTGTGGGAACGACTGTTGTTATCATTTTTCACCAAAAATCATTCATCATCAATGGCAGATAATCCGGAATCCAGCAATCGAAACGCTGGAAATGCTGGAAATCTTCCAAATCCTTCTGCACCTCCAGATTTGGCTGGAATTATGACGAATCTGGCTCAAGGGCAAACCGCCATGCAAGAGAAAATGCGGCAACTCATACAAACCCTTCATGGCGGTGCACCTGCACATTCAGGACAACGAAGTGGTCAGAGGCAAACCTATTTGCTTTCTTCACGATCCAGGCGTACAGATGTGTATCGTAATGAAGAAGCTGATGATAGATTAGGAGAAATGGCTAAGGCGAAGAATCCCATACAACGGACTTTTGTTTAAGGGACACCTTTTGTCAAGGCTATTATGGATTTTCCTACACCGTCAAAGTTTAAAGCCCCTTTGGTGACCCCCAAATAGGATGGAAAGACAGATCTTGTTCTTCACATAGAGCAATATCAAGCTGCTGCCGACATCTATGCTGTCCCCGACGAGATGAGATGCAGAGCATTCTCAGGAACTCTTACTGGATCTACCCAGATATGGTACAATAATCTTCCTCAGGGTAATATTTCAACTTTCTTTCAGTTGGTCGAGTTGTTAATTGGCAATTTCTGTTTTGGAGCAAAATCAGTAAAACGAGTAGCACACTTGTTAAGTGTTAGACAAAAATCTGGTGAGAGTACTAGAGATTACATAACTCGTTTCAATAACGAGAAGCTGGAAGTCATAGATTATGAAGAGAAGACAACAATCACCGCCTTGATGAGTGGGTTGTTGCCTAACAAGTTGTATTACACCTTGGCCAAAGATCCACCTACAACTATGTCAGAGTTGATGACAAAACCGGCCAAAATCATGAATGCCGAGGAAACTATGGCTGCGAAGAAGAATATGGATAAAGAAACCAAGGAGCAAGGCGACAAATCTAAGAAGAAAGAGCATAAGGGCAATGGCGGTGACAAGCATTCCAAGAATAATAAGTCATCATGGGAAGTCCTGAAGAAATTCGATAATTATACTCCTTTAAAAATGGGTATCAATCATATCTTGGAAGAAATCAAGAATAACGAGGAAGTAAAGTGGCCAAAGAAACTGAGGTCAGACCCTGACACGAGGAATAGGGAGAAATATTGCGAGTTCCATAAGGATCATGGCCATATGACCAAAAATTGCATAGCTCTCCAGAACGAGATTGAAACACTCATCCGAAGAGACAAGCTAGCAAAGTATGTTGATCGGGGAGGTGAAAGAAGAAATAATGACCGAACTAGAGAGAGGTCTAGATCTCCTCGTCGAGCAGAGGAGAAAAAGAAGAGAGACCATGAAGATGATCCAGATGATGACCCCGATCTTCCCAAGAAACCAAGGCAGCCAGAATGAGAGGTATTTTCAAAACGCTTTGGGTCATTTGATTGTAATGTCATTACAGGTGGAGAGGCAGGAGGAGGAGATCTTACTGCAGAAAGAAAAGCTTACCTCGATGAGGCTCAGGCTTGCTCGTATATTCAGCGAATAAATTTGGCTGAGGAAGATCGCCCGAGGAAGGTAAACAAAGAGAAGCTGGTCATTGGTTTTTCAAAAAACGACCTTGCAGGTGTTCTTTACCCTCACGACGACCCTTTGGTGATCAAAATGAGGATGAAAGAAGTAGTGATCTCAAGGGTTCTGGTAGATAATGGTAGTTCGGCAGACATCATGTTCTACTCATACTTTGACAGTTTAAATTTAAAATTATCTCAATTGGAGCCTTATCACAGACCTCTACTGGGTTTTGCTAGCGAGAAGGTTTTTCCACTTGGGATGATCAAGTTGGATATATTCACTGGAACTTGACCTGCTTGTCGAACAGAAAGAATACGCTTCTTCGTGATGGATAAGAATGTGCAATCAGCTTACAACATCATCATGGGAAGAGTTGGTTTGAAGAAGTTCGAAGCAGTTCCATCTACAGTACATCAGTGCTTAAAATTCCCAACAAATTTTGGAGTAGGAGTTGTGAAGGGTGATAAAAAAGTAGCTCAAGAATGCTATTATTCATCTGCCGAGCAAGAGGAGCTTGAAGAGTTAAGAAAAAAGACTACTACCTACCAGGTGGATGAAGGTACAGAAATTGAAACATTGGATCCCAGAGATGAATCCCAACTTATAAAAGGACAGGTGGTTGAATCTACAGAAAATGTTATTCTGGACAACGATCACCCTGAACGAATAACCCAGATAGGTTCGGCGTTGGATGCTTCAATAAAATAGGAGTTGATAACTTTCTTGAGAAACAGGAGGAAAACTTTTGCACGGAGTCATGAAGACATGCCAGGAATAGATCCAAACTTCTTATGTCATGAGCTCAATGCGAATAAGGAGATCAAACCCGTAAAGCAGAGAAGAAGAGTATTTAGTCCCGAGAAGAATCAAGCTATACAAGAGGAGGTCGAGAAGCTCCAAAAAGCCCAATTCATTGAAGATGTGTAATATCCAGACTGGTTAGCAAATGTGGTGATGGTAAAGAAGAAAAACAATAAATGGAGAATGTGTGTTGATTTCACCGATCTCAACAAAGCATGCCCAAAGGATCACTTTCCATTGCCCAGAATTGACCAGCTAGTGGATGCTACCTCGGGGCACGAGTTTCTCAGTTTCATGGATGCTTACTCTGGCTACAACCAGATCAAAATGAAACCTGAAGATAGGGAAAGTACTTCTTTTATTACCCCTAGGGGAACTTATTGTTATGATGTTATACCTTTTGGTTTGAAAAATGCAAGAGCGACATACCAGCGGCTGATGAACAAGGTTTTTACCGAACAAATCAGTTGCAATATGGAAGTCTATGTCGATGATATGCTGACAAAGAGCAAGAAAGCTGCTAATCATCCAGTTGACTTAGGTCAGACATTTGATCAACTGGATAAATACTAAATGAAGCTCAACCCGACGAAGTGCACATTTGGAGTACGAGAAGGAATGTTCCTCGGATACATCGTCAACCAGAGAGGCATTGAGGCGAATCCAGAAAAGATCAAAGCTCTTTTAGGGTTGCGATCTCCAACGACAAAGAAAGAGGTGCAGAGTCTTACAGGACGAGTTGCAGCGCTCAACAGATTTGTATCCCGAGCAACTGATAGATGCCTCCCATTCTTTAAAAAACTTCGAAGAACTTTTGAGTGGAATGATGAATGTGAAAAAGCGTTTCAAGATTTGAAGAAATATTTGGGAGCACCTCCACTGTTGTCCAGGCCAGTAACGGGAGAAAATTTGTACTTGTACCTGGCAGTATCAGAGAATGCAGTCAGCTCGGCATTGATCAGAATGGAGAATGGAGTCCAGAAGCCAATTTATTACACAAGTAAGGCTTTCCGAGGTGCAGAGATCAGGTACCCAAAGCTGGAAAAAATGGCATTGGCATTAATTGAGGGAAGTAGAAGAATGAGGCCATACTTCTAGGCCCATACCATCGTCGTGTATATCGACATGCCATTGAGATAAGCCCTTCATAAGCCAGAAAAATCAGGGAGACTGATGTACTGGGCAATAGAGCTCAGTGAATATGATATTGTGTATGAACCCAGATCATCATTAAAAGGGCAAGCTGTAGCAGATTTTATAGCAGAGTTTACTTATCCTGATACCCCCGACGAACAGAAGTTGCTCGCTGATCAACCTGTGGATGTTACAGGATCATCAAACACAAGCCCAGACCAACTCCAGTTGGTAAAAGGTCTTGTGGATGTTGAAGGATCATCAAATTCGAGCTCAGACCAACTCCGGTTGGTAAAAGGGCGAGAAGAGATGATCGACAAGGAGCAAAAAATATCAGGGGAGGAAGAAAAGAAACAACAAATATTTCACCGAGGAATTCTGTCAGATAAGAAATTTGAAGACGAGTTACCTACATGGAGATTATATGTAGATGGGTCATCTTGCACAACAGGTTGTGGAGCAGGGATTGTTTTGAACACCCCAGACAAGATTGACATGGAATACGCCCTGCGATTCCAATTCAAAGCTTCCAATAATGAGGCTGAGTATGAGGCCATAATAGCAGGTCTTAATTGAGCAAAGATTATGGAAGCGCAACAAGTGATGGTATTCAGTGATTCCGAATTAATTGTGAGTCAGATGATGGGAACATATGCAGTTAAAGGAGAATTAATGGTCAAGTATCATGCAAAGGCGATAGAGTTGTTGGCAGAATTTGATGCCATTCAGTTGATCAGAATACCAAGAATGGAGAATGCACGAGCAGACGCATTGGCCCGACTAACATCAGCTACTCGTACCGAGCTGCGAAGAACGATACCAATTGAAGTATTAAAAAGTCGGAGCATAGATGAAGACTTGACAATGAATATTATTACCCTTGATTTAGGACCATCTTGGATGGATCCCATCGGGGCATAAATTGAGGAGGGAGAATTACCGGAGGATAAGCTCATTGCCAAGAAATTGAAGTATAAAGCTGCTCGGTATGTACTAACTAATGGTGTTTTGTATAGACGGGGAATTATGGCAGGTTTGCAAAGATGTGTACATCCCTCCGAGGTGAAAGAATTGATTGAAGAGATCCATGAAGGGTCCTGTGGAGCCCATATAGCAGTTCAGACACTTTTGTAAAGGGTGATGACGCAGGGATACTACTGGCCGATGATGAGGGCTGATTGTATAGCCTATACTAAGAGATGTGATAAATGCCAACGTTTTTCCTCCATCCGACGAACTCCACAAGAATTGTTGACACCCATAACTTCCCCTTGGCCATTTACCATGTGGGGAATGCATTTGGTTGGACCACTGCCAACGACCCGAGGAAGATTCAAGTATCTCGTCGTCGCAGTGGATTATTTTACTAAGTGGGTAGAAGCTGAGCCGCTTATTGATATGACATACGAGAAGGTGTACCAGTTTGTTTAGAAGAACATCATCTGCCGATATGTTCTCCCTCATGCCTTCATCACAGACCATGGAACACAATTTGATAATGAGGAGCTTGTCGCCTATTGTCATCAGTCAAACATTTTGAAGATTCATTCAGCACCAGGCCATCCTCAAAGCAATGGACAGACTAAAGTGACGAACATAACATTACTAAATGGATTGAAGAAGAGGCTAAGTGAGGCTAAAGCTAATTGGATTAATGAGCTACCGTCAGTATTGTGGGCTTACCGAACAACTCCCCGAGCAGCAACTAGAGAATCACCATATATGCTAGAATTTGGAAGTGAGGCTACCTAATGAGTTAGGTATTCCAACACACAGAGTGCTGAATTTTAATTCCCCAGTCAGCGATTTAATGAGGAGATTGGATTTGGACATGCTCGAGAAGGTTAGAGAAGAGGCAGCCATTAGGAATGCTGCTTACCAACGACGAACAGCTCTGTTCTACAATAAGAGTGTGAAGAAATACGACTTAAAAGAAGGAGATTACGTGCTAAAGAAGGTCATTCAGAAGCACAATAAGTTGGAAACAAACTGGCATGGACCTTACCGAGTTACAGAAGTTGTTCGACCAGGAACTTACCGAATAGCAACTCTAGAAGGAGAGGAATTTAAGAATGCATGGAATGCTGAACACCTACGCAAGTATTATCAGTGATGTAAAATGTAAAGCAGTTCCATCAATATGAATAAAACGATGATATTTCGCCATCCTCTCTCCTTTTATTGAAAGTTTTTTGGGGAATAATAGCGTTACACACTACAAACTACGATAGTTCAAGCTCAGACCAACTCCGGTTGGTAAAAGAGCGAGGACACGATAGTTCAAGCTCAGACCAACTCCGGTTGGTAAAAGAGCGAGAACAAACATACTCCTTTGGTTAGGAGGCGTACACTAGCTCAGATCAACTCCGGTTGGTAAAAGAGTGAGTGGACATAATAGTTCGAACTCAGACCAACTCCGGTTGGTAAAAGAGCGAGAAGAAAACATACTCCTTTGGTTAGGAGGTTGACATTGGCTCAGACCAATTTTGGTAAAAGGGAAAGTGGACATGATAGTTCGAACTCAGACCAACTCCGGTTGGTAAAAGGGCGAGAACAACATTCCTAAAAATTCCAACGTGTTTGGCTAGGAAACAAGATATGCTCTCAAATGCCAACTTATGTTGGTCGGGAGGTAAGATTATTCCAGAAAATATAAAAGTTCCTCGTAGAATAAAATATTCCAAACTGAACCAAGTATGGTTGGTCGGGGATAAAAACCCACTAACTGTAGTTGGTCGACGAGGAAAAAGTATTCCAAATAGTACCAAGTATAGTCGGTCGGGGATAAAAACCCATTAACTAGAGTTGGTCGAAAAGCACAATTAAACAACCTTGGTTGGTTGGAAAAATTTTCAACATTTTTATACTCATTACTTTATTATTAAGTGATCGAGAAACATTACTGATACTTGCAATTTTTTATAACTAAGATGGTCAATGAACCACACAATATTGTTATACAAGCACAAATATAAAGTGTTTGACAAGTACAAGACAATAGCAATACAAATTTTCAAACAAAAATGAAACTCTTTCATTGAATTCAAAATAAATTACATAAATTTATTACATTGATATTAAATTGTGTACTAATTATTACATCAGAATTTCCTATTCTACTGGTCTTTTCCCTTTTTCCTTTGAAATAGGCTCCTCGCCAGCAGGAGGATCTTCCAAGAAAAGGGGAGAATTAATGAAGTTAATATCTCGAAGCATTCTGACGTTCATTATTGAAGGTGTGTCCAGTAGATGCTCGGGACGAGATACCTCGATATGAGAATGAAGATTGTAATCACCAAGGTATTTTGGAATTAAGCTCCGAGGAATGGAATGAGCTGGGTTCCATTCCATGTCCAAATTATACGGCGGCACAGGCAAGTCAAGTACCCCAGGATCATAATAGTCCCACAGGTAGTGTCCTTGTTCGAGCTTCAGTACGCCCAAGGCATTCAGCCAACCTTGCTTGTAGCCCACATTATTAGCATTCTGGATACGATCATCTAAATGAAATAGGGCCTCATTGTAGCCTGCCATCCAGAACTCACGAGGTTGTTTGTGGAATTAGAAACTTAGTCTCTCTAACTGCTCATGAAGGTTTTTGACAAAAATATCCTTATTATCTAAAGCAGACTTTGTTGCAGTAAGTTGATCCTCCAGAGTTTTGACTTTCTTAAACAGTTTAGACAAGGCTCGATCTTTTGCTACCAATTGGTATGCCTGGTTTTCCAATGCTGATTGAGTACGAGCTTCTTCAACAGTACGACGAAGAGTTCATGATCGACCCCGAGTAGGTGGAGTATTTTGTTCCTCGACAACATTCTGAGCAACTCTTCCTCGTCCACGAGAACCCCTTCCTCGTCCCCGAATAGCAGTAGAAGTATCTGACCTTCTGAAAGTATCCAACTCTTGCCTTAATTTGGCATTCTCAACCTCTAAAAATGAAAATCCCTCGCCAGTCACTGGGATTATAGCTGTTGAAGAAGAGGCTGCAGACTTATACTGTGCTAGCTCTTTCTGTAAATTGTTATTCTCTTGCTCCAGCAGCTCGACAATCTGTCTACACGCTTCAACTTCACCCTTTAGGGTTCTCTCCCTAACATCATATCCAGCGATGAGCTTCTCGTAGCCCTTCTCGAAAGAAAGCTGCTGATATTTCTTCTCATATCCTTCATGCAACAGGGCGGTTGATTCCTTATACTGATTTTGAAGGTCTTTTAAAGTACATTGAAGATCCTCGATCATTTCATAGTAAGCCACATTATTGGCCATAGCTCGGTCGAGTAAGCCCTTCAGGTACTGATAAGCTTCGACTGCCTGCTCCGAAGCATCACGACCAAGGATGTCGGTAATTTTTGATACACTCAGTTCTGTGTGACCAGCCTTATAATATTCATGACATTGCCGCGTCAGCTTTGTATCATTAGCAGATAGCAAATCCATCCTGGCCAGAAACTAGCAGAAAAAGAAAAAGTAACATCAAAAAGAAAATCAAGGCAGAGTACAGATAGAAAAGAGACAATCGTATGGAAGAAAAGAAATTTTATTAGATCATAGTGTAGAGTTACAAAGATCTTGGTTACACTTAACAAAGAAGAAAAATAGAAAGAGAATACCGAACAACTTCACACCTTTTCCTTGTCTCCCAAGACTTTCTTGGGAGGCTGGGATGAGGAGCTCGGTTGCTCGGTGGGAACAATGAGCTGATCGGCTAGAACTGGGACTTGTTCAGGAGGCGCAGGCAGAGATGAAAACTCCTCGTCAGCAGGCTGAGTAGGGATTGGATCAACCACTGCCATTGAAGATTCTTCGGAGGAAGCTTCGTCCTCTTCTTCATCTTCAATATTTGGGGGAGGACCAGGGAGATGCTGTTGAAACAGTTCTGAGTCCTCATTAACCTTTAATTCTTGCAGGGCAGCCACCCAACCATCTCGGAAGTATTTCAAACTCCCATACTGCACTTGGGCCATCATGGCTGCTACCCCCCTGTTCCACCCTTTATCCCAACCAGTGCGGAAAGATTTTTTCAGCACCACTTTTCTTTTTATTTTCTCCGAGGAGAGCTTCTCAGATAGAAAATCCTCGGTGGCTTTCAACTTAGCTTCCACCTCCTCCTTCTGGCGATTTACTTCTCGCAGAAGGGTTAGCTCTTCCTCAGCCAATTTAAACTTATTTTCAAGCTCCCCAAAGTTTGTGAGCTTCTCGTCATACTTCTTTTTCTCTTTCTCTAAATCCTTCACTTTATTTTCCAAACCCTTGACAAGATGCACCTTCTCTGCCTCACCTGCAGTCAGCTTTTTCTCCCAATCAACCTTATCCTCATCATACTTTTGACGAGAATCCTTCAAAGACTGGGCCAAACCCTATAAAGCATCCTCCACTCCGGACGAGGAGCTATAAGCTTTGATCGCTTCATCTTTCTTCACAATGGTGTTAAAGCAACTCACCAGCTGAAAAAAGGAGATAACGATGTATCAGCACAGAGATACGTGTATTGATGGAAAGAAAGAAAATTCAGAATATGAGAAACTTACTGAAGCAATGTGACGAGTAGCCAGGGATGTAAGCATATCCCTAGACATATTCTCCTCAATTCCTTGGACTTAAGGAATGGTTCAAGTCTTCACCGAGCTCATAGCTGAGCTCGGAGGAATAATAGTTGGAACACCAGCTCCACTAACTTGGAGCTGGGGAATGGTTTCAGCCAAATTGACCGAGGAGGATTTTTTCAATCTCCTCGGTGGCATTTCAACAGTCTCAAACAAAGAAGAACTTTTGGTTGGGGAAATGGTGATCACTTCCACAGGTGCATCCTTCTTGCTCGGAACCACTGGGGGCTTCTCGGCAGCCTTCTGAGGAGCAACAGAAGGAGCAATATCTACTTTCTTTGTCCCTTTTGGGACGTCAGTCTTGTTTCTTTTTCGATCTCCAGCAGAGGTAGTCTCCTCAAAGATGGCAGGAACTCTTCTTTTGCCCATTTTCTGACTCAGAGGAATGTGAGATTCTGGAGAAGAGTCCTCAGGAACTAACACTGGAGCACTAGTGCTGACCACAGGACGAGCAGTAAAGGATGATGTATAGCTCCTGTACTACAACAAGTATGAAGCAGACCTGATGTGCTCGTCTGGAACTTTCTGATGCAAACTCCAGATATGTTTTAAATGCTTAATATTTACTTCTGATTCTTTTGGAGTTTTCCTTTTGCTATCAACTGCAAACAAATACATATCGAAATGTCAATCACACATTTATTCAAACATAATGAAATCATAATTTCAGAAATAAAATAAAATGGAAATATCCTATCCCATTGCCATATGGAGGGCATTTGGGACCTTCATATACTTCATCTCCAGTCAAAGGGGCATGTTACCAATTTTTGATAACTACCCCATGTTCAAAATAATCCTTATTAGCATCAGGGAGATTGACTACTAAAGCCCTATTCAAAAATCTAGTTTTTAAATAATAAACATTATCTAGAATAGCCCATCTATAACAGTACATAATCTCAGGAATTCCTATACGAGTTCCGTGAGTTTGATTTAACCTATACACCCCATTAACTATTCTCCATGTGTTGGGGGCTATTTTTGCAGGAACAACATCGAAATAATGACAGAATTCTAAGCACAAAGGGTTTGGTGGAAAAGAAAAATCCACATTCAGCAATAAAGAGGCTGGGGAACCAATGTCCCTCAGCCAAACGAAAATAATTTGAAGGTTCAGAAAGATCCTCCAAAGTTACCCAAGATGGAATAGAAAAATCAGAACGGAATTTCTCAAGAGATTCAATAACATAAACCATGGCGAATAAAAGAAATGAAGAAGAAGGAAGAAGACTTTACAAGAAAAAGGAGATCTGTTGACAACGAATGAAGGAAAGGATGAACGCACAAGAGAGAGAAAGACTATAGAAAACTCTAAAGCAGAAATTGGAAAAGGTAGAAGACGGTGGGATTTCCTATGAAGCTTAAATACTTTGCCTTGGGAAACGGCAAAAGAAATGATTACAAAAAAGAAACTATTACGCTACCTGCGGCTAAAAGGACAAAAAGTGCGCGAAGTTCGAAGCGTTTATAAAAATTCAAAAAGGCGGATTCTGCGAATTTGGATATGCTCCTAAGAACCAGGAAGGTCATTTAATATTGCCATATACCGAGAAAGAATGTTCCATACTCCTCAAAGTTTGAAATATGAAACATTGGGGGCTTCTGTTGATACCAAAATTAATATGCTGATATAGACGAACAATAAGAAGACATGTGTTGATCTACGTGGCACAATAGCAATGAGGAATTCTATTTCCCCGATCAGCTCCTACACACACCGAGCAATAAGTATACTCCGAGGAACTCCAATGCTCCGAGGAACACCAACGCTCTGAGGAAATCCTGAATGACGAGAAACTAAGGCGGTCCGAGCTGCATCTCGACCACAGCATTGATTTCCAGATAATCAACAGTTCAACTATTCATTAAATGCTTATCATATAGACGTATATTCTTAAAGGGCATTAATTGTTTACCCTTTCACATGTACAACTTAAGGGCTATAAATACATTGTATCATCCTCATTCAAAGGGACCGGAATTTCTGGATACAACTTGTAATCGAGAACTCCCAAACACTCAACAATAACATAACAGTGGACGTAGGCCATTCTTATAAGGCTGAACCACTTTAAAATTCTTTGTCTCATTTATATTTATCTGTGATTGAATAATTAGAAGCAATCTAATTTTTTACATCAACAATAGTGTTGTTATGTATGTTGTATTTATTGTGCGATGTGGGGTAATTTCGGGTGTAGTTATGACTCACTCGCAGGTATATGGTTAGTTCCCGAAATTGTGTTAGGATGCCCAGGTTGTCTTAGTTGATAGGCCCTGGAAGATGATAGTTATTTAGGGGCGCGCAAAGTGGGGAACCCCGAACGGGCGGTCTTATAATCGTTATATATAGATGAATACAACTATTCTTATTATAGTTGGACTTGATTTATGATAAATGCCATATAGAGATAATAACAGTGATTATGTTTCATAATGAGATATGGAACAATGAAATGAAATAGTGTAAAGGATGAAGGTTTTTAATTAATGATATTCATTTATATCCTCTTGCATAACTAAATTGAACCTATGATCATTTAATTGCCTTAGTTTTTTCTTTAAGATTGTGTAGATAGATTTTTATTGCTATCAATCATGATAAATTGTTCATAATTGTCATACTCTTTATTCATGTGGTGATCATATAAAACCGGGCCCTGACCCGTTCATATGTCTTGTTTTGCAGGAATTGTTCATTCGCTCAGGTGCTTCGTCGCAAGGACGCCCGTTCTGACTTTCCTATTCTGGTGTTTTTGGAAAGTCGTGATACTTCGTGGATATTACGGGATATATTGATATAGACGCTTTCATTTTTGTACTCTAGTTATGATAGGGTCATTTACTCGGGCGTGTGGCCCAAGCTTTTGTATTTGCTTATTGTAATGTATTATGTAACTTAATTAAATTATTGTAACTACTTGTATGAGACTATTGACTGACAACATATTCGGTCCCCTTATTGTATACTTGATGCGGATGTAATATAAGTCCTTTTGGGTTTCCACTTTCTTTTCAAATTGGGTTGTTTAAATGATTTCCTTAACATATAAAATTAAATTTTTGGCAACCCGTTTTTCTGAAATATAGGATGGTTATCCCGTATACTTATTGTATTATTGTGATGTTGAGAATGGTCCATCTATGATTCCATTTATTATTGGAGTATCGGGCTGGCCACCCCTTATTTTGATGAGCGTCTTGTTACAGATGGTATCAGAGCATCAGGTTCTAGAGTCTTTAGGATCTATGCGGACTTGTCACGTTCTATCGTAGAGTTCTTTGGTATAGAGCTTAATGTTAGGACTGTTTTGATGCCTATGTTTGCGACCTTCTGCAAAATAGATTGTTCTAAATAGTATTATAATTCTATTGTTTCTTTATCTCAAATGCAGCCTAAGAGAGGTCGCCCCGTTGGAAGGAACAGAGCTGTAGAAGAGGAGATCGGTCCTCCCCCGCCACCACAGGGAACTATAAATGCTATAGAGGTAGCAAATATTGTGTCCCAAGCGGTCAACGCAGTGATGGCTGTCATGGTTCAATAATTACGACAAGCTCAACCGCAACAAGCTCAAGAGGTACAAGATCTTGCGGGACCTTCTCTGTGTGAGAGAGTTAGGTAATCCTTTTTAATGGGTCATCCCCCAGAATTCCAAGGAGGTTTCGATGTCATAGTAGCTAATCAGTGGAAATAGGATATGCAGCGCCATCTGCGCATGGTGGAGTGTAGTGAGGAAAGAAAACAAATTCTTGCTACTTTTTAACTCGTTGGAGTTTCACTACATTGGTGGGAGTCGATGACTACGCCAGATCAGAGAGATGCTATGACCGTCAATGATTTTTGGGTTCTGTTTGATTGGAAATACTTCCCTCCCGCAGTTCAAAGGGATATGAGAAGAAAACTTCAGGATGTGGTGTAAAGAGAGCATTCAGTTGCGGAGTATGAAGAGGAATTCACTCGGTTAGCTAGTTTTGTACCTGATGAGGTGACTCCGGAGGAGAGGAGGATATCCAAATTTATTGGAGGTTTGCATTGGAGGATACGACAACATTTGCTGGGCAATCCAGCCTTGCAAACTTTTGGAGATGTGATGAATGCGGCGTTACTCCATTGTCAGGAACATCGGTTGTATGTTCAAGGTAGTAAGAAGGCTTTAGTTTTGGGTCAAGATGGAAAACCCAGAGGCAATGGGATAGGAGGATGAGCATTTCCCTTGTCCCAATCTTCAGGAAATAAACAAAAAGAAAGGGACCCCCAGCAAGGGGACTTGTCTAAATGGCAGCGTTTTGGTGGATTCAATGTTGGTGGTAGTAATATTAGGCACGGTCAAGGTGCCCCGCAACAGCAATAACAAGGTCGGAGTGGTAATGGTGGTAGAGGCCATCCAGGCCAAGAATTTGGGCAGTTTAGAAATATCCGGGGCCGAGATCAGGAGAATATGACGAATCGATGCTTTCAATGTGGTGAGTTGGGTCACTATAGTAGGGCATGTCCTCAGTTAATTGGGGGACAACTTCCTAGGGTTCCACAACAGCCATAGGCTCAGTTACCGTAACAAGTACCTAATCCATTTGTCCTCCACAACAGGGACAGCTACAGTATGGTCCTGTTTACCACATTCAGGATGCTATGCTTCCTCCGGCCCCGCCAGCTATTGAGGGTAAGTTTCTTATTCAGGGGCACATGGGTCGTGTATTATTTGATATGGGTGCGACACACTCATTCATTTCTAGAAGTTTTGCGCAGTCTATAGAGTTGATTAAGTCTGCGAAAAGTACCTTCACTAGTGTTGAATCTTCTATGGGTGATGGTTCCCTCATTTTCTTTGTTTGTAAACAAATAGGAATAAATCCTGGTAACTTGTGTTTTGAGGCCGATTTACTCGTCCTTGATATGGTCGGATACGATGTAATCCTGGGTATGGATTGGCTAGTGAAGTATCGTGCGATAGTTAATTACTATGGGAAGAGTATTGTTTTTTCCATTCCGGGGCAAGAAATGTTTTTAGTGGCTATGCCTCGTTCGGAAAGAGGTTCTAGGACTTACTTGTATTGTATCGCAGATGAGACTTCTCGGGATGTAGTAGTTTCCTTAGATTCTATTCTGGTTATTAGAGATTTCCAAGATATTTTTCGAGAAATACCGGGTTTGCCTCCGAGAAGGGAGATTGAGTTTATAATCTATTTAGCACTGGGAACGAGACCGATTGCTAGAGCCCCGTATCATATAGATCCTATTGAGATGAGGGAGTTAAAAGATCAGATTCAGGACCTGTTAGAGCAAGGGTTTATTAGGCGAAGCACGTCGCCATGGGGCGCTCCAGTGTTATTTGTGAGGAAAAGGAACGATTCTCTCCGATTGTGTGTTGACTGCAGAGAGTTGAATAAAGTCACCATCCGGAACAAATACCCATTACCTCAAATTGATGATTTGTTTGATCAACTTAGGGGAGCGTTGTACTTCTCTAAAATAGATTTGAGGACGGGGTATCACTAGTTGCGAATACGAGAGCAAGATGTGTCCAAAACCGCTTTCCTAACTAGGTATGGGTCTTACGAATTTTTGGTTATGCCTTTTGGACTAACTAATGCCCCCGTTATGTTTATGGACCTTATGAACAGGGTATTTCGAGACTTCCTAGACCAATTTGTTATCATGTTCATTGATGACATTCTAGTGTATTCTCAGACAGAAGCCGATCATGCTACTCATCTACGATTGGTCCTGCAGACGTTGAGGGATCATCAATTGTATGCCAAGTTCGAGAAGTGTGGTTTTTTGTTGTAGGAAGTTCAGTTTTTGGGTCACATTGTGATAGCCCACGGTATTTCGGTAGACCCAAGTAAAGTTATTGCGGTTAGGGAGTGCGGTCAGCCCACGACACCTACCGAGATTCATAATTTTCTGGGTTTGGATGGTTATTACCGTCGGTTTATCAAGGATTTCTCTAAAATTGCTAGCCCTTTGATAAATTTAGCCCGAAAAGGGGTGAGGTTTGTTTAGGATGATTCTTGTCAGTCAGCTTTTGATGAGTTTGAGGATAGGTTGACTTCTGCTCCAGTCCTTGCGTTACCAAGGCCAAGATTGGAATATTTAGTCCTTAACGACTCATCTCTACAAGGGTTGGGAGGTGTACTACAACAAGAGAGGCGGGCTATTGCTTATGCTTCTCGCAAGCTAAAGCCTCATGAAATGAATTATCTGGTGCATGATTTGGAACTTGCCTCAATTGTTTTTGCTTTCAAGATTTGAAGGTATTATCTCCTAGGGGAGAAATTTAGTCTTTTCAAGGACCACAAATAGTTGCAATATTTTTTTTCCCAGAGAGATTTAAATAGGCGACAATGCCGGTGACTAGATTTTACGAAAGACTATCAATTTGACATCCACTATCACCCGGGCAAGGCGAATTTGGTGGCGGATGCTGTGAGTCGGAAGCCCGAGGGGGACTTAGCGGAGGTATGGAAGGCCAAATGGAAGGAGCTTAACCAACAAGATGAGGTTACTAGGGCATTTATATCAGTGTTGACCGTTACGCTATTATGGTGGCAAGTGTTGTAGAAGCTCCAGGAAGGGACAAAGGCTGTCAGGACCGTATACGCCAATTATTGACCAACAGAGCAGAATCCTACTCTATAAGCTCGGAGGGTGGGTTACGCTTCCACGGGAGACTCATTGTCCCAGACGAAGAGGATTTAAAACGGGTCGTGATGACAGAATCTCATGGGTCTAAATTTTCAATACATCCTAGTGGGGATAAGATGTACCAAGACTGCATCGTCAGTATTGGTGGGAGGGCATAAAGCGGGATATTTCTGAGTTCGTTTCCCAATGTACTACTTCTCAATTGGTGAAAGTAGACCACCAAATACCAACGGGTCTATTGAAACCATTGGAAATTCCGGTATGGAAGTGGTAGAGCATCTCAATGGACTTTATCACGGGATTACCAACATCACAGAGCGATAATGATTCCATTTGGGTTATTATTGATCGTCTGACTAAGTCATCACATCTCTTACCCATATGCACAGATTATAATACTACTCGTTATGCCCGTCTATTTATTGCGGAGGTTGTTAGACTCCACGTGGTGCCAATAAATATAGTCTCCGACAGAGATAAGATTTTTGTTTACCTTTTTTGGTGAAGTTTCGAAGAAGCTATATGAACCGAATTGAAATTGAGTACTTCTTATCACCCTCAAACAGATGGGCAGACAGAAAGAGTCAACCAAATGTTGGAGGACATGCTCCGAATGTGTGTGCTTAATTTCAAAGGTGGTTGGGAACAATATCTCCCTTTGGTTGAATTTGCTTATAATAACTCGTACCAATTCACCATTGGGATGGTACCCTATGAAGCCTTGTATGGACGGCCTTGTAGATCACCCACTTGTTGGTTGGAGGTGGGGGACAATAAATTTCTTAGACCTGAAATGATCCAGGATACTTACTCCAAGATTGAACTCATCCGAAATCGCATTCGAATAGCTCAAGATCGTCAAAAGAGTTACGTCGATGCGAATAGAAGGCATGTAGAGTTGGAAATTGGGGATCAAGTCTTGGTGCGTGTGTCGCCAATGAAAGGTATAAAGCGCTTTGGGAAGAAAGGAAATCTTGCGCCGCGCTATGTTGGACCTTTTCCTATTATTGCCAAGGTAGGTCCAGTAGCATATCAACTTGCCTTACCGGAACCCTTACAACAAATCCATGATGTGTTCCATGTTTCCTCTTTGAAAAAGTATAAGAGTTGTGAAGGAGCCCTTTCGCATATTCCTTTGGAGGATATCGATTTGCAACCTGATATTTCGTATGAAGAACAGCCGGTTGAAATCTTATAGCACGGAGAGAGTAAATTGAGATCGCGAGTGGTACCCTTGGTGCGAGTTCAATGGGGTCATCACGACGCCAAGGAATTGACGTGGGAGCGTAAGGACGATATGCGGGAAAAGTATCTGCATCTCTTCTTGCAAGGTACGCCTGAATTTTGAGGGAAAAATCCCCTCATAAGGGGGGGAGTATGTAACAACCCTCGCTTTTGAGAAACTTATTTTATATTAATTTACTGCGTGAAGTAATTATATAAACTGTTAGAGAATGGAGTAAATATTAATTGAATGAGTTGAAAGATAATATTTATTAGATTGTTGCATATTTACTATTATGTGTATGTAAATATCACCATGTTACGTTTTATAGTGTCGTGTGATTTAAATGCCATTTATGATATAATTAAAACCAGGACTTGAAATGACTTAAATATTTCCGGATGCCAATTTAGGGGGCGTAGTTAGTCCCAAAATGTGCGAGATAGTCAAAATAAGTGCCATATTGTATTTTTGAGTTTGGGGCACTTTTGACTAGTTATAGCTTAAATGTGTAGTAGTGACTCATTTTAATGTGGTATTAACCATTTAAGTTGGGAATTTAGACTAAAGTCACGATTTAGTCTTGCTAAGCCTTACATTTCTCTTAAGTGCGTATTTACTAAGCTAGAGAAAAAGAGAGAAGAAGAGAATTGTGGAGGAAAGAGGAGAAAAGAGAGAGATTAAAGATTTGGGATTTGATCTTGATTCCATCTTCCAAGAATCTGAGATTTCTACCTCAAGGCAAGTTTTCTACTTGCTAATATGTGATTTAGTATGAATAAATTGTACGGATAGTTATGTATTGGGATCAATTGAGAAAATATGGAATTTATGGGTTTTGTGGTGTTTTAGCCCTAATCATAGTTTAAATTGACGATTATGTGGATCATAGTAGTTGATAAACATGTAGGATGGTTTTGGGTAGATTAATGTTGGTGGATGTGCGTAAAAATGGAGGAGAAATGGGTTTTGGGGAAAAAACTAGGTTTCAGAACCCGTAGCCCATTCTTGGCAAATTTGCAGGGGCGAATCGATTCGGCCCTAGGGCGAATCAATTCGCTAAGGGGTCAAGTTACTGGTCTGGGGAGCCGAATCGATTTGGGTTAAATCCGAATCGATTCGGCTGAAACAGAAAGTTGGGTTGTTCACACGAATCGATTCACTGCTTAGGAAGAATCGATTCAGACCTAGGGCGAATTGATTCGGAATCTTGCTACTTTGAGTTATTTTTCTAACTCAATTTTCACCCTTTTTCTTTAGGCTTAGGACTTTGGAACCTTCTTGTATGAAGTAAACATAGATTCCTAGAGTCCTAGATGAGTTAGTTAACTTCCCTACATTAGAAATGGATTAAATGGGGCTTATTCCGGGGGTATCCAAATTGATGTTGAGGCATTCGTTTCCTTTAGTTAATTATTATGAGACTAGGAGTTGTAAGGTTATATTGGCACACTTTAGAAGCTCAATTGATGTATGCTAGATTTGGTGGTTTATAGTGACACCATAAATTCTTGGAGTATGAATAAGAGGTTCATTAATCATTGAAGTTATAATGATGGCATGAAATATGTATGGCTCCGGATAAAATGTGATGTATCTATTAAAATGGAAATAAAATGGTGAATGATAATTTACTTAAATACACATCTCTAAATGCTATCATAAGGAAAGTACGCGCATGAGTTGAAGTCCCTTGGCTAGTGAACGCAGGGTGAATATAGTCCTCGGCCATATGACCGGTTATTATGTATGTTATATTTATTGTGTGATGTGGGGGTAATTTCGGGTGTGGTTATGACTCACTCACATGTATATGGCCACTTCCCGACGTTGCATTAGGATGCCCAGGTTGTCTTGCTTGATAGGCCCTAGAAGATGATAGTCATTTAGGGGTGCGCAAAGTGGGGAAACCCAGACGGGCGGTCTTAGAATCGTTATATATAGATAAATATAACTATTCTTATTCAAGTTGGACTTGATTTATGATAAATTCCATAAAGAGCAAATAACTATGATTATGTTTCATAATGAGATATGGAACGATGAAATGAAATAGTGTATAGGATGAAGGTTTTTAATTAATGATATTCATTTATATCCTCTTGCATAACTGAATTGAACCTATGATCATTTAATTGCCTTAGTTTATGCTTTGAGATTGTGTAGGTAGATTCTTATTACTATCAATCATGATAAATTGTTCATAATTGTCATACTCTTTATTCATCTGGTGATCATATAAAATCGGGCCCTTACCCATTCATATTTCTTGTTTTGCATGAATTGTTCATTCGCTCAGGTGCTCCGCCGCAAGGACGCCCGTTCTAATTTTCCTATTCCAGTGTTTTTGGGTAGTCGTGATACTTTGCAGATATTACGGGATATGTTGATATAGAAGCCTTCATTTTTGTACTCTAGTTACGATCAGGTCATTTACTCGGGCGTGCGGCCCAAGCTTTTGTATTTGCTTACTGTAATGTATTATGTAACTTAATTAAATTGTTGTAACTACTTGTATGAGACTGTTGACCGACAACATATTCAGTCCCCTTATTGTATACATGATGTGGATGTAATATAAGTCCTTTTGGGTTTCCACTTTCTTTTTAAATTGGGTTGTTTAAATGCTTTCCTTAACATATAAAATTAAATATTTGGCAACCCGTTTTTCTGAAATATAGGGTGGTTATCTCGTATACTTATTGTATTATTGTGATGCTGAGAATGGTCCATCTATGATTCACTTTATTATTGGAGTATCGGGCTGGTCACCCCTTATTTTGATGAGCGGGTTGTAACACTTATGAGTCGTGATTAAATTTATGATCCATTTGTGGCAAAAGGTCATGTAAGTGACAATGATGAGATGTAGTGACAAGGGAATGAACCTTAGGTAGCCTTCGCAGTAGTGATCGAATAATAATACAACATTTGATGAATATGATCTTTATTGACACCGATAGTATATACCTAGGGAGGTACAAATTATGTGCTGTGTCTTGTATCCTACCAAAGGCCTTAGTAGTAGCATCGTTTGGTATTCGTTGCGAATTAGTGGGAAATACAGTGAATTTTTGTATTAAAATTAAATGACTAAGTAAGGTGATTATAAATTGTTAATTTTGTGGAGAGTACGTATTAGGCCCCTTGGGTGTGGGCTTGAATTTAGTATGTCTCGATTTATGTGCCTTAACTATGATATGGGTTTAACAATTTTGAGGATTGAGGTAACCTAGGAGTGAAACAAGATAATCGTGGTGACTTAGTAGTAAGTAAATGAGTTATGGTGTTTTAGAATAGGACATCTTGCGGCGGTAGCAGGGTGGGCCTCCTCTTGGGTAATACCTGACGTCCCTTTTCCTACCAAAACCCTAGATGGTATTAATTTGGATTTTGGTTATTATAGTTTGGCATTGAGAAATAAGATCCCTTATGGCATTTGTGGGCATGGGACTTGGTATTTACAAGTAATGCTCGACGTCCCGTATCCTACCAAGATATATGACCATGTCAATTAGTAGATCAACACGTAGCATGAGGTCTATGTAGTAAGGAAATTTAGTTATAGTGGTTGACCACTCATTGGAAATCAAATGATGTGGTCTAGTAAATTTAACTCCAGGTTAGCATTCTGGGTACGCACAGGAGTTACGTTAAATTCACTTTGGAGATAAGCACTAAGGTTGTCTGATGAAATTGATCGTGGGTTAGTAATTTGGATAGGCGTGTAAATTTAGTATTGATAATTCCTTAGAGGTGTGTACTAAGGTTTGTCTAATGGAATATTGATGCGAGTGGTAGTAATGTCAATTTCATAATGAAACTCATGTCTTTAGAGTAAGTCATGGTGTGACTGGTGGCTCCTTGTAATAGATGCATAAGATGGATAGAGAAATAATTGAATTTGTGGTCGTCACCTATGAGGCATTGGGAACCATTGATGATTTTAGTATGGTTATATCTTGTCAATTTGTGGCAATACCTTAGAGTTAGTGCTACGACTTTTATTTAAAGAAATGTATTGAGTATAATTTCAAGAATAGGTTGATTAATGCTAGGTGGTGCACTAGGGAGACTTAGAACACGATGAGGTTCATTACGGCCTTTAGAAATAGCACTTATGATGAAGTGGTAGGCATAATTATAGTACCTAAGCGTGCTACCCGTATGATTAAGTAATGACTTTATTGCAGGAAGACATTAGTCATGAGTGATGGTTGATGGTTGAGATGCCATTAGAGTGATTGTGATTTGGAATCATATAAAAAATGCTAAGGGTGGTAGTTATGGTTCATTAGTTGTATGATTAAAATGATGTGAGCCCCATGTGCACTTGATGAGAGTGATCTCTGAAACTTAGGCTAGCTATCGCAAGTTAAAAATTTTGGAGGACTAGCTATGATAGGTCGGTAACTAATGATGAGTGTCAAGATAAATAACTTCCTCTTGCTTTAGGATAGTTATGCTTATCAGTACTGGATAGGTAACATTAGTTCTAAGGAGGGAAGCCTAGCGTTTCAGCTTCTTGAAGGAAACTTTTTATGTTCCGTTCGTCTAGCATGAACGAATGATTTTTAAGTAGAACTTGTCAAGGATAGCAGTCCAAGATAGGGTAAGTGGCAAGGTTGGGGTGCTTAGAAGGTATCGGTAGGAGTTAGGGGCCTTAAGTGAGTACCTTGGGTTCATAATCCGTGTGGTTTGATTCGTTGTAAGAATTTTATTATTTCCTTTAGGCGTGGCAATCACCCGATTTGTAGCATTCATGTGTCTTCTTGATCCCGGTAATGGGAAGTTATTGATCAGTCCTGATGTGGGTGTGGCACTACGTAAGCTTAGTAGTGATGTGGGCTAGTCCAGTTGTGGCCAATGTATCATGATAGGTGAGTGCGCTCTTCTTTAGGTGAACCTTTATTTTACACCAGTTTGTGTATGGGCATGGCCTCACGTTCTTGCATATAGTTTCATATATTACTTGATTTCTTAGGGTTAATAGGTTTGTTAGTTAACTGGTATAATTAGTTACGACTTAGTTGTGTATCCCAAGGTTATAACTCGAGGATATTATGTTTTTAAGGAATTTAGGAAATAATCGATTGTCGATGTTTGTGTAGTGGTACCCGGGGTAACCCTTGGTAGGCATAGGGACATCATAGAAAATATCGATCTGGTAGAACTATGTGATAATGCGATTGCCTTAGAAAGAATTGGGTGTGTAAGAAGAAGTGTTGAGGATGTATCAACCTAGACTAGGTGTCATCCAAGATTATTTGAGGAAACATAGGATTGTGAACCCACAATTAGGAATGATCCATGTTCATAAATTCATTGTTGAAGTTGCGATATTTGGCAAATACTAACCATCTCGGCATTTATTAGCATAGGCATGTTAGGCATGCCTGAGGATTAGCAATAGGACCTTAGGGTCCGTCGTGATTGGATTGACGATGATGACTGACAAAGCCTAGGGTTTGAAACTGATCGTAGATGGATAGATTATAAATTGTGATAAACCGAGAATTTTGAGGACGAAAATCCCTAAGGAGGGAAGTTTGTAATGCGCCACCCCAAGAAATTTATTTAATTATATATATAATTTATATGAGGAGGAAGTAATGATAATTATAGGGATTTGTGGGTGACAAATTGGATTGAAGAAAGAGAATGACTTAATTTGGGATTATATAAAGAATTATTCGATTAGGGAATTTATATGGATTTTAGTTATGAGGAATAATTATTCTTTAAAATAGACGTTACTTTTATAATACTCCCAACCTTTCGTTTAAAGATGACTTGGTATTCCCTGTAAGAAGTGAGGAAATTAATGAACGAAATGAAGGAATTAGGAACTGTTGTCGTTTTAACCAAAGGAGAGCCCCGTCATTTGAACGACCAAACATGTCGTTCGAACGACTAAAGGCCGTCGTTTGAACTACCAGGATGAAATCACTCTCCCTTATGAGTTGTCGTCCCCTCGTTCGTGGCACAGTTTTTCAGTCAGCCTTGGGCCTGACGAATGTAGAATAAGTTGTATTAACTTGTGGGTTTGGATGTTTTCGTGTATAAACGAATAGGAAACCTTGGACTAACAACCCACTTGGACAATACTGCCATAAAAGTTGTCAATTTTGGGACCGTGGATTAAAACACGTGTCAATTCTTAGAGCCTTGAGGAATGAGGAAACTAATTTTACAATTATTGAGGTCCTCACTTTGAGTATAAGAGATAGAAGCATGGGTTGGAAATCCCCACGACCGTTACCACCTCCTTTACCTCTCTAAATAATCTGAATATTTTCCCTTCCTCTATAGTCAAGTATATCATCCCATTTTTCAGTTTAATACCAACACTATAGAAATACCCACTTACACCATTACTGTAAAAACCTACGAAGAATAAAAGGTGTTTATTGTGAGTTTTGGAGAAGATGACTAAATATGTTAATGGAGATTTGGTAGAGGGTTTTTGATGGTGCTTCTTGGAGACATACTAGGTTCTTAACAACCCCTTTAAGTCCACCTTAGGAGGTGGGGGGTTGTCATCTCCATTGATCTTTCATACCTTCCACTGATTTGAGCTCCATTAGGGTGCGATAAACTAACTTTGGTTTAAAGTTTAATAAGTAACTTGAAAACATAATAAATTTCATAATGCAATGATAAATATTTTTACGGAATAAAAATGCAAGAAATGTCTTTTTGGTGTATTTCTAATGAAAAATAAATAATAAACATTTTTTCGAAATAAAAATGTAAGAAAGTATTATTTATGTGTATTTTTAGTAAAAGGAAATAAGATATATTTTTATGGAATAAAAATGTAAGAAATGCTATTTCGGTGCATTTTTAGTGAAAAATAAATAATAAACATTTTTATGGAATAAAAATGTAAGAAATTTTAATTTGATATGTTTCTAGTGAAAAAGAAATAATAATCATTTAATGGAAAAAAAACTGTAAGGAAATATTATTTTAGTGTATCTCTAGCCAAAGGAAATAATGGGCATTTTTATGAAATAAAAATGTGGAATGATGTTGATGTTGTCAAAATATATATGAAACAAATATTTTAAGTTTCTTGAGAAATGGAGACTTTATGAATAAATGGACATTTGTCGAGTTTAAAGAAATTGATAAAATGTGTTACTTTGCTTGAAATGTACGAAAGCTATGGTTTTCAAAAAAGTGTGGTTTAAAAGTGAATAATGAATGTTAAAAGGGTTAAATGTGTGAATAGAAGTGAAGTGGGTGTTTTGATGCAAGATTTCATAAATAAAGTGTGTGTTACAATTGTTGAGAAAATGGGACTTTAATACATAAAAAAGTGTGATTTTATGTATTACGGATCATAAAGTAGCAAGTAAGAGATATTGAACAAGTGTTAAAATGGTTAAAAGGTGTTTAAAATGCTAAGGTGAAAATTTAATAACCATTTTTGAGAGAATAACTCTTGTTAAAGGGTTAAATTATAAATTTGGCACATAAAGGGTAAATTGGTAATTTAGTTAAAGCGGGACATTTTTATGGAATAGAAATGTTAATGAATGTTTTTATACTAGTATGGTTGAAATTGAATTAAGTCCTAAAATGAGTAAATGATTTTGGCATAAAATTTACGTGTGTGTGAATAAAGGACTGAAAGGAGAAAGAAATCATTTTCCAAGTGTTAATGAAAACACGGACAATTAAGTTCGGGCTTTTGGCTTCGACCGGTAAAAGTGGAGTAATGTGGAAATTTGTTAAATTTTAAAACACATAAAAGGAACCCGGATGACACTAGGATGAAGCTAGAAGGTCCTGGATCCCTTGGGTGAAAATACCTAAATCACTAGCCAGAGCATACAGTGTGCATATCCGTCGGTGTGGAGCACATGTAAGTATAAAGTGGGGATGTGACCCTATGCCCAGTTGAATTTATACAAACATTATAGAAACAAACGGCAAAAAAGAATACTCACATGCTACAACCACATGCATGTGAAACTATGAATATATCTATATACATATACCTTTGGTAAATACACATGCTAATGTATTAATCTTTTAACTTTCAAAAAATCCTACTTATCCAGATTATATTACCTTAATCTAGTAAAGACTTCCTTTATCCACACTTAGTATTCTCAGTTTATTTAACAGATCTGTTTTAACCCTTGAAAACATTACACTTGATTTATCAAAACCTATTCCTTTATCGAAATTTAACCCTTTCATTCATTTCAATATACTTAGTATTTTCATTGAAAATCACCTTTCAACACACGCATTCACTGTGTTAGAAAATACTTATTTAATCCTTAGAAATCCTTTTTATAACACATTCTTGTGTTAATTATGGGTTTGACCATTTAGGTTACTTAACCACCCTTAACCCCTTTTCATTACTTTATCAACATTATTAAATTTACTTGTCCATTTCACCTTTATCGAAACATTTATTATATCCATTCAAGTTAGGTTGTACTAACACATTTTACCACACAAACCATTTCTTGACATGTTCCATATTTTCTTTTTTTCTCAGAATCTTCCTATACTGCATACTTCCACGGGCTTCACACCACCGGCTATGCACGCCATATGCTCTGGCCAGTGATTCAGGGATTTTTGCCAAAGGGCTACGAACCCTTCTTGCTCTATCCCGGTGTCATCCTATTTCCTTTTAATGTGTTTTAACACTTTACAAATGTCCACATTATTACACTTATCCTTTTACCCCGCTGAAGTCAAAACTCGAGACTTTACCGCCCCAATTTGTGTTACACTTTGAAATTATATGGTTTCTTGTCCTTTATACTTTAACCTATATTTTTATCCAAAAAATCATATTCATTTAGTACCACTTTGTGTAACACCCTTTCCAACTTTTTTATTTCATAAAAATGTTCCACATTAAGTAAAATTACCATTTACCCATTTGTTTCCAAAATCACCTTCTACTCCATTTTCACAAGTGTTAATTTCATCCAAAAATACTATTAAGTTACTATTACCAACTTCTTAAGTATTTAACACCTTTTTACACTTGGAGTAATATCTTTCTTAATTGGAAACACTTTTACCCCTTTGAACCCTACTTAAATCCATAAGTGTTAATATTTCACAACATTGCTGAGTTACACCCACTAACCATCCCATGTTTACCCATTACACTTAATTAATACATTTTACCAACATTTACCATGTACACATTTCTTTACTTCTTCATTTAAGAAATACATTTACACTTAAGACTACTTTTCCGATTATTCTTATTTTATGTTTAAACTCAATAAAACCTTCTCTAAACTTGTTTATACATTTAATATCCAAATACTACATATTTATTTGCACGAGAAGGTATATTTTAAACCCCAAATCTAACTATGTAGTTTAAACAAACTTATCATCATAGAAAATCATTATACTTGATAAAATACATTTCTAAGGCAGAATAGACATTTTTATTTCTTCAATCTCAACAAACGTCCATTTTTCATAAAATCGTCATTTTTGCATGAAACATTAATTAACCAATGTTTATCCAAATATGACATTATCTTAAAACATTTTATTCCATAAAATGTTGAACACTAATATTTCTAGAAATTCCCATTTGATAAAATAAATACCATCTTTCAATATTCTAAACCTTGAGATATTTATTTATTCTTGATTTCAACAAAATATCATTTTCCAATAAAATCACACAATTTGCAAACATTTTACTTCATAAAATGTTTTTCATCAAATTACTAAAAAATATACTATTTTCATAAAACATCAACTTTCATTATTTTAAAACCTAGAAATAATTATCCACTCTTTATTTTTAACAAAAAAAAAAATTCCAATATTTTTATTCCATAAAAATATTTATTGTCTTGTACACAACAAATATACCATTTAACTAATTACACTCACGTCACATAGCATAATTACAAGACTATAATGCAAAAATAACATTCTTACACTAAGAGTAAGACTACCCACCTCTAATGGCTCTAATGGTGGTGTTGATGTAGGAGGAGAAACCCCACCTTCAAATGTGGCCTCAAGGGGTTACCAAATGCTTGCTCCTAGGCTCCAATGCAAGACCCGTTTGATCTTCTCCAAGAAAACCCCCAAATATAACTCCTAAATTTTGTAGATCTTCCTTATACATGGTGAAAATGGGTGTTGTTGGTCCAAATGTGAAGAAAGCCATCTTGAAAGTGGTGGTTTTGTGGTGGTCTATGGTGGATGTAACGACCTGACCTGGATATTTGGGTTACCCATGAGTCAACCCGATTCGGACCAAGCGTTGGGTTTCAAGTGCAATGAAACAACCTATATAATGCTGTTAATCTAGTTTTATTTTAGTTAATGTTTCACTTATTTAGCATGCGATTCTAGTTTCAGCATAAACTATGTGTGGGACTCGCATGGAGCACCTCGAGTTCAAGTAAACAGAGCTACTGCCGTAAAATAAATAAAGTATACTTACATGTATAATACCCTCAAAATAAAAATCCGCACCTAACCTGCCGTAGAAAGTGGTGTTGTGAGTCTATGCCTAGTGGGATTTATATAAGCAGTACAAAAACGAATGACAAAAAGGAATACTCACGTACTATAACCACATGAATGCCAAATTATGTATATATCTACATACGCATACCTTTGGAAAAGACATATTCCAATGCAATATTTTTTTTTAAAACCCTACTTGCCCAAATTAATTGACCTTAATCTCATTTAAGGGTTTCTTTAATCATACTTAGCATTCTCACTTGGATCATCGCACCCGG
Source organism: Sambucus nigra (assembly GCA_949130495.1). Taxonomy (NCBI): domain Eukaryota; kingdom Viridiplantae; phylum Streptophyta; class Magnoliopsida; order Dipsacales; family Adoxaceae; genus Sambucus; species Sambucus nigra. The sequence goes on along the minus strand of OX422219.1, from coordinate 88,764,865 downwards.
TTCAACACTTGAAACCTTTTTTCTTAGTTTATTAAAACCATTCCGTTACTGGAATCACCCCTTATATTAATTTAACTATACTTTAGTGTTTTCATTGAAATCACCATTTCAACACACACATTCGTCGTGTCAAGATATACTTATTTAATCTTTGGAAATTCTTTTACAACACTTTCTTGTGTTAAATATGGGTTTGGCCATTTAGGTTGCTTAACCACCCATTTATCCCTTTCCGTTAATCCTTTTTCATTCCTTTATGAACCTTAATACACATTTACTTGTCCATTTTATATTTACAGGAACATTTATTACATTCACTCAAGTTAGTTTGCATTAACACAATTACCATACAACCCATTTCTTAATATATTCCACATTTCATTTAATATTTCTCAGAATCTTCATATGTCTCATACTTACACGGGCTGCACACCGACGGCTATGCGCACCACATGCTCTGGTCAGTGGTTTAGGGCTTTTCACCTAAGGACTCTGGGCCCTTCTTGATTTATCCCGATGTCATCCGAGTACCCTTAACGTGTTTTAATATTTTACAAATGTCCACATTATTTACTTTCCTTTTTAGCCGACCGATGCCAAAAACTCAAGACTTTACCGCCTCAATTTGTATTACACTTGAAATATTTCATGTCATTTATACTTTAGTCTTGATTTTTATACAAAAATCATATTCATTTAGGACCACTTTGCGCAATACCATTTCCTATATTTTTATTTCATAAAAATATTTCACTTTAAGTAAAATTACCATTTTACCCATTTATTTTCAAATCACTCCTTTTTTGTATTTTCACAAGTGTTATTTTCAACAAAACACTATTAATTTACCTACATCAACTTCTTAAATGTTTAACCTTTTAACACTTTTTACACATGGAGTAATATTTTACTTGATTGGAAACACTTTTACACCTTGTGACACCCCGCTTATTATAATAAGAGGTGTCCAGCCCGTTACTCCAATAAAATAGGTATCTTAAATGGTCCATTCTTAGCATCACTGTTTCATAGAAGATAATATGATACGACCACCCAACATTTTAAGAACGAATGTCAAAATATTTTCCAATTTAAAATGAACTATTTCAGTCATCTACTCCCATAACAAAAGGGTTAATATACAACTAACAATTTGATTGCATTTACAAAACATAAACGAATAAGTTGTCGTTTAACAGACTGATACAAAAAGGTCACACCAAATATAACAGTATCTATGAGATATAAAATTGGAAAACATGCCCGAATACCACTGACGAATAATAACTAGGATATCCAAAAAGAGTTTGATGTGTCTAATACAAAAATCCTACAATATTCGCAATGTGTCGTATCTCCTTAATACTGGAAGGGAAGGAAAGAACGGGCGCCCTTGCGGAGGGACACCTGAACATAAATATTAACCACACCAAGTGACAAAATATAAACGGGTCAGGTCCCGGTTTGATATGATTTAGAAGTGAATAAAATGCATAACCGTTATGAATGCCAAATTTCATAAACATGTTAAATTCGTGCTTCACTTGAAGATTTATACTCACCTCTCTTCTAAAGTGCACATCCTAACGCGTACAATTAATTTTTAAGTTAAGATACCCGACTACTTAATAGGAATGACTTAACTCTATCCAATATGCTCGGTTTACCATTTATCATTTATCCTCACATGTCAATTAATCATTAATGATCACATATAAACAGAGTTGATTCATAATTCCATTTAATCATTTGCGTTAAAACACAACTTGTATGAGAACAGTTAGATTCATACATTAAAATTTATATGACCATCCTTTCGGTAATTACCCCATTGTATGTGTTCCCTATTTGCTATCATCTTTCAGGGCCTAGTTTCATGACCACCTGGGTGCCTAGTTTCATGACCACCTGGGTACTATAAATCAAAACACATGGGAAGCACCCATATACCTTCGACAGTGACGCGTAACCATACCCGAAATTATTCACTTCTAAATAACAATCACAAAATGTAACAACTGGTGGAATGGCCCGAGTACTATACTCTCCCTGCATTCATTAGCCACGGGGATTCACATCTTTCGCATAACTTCCCTTATGATAGCATTTAGAGACGTATGTGCATATATGCCAAAATCACAAAATGTATGTATAATGAATTAAAACTACAATTCTTATACTCCAAAGAATAAATGTATAACAAATTAAGGCTACAATGTATAAACAATTCCATACTAGCCCTCGAAAGCCAAAACAACAAAGTCCTATTATACAATTGTCCTACTATCATTTTCTTAACCAATTGAGGTATTATACTATCATTTCTGATACCCAAAATAGGCTTGAATGCCCCCCTTATTATACTAGGGTATTAATCTCCTCATATAAGGTCACATTTATCTATAATGCATCCTATAATAAGGTTCCAAATCTTTAGACCCAAGAGAAAAGGAGTTAGTTGCTATTTCAAGAATAAATACCCAAAATATCTCAAATACATTTAAGTCTAACATTAAATGCTACTACATACTTAAAAGTACTCATAACATCATTTTAAGTCGTAACTAGCCAAAAGTGCCCCGGGACCCAAAAACACACCCGACACTTATTTTTAACTATCTCAACCGTTCCTGGACTAACCGTGCCCTCTAAACTAACATCCGAGATATCGTTTCTAATTTCCTATCCCAATGTCATATTACCTTTCTTAAATAGTCCGATTGGGATATAAGCCAGAACCGATGCTTTAAAGCGTAACGACGCAACATAATCATAATATTACACTATTTACATTCATGTAATAGTAACTATGCAATACTCATAGATATTAACTCTTAAATCATACAAATTAATATTTAATTTGATTTTTATTTATATTAAATGACTAACCCACATGACAAATTATATAAAAATAATTACTCAAAAGTAATGGGTATTACATACTCCCCCTCTTACAAGGATATTTTGTTCTAAAAATTTAGACGTACCTGGTAAAAAGAGGTGTCGGTACTTTTCTCGAATATTATCCTCTCATTCCCATGTTGATTCCTCGGCATTGTGGTGTCCCCATTGGACTCGGCCCAAGGTCCCCACTTTCGACCTTAGTCTACACTCATCGTGGTCTAAGATGGCAATCGGTTGTTCCTCATACGAAATGTCGGGCTACAACTCAATATCGTCCAATGGAACACGCCATTGAGCTCCCTCGCATCTTTATACTTCTTTAAAGATAAAATATATAATACATCATGAATTCGTTGTAGGTTTCCCGACAAATTAAGTCGATATGCCACGGGGTATATCCTTTTAATAATGGGAAAAGGGCTTACATATCTTGGTGCAAGTTTGTCTTTCTTCCTGAATCGCATGACACCTTTCATTGGAGACACCCGCAATAAAACTTGCTCCACCACTTCCAAATCCACATGCCTCTGATTTGCGTTGGCATAATTTTTCTGGCGATCCTGTGCAATCCGAATACGATTTAGAATAAGCTCAATCTTTGAAGATGTATCTTGGATCATTTTCGATCCAAGGAGCTTATTATCTCCTACTCCCAACCAATAAGCAGGCGATCGACACTGTCGGCCATACAATGCCTCATATGGTGCCATACCTATCGTGAATTGGTATGAATTGTTGTACGCAAGTTGGACCAAGGAAGGTATTGCTCCCATCCTCCTTTAAAATCAAGGATGCACATTCGAAGCATATGCTCTAACATTTGGTTGAGTCTCTCCATTTTCCCATCAATTTGCGGATGGTATACTGTACTCAATCGCAATTCGGTTCCCATTGCCTCTTGGAAACTTCATCAAAAATGGGATACAAAAATTTTATCTCGATCGGACACTATATGGATCGGTACCCCATGAAGTCTTACAATCTATGCTATGAAAGCTGAGCATATCGTGTCGTATTGTAATCCGTCCGCACTGGTAGGAAGTGTGTCGATTTGGTCAAGCGATCGATAATGGCCCAAATAGAATCTTGCCCACTTTGTGTCCTTGGCAATCCTGTGATAAAATACATTGATATAATATCCAATTTACACACTGGTATTTCCAACTGTTGCAACATTCCAATTGGTCACTGGTGGTCCACCTTCACTAACTGAGAAGTGGCGCATTGGGAGATAAACTCAGAAATGTCCTTTTTCATTCATGTCCACCAATATTGACGACACATCTCTTGGTACATTTTGTCCCCACAGGGATGAAATATAAATATCGAACCATGGGATTCTATCATGACATCACGTATCAAGTCTCCATCATCTGGGACTATACGTATTCCATGGAAACGTAATGTACCCTCCGAACTATTAGAGTAGGACTCCACTCCCTCAGTAAATAGTTATCGTACCCGGACTTTCCAGTCCTTATCCCTTACTTGTGTTTTTACTAGTCATATAATTATATAGAGCATAATGGTTAACACCGACATGCATGCTCTAGGTACAGTATCATTATAGTCAAATTCCTTCCACTTAGCTTTCCACACTTTCGCTAATTGCCCAATGGGTCTTCGACTCAGCGCGCCAGCTACCACATTTGCCTTGCCTGGGTGGTACTGAATATCAAATTGGTAGTCCTTCACAAAGTCTAACCATCGACGTTGCTGTAAATTTAGGTTTTTTTATGTGAATAAATATTGCAATGACCTGTGGTCCGTAAAGAGGCTAAATTTCTCACCCGGAAGGTAATGCCTCATATCTTTAAGGCAAACACTATTGAGGCAAGATCTAAATCATGTACGGGATAATTCTTCTCATGGGGCTTAAGATTTTGAGATGCGTATGCAATGGCCATATGCTCCTATTGTAACACACCCCTTAATCCCTATAGAGATGCGTCAATAAAGACTAAATAATCTACTCCTGATATTGGCAATGTCAGTAAAGGGGTAGAAGTCAATTTGTCTTTTATCTCCTCAAAAGCTAGCTGACAGGAGTCATCCCAAATACATTGTGCTCCCTTCCTAGTCAAGTTTGTTAAAGGGCCAGCAATATTCAAAAAAACCTTTATGAAATGGCGATAATATCCCGCCAAACCCAGAAAGCTAAGGATCTCAGTCGGTGTCGTGGGATGACACCATTCCCTCACCGCTGTAACCCTTTTTGGGTCTATGAAAATATCCTTAGTCCTCATGATATGTCCCCAAAATTGCACTTCCTGTAACCAGAAACCACACTTCTCAAACTTTTTATATAGCTGATGATCCCATAGTATCTGCAGGACCAATGTCAAGTGTGCAGCATGATCAACTTTAGTTTGAGAATAGACTTGAATGTCATCGATGAACACTACCAAAAACTGGTCTAAAAAGTCTCAAAATACTTGATTCATAATGTCCATAAATATTGCAGGAGCATTGGTTAGCCCAAAGGGCATAACCAGAAACTCATAGGACCCATACCTGGTCAAGAATGCAGTTTTGGGCACGTTCTTCTCATGAATTCACAGATGATGATACCCAATCCTCTGATCTATTTTAGAGAAGTATGACACTCCCCTTAATTGATAAAATAAATCATCAATTCGAGGTAACGGGTATTTATTTCGGATGGTTACCTTATTTAATTTGCGATAGTCAATACATAACCGGAGGGAACCATCTCTTTTCCTCAAGAATAATATAGGGACACCCCATGGTGATGTACTATGATGAATGAACCCTTGCCCTAATAGCTATTGAATTTGATCTCCTAACTCGCATATTTCAAAAGGAGCTATGTGGCATGGAGTTCGTGCAATCGGCCAAGTCCCCGGTTCTAAGTCAATTACAAACTCAATCTCATGACTTGGAGGTAAGCCAAGAATTTCCTGAAAGACATCCTCAAATTCTCTAACAGCAGGAATCAAGTCTAAGGAAATAACTATACCTTACGAAGTCTCCTCCTTAATACACTATAAGTGAGTGCTTGAACCTCCTTCCGGAAGAGGAATGGCAACTAAAACATTTCCTGCCCCAGAATGTCAAAGACTATACTCCTCCCATAACAATTCACCATGGACCAATACTTCACTAACATGCCCAGAACAACATCATAAGTGACCATATCCAGGACAAGAAAGTCAACTTCAAAGTTTAATCTACCAAGGTCTATTCCCACCCCTTTACAAATAAAGAATATAAGTGAGCCATCGACCATAGGAGAATATACACTCATAAGAGTACTATCGACAGACTCTAACAATCCCTTCGAATGAGCAAAGTACATAGCTATAAATGAGTGTGTTGCACCCATGTCAAATAACACTCGACCCACAACTCCATGGATGGGAGACTTACCCTCGATAGCTGGCGGTGCTGGAGGTAACAAGGCATTTTGGACATTATACATACGCCCAAACTGAACTTGTCCCTGTTGTAGTGGGACTTGGGGAATAGGTGCTGGAGGTTATAAAGGTGCATGATGATTCTGAGGACCTCCACGCAATTTCCCCTATTCAACTATGGACAGACTCTCTTCATGTGACACGTATCACTGCACTAAAAATAATGACCTGCATAATTCTTCATATGTCGGCCCCGATTGTTATTTCAAAACTGCCCCACACCTTGGCCCTGCTGGCCTCGACCTCCATTATTCCCTCGGCTGTGTTGCCCCTGTGGGACTATTTACTTCTACTGCTGAGCTCCCTGATTTTGCCTAAAACCACCCCCACCAAAACCCAAATCTCCAAAGCATTGATTCTTAGGTGGATACCCCTGCTAAAGGTCCCGTTCTTTCTGTTTACTCCCCGGCTGCTGTGGTGGTGATGGTTCTCCATCGGCACCATTTCCTCCTCGTTTACTAGATTGTCCAGAATCCCCTATCTTCTTACTCCTCTTCAAATGAAGGCGATGATCCTGGAAATGAAGTAAAGTTGCATTCATCACATCGCCAAAATTTTATAGGGCATTGCGTTATCGTCCAATTCAAATCCCCGAGAAATTTATAGATTCTCTTCTCGTCCATACTTACCTCGTCCGGCATAAAATTTGCCAAACGGGTAAATTCCTCTTCATACTCCGCCATTGTTCTCTCCCCCTGAGTAACATCCTGAAGCTTCCTCATCATCTCCTTCTGGACTACTTGAAGAAAATACTTTCGTTTAAACATAATCCAGAACTCTGAGATAGTCATAGTATCCCTTTGTTTTGAAGGAGTAACCGACTCCCACCATTTGAGAGTTTTTTCCACTAATTTAGAAATGGCGAGAATCTATTTCCTCTCCTCACTACATTCCACCATTAGAAGATGGCGATGAATATTCTTCTTCCATTGACTTTCCACGATCACATTAGCGCCACCCTGAAATTCTGGAGGGGGACCTTTCTGGAAGGATTATCTAAATCTTTCCCACGCGGAGGGTCCTGTACTGGCTTGAGCCACCGGTGCTGCCGGTTGTTAAGCTTGTGGAAGTTGTTGTGCCATAACGGTCATTATAGCATTGATTGCCTGGGAAACAATTTACCCATCTACATCGCATTCATAATTACCTGCGGTGGTGGGGGCTCTACGTCATTTATAACTCGAGTTACCCTTATCGGGTAACCTCGTCTAGGCGACATCTGAGATAAAAAAATGACTGAGTCAATATACAGTTAAAACAATTTATCCTTGCGAAAGATCACAAACATGGATAAACAAAACAATCCTAATAATACGGCTCTATATCAAAGAATGCTAGAGTAGAACGTGACAAGTTCGTACAGATCCTAAAGACTCTATACCATGATGATCTGATACCATCTGTGACACCCCGCTTATTGAAATAAGGGGTGGACTTCCCCCTACTCCAATAAAACAGGAATCTTAAATGGTCCATCTTAGAATCACTTTCGCATAAAAGATAATATGATATGACCACCCAACATTTTAAAAATGAGTGTCAAAATATTTTCCAATTTAAAATGAACTATTTCAGTCATCTACTTTCGTAACAAAAGGGTTAATATACAACTAACAATTTGATAGCATTTACAAAACATAACCGAATAAGTTATTGGTTAATAGACTGATACGAAAAGGTCACAAAAAATATAACAGTAGCTATGAGATATAAACTTGGGAAACATGCCCAAATACCACTGACGAATCATAACTAGGATATCCAAAAAGAGTTTGATGCATCTAATACATAAATACTACAACATCCGCAATGTGTCGTAGCTCCTTAACACTAGAAGGGAAGGTCAAAATGGGCACCCTTGAGGAAGGACACCTGAACATAAACAATAACCACACCAAGAGACAAAATATAAATGGCCCAGGGACCATTTTGATATGATTTAGAAGTGATTAAAATGCATAATAGTTACGAATGTCAAATTTCATAAACATGTTAAATTCGCTCTTCACTTGAAGATTTGTACTCACCTCTCTTCTAAAGTGCACATCCTAACGCGTACAATTAATTTTTAAGTTAAGCTACCCGACTACTTAATACGAATGACTTAACTCTATCCAATATGCGTGTTTTACCAATTTATCATTTATCCTCACAAGTCAATTCATCAATAATGATCACATATAAATAGAGTTGATTCATAATTCCATTTAATCATTTGCGTTAACCCACAAATTGTAGGAGAACAATTAGATTCATACAATAAAATTTCTAAGACCATCCTTCCGGGAATTACTCCACTGGATGCGTTCCCTAATTGCTATCATCTTCCAGGGCCTAGTTTCATGACCACTTGGGTACCTTAAATCACAACGCATGAGAAGCGCCCATATACCTTTGACTGTGAGGCGTAACCATACCCAGAATTACTTCACTTCGAAAAAACAATCACATAATGTAACAACTGGTGCTATGGGCTAAGGACTATACCCTCCCTGCATTTATTAGCCAGGGGAATTCACCTCTTTCGCGTAACTTCCCTTATGATAGAATTTAGAGAGGTATGTGCATATATGCCAAAATCACAAAATGTAAGTATAATGAATTAAAATGACAATTCTTATACCCGAAATCATATATGTATAATAAATGAAGGCTACGATGTATAAACACTTCCATACTAGACCTCAAAAGTCAAAACAACAAAGTCCTACTATATAATTGTCCAACTATCATTTTCTTAACCAATTGAGGTATTATACTATCGTTTCTAATCCCCAAAATAGGCCCGAATGCCCCCTTATCATCCTAGGGTATTAATATCCTCATATAAGGTCACATTTATCTATAATAAGGTTCCAAATATTTAGACCCAAGAGAAAAGGAGTTAAAATAAAGTTAGATATTTTTTGTAAAACAACACTATTTTCGAATCGATTCGCCCCAGATGAATCGATTCGATCGAGAGAATCGAACTTTCTGCTAACCTAATGAATCAATTCGTCTTACCCAAACCAATTTGCTAACTCAGAGCTGTAGCCTATCATTTTACCGAATCGATTCGCCAAGGGCGAATCTATTCGCCTAGGTCGGACGACCCAGTTTTGGCTATGGGTTTATATGAACCCTAAATCCCAAAACCCTTTTTGTTCCATTTAAGCCCAACATCATCAACCAACATCATCTACAAATCATTCCTACATAATAACCCACCATGATGAACCCCTCAAATAATGTTTATATATCATACACATAAGGGTTTAAACATTAAAATCACCAAAATCCCCAAATGGTTTAAACTCAAGAACACTAACAATTTATACAATTTATTCACACACAATCATACATTTATGCAAGTTAGAGAACTCGCCTCAAGATTGAAGTCTTGGATTCCTCCTCGTTGAAACGATTCCAAGCTCAAATCACCAATTCCTCTATTTTTATCTTCTTTCTCTCAAGCTGTTCTCATCTCTCTTTCTTTCTAGGTGTAAACACAAATGAGCTTTTAATTTCTATTTCTTGACTAAATACCCAAAATATCTCAAATACATTTAAGTCTAACATTAAATGCTACTACATACATAAAATGACTCGTAACATTATTTTAAGTCGTAACTAGCCAAAAGTGCCCCGAAACCCAAAAACACACTTGGTACTTATTTTGACTATCTCAATCGTTCCCGGAGTGACCGTACCCTCTAAAATAACATCCGAGATATCGTTTATAATTTCCTATCCCAACGTAATATTACCTTTCTTAAATAGTCAGATTGGGATATAAGTCATAACCGGCGCTTTAAAGCGTAACGATGCAACATAATAATAACATTACACTATTTACATTCATGTAACAGTAAGTATGCAATACTCATAAATATTAACTCTTAAATCGTACAAATTAATATTTAATTCGATTTTCATTTATTTTGAATGACTAACCCACATGGCAACTTATATAAAAATAATTACTCAAAAGTAAGGGGTATTACATACTCCCCCCTTACAAGGAAATTTTGCCCTCAAAATTTAGTTGTACCTGGTAAAAAGAGGTGTGGGTACTTTTCTCGAATATCATCCTCTCATTCCCAAGTTGATTCCTCGACATTGTGGTGTCCCCTCAAACCACACGTTTTTCTCCCCTCAAACCCACACGTTTTACCTTCTTATAATCCAAGCCAAATATTATCTTAAAAAAACTTAATAGCCCCCAAACCTTCGTATATCAGGTGTACACGGGCTTGAGGATCAACAACAAACAAGATCCAATGGTTACATTCATGACAGTGCATAAAAAAAAGTCCCGTCTACCTAGAACTGAGACCCGCGATCGACCGGCCAGGGGACCCTGGTCGACCGGGCCCTGAGGAAAAAATCTCCCTTTTTTTAATTTTGACCCTAATATATCTATATCTATCTATCTATCTATCTATCTATCTATCTATCTATCTATCTATCTATCTATCTATCTATATATCTATATATATATATATATATATATATATATATAGATAGATAGATAGATAGATAGATAGATATAACACCTTAAATGTTTCGTTAAATCCTTTTTTATTTCTCACCAAGACTCCTAAAAGATTTATGCAAGGCCCCTCTTGTTGTATCGCGTACCGTCAAAATACTACAAGTTTATTTGCATGAGAAGATGGATTTTAAACCTAAAATCCTACTATATAGTTTAAACATATTTATCATCATGGAAAATCATTATACTTGGAAAAATATGTTTTTTAAGGCACAAAGGACATTTTTATTTCTCTAATCTCAACAAATGTCCATTTTTCATAAAATCATCATTTTTGCTAGAAACATTAATTCACTAATGTTTATCCAAACATTACATTATCTTTAAACATTTTATTTCATAAAATGTTTAACACTAATATTTCTATAAATGCCCATTTAATAAAAAATATCATCTTTAAATATTCCAAACCTTGAGATATTTACTTTTTCTTGATTTCAACAAAAAATCATTTTCCAACAAAATCACACTATTTGAAAACATTTTACTTCATACAATATTTTTCATCAAAATTAGTAGAAAATACACTATTTTCATAATACATAAACTTTCATTATTTCAAAACCTTGAAATAATTATCCATTCTTTATTTTTAACAAAAACAACCTTTTTCCAACATTTTTATTTTGTAAAAACGTTTTTTATTTTCTACACAACAAATATACCATTTAACTAATTACACCTTACTCTAATAGCCTAAAAAATAGACTATAATGAAAAATAACATTCTTACACTGAGAGTAGGATTACTCACCTCTAATGGTGGTGTTGGTGTAGGAGGAGCAACCCACACCTTCAAAAGTGGCCTCAAGTGGTTACCAAATGCTTCCTCTTAAGCTCTAATGCAAGACCCACTTCATCTTCCCTAAGAATAAATCCCAAATTTCATAACTCTTCCTTGTCCATGGTGGAAATGGGTATTTTTGGTTCAAATGTGGAGAAAGTCATCTTGAAAGTGGTCTTTTTATCTTGGTCTACGGTGGAGGAGTGGTGGTTTAGTGGTGGGTGATAGTGGAAGACCACCCACCCCTCTCTATTTCTCTCAACATCTTCCTCCTTCTTCCATCTTCTCCCAACCAAAATAAACCCAAATACACCCCCAAACAACCCTTATAAAACATCCCTTAAGCCCCCAAACCCCATTTTACCCTTGCAGAACTTATTATGACAACGCACGGGGGCATTCTAATCTAAAACCTCGTTCAATGTCATTCGAATGACTTAACATAGTTTGTTCGAATAACTTAACCAACGTCGTTCGAAACATGCTTCTAATGACCTGGTACTCCAAACCATTAGCATGTCGTTAGAAGACCTGCTTCTAACGACCCTTCTAATGACCTGAGTACTGTCGTTCGAACGACATCCCTTGTCATTTGAATGACCCTGTTTCTTTTTCTTTGCATTTTGCTCTAACTTTTCAGCCACAATTTCTCCATATTTATAATTAAATCCTCCTTAATTATCATTAATATATAATCCGAGTATAATTTAATTAAATCATCGGGACTGGATATTACACAAACGAGAGTCATGAAGTTTAATTCCTAAAGCCTCTAAGTTCGATTTCCTAACCCTGGTAGGTGTGTAACGACGCATAGAGGTTATGGGAACCGAATCTAATTTATTCCTAAACTTCCTAGGAGCATTTCTAAGGTCATAACAATAATGTCTAAGATGACCCTTCCTACCGCAATAAGTGCAAATGTTAACACGATGAGGAATGTGACCTAAATGTTGACCTCTCCTAGCATTACTAGTTGGCTCTCTCACATTATTGGTATTGGCTTTAGGAATGGGAGAAATATGATCATCGAAGCCTATACCACACTTATCCTCCTTGATTTGGACAGTGCCTAAAATCCTATCCAATTTTTTCGACCTAGCCTCCAAATCAAACTTCACCTTACTTGAGTCTCTCAATATCTACTCAAGCTCACTAATCCTAGACTCAAGAAAATGCCTAGACTCCTAAAACTTAAGAATCTATTTCTTCAAAGCCTCCATCAAATAACGAAGACTATCTCTCTCACCCCCAATGTATTGTAGTTTCTACCTAAGAGTCTTCTCTCGTGACCTAAGATCCTCAATTAATGCATTATTATTTTCTACGGCACGCTCTTTTAACTTAGCTTGTAACTTCAAGTTGTACTTTTTCACCTTTACCTCTTCTTCATACAAATCATTGAAGCTAACTTGTAACTCACTCACATCTATCTCATACTCCTCACTAGCTTCACCCTCACTTACTTGGGATTCACACAAAATGGCCTCAAAAGGGTCATTCACACGCGTATCTTCATGAGAAGATTTATCTTTATCGCTCACATGATATGCCATAAATTCTATAAAGTTGCGCTCAATAGGGGAACTATCTTCCTCTTCCGGTTCACTACCACTTAAGGTGGCATTATATGTTATCGGTTTCTTTCCTTCCATCTTAAGTCTAGTGGGGACTCTATTAACTTATGGACATAACCCTCGCAACCAAAACACTTATTCGACTCATCCCTCTTATCTTATCACTTCGATTCTTAGGGACATGATCGGTCTTGTTGTTTTTTAATTTCTCAAGTCTTTTGGCATTTTTTGATTTGTTTTGAAACTTAAAAAAAAATTGAACTTCTTTGCTAAAAAGGCTACATCCCCAAAATCAATGTTGGAATCATTATTGAAAACTTTAGTCTCCTCATTCTGAACTTTCAAAGCAATGCCCTTTTATTTCTTTAGCACTTTTTTGGAGATAAATATGTCAAGCTCTTAGGTTTATAAGTCACCTATAATCTCTTCGAGTTTCGTTGATTATAGTATACCCAAGGAGTTTAAACATTCACTTTTTAATCAAATCTAGTAGGCAACGACCTTAAGCTGTTCTTTATGACACGATTGTCGGGTATTTTCTCTCCCAAGTTAAACAATGAGTTGATAATATGGGACAATTAAGTGTAAAACTCATCGAACGTCGCATTCTCTAACATTTTAATTGTCTAAAATTGGGTAGTGAGGTTTTGAAGTTTAAACTCCCTAACCATGCTAGTTCACTCATGAGTAAGTGCAAGAACATCCCAAGCCTCTTTTGACATCTCACACATCATAATACTATTATACTCTTCCTATGTGACAGACGAGGTAATAACATTTAAACTTTTAGAGTTATAAAGTGCAAGTCTATGTTCGGCTTCGGTCCATGACTCAATAGGTTTTAAACTAGTGGCCTCTCCATATCTCGTGACAAGTGGTGACCACCCTTTTTCTATCGCTAACGAGACACGCTCATTTATAGCCTTAAGTGCACTTTTCATTCGTATTTTCTAATAAGCATAATTAGTTCCATAAAAAATAGGATAACTAAAAGCGTCTAAATTTTAAAATTCATACCTATAAGCACATGAGATCACACCAAATAAAAAATGTTTCTAGCTATGATATTAATATGTAGGCCCCTTTTTTCTTATGTGTTCTTTCGGTGAAAACAAATTTTCCAAAATAAAATTTTTCCAATTTTAATTCTCACCAATTTTGTGAAACAATTTTACTTAACCCAATTTTATTCTGTTAATCCTAAACATGCATCTAGTGTGATTAACCAAGTAAAATAAAGTAATCTCCACAACGTCTATGTACTGGGAAACCACTAAGGGAAAAAACCTCGGACGACCCAATCTAGACAATCACTCTGATACGGTATTACAAAGTACAGATAATAGAGTTACCCAACAAATCGATACCCCACAATACTGGACTCTATTCTATGCTTCAACCGCTCCTTTAGAGTTTAATATAGGAGTCCACCTACATAAGGTTCGCAACACATGAGTCCACGTATGTCTCGTTATCCACCGTATAGCTTTGGCAATCGCCTACGATTTAGAAATTGGAGTCCACCACTTCCTCACTGCAAAACTCAACGAAACTAATGTTCAATAGAGATGAAAAAAATCCAAATGGTGCTAAACACAAGATCTCAATAGCATATGTATATGAAAGATCGGATCTTGAAACATGAAGGTTATTTTTAACAAGAAAAAACTTCGTAAACAAGTGTTAAAAAACAAAAGGTCTCTACCCTGTAATTTCAGTTCTGCACACTTCGAATTTCTGAGAAAAAATTCCTTTAAATAAAAAATCTTAAGTCGATAAGTCGTTAGAAAAATATTGGCATGTTGTTAGAACGACTCTACACATCTCGTTGGAATGGGATACGCATGTCATTAGAATGACCTACTGATGTCGATTGAATGAGAGTAAATGCCGTTTGATCCTCCAAAACACAAGGGAAGGATCCATACGACTCTAAAACGTGTTTATCGCAAAATAAATGAAGTTATCATCTGAAAAACGAAGTTAAAACATTTTAAATCATTTTTAAACAAAATAACATCCTTAAAACATTTTTCGAGTCTTATAAACATTATGCATTCATACCTGAGAGTATCTTAGAATGAAATATGATATGAAGGCATGACACTTACACCAATAAACACGACATGATCTATTTTGAAGCTTGGCCACTACTCTTTAAAACAACGTCATAGACTACGTGGGAATCGTGACAAGATAAAATCTATTTGTGACTCTAATTGGTTTTTATCTGGAATAATGCCAATACATACAAATTGACACTATTTGAAAATTTGTCCTTATAAAGACAATATATTCTATCGAAGATATTGGGCATACTATACTCTTATAATCTCACCCTTTGTGGAATTCTGAATAAAACATAAAAATGAAAATTTAAAATAAAATGAAGGAAATCTATAATTTTACGACTCACTTGCCTTGTGGCAAATACAAAAAAATAATTGCATTTGATGCAAGATACAAATTACTAGAAACGACTTAAACATTTTCATGGATTAAAAAGAAGCTCTTCTTCAAAACTATCCAGTCACACATGTGACACCCCGCCTATAAAATACCGGGCGATCACTCCTGTACCAAATTAAAATAGGAGTCGCATATGGTTCATTCTTAGCATCACTGTCCAAAACCAAATTAATTACTAATAACCTATTAGGCTAGCATCAAAATTTTATTTAACTAATATTTTAAACAAATAAATCAATTAAAACATTCGCACAATTTATAAGAATGAAACTGAAATAAAATAAAATAAAATAACCGAACACTCGGTTTAAGAATAATATAACCAAAACGAATTCAACAATAAAAGCGGTAAAAGGATAAATAAATGAAGTTGGGTTTTTGACTCGAGTATTTATACAGTATCTCCTATCTAGATTACACGGATAGAAGCCTCTACAGAAACCCTGCATGCATCCACAACTGCTTCAGCAAGCATTTGACTCAAAAGAATCGTCATCCAGGAGTCCTTGTGTCTGGACACGTATATATACTTATAGATATAGCAAAAGAGAGAAAAAGTAGATAAACGGGTCAGATCCCGAGTTGTGAAAATATTTTGCAAGTGCATAAATGATTTATTTTTAAAAATATGTTTTAACTCATATTTAAATTGGGATCGCACTCCCATGAGATACCCCTCACCTCACTTATAATAGTGCACACCTAGCTCATCCCTCTAAACATTATAGTCGAGCTACTCTACCAAACTAATCCGTCACCCCAAACTCTAAAAATCCTAAGCAAACCAAGTACTAAGGGCTAAACTTCTCCCCAGTATCAACACAATGTCATGTTCGTGCATCGGGTGTCTCGCGAAGTGAAATCCAAACAAGGAACCACCCGATACACTACTACTTCGAAATATCGATAGTCGAGATCCATTAGGCCCTCAGTACTAAACTTACACACACACACACACACACACACACACACACATATATATATATACACACACACATATACATAACATACTCATTTATAATACATATCACAATATAAGTCCGGATATAATCTCCCGAAATGAGAATTAAATCTTTATTCCTTTATTTCATTACTCTAGTTAGAGATATATAATATCGTGTTCTCATGCACAAGTAATATACAATACATACCAGTAATATTACCATCTCAACGAGCTATAACTCGAGGATGCAGTGTCTATGATATCATCTACCAGGGAATCACTCACGTATCATCCTGGGTACCAATGGTCGGAATCTCACACCGCCTTGGTAAAATCCAAATCACAACGTATTGGAACTGGTCATAGTTCCTTCCCGAAAGTGAGACGAAACATACCCACCACGCCTCACCCCTAATAAAAATCACACAATATAAAATGGATGCTATGACTTGGGGACTATACGCTCCCTGCTCCTCAAGCCAGGGGCCTCACCCACATCGCACAACTTTCCATGATTGCATAGAAGGGGTATGCTTCACATAAATATATATACCATCCACAAACACACACACACACACACACATTATATATATATATATATATATATATATTCATATTTGTATCCTATTTTTATATATATACTATATATATATTCTATATCGTCCCTTAAATATAGATGGCCACAATTGCCAATCACACCTAACAATGGCCAATAATCCCAAAGATTCTCTCTAATCATAATATTTAAGTATCCTCACATTCGTGATACTAAACTCAAAAGTATTCCCTCACTTGATAAATAACCAGTACCTTATTCACATATAAGGATTCATAATTTCTCCAACTATACCCATTTTATCCTAGTAGTCTCATAGGATTTATTCAACCATAATCGACACGATTACGTTGTCTACATGCACAATTATGTATGCCTAAATGCCCACTGAAATTATCCCAAGAAATATTCATCCCTAAACACCCTTAAATAAATAAGTCCTGGATTCCATTTTCCATGAGCCCAAGGTCTACATTTCAATCAAATAACAAATTATAGGTCCGCACTCTATTTTAGGAACCATAAATCTCTATTTTCTTAATTCATTTATTTCTCCTCGAAAATAAATAATTAGTGCCACCCAAATATTGCCTCCTCCTAGTCCCCAATAGATTCCATCAAATGGCTAGGAATAAGTCCCCCTAGTTGGATATTTAATTCCTTAATTAAACAATCTAAAATCATATATTTGGGACTTTATCCCATTTAAACATCACAAGCCGAAATTGCCAAAATTTCTGCATGATCGATCGATCGACCCTTGGCCGTCGATCGATCGATCAAGTCGGGCAGCTTCTTCTCTGTTTTGGCCATTAACAAACCTCCAAGCGTTGTTTCCTATTATCCCACCAACATATAACCACACCCAACTATATATACACCAAGAAAATAGGTTCTAATCATCCTAGAACTAATAATTAACAACTAAATTCGATTTAATTCCCAAGTTTCTCCAATTTGACATTTTCCGGTTTTTAATCGTTAAACTTCTGAAAAACCCGTTTGATTCACGATAACCCAATCCCAAAATCATATAACTTATTTTTACCAAATTACAATATGAGATTTACACTCAAAAGGAAATAAAGAAAGTAAACACTTGCCTTGTGGATAAAATCCGATGCCCCCGAGTCGAATCCTGCAGAGTTTGGCCGGAACCTCCCTTTTCTTCCACCTTTCTCTCCTCCTTTTCATCTTCTCTCTTTTCTTTCCTTTCTTTCCCTCTGCCATGCCTTATAAATGGAGAAAAATGTTTTATCCCTTATTAAACCCAAAAATGACTCGTTTACTCAATTACGAGTCCCTACTGGTCCAAAAATTTCCAAAACTCAATTTCTACCCCCGGATACTCTAATATGACTATCTCGGCCATTTTGAGACTCATTGTGCATTCGGAATCTCCATCCGAGGTACTTGACAACAATTCACTAATTAAACCCAATAAAACTTAATGCGGTATTTCTCATTAAAATATTATCCTCTGTCACTTTACCTAGCAGCGACATATAATTAAAATACTCTAGCTCACTTACTTAATCCCAAAAGTAAATATAACACCCTTCAAAATCATCTAATCCGTGAAAACTCCAAAAATTACTATTCATGATAATTTCTTAAATTCCCAAATTACACTTACTTATGAATTTTAATTATCCCCAAAAGTTCGGGGTGTTACATACTCCGCCCCTTATAACGGAATTACTCTCTCGAAATTAGGATATAACCTACACCACCATCCTGGGATCGCTAATTGCACCTATCTCAAGTCGTCTGCCCTAACGTGCTATCTTTACCACAAGCTTATAAAACTTTACATATGCTAAAATGATACCTCGGTCTTAAGGTTGACTCTAACGTCACATCGCACATAGGGCTTCTATATCCGCAAGTAAAGAAAATGAGCCTATAACCGCCGCTCTAACTTATCGATCCCATCGGAGACCCCCTGTTCTAAGCATCCACTCATCTACCTAGGACATCAAATCTTCCCTCAAAAGGAAACTACACTAGCGCTTAACTATTCACGTCATCTAATTTCTCATCTTAGGTGTACCAACTCTCATTTTCTCCTATATCATAGGGTCGTCGAGTGCCCCGTAGGACGTTCCATCCAACAAATTATAATATTACTTACAACTGCCTCGCAGTATAATATTCAACTTTATATACTACGCCCCTACCATTTTAGGCGGTATATATATAACCAACTTACTAGGGTGCACATACACCTTTTGACCCGTGAATGTTTGCACAACCCTTGCAAAAGTCACACATATAATATGGGTCTTCCTTCTTTGGCCTGGTATTAACACCTGGGGTTTCCTAACCCGAAAGATTCAAAATTTAATCCTTCTCAAAGTTAACCCACAAACCTTCTCATGGTTAACTCACCACAAACTTCTCATATCGGCGCCACTAGACCTTCTGTCCTTACTCCCTAATAATCCTACGATCTATGCGTTTTCCTAACCCCACGAAATGAGTAGTATCCTAAGTATATCCCTAGTGCCCAAGGCCTCTCTCAACTTCTGACATTTTCTCAGTTTTATGCGTGGGATGTCTCGCAAAGCAAAATCTCAACAACGAACCCTCCCATTACACTACTTCCTCGCATTGTTGGTCATCGAGATATAACAGCTTGAGGCACGCCAACAGGATGTCCTAAATCCTATCTCACTATCCTACTAATGTATTTCTACCACTCTAACCTTCCACCTTGACAAAAAGGAAAATCTAACTAATCGAGGCTCCTACTCCCTTCAAACATGTTGTGAACATCACACCCAAAACATACTATCTTTGAATTAGCCTTCTCATCAAGGCCTAGCTACAAGACTCAAATCAATTTCCTTTACCTTGCCTTACCCACATACTTGCGGTGAAAGAACCATTTCAGTGCTTTTCCATAGTGCTTCCATCCCTATAAGCATACCATCATCACACGGCTCTCAGTCCATAGTGTTTTCTCTACACTAGGTAACTTATCATTAATACTAACATCCTTGCATCTCATAATATCTCTCCACTCCCGACGTCGTTAAGGTTCATGCGTGGAGCATCTCGCAAAGAGAAATCCAAACAAGGAACCCCTCCTATACACTACTGCTTAACTTGTAGATCGTGGAGGTCTGTTAGCCTCAAATATGCCACTGGGATAAACCCATCCCACCAATCTACAAAATATGGTCAAAACTCCTATTTCCTTCCAGGATCCAGACCACCAAGCGCTTGAACTGACACTAAGTCCTCAGCGCAAACACAATGAGCTTACACTCACAACTTAATAATAAATCATGGATACCTTAAATCACATCAATAAGTTCGCCACACATTCAAATCGTGATAATGAGACATCTACTCACTGAAGTTACATCTACTCATAATAATAAAGGCGAACTCAACCTATATCCAGGTGAGATATTGCAACAACAACCTGTTCTATCATGGAACCGCGAACACGGTAGTCTTGCAATCATTAGCATGTTATCGCTCCGATAATACAATAACATAACTCTTATAATAGCACTATACTCATATAACACATACAAAATGAGTAGTACAAACCAGATACAATTAAAAAATAGTACTCCGCTACCGCAAAAAAACATATAGACATACACTATATAGTGTTATCGATACCGCCACAAGGCTCGAATTACACACAAGAATCTAGGGTTAGTGAAATACCGCGACACTATCTAGTCCCACTTAATATACCTCTTCCATTTGAGGTGAAACTCATAATGACTTCGCCAATCTCCTTAGTTACTCTAAATGGTTCTCGTACATGATACACTTGTCCTAACAGAACTCCAAAACTACTTTAATCAGTGCCCCCATCTATGCACCCTACTCTTATCCTACCACTCCTACGGAGAAAGATCAAAGCGTGTGGTAATACACTCCATATTGCGCATTCCCCGCCTGTGGTCACCCTGACCAGGTTAATATTATCAGTATCTCGGACTCTATAACCTCGATCCTGATAATTGCCTTCATATTTCCCTTAATTCCTTCGTTAAAAGGAAATCCCACCACCGGCTTCAACAACCCTAGTTCGATGAATTCCCCAGGTGGATGTCCACCGAAGGGGTTCCATGAATAAAAATCCTCTACAAGTGTTAGAAACACTTATCCAATGAGTCTAACATTCTACTGAAGGACTCAGTCTCCTTTGTACCTACCTTACTAGGTTCATTTCTCTGTATCACTCTTTATTCAATGTAGGCCTCTGGTCGATCCTGGTGTGAATAATCCAAAACAGTATTCTTTTCCTTCCTCATGAACTATAAAGGAATTTACGGTTAAAGTCGTTCGTGAGATTCCTCTACAAGAAACACATCTTGCTTCCCCGAATATGGTGACCGCCATTCCCACCATTTCAATATTTTTCCCACGAGTGAAAAATTTTCCTCAACTTTTCATGTATGGTTATTTCCACACCCTACTCTAAGCCAAAGCTTCTGAGCCTTCTACTCCCACTGCATCACATTACACTTACTCCGTATAACTTAACTTCAAGGTATGGTCCATATCAAAGACCTTTCGAACCTTTTTCCCAATTTTCTTCACTGGGTAATTCAAGTCTAACACCACTTCCTACCACAGTGGTACTTGGATACTTATAACTACTATACTTTAGTAGTCGTTGCAATAATACTCAAAAATTCCACAAAGGGAATGACCTCAGCTGCGGTCCTCATCCCCTACATTAACTTACAGCTCCTACTAATCCCCGCCTCCTGCTGCCCTTATCACGACCTTCCCTGGTCGCCCTTCCTCGATCAGCACCCAAACCTCAAACAAGTGCACAAAAACATTTACTATAATCTTACATAATAGTGGGAGAATGAAATCTCACAAGAGGAATCAATGATCCTAATCCTAAGGCTCTATATCAAACCGAGGTCACTGCTGGAAGCGTAGTATGTCCGCACAGATTCCTAAGGAAACTAGAACCTGATTCTCTGATACCAACAGTGACACCCCGCCTAATAAAATATCGGGTGATCACTCTTGTACCAAATTAAAACAGGAGTCGTATGTGATTCATTCTTAGCATCACTGTCAAAAACTAAATTAATTACTAATAACCTATTCGGGTGGCGTCAAAATTTATTTAACTAATATTTTAAACAAATAAACCAATTAAAACATTCACACGATTTATAAGAATGAAACTGAAATAAAATAAAATAAAATAACCGAACACTCGGTTAAACAATAATACAACCCAAACGAATTCCACAATAAAAGTGGTAAAAGGATAAATAAATGTAGTTGGGCATTTGACTAGAGTATTTATACAGTAACTCCTATCTAGATTACAAGGATAAAAGCGTCTAAAGAAAACCTGCATGCATCCACAACTACTGCAGCAAGCGTCTGACTCGAAGGAATTGTCATCCAGGCGTACCTGTGTCTGGACACCTATATATATTTATAGATATAGCAAAAGAGAGGAAAAGTAGATAAACGGGTCAGAGCTCGATTTGTGAAAATATTTTGCAAGTGCATAAATGATTTATTTTTAAAAATATGTTTTACCTCATATTTAAATTAGTATCGCACTCCCATGAGATACCCCTTGCCTCTCTTCTAATAGTGCACACCTAGCACATCCCACTAAACATAGTACTGAAGATACTCTACCTAACTAATCCGTCACCCCAAACTCTAAAAATCTTAAGCAAACCAAGTACTAAGGGCTAAACTTCTCCCCAGTCTCAACACTATGTCATGTTTGTGCGTGGGTGTCTCGCGAAGCGAAATCCAAACAAGGAACCTCCGCGATACACTACTACTTGGCAATGTCGATCGTCGAGATCCATTAGTCCCTCAGTACTAAACTTATATATATATATACCCATATAAATACATATACATAACATACTCATTTATAATACATATCACAATATAAGTCTGGATATACTCTCCCGGAATGAGAATTAAATCTTTATTCCTTTTATCTCATTACTCTAGTTAGAGATATATAATATTTTGTTCTCATGCACAAGTAATATACTATACATACCAATAATATAACCATCTCAACGAGCTATAACTCGAGGATGCGATCTCTATGCTATCATCTACCAGGGAATCACTCACGTATCATCCTGGGTACCAACGGTCGAAATCTCACACCGTGTTGGTAAAAGCCAAATCACAACGTATTAGAAGTGGTCGTAGTTCCTCCCATAAAGTGAGACGAAACATACCCACCACGTCTCACCCCTAATAAAAAACACACAATATAAAATGGACGTTATGTCCTGGGGACTATACGCTCCCTGCTCCTCAAGCCAGGGGCCTCACCCACATCGCACAACTTCTCATGATAGCATAGAAGGGGTATGCTTCACATAAATATATATACCATCAACACATATATATACATACATATATATATATATATATATATATATATATATATATATATATATATATATATATATATATATACATATCTGTATCATATTTTTATATATATACTGTAGTCACATCGTATATATATTCTATATCGTCCCTCAAATACAGATGGCCACAATTTCCAATCACACCTAACAATGGCCAATAATACAAAAGATTCTCTCGAATCATAATATTTAAGTATCCTCACATTCGCGATACTAAACTCAAAAGTATTCCCTCACTTGATAAATAACCCGTACCTTATTCACATCTAAGGATTTAGAATTTCTTAAACTATACCCATTTTATCCCAGTAGTCTCGTAGGATTTATTCAACAATAATCGACAAGATTACGTTGTCTACACGCACAGTTATGTATACCTAAATGGCCACTGAAATTATCCCAAGAAATATTCAGCCCTAAACATCCTTAAATAAGTAAGTCATGGATTCCATTTTTTATGAGCCCAGGATCTACATTTCACTCAAATAACAAATTATAGGTCCCCACTCTATTTTAGGAACCATAAATCTCTATTTTCTTAATCCATTTATTTGTCCTCGAAAATAAATAATTTGTGCCACCCAAATATTGCCTCTTCCTAGTCCCCAATAGATTCCATCAAATGGATAGGAATAAGTCCCTCTAGTTGGATATCTAATTCCTTAATTAAACAATCTAAAATCATATATTTGGTATTTTATCCCATTTAAACATCACAAGACAAAATTTCCAAAATTTCTGCATGATCGATCGATCGACCCTTAGTCGTCGATCGATCGATCAAGCCGGGTAGCTTCTTCTCCGGCCCCTATTTCGGCCATAAACAAACCTCCAAGCTTTGTTTCCTATTATCCCACCAACATATAACCACACCCAACTATAAATACACCAAGGAAATAGGTTCTAATCATTCTAGAATCTAGAATTAACATCTAAATTCGATTTAATTCCTAAATTTCTCCAATTTGACATTTTTCGTTTTTTAGCCGTTAAACTTCCGAAAAACCCGTTTGATTCACGAAAACCCAATCCCAAAATCATATAATTTGTTTTTACCAAATTAAAATATGAGATTTATTCTCAAAAGGAAATAAAGAAAGTAAACACTTACCTCGTGGATAAAATTCGACGACCCCGAGTCGAATCCCGCAGAGCTTGGCCGGAACCTCCCTTTTCTTCCTCCTTTCTCTCCTCCTTTTCCTTTTCTCTCTTTTATTTCCTTTCTTTCCCTCTCCCATTCCTTATATATGGAAAAAAGGGTTTGTTCCTTATTAAACCCAAAAATGACTTGTTTACTCAATTACGAGTCCCTACTGGTCCAAACATTCCCGCAACTCAATTTCTACCCCCGGATACTCTATTCTGACTAGCTTCTAACTTCAAGATAACCCTTTTTAATTTAATCGATTCATCATAGAACTCTTGAAAAGCTACTTGAAGTTCACTCACATCGACCTGTTCTTCATCCTCTTCTTCTTTCTCACTCTCACTTTTTGCTCCTCTCTCTATACCATCAAAATTTTGGGATTCAAAAATAGTGGCCTCATAAGCATCATGTAAAGGAATATCTTTATAGGAATATTCACTATCAATGCTCACATGACTTCCCATGAATGCGGTAAAGTTGCACTCAATGGGGATTTCGGGTCCCTCTTCCTTATCACTATCACTAAGGGCGGCATTATATGAAATCGGTTGCTTGCCCTCCCTCCTTAGTTTAGTGGGACTTTCTCTAGCCCTATGGCCATAACCCTAACAACCATAACATCTATTCAACTCATCCTTATTAATATCTTCATTATACTTTATAGGAAATTTCTCGGCTTTGTCATACTTAGACTTATAAAATTTCTTAAAATCCTATTTAAGATTGTCATTATTAATCTTAAGAACTTTTCTAAAGTTCCTACCAAATATAGACATCTCATCGAAATCGATGTCACTCTTATCATCCAAAACTTGTTTTACCTCTTTTCGGGTTTTAAAGTGATGCCCTTAACTTTCTTTTTCTCATCCTTATAGGTAAACATGCCAAGTTCATAGGTTTGTAAGTCACCTACGAGCTCTTGAAGTTTTGTAGAGGCTAAAGTGGGTAAAGAATTTAACACGATCACTTTTGGAATAAACCTATCGGGTAAGGACCTCAAATTTTTCTTTACTACACGGTTGTCGGGTATCTTTTCCCCCAAGTTAAAAGTTGAATTAACAATATCAGAAAGTCTAGCATAAAATTCATCAAAAGTCTCACTTTCAAGCATTTTACTGCTTTCGAATTGAGTGGCGAGGTTTTGTAGTTTTGAAGATTTCACAACATTAGTTCCCTCATGGGTGAGATGTAAATATCCCAAGCCTCTTTAATAGTTTCACACGTTATGATACGTAGAAATTCATTGGGTGTGACCGCACTAAAAAGAGCATTCAAACCGCGAAAATTAAAATTTGCTAATTTTAGTT
The DNA here is from genome assembly GCA_949130495.1 of Sambucus nigra. Taxonomy (NCBI): domain Eukaryota; kingdom Viridiplantae; phylum Streptophyta; class Magnoliopsida; order Dipsacales; family Adoxaceae; genus Sambucus; species Sambucus nigra. The sequence continues at coordinate 88,738,785 of OX422219.1, read as the reverse complement.
CATACTGATTCCATCTCTCAACGGGTTTAGGTACACACTCATTTTGAACGAGACACGTAGGTGGATACTACCCGCTAACTACCGATTGCCAAACCCTCTCATCTAAGGACATAAGTGCCGATTTTATTCGCGTCTTCCAATATGCCTAATTTGAACCATAAAAAATAGGAAATTTTGAAAATAGTGAAATTTCCATTTTTTTAAACAAGCCCAAAAGGGCCTAAACGCAATAACTTAGCGATCCTAGCCACTTGAGAGAGGCGGATGCCACCAAATTTCAAACTACTTCAAATTATGAGATGGTTCAATATATTCTTATTTAAAAAAAAAATCTTTTCAAATTTTAACAATTATAAAATTGAAATTTTAATTTTTTCAAAATTAAAATTAACTCAACAAATATTTCAACTTAATCAAAACAAAGTTAATTCCAATTTTACTTTCAAATTCAAGTTAATTTAACTCAAGTCCAAATTAGCGTAACAAAAATTAATTCATGATTAAGTATAGGTCAAACAAATTAAACCCCTTTGTTGTGCATTATTTTGTATTATTTACATCCAAATCTAAGTGTTGTTATTCCCATTTTATCATAAATAAAGAGCTTTTATAGATATTTTTATTATTTTAGAGAAAAATACAAATTTAAGAATAAATGGGGTTAATAATGCAATTTTGGGAACTTCTAGATCACATCTTATATTCATTGTTAATCTCTTGTTCAAGTTGTTTTTGAGTATTGACAGGTTTAAAAAGAAAGCGGTGAAGTCCAGACGCAAATTGAGCATGAAAAGGTCACTTATGCACCTTCAGGGGCAAAATTGTAAATTCAAATGGCTGATTTAGGACTCGGAACAAGCATGGAAATTGAAGGCCTTGAATCAAGGGACGCCTGGGCTTAAACGACGTATCAATCGGAGTTGAAACGAAGAAGTTATGGCCGTGTAAAGTTCGAATTCTAAAGAAAGTCAAAGTCAAAGCCTCGGTTCAATGCCCAAAGTCAATCCCGAGACCTGGACACTACTGATATATTGTTGGCACCTAAATGAGGGTCAGGTCAGTTCAAACGGCAAGTTAATCGGGCTTCGAATGAAGAAGTTATGGTGATCTGAGCTATTGTGCAAATTATGAAATTTGGGATTTAATATGATGTTAAATATAATTGGAGGCATATTATAAATAAAGATGAAAGTTGGCTTAATGGCTGGACTCTTGGGGCTGCACAGGAGAGGTCAGGGAATCGACCTCTGCTTACCCCATTTATTATTTTGGCGAAAAATTTTACAAAAAAAAGACCACTAAACCCATTACCCCACCTTCTAAACCCATTACTCCACCAACCCTTTTCCCTTTCCTATTCTGCCGAAATAAAAAATCCCACCAACCCATGTTTCTTCCCACAACTCCACCTTATTTTCCCCACGTTTTATACCCCATTTTGGTGTATAAATAACAGACGAATTTCGACATTTGGGAGGACATGGAGAGACTCTTAACAACATTTCTTTTAGAGATATAGACACACTTTAAGGGAGAAAAAAATCTGTGTAAAAAGTATTATTGCAGCACACCTTGGAGGAGCATATTGTGTATTGTAACTCAAGCTTTGGACTCGAAATTTTGTAAGTTTATTATTATTAATGAAAATTATTTTTTCATCTTGCAATATTTGTGTGTCAAATATGTTGTGTGAGTAGTTTATTTACTAGGACTTAGGTGATGTTTGTCATGACTAATTAAACCACGCATGTTAATTTAATTTCGTACATATTCCGACATGTTTTAATTTGAAATAAAAAAATTCGGTATTCGCTTAAAAATACACGAGAGTGTATTTTTAAACCTCAAGAATTAATTATAAATTCATGCTTTAAAAATTTAGAGTTGTCATTTTTGATGGGTTATGCTTGCACTTAGATGTTTTGATATCCCATGCTTAAATACACATTAAAAATTTAGAACGTGATATTTTCGAGGGAATAGGGATTTATGGTGTCTAATTCAAGAGACGTTAAAATATTTTGAACGCATGTAATGTTATATTCTCCGAAATGTACGCGACGAGAGTCGATATATTTTGTGTTATAAATTCGGAATCACGGAATTAAATTAATGTGTAAAATTAGTTAGAATTGACAAACGGATCCGACGTCCTAGTTTCTTCCACATTTAATATTATCTCTTGTACTTGTTCGTTTATTCCGTCTTTATTTTTATTTTAAAAACTCAATCACATTTAATACACTCATATGTCTAGTTGGACAATCAATACTTTATAAAAATTGACGAAATCTCTGTGGGTTCGACCCGTACTTACACCTGCTATATTTCAATAGCCCGTGCACTTGCGGTAGTTTTATAACAAATAAAACTTGACAACAAGTTTTTGGCGCCGTTGGCGGGGATTTCGATCAATTTTAAGAATATGGATTTTCGGACTTATTTTTTTTCAAAAATTAAAAAATTAAAAAAAAATCAAATATTCCAACCGCTATTTTTTTATTTATTTTCAAAATTAAAAAAAAACATTTAAAGTCTCTTATGAATAACTAGTTGTTTTTTACACTAGTTTTGTCATAAAAGTACCAAAAAAAAAATATCCCAAAAATTCAAATTTCCAACAACAATTTTTTTTACTTTTTCAAAAAAAACAAAATATATATATCAGATTTAAGTTTTTTTTTTGTGATTAAATAGTTGTTTTTGCACTAGTTTTGTCATAAACTACTTTAAAACTTGAAAAAAAATTGAATTTTTTTCCCTGTAATTTTCCAGATTTCAAGGCGACTGTAATTGATTAAAAAAAAGACATTTATAGTCTTTTATGAATAACTAGTTTTTTTAACACTAGTTTTGTCATAAAAGTACTCAAAACCCCCCCCCCAAAAAAAAAAAAAAAAAGAAAAACATCAAATATTCCAGCAGTTATTTTTTTAACTTTTTTCAGAAATTTTTTTAAAAAAATTATATTTAAAGTCTTTTTGTGATTAAATAGTGTTTTTGACACTAGTTTTGTCTTAAACTAACTAAAAATTTGGAAATTATTTTTTTTTCCCTGGAAATTTTCAGATTTTAGTGTTTTTGTAATTTGAAAAAAATAATAATAAAAAAATAAAAATAATAAAATGATTTTTTTAAAAAATACTTTTTTTATAGTCATTTCAGTAGCATAATTTATATTTTTTTTAGTATATAATTTTTTTTCTCAATTCTTATAGTGTGTTTTTGGCTATTATTTGTTCTTTTTTTTTTGTAAGTGTAAAAATTCCTTGTAAATGCATGTGTAAGTATTTTTTTATTTAATAAATTTTGCACTTTACGCTTGGTATATTTTTTTTGTGTGTTCTTTTTCAGAAAAAAAAAGAGTAGAAAAAAAAGGGAGAAAAGAGAAAAACTCGAAAAGGCAAGCAACCGTGGGAAAAGTGCTAAAGTTACTTTTGCAATCTTGCCACGTGCATAAGGTACTCACGGAGACGACTGACCGTGGGAAAAGTGCTAAAGTTACTTGTGCAATCTTGCCACGTGCACAAGGTACTCTCGGAGACGACTGAAACGGAGGCGACGTTTCCCTTCGATCGACGTCAAATAAAACTTCGGCCCGACGTAAACAAGTGACCGTAAAAAGTCCACGCCGGAGGTAAGTCTTGTGTGCTCCTATGTGAAACTTTTTTCGCATATTTCAATAAGCATGTGCATAAGTTGACTTAAGGGCAAAACCCAATTTTAATATAAGGTGGGGATTTAATCACTCTTCCTTGGCCCACAAATCATTAAGCTACCCAAGCATCTGCAAAACCCAAGCCATAATTTTAATTTAAAATTTATTAGACGTTGGCCATAGGGTGTCACATAGCTCATAGGCATATTCTTTTCAAGGCTAGAATTAAAAGCTAATTCAAACACGAAAATTTTAAATCGATGCCATTTTGAACTTGACTAGGATTGGTGGTTTTTAATGAGTCTTCGTACCGACCACCTACCTGGAGGAAATATTTTGTAATTGAGGCGATAGTCCGGAGTTAGTCGTCTTTTAAATTCTCCCTCGTCAAGAATTAGGAACTCTTTAATTAGGGAGATTATTTCGGAGACCCATTGTCGTAGAATAATCTCGGGAAACTAGATCTTAAAAATTGAACTTCCCCTCACCTAATTCAGATATACTCAAATTGCTTTGTGTTAGCTTAGGAATTTTGTGGTCCTGTGTCAGATTATTTTCTTTATATATATATATATTTAAAAAAAAATCGAGTGAGTACGGTGTATGTTAAGTTGGGTTCGAGATCCTACTGGTCATTTAGCTCGAGTGGAGTTTAGTATTCCCGATACTTTTATAGGTAGAACCTCGATTTTCACCGAAATGGGAGATGAGCTAGTAACTCGTGCCCTAAAGGATTACCTGTATCCCAATAGGGCAAGACAACCATCATGCATACTTCTTCCCCCGCATAATGCAAACAATTTCGAGTCTAAGTCGGGAATAATTCATTTACTTCCCATCTTTCGAGGAACAGAAAAGGAGGATCCATACCTCCACGTGCGTGAGTTTGAAGAAATTTGTGGAACGGTTAGGTTACAACAACTCACCGATGAGATTGTTAAACTAAAATTGTTTCCATTTTCTTTGAAGGACAAAGCTAAGAGTTGGATACTCTCACTTAAACCAAATTCCATCACTACATGGAATCAGTTGAGTGTTGAATTTTTGCAAAAGTTTTTCCCTAACCAAAAGACGGCGACAATACGTCATGCCATCAATACTTTCAATCAAAAAGAGGGAGAGACTTTATGGATGTACTTGGAAAGATTCAAGGACTTGCTCTTGCAATGTACTCATCACGGAATCGAATTAGGTCGTCAAATCCAGATTTTGTATGAAGGTTTCGATTACACTACTCGATCTATGCTTGAACTTATGTGTAGTGGAGATTTTACAGAAAAGAGTGAGGCCGATGCATGGTCGTTTTTAGAATCCGTTGCTCAAAAGTCCCAACGATGGGCACCCCATCAGGATTCGAAGACCACCACAATTAATGAGGGTAATGCTCACCCAGAAGAACAAGGTTTTGGACTAGATGCCAAAGTGGCCACCTTGGCCCGTCGTTTAGAAGCCTTGGAAATGAGTAAAGAGGGTAACCGAGCCACACACGCCACTGTGCAACATGTAGGGTCACCTATGTGTTTGCTTTGCGATAGTTTTGACCACCTCGTCGAAAGTTGCCCCGCCCTTCCGGCCCATAAAGCTCTCACCGAGCAAGCAAACGTCCTCTATCAAAACAAGCCCAAGTACGACCCATTTTCAAACTCGTACAATCCAGGTTGGAAGGATCATCCCAACTTTTCATAGTCTAAAGGTCAATACCAGGGTAGTGGAGGTCAATCTTTAAGTAACCCACCCCCGGGTTTCCAAAAAAGCACCCCCGCACCATCTTTCCCTTCACCCCAAAAGATTCAGTCCTTAGAAAAAACGATGAATTTACTTGCCCAAAGTACCCTGCAACTCCAACAGACCACACAAAGTGCCCTTCAATCCACACAACAAAACTTGTATGCCAACACCCAATCGATTGCCAAACTAGAGGTACAAGTGAGTCAGCTAGCCATTGCTTTGAGCGAGAGAAATAAAGGAATGTTCCCAAGCCAACCCGAGCCTAATCCTAAGGGTAATATGCCTAGGGGTTAGTATGTTGTCCAAGAAAACACTAGCATGTCCACTACCCAAGAGCATGCTAAGGCTATAATCATGCTTAGGTCAGGTAAAGAAGTTGAGAATAATGTCTCACGACCCACCATGAGTGAAACCGAGAAAGGTAAGGAAAAGAAGGACCCACCTTTGGATCCGCCTTCTTCCTCACCTTCATCTTCTGAACCATCTATTGAGACCTACGTCCCGAAAGCTCCATTTCCACAACGTTTAGTGCCACAAAAGAAAAAGGCGCAAGTGGATAACATGTTGGAAGTATTTAAGCATGTACAAATTAATATCCCGTTGCTTGATGCCATCCAACAAGTTCCATCCTACGCTAAATTTTTGAAGGACCTTTGTACCTTCAAGAGAAGCACAAACGTTCCCAAGAAGGCTTTTCTCGCCGATCAAGAAAGCTCGATCATTTCTTATCGAACTCCCATCAAGTATAAGGATCCCGGTACTCCGACGATCTCTATCAAGATAGGGGAGCACCTCATTGAGAAAGACCTTCTAGATTTAGGAGCAAGCGTGAACCTTCCGCCGTACACCGTGTACGAGAAACTAGGTTTGGGGGAGTTGAAACTGACTAGGATTACCTTGTCCTTAACCGACCGTTCTGTGAAAATTCCGAGAGGCATTATTGAAGACGTCTTAATTAAAGTGGGTGATTTTATATTTCCTATCGACTTTGTTGTCTTGGACACCCAACAAGTACAAAATCCTATTGCACAAATCCCTGTTATTTTGGGTCGTCCTTTCCTCGCCACATCTTATGCCATCATTCGGTGTCATAGCGGCCAATTGAACCTATCATTTGGAAACATGACTATGGACCTTAATGTGTTCAATTTGGCCAAACAATCACCCGATGACGATGAACCCGTGGATGTCGACGTGATTGATAGTATCGTCCGAGAGACTTTCGAGCAAACTTATAATGACGACCCTTTAGCATCTTGTCTTGCCTTTTTTGGGTTCGAATTTGATGTCGAGCAGTCCATTGAAGAAGTCAATGCCCTCCTCGACTCCACCCCTATCATAGAAGTGGGAAATTGGAAGTCTAAACTTGATCCCCTCTCACTTTCCATGTCACCTATTCCACCCTCGATTGAAAAATCCCCCGCACTTGAATTGAAATCGTTACCAGAATCACTTGAGTATAGGTTCTTAGGACCTTCTGATACCTTTCCTATTATCATAGATTCTGACCTAGATAAAGAACAGGAAGGTAAGTTGCTGCGTGTTCTCAGTGAACACAAAGAAGCCCTCGGTTGGACCATAGCCGACATCAAAGGGATAAGTCCGTCAGTGTGCATGCACAGAATACACTTAGAAGAAAATGCTAAAAATTCTCGTGAAGCAAAACGTCGACTTAACCCCATACTTAAAGAAGTCGTCCGAACCGAGGTTCTCATGTTGTTAGATGCGGGTATTATTTACCCCATCTATGATAGCCAATGGGTCAGCCCCATTCAAGTTGTTCTAAAGAAATTTGGTGTTATAGTGGTGAGAAATGATAATAATGAGTTAGTCCCCACTAGGATGCAAACCGGTTGGTGTGTCTGTATAGACTATAGGAAGTTGAGCATTGTCTCACAGAAGGATCACTTTCCTCTTTCGTTCATAGACCAAATGCTTGAGAGATTGGCCGGTCACCCCTATTACTGTTTTTTTGACGGTTATTTCGATTATAATCAAATTCCAATTATTCCCGAGGATCGAGAGAAAACCACATTCACTTGTCCATTTGGTACTTTTGCTTATCGATGCATGCCCTCCGGGCTATGTAACGCACCCACTACCTTTCAGCGGTGCATGATGAGTATCTTTTCGGACATGGTCGAAAGGTTTCTTGAGGTTTTTATGGATGATTTCTCTGTGTTTGGGTCTAATTTTGATGAGTGCCTTCACCACCTTACCCGCATTCTGAAGAGGTGTAAGGAAAAGAACCTTGTACTCAATTAGGAGAAGTGTCACTTCATGGTTAAACAAGGCATAGTATTAGGTCATATAATCTCTGAAAAGGGTATCAAGGTTGATAAGGCTAAAATTGATCTCATTTCTAATCTACCACCCCCAAAAATTGTGCGTGAAATTCGATCATTCTTAGGACACGCCGGTTTTTATCGGAGATTCATTAAGGATTTTAGTAAAATCTCTCAGCCTTTATGCAATCTTCTAGCCAAAGACACACCCTTTGAGTTCACCGATGATTGCCTTCAAGCCTTTGAGAGGCTAAAGAAGGAATTGACCTCAGCACCAATTATGCGACCCCCCGACTGGGGTCAACCTTTCAAAATCATGTGTGACGCTTTCGACTATTCACTAGGTGCGGTTCTGGGTCAGCGAGATGAGAAACTTCCTCATGTTATATACTATGCCAGCAGGACTCTTAACGACGCTCAATTGAATTATTCCACCACTGAGAAAGAGTTTTTGGTTATCGTATTCGCGCTAGAAAAGTTTAGGTCTTACTTGATAGGATCCAAAATCATCATTTTCACCGATCACGCGGCCTTGCGACACCTTTTATCTAAAAAGGATGCTAAGGCCCGACTCATTAGGTAGATCCTATTACTTCAAGAGTTTGACCTTGAAATTCGAGATAAAAGGGGTTGTGAGAATGTAGTGGCAGATCACCTATCTAGGTTGACTGTTGAATCTTCCAATGACTTGTTGCCACTTAATGAGTCTTTCCCCGATGAGCAACTATTTCTTGTCAACCAACTTCCGTGGTTCGCTGATATTGTGAACTATCTTGTGACGGGTGAAATGCCACTGCATTGTTCTAAGCAAGATCATTCCAAATTTTTAAAGGAAGCCAAGCATTTCTTTTGGGATGACCCATATCTTTTCAAGTATTGTCCCGATCAAATCATTCGAAAGTGTGTACCCGATCATGAGATTCAAAGCATAATCTCTTTCTGCCATGACCAATCCTGTGGAGGTCATTTCAGTGCTAAAAAGATCGCTGTAAATTTTTTTCAGTGTGGATTCTATTGGCCCACCATTTTTCGTGACTTGAATAATTACAGTAGGAGTTGAGACCATTGCCAACGGTTAGGAAAGATCACACGTAGGAATATGATGCCCTTAAATCCCATTCTGATTATCGAGGTTTTTGACTGTTAGGGCATTGATTTCATGGGACCATTCCCGAAATCCTATGGTAATCTTTACATCATTTCGGCAGTTGAATATGTGTCTAAGTGGATCGAATCTATACCGAGTCGGACAAATGATCGCCATGTGGTAGTAAAATTTATTCGAGAAAACATTTTTTCCTGATTCGGTACACCTCGAGCCATCATTAGCGATCAGGGAACCCATTTCTGTAATCGATCCTTCGAGAATCTTATGAAAAAGTACTCGGTCACGCACAAAGTAGGATGTTCTTATCACCCTCAAATGAGAGGTCAAGTTGAAGTTTCCAATTGGCAAATTAAGCAAATCATTAAGAAAATAGTGAATCCAAACCGAAAGGATTGGTCCTTAAGGTTATTGGATGCATTGTGGGCTTATCGCACTGCCTACAAAACGCCACTTGGTATGTCCCCGTATAGGCTTGTCTATGGAAAAGCCTGCCACCTTCCGGTAGAGCTAGAACACAAGGCCTATTGGGCCATTAAGACCTTTAATTTCGATTTACCTGCCGCGGGAGAGGTCCGAAAGCTCCAGCTCAATGAGTTAGAGGAGATTCGGAATGATGTGTACGAAAATGAAAAATTGTATAAAGAGAAAATGAAAATGTTCCATGACAAGTCCATCCTACGAAAGTCATTTGAGCCTGGACAAAAAGTTCTCTTGTACAATTCTAGATTGCATCTATTTCCTGGTAAGTTAAGGTCTAGATGGTCCGGTCCCTTTATTGTTAGGACAATCTACCCACATGGGGCGGTTGAGATAGAGAATCCTAAAAATGGTGAAATTTTCAAAGTTAATGGTCAAAGGTTGAAGCCATATCTGGAATTACGAGATCGGGAAATGGAGGACATTCTCCTCCAAGTCCCGGTGTACCATGAGTAAACATAACTTGGTTCATGTTTTTGTATCATAGTTTTTTTTTTAATTTTTCTTCCAGGAAACATGTGTTGGAGAAAGTCCCTCATTACGGTAATATCTTTCATATCTTTCCAGCCTTTTCAAATTTTGTCTTATACATTGAGGACAATGTAGAAATTAGGTTTGGGGGTATTGAGGTCATTTTTCTCCGCTTTAAAAAAAAGTTCCAAAAAGATTTTCAATATAATTGAGTTTTGAAACAATTTCTTAATATATAATTAATTCATGGATCTCTCATCTTATAATATTTTACACTTAGCCATATAATATGATCGAAAATGGATATTGAGGTGAAATTTAACATGCTTAACGATTAAATGTGGAGATTTTAGCCCGGTGAGATATTGTTCCATTCATCGTTTTCGAGAGATTTAAATCAATCTGAGTTAAAATAACTCAAACTTTCCTTCATTCATAAATTCATTGATGATCTCAAATTCATTGTTTTGTTCGATTACTGAAAACAAAAGGTCAAAATCAGAATCTTAAGCACTAGAAGTCTTAGTAAGTCGTCTTGAGACACAAATCAACTTAATGAAACTTGAGAAATGAGATTAGGCCCTCGTTTCAAAGCCCAAAAATAAAGCCCAAACTCCAACATTTTTTACATTATTGCATTACAAGCCCATTTGAACCAAAAAGAAGATAAATCTTTTGTTGAAAGCCCACTATCCTACCCAACTCCAACTAGGAGTTTAAAACCCATAAAAAGAAGCCATACCCATTTTCTGAGAATATTAGGGTAAAATTACAGCTAGAAAAATGCCAAAAGAAAATGAGGTCACAAGAATGATGTGTGAAAGAAAAGAATAAAAGAAAAAGAAAAAAATGTGAGTTTGAAAAGAAAAAGGAAAGAGAAAAGAAATGGTGGTGAGAAAAAGTACATAAAAGTCAAAATACCGAAAAACCTCTATATTCTCAGAAATTTCGAACTCGAAATGCCATTCTTTCTAGCCAAAATTCGAGCCTACAATAAAACCAAAGAAAGTCCTAATTGATCTCAAGTGAAGTTAGTTAAAGTGTGGAGAGAAGATGAATAGGATGTATGGTGTGATTTAATGTTTTCAAAAAGTAATCGATTTTCCGTTCATGAAATCATATTCATCCATTACAAAAAATCCGTTCATGATCATGTATATGTGAAATTTTTTCATATAAATTTACTCTTTTATTCACATATACCGAGAGAAAATAACCCATTTCTGAGTATTCGATTGTGAGTGCATTCTGTGAGACTTTGAAATCAAAACGAACTTTCGGCTAAGAAATGTAACGATCAAATCTTTTGAAATGGACGGTTATATTGGCCATGCACACACACACGATAAGTTGAGATTGAAAAGTGAAATTCTGCTATATTTATGAAGTTTGCATTCAAACTTGGTTATATTACTTTTGATTCTTTTGTAAATAGAGTCAAGTTTTTGAATTTTGTGGGTATATTCACTACAAACCCTCACGAGACAAAACTCGTCCACTAGGGCAACCTAGGGGTTTAACGGCTTGTTGCACATGCTAAGTGCAACCGTGATTCCTACGAAAGTGAGTTAGATTTTAAAATTTTAGTTTTGCTCAAGGACTAGCAAAGTTTAGGTTTGGGGGTATCTGATGCGTGCATTATTTTGTATTATTTACACCCAAATCTAAGTGTTGTTATTCCCATTTTATCATAAATAAAGAGCTTTTAAAGATATTTTTATTATTTTAGAGAAAAATACAAATTTAAGAATAAATGGGGTTAATAATGTAATTTTGGGAACTTCAAGCTCACATCTTATATTCATTGCTAATATCTTGTTCAAGTTGTTTTTGAGTATTGACAGGCTAAAAAAGAAAGCGGTGAAGTCCGGACGCAAATTGAGCATGAAAAGGTCACTTACGCACCTTCAGGGGCAAAATTGTAAATTCAAATGGCTGATTTCAGACTCGGACCAACCATGGAAATTGAAGGCCTTGAATCAAGGGACGCCTGGGCTCAAACGGCGTATCAATCGGAGTTGAAACGAAGAAGTTATGGCCGTGTAAAGTTTGAATTCAAAAGAAAGTCAAAGTCAAAGCCCCGGGTCAATGCCCAAAGTCAATCCCGAGACCTGGACACTACTAAAATATTGTTGGCACCGAAATGAGGGTCACGTCGGTTCAAACGGCAAGTTAATCGGGCTTCGAGTGAAGAAGTTATGGTGATTTGAGCTATTGTGCAAATTATGAAATTTGGGATTTAATATGATGTTAAATATAATTGGAGGCATATTATAAACAAAGATGAAAGTTGGCTTAATGGCTGGACTCTTGGGGGTGCACAGGAGAGGTCAGGGGATCGACCCCTGCCTACCCCATTTATTATTTTGGCGGAAGTTTTTACAAAAAAAAGACCACTAAACCCATTTCCCCACCTTCTAAACCCATTACTCCACCGACCCTTTTCCCTTTCCTATTTTGCCGAAATAAAAAATCCCACCAACCCATGTTTCTTCCCACAACTCCACCTTATTTTCCCCATGTTTTATACCCCATTTTGGGGTATAAATCACAAACAAATTTCGACATTTGGGAGGACATGGATAGACTCTTAACAACATTTCTTTTAGAGATATAGACACACTTTGAGAGAGAAAAAAATCTGTGTAAAAAGTATTACTGAGGCACACCTTGGAGGAGCATATTGTGTATTGTAACTCAAGCTTTGGACTCGAAATTTTGTAAGTTGATTATTATTAATGAAAATTATTTTTTCATCTTGCAATATTTGTGTGTCAAATATGTTGTGTGAGTAGTTTATTTACTAGGACTTAGGTGATGTTTGTCATGACTAATTAAACCACACATGTTAATTTAATTTCGTACATATTCCGACATGTTTTAATTTGAAATAAAAAAATTCGGTATTCGCTTAAAAATACACGAGAATGTATTTTTAAACCTCAAGAATTAATTATAAATTCATGCTTTAAAAATTTAGAGTTGTCATTTTTGATGGGTTATGCTTGCACTTAGATGTTTTGATATCCCATGCTTAAATACACATTAAAAATTTAGAACGTGATATTTTCGAGGAAATAGGGATTTATGGTGTCTAATTCAAGAGACGTTAAAATATTTTTGAACGCATGTAATGTTATATTCTCGGAAATGTACGCGACGAGAGTCGGTATATTTTGTGTTATAAATTCGGAATCATGGAATTAAATTAATGTGTAAAATTAATTAGAATTGACAAACAGATCCGACGTCCTAGTTTCTTCCACATTTAATATTATCTCTTGTACTTGTTCGTTTATTCCGTCTTTATTTTTATTTTAAAAACTCAATCACATTTAATACACTTATATGTCTAGTTGGACAATCAATACTTTATAAAAATTGACCAAATCTCTGTGGGTTCGACCCGTACTTACACCCGCTATATTTCAATAGCCCGTGCACTTGCGGTAGTTTTATAACAAATAAAACTTGACAACAAAAGACCCTTTATATCTTTATCTTTATATTTGATCTTCTAACCATCTGTGAAAATAAACATTATTAAAATTTGATTTTTATGTTACATCTTCACTGGATACTCTTTTCATGAGTGTGAAGCTATGTCTAAAATGATAAGTTTTCTATCTTATTATTTGGTATATTTCAGTAGTTATGGGGTTGTATAGTACTAGCCTGAGTGTATTGCATACATTAGCTGTACTGATTCATTTACACATTGTAAACTATATTTTGTACCTAAATTGTTGTTATAATGGACCTTTTGTGTGTGTGGTCTTGAAACTAAAAGACCCAGAGTTTTTCAGTACGATGATTTCCTCATTATAAATGTATTCTATTCAAATCCCAATCTACTCATCTCATTTTATTTCAACTTGTATTCATTATACTTTGAAAATCACACCTACCGAAACTAAGTTTTTTTGTGTGAATTCAACTATTAAAGTTTAAAATGTTTCTTCTAAAGAGTTAAAAGAGATTTTTTAATATTATCACTTTTATGTAATAGATTACTTTCAGACATGCGGTGGTATAGTGGGATCATCAAGGTCACTAAGTTTATCAATTGACTTAAAATATGAATGAATAGTCAATTCATACTTCAACTTTTCAGTAACTTCCCTTGGAAGCAAAGGAACTCCTCACTCCAAAAGGAAGGCACCATCAAAATACCATACGGCAAGGCATGCGCTTTAAAATTGTACTTAGTGTGATAAAAAAATCAAGTCAGTCACACAAACACATACCAACACTCGAACTAATGGCATACATCAATCGAGCATATTTGGAAGTTACATTTTAAGGGTGGTATATGGTAAAAATACAAAAAAAACATATATAGGGCATAGAATTCTTTAGGAAAATAAACATGTGAAAATGTCATGTCCTTCCATTCATGATAATAATTGCCACTCAAAAGAGTGATAGCATCCCGATTGCTTTGTCCTCTAAAATATCTTGTAAGGATATTTTTCTTCTAGAAACACCAAAGTAGTTGCTTATCCACTTAGAATAAAGTTCCATTTGAATTCCCCTCACTTTAGCAGAAAGATTTCTATTACCTTTATGATCCTTATCATCCACAAGAGTTGAATAAAATTCTCTCACCATGTTAGGGAAACATGGTCCAGTTTGAGAGAAAACACCAAACCAATCTATTTTATCTGAAAATATGTACAAACGGGTGTTAGAAAAAGTATCCAAATCAATTGACCTCTCCCAATGAACGTAACGTGTGATAAAGATTTCATTAAATTTGGAATGGTTAGAGTAAGTCGAGGCACATGAGCTTGAGTTTGGATCCATAAGATAGCGTGAAACCACATACTAAATCACACGCACAAAAATCTTATGAGATATGAAAATGAAATCCAAGGATTCTATACTAACACAATGAGTAGACAAACCCAAAAAATGTAAAGAAAAACCTATACAGACTAAAATCTACTCAATATATTCAGTCTAAACTCGAGATAATTAATAACTCATCAATCATAGAGAAGATTTCGTAAAAATCTATCAAAACAACTATCACCAAGTAATAACTCTAAAAAGTAATAAATAAGAAAATCTATGGAAAAAAAACTAATCGTGATGATCATTAATCGCTTAGGGTGAGGTAAAGACAATCGAAAAGACTTCCAAGATGCTAAAAATGGAAGGAGGCTAGAGGTTTCTATATTGTGAAAGAGGTTTTGAGAGATAAATTGGAAAAATCCTAAAATATTCCCTATTTTTTCATTTTTCTACTCCTAGACATTATTGTTACATCGATAGCGTTCTCGTAGGCCGCGCCAACATCGCTACAGCGAAGCTCTGGTGACATAGGTTGCACCAGCTTCCTGCGATCAAAAGTTGTGCAAAAACAACACAAACAAAAATGAAATTTACATATAGATCCTTTCCATGTAAAGCAGGTGCATTTTAATCCCTAAAATACCATTTTCAATGATCAAGTTATAAAAAGATCAAACAATGGTTTTAATTATGTCAAATACTCTACAAAAAGAATGGTTTTCGCATTCAATGACCTAAGGCCAAATTAAAGCAACACAAAAGATAAAGCGATTCAAAGACATAACTCTAGATAGAAAGTTAATAAAATGAACATTAGCCTATAAAATTGAAGAATGAATATGAATATTTGATCTCACTTTCGAAATTTTTTTACTTTGTACAACAAAGAGAAAGCCTAATTTTTCCTTGGAACAAATAAATTTTCAACTATCATATTTCTTCCTCAAATAGAGATTTATGATTAAAACATTTTAAGTATCATATCCTTGATGTTACTCAATTTTGTATAGATAATAATCTTTGGGACATTGTTTTTGATAAAATTTTATATGTCTCGGCTTTCACTCATTCATTACAAATGGTGGGGAACTATTTATAATTTATCAAAGGTAGTTCTCACGATCCATAGTTTCATCCATTATTACATCATCATTCATGATTTTAAACACATATATTTTTAACTCCAACCATGATGATAAAAACTCTCATACATAAAAGGACTAAGAATAATATCCTTTCATTAAAACATCGCATCACACTTTTAATCTCCGATCGAACTAGAAAACAAATACCTTTATTATATTTTGTATGGGAATGCTCAAGTTTATTATGCGGTGTAATAGAGCATGAGTTATGAAAAACACTCTAAAATAGCAAGCTTAAATTATCAAGATAATTCTAGTTATCATGTTTAATCAAGGAGTATCAAAAGCTACAAATAGAACCATTGGTACAATAACTAAGCATGTAGGTTTGCATTTAAGTCCAGGGAATAAAATAATACATACCAAGCATAGAAAACCAATGTTGTACAAGGAAAAATATATAAAAGTGTGAACAAAACAAAGATCCTATTTAAATAGTAAAAGTAGTGATAAAGAGAAATTAAGATGTCTATCCAAAGAGAGTAAACCAATACTCTAAGACAACTAAACCACAAGAATTATATTTCTATTTAGGCAAGGTCAAAGCCTTGGAATGTTTGTTTAGGGATTCTAGTTGTCCCCTATAAATCATTTGTTTTGGAACCCTATCCGGATCAAGTCATAAAGAGTTAGATCTAGGAACCGAAATGGGAAGTGTGTGAGGAACCTACATTTTTCCTTTCCCCTTTACTTTAGAAGAAACCTTTTGAGGGAATTCCACCTTTTTCTTCCCTTTAGTATCAACCTTTATACCCTTATCAAACTCAACTAAATGTGGTGCAGGTTGAAGTAAAACCCAAAATCCATTAATGTGTCCTAATTTATGAAAATGTTTGCACCTATAGGGTTGTGGGTCAATGGGGCGCTTGAGTTATTGCTACCCAAGTCTAAAGCACAACTCCTTCAAGTGTCGTTCCTTATTATAATAGGATCACATGAAGGTCACCTTCCTATGGTTTCCTAGGGCATATAATGAGTTAAATATTCACCAATGGGATATGGAAGAATGGATTGGTATGCTATGAAA
Source organism: Sambucus nigra (assembly GCA_949130495.1). Lineage (NCBI taxonomy): Eukaryota > Viridiplantae > Streptophyta > Magnoliopsida > Dipsacales > Adoxaceae > Sambucus > Sambucus nigra. The sequence goes on along the minus strand of OX422219.1, from coordinate 88,722,089 downwards.
CTGGGTTAAACGTAGAATCTTCATTTTCAAAACTGAGTTCTCATTTATCCATAGTGGACAACTTGGCACAAAAATCCATCTTACCTAACTTTTGAGACCTACCCACTATATTCATCTTAAAAGTGGTCACGAATAGTATCTTAGTCTCAAGAAAAGATATAAGGTTCTTTAGGGCTATTCTCGAGTTTTCACTCTCGTCTAGGGTCATACTAAGGAACTCAATTTCCAGGTGAAAAAATTAAGTGGACCTTCCTTCAAAATGTGGTGCACTAATAACCACTTGTGGAGAAACAAAATAACTCACACAACTCTTACTGACCATAGATATTTGGCTATCGACAATGGCTAACTTGGTGGATAGTTCTATGTTATGCCTTTCCAGGTATAGGGACTCCTCCTAAAGCCTCACATAGTCTACTTGAAGTTCATATTCCTACTCTTTCTAAATAGTTCTTAAAGAAGGGATGGGAATAATCATTTCTTTACTAGGTAGAACATGAACATCAAAATCCTCTAAATAATCTAAGTCATCAAAATTTTCTCTTGCCATAAATGCGTCATGTTTGCATTATTAAGAGTCACCTTTAGAGTCTGAGTCATCATCACTAAAAGTGGCTTGATAAGAATTTTTGCCACCATCATGACTCATATTTTAGGGACATTGATTGGCCATATGCCCTCGACCACCACACATAAAACACGTGAGGGTTATTGGAGATTTATCTTTCTTTTTTCAACTTCTTTGACTAGTTTCAAGTCTAGGCGAATTATTTTTGGGTGCGCCACTAGACTGAAATCATTTTTTCCACTTCTTGGTAGACTTAGTGAGAAATGACATATCACCCTCACCAACATCATGTGAACTAAAATCTGGAGATGCCTTCTTAGACTTGAAAGCTAGATTTTTCACATTTTCTTTATGAGTCACTCCTTGGCAATAAGACAAATTCGCCTCATAAGTTTGGAGAGAGCCAAGCTATTCATCTACACGCATTAGTTGTGAAACTAAGACCCTAACTTCTTCAATGGCATCCACTTTACTAGGAAAATTAAGGGGGAGAGATCGTAAGATTTTATGAATAATTTTATTTTATTTTACATTATTCCCAAAACCAAAGATAGAGGTAAATATGTCATTCATCTTCGCATAAAACTCATCGAAATTTGCATTACCTTTAATGGTAAGATGTTCAAAATGGGTGGTAATTCGTTGAAGCTTAGAATGCTTCAAGGTGGAGTGCCTTCATAGGTCATTTGTAAAACATCCCACTCCTTGTTAGATTTTGTACATGTGGATGTACTTTTGAACTCACTAGGGGACACATTGAAGCCCTTATACTCTTGACTCACTTGAGTCTATAATGTATAAGTGCTCATCTAGTTTGGAAATTGTGACAAAATTATGTCCATCCTAGAAACCAAAGAACCTCAGATCTTGCATTTATATTTCATCTTTGATTGAGGGGACCTAGACCTAATTACCAACACACACACACAGTAGAATGTATCATTTTCATGTCATATTGCATATTAGTGTGTGTACATATGTTGTGTGTGTTTAAATCCCCAATATTGTTTTTAAATCTTTTTTGGGATTTTTTAAAACATTTTAAAAATAAGGTTTATTAATAAAACTTGGTTTTAAAAGGTTATGGGGTAAATCTTCTATTTTAAAATATTGGTTTTATTGCCTAAAGTTGGTTTGGGTAGAAACCAAAAGCGGCAGAGACTTCAGGGTTTACTTTGTAATTATTTTGGACGCGCGTTTTATCTCGTGTTATTGGCCTACATTTGTTGCTCTCTGATTGATGGGAAGTGTGTTTCTTTATAAAGAGTAAAACAACGCCTATTTTCAACCCTTGGATCATTTATGATCAACGATCTGCATGCGCCCCTTTATAATCCATGTGAATCCCTTTTGAACCAATCAGGTGAGTTTTAATCACCGCTTATCGTATGCCCTTGGATCTAAGTCAATCCATCTTGACTCAATCTGGACCCTTGATTTTGGTCCTCGTTCTCGAACCTTCTCAGCCTCCTATAAAAGGAGCCCTTTACTCAGCTTTCTGAGACTTTTGCCATTTCGTTCTTTGAGAGAAAATAAAGAGAGAGTAGAGAGAAGAGAGAGAGAGAGAATAGAGAAACCAGAAGAGAGAGAAAGAGTTAGAAACCCTAACCCTAACCCTAAATCGTCTACACAGTTCAAACTAAATACAAACCTTCAAACCTCTATACTTTACCAAACACAACCTTGAGTGTTTGAGTGTTTTTGAGAGATGATTTGAGAGTTGGTTTGTTGCTGTAACCTCTTCTTCTTTGGATCTTGTTTCCAACTTAATAATTTTCTTAGATCTGTTGTTCTTGTATATAGAAATTTTCAGATCTGAGTTTTTCATGATATATTACACTTAGTTTGCATGTTTGTTTCTCAACTTGAGAAATATTTTGTTGATTCGTTTTCTGTAAATGTTTTTAACTTTGAAATCAACAAAAATGTTTTCTGTTTCTAGTTCTCTTAAAACTAAACCTTTGACCTAGTTTGGAATCACACTTGGAGGTTTTCAATCTCGAAAATCTTTTCAAAACTGAGATTGATTAAGATCTTGGCTGTCTTCTAAGAAAGATATCCGTGGATTCTGGGATTGAATTAAAGGTCAAAACAGGTTCAAAGTTTTGTGAGAAAAAATAAAAAGAAAAATCACAGCATATAGACTTATATGTAATTTGCTAGGACTGTTTGTACTTAATAAGTGTGAGTGTGTGCATGCATGTGTTAGAGAGCATCTCCACAAACACTTTCACACTACAACATGAAAAGTGTTGGTAATAAGATCTTGAGAAAAAGAGTCGACGTAAAGAGCTTGAACAAATTGGAGTTAACAAACTAAGAGGACAACATCAACAATCAGAACTGCAGAGAAGTTATAAGGACACCAGAGGGTACATTCCTATACTTATATAGGTCTGAGTTGTATGCATGTTTGTTATATAGTTTGTAACTGTTAAATTTGTTTATAGTGGATTTTTGTTTTACTCTGTAGAGTGAGTCGTGGATGTTTCCTCAATTGGTGAGGTTTTACCACGTAAAAATATTGTACTTAATCTTACTACATCTTCTCATCTCATTATTGGTTGTGCCGGGTTTTAAAGTTGTTTAAAACTATTTTATTAACCTGTTAGTAAAATATTGAATAGATCTCGTACATACTATTTTGTTAAACACATCTTGTGTTCAAATAATTTTGGTTTTTCAAGAAAAGAGTTTCCTCAAAAAACCGATCGGAGTTACTTAAATAGTTTATTTTTATTAAACGGCTTTAGTAACATAATTTCAATTGGTATCAGAGCTTTGGTAAACTTCTTTTAAAGAGATCTTGTGTTTCTGAAAATCAAATATGGACGAGAAAAATGAAAGATTTGGTAACTTGACCAGACCTCCTATCTTTGATGGAACCAATTTTGCTTACTGGAAAGTAAGGATGATTGGTTACATTCAAGGAACTTTGGGAGATGATGTCTGGGACATTGTTGAAAATGGTTACACTTTTCTTACAAAACCAGCCACTGAAGGAAGTAATGAGAGGGTTAAGAAAGTTTTAAGTGAGTTCACACAAGAAGAGAAACAAGTTTCTCGCAACAATAACAAAGGAAAGAATGCTATATTTATGTCTATAAATGAACATGAGTTCAAAAGAATCTCATCCTGTACCACTTCTAAGGAAGCTTGGGACACTTTAGTTACAGCTCATGAAGGTGACACTAGAGATAAGGCTGCTAAAACTCAAATGCTCATTCAACAGTATAATTCCCTAATAATGTCTGAGACTGAGTCATTTGATGACTTCTATATGAACCTGACTGATATTGTGACCAAACTGCATGCTAATGGGATAACATATGATAGACAAGAAATTGTGTCTAAAATTCTGAGATCATTACCACAGAAATTTGATAACAAAAGATATGCTATTAAGGAAATGTGTGATACTAATCTCACTCCTGAACTACTCAGTAGTAAATTAAGAACTCTGGAAATGGAACTGGAATTTAAGAAACAATTAACCCAGTCCCATGGGAAACAGACTAGTTCCAATCTAAGCTTCTCTTCTAAATTGATTAAGCCTGAGTTTAATACTTCCAATGATGATTTTGATGAGGAATGCGATATAGAGAGTTGGACAATCAGATTGCCTTAATGTCAAAACAGTTTAAGAAAATCATTAAATTTAGAAACAATATGGCAAATAAACAAGGCAAGTCCAATTATCCAACTCCTTTCAATCACAAACCTCATGAGAAAATCCATGACAAAAATCACAAGGACTCTCACACTAGACCTAACAGAGACCTTGAGAAGACTGAATGCTATAGATGTGGTAAACTATGACACATTGCACAAGACTGTAGAGTTAACTTGAACACTCAAAACAAACACACTAGAGCCAACATTTGCAAAACATGGGATGATTCAAGTGAATCTGCCAAGATTATCTATAATGATGATATGCCTGTGTTTGTTAATGAGGATGATTATAGTAATTCTACTTCTGATGTTTCGAATACTGCTGTTACTGGTTTAGATGCTTTGATTACTGAGAATATTGCTATCTGTTCCTCGGGGTGTGTGAGTTAAAGGGAAAGCGATAGTGACGATGTCAATGGGTGTGTAAGTATAAAGAATGAAGCCCTAGGGGTCACTTCACACACTACACTTAGTGACTCGGACAATGAAGACCTCCCAGATATTCACACTCTCTATGATAAAACTCTCAAGAAAAGCACTAGACTAGAAAAGATTGTGAAAGATCTCACTAAGAAGTTAGAAGATCTAAGCCTAATGGTTAAACTGAATGCTGAAGAGTATACTACCCAATGTTTGACTCATGAAAGAAAAATCAAATTGTTTGATGAAAAACTCAGAAATTTAAATGAAACAAATGAAATTATGGAGAAAAAATACAAAGGGACATTGCTAGAATCGGAACAAACTAAAGAAAAGATAGCAACTGTTTTCAAAAAATTTACAAAATTTGAAAATAATTCAAACTGTTTTGATGAATTTGTTGCTGAATCAAAAACCAATTCTGATGATCGAACTGGAATAGGGTTTTGCCCCAATTTGAAGACACAAACAAAATCTTTTGAACCTATCAAGTTTGTGTCAGGAGGAAAAAGGCCTATTGAAACATGCCCAGACTTTCATTCTCTAAAAACTGAGTTTGATTCAAAACATCAAAATTTTAACATTGGCGAATCAAGTTGCTCTAAACATGAAAGTTCATCTAAGGCTAAATACGTCTGCCATTCTATTAGGAGGAGTGAGTCTACATTCAAGACTGTCACACCTAGGAATAGAGTTCAACCTCAAAACTCCTCAAAACCTTTGTTTAGAGACTTTCCTAAGGAGACCTCAATCTTGAGCAATCTTTATTGCTCTTACTGTGATATATACGGTCACTCTTTTAATAATAGCTATGCTAGGAGACTAATTACACCTGTCTATAGTTCTCCTATTTATCAGAACTTTAACTATTCTAGAAGGAGCCGGAACAATGATGTACTTCTTAGACAACCTGACAAAAACTCTAATTATAGGAAGAGAAAGACCAATCAAGTCTTTCATAAAATTCAAAATCATGCGCACAACATTTTTCAAAAAAAATCTAATGCTCGCAAATTTTATCAATTGAGAGCTAATAAGCGCAAAATGAAAACTAGAGCAATTTGGATTAGAAAAGATGATCTATTACCTCAGATGAAGTGTAACATAGCTTTCACTGCTCTAAAAGCTGAACACACATCATCTGGATGGTATTTAGACTCTGGATGTTCTAAGTACATGACTGGGGATGAAACTAAAATTTTAAACGAAACCAGCTTTGCTAGTGGTAAAGTAATTTTTGGTGATGGAGTTTCATCTCAAATCATAGGCAAAGGAACTCTCCAAGAAAATGGACTTCTTGATCTTGAAAATGTCCTTCTAGTTAAAGATTTTAAGGCAAATCTACTTAGTATATCGCAATTTTGTGACTCAGATCATACTGTTACCTTTTTAAAGAACAATTGCAAAATTTTAAATGAAAAAGGTGAATGCATAATTACAGGATTCAGGACTTTTGACAATTGTTATACTGTCATGAACAAATCTAAAATCTATAATGTTTCCAGAATGGATGACAACGAGATATGGCATGAATGGGTCATATAAATTACGATAACCTTAGTTGACTGACCTCTCAAGAAATAGTTAGAGGATTTCCTAAAATAAAACTCATTCCTAATATTGTCTGTGGTTCTTGTCAGGAAGGTAAAATTGTTAAGGCACCTCATAAGAAAGTTAATGATATTCTTACCTCTAAGCCTTTGGATCTCATCCATATGGATCTAATGGGTCCCTCCCAAACTGCTAGTCTTTGTGGACATAGTTATATTTTAGTTATGGTTGATTACTTCACCAGATTTACTTGGGTAGCCTTTTTAAAACAAAAGTCTGACACTTTTCAAACTTTCTTAAAAATACTTCTTCGGATTGAAAATGAAAAGGACACTCAAGTAAATAGAATCTGTAGTGATAGAGGTGGAGAATTCAAAGACACTGGTATTATTGAATACTGTGACTATAATGGTTACAAACATGAATTCAGTGCTCCTAAGACTCCTCAACAAAATGGAATTACCGAAAGAAAGAATCGTACCCTTCAAGAGATGGCACGTGTTATTTTACATGCCAAGAATTTACCTAACTATTTTTGGGTAGAATCTATTCGTACTGCCTGTCACATCATAAATAGGGTATATCTTAGAAAGAATTCCAAACAATCCCCTTACGAACTTTGGTACAAGAAAAAGCCCAATCTTAAGTACCTTAGAACTTTTGGTAGCACTTGTTATGTATGCAAAGATAGGGAACACTTATCCAAATTTGAGAGTAGGGGAGATAAAGCCGTATTTTTAGGATACTCACCTAACAGTAGAGCCTATCAAGTGTATAATCTTCGCAGTAAAACCTTGATGGAATCCATAAATGTAATTGTGAGTGACACTACTGTAGAGAGTAAGACTGGTGAATCAACTATTGAAGAAGAGTCTACAAACATTTTAGAAAATAACTCTCCTGAAATAGATGATTCATTACCAATTGAGGCACCTGAAGTACCTAACTGGGTTTCTAAGGATCATCCCATAAATAACGTAGTTGGTAACCCTAGTGAGCCAGTGCGTACAAGATCCAAACTAAGAAACTATGCACATTATGCATGTTTTGTTTCCCTTGTGGAACCAAAGAATGTAAATGAGGCATTGAATGACTCTCACCGGATTTCTGCTATGCAGGAAGAACTTCTTCAATTTGTCATTCATGATGTTTGGTTTCTTGTTCCTCGTCCTGATCACAAAAAGGTTATTGGCACACGTTGGATTTTTAAAACTAAAACTGATGAAAGTGGGATAATCATTAGAAATAAATCTAGATTAGTTGCTCAAGGATACTCTCAAATTGAAGGAATAGATTTTAACGAGACCTTTGCTCCTGTTACTCGGTTAGAATCTGTTCGTCTGCTCTTTGCTATAGCTTGCCATATGCACTTTACACTTTACCGAATGGATGTCAAATCTGCATTCCTTAATGGAATGTTGACTAAAGAGATCTATGTGGAACAACCTAAAGGGTTCATTGACCCTCAATATCCAAATCATGTATTTCGTCTTAAAAAGGTTCTGTATGGCCTTAAACAAGCACCTAGAGCTTGGTATGAGCGCCTTTCCAGTTTCCTCTTAGATAAAGGTTTCAAAAGAGGTGGAAATGATCAAACTCTTTTTGTCATACATTTTGACAAACACTTCATTATTGCTCAAGTTTATGTTGACGATATTATCTTTGGATCAACTTCTCCCTCGGAAGTAAAATCCTTCTCTGAAACTATGCATAAGGAATTTCAAATGTCCCTTATGGGGGAGTTACAATTCTTCTTAGGTCTCCAAGTCAAACAAAATTCAGAAGGATTATTTGTATCGCAATCGAAGTACGCTTTAGAGATAGTAAAGAAATTTGTCCTCGAGAGTGCTAAAGATGCTAAAACACCCATGAGTACTACGTTAAAACTTTCTAAAGATGAAAATGGAAAATCTGTAGATCCTACTCTATATCGTAGTATGATAGGAACCTTACTATATCTTACTGCCTCACGTCCTGATATTATGTATGCTGTGTGTGTATGTGCTCGTTATCAAAATAACCCAAAAGACAGCCATTTGAATGCTGTTAAACGTATCATTAAATATTTAAAAGGCATTCTAAATCTAGGACTTTGGTACACTAATGACACACCAAGCACTATAATTGGGTACACTGATGCTGACTGGGCTGGGTGTACTGATGATAGTAAAAGCACATCAGGAGCATGTTATTATATAGGTAATAACTTGGTAGGATGGAGTAGTAAGAAACAAAACTGCACATCACTCTCGACAGTCGAATCTGAATACATAGCCGCTGGCAGCTATTGTGCTCAATTACTATGGCTTAAACAAATGCTAAGTGATTATGGTATTCAAGAAAACCAATTGCATCTCTATTGTGATAATCAAAGTGCGATTAATATTTCTAAAAACCCTGTTCAACACTCGGGAACAAAGCACATAAAAATTAGACATCACTTTATACGCGAATTGGTTGAAACTAAGGAATTAGAAATCAATTATCTTCCTACTGATTTGCAACTCGCAGATATGTTCACCAAACTTCTTGATTATAATAGATTCAATTCCTTGTGTAAATCTATTGGTATGGTTTGTGCTGAGTAATACCATTGCTGATTATCCAAGTTTTTCCCTTTGTCCATTTGAGACAAAATGGGGGAGAAATTTGAGTCGTTATGAATATTTGTATATATGCTAAACTGCTTGATCTTAGTGATTCATTGCAGGTTTTTGTACAGTTTTTCTCAACTGATGTAATAGGGTATTCAATTATAAATAGTTGAGTTATGTACTTTTGTTTTCTAGGATTTGGGTAGATAGAATCTTTCTAGGAATAGGTTTTTCTTATCTTTTGTTTCCCTAAGAGTCCTCGTTGACTCAAAGGAGATTTTGTTTCATATTTCCAAAGGGGGAGATTGAAGCCCTTATACTCTTGACTCACTTGAGTCTATATTGTATAAGTGCTCATCTAGTTTGGAAATTGTGACAAAATTATGTCCATCCTAGAAACCAAAGAACCTCAGAGCTTGCATTTCTATTTCATCTTTGATTGAAGGGACCTAGACCTAATTACCAACACTCACACACAGTAGAATGTATCATTTTCATGTCATATTGCATATTAGTGTGTGTACATATGTTGTGTGTGTTTAAATCCTCAATATTATTTTTAAATCTTTTTTGGGATTTTTTAAAACATTTTAAAAATAAGGTTTATTAATAAAATTTGGTTTTAAAAGGTTATGGGGTAAATCTGATATTTTAAAATATTGGTTTTATTGCCTAAAGTTGGTTTGGGTAGAAACCAAAAGCGGCAGAGACTTCAGGGTTTACTTTGTAATTATTTTGGACGTGTGTTTTATCTCGTGTTATTGGCCTACATTTGTTGCTCTCTGATTGATGGGAAGTGTGTTTCTTTATAGAGAGTAAAACAACGCCTGTTTTCAACCCTTGGATCATTTGCGATCAACGATCTGCACGCGCCCCTTTATAATCCCTGTGAATCCCTTTTGAACCAATCAGGTGAGTTTTAATCACCGCTTATCGTATGCCCTTGGATCTAAGTCAATCCATCTTGATTCAATCTAGACCCTTGATTTTGGCCGTCCTCTCGAACCTTCTCAACCTCCTATAAAAGGAGCCCTTTACTCAGATTTCTGAGACTTTTGCCATTTCGTTCTTTGAGAGAAAATAAAGAGAGAGTAGAGAGAAGAGAGAGAGAGAATAGAGAAACCAGAAGAGAGAGAAAGAGTTAGAAACCCTAACCCTAACCCTAAATCATCTACACAGTTCAAACCAAATACAAACCTTCAAACCTCTATACTTTACCAAACACAACCTTGAGTGTTTGAGTGTTTTTGAGAGATGATTTGAGAGTTGGTTTGTTGCTGTAACCTCTTCTTCTTTGGATCTTGTTTCCAACTTAATCATTTTCTTAGATCTATTGTCCTTGTATATAGAAATTTTCAGATCTGAGTTTTTCATGATATATTACACTTAGTTTGCATGTTTGTTTCTCAGCTTGAGAAATATTTTGTTGATTCGTTTTTTGTAAATGTTTTTAACTTTGAAATCAACAAAAATATTTTATGTTTCTAGTTATCTTAAAACTAAACCTTTGACCTAGTTTGGAATCACACTTGGAGGTTTTCAATCTCGAAAATCTTTTCAAAATTGAGATTGATTAAGATCTTAGCTGTCTTCTAAGCAAGATATCCGTGGATTCTGGGACTGATTTAAAGGTCAAAACGGGGTTCAAAGTTTTATGAGAAGAGAGAAAAAGAAAAATCGTAGCATATAGACTTATATGTAATTTTCTAGGACTTTTGTACTTAATAAGTGTGAGTGTGTGCATGCATGTGTTAGAGAGCATCTCCACAAACACTTTCACACTACAACACGAAAAGTGTTGGTAATAAGATCTTGAGAAAAAGAGTCGACGTAAAGAGCTTGAACAAATTAGATTTAACAAACTGAGAGGACAACATCGACAATCAGAAATGCAGAGAAGTTATAAGGACACCAGAGGGTACATTCCTAAACTTATATAGGTCTGAGTTGTATGCATGTTTGTTATATAGTTTGTAACTGTTAAATTTGTTTATAGTGGATTTTTGTTTTACTCCGTAGAGGGAGTCGTGGATGTTTCCTCAATTGGTGAGGTTTTACCATGTAAAAATCTTGTACTTAATCTTCCTACATCTACTCATCTCATTCTTGGTTGTGCTGGGTTTTAAAGTTTGTTTAAAACTATTTTATAAACCTCTTAGTAAAATCTTGAATAGATCTCGTACATATCGTTTTGTTAAACACATCTTGTGTTCAAATAATTTTGGTTTTTCAAGAAAAGAGTTTCCTCAAAAAACATATCGGAGTTACTTAAATAGTTTATTTTTAATAAACGGCTTTAGTAACAGAATTTCACACATAACCAAAAATAATGTTAAGTCCCTTCATGTTCCACCCACTCTCTTTTAAATCATTTTCGTCCTAACTAGATCTAATCTTATCAACTTGGATGTCATCAACAATGGTTTTGGGATAGGTTTATCCCATAAGAACACTATTATCTATACGATCGTCCATGGGCATTAAACTTGTTATCATACAGGCTTTCTAATAAAAATAATTGCTACCATCAAATAGTGGAGGTCAGAGGGTTGAACCTCCATCCATTGCACACAAAAATGATATAAACTTAAGTTTTTACACTTAAAACTCAAAGACCCGCTCTGATACCAGTTGAGAGTGTGCTTCTCGGTGGTAACTACAAATAAAAAATTCAACTTATTAAAGAGAAAGGTTTGTTAATTTATTATTACAAAGGGTTTAACAGTCCAAAAGTCAATGTGGCAAAAATATTTTACTAATTTTTAGAATCTCTCAAGCTTTATCTTCGTAGTTAAGACAATGATTCTCAAAGATGCAAAACGAGTAAAATAAACACAAAACCGGATGCACGAGGGAAAGAGCCATTAATAGGAAAACCTCGGGCCAATAAGAACAAAAAATTAACTATGGTAGAGTTTTACAACCACAAGAAATAGACTTACAACCATACGATGTTAAAACCGACTATACACTCTTTCCCACTATATTCTCCATATGGAGTGCTAATAGATGGAGCACGCTGCACAACAATAAATGATTTTGGTTTGCAACCAATGCCTTGGAATCGTCCGTCCAAAACTTTCTTCTTCAAAGTATAAGGAACTTATGTTGTTTTGAGACAAAATGTGTAAGTAACCAAAATGGTAAACTTGGGATCTTTAAGGGAAATATATAGATATCTGTGTTGGAGTGTTTACAAGTGTGTGGTGCTTTAAATGTTAACACCAGTTTTCCTAAGCGAAGGAAGATAAAATATTTACTCATAAATGAAGATTGGATTTTTAATACAAGATTAATAAATACACCTCTATTAAAAATAATGGCTTCAAAGAAATCAAGGAGGAGGAGTGAAAAAATTTGCTCTTAAATATATGAAATCTTTTTATCAGCAAAAATATTTTTTCAAAGCTCTCACTGCTGGTTTAGAAGAGTAGGTAAGATACTATCTTATAACCTTTTGATTGAAAAATGTTTAAAGGTCAAATTCTAGATGTCACACTATTAAGACGTCAAATAGTCACACCAGGGTCCAAGTCACCAAAAACGTTTTAACTAACACAATAACCAAGAATATGTTACTAAACGATCAAATGCAAAAATGACTTTCGGAGTTGTTATACGCATGTTGTAAAGATGGATTGCATCACTACATTAAAGTTGAAGTTATTTAGGTCACGCAATCTATATTTTTTGCGTGGGGACACAAGCAACCAGTGAGATAATATCGCTGCAGCGAGGAGGACCATCGATGTGGTGGAACTTCTGCAATGCAAGTTATGAATTTTGTCCGATTTTTTTAATATGAACAAGAAACTGCCATCGATAAGTTTCGCTTGAGCCAGGTAAGTCGTCGCTGCGATAAGGAAGATCGTTCATGTGTCCACGAATTTTGTCCAGTTTTCCTTTAAAATATTTTTTAAGATATGTTTTAAGGCAAACTCCATGTATGTTGATTTCTTGCATGAACACTCATACTTAAAATATACAAAAAGTATGTAATTCTTTATAAAATAGATTTTTCTATATGAATAATATATTTGAATGTTTATTTGACAAAATTACAAAATCAAGGTTAATGAAAAGATTTTCCAATTATAAAAAATAGATTAACCAATATTAATCTAAGTCTACTAAGTCTTATACCTTTTCCTAAGTGCTGTACTTGAGATTCGACATTGATTGAATCCAGTTCATTGATGAATCTTTTTGGTGACCTCTTGGAGAAAGGCTCAAACATGTTTTGGTCATGCAATTCGGACAATTTATTGTATGGATCAAATCGAGTATAATACACTCTTACAGAAATTAAAGAGTATTCAAAGATCAATCTCCATCTTTATACCCTTGCATTTCTTATGTTAAAGATGAGTATTTATCATGAGTAACCTTATGAAAGTTTGTAAGACAAATTTTATTACTGACTTTTGTACCTTGAGCAAGCTTAATAATATCAAAGGAAAATAATGGAAATCTCCCTTTATCACTCTAGTTAGATGGATTTACCGTCCTCCTTCATGGCTTAAACTTAACACTTATGGAATGGTTCTTGGATGTCCTGGTATTACATCTATTGGTGGAGTTTTTAGAACTTATACAGGTTTTTCACTACACCAAAAATACCAATTTGGCACACCTTGATATTAAAAATCTGACACACTTTAAAACTCAGCCAAATTTTGGCACGGTTTTATAAGAATCTGGCATACTTTTAAGCAGTGCCAAATTTTGGCACTGTTTAAAAGGGTGCAAAAATTGAGAACACTTCGCTAAAATACAAATATCCGCAAAAAAATAATCCCCAAAATGATTTTTGTTTTCCCTCTCTCTCTCCTCTCTCAATATCGCGTCCCGCTCTCTCTCACACACTCAAATTAGGACCACTTCACAAATCTCCCCTCACCACAATAAACCCCCTTAACAAATCCCCCAACATCACCACCATCTCCTACCGCACATCTACAACCACTGTCGCCCGTCGCCCACCTCTGCTACCCGGCTCCTCATCCACCATGTACCTATCTTTATTTCTTAGTTCTCTCTCAAACGCCTATAGTTCAAACCTGTTTACAGGTATACTCTTTTACATTTTTATATTTTGTTTTGTTTTCATTTTATGTTTTTTTATTTGCTATTTTGTACCATGTTTGACAATAGGAACCCCTTTATAGATATCAAGTTTGGGTTCCATTTTGAAATTAGTTCAAAAAATTGTTGGAATGAATTTGTAGTTTTGTATTTCTTTGGTGCTTACAAGGTGTTTGATAAAGCTTCCAAGTTAGTTTTTATTCTTTTGGTTCATAAATTAAACTTGGTACCGATGTTTTTGTCAATTTTGGTTACTTTCAAGGTGTGTCTATTAATACGTACGTTATTACTTTGACTCTTACTTCTAGGAAGCTTTGAAAAAAGGACCCACATTTTTCTTTGTTTAACCCTTTACATTTTGGTGAACATTTAGTATATAACTTATTAAATATATGAACTTTGTTCTACGTTTTTATTAAATATGCTATTCATAGTGATTCTTTCTTAAACCAGCGACATGAATGCGTGGTGGAATTTATGGGATGAAGGTATCTATGTAGTCCTACATATTTTATTTTGCAATAAAGGTTTCATGGTGATTATCTAATCTCTGACAGCTTTTGATACCTTTTAATTGGATTACATTTAATTTTATTTCATTTTGTAATTCTCGATAGTTACATAGGTTATGTCATTAATGAATAATGTATGATATCAATGCGAGACACGCGTGTACACTATATACTGCGACTGTCACTATTACACTTTACTCGGGTTAGTAGGTATATTATGTTTTTGGAGTTACATATAGATCATTTAGCATCTAACAAGAGCATTGTATATTCGAGTTCAATGCTTTAAGTGAAATAACCCTCATGTGAGCTCAAGTTTATATCGCAAGGATGACTTTATTCTTTTATCATTTGTTTGTAAGTAACTTGACTCAAGTACCTTTGCTTTTGAAGACATTTGAATCCTCCAGATTCAGGTTACGATGAGATGTCTTGTACACTCATTCCGGTAAGTAAAGTGCCACACTTTTGAGTGTTTTTTATTTTATTTTTATATTCAGATCCCAGTCCCGATTCCATTGGAGGTGGTGCTATTTCTCATAGTTTCACTTGCGTGGCATCATGAGCCCGTGGATTGATTGGCCTAGAGCCTACTAGGGTAAGTTCATTTGGTTTCATATTGTTACTTGATTTTTAATACTGTGCCTTAAGACTATTATTTGGATTCATTGGATATTTTCTTTTCAAGTTGTAGAAATCATCAAGGATCACCATCATGGTTTCGTGATTACTATTTGGGACTCGTATAATTATTCAATGTTTAATGCCATTAATATTATTGAGATAATTGATTTTAATTTGGCAGGTGTGTCACATGGTACTTAATGGTAATCCATGTCCTTATGGCCATCGCTAACACTTTTGGCATTCCCTCACAAAGGAGAGGCTCATCGCCACAGCCAAGATCATACAACCTAATGCTTGCATGTACTCTTTTCCCCACATGACACCCTTTTACTCAAGAATGTGTTCTCAATGTTTTATTAAACTTAATATTCATTTTCATGTCGGTCAGTGGAATCTATGTTAGATTGCCTTAGATATGTTCCTAAACTCATGTCTGCGGTGGCCTTTGAAGGAAGAAGAGAACCGATGGCCTCAGGGGAGATGAAAAATGATGACTCTACTGATGGAACTGGTGAAACTTAGGACAATTCAACTCATCTAAGTTCACAAGATCCAAACGAACTTGTACATAAGGTATGGCAAAAACTAGCGTAGGAACACCCCAGGTATCTTCCTCTTAAATTAGTTTCTATAAATTCGGCTAAGTTGGTTCATTTCAAGGTTCTTAGTATTTCAATTTTTCTTTTCTATTAACATAACGATGCTTTAAGACATGAATTGACATATAAAATTAATTGTCCTTCAATACTTGATTTACCTTTATTTGTTTGATAATTTGTTTTGTACTATTAACACATGGTGCTTTAAGAAATCATGGTTGTAATTCAATACGAATATAAGAAGAGTATTTGCACAGTAGCCTATTAGGAATAATGTCAAAATTCCAATCACACTGACTCTAGAAGACGTACAGGAGGTTGTTGGAGTAATTAAAATGATAGCTATCAAATATCTCACATTATCACTTCGCTAAAAAATATTACTATGGCGTGATGTTGTTTGAGTTAATTTATTTGATTTAGATAGAGTGTGCTTGGTTGCCGAGCTCACAATAGTTTATATTTATGTTTTGATTGGAAAATATTGTAAATGTATGATCTAGTATAAAATTGAAAGATGTAATCCATCGTAGTAATTGTTAACATATGCATATTTACTGGTAAAGGGGTAAACTTCGCTCCTTAAATCTTTTGAGAGATGTAATCCATCATAGTAATTGTTAACATATGCTGATTTATTGTGTATCGTAGCATGGGGACCGATTGACTGGGTTTTGTAAAATTGCCTTTGGAACGAGGCAAAGCTGAAGAAACACACTAACTAATCGACTGAGGGTCAGGCACCGGTCGGCCGAGGTCCCTTTTTATGGAACACAAGGCCTGCTCATTTTTTATTTTCTTTGAAATCCTCTTTTTTCATTTAGACATGCTTGCATTATCCAAACATAAAATTGGATTCGCATATACTTTCTCTTTTTTTTTTATGCCAGCAAAGGCCTACTCACAAATTTTAACCAAGGACCTACTTTCTTTTAGGACCAAGACCCGCTCGAGACACTAATGTCCACTGCTTTTTCTGATGATTTGGTTCATTATGATGCTCCACCTGGAGGACTGGTCGTCTCCGTAGAGAAGCTATTATTTTCGACTGGACTAAAAGATGAGTTTTTTTGTGTGTAAAGGTAGGTGTCTTTAAAGTTCTTTTATCACATCCTAATTTTTTTTGTCAAATCTTGGTCAATATGTACAACTATCTTTAGCGTGTAAACATGGATATGTGCAAGAGCTAAAACTAGCTTTTATTTTAGCATGTAATAATGGAGGTATCTAAATTCAGAATCATAACAGTTATATATAACAACTATTATATATAACAGTTAAATATAACAACTGTTATATAAAACAGTTGTTATATATAACAAATAACTATTATATATAAAAACTATTGTTATATATAACAATTGTTATATAACAGTTGTTATATATAACAATAGTTGTTATATATAATAGTTATTTGTTATATATAACAATTGTTATATATGACTGTTCTATATTACAGTTGTTATATATAATAACTGTTATATATAACAATTGTTATATATAACATGAGTTAGGGACGAAACCAGAATAAAATCTTGGAGGGGGCCATGCTCAGGACCTATCATTCGATCATATAACATCGGATTTATGCATCACATATAGCACTTTTGAGTCGTGTAAAGTACGTTCATATCACTAATTTTTCACACATATGTACTGTCTTTACTAATAACACGAACATTTTAAATCATTAAAAATTAATTTTGAGTCCTATTAAGAATTGCAACTTATGATTTCACACTTAAGTTATCACTAATGAACACCAAACTTAAAAAACACATTAAAATATACAAACAAAGTTATAGATTCACAAACTTAAATCAAAATTAAAATGTAATAAATATAAAACGCTGATGATAGAGACCTAACAAATCACACATTAGGGTGAAAACCAAGTCGTTCGAGGGTGAAAATCCAAACCAGCCCCTAAACAGCCACGAACACCACGCACGGGACCAATATAACTTGTAGGAACTGACAGCGTAGTCACGGGTCTCCCGGTTTGAGACTGTGATGATAATTTGAAAATATATCGATTAAGCTTAAAAAAAAGCTGTTTGAGGGTGAAAACCCAAACTAGCCCCCGAACGGCCCCGTAAGAGGCACGGACACCTCACATGGGACCAATGTAACTTGTAAGAACTCACCGCATAGTCACGGGTCTCCCGGTTTGAGAATATGATGATAATTTCAAAATGTGTAGATTAGGCTTAAAAATAAGCCGTTTGAGGATGAAAACCCAAACCAGCCCCCAAACGGCCCCATAAGAGGCACGAATACCTCACACGGGACCAATGTAACTTGTACGAACTGACAGCGTAGTCGCTGGTCTCCCGGTTTGAGAATATGATGATAATTTCAAAATATGTAGATTAGGCTTAAAAATAAGTGGTTTGAGGGTGAAAACCCAAACCAGCCCCCAAACGGCCTCGTAAGAGGCACGAACACCTCGCACGGGACCAATGTAACTTGTACGAACTGATAGCATAGTCATAGGCCTCTCAGTTTGAGAATATGACGATAATTTCAAAATATATCGATTAAGCTTAAAAACAAGCCCTTAAAGGGTGAAAACCCAAACATCCCCCAAACGGCCCCGTAAGAGGCACGAACATCTCGTACGGGACTAATATAACTTGTACGAACTAATCGAATAGTCGTGGGTCTCCCGGTTTGAGAATATGACAATAATTTAAAATTTTGTAGATTAGGCTTGAAAACAAGCCATTTGAGGGTGAAAACGCAAACCAGCCCCGAAACGGCCCCGTAAGAGGCATGAACACCTCGCACGGGACCAATATAAATTGTACGATTTGACTGCGTAGTCGCAGGTCTCCCAATTTGAGAATATGATGATAATTTCAAAATATGTAGATTAGGCTTGAAAACAAACCGTTGAGGGTGAAAACCCAAACCAGCTCCCAAACGACCCCGTAAGAGGTACGAACACCTCGTACGGGACCAATGTAACTTGTATGAACTGGCAGCGTAGTCACATGACTCTCGATTTGAGAATATGATAATAGTTTGATAATATATGGATTAGGCTTAAAAACATGCCGTTGAAGGGTGTAAACCCAAATCAGCCCCAAACGATCCCGTAAGAAGCACTAATACCTCACACGAGACCAATGTAACTCGTAGGAACTGATCAGGTAGTCATAACTTGCGTAAGATTTTCAATTTTAGAATATAATAAAAATTGCAACTTCTATATGTAATTTTTTAGCTTGACTAAGCTATTTAATAAATTACTTGGTTACTAATATCGTATCTTTTCTGTATCCTATTTTTTTTGTAGGATAGCCTTTTATCGTTAGCATTTATTCACGTGGAACACACGGAGAATGTATTTATTCATGATTCTATTTTTTTGTGTTATGGCCATGCGGGATTTTATAGTTATATTGTTAACTTTTATGGCCGTGCGGGCTTCTGTAAGTTTATTGTTAAATTTTGTGGCCGTGCGGGCTTTATGTTATGCAAGTTTTATATTAGCAGGTTTTAAAATGTCCAGAAAATAGAGGAAACTCTGCCCAATTTCTTTTTGGTCTGTGAACTACTAAATACTTGTAATATTTTGAAGTTTGTAAGTACATTAGTTTATCAACAACGTGCAAGATTTGTAATTTGTGAATTTTCTTATTTTCAAATAATTTTTTTTCTTTTATCCAAAAATTTGGCACAGGTTCAAAACCATGCCAAAAGCGTATCAAATTTTTGGCACGGTTTTGAACTGTGCCAAAAGTTTATCAAAATGTGCTCAATCTAGCACAGTTCAAAAGTGTGCCAAAAGTGTGCCAGAAATATCAAATTCTGGCACGATTTAAAAGTTTGCCAGAAGTGTTCCTGTTTGGTCAAATTTGGCACACTTTTCAACCATGCCAGAAAAAAATGGCCATTTTGGAACACCTGATTCTAGCACAGTTCAAAACTGTACAAGATTTGATCTTGCACGATTTTAAACCGTGCCAGATTCTTTTTTTTTGGTGTAGTGTTTTGAAAGGTTCTTTCTGCAAAAGACTTCCTTCTAGTAATAAAACCTTTTATGAAGAGTTAGAAGCTTACATAACTGGAATTGAGTTATCTTATAAACATAAATAGAAACACTTGTAGATTAAACTGGATTGTAAATCAGTCTTGATTTATTTCAATTCATCATCACTCTCTCCTTCACAGTCTCTCAAAATTTGACGAGACAATTGCAAAGTTTTCGTGTCTTTAATGAAAGTCTGGTTTTCACACACATATATAGAGAAGGTAACCAAGTTACTGATCATCTATTTCACATGGGACTCATTCATAATTATCTCCAATGGTGATGGTCTTCTCTAGATGAAATCAATAAGTCTATGGTTAGATATTTGTCGCCTTCTCCTCATTTTAGATTCAAAAACTAGTGGTTTTGCTTTAGATCTTGTTAGTATAGGTTGGATGCATTTTGAGCCTATCAAGTTGTTATAAATCATGCTTAGGACTTTCTTTACTTCATTTTTTTGTAAGGGTTTCAAACTTTTCTTTTATTATTAATAAATCCCCTCTTACCTTGGGTCTTCCCCAAGATTGAGATTCTATAAAAAAGACACATACAATTATAAAAAATACATGTTCGTAATTTTTATAAATAAAGATGTATGAATACATTAAAAAAAAAATCAGCCAATGCTGGAAAACTACAAAGTATGGATGTGCTTTCCTCCAATTAAACATTTATACTAAACTAGTATTTTGTGCCTTCTAGTTATGTCAACTAGTTTCATGTAACCCCCCGTAATTTTGAGTATTTAATATTTAATTATTTTGGCAGTTATAAAAATATTTAAACTGGAGAAACTTAAATTTATGATTTGGAGAATTTATTTAACTAAATAGAATTAATTATTTTGGCGACTTTTAAGTTTAATTGTCCGAATTAAACGGGCGTCACATTTTGAGGTTGAAATTTAGAAATTTTAAAAAAGTATTTCGAATGATAATTCTGAGTGCGCAGTTGAGTCCGGATGGGTCGAGATAGGCCGAAAAGAGTACTCGGGGGTAGCAATTGGGTCTCGGGAGATTTTTGGGCTAAACCGGGACCATACGAGGGCATTCTGGCCTTTTTACATTTTAGGGTGAGGAGACCCACGAATTTTATAACTCTAAGTTAGATTATAAGTATTAGAGGCTAGGGTTAGGGAGAAGAAAAACACACCATAGCCATTAGAGAGAAGAGAGAAACAAGTCCATGGCAAAAAGGAAGAAGTGGGAAGGATTCAAAGGAGACTTTCACCACAAACTCATTGGGAAGAAAGATTGAAGGATAAAGATCATCAATCACCAACCACAATCAAGAAATCAAACCTACTGGACATAAGGCAAGTGTTTATTTCAAATCAAATTCAATTTATAATACCCATGTGTAGGGAGTTTTAAGAATTGGTTGATTCTATTGAAAACCCTAGAATTAAATGTTTGGATTGATCACATGTTTGGGTAGGATTGCATGTAGAATGAATCCCTAAGTAAAGATTAAATGAAATTTGAATATATTTTATGATTAACATGAAATCTTTATGATTTCTTGGATGAAGAACATGAATCTTGAATGACTTAGGGTTTAATTGATGAACACAAGATGTCAATCTGCCAGAATTTTTGACACAACTTTAAACGTATACCATTTCAATTGTACTTCGAATTATAGTGTTAACCATACATACCTAGAAAGGTATTTCTCTTGGATATCCTATAAACTTGGAATTAGGTCAATCGGAATTCTATGGAAGGAGTAATCGACATTTTACTACAGGGTGTTTGATCTATCAACATACTAATCTGCCAAAATTTTAACGTGATTTTAAACGTGTTCTATTTGAATTTTACTTCGAATTAGAGTGTGAACCATACATTCCTAGAATGGTATTTCTCTTGGCTATCCAACGAAGTTGGAATCAGGTCAATCAGAGTTCTGTAGATGGAGTAATCGATATTTTACTACAGGGTGTTTGATCTGTCAACATAGTAATCTACCAGAAATTTGACGTGATTTTAAACGTGTGCTATTTGAATTTTACTTCGAAATAGAGTGTGAATCATAGATTTATGGAACGTTATTTCTCTTAAATTTCCAATGAACTTGGAATCAGGTCAATCGGAGTTCTGTAGAGGGAGAAATCCAAATTTTACTAGAGGGTGTTTAATCTTCCAGAAAATTTGTGATTTTTCTTTTTAAGCCTCAAATGTCTAAAATTTTATTGGGGAAGTGTTTGGGACCTTGATGAAATATATTGATGGAATAATGATATGGCATTAGGTCTATGATTGAGTGTTGGACTTTAATTTTGTGAGAGAGTTAAAGTGGAGATTGATAGGCTTGATTGTGACGTACTCTAATTCGAGATGATAAGAATATAATTACGAAAAAGTGTGAGCGAGCTTAAATTTGTTAGGTCAGTGGATTAATAAGGGTAACTACTGAATTGATATAACAAGGGATAACTAGGACCCTTATAATTGTGTGAATACTCGAATTAATACGAAAGTGAAATAAATTCGTAAAGCAAACAAGTACGGTGAATATTAGAGAGAAATATATTACATACAAGTATGAATAATTGGTTTGTGTGAATACCTACTGTTTTATAGAATTACTTGGGTTGTGAATGCCTATTGTGTGTTTTCTTGTGATAGGATTAGTATGTTCGATGAGACATTCTGAACTATGCTTGATGAGATATTCCGAGCCAAGGTTGAGGGGCATTCCGAACCACGTTCGAGGAGACATTCCGAACATTACTCGAGGAGACATTCCGAGCAAGGTTCGAGGAGACATTCCGAATCATTTGTCCTTAATGTGTGAAATAGGAAAGATAATAGGATATGCTGTACTGGGTATAGGTGTGTGTGAAAGATATACCGTCTGAATAATCTACTTATGTGTGATAGTAGTAACATTAGGTGGGGTATACCTAACTATTGTTTTCAATATATACTCAGGTGTGATAGTAGTGAAAAAAATTAGTGCATAACTAAAATTGTATAAACTACATATGGGCAAGAGTGGCTGGAACATAAATGGATAGCTAGAATATATATATAAAATCTACTTAAGTGTAATTAGTAGAAATGGTAGTTAGTATGTACCTAAGATTTGATTAAGTATGAGAACTTAATTTTAAAGTATTGATACTAAGGTAAGAGTAATTATAATTACTAGACGTTCAGGCACATGCTGTTTGGGCGGTATGGAAAAGTTAAAGTGATACTTAACTAATTACTTAATGTAAATTAAGGTAGCATGTAGCGTACTGTATGGGCGGTAGTGATGAGCTAGATTGTCTGAGGTGTGTAGATGTTGGAGACCTAGTTAAGATTGGTAGCGAGACTAGGTAGGAACGTTAGATGCGTATGATAGACGAGAGGTGGGGAAACTTAAGAAAGTGTGCGTGATCCTAGCGTGTGTAATCAATAACTGATATTTATTGCGATAAATTACTTGCTAAATATTTTCAAAACGTTTTGTGTACTAACACTTTATATACAACATTTTTAAATCCTTTAGGTGTCCAGCCACAGGGACGCCAAGCTAACTTCATTCCAGGGATTTCGGAGCTGCAGCATAGGTGGGTGTTGTAGGGCATCGACTAGACGCTTCTTTTACCCTTTCGGATCTAGTGTAGGATCTCAGTTTTTAGCACTCTCGTTTTGGGACATGTTGTCCACTCATTACAGTTGCAGTAATTCTATTGTGTTGGATTTTGAGTTGGATTTATTTCGATCGTAGTTTTCGAAAAGACTTTATTTTATTCAGTTATTTATGGTGGTTGGTGTTAGTACTGCTTAATTTATATTGTTCCGCATCAGTTGTATTTGTTTAATAAAGATAAAATTTTGCACTAGGTTAATTTCACTTAGGTGGTTAGTAATAAAAAGGTTTCGACGGTGATGCTAAGAATGAACCATGTCAGACCTGCTTTAAATTAAATTAAGGCTTGATCACCCAAGGTTTAATTTGGCAGGGTGTCACAGATGGTATCAGAGCATCAGGTTCTAGTGTCCTTAGGATCTGTGCGGCTTACTACGATTCCAGCGTATCGCTATGTTGATATAGAGCCCTATTGATAGGACTGTTTCATTATCCCTGCGTGCTTATGATAACGCTCTTCTGCTATTAGAATTTTGTATAAACTGTGTACTTATAAAAACTTGAATTTTATTTTAGAATGCCGCCAAGGAGGGAGCGATCCGAGAGGGAAGATTCCAGAGAGGAGGCTAGGGAGGGTTAGTTTTGCACAAGTCGTTGGCATATTAGAGATACACGATAGTCCCTTTGTGTGTAAGGAGTCACCAGTGAATTGTGGCACATTGATGCATTCGACCTGAAGAGGAGTCGATATTATATTTAAGGACATGTTTGGTCGTTAGTACATGGGTTGGCTACCCCGGGAAGTATATATATATATATATATATATATGTGTGTGTGTGTGTGTGTGTGTGTGTGTGATATGACTACGGGTTAGGAGTCATATTACGGGTTACGACTAACTTAGTCGGGTAACTTTCGTGCGATAAAGCACGGGGATAGGGTGTATGGGCACCCGGATTAATTAAGACAATTTCGTGCAGTTAGGAATGGGTATAGGGTGTATGGGTGCCGTGGTTAAATTAATGCATATGTGTATAAGTTATGGTTAGAAGCGGGAGAGATAGATATAGAGAGCTTATAGGCACATGACTGGAGAGTTATATTCGAAGCTCGGAATGATTGGCTTATCTTAATTTCGAGGACGAAGTTCCTTTGTAAGGGGGAAGTATGTAACACCCCGTAATTTTGAGTATTTAATATTTAATTATTTTGGCAGTTATAAAAATATTTAAGCTAGAGAAACTTAAATTTATGATTTAGAGAATTTATTTAAGTAAATAGAATTAATTATTTTGGCGACTTTTAAGTTTAATTGTCCGAATTAAGTGTGTGTCGCATTTTAAGGTTGAAATTTAGAAATTTAAAAAAAGTATTTCGAATGATAATTCTGAGTGCGCGGTTGAGTCCGGATGGATCGAGATAGTCAGAAAAGAGTACTCGGGGGTAGCAATTGGGTCTCGGGGGATTTTTGGGCTAAACCGGGACCATACGAGGGCATTCTGGTCTTTTTACATTTTAGGGTGAGGAGACCCACGAATTTTATAACTCTAAGTCAGATTATGAGTATTAGAGGCTAGGGTTAGGGAGAAGAAAAATACACCATAGCCATTAGAGAGAAGAGAGAAACAAGTCCATGGCAAAAAGGAAGAAGTGGGAAGGATTCAAAGGAGACTTTCACCACAAACTCATTGGGAATAAAGATTGAAGGAGAAAGATCATCAATAACCAACCACAATTAAGAAATCAGACCTACTGGACATAAGGCAAGTGTTTATTTCAAATCAAATTCAAGTTATAATACCCATGTGTAGGGAGTTTTAAGAATTAGTTGATTCTATTGAAAACCCATGAATTAAATGTTTGAATTGATCACATGTTTGGGTAGGATTGCATGTAGAATGAATCCCTAAGTAAAGATAAAATGAAATTTGAATATATTTGATGATTAACATCAAATATTTATGAGTTCTTGGATGAAGAACATGAATCTTGAATGACTTAGGGTTTATTTGATGAACACAAGATGTCAATCTGCCAGAATTTTTGGCACGACTTTAAACGTATCCCATTTTAGTTTTGCTTCTAATTAGAGTGTTAACCATACATACCTAGAAAGGTATTTCTCTTGTCTATCCTATGAACTTGGAATTAGGTCAATCGGCGTTCTGTAGAGGGAGTAATCGACATTTTACTACAAGGTGTTTGATCTATCAACATAGTAATCTGCCAGAATTTTGACGTGATTTTAAACGTGTGCTATTTGAATTTTACTTAGAATTAGAGTGTGAATCATATATTTATGGAAAGATATTTCTCTTATATTTCCAATGAACTTGGAATCAGGTCAATCGGAGTTCTGTAGAGGGATAAAATAAAATTTTACTAGAGGGTGTTTAATCTGCCAGAAAATTTGAGATTTTTCTTTTTAAGCCTCAAATGTCTAAAATTTTATCGAGAAAGTGTTTGGGTTCTTGATGAAATATATTGATGGAATAATGATATGGAAGTAGGTCTATGATTGAGTGTTGGACTTTAATTTTGTGAGAGACTTAAAGTGGAGATTCATAGGCTTGATTGTGACGTACTCTAATTCGAGATGATAAGAATATAATTACGGAATATAATTACGGAAAAGTGTGAGCGAGCTTAAATTCGTTAGGTGAGTGGGTTAATAAGGGTAACTACTGAATTGATATAACAAGGGGTAACTAGGACCCTTAGAGTTGTGTGAATACTCGAATTAATAAGAAAGTGAAATAAATTCGTAAAGCAAACAAGTACGGTGAATATTAGAGAGAAATATATTGCGTACAAGTATGAATAATTGCTTTGTGTGAATACCTACTATTTTATAGGATTACTTGGGTTGTGAATGCCTATTGTGTGTTTTCTTGTGATGGGATTAGTATGTTTATGAGACATTCCGAACTATGCTCGATGAGATATTTCGAGCCAGGTTCGAGGGGACATTCTGAACCATGTTCTAGGAGACATTCCGAACATTACTCGAGAAGACATTTCGAGCAAGGTTCGAGGAGACATTCCGAATCATTTGTCCTTAATGTGTGAAATAGGACAGATAACAGGATATGCTGTACTGGGTATAGGTGTGTGTGAAAGATATACCGTCTGAATAATCTACTTATGTGTGATAGTACTAAGATTAGGTGGGGTATACCTAAGTATTGTTTTCAATATATACTCAGGCGTGATAGTAGTGAAAACTCTTAGTGAATAACTAAAATTGTATAAACTACATATGGGCAAGAGTGGCTGGAACATAAGTGGACAACTAAAATATATATATAAAATCTACTTTAGTTTAATTAGTAGAAAAGGTAGGTAGTATGTACCTAAGATTTGATTAAGTATGAGAACTTAATTTTAAAGTATTGATACTAAGGTAAGAGTAATTATAATTACTAAACGTTCGGGTACATACTGTATGGGCGGTATGGGAAAGTTAAAGTGAAACTTAACTAATGACTTAATGTAAATTAAGGTAGCATATAGCGTACTGTATGGACGGTACTGATGAGCTAGATTGTCTGAGGTGTGTAGATATTGGAGACCTAGTTAAGATGGGTAGCGAGACCAGGTAGGAACGTTAGATGCGCACGATAGATGAGAGGTGAGGAAACTCAAGAGAGTGTGCCTGATCCGAGCATGTGTAATCAATAACTGATATTTATTGCGATAAATTACTTGCTAAATATTTTCAAAATGTTTTGTGTACTAACACTTGCTATACAACATTTTTAAAGCCTTTTAGGTGTCCAGCCATAGGGACGCCAAGCGTAACTTTATTCTAGGGATTTCGGAGCTACAGCATAGGTGGGTGTTGTAGGGCATTGACTAGACGCTTCTTTTACCCTTTTGGATCTAGTGTAGGATCTCAGTTTTTAGCACTCTCGTTTTGGGACATGTTGTCCACTCGTTAATTTGCAGTTATTCTATTGTGTTAGATTTTGAGTTAGTTTTATTTCAGCCGTAGTTTTCGACAAGACTTTATTTTATTCAGTTATTTATGATGGTTGGTGTTAGTACTGCTTAATTTGTATTGTTCGACTTCAGTTGTATCTGTTTAATAAAGATAAAATTTGACACTAGCTTAATTTCACTTAGGTGGTTAGTAATAAAAAGGTTTTTGACAGTGATGCTAAGAATGAACCATTTAAAAAACCTGTTTTAAATTAAATTAAGGCTTGATCACCCAAGGTTTAATTAGGCGGGGTGTCACATTTCATAAGTGACATAAGAATGTATATAATTAGAATCCCACATATAGAGATGATTAGTGGTACAATTACTAGATGTTGCCTACTAAAAAATTCTAATGTGAAATATATATATATATATATATATATATATATATATATATATATATGTATATGTATATATATATATATATATATATAGAGAGAGAGAGAGAGAAAGTCTCATGTAAGGACTCCTTATGGTGCAGACCCCAGTACATACCATTTTTTTAGAATAGTAAAAAAATCAATTTTTTGATGAAACTTCATAGATAATATCTCCATGGTGAGAAGATCATCTCCAATTTTTTTTGTCCAAAAAGACAATAAAAAACTCATTGAGATGAGGTGATATGTAAAACAAATGGTATAAATATGCATTTTCAACCGTTGAAATGTTTGGTCGGTGTCAGCCGCATTATTGATTGACTTTTTTGATGAAACTTAATGGATGTTATCTTCTCACTATCAAAATCATATCGATGAAGTTTCATCAAAAAATTCAATCAAAAAGTGGGTGAGATGATAGTCAATATTTCAACGGTCGAAAATGCATATTTATACCCTTTTTTTACATATCACCTCATCGAAAATGCATATTTATACCATTTTTTTTACATATCACCTCATCGCAACTATTTTTTTATTTAATTTTTTGATGAAAAAAATTGGAGATGATCTTCCCACCGTGGAGATTATATCCATGAAGTTTCATCAAAAATTCATTTTTTTACTATTTTAAAAAAATGGTATGTACCGGGGTCTGCACCATAAGAACTCTTTATAAGAGAGGGCATGTATATATATATATATATATATATTAAATCATTGAGAATAAGCTATGATAATTTATAAAATAGAGAGTATCTAGCGTTTCTTAATTACACACTAAAATACTATCAAGTTCACAACCGTAGGCATGTTGGGTTAATGTCTCAAACTTTTAGTTTTATATCATCTAATATATAAAAGTATATTATACCCACAAGTTTTTCCCACACTTCCATAGAGTTTTGACATTTCAGAGACATACCCAACAAGGGAACTATATCGAGATATAATAAAGGGTAACGTTTACATATATAATTATTGAAATTATATATGGTTAATACCTAATACAAATTTTATTATAATGGGAAATGAAACAAATTTAAACCATGTTATTCAAAACTTCGATTAACATTGAAGTATAGAGAAAGCTCATTGAGTTAACAAAGCACATTTACAAAGGTGAAAACTGATAAGTAAACAAAATATAGTAATATACCTCCAACCCGAGAGCAACGACCAAACACCATCTCCACCCAAATCTTCAAAATTTCCTAAAATAAACATGAGAGAGAGAGAGTAAAAAAAATTCTAAAATGATATTTATTACATAATTGCTACACTTACATAATTACTCAAACTGAATGTATCGATGTGGTTGTGCAATAATATTCCTTTAGCATCATGAAGGGAGAAAAAGGCATGTGACAATTGTAAAACTAGCACTCTTGGCTCCTAAATTTCAACAACGCAAACTCTATAGCAAGTAGGTCCAATTAGTTAGTGGGGGAATAATGATTAAAAATTTATAGAATCAAGTTCTACAATCGACACTTCTTCTCTCCTCCCCAACCAATGTAACAATTTATAAATTTCATGACTTGAATGTGGAGAACTTGGTGCACATGTATCATCTTGATTGGACTAATGAGTAAATAAATAAATAAAAATAACAATCATCAATGTTCCCTAACCTAGAAAAATAAATTTAGATTAAGGATAATTTATCGTAAAGTCAATATCCAGATGAATGATATCTTTAGTACCTCCGTGTTGACCCTATAAAAGTAAGATGTGTTAAATATAAAAATGTGAAAGAAAGTGTATTGAAATATAATTAATATTGTAATCTACCAAAATTGGCATGTTTCATTGTGTTATTAGACTCTCCATGTGTGAGTTTCATTCCAAAAGTTATTGAAGTTGACTCTCAAGAGACATTCTTCATCTACCTTCATGCGCCACCCAAAATCTAAGACCTAAAAAATAACCAGGATGTTCAGGACCATTAACTTCTTTACAACATCATCTCATATAGAGGTTGAGTCATGATATGGAATTTCTGAATTTTCATCTAAAAATTATAAGACATCATTGTATTAAAAAATGTAAATTGAACATCACAACTTCAAACCATAATTGATATTGAGTTTTCAATGTGTTTATATTATTACAATTGCTTCATCAATAGCTTGATGAACCAGATTCCCATTGCCACTTTTATATCCCCTTATCCAAACATGAATCCGACGTATAACTTTCTTTGGATCTTCACCTTTCTACAATATAAACATAAGACATGTTATCAATACGCAAAATTATCGAATAAAAAGATCACATTGAAGTAAAAAAAAAATACCATGTTCTCCTTCAGTGTTGCATATCCTATGCGACTACTAGTGTGGGATAGATTTGTTTTTCCCCAGATTCTTTATGCTTATAACTTATCACCTACCACACAAATTAAAACATATCTATATCATAAAAACGAATGGTGTATTACTATTCACCAATTATAAATTTATAATAATGGTCTCGATCTACCACATCACCAAGTTCTAAGGGATCACATGAATCCAAAATTTGGATTTAGCCATGTCGTTATGAGCTTGGGGTTTAATGGTGGTTTCAGAAGGTGGTGTTCTTTGTTACGGTTTGTTTTTTCTTTCATTTTATGTTCTTTTGAGATGGTTTAATGTGGTGGTTATGGGTATATATTACTTGCATTTTTTTTCTTTTTTCTTTTATATAATTCTTTATTATGATTGATGGATTTTATTTTTTTGCTATTATTTAAATAAATGTGTCCTTGCTCTATTTTCTTGGTTTTAATAGTGGGTCTTAGGATTTCATCCACTTATCCATTTTTCCAGGGTTTAATTTTTACATGCGTGATACATGTGTGCATTTTTTCTATCGTGTATGTTATTTTTGTCGCATATCATTCAATCTGAGCTCAATTTGGTCGTTAGCCACAAAGGATTGCAATTGTGAGCTCTGTTGTTTTCAACTCTTTGTTCGTTCATTTGTAGGTTCAAAACTTCATTTGTGCCATTGTAATTTTTGTAACATGATGTGTGCTTTCAATGTGCATTGTAAGATGTGTGTAGTTAGGATGTTATTGCTTAATTTGTTTTGGGGTTACTTTTGCAGAAAATAAACTTTTCTAAAATATTTTTTTATATATTTAACCTCGGGTCTACTCTTTATGATATAGTTTCTCACTATTAGGTGTAATTTCATCAATTTCAACTTACACTGAACTCTGAAATTATATCATTTAGACGAGGAGTACTAATTGCAAGAGCCTTTGGCTATTGCCATTTCCATTTTATGTGTAGATTTAACTAATTTTTTTTTTATTTTAACTGCTCATCCACCATACCCATCCAATTACCCACCATCTATTACTCTACCTCGCACTTACATTGTCCCTCCTATAGCTTTCCAATATCTAGAACACATGTTGGAATTGGCTCATTGTGGGATTGTGGTCTAAAAAACTATATCTACATTGGACACCAATGGCTTCACTGTTCCTCTGAAAGAAAACCACCTATAAATTATGTTACCATAGTCTTGCAACTTTAGGCTGTAGGATAATCTGCTTTAGGTCCCTCTTCCAAGTCTGATAATTTCATCCCCCGATATGTTCAATATATCCATCCCATTCTCCACATAATATTGCAGTGCACTTACTCCTCTAAACATCATCTTCGACTTGTCCCATAGTAATCCCAATATAAGGGGATGCGAAGTCTGCCAAATACATCAAGAGAATATCAATGCTCATCACATCACCAACTCCTTCCATTTTTCCATTTTGAACTAATTAAAGGAAACATCTCCACCAACTATTTTTTTAGGGGTTTTTAGATATCACTCCATCTTAAACGATTTTCATATATTGAGATCGAGATTCTACTGTTTAAACCAATCGGCCCCTTTTGAAAGTTTCCAATCCGTCAATACCCTTCATCTTATTTCAGCATGGATATATTAATAAGGTTATGTATTTTAGAACCTTATTATCAAGTATATCCTACCAACATAATGGAAAGTATTTTTTATGTAAGGTAATATACATTATCCAAACAACTCATATCTATTGGTATTATAGCCTACTATCATCATATTGAACATGCCCATAAGATACGAAGAATAAAAATTCATACACCGATAATAAATCTTCAACTATAACGGATACTATATATTGCAATACACTAACTCATCAAAAAGGTATGGAAGTTACAACGTTAGAAACGATGATCATTAGTGGAAGATACCCTATGGATTGGTAAAATATATATTATCCACAAACATAGAAATTTTGAACATGATGGATTGGTAAAATAAATAGACTTTGATTATAAGAATGTTCCATAAATCATTAATACATTAGTTAACTGCCACCAAACTTATGTATTAATTTTCTAGAAAGGAACATATAAGAGAAAATCTCATTATACACATGGCAAGGCTACCTTCATCTTTTAAAAAAAATGGTTTAGAACCTTATAAATAAGGGAATTATTTTCATTGAAAGTTGAGGGACAGTATATAATATTATATAGAATAATACTAGTCTTCCTGATTTAACTCCCCAAAACTAAACTAGCTATTGAGTTGGATTGGTCCCACATTGTTGAAAAACAAAGAAGACAAAGTTGTTGTTCGTGGTGATTGGGAAAAGGGAAAAAGAGAATGGCCCATGTAATAATTTTTCTTTTGGTGGATTTTCATGTGATTAACAATCCATTTGAGAGTTTGTCTCATCCTTATATTCCTATACAAGGAGGTTCGTATGGATGAACCAAGACACACCAAACACCAATAACAGAGTTGAGTGTAGAGAACTTATTTTAGTATACATCTGTATATAATACACGTTGAATTTTTCATTTGGTGTGTATTTGTGAACGTCCTCTTTTGTAACTCATTTGTCTGAGTCATTAGTGGACGTAGACAAATTAATGAAGCCATTAAATAGAATGTCTTCATCTGTGTGTGTCTTTATACTTATTATACTTTTATTGTGTGTGTACCATATTATTATTTGTGATCACAGTCAATATCATTTGTTGACATGCTTCCTCACAACAAATTGGTATCAGAGCCAAGGTCCTCTGATCTAGACATTTGGATATTTTTTTGGTGGACAAATAACCATATGTATAGTATTATTCATCTGTTACTATTCATACGGTTACTATTCATAACTGGAAAAAAATTCAAATTTGGAATTTTTTCATCAGCATTTTTTTGTGATTATGATAGAAATTTCAGCATGTGGTAATATGAAGTTATGAATGTCTTTATCCAACAAGAGGTTGAAATTTCTCTTGAAGATATGCCAGAAGACATGAAGTAGGGTAACTGCAATAAAATCAATCGCAAGACTTGTGGTCATATTCATCTTTATCTCGAAAAGGATAAAAAAATATCCTTATATAAACGAAACCTGGGAACATAAATTATGGAAATAAGTGGAGGATAAATACATGATGAAGATTATTGAAAACCAGATCTATTTGAAGAAAAAAACTCTTCCGGTTCTAGTACGCAGAAGGTATTTCTATGTCTGAGCATTTGGACAATTTTAACGAAATTATTAATAATTTGCAAAATTTGAATGTTAAAATTGATGATGAGGATAAAGCACTATTATTGCTAAATTCTCTACCTGATTCTATGACCATATCATTACCATGCTATTGTATGGAAAGAGGGAAATAAAATATGTTGATGTCTCCAATACCTTAATGAATAATGAGGTTCGTATGAAGGACAATGAGGTATATATAGGCTCAAAATCTGAAGCATTGACAGTCTGTGGTAGAGAATTGAAAGAAATTATGGTAGTCATGGAAGATCTCGATATAAATTGAGAGGTGGAGCATCAACTTCAGATTGGAGAATTTCTCCCAAAGATGAATATGCCTTTTGTCACCAAAAAGTTCATTAGAAGAAAGATTGTCCTAAGTTAAAGAACTACGCGAAGAACCCCACATCAAACGTTACGACCTATGACGATTTTGAATTTTCTTTATTTATTTCACAATTTTGATTTAGTTCTCAGCAATGCATTTTGGATTCAGATTGTTACTATCATATGTTTACCAAAAGGGAATGGTTTTATAGCCTTAAGGATCTAGAAGGATAAGTTGTATTGATGGGCAATGATCATGCGTGCCAAATAAAAGAGATAGGAAAAATCTAATTAAAGTTGCATAGTGGAATATTTATATTACTAGAAGACGCTCGGTATCTACTAGAACTGAAGAAAAATCTTATCCCACGGGCTCTTTGGCAGCTAAGGGTTATGATATCTTGCTAAAAGGTTATGGACTGAAGGTCTCACATAGAGCCTTAGTTGTGCTAAAGGTCACAAAGAGATGTAACCTGCATTTTGTCCTTGAAAATGCAGTTACAGATGCAATAGTCGTCTCAGAAAGTTCAGAAGGGGCTACATCTGATGCTATCAGATTATAGCATGTGCGCTTGGGACATGCAGGAAAGAAAGCTTTGCAAGGAATAGTAAATCAAGATCTATTGAAAGGTTACAAGACCTGCAAGCGTGTATTTTATCAACATTGTGTTCTAGAAAAGCAGACAAGAGCCAAGTTTGGCATAAAAATACATCGTATGAAGGCGACCCTTAATTATATTCACACGAATGTTTGGGGACCTACCAAAGTTGCATCCTTAGGATCTAAGCATTATTTTGTATCTCTTATGGATGACTTCTCCATATAAGTTTGAGTTTACACCATGAGACATAAGGATGAAGCCATAAATATTTTCTTGAAGTGGAAAAAGATGATAGAGATACAAACATGCTAAAAAATTAAAAGACTAAGGGAAAATAATGGCGGTGAATGAAAGTTTGATAAGGGGATCGTGCGACACTTCATAGTCGGATACATACCATGACAAAATAGGGTGGCCGAACATATGAATCATATTTTATTAGAAAAGGTGTGATGCATGTTGAGCAATGCTAGTT
Organism: Sambucus nigra; assembly: GCA_949130495.1. NCBI lineage: Eukaryota > Viridiplantae > Streptophyta > Magnoliopsida > Dipsacales > Adoxaceae > Sambucus > Sambucus nigra. The sequence goes on along the minus strand of OX422219.1, from coordinate 88,687,523 downwards.
TAGGCAATGCCTTTTGGGCTGAAGCTATTACATATGTATGTCACATCATTAATAAGTTACCTGTAGATTTGAATGAGATTAAAATACCTATAGAGGTATAGATGGAAAAAATTGTTACAAATTACGATTCCTTACACATTTTGGCTCCCTACATATTTTTATGTTAGGAAAAGCAAATTGGATCCTAGAGCTATAAAAACCATATTCTTGGGCTTTAGTGTGGAGTGAAGGGGTATAGACTTTGGTGATCCGAGATAAAAAGATCATAAATAATAGGGACATTACATTCGATGAGTCTTTAATGTTGAAGAGTTCTCCTAACGAGAACAAGATCAAAGAAGTTTCGCAGCAAGAGGTGCTTAAGGATCAAATTTTTTGCGCCAAACTTGCATAAATTCATAAGATGATGAGACAAGAACAGATGAAGTGGATGCTCCTGACCATGAGTCTCCACGGTAACTAGATTTTATTACATCTAGTCAACCAAAAAGATAAAAAAGGGACCTTACATGGATTATTACAAATATGGTGGCATATGCACTAACCATGGTTGAAGATGACATTATATCTACGTATAGAGAAGTTGAAAGAAGATCAGAAAGTGTATATTGAAAGAAGGCGATGGAGGAGGAGATGCAGTCTCTTCATACAAACCAAACTTAAGAATTAGTCCAACTTTCAAAAGAGAAGAAATCCATTGGGTGCAAGTGAGTATATTCCAAGAAGGAAGGCTCCTCGAAGAAGGACAATATAAGATTTATGGCTTGGTTAGTGGAAAAATTCTATACACAGAAGGAAGGGATTGATTATAACACGGTATTTTTTTTATTATGAAGAACTATTCTATTCGTATTTTGCTAGCATTGGTTGCGCAGTTTGATCTTGAATTGGCATAACTTGATGTGAAAATGGCATTCTTACATGGATATGTAGAGGAGGAAATTTATATAACTCGTCCAGAAGGGTATAAGGTTACTGGTATAGATAATTGGGATTACAAACTGAGAAAATTGTTATATGGGATGAAACAAAGTCCAAGGCACTGGTACAAGTGATTTGATCAGAAAGTGTATATCGAAAGAAGGCGATGGAAGAGGAGATGCAGTCTCTTCATACAAACAAAACTTGAGAATTAGTCCAACTTTCAAAAAAGAAGAAAGCCATTGGATTAAAGTGGGTATATGCCAAGAAGGAAGGGCCCTCGAAGAAGGACAATGTAAGATTTATGGCTTGGTTGGTGGAAAAATTCTATACACAGAAGGAAGGGATCGATTATAGCGAGGTATTTTTTTAATATGAAGCACTATTCTATTCGTATTTTGCTAGCATTCGTTGCGCAATTTGATCTTGAATTGGCATTGACGTGAAAATGTCATTCTTACATGGAGATTTAGAGGAGGAAATTTATATAACTCATCCAGAAGGGCATAAGGTTGTTGGTAAAGATAATTGGGATTACAAATTGAGAAAATTGTTATATAGGTTGAAACAAAGTCCAAGGTAGTGGTACAAGCAATTTGATCGGAAAGTGTATATTGAAAGAAGGCGATGGAAGAGGAGATGCAGCCTCTTCATACAAACCAAACTTGAGAATTAGTCCTACTTTCAAAAAAGAAGAAAGCCATTGGGTGCAAGTGGGTACGAGGAAGGGTCATTGGAGAAGCACAATGTAAGATTTATGGTTTGGTTGGTGGAAAAATTCTATACAGAAGGAAGGGATCGATTATAACGAGGTATTTTTTTTATTATGATGCACTATTATATTCGTATTTTTCTAGCATTGGTTGCGCAGTTTGATCTTGAATTGCATAACTTGACGTGAAAATGGCATTCTTACAAGGAGAGGAGGAAAGTTATATAACTCGTCCCGAAGGGTATAAGGTTGCTGGTAAAGATAATTGGGATTACAAACTAAGAAAATTATTATATGGGTTGAAACAAAGTCCAAGGGAGTGGTACAGGCAATTTGATCGATTTATGTTTGGGCAACAATGCAAGGAGACACACTTATCATTGTGTGTATTTTTTTAAACTTTGTGGTGAATCCTATATTTATTTTCTCTTATGTTGATGATATGTTGATTGCTTCTAAAAGAAATCTAGAGATCGAAAAATTGAAAATTCAGTTAAGTCATGAATTTGATATGAAGCATCTAGGTGAGCTAAGGAAAATACTCGGCATGGATATTAACAAAGATCATTTCAGGGGAACTATTTTTTTTTCATAAAATAGTATTTGGAGAAGGTATTATAACATTTTGGTATGTATCATAAAACCAAACCTGTTAGTACTCTGTTGGCACCACACTTCAAGCTAAGTACCTTGGAATCTCCACAAACAGACAAAGAATGGCCATAGATAGATCATGTTCCCTATGGTAATGTAGTGGGAAGTTTGATGTATGCAATGGTGTGTGTGAGACCTAATATTTCACAAGATATTAGTATGGTGAGCACGTATATACATGATCTAGGAAAAATTAACTAGCAAGTTATGAAATGAATAGTATGGTATAACCATGGTACTGTCGATGTTGGTTTGAAGTTTGAGAAGAATTCATGTGCTCGTCAGCATGTATTTGGATATGTGAATTTAGATTATGTCAATGATTTGGATAAACGTAGGTCTACCACCGATTATATGTTTACACATGTTTGAGGGACTGTGGGTTGGAGATCTATGCTATAATCTATAGTTGCTTTATCTACCATAGAGGTAGAGCACATGGAAATGACATGTGCCATTATCGAAACTATTTGCCTTCATGATTTGATTGCCGTTTTGGAAATTTTTTAGGATCACGTGTGATATAACAAAAGTGCACCCTCTTACTCAGAGCAACTAACCTCGGCCAGTCTCACAACCGAGGTGACAAAAGCCTATGCCATCCATGGTTAGTGTCGTTACTCAGAAGGTCGGCCTCAGCCGACATCGCTTCAACCTCTACATCAACCTCGACTGGACATCAGCTGAGGTCAGTAAGGACACGGGTTCAACCATCCATCAGCATCAACATTGGCCTCATCCAACGTTATAAGTTATCACCTGAGGTCAGCAAAGCCTCGCATGCTCAGTATCAAGCATCATGACAACATCGTCCCTGGCCGACGTTCCAAGTATTTCAAGTATAAGTTGATCTCAGACATGGAAAGGGTCGAACATCACCAACCTCGTACCCATCCAGGCCGAGGTTGGCACCAAGCAAAGACAACCGAGCATTTACGTGCACATGAATAGCTTGGGACACATGGAAAAATATGTTATAACTGAATCATTCCCTCCACGTGAGGGAATATTGAGGTCATCATTGTTTAGTTAAGATCAGTCAAGTGTCATCCTGGCACTAGTTGGATCTTCATGCACATGCTCATTGCATGCTTGGGGGGTACATTACACCCCCCCCCCCCCCAAGAACTATATATAGAGGTCATCCTCAACATTGAAAAAGGTGGAAAATTGCAACCCTAGATGAAACTTTGTCATTTTACACAGTAGAGAGAGAAAGCTTGAGAGATTGTATCCATGGCCGTTAGTGCCTTATTTCGGTGACATTACTCACTCACTTGCACAGTGCATGTAGGCCTAATTGGTTGAACCACTTAGATATTGGTGTGCATCCTCTTCTCCTCACATCCTTCTACATATACACTTACATTCTCATGTTCTTCCTGTGGCCATCCCCCGATCCTCACTGTGGGCGGGTGTGTGAGGGAGGATCCTAGGTCCCGCACGTCCCTCTCGGGAGCGCTTCAGCCGACATCATTTGGGTGAGGTGAAAAATGTAGAGAGATAGAGTCGCCAGTCTATTTTACTCAAAACAAACAAAAGAAGGGGAGCCATCCCCAAGGACAGCATCCAAAGACATACTGATGCATACGAAACCAAAATGATTCGAAAAGGGTCCGAAGGCTAAGTTACGAAATGGGAAGGTGTTAGGCAGCCATTCCGCCCTTACGGTCTCTCATGGATTTCTGTTATTTTTCTTTATTTTCCCCATGATATGTGTGCATGTGTATATATAGTGGAGATAGGAAGAGGTAAAGCAAGTCATCCATAGGAAGGTATAAAAATATTAGAAAATAGGATTTACGTGATTATCCTTACGTTGACCGTTATGATGGAATGATAATGCATGTGGAATAATACGCCACTAAGAAAAAATATATGTATATATATATATATAATATAAGAGAGTGAAGTATAGAGAAAATAGAAAATGAGAGAAATAGTAAAAATAGGAGTCGAATCTCGGGTTTTATCCCAAGACGCCTACGTAGCCTATAGAGGCATCAAAGTCCATGTAGTTCGCATGCAAAACAAGGGGTGTGGTTTATCCCATAAATCCAACCGAGGGATTCTCTTATTTGTGTGTGTGTGTGTGTGTGGGTGGGTGTGTAGAAAAAGTGTTTTAGTTGTGAGAAAAGTGTAAGAAAAATATGAGAATTCCTGTTTGGAATTTATGAGCAAACCCTCTTTCTCTTGTTTTTTGGGTTTTTATTTATATGAAAATAAGAGATGTGAAATAATACTAAATAAAAAGTATATTAGGATGTGTGAGATGAGATAATGAAAGTGCTAAGTAATAAAACAAGTTATTGCGAATTTATGAGAATTTAAGGAGAGAGTTGAGAAAATTGGACCTTCTTGAAGATCTTGAGCTTAATCTTGAATGTTGGAGAGTAGCCCTTAGACTTGGATGATGATGGGGGGTAGTTAATTCACCAAGTTTGATGAAAAGAATGATGAAAAGTGAAGGTTGGAAAGGGATTTGGGTGTGGAAATCACGCTGACTTCGAGAGAGGTATTCTGGATTTGCTGAGAGTGATATCTATCAGATTTGGGCCCCTGTTGCAAGTGAGGTCAGGCCTCCTTTTTTATAGGCCTAGGGCATTACCAATCGTCATATCCCTGGTCCTACCAAGCGGCAGATAGGCACACTGCAGATAGGCAGGGTCTGGGACCTGCCGTTTGGCAGTGTCTTTTAGGCCTTTTCAGAAAATTAGTCGCATAACGTAAATCGTTGATTAGAATCGCGCACGGGGCAGACCGTTAGAAAGGGGTTTCAGTGCCCTTTGAAGATTCATTCAGTCTCGATCGAGTTGAAGAGTTGACTTAGGTCAAACAGATCCCGGGAGCGCCCGATGGCCTCTTGATTGAGTTTCAGGAGAAAATAGGTCGTTTGTCCGCATAGTAAGTCATAACCACGCACAAGATAGACCGTTGGAAAGGGGTTTCAGTGACCTTTGAATATTCATTCAGTCTTAGTCGAGTTGAAGACTTTGACTTTTGGTCAAACGGAGCCTGGGAGTGCCCGATGGCTTCTAGGTCAGTACTCGGAGTATGACTTGGGTTTGTAGTGATGAAGGGAGGTGCTAGGGTCCTAAGGAGAGTTTAGGGGGTAACATAATGGGGTGTCTACAGAGCCCCTCGACGGGTGAGTTTGGAACAAATGATATCCCTCGAATAGACACCGCATGATGCTTTTGAGGGAGGATGACCAATTCAGAGGGCCGAGGCCGATTCTGAGGACCTAAAGGAGCGAAGATGACCAATTTAGAGGGTCGAGGCCGATTATGAGGACCTACGGAGTGTGCTATGGATAACAAATTCGGTGGGTAAAAGCCGATTCTGTGGGCTTAAGTTGAGATGACCAATTCTGCGGGTCGAAGATAATTCTGCGGGTCAAAGCCAATTCTGCGGGCTTATGTAGTGATGACCAATTCTACGGGTCAAAGCCAATTCTACGATCTTGAAGATGAGGTGAGCGATTCCGCGGGTCAAAGCCAATTCTGCGGGCTTATGTATAAGATGACCAATTCTGCGAGGTCGAAGCCAATTATGTAGGCTTATGTAGAGAGGACCACTTTTATGGGTCGAAGCCAATTTGGCGGGCTTATGTAGAGATGTTCTTGGGGAACTCTGCCGGGTTAATTTATCTTGTGGTTTTGTTTTGGGATGGGGAGCCGACTGCTGGGGAAATCTTTTGCATCCTCTGAAGGAATAGCCAAAATTCCCCTGGGGAGATTTAGGTGGCCCAGGGTTTGGATGTATTGCTTGGGGAAAATTGAGGCCTTTGGGGCATAGGGGGCGATCTTTAGAGATCCTCCGAGGATGTTGTCGGGAGGAGTTTTACTTGGTTTTTGAGAGTTCCACTGGGGAAATAGGGGTTCCGCTTGAGGGAGTGTGAAATTTTCTTGGGGAAAATGTTTTAAATCCTTCCTGGGATTTTTACTAGAGCCACGTATCTCCTCAAGGTATTCTTTAATTTGAGCATTTTCCTTTCATGCATTCGCATTTTTCTTATGCGTCTCTTTTTTATTGTGAATTCCTTTCTTTGACAGATGTTGTTCTATGAGGTGATTGGGTGCAATACCCAGTTGGTTGCCTTAAAGGACGAGGTTGTTAGGGACTTTTACCAATTGTATCGATGGCGTAAGGCCAGTCGGCAGTCAAAGGGATCTCTCTCTCGGGAGGCGGTGTGTCAGGTCTGGAATGGCATGACCAGTGGTAGGGTAAGACTCTTCCTTTTCATCCTTGGTTTTTGGCATGTTCTGATTTTGTATTGACTTATGCCTGTTGGGGATTTTCAGGTGACTTTTTACCCTTGTGGGACAGCCATTCAGGATACGGGGGTGAATGCGCAGATGAGGCATTTGTTGGCGCATGAGTTTGGAAATTCTTGATATCTAGGGGAGCGGGTGGTTCGGAAGTAATTGGAGGAGGAGGTGGTGGTTCCACCTGCGCAGCCTTCTACGTTTATGAGGCAGGAGCGGCTGCTGCCGGAGGATGCGAGGATCGCGACTATGATCAGAGAGTCCTACTTGTTCTACACTGATACGGCTACGCCGTATGACTATATGGACTTTGTGATGATCTGGTTGATGGCTCCTAGCATATATGATGCCTTGCCTTTCCCTCCTGCGGGTTTGAGTCGGGTGATGGGGTCTTCCCACAGCGACAGTGGTCCGTCAGGGTTTGCGGCGGCGGTGACTTTAGAGGTTCCCTTTGTTCGATTGCATACCCCTTCGTACAACATTAGGCGAGCTGATGGAGGGATGGAGCCTATGTTGCACCATCCTCATGCAATGGATCCGGAGGAGTTGGATTTGATAGAGGAGGTTCTTCATCCTGCGGTATACCTTTCTGTTCTTTTCTTTCTTTCTTTTCTATTCTGATCCTTTCAGCTTTGATACTGGTTTTTCCTTTTACTTAGAGCAAGTCCGTGTGTCAACCACTTGTCCAAGGTACATCAGAGACTGGATATCTTCGATGACTGCCCATATTAGGGATGTGGTCTCGATTCCTTCTTTCTTGGTGTCATCTGCTTCATCCGAGGAGGACTCTGGCTCGGGTAGCGATGGTGCATCATCTTGCCATAGGGGAAAGAGAGTACGTCGTAGGGGTGGAAGCTCTTAAAGAGTGGGGTGAAGGGTAGGAGAGAGAGAGAGAGAGAGAGAATGTGGGTTCGGGCTGAGTCCCGTTGTTTTTTTTCTTTTCTTTTATTTCCTGCAAAATTTGATGTAACACAAAAGAATATATATATATGCAATACAATGGGATTTTTTTTATTATCTTTTGTTAATGGTGAGTGAATGCATGAACATGCGCTTTTTACTTTGCTGTTCAGACCGTAAAAGGAGATATTTTTGGAATTTTGAAGGAAAGTTTAAAAATGGGAAACTATATAGGGATGGAAGAGGATTTTTTTAAAATTCTGTTGAGAATATCAATTTTATTTTTATTGGGTTTTTCTGATTTTGATAAAAAAGGAAAAAGAAAAATTTCCAAAAATGGGGGGTTGCCGATCGACAAGCCCCTTGCCCTGCCTATCGGCAATTAAGTCCAGTCCTATTAATTCAAAGCTTTTGATTAGTGCCCTCTTCAGCTTCTTGTACCTTGTGGGGTAGGATTCCCTCCGATTTCTACAGGGGTTTTGTCTTTTGTGAGGGTTCTTAAGTATAAAAAGGGGTAAGGGTGGGGTGTTTTCATCACACCTTCACATTCTTACTTACTTGCCTACTATCTATTAGTCCTGCAAAATGGCTCTCCCTAGTAGCATTGAGTTTGCTAACTACCTCGAAGCCTTGGAAGCAATGTGCTCTTATAATGTCGACTATGATGCTTTCAACATGCGTCGAGTCTCTTTGTGGTGCAATCGGTCCATTGAGTGGAACATGCTGATGGTGGTGGTAAAATTTTGGTACCCCGAAGACCATGTATTCCGCTTTGGGTTGGATGAAGTTTGTCCTATCTACGAGGAGTTTTTTTCATGCTGGGGATAAATCCCAGTGCTGCTGCGGCTTTACCCAAATTTTCCCGTTCTCCCAGGGATTTATTGGTTGGGCTTCTTCGTATTTCGCCTTCGACGGCCAGACCATTGGTTACTGGAGGAATGATTTCCCTTTCGATGATGTTACAGTCCGTGCATTTGTAGGAAGTAGGTGATGTTGGCTATGTTGGAGCCGTTGCTCTGGGCCTGGTTTCAAAATTGCTGCTGGTGACTGGGGAACTACTGGTGGATCCACAACTTGCAGCCATTACTTCATGGATGTCATACCATAACAATCCTATGGTGGTGATACTACCCTAAACGGTCTGGATGCATGGTGAGAAGGTCGTTCTGACTTCCTGCGGGGTAGCCCTGTGATGCTGTTCATGTGGTTATCTGAAAGACTTTGTCTGGTGACTCTTCCAGAATATCCTTTGTGGGTTGTACCCAACTTCTTTTCCTGTCACTTCTTCAGCGTTGGCCTGGATATTGAGAGCTGGGAGAATTGGCTTGTCGAGCATGGGGATCGAAATCTGTACTGGTTAGTTCCTTGGTTGGGACAGTTGTTGCCTGTTCTGGAGATAGGAAAATACCCGTATGTGTGGTTGGTTAGTCTCAGCTGGACCTCTTTTTATTTCCCTTTGCGGCATCTGCGCCAATTTGGTTGGGAACATGTCATTCCACCTCGGACACTAATTAAATTTCTTTCTGGTAGAGGATTTAATCGAGCGTCTGCGCCTGCGGCTTGTCTCTCTGTGGGAGAGTCGGTGTCCGTTGACCCATCCCTCTCAGTCTGTTGGGGGAGTTTGTCATATCCCTAGGGATTATATGAAGTGGTTGTGGAGGAGAGTAGTTAGCAAGATGTTGGAAGTGGAGATGGGACAAAGTTGTCTTGTCTCTTTTAACACCATGGAAGGAGGTGTTTTGGTTTTTTCAAAGCTGGTTCGAGCTTATCGATCCATGGAGTGTCTGTGACACTCTATTCAGGCAGGGGAAACTTGGGGACCCCTGGATGCAGATGATGATGACAGAGAAGGCTCCTATGGTAGCTGTGGATAGGACTCCTGGAGAGTTTCTTGTGTAATGTGGGATTAATGTGGGGATTTTATTTTGGCTTTTTTAGGAGGGTAGGGGGAAGGGAGTTATACGTTCCTTTTCTTATGTAATCTGTACCATAATTTCTTATTAGTGAAATAAATAAGTTTCTGATCATCCAGCTATGCCTTTTGATGCCTTTTGTGTTGTTTGAATTATCTATACCGATCCCTAAGGCATACATAATCCTTTTGTTCTAATATATATTAGAATGAATTGTCATTCTCGGAGGTAAGAAAAGAATAGTATTTGGTGAAAAAGAAAGGGTCGTGCTCATGTAAGGTGTATGAACGGCCTACGTACCTCTTGGGTTTTGAAAATTTTATACTTTGTTTAAAAATGGTTATTTGCAAAGGATCAGGCCCACGTAGTTCTGGGCAGGGAGAAATGAAGAGTTTTTTTTATTATTATTATTTTTTTTTGAATAGAAGGGAGACAAGAAGAGTCGTAGTGCACCGAGATTTCAGACTAGGGGTAGAACTTCTTCAGATGGTCCAGGTTGACTGCACGAGCCATCTCTTCCCCATCTAAATCAGTGAGCATGGAAGCACCGCCAGAAAAGATCTTCTTAATAATGTAGGGACCGCTCCAATTGGGTTTGAATTTCCCTATAGGGTCCCAGATGGGTTCTATGATTTCTTTGAGGGCTAGGTCCCCCTCTTGAACACCGCTGTCCTTGACTCTCTTGTTAAATGAACGAGCTATTCAGCGATGGTACCCTCGTATGTGGTATAACACTTTTAATCTCCTTTCGTCTAGGAGGGTCAGCTCGTGAAGCCGATTTTGGCATCAGTCTTCTTTGCTGACCTCGATTTCAATCATGATGTGCAACGAGGGTATTTCTAGCTCCACGTGTAGGACTGCTTCCATATCGTAAACTAGAGAGTAAGGGGTAGCCCTTGTAGAGGTTTGAATTAAGGTCCGGTATCCCCAAAGGGCGTACGAGATTCGATCGGCCCAATCCCAATAGCTTTTGGTCATCTTGCTGATGATGGCTTTGAGGTTCTTGTTGGCGGCTTCAACTACACCATTGGTCTAGGGTCAGTAGGGAGAAGATTTGTGTCTTTGAATCCCATACTCGTTGACCACCTCTGTGACTTCTGCCTCGAAATGCAACCCGTTATCTGATACTAACTGGTGAGGGACCCCATACTAGCATATGATGTTTTTCTTGACGAATTTGGCCACTTTCTTGGCGTTCAGCACTGCATATGACTCCGCTTCGACCCATTTACTGAAGTAATCAATGGTAACTAGGATGAACTCATGAACATTGGAAGCCTTCAATGTAACCTTCCCTATGATGTCGATACCCCAGGTGGAGAACGACCAGGGAGTGGTCATGTTGTATAATTCATATGGAGGCAAATGCTAAAGGTTGGAGAATTATTGGCATTTGAGTCATCTCCGTACATAGGTGGTGCAATCCTGGGTCATGCTGGTCCAGTAGTAGCCTTGTCGGATGATCTTCTTAGCAAGCATGTGACCGTTCATGTGGGGTCCGTATTCCCCATTGTGGATCTCCTGCATTATCTTTTTAATGTCATCCCCTGCGATGCAGTGTAGATGAGTTCTATCGAAGTTCCTTTTGAGTAGTGCTTTATGACAGATGATGTACTGGGCGATGAGTCTTCGAAGGGTTACTCGATCTTTCTTGTTGGAACCCTCGGGATACCTACCATGCTTGAGGAGGCGCCAGATATTATAGTACAAATAATTGGCTAGCTCGGGATCTTCTGTAGTGACGAGCTCAATATAGTAGCAGTGGGTAGGATTGTCTTTCTTTTGAACAAGGAAGGGGGGTCATTATGATTTCTTCAGGCATGTCGACAATGGAGGCTAAGGTAGCGATATCATTGTCTAGGTTATTCTTTGCTCGAGGTAGGTAATGAAAGGTGATATCTTGGAATTGGGAGGCTAGTTCTTCTAAGTGGGCATGGAAGGGTTGGAGTTTCTCGTCCTTGACTTTGCACTTTTTGAGCACTTTATCAATGATGAGGGAGGAATCCCCATAGATGTATAAACATTGAATACCTGTCTTGAGAGTAACTTTGAGGCCTACTGTGCATGCCTTGTATTCAGTCATGTTATTGGTGCAAGGGAAATCCAACTTAATGGCGATTGGAGTATGGGCGTCATCTGGGGCGATCAGAAGTATCCCAATGCCATATCCCTTCTTGTTAGTAGCGCCGTCAAAGAACATTTTCCATCGAAGGTTGTCTTGAGCAGTGCAAAGGATGTTTTCATCTAGGAATTCGGAGATCCATACATCATCTTCTTTTACTGGGTAATCAGCGAGGTAGTCAGAGATGGAGGTAGTCAGAGATGTATCTTTATTTACGGGAATCTTCAAGGTATTGGGATAGAAAAGCCCCAGTTATAGTGTCGATTATGGTTAGGTATAGGAGCAAGGGGAGATCAGGCTCTGGTGGCATGAGTATCAGGGGTTGGGTCAGATATTGTTTGATTTGGTCAAAAGCTTCCTGGCATGCCTCGTTCCAAACTTTAGTTGAATCCTTTCGAAGGAGTTTAAAGATAGGTTCTTAGATGGAGGTTAACTGGCTGATGAAATGACAGATGAAGGTAGGTTTGAGTAGTAAGAAACAAAATTTCACTCCATTATCCACTGCTGAATCTGAATACATAGCTGCTAGCAATTGCTGTGCTCAACTTCTTTGGCTTAAGCAAATGCTAAGTGATTATAGTATTCAAGAAACACAATTGCATCTCTATTGTGATAATCAAAGTGCGATCAATATCCCTAAAAATCCTGTTCAACACTCGCGAACAAAACACATAAAAATAAGACATCACTTTATTCGCGAATTAGTTGAAACTAAGGAATTAGAAATTAATTGTCTTCCTACTGATTTGTAACTCGCAGATATATTTACCTTTGGATTATAATAGGTTTATTACCTTGCGTAAATCAATTGGAATGGTGTGTGCTGAATAATTGCTTGGATTAATTTTTTTCCTTTGTCCATTTGAGACAAAATGGGGGAGAAATTTGAGTCTTATGCATTCAATTTTTTTTCCACATATTTCCAATAAGCTTGATCTTAGAAATCATTTGCAGGATTCTGTACAATTATTCTCAACAGGGTATTGATTTGTAATTAGTTGAGTTATGTACTTTTCTTTTCTAGGAAATGGGTAAATAGAACTTTTGTTTAGGAATAGGTTTTTTCCTCATTTCTTTATTGCCCTACGAGTCCTAGATGACTCAAAAGAGATTTTGTCTCATATTTCCAAAGGGGGAGATTGAAGCACCTTATACTCTTGACTCACTTGAGTCTACATTGTATAAGTGCTCATCTAGTTTGGAATAGTGAAAAAAAATGTATCCTTTCCTAGAATCCAAAAAGCCTCATAAATTGTCTAAAATCCATTCCTCTTGTTTGTCTAATCAAAGGTATATGTACCAACACTCACACACATTAGGATTACATTCATATCTTCTATATTGCATATTATTTGTTGTGTGTGTGTTAATTTCCCTAAAATTGATTTTAAATAATTTTTGGGAACTTTAAATGATTTTTAAAAACACTTTTTATCTTAAATAAAATTGGATTTATAAAGTTTTGGGGTCATTATGTAATTCTAAATTGTTGGTTTTATTGGCTGAAAGTTCACTTGGGTAGAAACCAAAAGCGCTGGCAACTACAAGGTGTCTTGGTAATTATTTCCAAAACACGCATTTCAGCTTTAATCCTAGCCCTACACATGTCGCTTATATATCGGTTTGATTTGTGTTTCTTCCAAGAGACAACCCTATGATCAATATCAACCATTGGATCTTGTGTATCAACGATCTGCATGCGTTGTAATTCAATCCTGGTGAATCCCTCTTAAACCAATCAGAAGCGTTTTAGCTACCGCTTATCTCCAACCCTTGGATGAAAGTTAAACTGTCTATACCAAATCGTAGCCCTTGATTTTGAACCATCTTCTTGATCCTTCTCAACCCTCTATATAAGGAGACTAACCCTCAACCAGAAGAGACTTTTTCCACTTCGTCTATTTGAGTGAGTAGAGAGAGAAAAGAGAGTAGAGAGAAAAGAGAGAAACCACAGAGAGAGAGAAAGAAGAGAGAAACCAGAGAGAGAGTTAGAAACCCTAACCCAAAAACGTCCTAACATCTTTCAAACCCTAACCTCTTTCAAAACCAATATATTCTAAACATAACCTTGAGTGTTTGAGAGTTTTGAGTGTTGGTTCGTTAGTTGTTTGATGCTGTAACCCCTTCGTTCTCAGATGTTGTTTTCAACTTAAATATTTTATTAGATATGTGTTTTTACTTTTATAGAAATCTTAGATCTAGTCGCTGCATGTTATATTACACACAGATCTGCATCTATAGTTTCTCATCTTGAGAAAACGTTTGTTGATTTGTTTTTGTAAATTCTTTCAACTTCAAAATCAACAAAAACATTTTCTATTTTTAGTTCTTTTGAAACAAAACCTTTAACCTAGTTGGAATCGCACTTGGTGATTTTCAATCTCAAAAATATTTTCAAAACCTGAGATTGATTAAGATCTTAAAACGTATTTCGAGAAAGATAGCCATGGATTCTGGGTTAATATTAAAGGCCAAATAAGGTTCAAAGTTTCCTAAGAAGAGAGAAACTGAAAATCACAGCATATAGATCTTATATGTAATTTGATAGGACTGTTTGTATAAATTAGCATGAGTGTCTGCTTGTATGTGTTAGAAGGAACCTTCACGAACACTAGCACCTTACCACACTACAAGTGTTGGTAATAAGATCTTGAAACAAGAGTCGATGTAAAGAACTGGAACAAATTGGATGTTAGCAAACTGGATTTAAACATCAACAAACAGAACTGCAAAAAAGTTAGAAGGATGCCAGTGGGTACATTCCTAAACTTGTATAGGTCTGATTTATGTGCATGTGTGTTATATAGTTTGTAACTGTTATAATTTGTTTTAGTGGAATTTTTGGTTTACTCTGTAGAGGGAGTCGTGGATTTTTCCTCAGTTGGGTGAGGTTTTACCACGTTAAAAATATCTTGTCATTAATCTTTCTACATCTTCTCATCCCTTTCTGTTTAGTGTGATGAATTAGAAACAATTTTAGTTTTTTTTTCAAAACTTGTTAATAATTATTGAACAGATCTCATGCATAATTTTTAAACGCATCTTGTGATTAAACTGATTTGATTTCTAGAAAAGAGTTTCTTCAAAAAATAGTTTGGAGTTACTTAATAGTTTAATCTTGTATTAAACGGCTTTAGTAACAGTTTTTCAAGGTGTACTCACTTAAACGACGTTCTGATGCAGTTGCTCTCGTTTCAGACATCGCCAATAATAAGTCGTCCAGGAAGGAGAGGGATGAGAGATGCAATACCCATAACAGATTTTGGGTACGCTTTGACTGGAGGTATTTTCTTTCTGCGACTTAGGCGGAGATAAGGAGGAGAATTCTAGCGGTGATTCTAGGTGATTTAACGGTGGTCGAGTAAAAAGGAGAATTGACTCGAATGGCTAATTTCATGCTCGATAAGGTAGGTACTGAGGATAAGCGAAAAGTGAATCCCTTGGGAGGTTTAGATTGATGAATCCGTTAGTGTTTGTTAGGAAAACCGATGTTGCTGATTTTTACCGATGTGAGGTGTGCGGGGTTATCCCAATGTTAGGAGTATAAGAAATTTGGTGTTTTGGGTCCATTGAGTAGGATTGAAGGCGTTGTTAGGATTCGGAATAGCGCGTTGTCCTTCGGGATGGTTAGGAATGATTTTGAGAGAATCTTTCTTTAAGGAAAATTAAGCCTTAGGAAGAAGGGCTTGTCCTGGTAAGAGTAGAGGGACTCAAGAATGAAGTGAAATAATTGAATTATGGAAGTATAAGGTGGAGTACCTTTCTTTGGGTTTATCTCATGCTTTGCGCGGTATTGGTAGCATCGCATGTAAGGCATTATGAGGGGTTAGTCGCTATAACCATAGGGTGTACAAAATTTCCTTCAAGGAAGGAGTGAGCAAGTGTGGCTTTTGTATGGCATCTTTGGGATAATATATCATTCCCAATGAACTAGTAGAGAGTTGTGCTATTGATTTATGGAAGTGAGGATTGTTAAGGTTTGTTGAGTGGTGGTTATAAGGTTATTATTTTATAGATAGGCTAAGAAAGGTAATTGTGGTATTCCAGCGAGGGAAGGATTTATCTTGCGGAAATGTTTTGATGTGATATCAAGGATTTGTATAGTGAGGAGGTTCAGAGTTTAGTAGATTTATTATTGAGCAGGGAATTTAGCTCAGGGTTGCGCTAGTTTGGAGGACTAGTTGTTGGTACAAGTATTGTATTTGTTGAGGCCTTGTGTCTTAAACATAAGATGTTTGTTTGGCGTGTCGAAAGACATGGAATTATTTTATATTATATTATTATATAGGCCTTCGGTCAATATCTATGATTCTAAAACCTTTTATAAAAAATTAATCTTGGTTCAACTGATCTCAATCCCCGACATAGCTACACAGTAGTGTATTGGGAGGGTTCCTTGTTTGGATTTTGCTAGCAAGACCTCCCCAGCACGAAAGTAGCGAATCTCAGGAATTGAGAAGAGTTCAATCATTGGAAATTTCAAAATTTTTTCTGTATACTGAATATGCTATTATAGATAAATTTGTTGAGAGTTACATTACGACTTGAGGCTAGTGGATCCGGGTTATGTTTTTGCGAGTGGAGCTCGGTAACCGGGTGTATGGGAGCCCTGGTTAGCTAGTATGACTTTAAAATTATATGGTTTGATGTGAGAAGTAGGAGAGATATGTATAGTAATATTGAAGGTAGATGTAAGGACTAGATGAGACTCAAAGTCCTAGGCATGACTTAAATTTCGCAGATGAAATTCTTGTAAGGGGGGAAGTATGTAATACCCCGTGACTTTGGGACTGAGAAATTAGATTTTTGGGAGAAATAAAATATATTTAAATTGGGGAATTTTAAAAATTTGGAAATAGAGGTCCAAAAATTGAGGACATTATTAAGTATTTCGGATGATGATTCTGAGTGCGCCATTGGTTCCGGATAGGTCGAGATAGTCGAACTGACTGTCATTGGGATTTATTTCGGTTCCGAAATATTTTTAAGTAAGTTTGACTCGAATTGGTGTAAACGAGTCATTTAAAGTGTGTATTATAACTTAAGTTGGGTGTTTTGGGAAATTAGGCTTATAAAGCCTTTGGGAGATTAAAATCTCATTCTTGAGATTTCGAGAGAGAGAGAGAGAGAGAGAAAATCCCTAGAAAAAGAGAAAGGAAGAGAGAAAGAAGAAGAAAGGGAGAGAGAGAGAGGAAAAAAAAGCTTGGAGATTTTCGGCCCATACGCGATTTCGGGGATGATTCAACCGCTACAATTCTGAGGCAAGTGTTTAATCTTGCTAAATATTTCATTTCTGTATTTCATTTCATAATTTGCGGATAAACGAAATGGATTTTTGGATTATATGTTAAAACCTTGATTTTTGGGACTAAAACTTGAATTTGATGTTTATATATGGGATTGATGGCATTTATGTGGATGAGATGAGATGTAGGTTGGGTTTTGATGTGAGGAATATGATTGAGTTAAAAATTGAGGGTTGGATGATAATATTTTGAATGTTTGGAGAGTTTAGTTTTGTTCAAAAATGGAAAAAGGAAAAGATATCTGGTATGGCCGGTCGATCGCGAACAGGGGGCCGGTCGACCGAGCCCTAAGGGAAAACCCTACTGCATTCTTTATAGGACAAATTTTAGAACCGCGGTCGACCGGGGGTCTGGGACTGGTCCACCGGTCCTCTATTTTAAGCCCAAGAATGGGAATTTCTTTTACCCCTTTTCTTTTAGTTTTTATTCTTTGGGTCCTTCTTAATGGACTTATTATCGAGGGTTATGATATAATATTAAGGGATTTGTGCCTAAGGAGGAATAGGGGCTTTTGAACTTATGTTAGAAATGGATTATGAGGGTATGATGCCTCTTTTAGTAAGGAAATGATTGTGGGACTAAATGATAGGCGGATTATATTAATATGATAGTGGTGGGATATCATAAAATAGTTATAAATTGTAGAGATAGTCCCTTTATGTTTATGTATGTATTAATAATAGATATTCCGAGGTATAGTGGGGAATCTCATTGAGGATGGGAGTTCCATTTAGAGGTCAGAAGTGAGCTTAGATATGACGTAAGGTTCGGGACTCTTTGAGAGAGTGGTGAGGGTATGGTGTGAAATTGTAGGTCGATAATTGTGTCGAATCCTTATAGCAATAGGATTCTATTTAAGATATGATTTGGGACCAATGAGAGGTAAAGGTCGTGATTAGGCACATATTCTTCACATTTATCCCCTTAATTTCGGTATTTTTATGATCTCGTGCAGTGTATTTAGCTTGGATTTGTCTCTTATTTATGCTACTAACCTTTTTTGGCAAGTATTTCGTGTTTTGTGTATTTCTCATGTGTTTTACAGGTATTTCATGCAAGTTAGTGCGAAGGAGAACTCAAAACAGTGAAAGAAACCAAGAAATGGGGAGTTCAAGGGAATTTTCGTAATTTTACAGCCTTAGTCCGAAGGTGGGGCCAACTAGAAAGTTGAAGAGTTCTAAATTACAAGAATACTGGAAAAAACGGCACCTCAATCCAAGCTACGGTGAAGAAGTTACGATATTTTGAAGTTGTGCGATAATGAAGAGTCTGGATGTGCGGATTTCTGTAATTAATTATGCATTTAATGCAGTGCAACTCTTGGAAAACTTGTGCCACAAGCGAAATTTGATGCCAAATTCATGCAACTTGGTGCTATAAAAGACCAAGCCCTACCTCATTTTCAAGGGGAATTGCTAGAGAGAGGCTAGGTTAGGAGTAGGTTAGAAGTGCTAGATTGAATTTTAGGGTTAGATTTTGAGAGAAAATTTTCTATTCCTTCAAGAGTTTTCATGAACCCTAGTTTGTAAGAAATTATGGATTCCAATTCCATTTTTGTTGCTGAATTCAAGTAATATCTTTCCATTCTCTATTTTTATTATTTGCAAATTATTTCCCATGTCTTGTAGATCCATAATTTTGTGTGTGAATTTATTCTTGAACCAAATCATGAGTAGCTAAATTCCCAAGGGTTGGGGGTACATGAACTCAATCTAAGGCAAATTATTTATGTAGAAAATAGAGGTTAAATTAAAATATTGATTGAATCGTGAAAGCACCGCTTTATATTTACCTTTGATTTCGTATGGTGCGGGCTTGAACCTCATATACGTAATGCTTAGAATCTATAAAGACTGGATTCATTCACCGCTTTATATCTATCTTTGATTTCATATGATGCGGGCTAGATCCCTCATATATGTAATGCTTAGAATGTATAAAGACCGGATCTAGTCAATAATTTTAATTTACAATTCTAGTATTCTATACGGTAATTTGTTTAGGATTGAGGGATTGTACCCTACCCTATTTTCTCCCATTTGTCAGATCTAATTCTTTTGCACTTTTCAGTTTGTTAAATTTTCTGAATTATTAATCATGTTTTCGTTTCTTTTAAGAAATCATTTCAAGATTTAATAATTTTTCTTATTACTATTTGGCAATCTCGATCCCTGTGGATACGATCCCGACTTACCGGGTTTATTACTTGAGCGACAGGCTTGCACTTGAGCCTAGAGTGAACGCATTTCTGAGACAAATTCTTAGTCGCGTCAAGTTTTTGGCGCCGTTGCCGGGGATTGAAATTGTTAAATTTTTAAGAAAGTTATTTTTATCTACAAGTGATTTCGAAAAAAAAAAATTAACAAAAATTGAAAAAAAATGGGTGTCACGTTCTTGAATTGCCCAATTTGAAATGTCTTATTTTAACTCTTTTGGTGGCTTTAATTGTTATGCTAATAGTGAGGAAGAGGAGGCACTCAAGACTTATGACCATTGGATCAATATCACTAAAGATGATTATATTAAATACAAGCCTAGTGCTGAGAAACTCCAAATTTATCAAAATCAATTGCTTGAAGAAGAAAGACTTGAAAAAGAATATCGCGAAAAAATTCGTTATTGGGAACAAGAGTTAGATGCATTATTTGAACCCAATGAGGATTTTTTTCTCGATAGTTTTGAAGATGAAGTAAGTTTTCAACCAAATGAGGAATTCGAGGTGCTAGAACCAAGAAAGCCAACTTTGGAAGAACTCTTACTTGATCTAAAAAATCAATCTGATGACCGTGCTGTTCTCGAGTCGAAAATTATAGCAACTTGCAAGGAGTTGAATGATTATTTGGACAACTTAGAAAAGGTCGAGACTTGCGCTTCACCTAATACTTTTGAGAATGAAATCATTGAAATTGATCCAAGTTCTTTTGAATCTCAACCTATTATAAATATTGCAAAATCTACTGAGGTTGAGGATCATTTGTCTCCTTGTGTCCCCACTATTATCAAACCATTAAATCCATCACAAGAATTGGATGAATGTCTTAAGGATGCTGATCCGCTTCTTGTATGGGAATGTTATTTTGAGATGCTTCATCTTACGGGCCACACACTTAGACGTGTCACTCCACCAGATCCAATTGAAAATTTTGAGGGAAAAAATTTTGAGGACACCAAGAAAGAGAGAGAGCTAGAGGAGTTGAGCCTAGCAGAGTTTGAGCGCGAGTTTGGACCGGTGGATGTGAGCCTAAATGATGAAGTCCAATCTTTCTGGGCCTCAATTTGTCATTTGGACGAAAGCGAGTGGGACAATAGAATTGATGCATTCCTCCTTCCCAAACCTTCACCCATACCATTTGAGTCTTCGGAGGTACTTGAAGATACGACTCAAATATCGTCCGACTTAGAAACAGACACACGTGCTACGCAACAAAAGGATCATATTCTGGTTTATGAGGACAAGCACTCTATGCTTAAATTGTTTTCTAATATGGATTGTTCCTTTTTGTGTGCCCCTCTCCCCATACTACTTGAAAAATCTTTGGAACGTGATTCTATATTTCTTGGATCCCAATGGGACTTGTCCTCTTATGCACCAAAATCCTTCATTATCCCCCTAAATTTTGTAATTGGTGATGGTTCATTTTTTAAACTTTTCACATGCCTTCCGTTTTTCAAACGGAATTCTTACTTTTCGGGAGGCATTCATCCTAATGAGGGTACACCATTAATCCCTCAAAGTCAAATTGTATTTTGGGTGGACCCTCAATTTTTTCGACTTTTAGTGTATGATTTATTAGCTGTTCAAATGTTAGGTTGTAAATAGTTAGTTTTTTTTTCTTTTTCTTTTTCTGTTTTATTATAGTCTAGTTTTGAGAGTTAGAGTTTTTGTTATTCTTTTTCCTATGCTTGGTTCTAACATGTTTTGTAGATTCAATGGACTCGCACTCATCGGGGATCGCTCCATTTGGGTAATATCTTTCTTTTCCTCTCTTTATGTTGTGTTCTTGATTTGCATTGAGGACAATTCAACATTTAAGTTAGGGGGTGTGGGATATTCTTCCCATTTATTGTTTAGATTCATTGATTCGATCAAATGTTCTTTCCAAGTGTGTTTTTTTTTTAGAAAATTTCAAAAATTTCAAAAAAATTGAAAAATTTTGAAAAAACCAAAAATATTTTTCTTCAATATACATAAAAATTGGAATTTAAATTTTTCAAAAATATCACCTTTATTCTATTTAAAGTCTCAAATTGTTAACAATCAATATGCACTAAGACGAAATTGGCCAAAGATGGAAATTGAAAGAAAATTGACGACTTAACGAATAAGTGTGGAGATTAGTCCAACCCGGTGAGATTTCGAGCCTTTCAATTTTTTATGAGTTTTTAAATCAATCCGAGTTTATGATTAACTCAAAGTTCTTTTCAGCGTTTTAATAAGTCGTTGATGATCTCAATCCTTTGTTTTGATCGGTTATGGGAAATGTGTGAAATTATTGTCTCGAAATTCGTGCTAAATATATCTCTAAACTTAACTAATCTCGAGATGCATATGGTAATATGATTAGCAATTTGGACGATGAATTAGGCCATCGTTTGTTACCCAAAAATATTGGCCATAAAAAGATGTGAAAAATTATCCCTTTGCAACCCACTTTGAGCCCAATAAAATTTTTCCTTTCGTTTGATAACCCGAAAAACCAAATAGCCCAGAATTGTGAAATTTGAGAAAATTCATCAAGTAAGTCCAAATTGTTCAACAAAAAGGGGCAAGGAGAAGAAAAATAGATATGCTCAACAAAAATAGCAAGAAAAGAAAAAAAAATGAAAATAGAAAAAGAAAGAGAAAAATGAGCAAATGCCCGAAAAAGCACAAATGGACGTCATAAGGACATTTTCCAATTCTGAACATTCCATCCATTCCCATTTTTACCCTTTACACTTTTTAACCCGAAAAGTCCTAACTGAGTCTGAATGGCGAAATTGGTTACCGCGTGGAGAGCTAAGACATGAAAAGATAAAATGAGAGATTAAATGGTGTGAATTAGAGGTGATGTTCCCATTTTTTAATAACCGTACTCCGATGATGAGATCTTTTCACCATATATTTCCTTCTTTTCAATTTTGTATGCATGAATTTGTGTCCGTTATATTTACTCTTTATATCATGCATACCGAGAGAAAATAGCCACAATTCGAGTGATTCGTTTGTGAGTGCATCCGTAAGAATTTGAATCAAAACGAATTTTCGAAAAGTAACGTAATGCTCAATCGGTGGAAGTTTGAGGTTTAATTTTTGGCTTTGCACACACACACTATGGTTTGAGACAGTTGAATATGAATTTATGGTGATTATTTTTCGAAAATTTTAAATTGTACAATTTTTAAATAGTTTGATCTTTATTTGAGTCAATAAAGAATTTTGTGGGTAAATTCACTTCAAACCCTCACGAGACAAAACTCGTCCTACTAGGGTAACCTAGGGGTTTAAAGGCTTGTTGCATACGCTAAATGCAATCGCGTGCCTGGGAAAGTGGAATTTTATTTTAATAAAAGAATTTTCGAGAGTAGAATTTTGGCTAATTTCATTTACATTGCTCGGGACGCGCAAAGTTCTAAGTTAGGGGGTGTGATTAGGCACATATTCTTCACATTTATCCCCTTAATTTCGGTATTTTTATGATCCCGTGCAGTGTATTTAGCTTGGATTTGTCTCTTATTTATGCTACTAACCTTTTTTGGCAAGTATTTCGTGTTTTGTGTATTTCTCATGTGTTTTACAGGTATTTCATGCAAGTTAGTGCGAAGGAGAACTCAAAACAGTGAAAGAAACCAAGAAATGGGGAGTTCAAGGGCATTTTCGTAATTTTACAGCCTTAGTCCGAAGGTGGGGCCAACTATAAAGTTGAAGAGTTCTAAATTACAAGAATACTGGAAAAAACGGCACCTCAATCCAAGCTACGGTGAAGAAGTTACGATGTTTTGAAGTTGTGCGATAATGAAGAGTCTGGATGTGCGGATTTCTGTAATTAATTATGCATTTAATGCAGTGCAACTCTTGGAAAACTTGTGCCACAAGCGAAATTTGATGCCAAATTCATGAAACTTGGTGCTATAAAAGACCAAGCCCTACCTCATTTTCAAGGGGAGTTGCTAGAGAGAGGCTAGGTTAGGAGTAGGTTAGAAGTGCTAGATTGAATTTTAGGGTTAGATTTTGAGAGCAAATTTTCTATTCCTTCAAGAGTTTTCATGAACCCTAGTTTGTAAGAAATTCTGGATTCCAATTCCATTTTTGTTGCTGAATTCAAGTAATATCTTTCCATTCTCAATTTTTATTATTTGCAAATTATTTCCCATGTCTTGTAGATCCATAATTTTGTGTGTGAATTTATTCTTGAACCAAATCATGAGTAGCTAAATTCCCAAGGGTTGGGGTACATGAACTCAATCCAAGGCAAATTATTTATGTAGAAAATAGAGGTTAAATTAAAATATTGATTGAATTGTGAAAGCACCGCTTTATATTTACCTTTGATTTTGTATGGTGCGGGCTTGAACCTCATATACGTAATGCTTAGAATCTATAAAGACTGGATTCATTCACCGCTTTATATCTATCTTTGATTTCATATGATGCGGGCTAGATCCCTCATATATGTAATGCTTAGAATGTATAAAGACCGGATCTAGTCAATAATTTTAATTTACAATTCTAGTATTCTATATGGTAATTTGTTAAGGATTGAGGGATTGTACCCTACCCTATTTTCTCCCATTTGTCAGATCTAATTTCTTTTGCACTTTTCAGTTTGTTAAATTTTCCCAATTATTAATCATGTTTTCGTTTCTTTTAAGAAATCATTTCAAGATTTAATAATTTTTCTTATTACTATTTGGCAATCTCGATCCCTGTGGATACGATCCCGAGTTACCGGGTTTATTACTTGAGCGACAGGCTTGCACTTGAGCCTAGAGTGAACGCATTTCTGAGACAAATTCTTAGTCGCGTCATTTTATTTAAGATATGATTTGGAACCAATGAGAGGTAAAGGTCGCATATCCTTAGTGATGCTAAACTCAAGGGATAAAACATAAAGGTGGTAATGTTTAGGGTTCATAATGAGCCATAATCTAACATGAGAGTGATTTAACGTATTGCCGACCAATAGTTGTGAGCAAACTTATAGTCGGGATTGCTTACACATATCGAGTTGGGGTTGACTATGGTTGTCCCAATATATGATGGGATCATAAAATGAATTTAAGATTTAACTGGAGGCTTGCAGACTATTGTAACATCCCGTCCTTTTGGAGATAATTAAAATCCATAATTGGGTATAAATTGGAAATTTGTGGAATTTCTCGGAATAGTAAATTTTGGGAATTTTTATGGATTAGATGGTTGTCGATGGGTGATGTATTTGCTTTTGGGACTAAGTAAATACGTCGAAGTATTTTAATTATACGTCACCGTTGAGTAAAGCGACAAAAGGTAAGGTTTTAATTAGAAGACCCGCGGTGAGATGTATTGGGTTAAAATAAGGGGTTGCAGTCAAGTACCTCGGATGGAGATTTTGACTACGCTGCGAGTCTCATAATGGTCAAGATAGTCATAAAAGAGTGTACAATGGTCGAAATTGAGTTTCAAAAAATTTTTGAGTTAAAAGGACTCGTAATTGAGTAAACGAGTTATTTTTGGGTTTAAAGGGGTATAGACCCTTTTCTCCCTATATAAGGAGGGTGAGAGGGAGAGAATAGAAAGAAAAGAGAGAAGAGAGAGAGGAAGGAAGAAAAAGGAGATTTCAGGCCAAACTCCGCCGGACTCAACTCAGGATCATCGAATTTTATCCATGAGGCAAGTGTTTTCTTGCTTTATTTACTTTTGAGCATAAATCACATATCGTAGTTTGGTAATAACAAACCCTAAAGTTTTGGGTTGGGTTTTTGTGGATAAAACGGGTTTTCGAGAGTTAAAACGAATAAACCCCAATAATTTTCTAATCGGAGAAACTTAGTATTTAATCGAAATTAGTTGTTGATTTCGGGTTCTAGGTAGTTTAGAACCCTTGTAATATGATTATTTGTTTTTGGTTGAGGTTGTAGGATGTCGGGAGACAAGACAAAAGTTTGGGAGAAGCTTTAATGTCCAAAATGGCTTCTCGAAGAAGAAGATGCCCGTCATGATTGATCGATCGAGCATGGGGGATCGATCGATCGATCGACCCTACAGGAAGTTTGACAATTTTCCCTAGGGTTAATTGGATGTGATAAATTCCAATTTTATTTGATTCTAGATTATTTAAGAAAGGAATTAAGTAATCTTTTAAGAGTAAATAGGCATCAAATGGAGGGAATCTATGGGAACCAAGTGAGTGTTTTATGTGTGTGACACTAAAACTACATTTTCGAGGAAAATATAATAATTGATAAATTAGGAGGTTGGGGTTCCTAAAATAGGGTGGGGACCTCTAAATGATTGTTTGGATGAGATGTAGTCCTTGGGTTTATGGGAAGGAAATCCACAACGTATTTAATTTTAGGGTATTGTGGGCTTATGTTACGGAGTCAAATATCCTAGACTAGCATGGGGTTAATTGGGTTTATTCTAAGGATGTTTTATAGAGGTTAAATTTCCATAAGATATAGGAAGTTAACCTAGAATTAATAGAAGGCAGAATGGTGATGTTTTGGATTATTGGGAGACTAGTGTGAGGACAATTACACTTCAGGTCCTAGGTCATTAATTAAATATGACTATGAGAATAAGAAATGCACATTATAAAGTTGGTACTTAATCATTGAGAATAAATTATTTTGAGAATGTAAAATATGAATGTTTTCAAGTTGGAAAAAGAAATGATTTTCGTAAATGATAGTTTACATAAACACACCTCTCTAAATCGCTATCATAAGGGAAGTTGCACGCGTGAGGTGAAGTCCCCTGGCTAATGAATGCAGGGTGAATATTGTCCTCGGCCATATGAGCGATTATTATATGTTTTTCTACGATGGTGAGGTAATTCTGGGTGTGGTTATGACTCACCCGCAAGCATATGGCCACTTCCCGACGGCTTGCGTTGTAGGATCCCAGGTTGTCTTGATTGATAGGCCATGGAAGATGATAGCCATTTAGGGGCGCGCACAGTGAGGAAACCCGGACGAGCAGTCGTAGAAACGTTATATGATATGTAACATAACTATTCTTAATAATGTGGGACATTATTGATGTTAAAGCAATTTATGTTAATGAATTGGCTTTATATACATTTCCTGGATGGAAGAAGGGAAATGGGATAAATGAATTGGCTTTAAATACATTTCCTAGATAGAAGAAAGGAAATGGAAAGTTTAAAAAAAATGATAAATGAAAATTGAATTCGTAAACAATTTATAAATGAATCCTCAGTCCGGGAGATAGATCCGGATGTGTATTATAAAGATGAATATACAGTAAACCTCAGTCCGGAAGATAGATCCTGATGTATATTGTAAGATGTATATTAGAGTATGTATTTTATGTATAACATTATATAGTATGTATATACATTGGGTACTGAGGGTCTAATGGATCTCGACGATCGACCTTGCCACATAGTACTTTATAGGGGGGTTCATTGTTTGGATTTCGCTCTGCGAGACACCCCACGCACGAACATGGCATAGTGTCGAGACTGGGAAGAAGTTTATCCCTTAGTACTTGGAAAAATTAGGGTTGTTAGAAGATGGTTAACAGACTAGTTAGGCGGGGTAGCTTGACTAGGGTATTTTTTTAGGATGCGCTAGGTGTGCACTATTAGAATAGAGGTGAGTTGTATCTTATGGTAGTGCGGTACCAAATTTAAATATGAGATTGTAGAAGGGTGTTATAAACAGAAAAAAAAGCAAAATAAAATAAATATGCTTTTTTTATTAAATAACATCCGAGAGGTACCCGCGAGGCCACCCAGAAGTCCAAAAGCCACCGCAAGTTTCAGCACCGCGGTGAGTCCCTACGCCACCGCAAGGGTCAGCGCTACCTCGGGCGTCAACGCCACTTCGAGTGTCGGCGCCACCTCAAGCGTCAGCGCCATTTCGAGCGTCGGCGCCACTTCGAGCGTCGGCGCCACAACAAGGGTCGGCGCCGCAACAAGGGTCAGCGCCGCCTCACCTGTCAGCGCGGATTCAAGCCTCAGCGCTACCTCAGGCGTCAGCGCCATTTCGAGCGTCAGCGCCACTTTGAGCGTCGACGCCGGGACAAGGGTCGGCGCCACTTCGAGCGTCGGCGCCACAACAAGGGTCGGCGCCGCCTCACCTGTCAGCACGGATTCAAGCCTCGGCGCTACCTCAGGCGTCAGCGCCACTTCGAGCGTCGGCGCCGCAACCAGGGTCGGCGCCGCCTCACCTGTCAGCGCCGGTTCAAGCATCAGCGCTACCTCAAGCGTCAGCGCTATTTCGAGCGTCGGCGCCGGGACAAGGGTCGGCGCCACTTCGAGCGTCGGCGCCACTTCGAGCGTCGGCGCCACAACAAGGGTCGGCGCCGCCTCACCTGTCAGCACGGATTCAAGCCTCAGCGCTACCTCAGGCGTCAGCGCCACTTCGAGCGTCGGCGCCGCAACAAGGGTCGGCGCCGCCTCACCTGTCAGCGCCGGTTCAAGCATCAGCGCTACCTCAAGCGTCAGCGCCATTTCGAGCGTCGGCACCTTTTCGAGCATCGGCGCCAGGATAAGGGTCGGCGCCGCCTCACGCGTCAGCGCCACTTCGAGCGTCGGCGCCACTTCGAGCGTCGGCGCCAGGACAAGGGTCGGCGCCGCCTCACATATCAGCATCGATTCAAGCATTAGCGCTACCTCGGGCGTCAGCACCACTTCAAGCGTCAACGCCACTTCGAGCGTCGGCGCCGCAACAAGGGTCGGCGCCGCCTCACAGCATCAGCGCCACTCCGAGCAACGGCGCCAGGACAAGGGTCGGCGCCGCTTCAAGCATAAGCGCCACCACAATCGTACTACAGAAACGTTATTCGAGAAGCGCTGCTACAGGAGTTTCCATCATGAAACAACAGGCTCTAAATAAACAACAGCACTAACACTTTACTTTCTTGCACAGGTTGCCCAGTCGAGCAAGCAGGGCTCGAACAGGCGCGTCGGGACCTCCTGGGAGTTTTGGCTTGGCGGCTGAGGGACAAGGTATGTTGAGCAATTTCGCGAGAGGGCCTTAGATGTTCACGAGGACGTGGCGGAGGCCAGGTTGCTACAAATATGTGTGGAAGGACTCTCGGAAGAGTACAAGCTGCATTTGATCAACGAAACTAGAGATGGGACTTTCAGAGAATTCACCAGGGTTGCCAGCAATATCGCTATGATAATCAAACCGAGAACCCCGGGTTGGAGGACACAAGTTCCACTGACTCCCGGGAGGTTTCAAGTTACAAGGAGGCAGGCGGTTAACTATGTGGACGGGAGTAACAAAGGGAAGAAGGGAGGTCCCGGGGCCAGGACTGACAGTCCCGGCAATAAGAGAAAGTTCGGGGAGGATGTCCCGCCGCCACTACCGTGCAGCGTAGCGGAGGCCATGGATTGTTACCGCACCCTGGTGAGAGAAGGCGTAACAGGACCCCCCAACCTAAAAGTAGAGACCCCCACTGCAGCTGACAAGGCCAACCCGAAGTACTGCGAATTGCACCAACGAGTGCAGCACTCTACCAAAGATTGTTACTACTTGAGAAGGATCATTGGTGAGCAGATGGCCAGAGGTACCTTGCAGATACCCCCCGTGGACGTTAACGAGAACCCCCTCCCTACGCATCATTTTGGAACTGCCAACATGGTAGTTGCCTATGACGAAGAAGCTGCGAGAAGTCTTGCGAAACGGGAGGACGGCGAGCAGTTATGCGAGGAGTTAGAAAATCTGTCACTAAGCAGACTTCAGCTGGAAAGAAAGAAAGAGGAGTGGTTCTTCACTCCGGTGCATGAAAGCGGGAGCGGGGAAGCTGAGGAAATCGGTCTCTCAGAAGGCGAGGTAGACGTCATCCTCGCCCTAGACGAGGGAGGGACCTCTGAAG
Source organism: Sambucus nigra (assembly GCA_949130495.1). Classification (NCBI taxonomy): domain Eukaryota; kingdom Viridiplantae; phylum Streptophyta; class Magnoliopsida; order Dipsacales; family Adoxaceae; genus Sambucus; species Sambucus nigra. The sequence continues at coordinate 88,658,693 of OX422219.1, read as the reverse complement.
CGGAGTATGTTTGCAGTGCCCAGACGTACGAGGTAGACTTAGATTCTGAATGTGAGGCCATAGCAAGGAGCCCCAAGTTCAAGTGGTTTTTCGACCAGATAGGGGTGAAGTACGACACGAGGGTGTCCATCACGAGGAAAGTCTTAGAGGCGGTGCAGCAGCATAGAGACCCTTCGCTAAATTGGCAGGGGCCAATGGGAAGGATGATTAAGAAGTATACCTCTGAAGTGGTGTTTTCAGAAGCGGATAGGGCAGTTCCTTACTTCCACAATCGCCCGTTATACGTCACAGCCATAATTAATGGAGTCTCGTTTCCTAGGGCGTTGATGGATGGAGGAGCATCCATTAACATTATGCCCATCAGTACGTTATATGAAACGGGAATTGACCAGGAGAAGGTGGTCCCGGTACCGCTAGTAATCTTCGGATTCGACAACGCCGGAATGCAGTCAATCGGATATGTGAATGTGGGAATTAAGTTGGGAAATTTCACCTCCCACATCAAATTTCATGTTATTAACGCTGACACCAGCTACCAATTACTCATTGGAAGGGTGTGGATGCACACTCATGGCGTAGTGCCTTCCACCTACCATCAGTGCGCGAAGGCAAATATTAGAGGTGCAGAGATAGTGATCAAGGCCACGCAGAGACCCTTCGCAGTTGAGGAGGCCCACCTGGTAGATGCCGCCTTTTACACCGAGTTGGACGAGGAAAGAAAGGTCTCTACGAGAAAGCTAGCAGGAAGCGAGATAGCTGAGGGAAGGGTCCCGCAGAAAAAATCCGTTCATGATCGTCTAGGGGAAAGAATAATTCCCCACATAGAAAAAGGCAAGAGGAAGGTAGAGGAGTTAGCTAGGCCTCCTAGAACTTGCAAGAAAGTGGTTTTGCCCAATGGAAAAGTCATTTACCGTTTATAACGGTCTGCGCGGGCGATGTTCTGGGACGAGAGCATCGACCCGGCGCCCAAGTGTTTTATTGTTGATGAATCCCATATTGTTGAGCATGTGGAAGAACCAGAAGAGGCGCCGGAGTGCATGCAAGACGGACCCAGAGAGCAGCTGCAGGAGTTAGAGGAAATCAAGTTGGGGTCGGAAGAGGGCGAGAGTAGACCCATCCTAATTTCCAAGTGCCTGGAACCGAAGCAGAGGGAAGAGCTCATTGAGCTACTTAAGGAGTTCACTGATGTATTTGCTTGGAAGTACACGGAGATGCCGGGAATAGACGCAGAAGTGAGCTCTCATAGATTGAACATTCTTCCCAACGCCCTTCCGGTAAGGCAAGCCACACGCACATATAAAGCAGACCTTGATTTAAAAATAAAGGCTGAGGTGGAGAAATTGTTAGCGGCAGGGTTCATCAAGCCTATTCAGCACCCCATATGGCTGTCCAGCATAGTGCCAGTGGCAAAGAAAGATAAGACCCAAATCAGAATCTGTGTAGACTTTCGCGACTTGAATAGGGCGTGTCCTAAGGATGAATTCCCACTACCCAGCATAGATAGCTTAGTGGATTCCACCGCGGGATATGAGATGTATAGCTTCATGGACGGGTATGTTGGATATAACCAGATTAAGATGGACCCCGCCGACGCAGAGAAGACTGCCTTCCGCACGCCGTTAGGGAACTTTCACTATACAGTCATGCCCTTCGGATTGAAGAACGCTGGGGCCACATATCAGCGGACCATGATGGCAATCTTTCATGACTTATTTCATGACATACTAGAATTCTATGTGGATGATTTGGTGGTGAAGTCTAGGAAAGAAAGCAAGCACATTCAAGATCTCAGGAGAGTATTCGAGAGGTGTCGTCGGTATAAGATGAGAATGAACCCCTCAAAGTGTGCCTTTGGGGTTACTGCAGGGAAATTCTTAGGTTTTGTGGTAAATAGACAAGGGGTGCAAGTGGATGCAGAGAAGATGAAAGCCATTCTGATGATGCCACCGCCCAAGAGTCAGAGACAACTTAAGAGCTTCCTGGGAAAGGTATCTTACCTGCGGAGGTTTATACCTGCGTTGGCAGAAGTAACTCATCCGTTCGCGCCTCTACTAAAAGACAAAGCCAAGTGGGTTTGGGGAGAGAGGCAAGAGAGTGCGTTCAGAAAGATTAAAGAAATCCTAGCCTCTCCGTCCATGATGATTCCCCCCGAAGCCGGAGCGCCACTGCTGCTCTACCTCACTTCTACAGAGAGGTCGATAGGGGCCCTCTTGGCGCAAGAGAAGGAAGGAATGGAAAGGCCGGTTTACTACCTATCAAGAGTAATATCCGGGACAGAATCGAGATACACCAGCGTTGAGAGGCACTGCCTGGCGCTGGTATTTGTACCCCAGAAGTTGAGACACTACCTTTTAGCCTTCACCATTCACATAATCACTAAGTGCGATCCCATCAAGTACCTCCTCGCGCGGACTATACTCGTGGGACGAGCAACAAGGTGGTTTTTGATTTTGTCAGAGTATGATCTAAAGTGCGTAGTACCTAAAGCCATCAAGAGCCAGGCGGTAGCAGATCTGCTGGCCCACTTCCCGAGTGGGGTTTTCGAACCACCTAGTGAAGAGCTACCCGGAGAAAGTTTCCAAGCATGCATGGCGGAGGAGGTGAAGAAGTGGTTTATGGAATTTGATGGTTCTAGTGCACAAGGAACAGGTGGGGCTGGCGTCATACTGTCAGATGGGAAGGAGAAGATTACCCTCTCTTTCAAGTTAGATTTTAAATGCTCAAATAATGAAGCTGAGTACGAAGCCCTCATTCTAGGGATGTTGGAAGCGCTCAGAAGAGGGATCAGGGTACTGTGTATACGAGGAGACTCCAATCTGGTAGTAAGGCAGGTCAATGGAGAGTTTTCCCTTAAACATGCCAACTTAGCGCCGTACAGACACATCATCCAACGACTGCTGAGACAATTCTTGGAAGTAACTGTGGAGAGGCAAGCGCGAACGATGAACAGGCACCCTGACGCGCTCGCCACCATAGCGAGGAGTCAGAAGCAACCATCACCGTTAGGCGGAGAACAGTGCCTACTACCGTAAAGTCCCTATTCCCAAGTGACGAGCCGGAAGACTGGAGGCGTCTGGTGGAGAGGCAACTGGAAACCAGAGAAGGGGCAATGAAAATTTTGGAGTTAGCCAACTATCATGTGCTGCAGGGAACTCTCTATTTCAAGAGTCCCGGAGGGTTTCTGGCACGGTGCGTAGGGGAGCAGGAAGCCAAAGAGAGGTTAATAGAAATGCACCAGAGGCACTGTGGAGATACAGATATCCCCCTTTACAGAAGACTGCAGCGAAGCGGGTATTTTTGGCCCTCCATGAGCGTAGAAGCGGCCCGCTTGCAACAAAGCTGTCTAAAGTGCCAAGCTAATTTTGACCAGCCGACGGAAGCTAACTTCGTGGAAGCCTTCGAAGATTGGAGACAGCCGTACCTAGCGTATCTGAAGAATGGGGAGCTGCCCGCCGAGAGAGCGGATGAAATCTACCTTAGAAAAAGGGTAGCACGTTTCTACTTGGTCAAAGGAGAGCTGTATAGGAAAGGGTATAATGAGAAGGCGTTAAGGTGCGTAACCAAAGAGGAAGTGGAAAGGGTGCTGAAAGAAGCTCATGAGCCCTCCCACATGGGAGGCGCCAAGCTGTATGATCAGCTGATGACGTTGGGATACTATTGGCCGACCATGGAGGCTGACTCCATTGGATACGTGAAAAAGTGTAGAGCATGCCAGGTGCACGGAAACATGGTGCACGCTCCCTCCGTCAGCCTACAAAGCTTGGCAACCCCCTATCCCTTCCACACATGGGCGTTCGACCTGGTGGGTAAGATCGCCCCAGCATCTCATGGCAAGACCTTTATCATTGTGGCTACAGAATTGTATACCAAATGGGCGGAGGCCATCCCTTTAAGGAGGGTCACTGCCCAAGTGGTAACCCAGTTTATAAAAGAGTATATCATATGTAGGTTTGGTATACCCAAAGTGATCCTAACGGATAATGGGAAGCAATTTGTATGCAAAGAGATGGCCCTCCTCACGGACAAGTATAAGATTGTGCATAGTAGCTCAACCATATCCTACCCCAAGGGCAATGGCCAGGCGGAAGCTACTAATAAGACCCTGATAAATATTCTGAAAAAGATGCTAGAAGACATGCCGGGGGCATGGGATGAGAAGCTGCCTATGGTGTTATGGGCCTATCGTACTTCGAAGAGAAAGCCAACAGGTTTCACTCCCTTCTCTCTAGTGTATGGGACCGAAGCTGTCCTACCAGTGGAACTGGCGGTACCTTCGGCCAGAATTTCTCTTAGCAATGGGCTCATTCCAGATCCTAGGCATGTGCAGCTGGAGGCACTAGATGAGCACAGGGACAAGGCGAGAGAGAATTTCAAAGTCTACACTCAGCAACTGTCCAGAGCCTATGAAAATTTGGTTAAGCCTAGGGAATTCCAGGTGGGAGATCTAGTCCTACGAGCATCAACCCACCATCTCCGTAGCATGTCGGCGTCCAAATTCAAACCTAACTGGGAAGGCCCTTTTGTTGTCAGAGGAGTGGGGAAGTCGGGCTACTGCCAGATATCAGAACCTGAGAGTGATTGCCTCCAGTCCATCAACTGCAAGTGGCTGAAGAGGTACTATGCTTAGTAGCAACTAACAAGTTTTGTTTGTATTTTGCATGTCGGCAACGGATGTCAAGGATTGCTCCTACACCAGAAAAGTTTTTTTGTTTTTTTGAAGCAATACTACACTGTAAACGATAGGCAAAAGTAAAAGAAATGAAATAGCAACGTTTTTGGTCATTTTGACGTTTATTTCGCTTACTTATTTATACATACATATACGCTCCCTATTAAGTTAGAAGAGAGTAAAAAAAAAAAGAGAGGTCGGGAACTTTGCTCACTACACTTGGGAGGTAAGTCCATCCTAAGAGAAAGTATACTGAGCAAAGTCCCCCAGACATAAATTAATATAGTTTTATGATAAAATCAGGCTTCCAGAAAGGGGAGGGGGTCACCCTCCTCCCCAACCCAGCCTCTATGACTATAAGCAGTAATATGTAGGAATACCCCCACAGACAGAGGGGCAACCCAAGAAAGTCACATGCCAACACCTCACAGTTACAAGAGGTGCGTTCAAAAAAAGTGTCTCATACATGAATGATAAGCGATGTACATATAGAATTCTGAGCACTACAAAGCAAGAAGTAGCCTATCGGCTAGAAACCACAAAAAATAAATCATCGCGCGCGATGGCGCCAGCATATGACGGACCAGCCTCCAGCAGAAACTCTTCCTCCAACCGGACGGATTTAGCATCATCCTCCTCATCGCCAGACTCAAGTCTGGCAAGCTTCACCTGCAGTAGGGCGATCTGATTCCGGATCCTCGTAGCCTCAGCGTGTCGTTGCTCAACCCTGGACTGCCGGGACGTGTGAAACCTCACTATCTTCCGGAAAGGAACACTCAGGAAGGGGCGAACCCCTGCGTCAAGCCAATCCAAACAAAAATGATAGAACTGCTGTAAGTCGCGGAGAGCATCCAAGAATAGCAAGATAGAAGAGCTAGTCAGCTTAGCAGGGGAGGTAGCCAAGAACTCATGAACATGGCTGGCAAGAGCCCTCAGGTTGAAGGCCGTAAGACTGTCAACCTGGAGTATACTCTGAGAAGTGAACGTCTCGGGGTGGTGCTCCAAGATGAGATCCAAGAGCTGACGCTCGTGTACCCTGAAGCGGCCTGGTAGCTCCTCACGCCATAGCCTACTAGAAATAGTCGCAGCGTCCTCTGTTTCATCATCGCCCTCAGAGTGGCGAGACCCCGCCTCAGAGGGAAGAAAAGAAGACTCCCCACCAGAATCAGCATCACCGACTAAAGGAGTGAACTCAGAACTGTGATCTCCCTCCGCACTTGCCCCACTACCAGTCTCCACAGTCATCGGAGTATCCTCATACACCTGGAAACAATGAGACAAGGGTGTTATAGGAATGCTTGCACAGTATACGCAAGAAGAAAAGAAAAGGGGAATAGTAAAAAGAGGGGGTACGCCAGTCTAGTACCTCTCTCACAGCTGCCCCACTACCAGTCTCCACAGTCCTCGGAGTATCCTCATACACCTGGAAACAATGAGACAAGGGTGTTATAGGAATGCTTGCACAGTATACGCAAGAAGAAAAGAAAAGGGGAATAGTAAAAAGAGGGGGTACGCCAGTCTAGTACCTCTCTCACAGCTGCCCCACTACCAGTCTCCACAGTCATCGGAGTATCCTCATACACCTGGAAACAATGAGACAAGGGTGTTATAGGAATGCTTGCACAGTATACGCAAGAAGAAAAGAAAAGGGGAATAGTAAAAAGAGGGGGTACGCCAGTCTAGTACCTCTCTCACAGCTGCCCCGCTGCCAGACTCCACAGTCACCGGAGTATCCTCATACACCTGGAAACAATGAGACAAGGGTGTTATAGGAATGCTTGCACAGTATACGCAAGAAGAAAAGAAAAGGGGAATAGTAAAAAGAGGGGGTACGCCAGTCTAGTACCTCTCTCACAGCTGCCCCGCTGCCAGACTCCACAGTCACCGGAGTATCCTCACACACCTGGAAACAATGAGACAAGGGTGTTATAGGAATGCTTGCACAGTATACGCAAGAAGAAAAGAAAAGGGGAATAGTAAAAAGAGGGAGTACGCCAGTCTAGTACCTCTCTCACAGCTGTCCCGCCGCCAGAATCCACAGTCACCGGAGTATCCTCACACACCTGGAAACAATGAGACAAGGGTGTTATAGGAAGGCTTGCACAGTATACGCAAGAAGAAAAGAAAAGGGGAATAGTAAAAGAGGGGGTACGCCAGTCTAGTACCTCTCTCACAGCTGCCCCGCCGCCAGACTCCACAGTCACCGGAGTATCCTCACACACCTGGAAACAATGAGACAAGGGTATTGTAGGAATGCTTGCACAGTATACGCAAGAAGAAAAGAAAGGGGGAATAGTAAAAAGAGGGGGTATGCCAGTCTTATACACGGTACCTGAACAATGCCCTCCGCAACGGTCATAGAAGGAGGAGCAGGGGCCCCCGTAGGGGCAACAACACTGATTGATGCTCCAAAAGAGGTTGCCTCAGTAACCAATACTTCCGAAGAAGCTACCTCAACCTCAGGCACCGTAGAGATAGCTACCTGAGGAGGCGCAACAACAGGACAAACCAGCTCGTGTATAGGGGCTGCTGAAATGGCAGTAGCAGGAGCCGCACTCGAAACAGCTCCCAGAGATAACTGCGACAAAGTAAAAGAGGGCTACGATATATGCAGGCTGGACAGATAAGAAAATAGAACTAAGAAAATAAAAGAATACCTGAACCCCATCCAAGGGGGAAGCACGAAAAAGGACAGTCGGCGCAGTAGGGGCTGTACTGATAGCCTGCAAGGAATGAAAATATGTTGTTTATTGCATGTTCGAGGAAAAGGAGATCCCATTCCTTTGACAGAAAAGACTGACCTGAAGTGTGGGCTCTCTGGTTGAGGCCACGGTAAATATGGGGCCCCGAGAAATCGCCTGAACCAAAGGTCTGCCGTCCATAGATACACGGACCCTAGGGATGGAAATCCTCCCCGAAGAGGATAAACTCGGGGCGATAACGCCAGCTAAGGGAGGAGCCCCTTCCTGAGAAGAAAGTCCAAGAGCCATTAAGACTCCTGCGGAGAGGAAACGAATATTCAAAAAAAATAAGTACTACCTCAGATGAAGAGGCCTCCAGGGGCTCAGCTGCAGAAGCACCCACCGCCGAGACAAGAGAGGACAATGTGGCAACGCCCGAAGACACAGCTCTCTACGCATGATAAATGGGTAAATAAAAAGACGGAATGCAAAAGGAAATGACGCTATGAAAGTTTTGAAAATAACGAGGCATACCTGAGGAGAAGGGGAAGCCACAGGAGTGGTCCGAGTGACGGTAAAATGCACGGACGAAAGCTGCGAGGAAGCGACAGTATACGCAACCAAAAGGCAGTTAGGAGATGAATAAATTACAACAGATGTTAAATGAACTGAGGAAACAGCAAACCTCTCTAAACAGTCCCCGGGAGGAAATGAGCATGGAGTTCCTCTCCCGCTGAAAGGGCGTCGGTCGTAGTGGGGGAAGAGGAGAACCACCTGCCTCGATGGAAGTGGCCTGCACAAATATAACAGAATGATTTAAATGAAAATATATACATATATATGATGAAGGGAAGAAAGAAAACCGTATGCAAAAAATATATATGGACAAGTGAAGGGAGAACGCTTACAGTAACGGGGCGCGTAGTCTGGCTATAAGGGAGATGGGTGGGGCTGACCCCCCCAGGAGAACGGGAGGCCTCATCATCGCTAGAAGACTCTCTGGAGACTGATAACAAAGTATAAGTGTCAGTAGTGCTTTCGCTATGGAAACCCAGGCCGCCCATATCACCCGAAGAAGAACTATGGTCGTCATAGGAAGGGGTGCTTCCATAATCAACTAGTTCCTCTTCCAATGAAGGGGAGGGAGATGAAAGAACTCCGCGAGAATGGTTCCACTAAGTAAAGGAGGCTGTGATATAGTACCTTCTGCAATAGGAATGGACGCGACCCGCGTCTCCTGAGAAGTAAGGCTCGGTGAGGAGTAACCTTGGTCCACCGTAGAGGAAGCAGCTATGCCAGCGCTACTTCCTTTCTTTTTCTTCGCAGCCCGGGTCCTCACAGGAGAAGAAGGAGGAGAAGCAGTAGTAGCAGGGACAAAATTGGAAACATCGGTGTCAGGATGCTTCCTTTTGCTAGTAGTAGAGGTGCCCGCCTTCCCTTTGCTTTTTGGTTGGCTTCTAGACTTCACAGGGGGAAGCTCAGTCGACGGAGGCGGAAGTGACTCGTCAAAGAGAGGTTTCACTAAAATAGGGATGGCCTGCTCCAAGGGTGGCGTAGAGGTGGTACTGAGAAACCAAGGCTCTTTCTGCGTTCGCCTGACCAAAAACTGAGCTCTGGTATATTTAATGGGGTTAGTCTCATGAGGAGGGCCAACTACACATTCTTGAATAAGACGAACCTGCTGCTGCCAAAGAAGGAACCAGGATGAAGTGAATGAAGGCTGATAATCACTGGTAGGCACATAGAGACCACCCAAACCACTGACCCTGCGGAATAACCCCTGAAGAGTAAAGCTCGCGCAAGCCTCGGAGAATGCCTCAGAATGACTGCTGTAGGTAGGAAGAGGAGGAGTGTGGACACCCTGATCATAACCAAACTGTCGTCTTGCCCTCTCGGAATGGTAAAATTCAGCACGGGGACCTAACTCGGTCCAAGAAGGAAGGTGACATGGTAAGAGCATCGTCATCACATTAATATGGGGACACGTGGAAACTGACCCCACTGCGGAAGGACAATAGAAGGTTCCGCCATCACCAGGGAAAGAAAGCCAGCTGAAAGTACCCCCTGGGCGCTTGGAATAAGGCCGAAACTGAAATTCCTCGATATCATCAATCAACATTCCCAAAGACTGCTTGGGAGTTTTCTTATGCCACCGAAGAAGCCTCGCAGCGTCGCTATGACAAGCGTGAGCCCCTGAAGTAAAGTGGGGGAAATGCTCAAACAAAAAGGCCATCAAGAAAGGGCCGTTGACATGATTAGCAACATCATACCGACCGCAGGACCTCTCTACATCTATGTGTGCTCGGTCTTTCCAGGTGTAAAGAGAACCCAAGGTCAGGGCAGCTATGGGTACTGGTCTACCGCGAGACAATCGCACAGCCAACCTAAAAAGAAGTTCGCGGGGACAGTCTTCAGGCTTACCTGGAAGAAGGAACCGAGTCAGGAACGTAACAAGGAAAGCGGCTAAATGTGCAGGAGAGTGAAGCTTAGGACCATCCTGGGATCTGGGCGCTGCACGAGAAGTCTCCCCCTTTGGCAACTGCTCAAAGTCTCTGAACCAATATCTTTGCCATTTGGCAAAGGAATGCTTGGAATGACCCGTTACATTTATGGCCACATATCTCGAGCACTCCCCGAGAGATGACAGTAACTCCCCCACCAACTCCTGCTCTAGGGAGTCCTCGCAGTCATCAGTAAAGACCTGTTGCCCAAAGAAAGGAAGGGCGTACAACTCACATATATCTTCGAGAGTAACAGTAAATTCCCCCCAGCCCGTGACAAAGGTGTGAGACTCCATACTCCACCGGGATAACAAGAGATTGAGCGAAGTACCGTGTTTGAAGAGGGTGCAGGACTTCAGACTGCTGACGGCGGTGAAAAGCCCCACCTCCCTGAGAATAGTCACGTAATCAGGAACGCTCAGAACATAGTCAACCCAACTGGCCCACTCCTCTGTGGGTCCTCCGGGGGTTTTAACCTCAACGTTGGAATAGGGAAAGTCGCCTCGGTCAACTCGGATTCGGAGAATCGAATCCGGAGAAATAATAGGAAGATCAACAGACTCAGTTAACCCCACATGAGACCGATCGAGAACAACACCCGAAAATTTTTCCCCAAAGTCGGAAAGTGAAGTCATGAAACTGTCAGCAGGACCAAAAAAGGGAGCACGGCGATAAATACCAAAGTCCCGCCCTTGACGAATGTGCATATAATCCTTCCATGCCTGAGAGGAAGTAGGCGTAGCTGATGAACCACCCAGAGCCAGTGGCTCAAGAAAAGAACTCACCCCAGTGGAGATTCCGAGCGAAGGACCCTGGGGGCCCCCTCTCGTAAAAGAAGAGGGGGAGGCAGAAACCCCATCATAATCATAGGAAGAGCCCCTGGGCAGTGGCATGCTCTCTGTAACACCAATAGTCGTCGAGACACCCTGGGTCACGGAACCCCTGAGGTGACGAAATGTCGAGACACCCCCTTCCACGAATGAGAGACCCGTAGAGGTGAGGCCAGGTCGCGAGACCCCCAACTGCTGACAAGAGGTCACTATACCGTCATGGGGTGAGACCCCCTCTTCAGAAAAAAAATACGGGCGTCGAAACCCCCAAGTTCGAGATACCCCCACTGGCAAAATTAACGTGTGCCGAGATCCCCACGGGCAAGACGCCACCAGACGCCAATGACGGAATGCGCGTAGAGACGCTGCCAACATGCGTCGAGATAACCATAGAAGGCGCATCATCAAGCAAGGAACCTACACGAAAACTCGTCAAAGGCGAGAGGCCTTCATAAGCGGAAATAGCGGGCGAGAGACCCCCGTGTGAGGGAGCTACTAGCGAGGAACTATTGTTCATATCCGCGCCCAGATTGGGCGAGACCCTCTGTCCCTCGCGCAGACCGTACGAGACCCCTTGCTCAACCGAAAAATTCATATCCGCGCCCAGAGTGGGCGAGACCCCCTGTCCCTCGCGCAGAGCGGACGAGGCCATGTGTTCCGCGCCCAGATTGGGCGAGACCCTCTGTCCCTCGCGCAGATCAGACGAGACCATTGGTTCCTCGCGCGGATCGGATGAAGCCCTTTGTTCCGCGAGCAGATTGGACGAGACCCCGTGTTCAACTAAAAAACTCAGACCCGCGCCCAAATCGGGCGAGACCCCTTCTTCCTCGCGCATACCGAAAGCAGGCGAGACATTCTCCGCCGTCAGCAAAGCATTGGTCGAGAGGCCCCTCGTCACAGATGAACCCAGATGAAAACCGGTATATGCCAATTGAGAAGGGGAGGAACCCGCGAGGGATCTCGGCTCAAAACGCGAGGAGGCAAGTGTGGCGGATGACAAATCGACGCCACCGGTCGGAGAGGACCTAGTGTCGCCGGCGCCAGCAGTTCCGGGCATGGGGATGTTTGAAATGCACGATGTAGAAGGCGCATAGCCTAAAACCATGGGTGCGCTGGAAGCACCAACGTTGGAAGGGGTATCGTTTGGTTTAGGCTCCATGGATGAGAGGGTATGAAAATGGGCAAGCTTAGAAAGAAAAAAAAAGGAGATGGGTGGCTATGGGGTTTTAAAAGAATCCCTCTCTCACTTTCTCTCACTACAAATCCAAAGATGCTTATGTTTGGTTGAAGAAGATGAAGGACTCCAAGATAAGGGGCTTATGTTTTTTTCACCAAAACGGAAAAACGTGCAGGAAGGCCAAAAGTTGATGATTTTTTTTCCAAATGATGGGGTGACAGTTCCCACACTGACGCGTGGGTTCTCAAAAAATTAAATACCTCGGATAGAGGGACACAGAATTTAATGATCCTAGGATCCCTCAGAAAAAAAAAAAAATATATATATATATATACATATATATATATATAATTGTTGAAACCAGATTTATAGCGTACAAAGTTTTTTTAGTCTACCCAACCAAAAAATCTTTGCACGAGGGGCTAATGTAGAAGGGTGTTATAAACAGAAAAAAAAGCAAAATAAAATAAATATGCTTTTTTTATTAAATAACATCCGAGAGGTACCCGCGAGGCCACCCAGAAGTCCAAAAGCCACCGCAAGTTTCAGCACCGCGGCGAGTCCCTACGCCACCGCAAGGGTCAGCGCTACCTCGGGCATCAACGCCACTTCGAGTGTCGGCGCCACCTCAAGCGTCAGCGCCATTTCGAGCGTCGGCGCCACTTCGAGCGTCGGCGCCACAACAAGGGTCGGCGCCGCAACAAGGGTCGGCGCCGCCTCACCTGTCAGCGCGGATTCAAGCCTCAGCGCTACCTCAGGCGTCAGCGCCATTTCGAGCGTCAGCGCCACTTTGAGCGTCGACGCCGGGACAAGGGTCGGCGCCACTTCGAGCGTCGGCGCCACAACAAGGGTCGGCGCCGCCTCACCTGTCAGCACGGATTCAAGCCTCGGCGCTACCTCAGGCGTCAGCGCCACTTCCAGCGTCGGCGCCGCAACCAGGGTCGGCGCCGCCTCACCTGTCAGCGCCGGTTCAAGCATCAGCGCTACCTCAAGCGTCAGCGCCATTTCGAGCGTCGGCGCCGGGACAAGGGTCGGCGCCACTTCGAGCGTCGGCGCCACTTCGAGCGTCGGCGCCACAACAAGGGTCGGCGCCGCCTCACCTGTCAGCACGGATTCAAGCCTCAGCGCTACCTCAGGCGTCAGCGCCACTTCGAGCGTCGGCGCCGCAACAAGGGTCGGCGCCGCCTCACCTGTCAGCGCCGGTTCAAGCATCAGCGCTACCTCAAGCGTCAGCGCCATTTCGAGCGTCGGCACCTTTTCGAGCATCGGCGCCAGGATAAGGGTCGGCGCCGCCTCACGCGTCGGCGCCACTTCGAGCGTCGGCGCCACTTCGAGCGTCGGCGCCAGGACAAGGGTCGGCGCCGCCTCACATATCAGCATCGATTCAAGCATTAGCGCTACCTCGGGCGTCAGCACCACTTCAAGCGTCAACGCCACTTCGAGCGTCGGCGCCGCAACAAGGGTCGGCGCCGCCTCACAGCATCAGCGCCACTCCGAGCAACGGCGCCAGGACAAGGGTCGGCGCCGCTTCAAGCATCAGCGCCACCACAATCGTACTACCGAAACGTTATTCGAGAAGCGCTGCTACAGGAGTTTCCATCATGAAACAGCAGGCTCTAAATAAACAACAGCACTAACACTTTACTTTCTTGCACAGGTTGCCCAGTCGAGCAAGCAGGGCTCGAACAGGCGCGTCGGGACCTCCTGGGAGTTTTGGCTTGGTGGCTGAGGGACAAGGTATGTTGAGCAAGCTCAACCACTTAGCACTATAGGATTGAGAGAATACTAGTAGGAAGACCCAGAAGCCACTCGAGGCTACGCATACTGCACACTTAGTCATAAATGAAGTAAGTGGCCAAAGAGTTGGCTACTCACAAGAAATAAACTCTTTACAAGAAAAATGACTTTTCCAGAAGAGGGTGTCCTCGAGGTCTCTCTCAAGAAAAATAACACTTTTAGAGGGAGTGAGGCCTTAAGGTCCCCTCTCTCAAAGATTTGCAAAATTGCACCACAAGTTACCGTTTCAAAAGATAACTACCAAATCTGCTATTTTGTCTCCATTAGGGGACATATGTGCTTTTTGAGTTTTGGTCGGCGCCAGGTGGCGCCTGCAGAGGGGACAGGCAGCTGCCTGCAGGTAGGGACAAATGGTACACTTCAGACATTGTCCCCCACCAACTCTCTCAATTTTGGCGCCCAAAATCGCCAGCTCACCCCTTACGCCCATGTATAAATAGACCCCTGGGCAAGGTCAAAAGATAGACAAGAAAAATTGCACTGTTACTCTTCTAAAATATCACCAGACCTACCTAGTATTCTCTCCCTGCTCATTCTCTTAGTGTTGAGTGCCTTGTTCCTTCACTCCCCACTGACAGCCATCACTCTCAGGTGTTTCCCTTGAGAAAATTGCTATTTTTGCTGTGAAAGTTCATCTTCTTGCAGGGAGTGAGTTGAAGCTTGAGTTCCATTGTTACCAGAAGGAGAAGTTTTCTTCAGAACTTGCACCAGGAGACCTTGAAGACTTGCAGACAGTGTCCATTGGAGTGGGTCACGCCTCACCCTTTCCAGTTATTCATAGACCCCAGTCTCACTACCCTCCTACAGAGATAAAACATATTTTTAAAACTAAATCATTTATGCACTTGCTAAATATTTTTCACACTCGGGCTCTGACCCATTTATCTACTTTTCCCACTCTTGCTATATATATATATATATATATATATATATTATATAGGTGTCCAGACACAGGGACACCTGGATGACACTTCCTTTGAGTCAGACGTCTGCCGCAGCAGCTGTGGATGCATGCAGGTTCTCGATAGATGCTTCTATCCTTGTAATCTAGATAGGAGGTACTGTATAAGCATTCGGGTTAATAACCCAACTGCATTTATTTATGCTTTTACCGCCTTTTAGTGTGGCATTCGATATGGTTATATTATATTTGAACTGAGTGTTCGGTTATTTTATCTCATTTCAGTTTCATTTATATAAACTGTGTGGATGTTTTAATCTAGTAGTTGTTTAAAAAGAGTAGTTAAGTAAAATTTTGACGCCAGCCTAATAGGTTATTAGTAATTAAATTGGTTTTCGACAGTTATGCTAAGAATGATCCATATGAGACTCATGTTTTAATTTGATATAGGAGTGATCTCCCGATATTTTATTAGGCGAGGTGTCGCCAGATGGTATCAAAGCATCAGGTTCTAGTGTCCTTAGGAATCTGGGCATACGTACTACGCTTTCAGCATTGCTCTAGATTTGATATAGAGCCTCAAGATTAGGATTATTGATTTCTCTTGTGAGATTTCGTTCTCTTCCTATATTATAAGATAATGTAAATCTTTTGCGCGCTCGTTCGAGATTCGTGTGTGGGGCTTGGATGGAAGCAAGATGCGGGGTTTATTTGGAGCTGTAGGTGAAGTCGGGGATGAGGACCGTAGTAGAGTTCTCTTCCTTTGTAGTGTTTGCTAAGGATGGTTGCAACGACTACTAAAGTATAGTAGTTATGAGTACCGCACTACCGCAGTTGTAGAGAGTGGTACTAAAGTTGAATTTCCCAGTGACGATAATGGTTCAAAAGGGGTCTTACGGATAGTTTTAATCGTGAGTCCCCATGATTCAGCAGGAATGAGAAGAATGCAGTTTCTGAATTATTCACATAAGGATCGGCTAGAGGGCGACAGTGAATAAAGAGTAATATGGAGGAGTGAATCTTGTACTTGAAGTGAGGTAGGTGCAATGAATAATGAGTCCCTTCGAGGAATGATAGGCTCACTAGAGAAGTGTTGCTAACACTTATGGAGAATGGGTATGTTCGAGGACCCCATTGGTGGACATCCACCCGGGGAATTTGTTAAAACAGGGTTGTTGATGTCGGTAGTGGAATCTCCTTCTAACAAAGAAGAAGTTCGGGGGGGATTCGTAAAGTGATTGTCAGGATCGCGACAATGGAGTCCAAGATACTGATAACTTTATCAAAATCAGGAAGGCCAGTGATGAAAATAGTGATGTGGAGTGCGAAGCCGCACGGGTGTACTTTCCCGATAGGAATAAAGGACAATGTTAGGGTCCCTAGATGGGGCATATAGTTATGTGATCTTGGTTCAGTTAGGACAAGTGTACCAGGTCCGAGAACCAATTGGAGTAGATAACTCCAAAGTTGTTATTATGAGTTTTACCTCAGATGGAGAGGGTATATTTGGCATGGCTAGACAAAGTCGCGGTATTCACTAGCCCTAGACTCATGTGTGTAATTTGAGCTTTGTGGTGGTATCGATAACATTATGTAAAATAGGCCTATGTGTTTTCCGCGGTAGCGGAGTTATTTTTCTTTCATTCGCTATAAAGGCGGGTGTTGATATTTTGAATATATATATCTGGCTTATGATACTCATCTTATATGTTTATACGCGTATGGTAATATTATGAGTATGTTATATTCTTCGTGGTTCGGGGCGATAACAGGCTAATGGTTACAAGACTGTCGTGTCCGCAGTTCTAGGGTGGAATGGGTTGTTGTTGCGATATCTCACCTGTATAAAGGATGAGTTCGCCTTTATTATGTGTATAGATGGAACTTCGGTGAGCAGAGGTTTCATTATCATGATGTGAGTGCGTGGCAACCTTATATATGTGATTTAAGGTATGTAGGGTTGATTGTTGAGCTATGAGTTTAAGCTCATTATTGATTGCGCAAGGACGGAGTGGGGTGCGAACGCTTAGTGGTATGGCTCCTAGATAGAGATGGGAGTTCAGACCACATTTGGTTGAAAGAGGGGATAGGATTATCCCTCTTGTATATTCGAAAATAACGGACTTCCATGACCAACGAAGTTAAGTAGTAGTGTGTTGGAGGGGTTCCTTGTTTGGATTTTTCTTTGCGAGACGCTCCACGCATGAACCTTAACGATGTCGGGAGTGGAGAGATGTTATAGGATGCGAGGATGACGGTTTTTTTTTATAAGTCATATAGTGTGAATGAAACACCATTGACTATGATCTATGTGATGATGGTATGCTTATGGAAATATTGTGCTATTGAAAAGCACTAAAGTGGTCCTCTCACCATAAGTGGGTGGGTGAAGTAGGACTTAGAGAAATTGATTTGAGGATTATAGATAGGCCTTAATGAAAAGGCAAATTTTGAGGAAGTATATTTTGGGTATGATAATCGTAACGCTTTTGCAGAGAGCGGACACTTCGATTAGCTAGATTTTCCTTTTCCCTCAGGTGGGAGGATAGAATAGTAGAAATGCATTCGTAGGTTAGTGAGGTAGGATTTAGGACATCCCGCTAGTGTACCTTAGGTCGCTATATCTCGGTGACCGATAACACGAGGGAGTAGTGTAATGGGAGGGTTCCTTGTATGCATTTCGCTTTGCGAGACATCCCACGTATGAAATCAAGCAAATGTTGGAAGTTGAGAGAGGCCTTGGGCACTAGGGATATACTTAGGATTGTACTCGTTTCGCGTAGGTGGGGCAATGCCTAAAGCGTAGGTTTACTAGAGAGTAAGTTCAATAGAGTTAGTGGCGCCAATATAGAAAGATTATGGGAAGTATACCACAAAAAGATTGGTTGATTAACCCTGAGGAGAGTTGAATTTTGCGGGTTGGGAGAACGCATATGTGAGTTTTACACCGAGAAAAGGAGGCCCTTATTTAGAGAGAGTGTTACGCGTTGAGCGTTTACAATGGTGGTGCAGATGCACACAGGTTAAAAAGGTTGTATGGGAACCTTAGTAAGTTGGTTTTATAAACTCCTTGAAACAGAAAAAGGCTTAGTATATAAAGTTAAAGATTATGCCGTGAGGTAGTCACGAATGGATTTGGATTGTGTGGGATGGAATGTCGTGAGAGGTACGCGATATTCCAATCATATAAGGGGCAATAAGAGGTAACGTACCCAAGATAAGAAACGTGATTATTGGAAGTAGTCAAATCTTAGTAGAGTTTCCTTTTCAAAGGAAATCAGTTGTCATGCTGTGGATGAGCGGACGCTTCTTAGTAAGAGTATCAACTTTGCGAGACATTAAAGCGGTAGTTATAGAATCGTTTCTCTTATTGGTAGAAAGAGAAGCCATCAGAGTAACGCGTCGTTGTTGTGCAAAAATGGGTAGAAATTTAGATGAGCTTGTGGTGAAGCTAGTACATTTTAGTAAACCTTGAGATAGGTGGAATATGGTAAGGTACCATCGTGTTAGCACCTTTTTGATTTTGGGGGTACTAAGATGTAGAGGAATTTATGATCGTAGGTTGGTGGTGTAGGTTATATCCGAATTTTGAGGATGAAGTTCCATTGTAAGGGGGTGTGGCTATCCCCGATCCTGACCCTTGCGAGCGGTCGCGTGGGGGAAAGGATCCTTCGGGTCCCGCACGTCCCTCTCGGGAGCGCTTCAACCTACGTCGTTTGTGGTGTGAAAAATGTAGAGAGATTCAGAGTCGCCAGTCTATTTTACTCAAAACAGACAAAAGAAAAAGGGGAAGCCACCCCGAAGAGTGGCATCCAAAGACATACTGGTGCATACGAAACCAAGATGATTCGAGAAGGGTTCGGAGGCTTAGTTACGAAATGGGAAGATGTTAGGCACCCATTCCGCCCTTTCGGTCTCTCATGAATATTTGTTAGTTTCCTTTATGTTTCCCCCAGTGATATGTGTGCATGTGTATATATATAGAATGGAGGTAGGAATCCTCGACTTGTATCATGGAAAAGATAAAGCGAGTCATCCGTGGGAAGATATACGAGTAATATTAGAAAAATGAGATTTACGCGATTACCCCTACGTTGATCGTTATAAGGGAACGATAACGCATATGGGGTAATGTGTCACTAAGAACAAGTATATGTATAATATAAGAAAAATAGATTTAGAGAAGATAGAAAATGAGAGAAAAAGTGACAAAAAGAACTCGAGTCTCGGGTTTTACCACGAGACGCCTACATAGCCTATAAAGGCATCAAAGTCCACGTAGTTCGCATGTAAAATGAGGGTTGGGGTTTATCCCATAAATCCAAAATCCAAAATCGGGAATCTCTTATTTTTGAGTGTGTGTGTGTGTGCGCGCGTAGAAAAAAAGTGTTTTAGTTGTGAGAAAAGTGTGAGGAAAATATGAGAATCCCTTATTTGAATTTATGAGCAAAACCCTCTTTTTCTTGTTTTTTGGGTTTTATGAAAATAAAATATGTGCAATAATACTAAGTAAAAAGTATATTAGGATGTGTGAAATGAGATAATAAAAGTGCTAAGTAAGAAAACAAGTTATTGAGAATTTAAGAGAATTTAAAGAGAGAGTTTGAGAAAGTTTGACCTTCTTAAAGATCTTGAGCTTGATCTCGAATGTTGGGGAGCAGCCCTTGCACTTTGGATGATAATGGAGAGTGGCTAATTCACCAAGTTTGATGAAAAGGATGATGAAAAGTGGAAGTAAAAAGGGGATTTGGAAGTTGAAATCATGCTGCCTTCGAGAGAGGTTTCTGGGATTCGTTGAGAGGGAGTTTTATCAGATTTGGGATCCCCTTGAAAATGAGGTTAAGTCCTCCTTTTTTATTCCCAGGTGAGTGTCGATCGGCGTAGAGCCCTTCCTGCGAATAGGCAGGTTATGGAACCTGTCGTTTGGCAGTGTGTTTTAGGCTTTTTCAGAAAATTGGTCGCCGAGGGCAAATCGTTGGTCAGAATCGTGCACGGGGCATACCGTTGGAAAGGTAATTCAGATACCTTCGAAAGTACTTAGACCGTACCCGGGTTTGGGAGTTGAATTTGGGTAAAATATGGCTCGAAAGCGTTTGTCGATCCATTGGACGGGGAATCATTCGAACGTAAACGGATCGTTCGTCCGCATAGAAAATCTGAATCGCGAATGGGGCATACCGTTGGAAAGGTTAGGAGATGTACTTCGACATTATAAAGAGTTTGACCCGGTTTGGAGAGTTGACTTTGGTCAACTGGGCCCGAGAAGTGCTCGGTGGCCTCCCGGAGTCAAACGGATCGTTCGTCCGCATGGAAAGTCAAAATCGTGCATGGGGCGGACCGTTGGAAAGGGTGTTTAGGACCCTTTGAATATTCATTCAGCCTCAGTCAAGATGAAGAGTTGACATATGTCAAACAGAGCCTGGGAGCGCCCGGTGGCCTCTGGGTCAGGTTTCAGACGCAAACGGACCGTTCGTCCTCATGGTAAGTCGGAATCGTGCACGGGGTAGATCATTGGAAAAGGTATTCAGTGCCCTTTAAAGATTCATTTAGTCTCATTCAAGATGAAGAGTGTATGACTTTTGGGTCAAATTGAGCCGGGGAGTGCTCGATGGCCTTCAGGTCAGTACTCGGGACGTGACCTGGGTTCACAGTTATGAAGGGAGGTAATAGGGACCTATGTATAGTTAGGGGTAATAGAATGGGGTGTCTACAGAGCCTCTCGATGGGTGAGTTTGGAACAAATGATGACCGTCGAATAGACACCACATAATGCTTTTGAGGGAGTATGACCAATTCAGAGGGTTGAGGTTAATTCTGAGGACTTAAGGAGTGTGCTGGGGATGATCAATTCTGCAGATCAAAGCCAAATCCACGGGCTTAGGGTAAAGGTCTAGCGAGGTCAATCCTGACCTAAAGAGTGGTGATGATCGAGGACCGAGGTTAATTCTGACCTAACTTAGGTGCCGATCCAAGATCGGGGCCAATTCTGACCCAAGAGTGGTGACGACCGAGGACCGAGGTCAATTCTGACCTAACTTAGGTGATGATCCAAGATCGGGATCAATTCTAAACCAAGAGTGGTGATGACCGAGGACCGAGATCAATTATGACCTAACTTAGGTGACGATCTAAGACCGGGGCCAATTCTGACCCAAGAGTGGTGATGACCAAGGACCGAGGTCAATTCTGACCTAACTTAGGTGACGATGCAAGATCAGGGATAATTCTGACCCAAGAGTGGTGACGATCGAGGACCGAGGTCAATTCTAACCTAACTCAAGTGACTATCCAAGATCGGGCCAATTCTGACCCAAGAGTGGTGACGACCGAGGACCGAGGTCAATTCTGACCTAACTTAGATGACGATCCAAGACCGGGGCCAATTCTGACCCAATAGTGGCGAAGATCGAGGACCGAGGTCAATTCTTACCTAACTTAGATGACGATCCAAGACCAGGTCCAATTCTGACCCAAGAGTGGTGACGACTGAGGACCGAGGTCAATTCTGACCTTACTTAGGTGACGATCCAAGACCGGGGCCAATTCTGGCCCAAGAGTGGTGACGACCGAGGACCAAGGTCAATTCTGATCTAACTTAGTTGACGATCGAAGACCGGGGCCAATTCTAACCTAAGAGTGGTGACGACCGAGGATCGAGGTCAATTTTGACCTAACTCAGGTGACTATCCAAGACCGGGGCCAATTCTGACCCAAGAGTGGTGATGACC
The DNA here is from genome assembly GCA_949130495.1 of Sambucus nigra. Classification (NCBI taxonomy): domain Eukaryota; kingdom Viridiplantae; phylum Streptophyta; class Magnoliopsida; order Dipsacales; family Adoxaceae; genus Sambucus; species Sambucus nigra. The sequence goes on along the minus strand of OX422219.1, from coordinate 88,637,409 downwards.
AAGGATCGATGTCAATTCTGAGCTAACTTAGGTGACGATCCAAGAGTAGGGCCAATTCTGACCCAAGAGTGGTGACGACCGAGGACCGAGGTCAATTCTGACCTAACTTAGGTGACGATCAAAGACCGGGGTCAATTCTGACCCAAGAGTGGTGACGACCGAGGATCGAGGTGAGTTCTGACCTAACTCATGTGACGATCCAAGACCGGGGCCAATTCTGACCCAAAAGTGGTGATGACCAAGGACTGAGGTAAATTTTGACCTAACTTAGGTGACGATCTAAGACCGGGGCCAATTCTGACCCAAGAGTGGCGACGACCGAGGACCGAGGTCAATTCTGACCTAACTTAGGTGACGATCCAAGAACGGGGCCAATTCTGACCCAAGAGTGGTTGAGGATTAGATTTCGATTTTGCTGGGGAAAGAGCTTTGTGATTATGATTTAAGCTGGGGATCTGATAACTGAGGAGGCATTTTAGGAGAACTCGTAGGGGGAACAACCTATTTTGGGTGCTGCAAGAGAATTTCGCCGGGGAAGTGATCAGGTGATCCTTAGGAATTTTTCGGAGCTTTGTCAGGAGGAGTTTTCACTTAGCTTTTGAGGATTCTGTTGGGTAAAAGGGGTTCCGCTTGAGGAAATGAAAAATTTTCTTCGTAGAATGGCTCTAAATCCCTCCCGAGATTTTTGGGAATTTTTTGAGGATTTTTTGAGGTTTTCTGGTATTTTCTGGGAATTTTTGTACCAAATTTTATGAGGGATGCCGGTCGGCATAGTATGAAGGGTGCCATTCGGTAGTGGCATGGACTTTTGGGTTACCTTGGGAAGGCAAGGGGTCAGTGCCGATCGGCATGTCGCTTGGCCTCCTATATAAAGGGGGCGAATCCCCTCATTTTTTCACAGCTTCTTTTTCTTTTTCTCCCTCTGCGATTCTTCTGCAAATTATTTTACCATTTCGATCTTCAAGAAATGGCCACCTTTGTGAGCACTGCAGTCCATCGGGAGTGGTTGACCGTTGATGATTGGGCGAATGTGGAGTGGAGGGCCAGGGTGCCTCTTGCTTTGTGGAATAAGAATTCCTTTGATGCGTTTGAGCCTGTCGTGGATGAGCGGACTTTGCTGCGAGAGCCATCGCGTCATCTCTCTTCGAGAGTGATCCCTGGCGGTTATGTAAGTAACCCGACCTTTGGCATTCTTCTCTTTTTGGTGGTTTTTCTTGTTTGACTTTTGATGAGGCTTTTCTTTTTGCCAGTCTAATATCTCTTTGAAGAACATGCGTGCCAGTGGGACGACGGGGCTTAAGGATGTCTGGGAGCATCTCCCACATGTGGTGCGTTGGATGGTATCATCAGCAGGTTTTGGGTGGTTGGCATCGGTGCTGGATGAGATGCCTCGTTCGACAGCGGTCTTGTGTGCCTTGGGAGAGAGGTGGTGGGACACTACCCACACCTTTCATTTTGGATTCGGGGAGATGACGGTGACTCCCATAGACGTGCAGCAGCTGCTGGGCTGGATTGTGATGGAGAGACGATAGAGGTGGATCGCTCTTTACGGGTGAGACCGGACGTAGTGCGTGCGACACTTGGTGATGTGGGGAGGATAGTCTCCGGGGATTCCATCCGGTTGTCCTTGCTGAAGGATGTTTTGCTGAGAAGGGTGATTGATGTGGAGGACGGGCTACAAGTAAGGCAGATGGCACGGTTATTCATTTTGCTAGTGTTGGGAGGTTTCATGGTGGCGTCGAGCGGCGACGTCGTTCATTTGTGGTTTCTTCCGTACTTGAGGATGTTTTCGAACATCCTTTTCTATGATTGGGGAAGTCTGACCTTGACAACCCTTTACTTTTCTCTGTATGAATTTAGCCGGTGTTTCGGGAAGACCTTTACTGGGGCCACGTACCTTCTTGAGGTATTCTTCAGTTTGTGCATTTATTTTCATGCATTCGCATTTTCCTTTCAAGCATCCGCATTTTCTTTATGTGCCTCTTTTTTTCTTGTGAATTCAGACGTGGTTCTATGAGGTGATTGGGTGCAATACCCCGCTGATCGCTTTGAAGGACGACACTGTTGGGGACTTCTGTCGCTTGTATCGATGGTGTAAAGCCAATCAGAAGTCGAAGGGATCGCTCTCCCTGGAGGCGGTGCGTCAGGTCTTGAATGACCTGACTAGTGGTAGGGTAAGACTCTTTCCATTTCAGTATTAGTTTTTGCACCCTTTGATCTTGTATTGATTTGTGCTTGGTTGGAGATTTTCAGGTGACCTTTTATCCCTGGGGGATAGCCATTCAGGATACGGGGGTGACCGGGGTGAACGCGCGGATGAGGCATTTGTTGGCGCATGAGTTCGACCATTCCTGGTATCTCGGGGAGAGGGTAGCTCGTCAGATTACCGAGGAGGAGGTGGTGGTGACACCCACGCAGCCTCCTACGTCTATGAGGCAGGAGCGACTGATGTTGGAGGATGAGAAGATCGCGGGGATGATTGGTGAGTCCTACTTACTGTACACCGATACGGCCGTGCCGTATGACTATATGGATTTTGTGATAAGCTGGTTGATGGCACCCAGCATATATGATGCGCTGCCCTTCCCTCCGACAGGTTCGAGTCGGGCGGTGGGGTCTTCCCACAGTGGTTGTGGTCCGTCGGCATCTGCACCGGCGGCGACCTCGATGGTCCCTTTTGTACGGTTGCATACCCCTTCGTACAACATCCAGCGGGCTAATGGAGGGATGGTGCCTATGCTGCACCATCCTCATGCGATGGATCCGTAGGAGTTGGGTTTGATAGAGGAGGTCCTTCGACCTGCGATATACCTTTCTGTTCCTCTCTTTCTTTTTTATTTTGGTCATTCCTATTTTGATACTGATTTTATCATTCCTTGCAGCAAGTCCGGGTGTCGACCACTTGACTCAGGGACATTAGAGATTGGATATCTTTGGCGACTGCCCATATTCGGAATGCGGTTCCCGTTCCTTCTTGTCTGGTGTCGTCTGCTTCGTCTGGAGATGACTCGGGCTCGGGTAGTAGTGGTGCATCGTCTCGCCGTAGGGGGAAGAGAGCGCGTCGAGGGGGTGGAAGCTCTTGAGAGAGAGAGAGGGAATGAAATGTAGGTTCGGGCTGAGTCCCGTTGTTTTTGGCTTTTTTTTTCTTGTTTCCTGTAAAATTGATGTAACACATAACATAAATATATGCAATGCAATGGGAGTTTTTTTATTATTTTCTTTTATTAATGATGAATGAATGCATGCACATGTGCTTTTTACTTTACTACTGAGACCGTAAAAAAGGAATTTTTTTGGAATTTTCGAAGGAAAGCTTTTATTTAAAAGGGGAATCCTATAAGGAGAAAACAGGATTCTTGAAATTCTTTAGAGAATATCAATTTATTTTTATTGAGTTTTCTGATTTGGCAAAAGAGGAAAGGAGGAAATTTCCAAAAATGGGGGGTTGCCGATCGGCAAGCACCCTGACCTGCCTATCGGCAGTTTAGTCCAGTCCCATCATTTGAAGGCATTGATTGGTACCCTCTTCAGCCCTTGGTACCTTGTGGCGTAGGATTCCCTCCGATTTCTGCAGGGATTATGTCCCTTGTGAGGATTTTTAAGTATAAAAAGGGAGAAGGGTGGAGTGTTCTCATTACACCTTTGCATCCTTATCTGCCTACCCATTATCTTTTAGTCTTGCAAGATGGATCTCCCTAGTAGCATTGATTTTGCCAATTACCTTAAATCCTTGGAAGCTATGTGCTCTTATAATGTCGACTATGATGCCTTCAACATGCGTCGAGTCTCCTTGTGGCGCAATCGGCCTTTTGAGTGGAATATGCTGATAGCGGCAGTACAATTCTGGTACCACGAAGACCATGTATTCCGCTTTGGGTTGGAAGAAGTTTGTCCTACCTACGAGGAATTTTCTGCCATACTGGGTGTGAATCCCAGTGTTGCTGCGACTTTGCCCGAATTTTCCCGTTCTCCTAGTGAGAGTGCAGCTACAGCGAAAATATTGCGACTTCTCAAATAATTTTTTTTTAATTAATCCCAAATTTTAGTTAAAACTCTAAGACATGCATCTAGATGATTTATCAAATAAAATATAGCATGCAGGATAAAAACAAACAATTTCAGGAAAAATCCCCCAAAGGGGCAAAACCTTTTATTTCACTATAATTTGTAAGAGAACGGCTTACAATCGGATTACAACGAAATACAGTTTGACTAAGAATTACCCTCAGGTATCGGATTCTGTAGTCGGCGGTTGGAAATATCCCTTTCCAGGAGGGAAGCAATGAATTCACACGCAACGAACCCACATGAACCTCAGTCCAATCAACAAAGGAAGAACCGCAGCACTCCTCAATGACACGCAGCCATAAAAATTTGTAGAGACTCCCTTAGCAATGACACGCAGCACTCAGTTGCAAAGATCTCCCCACAAAGATTGAACAATAGCAAAGCTTGTGTTCTAGGGTTCCAAAAGATTCACAAAAGTAATTGGGATTTTTTGTGTGAATCAAAAAGATGTTTTGCACATCAAAAAGGTGAAGACTTAGAGTATTTAGGACTCTGAAAATCGTCTTGAAAAGTCTTTGAAAACAACTCCCCGAAGTTGGCTTAAATAAGAAAACTTTGAGCCTAAAAAATCTCGAACAGATCTGGCCGAATTTATCCCAGGCGGACCGGTCCGGCTTGGAGGCGGATCGGTCCGACCTCGGATCAGTTCTTTTAAAAATTAGCTTCTTCGGTTCGCTTTCGGTCCGGGGTTTACTGGATCTGCAGCAAGAGGATCGGTCCGGTTGAGGGGCGGACCGGTCCGGTGGAGGATCGGTCCGGTATAGAGGCGGACCGGTCCGGCTTCCCAGAAAACTAAAAAACTTTTAAAAGCCTCATTTTGCTTGAAAAAACTTACTTCTTATTTTTATAAAAAACATTTTATAAAAATTTCCCAATACTAAATATGAACTTTAAGGAACGTAAAAACAAAATTTTACCAAGTTCATTCTCGTTGAGGCTATGATGTTGAAGACGCTTTGATATTCGGATCCGTTGATGTAGATGCGATCTTGAATTTCTTCAACGGTGTAACGGCATATGACATACATATTGATAATGGAAAAAAATGTCCTTACACCTAGGGATTTGTTGGTCGGGTTCTTCATATTTCGCCTTCAGCAGCTAGGTCATTGGTTGCTGGAGGAATGATCTCCCTCCCGACGGTGTTGCAGTCCGTGCATTTGCGAGAAGTAAGTGATGCCGGCTATGCTGGAGCTGTGGTTCTGGGTCTGTTTTTAAAATTGTTGTTGGTGACTCGGGAGGTGCAAGTGAACCCATAACTTGCAGCCATTACTTCATGGATGTCATACCGTCGCAATCCTGCGGCGGTGATATTGGCGGAGACTCTGAATGGCCTAAATGTCTGGAGAGAAGGTCTTTCTGTCTTTTTAAGGGGTAGCCCTGTGATGCTGTTCATGTGGTTATATGAAAGATTCCTCTTGTCGACTCCTCCAGAATATCCTTTGTCGGTTGTACCTAACTTCTTTTCGTGCTACTTTATCTGCGTTGGTCTGTATGTTGAGAACTGGGAGAATTCGTTTGTGGAGCATGGGGCTCGTGGGCTGTATTGGTCCGTGCCTTGGTGGGGACAGTTGGATCCTGTTCTAGAGCTAGCAGAGTATTCATATGTGCGGCTGGTTGGTCTCAGACAGACCTCTTTTTATTTCCCTTGGCGACTCCTGTGCCAATTTGGCTGGGCGCAGGTCGTGCCCCCTCGGACCTCAAATTTCTTTCCAGTAGAAGATTTGACTGAGCGCCTTCGTCTGTTGCTTGGGTCTCTGTGGGAAAATCGGCATCCGTCGACCCGTCCTTCTCAGTCTGTCGGGAAGGTTTACCATGTCCCCAAAGATTATATGAGGTGGTTGTGGAGGAAAGTAGTAAACAAGATGTTGGCAGTAGAGACTTGTCAAAGATGGTTTATTTTATCTGACTCCATGGAAGTGGGTGTTGTGGTCTTTTCGAAGATGGTTAAGGCTCATCGATCCATGGAATGTTTGCGGCACTCTATTCAGGTAGGGGAAACTTGGGGTCCTCAGGATGTAGATGATGAGGGTGCAGGCTCTTCGGGTAGCTGTGGGTAGGACTCCTAGGGAGTTTATTTATGTAATAGGGAATGTATGTGGGGATTTGATTTGTCTTTTTATGGTGGAGGGGAAGGGAGTTATCCGTTCCTTTTTCTTATGTAATTCGTACTGTAATTTCTTATTAATAAAATAAACAAGTTTCTGATCATCCAGCTGTGCCTTTCGATGAGTTTTGTATTTTGAATTATCTATACTAATCACTAAGGCATACATAATCCTTTTGTTCAAATAGTTTTACAATGAACCGCCGTTCTCGGAGGTAAGAAAAGAATAGTATTTTGTGAAAAAAAAAGGTCCGCACTCATGTGAGGAGTATGAGATGCCTACGTACCTCCGGGGTTTTTGAAAAGTTTTAAAATAGTTTTTGTAGAGGATCAGGCCCACGTAGTTCTGGGTAGAGGGAAATGAAGACTTTTTCTTTTAGAGAATAGAAGGGGGATGAGAAGAGTCTTAGCGCGCCGAGATTTCGGACTAGGGGTATAATTTCTTGAGACGGTCCAGATTGACTGGACGATCCATCTCTTCCCCATCTAGGTCAGTGAGCATGGCGGCACCGCCGGATAAGATTTTCTTCACAATGTACGGGCCGCTCCAATTGGGCTTGAATTTCCCTTTGGGGTCCCAGATGGGTTCTATTATCTCTTTGAGGGCTAAATCCCCCTCCCGGATACCTCGGTCCTTGACTCTCTTGTTTAATAAACGCGCTATTCGGCGATGGTACCCCTGTATGTGATAAAAAACTTTTAATCTTCTTTCATATAGGAGGGCTATCTCATCAAGACGGCTTTGGCACTAGTTGTGACACCCCGCCTAATTAAATACCAAGCGATCAATCCTTTATTAAATTAAAATCAAGGTGAACAGTTGGTTCATTCTTAGCATCACTGTCGCAAATTTAAAATTTCCAAATTTAAACACCCTGATTAATTAAGCTAAGTGTCAAAACCATTTAAAACCTTATTTCCATTTTATTAAATCCAATTATAAAACCTTTGACCATTAACAATTAAGAGTCACACATTAAGTATAAGAATATAAATGAACATTCAAGACTTTAACCATCGATAACAAATCCCAACTGTAAAACACTAAAGAAAAACATCCTGACAGTAATAAATCCCAAAGTAAAGATACTGAAAGAAAAGAATTACAATCTCTGACAAAACCAACAGAATAATGGAAAAGGGCGACACATGCCCCACTGGATAAAACTGAACTAGAAGTGGATTCAACAATGAAGTCATCTAAACAATGGCCTGCAACTCCCACAAAAGCTACAGTACGCACCATCCAAAGAATCCTAAGCATGACGCCCCTGTGGCTGGGCACCTGTAATACATATATATACACAAGAGAGAAGAGATAACAGCAAACGGGTCAGAGCCCGATTGTAAAATAGTTTAGCAAGTATTTAAAATGCTTACCGGATAATGCAACAATCGTATTAGTATGCGACACTCTCTTAAGAATTCTCACCTCTCATCTAGTGTGCACGTCTACCGTACTAATAAATCTCATATATCTCTCTAACTTATTCTCCACAAGTCATATCATGTGAAAATTAAGGGTATGATATTCACTTTTAGAAAATCTATCTCTTCAATATTTCTTACGTTAATTAGAATAACTCCATATCGTCATAACGTTTCCGAATAATTATAGTGAAATTGAAAATTTATACATTGCTTAACTTCTTTCACGCACAATAGAAAGTTCTCATATAGAAATACGTATATATATATTAATTATTCGTATAATATATATACAAACAGCACCCCACATAAAATCTATGGTTCTAGGCTTCCATATATAAGTATATATATACCGATCACTCATATAATATATATGTACTAACAGCACCCCACATAAAATCTATGGTGCTGGCATACTCTACTATCAAGTTCCCTTTATCACACAAACTAAGGGAAATACTAGTTTGGAATCACTCTCGAACTGTATTAACACAAAAATACGAACAAATGGAGGCAAAGCATAGTTCCAAGTCACTAAGAGGTCAGCACATACCCTCATGTCTCTTAGGACCGTCTGACTATCAATCATATAGCCTGTACCAAGGAAACCTATGTTCTAGGGTACGAGTCAATATCCCCCATAAAGGTCCCATCGAGATAAGACCGTCCCGACGCGGAAACCCCCATGATAGAAAGTAGCCCAAGTATGATTTTTATACAGATATAATATATGCACAATCACACAGTCATATATATATATATACACATCCACATTGTTGAATTAGGTGCGCTCACGACCCATAATTATAATTATCCGTTATTACACATTTTACTTGATTATTTCGTATAACGGACTCAGTCATTTTATTCTCGTAATTAAGTTATTCTAAGTACAATTTCAGTAGGCCCTCACTCACCTTCTAATCCAACTTCCTAGTCATTTAGATTATTTAATCAACGCACGTATGATTTCCTAAGTATGAATATATCCCATTTACCCTTCCTTTCCCTTTCACATTAAAGTACCACATAACGGGGTTTATATTGACCCTACTAGTCCTTTTAGTGTTTCATTATGTTCTAGCAACTGTAATCAAAATTTACTATGCATCAAATCGGATTAAGCTAACACGAGCAAAAATGCAGTTTTTCAGGAGGGGTCGATCGATCGATGAAATGGGGTCGATCGATCAAGCAGTTATGGAGAAACTGCAGAAAACCCATCTACGGAAATCTTACCCCAAACTCATCCAAATCATCATGTTTCAGTCCCAAACTCCCAACCACTTATACTGCAAGTGTTGTATACCCATATAAACAATATTCTACGTAAAACATGCGAGTTTTCCTCAATTATAACAAATTAAAAGGGTAAAATCTATATAAATCTCAAGAACCCTAATATTTTTCTTTAACTTAGTTTCTTCCATTCTTTTTCCATATTTTCTATCACTAACACAATGGAAATTCGTGGTTCAACCTCTACATGTGAAATGGATTTCCAGAATATAATCTTTACCTCTACATCATGTAATTTTTGTCTCCAATTAATGTTTTCTTTCAAGAACACTAATTCTAATCAACCCTAGACTAATATAAAAGGGTGAATTAACTTGATTAAAGAAGGATAGATACTTTCTTCAAATTCAAAGTTCTGATTTGTGGAACAATTTGGTGTGGTTGAGATCCTCGTTGCACGATCCACCATTTGGCGGTGACGGCGGTGCAACCGGAGGAGTTCTTGGCCTAGAACTCCTTGGAAAGCTTATCCTCTTCCTCTTCAATGGAAGTCATTAGTTTTTGGTTATGCTAACCCTAGAAGACAATACTTACCATCTTATATAACCCTAGCAAATTCTTGGGTTTAATTACCCATAATTGTGAAATGTCCAAAACGCCCTCCCGGGGTACTAATTAAGCCTAAAAACGCCCCGAGACCCAAACTAAACCCCCGGGTACATTATTTTGACTATCTCGACCCTTCCGGACACTTTGTCACACTTGAAATGACCATACGGGTAACTTAGAATTTATTCACTTTATTTAATAATAATTTAGTCCTGACACGACACAGGCGCGTCCCGACTTAATTTACATAATTATCATTTTATTCACACTTGACAAGTTTTATAAAATAAATCTCATATATTACTATACTCATCCAGTAACTTTCAACAATTTCCAATAATTACTAACTCTTGTCACGCTAGTAAATATTTAAAACAACTTCCCGGATTAAACTTAAATTAATTTATCTCAATTAAATTTATTAAATCCCTAAATTTAAAAGCAATAAAAATACGGGGTATTACATACTTCCCCCCTAATAACGGAATTTCGTCTCGAAATTATAAAAAAAATTCTGGATATCTATTCAGTACGCAAACTATTTACATAGTGAGGCGCCTAATCACTATAGCCCCCGCATCACAGCAATCTTGATTAACATTCTCATTGGATAAACTTCACATGGTGCTCCTAACCGACAACATTCGCATAGGTCACACCTATACATTATAAATTTCCATTATCTCACTATCATTGGGAGGCCACACCTCACTACATGACAACTACTCGGATTTATTGATATACAAAACTCCCATTCTGAGAAAAATCATACGAACATTTGACCACTCTTGTTCGCCTAAAATAGTCGTGTAATTCCACCATAGCTATCGGATTATTCTCGACCGATCCAAAATTATAATTATCCACTCACTTCTAAACATACGGAAGGAGAATAGTCGAGTTTCTTCCACACCAAAACCTTAATAAGCACCTCGTACGCGACAAACAGGTACGAGTGCTTCTACAGATCATTCCTGAAATCACCGTACCAAGATTCCAAAATTTCCTTCACGTGGCTCTACTAATCTTTAATCACCGTGCGCCTATTCCCTGGCTAAGGGTGATACATCCTACTCGGAAAAAAATCTTATCTCCGTTGGTTCTTGAAATCCCATATCAAAGGTGGGATTCACCAATCTCAACCCGATTCAGAAATTAATACTGTGCCGGACCATGTACTGGCGCGACCCTTCCTTTCAAAGGAAGTCCGGGGCACACTAGTTAATATTGTAAACTATCCCAAAGGAATATCAATCACTTCCTTCTTGGGCTACTTCATTCATATGTTCGGATGAACTCTTGATCTTGTTATGAGGATGGCAACCCATCCAAGAACTTTACCGACCTCTTCCACTTTTAGGAATTGTCGATAAACACAAAATTCTCTGATTTATTCTCCTTTTCCAACCGAACCCTATCTATGGGCGGTGCACGTAGAGATTACTCACTACTTCTCCCTAAACATCAATTTTATTTCCTTGAAATGTCTCACATTAAGTGCACGTAATACTCCCCTTTCTCCTTGGTGTATGCCGAAAGTTCCGAATCGTGCTCTTTTCTCCATGATGCGCACTTCTGAATCTTTTATACTATACTAACCTCATCACTCTTTGTATGCACAATTCGCTCTCACACTTGACTAATAACAACTCCGCTCCGAGTGTTCTTCATAATAATTAAATTCTACTTTATTCAAGGAATACCCCTTCTTAAATGGCTTCCCACAACCTTCCAATCAAAATTAGGGTGCGCTATTTCAATTCCACACTTATGTATGGATTATCGCCTCTTATGTGACGTTTAATCCACTCTACTACTTCCACTTCGTTTTGCTAGTTGCACAAACATATATTTCACACGTCTATTACCACGTCCCTTCAACTCGGACGAATTTAACATCAGTTAACCAAGATGCCCACATTTTGTAACACCCTGATCGCCCTAGGAGAGAGAACGGAGCGCTACTCATCTGTAGGACTAACTAAATCCAACAAAATATTAGGAATAGGGCATTCAAATTCCATGACAATAAAAGAGGAACAACGAATCTCAAACTTCTTCATATAAGTACAACAGTTTTCCCAAATAGGTACAACAACCAAAATAAATCACTAAGGTTCTATTCATCAAAATAAATACAAGTCATCTCTTTTGTATAATAAAAATTCTTTCCAGATAATCCATGCTAAAAATCATCTCAACTCTCTATTTACCTGTTCTGAACGCGGTTACAACACTTGGGTACTCTCAATCACCCTAAAAATTGAAATTTTAAGTCTTCCTTATCCTCATTCCACCCCTTAACTCGTGGTGATAAAACAAAACTTTCAATGCTTTCTTACCACACAACCGGCTCCACTGGCCTTAAATTAAAATTCGACTTCCAACTTACAGATATAATTACTTGATCCCATTTGGACCGAGGTACCGAACTCATGGACTAATGGTCAAACGTCTCCCTATTTCCAACCTTACGCTATGTTTCATGCGTAGGATGTCTCACAAAGAAAAATCCAAATAAGGAACCCCCTGATACACTACAGCCTAGCATTGTCGATTATCGAAATACGTTAGGTCCTCCATTCATAGCATGTACCCCTTTATTCCGTCTCTTGACAGAAAAGTTAAATTTCCTCCCGTAATTACACTTAACAAAGAACATTTCACTAATTGCACTATCGTTCAGTATTGGTTGGTGGTAATTGCATTCCATAAACCTCGAATACATACAATCGAAATTCTCGAAATCCCTTTCCCTAATGATAGGGGTATAACTCTTAACTCCCACATCCCTAGAGGATAGATATAATAATGCACTCTTCCTATCCCCATGTCCTGAGTGCTAAACATAATACTGAGTTAAATCTTTTTGCTCAATAGTAAACCCGCTACATACTGAATCATAATGACAAAGTCCATACATACATCGGTATCGAATATCTCGAGCCCACTATCCCCTCTGAAGTCTCTAGGATAGATAATATAAGTGTGAGTCCGACCTTCTTGCAGGTGAAGCCTCGCCAGAACAAAACATGCTGCACTAATGCAACCACTCTGATAGCCTTGCAATAATTACCCACTATCGTACTAACCATTTCTATAACGTTGTAACAAAGATAATGTCATACTCGTATATCGCATCACTACAACGAGTAACCTCAATAAAGTACATAACACTGTTAATATACTCATTCATCCTCCGCGGATGGCACTAAAGAATAATCCCGCTACACTAGGGAAAAATATTCACATAATAATAACGTTTATAATTATACTCAATAAACTCGTCGCACATGCTAATCTAGCAATGAACAAAATATAGTGACTTGCTAGTGTCACATAAACACGCCGCATCCTCTGAGGATACAACTTATACTTCCACCTTGCCAATCGTCTTGACTGCACAAGTGGCCTCTGGATGTAACACGTCTGTCCAAACCAAAACAAAACTACTTTAATCGTTGACTTTTACAAGGCACCGTATTCTTGTCCCTTTACTCACTTCGAAAAATATTATCGCGTGCGATTTCACTCCCCACAAAATACCTCAACACATAATCCACTTATCACCTGTCCTACTAAACATGTTAGGATTGTCCTTCTCTCGAACTTTAGTAGACTCGATTCCTGTTGGCTACCTCGGTTATTCTCTTAGCCTTTTAGTCCCTAAAGGACATGTCACTGTCTATAATAGTCCTTCCTAAATTTACCATCACTTGGTAAGAATTTAACTATCCGAATCATTTAAATGGGTCTTCGGATGTGTATCCAAACCTCTTTGTGGTGCTACACCGCCACCGTTGTATTCAGTCTTATTCTCGACTAAATTCTTTGATTCTTTTAGCTTCCCACACAAAGGAGCATTATCATCTTTATTGACAAAATACGACACTGTCACCCTCTGAATCATCTATCCATCAGAATTTCCTCTTTGAGTGTTATCAACTATTATTACGAGTCGATCTCCCACTTGGAGTCGTTTCCTCCACTTGAATCTACATCTTCCAATACAAAATTCACTAACGGATAAGATTTCATATCCACAAATGGACCTCTGTCACGTCCTCCTGTGATGAGTTCAGGACAACGTTCACTTCAAATCCTGAACATCTGATGAAGTAGCATACGGTCAACACTGTACCTAAGGTACTCCTATAGACATAGCATTCCACTTCTAAAATTGGTGGTTGACTCCCATCATTGTAACTTTGTTCTAACAGTCAAGAAAATTTTCTCTAAATTTTCACTTTCAGTTAGCCACACTCCGTCCTATATCTAAACCTTTGGATACTTTACCTCCTTTGGTAAACACACCCAATTCCCGCATTTCTAGAATTCCCACTGACAGTTCTCTACACGTTTTGTAACACGTTGGGTGAGTTTACTCTCGCACCTCATTCGACTATAGCAGCATTTGGAAATCATGGTTGCGCCTTAGTCACCTTTCTAGTCTTGGCTTCTCGTGCCATAATGGAGGTAACCTTGACTACGGTCATCATCCTTGAATATATTTTACAACCTCAACTGAGCCCTGCCTCCTGATGCCCGCTTAACGGTCCTCATCTGACATCCGTCGTCGCTCGGCAAATGCACACATCTGAACGAAATTAGAATTCACTAATGTATATACATTATAGAAGGAGTATGAAATCTCATCAAAGAAATCGACAATCCTAAACATAGGGCTCTATATCAAACAAAGTAACGCTGAAAGCATAATAAGCCGCACAGATCCTAAAGGACACTAGAACCTGATGCTCTGATACCACCTGTGACACCCCGCCTAATTAAATACCGGGTGATCAATCCTTTATTAAATTAAAATCAAGGTGAACAGTTGATTTATTCTTAGCATCACTGTCGCAAATTTAAAATTTCCAAATTTAAACACCCTGATTAATTAAGCTAAGTGTAAAAACCATTTAAAACCTTATTTCCATTTTATTTAATCCAATTATAAAACCTTTGACCATTAACAATTAAGAGTCACACATTAAGTATAAGAATATAAATGAACATTCAAGACTTTAACCATCGATAACAAATCCCAACTTTAAAACACTAAAGGAAAACATCCTGACAGTAATAAATCCCGAAGTAAAGATACTGAAAGTAAAAGAATTACAATCACTGACAAAACCAACAGAATAATGGAAAAGGGCGACACATGCCCCACTGGATAAAACTGAACTAGAAGTGGATTCAACAATGAAGTCGTCTAAACAATGGCCTGCAACTCCCACAAAAACTACAGCACGTACCATCCAAAGAATCCTCAGCATGACACCCCTGTGGCTGGGCACCTGTAATAGATATATATATACACAAGAGAGAAGAGATAACAGCAAACGGGTCAGATCCCAATTGTAAAACAGTTCTAAATTAGTTTAACAAGTATTTAAAATGCTTACCGGCTAATGCAACAATCATATTAGTATGCGACACTCTCTTGAGAATTCTCACCTCTCATCTAGTGTGCACATCTACCGTACTAATGAATCTCATATATCTCTCTAACTTATTCTCCATAAGTCTTATCATATGAAAATTAAGGTTATAATATTCACTTTTAGAAAATCTATCTCTTAAGGATTTCTTACGTTAATTAGAATAACTCCGTATCGTTATAACGTTTCCGAATACTTATAGTGAAATTGAAAATTTATACATTGCTTAACTTCTTTCACGCACAGTAGAAAGTTCTCATATAGATATACGTATATATATTAATTACCCGTATAATATATATACAAACAACACCCCACATAAAATCTATGGTGCTAGGCTTCCATATATAAGTATATATATACAAATCACTCATATAATATATATATACTAACGGCACACCACATAAAATCTATGGTGTTGGCATACTCTACTATCAAGTCCCCTTTATCACACAAACTAAGGGAAATACTAGTTCAGAATCACTCTCGAACTGTATTAACACAAAAATACGAACAAATGGAGGCAAAGCATAGTTCCAAGTCACTAAGAGGTCAGCACATACCCTCACGTCTCTTAGGACCGTATGCCTATCAATCAGATAGCCTGTACCAAGGAATCATATGTTCTAGGGTACGAGTCAATATCCCCCATAAAGGTCCCATCGAGATAAGACCGTCCCGGTGCTGAAACCCCCGTGATCGAAAGTAGCCCGAGTATGATTTTTATACAGATATAATATATGCACAATCACACAGTCATATATATATATATATATATATATATATATATATATATATATATACACACATCCACATTGTTGAATTAGGTGCGCTCATGACCCATAATTATAATTATCCGTTATTACACATTTTACTCGATTATTTCATATAACGAACTCGTTCATTTTATTCTCATAATTAAGTTATTCTAAACTCACTTCTCGCCTCTCGAAGTATTATCTTTACCTAATACAATGTCAGTAGGCCCTCACTCACCTTCTAATCCAACTTCCTAGTCATTTCGATTATTTAATCAACGCACGTATGATTTCCTAACTTTGAATATATCCCATTTACCCTTCCTTTCCCTTTCACATTAAAGTCCCACATAACGGGGTTTATCTTGACCCTACTGGTCCTTTTAGTGTTTAATTATGTTCTAGCAACTCTAATCAAAATTTACTGCACAACAAATCGAATTAAGCCAACACGAGCAAAAATGCAATTTTCTAGGAGGGGTCGATCGATCGATGAAATGGGGTCGATCGATCGATTTATCGATCGATCGATGCTCTGGGCTCGATCGATCGATCAAGTAGTTATAGCGAAACTGCAGAAAACCCAGCTATGGAAATCTTACCCCAAACTCATCCAAATCATCATGTTTCAGTCCCAAACTCCCAACCACTTATACTACAAGGGTTGTATACCCATATAAACAATATCCTACGTAAAACATGCGAGTTTTCCTCAATTATAACAAATTAAAAGGTTAAAATCTATATAAATCTCAAGAACCCTAATATTTTTCTTTAACATAGTTTCTTCCATTCTTTTTCAAGATTTTCTATCACTAACACAATGGAAATTCATGGTTCAACCTCTACATGTGAAATGGATTTCCAGAATATAATCTTTACCTCTACATCATGTAATTTTTGTCTCCAATTAATGTTTTCTTTCAAGAACACTAATTCTAATCAACCCTAGACTATCATAAAAGGGTACATTAACTTGATTAAAGCAAGATAAATACTTTCTTGAAATTCAAAGTTCTGATTTGTGGAAGAATTTGGTGTGGTTGAGATCCTCGTTGCACGATCCACCATTTGGCGATGACGGCGGTGCAACCGGAGGAGTTCTTGGCCTAGAACTCCTTGGAAAGCTTCTCCTCTTCCTCTTCAATGGCAGTCATTAGTTTTTGGTTATGCTAACCCTAGAAGACAACACTTACCATCTTATATAACCCTAGCAAATTCTTGGGTTTAATTACCCATAATTACGAAATGTCGAAAACGCCCTCCCGGGGTACTAATTAAGCCTAAAAATGCCCCGAGACCCAAACTAAACCCCGAGGTATATTATTTTGACTATCTCGACCCTTCCGAACACTTTGGTACACTTTAAATGATCATACAAGAAACTTATAATTTATTCACTTTATATAATAATAATTTAGTCCTGACACGACACAGGTGCGTCCCGACTTAATTTCCATAATTGTCATTTTATTCACACTTGACAATTTTTATAAAATAAATCTCATATATTACTATACTCATCCAGTAACATTCAACAATTTCCAATAATTACTAACTCTTGTCATGCTAGTAAATATTTAAAACAACTTCCCGGATTAAAATTAAATTAATTTATCTCAATTAAATTTAATAAATCCTTAAATTTATAAATAATAAAAATACGGGGTATTACACCAGTCTTCTTCACTAACCTTGCTTTCGAGCATGACGCGTAGCGAGGGTATTTTCAGCTCCACGGGGAGGACAGCTTCCATGTCGTAGACCAGGGAGTAAGGGGTAGCCCCAGCAGAGGTTCGAATTGAGGTTCGATTGCCGCAAAGGGCGTATTGGATCCGGTCGGCCCAATCCCTACAGCTTTCGGTCATCTTGCAGATGATGGCTTTGAGGTTCTTGTTGGCGGATTCAACTGCACCATTGGTCTGAGGTTGGTAGGGAGAAGATTTTTATCTCTGAATCCCATACTCGTTGACAACTTCTGTGAAATCTTCTTTGAAGTGTAACCCGTTATCTGACACTAGCTCATGCGGGACCCCATATCGGCATATGATATTCTTCTTGATGAATTTGGCCACTTTCTTGGCGTTCAACACTGCGTATGACTTAGCTTCGACCCATTTAGTGAAGTAATCGATGGCGACCATGATAAACTCATGTCCGTTTGAAGCCTTTGGTGTAACCTTCCCTATGATGTCGATACCCCAGATGGAGAACAACCAGGGAGAGGTCATGTTGTATAACTCTCGCGGAGGAAAGTGTTGAAAATTGGAGAATTATTGGCATTTGAGGCATCTCCGAACATAGGCGGTGCAATCCTGAGTCATGGTGGTCCAGTAGTAGCCCTATCGAATGATCTTCTTGGCGAGCATGTGACCATTCATGTGGGGTCCTCACTCCCCGCTGTGGATTTTTTGCATTATTTTCTCAATCTCAACCCCTGCGATGTAGTGTAGACGAGTTCCATCGAAATTCCTCTTGAGTAGAGCTTTATGGAAGATGATGTACCGGGCGGCCAGTCTTCAGAGGGTTGTTCGGTCCTTCTTGTTGGAACCCTCGAGATACCTACCATATTTGAGGAGGCACCAAATATGATAGTACCAATAATCGGCTGGTTTGGGATCTTCGATGGAGACAACCTCCACATGGCAGCAATGGGTCAGTTTGTCTTTCTTTTGAACTAGGAAGGGGGTCATTGTTATTCCCTTGGGCATGTCGACCATGGAGGCCAAAGTGGCGAGAGCATCGGATAGGTTATTCTTTGCTCAGGGTAGGTAATGGAAGGTGATATCTTGGAAAATAGAGGCTAACTCTTCTAATTGGGCATGAAAGGGTTGGAGCTTTTCATCATTGACTTTCCACTTTCTGATCACTTGATCGATGATGAGGGCAGAATCCCCATAGACATCAAGGTGTTGAATACCCTTTTCGAGAGCAACTTTAAGGCCCACTGTGCATGCCTCGTATTCCGTCATGTTGTTGGTGCAAGGGAAATCTAATTTCATGGTGATGGGAGTGTGGGAGTCATCTGGGGCAACCAGAAGTATCCCAATGCCACATCCCTTTTTGTTGGCAGCGCCATCAAAGAACATTTTCCATCGAAGGCGGTCTTGACTGGTGCAAAGGATATTTTTATCTGGGAATTCGGAGATCCAGACATCTGCTTCTTCTACAGGGTAGTCAGCGAGGTAGTTAGAGATGGCCCTTCCTTTAACAGCTTTCTGTGTGATGTACACGATATATCACTCGGTTAGGAGAATCAACCATCGGGCCATTCGACTGGATAAGGCGAGTTTCTCAAGCATGTATTTAATGGGATCCATTCGGGATATATGTTTGATGGGGAAGGTGAGTATGTAGTGTCGTAACTTTTGGGTGACCCAGATAAGTGCGACACATGCCTATTCTAAAGAAGTGTAGTTGACCTCGTACCTGGATAATTTGCGACTGGCATAATAGATGGCTCTTTCTTTGCGGGAGTCTTTAAGGTATTGGGATAGCCAAGCCCGGATTGCAGTGTCGGTTATGGTTAGGTATAGGAGTAAAGGGAGACCAGACTGTGGTGGCATGAGTACTGGAGGTTGGATCAGGTATTGTTTGATTTGATCAAAAGCCTCTTGGCAGGCCTCGTTCCAAACCTTGGTTGAATCCTTTCGAAAGAGCTTAAAGATTGGTTCACAGATGGAGGTTAGCTGGCTGATGAACCGACTGATATATTGTAATTTCCCAAGAAAACCTCGGACTTCTTTCTCTGTTCGGGGTGGTGGCATCACAAGTATGGCCTTCAGCTTTGCAGGATCTGCTTCTATCCCCTTTTTACTAATCATGGATCCCAAGAGTTTTCCCTTTGTAACGTCGAAGACACACTTCTATGGATTAAGTCGCATCTGATACCGTTGCAGTCGTTCGAAGAACTTTCGGAGAGCGGGAACATGACCTTCTCTAGTTTTGGACTTGATAATCATATCATCCACGTAAACCTTGACCTCTTTATGAATCAGATCATGCAGGATGGTTATGGAAGCCCTTTGGTAGGTAGCCCCGACATTTTTGAGACCGAATGGCATAACAGTGTAGCTAAAGGTTCCCCGTGGGGTGATGAATGCGGTTTTTTCTTAGTGGTCTAGGTGCATCTTTATTTGGTTGTATCTGGCAAACTCGTCGACGAATGACTTAAGAGAATGACTGGCTGTGTTGTCCACGATCATGTCGATATTGGGTAGCAGATAATCATCCTTCGGAGAAGCTTTGTTTAAATCTCGGTAGTCCACACACATTCGAACCTTTCCTCCTAATTTTGGTATAGGTACAATGTTGGCTAACCACGTGGGATATTCGATCACTCGAATGAAACCCACGTTTAACTGTTTGACCACCTCTTCTTTGACCTTAAGCGACCATTCGGTGCAGAGTTTTCTCAGTTTTTGTTTAACTGGCTTGTAATCTGGGAGAGTGGGGATCTCGTGCTGTGTTATTTTAGGATCGATGTCGTGCATATCATCATAGGACCATGCGAAAACATCTACCAACTCCTTCAGCAATTCTTCGAGTTGTGCACGTTCATACTCGTCAAGGGTGGCCCCTATCCTAATCTCGCGCAATTGGCTACTAGAACCAAGATTAATAATAACAGTCTCTTCCTCATTAACTTGAACGCGGTTATGTTGTTTATTATTAACCTTATTTAGACCAGTTAAGAATTGTTCATTTGCAAAATCATCATCATCAAAAGTTCGATTGGAATCTAAACAATTAATATAAGGCACAACAAGATACTCAAAATCTTCGTTTATTTCATTGATAGAAAAAACAGCATTGAGAACCTCATCAAAAGAGGTCTCGATTACATTTGAGCAAGGATATACAACAAAAGAAGAAACATGGTAAACATTGGGGTTAGGGGAGGTTTCAAGAGGTAGAACTGGCGCAGCATGCCAATTGAGGAGAGGTGTATCAACATCTTTAATCAGACGGGATGAGTCCATTGATGTAGTGCCTGAATGAACCATGCAGAGTGCCAACCTCAGTATCTATAAGTTGAAGGAATCTTCAGAATCACTTTCCTCAGTCTCTTCGATATCTTTGATGAGCGGTTGTATGCGGTCTGGGAAACTTTTGGCCCATGGGTAGCTATCTTGGAAAAAGATCTCCATTCCAGGCTTCATCTTCTTGTCTGTGTGGTCATACCATGGTTCTGGAAAACCACAAAAGGGGAAATCCTCACCTTCTTTGATGAATCGTCCATTTAAGGAGTCTCTTGAGATAGTTCGGATACAGTTTAATCCTCTCTTTGGTTGAGACTGGCGGATCATTTAGAGCTCTTATTCTGATGGTTGATAATCCAATCCTCAAGGAGGGAAAGCTTTCTTCAGTTCAATAGGCTCAAGTATCCTTTGCTGCCTTTGCCCTTGCCCCAGTCTGAGCATGAAGTGCATGTTTCTGAACATCTGAATCACATTGACATTGCCATGAGGGCCATATTCTGGACAAACCTTTTCTTTGAAACCATCCCCTGTCGGGAGTAGGAATGGCTCTACTCGGAATCCTGATAGTAGCATATCATTTGACCCGTGTTGTATCTCGAGAATTGGACTGCTAGTGCTTGCACTCTCGACATTTTTGTCATCGCCCAAAATGGTGATGACTCGCCCGTCGATGAAGAACTTTAATTTCTGATGGAGTGAGGAAGACACACCCTTGATATTGTGGAGCCAGGGGCATCCGAGCAACATGTTGAAACAAGATGGGATGTCTATGACTTGGAATTCAACGTCAGGGTTTATAGGTCTAACCCCTATTGCAAGTTTTATGTATCCCATCACCTCACGACGGGTATTATCGTAGGCACGCACAGCGACAGAGGTTGGAGTGAGGTCGCTTTCTTTCAGGCCTAAACACTTGAAGGTTCTCAATGGGAAAACATTCAAGGAGGATCCGTTATCGACAAGAGAGAGTGGCACGACCTTTCCCATAACTTCGACGGAGATGTTGAGTGCATGATTGTGATTCACCCCAATTCTCGGGATTTCTTCTTCAGAAAATGATAGCATTTGGGTAGAGGTTAAGGATCCGACCAGATTCACCCCTCCTCTGGTGTGGTAGAGGGAGGAACTATAGGTCCAGTGATTAATTTGATTAAAGTATTTCTGTGTAGCTGGGAAGACATGAAAAGCCCCCATAGAGTGATGTTAGCTTGAGTTTTCTTCAGTTGATCAAGGATCTTACTCTCCTCAATGGTCATCTTTGGCATAGGAGGTTTTCAACGCCCTTTCCCTTTTCATTTGATGGTAGTGAGCTTGTAACTTGATAATGTCTCCCTGATCTGGTCATGTGATTTACTGAAGAAGGAAAAAACATAAATCTCGTTTCCTCGTCAATCTCAGGTTGCTCTGCTACCCTATCTATTTCTCTTAGGAGTTCTTCAAATGAGATCATCCCACATATGTCGACTACTAGGCCAGCTCTTCCTGAAGCTTATTCTTCGCTCGAATCTTCGAATCCTTCCCCCGATCCGGTGGCAACAATTTTGTCTTTCCCTGTAAAGTCGATGCATTCCACAACTTCAATGGCTTCTTCATACAAGTTCTCCCATTCTGTGGTGATATGTGTGATTAAAGGGACCAAGCGCCTTTATAGCTTCAAAGTGTCAAATAACTTGGTGATATCGCAAATGCTGTTGGTTTGCCTGAATAATTATGCCATAGTCTGGACAACATCATCTAAGCTGACTTCGTCAGTTGGTACCACCCATCTGTCTGAATCTCGGCCCCATTTGCGTTCTTCCAAAAATAGTGTACTAAATCTCTGGCAATCGATGACCATCTGTGAGGTCAATTTGAGCACAAATTCTAGGAGTTGGTTTAACACCTCTGACAATTCCATACCTCCATTTTTAGAACGAGTACGGACAGCGATGCATGCTCTGGTAAGGAGTGACAGTGCCTGATTAGCGGGGCTAGTTGGGTGTAGGAGGAAATATGGGCAAATTTGAAGAGGTTTAAGAGGGTATAGGGGTGTGATTTGGGTTGATAGATCGAAATTTGGGTTTTCTTGCAAGAAGATGGCATTGGTGTGATTTGGGAGTTGGGTTGTGAGTAGTGTTTGGCTTAGGATTGGCTAATGGGCCAATGGTACCCCGGTCAATGAGATCTTAGATTACGTTTAGGAGGTGAAAGCACTGGTCAATGGTATGGCCAGCAGTTTGGTGGAAGTCATAATGAGCATCGGTCTTGAAGTTTCTTGGGAGTGGATTTGGCAATGGACGTGGATCCAAGGGTTTGATGAGGTTTCGTCTTAACATGGCTTGATAAACTTTGAAGAGGGGAGCATGAAGCTCAGTGTATTCCCTTCGGACAGGAGCAGGGCGGCTTTCTGGTGCCCATGATGTGGTTGGTTGAGAGATGTTATTGATGGTTGAGACTGTAGCATTGGCAGGCTTGTCATACTTTCTAGGGGTGAACTGTTCGGACACCTTCTTTGGCTCGATTTCCACTTTAACGAGACTTTCCTCGATTTCCACTCCAGCCTCTCTAAGAGCTTTGAAGTGGGGATGGTATTATCCTCCCATCGTCGCTCGAACATGGGGCAAGAAGTTCTTCTTCACTATGTTGACCTTTTCTTCCTTGAATGGCCGATTAGTCATGGTAGCTGCTCGCTCCCTCCACCGAGTTATGAAGTTACTGACTGATTCCTCAGGATTCTCTTTGAGCAGCTCTAAATCACGACGTGTGACCTCAAGATCTTCGTTGTATTTGTACTGCGACATGAATTCTCGGGCTACATCCTCCCAGCTACGGATTCTGGATTCCTCAAGGGATAAAAACCATCGGAGGGCACTATCCTTCAAAGTTTGCTGAAACAATTGGGCCATCACCTATTCATAAGCCCCTAGTAGAGTCATGGAATGATGATAACTGCGAAGATGAACAATTAGGGGACCACTCCCCCCGAACTTCTCGATATTTGGAATCTTGAAATTTTTAGGTAACCTCGCTTTAGGATAAGGAGACATGTGGGTGTAGTCCATGTAATTCCCAGAGATCCTGACTTGGTCAAACTTCTTGGTGAGCATCTTGAGATCCTCTTTGACTTTATTCAACTCCTCCTCCTTTGGATTAGCGACCACAGGCAGGTTAGCCATAGGCTAGGCAATGTTTGGCATTGGAAGTTGGGCAGGCGGTGGCCCATTGGCAGGAGGTGCACGTGGAGCGTGATGATATTCTTCCGGGACCCAGATAGGCTCGGGTGGACCCATAGCACGAGGGAACATGGCCTCAGGCTCTTGAAGAATAGGAACTTGGTTTCGTTGTATTTCTCGAACCTCAGCTTGGAGGTTGTCAATCTTACCCACGAGCTGAGCTAGGACTATCGTCCGATCCGATTGTATGATTGGTGCTTGATCTGCATCTCCATGGAAGATGGATGGATTTCGGACTCGGAAGAAGTAGTAGAGGAGCGGATGAAACTTCGAGGTGATTTGACTGAAGACCGAAGCCAATAGGGATCCAGGCCAAGGGCTTGCAATCGACTTGAGAAGGCGTAGGATAAGATTTATTCTTGAGAAAAAGGGAAGAAACTATTTTTGGATTTTTGATAAAGAAGGGCGAAATGTTTTTGGATTTTTAATAAAGAAGGGAGAAATGTTTTTGGAGACAGAACTCAGCATGATTATTATGATTATTATGTTCTCACTTGTATTTAATTCTCCTAAATGCAATGCCGGACGGGACCCGAGCCTGGAAAAGTGGGGTTTTTAATATATGCAAAGCTACAGTTTGGACTTGTAACCAGGCTCGCGGATAGGGTCCCGTTTTTAAAAAATGCGCAAAAATTGGGTGGAAGATCGACCCGAAATTTCGGCAGAGTTTCGTGTTGAAACCGACAATCTAAAGTGAGTGTCCTAAGTCTGACACCTATATGCGGGTATGCAGTTGGTTGGGTGAATCGGCATGGGTTCCCCCTTTGGCGTGACTTCCACGATATATGTCTTGCTCTTGCGGGTAATCGATACGTGTGGACAAGCCATTTGATATACCCTAGTGTACGTGAATTGCCTCACCATATACCTCCTTGGGACGGTACATGTGAGAGAGAATTCGATATACTCGGCGTATATGAACGAATTCCCTGCTATATACCCCCCGTCATGACTTCGGTCAAGCGGTACGATGCGGGGGAACCATTCGATATACGTCGAAGGTACTTGGCCAATGGAAGGTGAGAGTCATATCACTTAGGCTAACTGCGACCTGTCGGACCAGCGCCCATCACGAATTGACCCTCTAGTTACTGGGTAAAATTTGTTCAATATCAATGCTCTTTGGTGATATCGTGTGAATCATGCATGATTCTTTTATTAGTATCTTATGATTAGAATGCCTTTCTTGATTATGCCAAACAGGGAACAAAGTAAAAGTACCCCAAAAGGTACGCCAAGTATCGATGGGTAATGCGTGCAATATGGGGATATACATGTGATCCTAGGTGCACGTGGTGCGAAGTGTACACGGAGAATTTTCTACAATTGTGTGAACATAAGCATAAGCATGGGATACATGTGAGAAAGGGGAATATGTAGATATGGGGGGAAACAGAAACAAATATAGCATCCATGTAAATAGAGTCAAGCCCATAAGCAAAAACACATATTCCCAGCAGAGTCGCCACTATGGCCATCCCCGATCCTGATCCTTGCCGACGGGCGCGTGGAGAAAAGGATCCTTCGGGTCCCACGCGTCCCTCTCGGGAGAGCTTCGACGAGCGTCGTTTGTGGTGTGAAAAATGTAAAGAGATTCAGAGTCGCCAGTCTATTTTACTCAAAACAGACAAAATAAAAAGTGGAAGCCACCCCAAAGAGTGGCATCCAAAGACATACTGGTGCATACGAAATCAAGATGATTCGAGAAGGGTTCAGAGGCTTAGTTACGAAATGGGAAGGTGTTAGGCACCCATTCCGCCCTTTCGGTCTCTCATGAATATTTGTTATTTTCCTTTATGTTTCCCCCCTTGATATGTGTGCATGTGTATATATATAGAATGGAGGTAGGAATGCTCGACTCGTATCATGGAAAAGATAAAGCGAGTCATCCGTAGGAAGATATAAGAGTAATATTAGAAAAATGAGATTTACACGATTACCCCTACGTTGATCGTTATAAGGGAACGATAACGCATATGGGGTAATGCGTCACTAAGAACAAGTATATGTATAATATAAGAAAAATGGATTTAGAGAAGATAAAAAATGAGAGAAAAAGTGAGAAAAAGGACTCGAGTCTCGAGTTTTACCCCGAGACACCTACGTAGCCTATAAAGGCATCAACGTCCATGTTGTTCGCATGTAAAACGAGGGGTGGGGTTTATCCCATAAATCCAAAATCGGGAATCTCTTATTTGTGAGTGTGTGTGTGTGTGTGTGTGTAGAAAAAAAGTGTTTTAGTTGTGAGAAAAAGTGTGAGGAAAATATGAGAATCCATTATTTGAATTTATGAGCAAAACCATCTTTTTCTTATTTTTTGGGTTTTATGAAAATAAAAGATGTGCAATAATACTAAGTAAAAAGTATATTAGGATGTGTGAAATGAGATAATAAAAGTGCTAAGTAAGAAAACAAGTTATTGAGAATTTAAGAGAATTTAAAGAGAGAGTTTGAGAAAGTTGGACCTTCTTGATGATCTTGAGCTTGATCTTGAATGTTGGGGAGTAGCCCTTGCACTTTGGATGATAATGGAGAGTGGCTAATTCACCAAGTTTGATAAAAGGGATGATGAAAAGTGGAAGTAAAAAGGGGATTTGGAAGTTGAAATCACGCTGCCTTTGAGAGAGGTTTTTGGGATTCGTTGAGAGGGATTTTTATCAGATCTGGGCTCCCCTTGAAAATGGGGTGAAAGCCTCCTTTTATAGTCCCAGGTGAGTGTCGATTTGCATAGACCCCTTCCTTCCTATCGGCAGGCAGGTGCCGATAGGCAGGTTCTGGAACTTGTCGTTTGGCAGTGTGTTTCAGGCTTTTCCAGAAAATCGGTCGCCGAGGGAAAAATGTTGGTCAGAATCGTTCATGGGGCATACCATTGGAAAGGTAATTCAGAGACTTTCAAAATTCTTTTGGACCGCTCTCGGGTTCGGGAGTTGACTTTGGGTCAAATATGGCTCGGGAGCATTTGTCGGTCCATTGGACGGGGAATCATTCGGACGCAAACGGATCGTTCGTCCACATGGTAAATCTGAATCGCGCACGAGGCATACCTTTGGAAAGGTTAGGAGATGTACTTCAACATTCCAAAGAGTTTGACCCGGTTTGGAGAGTTGACTTTGGTCAATCGGATCGTTCGTCTTCATGGAAAGTTAGAATTGCGCATGGGGCAGACCATTAGAAAGGGTATTCAGGGCCCTTTAAAGATTCATTCAGCCTCGGTCAAGATGAAGAGTTGAAATAGGTCAAACAGAGACCGGGAGCGCCCAGTGGCCTCTAAGTCAGGTTTCGGACGCAAACGGACCATTCATCCTCATGGTAAGTCGGAATCGCGCACAGGGCAGACTGTTGGAAAGGGTATTCAGTGCCCTTCGAGGATTCATTCAGTCTCAGTCGAGATGAAGAGTTTGACTTTTGGGTCAAACTGAGCCGGGGAGTGCCCAATAGCCTTCAGGTCAGTACTCAGGACGTCACCTGGGTTTACAGTTATGAAGGGAGGTACTAGCGACCTAAGGAGAGTCAGGGGTAATAGAATGGGGTGTCTACAGGGGGAAGTATGTAACAACCCGTCCTTTTGGAGATAATTAAATTCCATAATTGGGTATAAATTGGAAATTTGAGGAATTTCTCGGAATAGTAAATTTTGGGAATTTTTAAGGATTAGATGGTTGTCGATGGGTGAAGTATTTTCTTTGGGGATTAAGTAAATACGTCAAAGTATTTTAATTATACGTCGTCGTTGAGTAAAGCGACAAAAGGTAAGGTTTTAATTAGAAAACCCGCGATGAGATGTATTGGGTTAAAATAAGGGGTTGCAGTCAAGTACCTCAGATGGAGATTTCGACTGCGCCGTGAGTCTCAAAATGGCCGAGATAGTTAGAAAACTGTGTCCGATGGTCAAATTTGAGTTTCGAGAAATTTTAGAGTTAAAAGGACTCGTAATTGAGTAAACGAGTTATTATTGGGTTTAAAGGGGTATAGACCCTTTTCTCCCTATATAAGGAGGGTGAGAGGGAGAGAATAGAAAGAAAATGGAGAAGAGAGAGAGGAAGGAAGAAAAAGGAGAGAAAAGGGAGATTTCGGGCCAAACTCCGCCGGACTCGACTCAGGATCGTCGAATTTTATCCACGAGAAAAGTGTTTACTTGCTTTATTTACGTTTGTGCATAAATCTCATATCGTAGTTTGGTAATAACAAACCTTAAAGATTTTGGGTTGGGTTTTCATGGATAAAACGGGGTTTCGGGAGTTAAAACGAATAAACCCCAATAATTTTCTAATCAGAGAAACTTAGGATTTAATCAAAATTAGTTGTTGATTTCGGGTTCTAGGACGTTTAGATCCCTTGTACTATGATTATTTGTTATTGGTTGAGGTTGTAGGATGTCGGGAGAGGAGACAAAATCTTGGGAGAAGCTTTAATGGTCGAAAGAGCTTCTCGGAGAAGAAGATGTCCGTCATGATCGATCGATCGAGCATGGGGGATCGATCGATCGAGGGCCATGGGTCAATCGATCGACCCTTCAGGAAGTTTGACAATTTTCCCTAGGGTTAATTGGATGGGATAAATTCCAATTTTAATTGTATCTAGATTATTTAAGAAAGGAATTAAATAATCTTTTAAAAGTAAATAGGCGTCAAATGGAGGGAATCTATTGGAACCAAGTGAGTGTTTTATGTGTGTGACACTAAAACTACATTTTCGAGAAAAATATAATAATTGATAAATTAGGAGGTTGGGGTTCCTAAAATAGGGTGGGACCTCTAAATGATTGTTTGGAGGAGATGTAGTCCTTGGGTTTGTGGGAAGGAAATCCACAACGTATTTAATTTTAGGGTATGGTGGGCTTATGTTAGGGAGTCAAATATCCTAGACTAGCATGGGGTTAATTGGGTTTATTCTAAGGATGTTTTATAGAGGTTAAAGTTACATATGATATAGGAAGTTAATCTAGAATTAATAGAAGGTAGAATGGTGATGTTTTGGATTATTGGGAGACTAGTGTGAGGACAATTACACTTCGGGTCCTAGGTCATTAATAAAATATGACTATGAGAATAAGAAATGAGCATTATAAAGTTGGTACTTAATCATTGAGAATAAATGATTTTAAGAATGTAAAATATGAATGTTTTCAAATTGGAAAAAGAAATGATTTTCGTAAATGATAATTTACGTAAACACACCTCTCTAAATCGCTATCATAAGGGAAATTGTGCGCGTGAGGTGAAGTTCCCTAGCTAATGAATCTAGGGTGTATATAGTCCTCGGCCATATGAGCGATTATTAGATATTTTTCTGTGATGGTGAGGTAATTCTGGGTGTGGTTATGACTCACCCGCAGGCATATGGCCACTTCCCGACGTCTTGCGTTGTAGGATCCCAGGTTTTCTTGATTGACAGGCCTTGGAAGATGATAACCATTTAGGGGCGCGCACAGTAGGGAAACCCGAACGGGTGGTCTTAGAAACGTTATATGATATGTAATATAACTATTCTTAATAATGTCAGACATTATTGATGTTAAAGCAATTTATGATAATGAATTGGCTTTATATACATTTCCTTGATGGAAGAAGGGAAATGGGATAAATGAATTGACTTTAAATACATTTCCTGGATAGAAGAATGGAAATGGAAAGTTTTGAAAAAAAAATGATGAATGAAAATTGAATTGGTAAACAATTTGTAAATGAATCCTCAGTCCGGGAGATAGATCCGGATGTATATTATAAAGATGAATATACAGTAAACCTCAGTCCAGGAGATAGATCCGTATGTATATTGTAAGATGTATATGATAGTAATTATGTTATATATAACATTATATAGTATGTATATGCGTTGGGTACTGAGGGTCTAATGGATCTCGACGATCGACCTTGTCGTGTAGTAGTGTATAGGGGGTTCCTTGTTTGGATTTTGCTCTACGAGACACTTCACGCACAAACATGGCATACTGTCGAGCCCTTAGTACTTGGAATAACTAGGGTTGTTAGAAGATGGTTAACAGACTAGTTAGGCGGGGTAGCTTGACTAGGGTATTTTGTTAGTATGCGCTAGGTGTGCACTATTAGAAGAGAGATGGGGGGTATCTCATGGGAGTGAGGTACCAAATTTAAATATGAGATAAAATATATTTTTAAAAATAAAGCATTTTATGAACTTGCTAAATATTTTTCACACTCGGGCTCTGACCCGTTTATCTACTTTTCCCTCTTTTGCTATATATATATATATATATATATATATAGGTGTCCACACACAGGGACACCTGGATGACACTTCCTTCGAGTCAGACGTCTGCTGCTGCAGCAGCTGTGGATGCATGCAGGTTCTCGATAGACGCTTCTATCCTTGTAATATAGATAGGAGGTACCATATAAACATTCAGGTTAAAAACCCAACTGCATTTATTTATTTATTTATTTATTTATTCTTTTACCGCCTTTTAGTGAGGCATTCGATATGGTTGTATTATATTTGAACCGAGTGTTCGGTTATTTTATGTCATTTCAGTTTCATTTATATAAACTTTGTGGATGTTTTAATCTAGTAGTTGTTTAAAAAGAGTAGTTAAGTAAAATTTTGACGCCAGCCTAATAGATTATTAGCAATTAAATTGGTTTTCGACAGTGATGCTACGAATGATCCACATTTGACTCATGTTTTATTTTGATAAAGGAGTGATCACCCGGTATTTTGTTAGGCGGGGTGTCACAACTATTAGGTAGGTGTATACCAATAGTCAGAATTATTACTCGATATATCGATGTGCTTTCAGATATAGATGGGATGTGTAGTGACTGTTACATTCATTAACCTTTGGGTTGATAACCTTAATGTTGGATATATTGGAAGACTATTCATATCATAGGGGTAATATATGAATATGCTTCAAGTAAGGGATCGTATTTGTATAACGAATTAAGTTAATACGCTTGAAACGACGGCTAGTATATTGAGGATTATGTACACTCATAGCCGAGTTTATAAATTTCATACATACGGATGAGAGATGGTATGTGTTTATGCATATATATATGTGTGTGTATATATATATATATATATATATATATATATATATATATATATATATATATATATATATATATATATATATATATATATATATATATATGTGTGTGTGTGTGTGTATAGATATGTATATATGTGTGTACTTATGGCGTGAATAACTATACCGTGCGTGATGGTTTGATTATATGATGTGATCATATGGATGTATATATATATAGTGTGAATGATATATATACTTATGGTGTGAAGCATACCCTGTACATGTTATCATAGGAAGTTGCACGATGGGGGTGAGCCCCTGGCTTGAGGAGCAAGGTGTGGATATTCCCCAGGTCATAGTCATCAATTATTATTTGTGTGATTTTATATTTTTGCATGTGAGAAGTCTTGGGTATAAGTCATTCTCACTTGCCGGCTAGGAACTATGACCGCTTCCCATACGTTATGATTGATTTTATCGCCATGGCGGTGTGATAATAGTCCGATAGGTGGTGACCCCGGGAGAAAGTGAGTAATTCCTAGAAGATGATAGCATGGTGCAGTGTTTTGGTATCCTATAATCGTTTATGTTATGTGTATTGCAAAGTGTACATTATGTGTGTTATGTATACATTGTTATAGGAATGAATGACTGCTTATATATATATATATATATATATATATATATATCCTATAGGTGAGGAGGATATGGAATTTGTATGATGTACATCTTGTGTGATTTCGGTGTACTAATTTATCAAGGTCGACGGATCGTACTAAGAGACAATCACGATTATTACGACCCCAAGGAGTTGGAAAAAGATTCTAATTATGTTATTATATATAGTACGCTAGATTTAAGTAGTTGCAGTAATAGGATTTGTGTAGAAGACATGATGGATCCCTATGATCAACATTGTCAAGGAGTAGTGTATTGGGGGGTACCTTGTTTGGATTTCGCTTTGTGAGACGCCCACACACGAAACGCAGTGCAATGTTGAGAGTGGAGAGAAGTTTTATCCTTAGTATTTGAATGTATGTTGTTTAGAGAATAAAACTCTTATATTGAAGCTTAATGTTAATGTGTGACGTATTAAGACTTATAACTGTTTAAGTTAATAAATGGAATCATGAGAGCCTAGTAAGGCATATATGTGAAAATATATTTAGGTCTTATTAGAATGGGAAGGATTTTAGGGCTATGTTAAGATGGCTGGTCATGTGGGTATAGGCCATGCTTACAGTGAGGCAGGTTGTCCTTAAATGTGTTGGGTAGCTTAAAAAAAAGGTTCCAGGACACGATTAGGTGTGTGCGCTGTAGATGAGAGGTGAGTTGGGGGTTTCACGAGAGTGTGACTCCACTTTAATTATGAAATAGTGCATTTATATTTATTATGCACGGTTAACACACTTGCTAAAAAATTTTACACCTCGGGCTCTGACCCGTTTATATTTCTCTTTTGCTATATATATACTGTTACTACATGTGTCCTACCGCATGGATACTGAATGCTTTTCTATCCAGGGTCTTGGGAGCCGTAGCAGTTGCGAACTGTGGCGGGATTTAGATTGTAGTCGATTTCTATTCCTTTGAAAATCTAGATAGGATTCATGTTATGTATATGGTTTATACCCAAGAGTTATTTTTTTTATGTTTATAGTTCTTCTTTATGGATGTTGTACTGTCTGTGACCCGACAGCTTATTCGGGTATATTTTTGTATGTACTTATGATGTATGGAGACTATGTTTTTCTTCATGTCGAGCATATATATTCTTAATACATGTTAATAGTCATTCTCATTGTTGGTTTGACTTCCATTGTATGTTTTTATTTAAATTTTCGGCATCCTCTTTTATAGTTTCCGGTAGTTAGCCTTATCTATTTTAGTATGGTCTGTTAATGTTGAGAATGAGCCATTTGAGATTCCTGATTTAATGTAGTATAGGGCTGGCCACCCATTATTATTTTAAGTGGGGTGTTACAATGCATAGAAAATATGAATCAATCAAGACGCATGCAAAGGAGTATCCCACAAACATCCATAAACTATTTTTGGATTTTTCAGTTTTTTCATACAAAAATAAGATACTAAAAATCACACCATGGATTTAAACTTAAAAAACCAAGTCGTGGATAAGGAATGTATGGGTGTGAACACAATCAATAGGAAAATCAACTCAATCAATCATATGTGCATAATGGATAGTGTACTCCTAACGAATGAACATCAAAAGTATCCTTAGCTGTAAAAATTGTTGAATTTAGATGACATCGTCATATGCAAATCAACAAATCAAAGTCAAAGTGATTTCCACACCAATAACGTCCAAAACTTTTTAGCGCTTTTTTAAGATTTTCAAGGACGTGCAAAATCATTATAAAATTTCCAACCAAACTCCCTCACATATATTTTCTTTTAGAGGTGTTAAATTAAATTCTCAAGCTTTGAAGAATTGGTGCAAAAGCCTAAATGGCCCATAATTGGCATGAATTTCTTTTTATTGCCAATAAATTTTTTCAGGCTCTCTTAAACCTTTTTGGACCCCGGATAATAAAATTCTTTAATTTTTAAGTCCAATTTAGACAGCGGCTTACTCGCAAAGGATAAAAAATAATATTTTGTAGCCCTTCACCGTTTTCAAATAAAGCACACAAACTCACAAACTCACCGTTTTAAGGACAATATTGAAGTGAAAACATCCAACCAACATGTGATAAAACAAGCACAATAATCAAACAAATCCGTGCATGTGTGCAATAAAGGAAATTATAAGTCAAACATGTAGGAAGCAAAACTTAATTACATCTTAATGACTCTAAACATTATAAAGAACATGGATGAATTGACCTATTGTCTCAAAACACTATCAAATAGTCATATAAAAATGGAATGATGTTGTGACTTGGTCATCCTAAGTGTTCATCCATAAACGGTGCAAACAAAAAAAACTTTTTGGATTTTTCAAAATTTTTATCTAAATAAAATCTTTTTGAAAATTTCAAAAAATTTCCAAAACTAAAAATCTATACAAAAAGTACATGCCACGACGCTAGAAAAAATATATCAAAAAGCATAACTAGAATATGACAAACATGCAAACACAATCATCTATATGATATAGCAAGAGAAGAATCATGTGCAAGCAAACAAGAATCAACTTATCTAAACTCTAGTGCCTCTAAAAGTGATTTTCTAACCCAAATAGATGTGAAACGCTGTGTGGGTGATTTGGGAACTACGGGAATACTACACATAAACTTCCTAGGACACATTCCAAGATCAAACCAAAACTTCCTAAGGTGACCTTTCCTACCACAATATGAACATATGTAAATGGGTGGAACGAGACCTATGGGTTGACCTTTTCTAACATCCTTGAAATTGGTTGACCCTCTAAAATAAATAATTGTTTTAGCTTTAGCACTAGAAGCATGAGAACAAGATGAGCCATTACCATCACTATCTAACTTACTCGAGTCTGTCAAATCATTTTTTAACTTCAAAATTTTTTGCTCTAGCAAAGAATTAGACTCTTCAAATTTAAGGGACGCCTTTTTCAAATTTTCAACAATTCCTAAAAGGGTATCTCTTTCTCCCTCAATTAAAGCAAACTTTTCCCTAAGAGTCTCTTAACGTGCCACAAACTCATTGACTAAAATATTTTTATCCTCTTGTGCACAAATACAAACCATCGAATTTTTAAGGTCCTCGAATTCTTTTTCTAAAAATAGGACCCTATCATCACTCTCCTTCATGGACAATTTTATAGCAAAAAATTCATGGTCCAAGGAAACAAATTTTCCACAATTAAAATCTAGTTGATTTTGAACCGTTTGAAAAAGATCCATCGCGGATTTAAAACGAGAATTTTTTTTTCCAAAAAATCAATTCTTTTAGCAAACGTCAAATTGAAGTGATTTATATCATCAAAACTTTGACTCATGTCATCAAAGGGGGGCATCCGATTACATAAGTGCTCCATTGAAAAAATTATGATTTTTCACAAAACTAATTTTTATAAATAAATTAATATAACACAATTTTTTGTGGAAAAAAGGAATACACGATAAATTAGTGGAACCCGCTCTGATACCAATTTGACGACGTGAAAAGTAAAATTGTATCAAAAAACTAAATGCTCGGAAAACCAGGATCATGCGATAAGTTAGCGCAACCCGCTCTAATACCAATTTGAAAAAACCGAATAAATACGGCGTGTGATATCGATTTGAATTAACTTGCAAGTTTCCAAGTAAACCATACTTAATTGGAGTCTATTTTTAAACCAAATTAATTCAACTCCTAAACGTGCAACTGTGTGCGCATGTGTCAACCCATAAATAAATAAAGCATGTGACACAAAATTAAGGAAAAATCCCCGCAGGGCAAAACCTTTTATTTCTAGAACATTGAAGAATTCATAAGACCATCTACTTACATACAACCTGATAATCGCCCACAAGTGTAACACACGGTGTCTTCATCAAACCTTCAAAGCAATGGCTAGAAATGTCGTCGGCTGGAATCTCCCGCAAGAACTCCAGGTGGTCAATAATGAAGAAGAAAACGACTTCTCCACAAATTGTGAACTTTATAAGGACTCCCTCCATAATAGCACGCAGTTCTCCGGTTGTAGAGTTCTCCCTACAAAGAATAAACCAAAGAAAAATATGTTCTTGGCTTTCACAAAATAACTCACACAAAAGTAATTGAGATTTTTGTGAATTGTAAACAAAACAAATATTTGAACCCTTAAATTGTTGGAGAAAAACTTTGTGCCAAACAATATTTTTCTAATTGATTTTGGGCAGATAAACAAAACAAAAGTTTTCAAAGGATAAAAATCTTTAAGGTTGAAAATTGTTCTCCACGTTCAAAATAAAGGCTTCCAGGCCCCTTTTTATAGTAAAGTTAAGTCGGTCAAAGGATAAACATGAGGCCAGCATGTCAGACAAAAAGACAGGTCACTCGAACGAGAAGCATCTCGCTCGAACGAAGAACGCGTGTTGTTCGAACGACTACGCGTGACATCCCCATATCATTCGAACGAGATGGTGATCTCGCTTGAATGACCTTGGCGTCGAAACCCATGTACGTTTGCTTCCTTATAAATTTTCTCAAACTTTTCAAAAACACGTCTTTCTAAAACAGTTAATAGCATTTATAACAAAACACATTTTTATATAAAAAAAAAATAAAACTCCTTTTAAAAATATCCCAACACTCTTAATATGAAATGTAAATTAATCTTTAAAACATATTCTTACCAAAGATCATATTGTTGGGCTTGAATGTTGAAGACAACTTGTAATTCAAATTCTTCTTTTATAGATGAAAACTTCTTCAATTTTTCGACGATTGTAACGATATACTACATAATTAATTGTGACGGACATTTATAAAAATATGTCCTTACAAATATCCCCCTATTGCTATGCCGGTACATACATAAAAACATCTGAATTATCAAATACCAAAATACCTATAAAAATCTACCCTCCCATGAATCCCAAAACTGAAAAGGTAAAATTTGCAAGTTTTCAAATTTTTCTTCAACATCAAAACTCTCAAAGCTTTTCTCATCAGGGTGGCAACATCATGATCTTCAATCATTGTACCTACACACATGAGATAAAGTAAAAACCTTCGTGACACATCGAGTTTGAAATTATATAAAAATAAAGCATTAATAAATCAAATCTCCCCCATAATTCAAAAACTCCCCTATAACATGATAATTCTTTCTCCCCCTTTTTCTGGTGTCCCAAATAGACAGATAAGAAGAAATAATCAAAACATGGAGTGTCACGATAAAAATGCATTGAAAATATGAATCAATCAACGCGCATGCAAATGAGTATCCCATAAACATCCACAAATTATTTTTGGATTTTTCAATTCTTTCATACAAAAATAAGATACTAAATATCACACCATAGATTTAAACTCAAACAACCAAGTCATGGATACCGAATTTATGGGTGTGAACACATTCGATAGGAAAATCAACTCAATCAATCATATGTGCACGATGCATAGTGTACTCCTACTGAATGACCATCAAAAGTATCCTTAGCTGTAAAAATTGTTGAATTTAGATGACATCGTCTTATGCAAATCAAAGTCAAAGTGATTTCCACACCAATAACGTCCAAAACTTCTCCAACCAAACTCCCTCATATATATTTCCTTTTAGAGGTGTTAAACTAAATTCTCAAACTTTGGAGAATTGGTGCAAAAACCTAAATGGCCCATAATTGGCATGAATTTCTTTTTATTGCCTATAAATTTTTTTGATCTCTTTTAAACCTCTTTGGACCCCGGATAATAAAATTCCTCAATTTTTTAAGTCCAAATTAAACGGCGGCTTAATCGCAAAGTATAAAAAATAATCTATTGTAGCCCTTCACCGTTTTCAAATAAAGCACACAAACTCACAAACGGCTCTTACATGCACAACTTTCTTATTAAGTTTTATCGTGCTTGGTTTGTTTTAAGGACAGGATTAAAGTGAAAATACCCAACCAACATGTGATAATACAAGCACAATAATCAAACAAATCCGTGCATGTGTGCAATAAAGGAAATTATGAGTCAAACATGTAGGAAGTAAAACTTAATTACATCTAAATGACTCCAAACATTATAAAGCACATGGATGAATTGACATATTGTCTCAAAACACTATCAAATAGTCACATGAAAAATGGAATGATGTTGTGACTTGGGCATCCTAAGTGTTCATCCATAAACGGTGCAAACAAATAAAATCTTTTTGTATTTTTCAAAATTTTTCCAAAACCAAAAATCTATAGAAAAAGTACAAGCCGCAATGCTAGAAAAAATATATCAAAAAGCATAACTAGCATATGACAAACATGCAAACACAAGATATGGCAAGAGAAGAATCATGTGCAAGCAAACGAGAATCAACTTGTCTAAATCTAGTGCCTCTAAAAGTGATTTCCTAACACAAATAGATGTGAAACGTCATGTGGGGGATTTTGGAACCACGGGAACACTACACATAAACTTCCTAGGACATTTTCCAAGATCAAACCAAAAACACCTAAGGTGACCTTTCCTACCACAATATGAACATGTGTAAACGGGTGGAACGACACCTATGGTTTGACCTTTTCTAACATCCTTGAAATTGGTTGGCCCTCTAAAATAAATAATGGTTTTGGCTTTAACACTAGAAGCATGAGAACAATATCATCTATTACCATCACTATCAAACTTACTCGAGTCTGTCAAATCATTTTTTAACTTCAAATTTTTTTACTCAAGCAAAGAATTAGACTCTTCCAATTTAATGGATGACTTTTTCAAATTTTCAACAATTCCTAAAAGGGTATCTCTCTCTCCCTCAATTAAAGAAAACTTTTCCCTAAGAGTCTCTTGACGTGCCATAAACTCATTGGCTAAAATATTTTTATCCTCTTGTGAACAAACACAAACCATCAAATTTTTGAGGTCCTCAAATTCTTTTTCTAAAAATAGGACCCTATCATCACTCTCCTTCTTGGACAATTTTATAGCAAAAAAGTCATGGTCCAAGGAAACAAATTTTTCACGATAAAAATCTAGTTGATTTTGAACCATTTTCAAAAGATCCATCGCGGATTTAAAACGAGATTTTTTTTTTCAAAAAATCAATTCTTTTAGCAAATGTCAAATTCAAGTGATTTATATCATCAAAGGGGAGCATCCGATTACGTAAGTTCTCCATTGGAAAAATTACGATTTTTCACAAAACTGATTTTTATAAATAAATTAATATCACACAAATTTTGTGGAAAATCGGAATACGTGATAAATTAGCGCAACCCACTCTGATACCAGTTTGACGACGTGAGAAGTCCAATTGTTTAAAAAAAATCCTTGAAAAATCAGGATCACGCGATAAGTTAGCTCAACCCGCTCTGATACCAATTTGAAAAACCCGAATAAATGCGGTGTGTGATATCGATTTGAATTAACTCGCAAGTTTCCAAGTAAGCCTTATTTAATTGGAGTCTATTTTTTAAACCAAATTAATTCAGCACCTAAACATGCAACTGTGTGTGCGTGTGTCAACCCATAAATAAATAAAGCATGTGACACAAAATTAAGGAAAAATCTCCGTAGGGCAAAACCTTTTATTTCTAGTACTTTAAAGAATTCACAAGACCATTGACTTACATACAACCTGATAATCGCCCACAAGTGTAACGCACGGTGTCTTTGTCAAACTTTCAAAGCAACGGATAGAAATGTCGTCGATTGGAATCTCCCGCAAGAACTCCAAGTGGTCAGCAATGAAGAAGAAAACGGCTTCTCCACAAATTGTGAACTTTATAAGGACTCCCTCCACAATAGCATGTAGCTCTCCGATTGTAGAGTTCTCCCCACAAAGAATAAACCAAAGAAAAATATGTTCTTGGGTTCCACAAAACAACTCAGAAAAAAGTAATTGACATTTTTGTGAATTGTAAACAAAATAAATATTTGAACCCTTAGTTTGTTGGAGAAAAACTTTCTGCCAAATTTTTTTTTTCTAATTGATTTTTGGCAGATAAACAAAACAAAAGTTTTCCAAGGATAAAATTCTTTAAGGTTGAAAACTATTCTCCACGTTTAAAACAAAGGCTGCCAGACCCCTTTTTATAACTAAGTTAAGTCGGTCAAAGGATAAACATGAGGCCCACTCTAACGAGAAGCATCTCGCTCGAACGAAGGATGTGTGGCGTTCGAACGACTACGCGCGAAATCCCCATGTCGTTCGAACGAGATGGTGATCTTTCTTGAACGACCTTGGCATCAAAACCAAAGTACGTTTGCTGCCTTAGAAATTTTCTCAAACTTTTCAAAAACACATCTTTCTAAAACAGTTAACGACCATTATAACAAAAAAAAATTATATAAAAACTTTTTTAAAAGTCCTTTTAAAAATAACCCAACACTCTTAATATGAAATGCAAATGAAACTTTAAAACATTATCTTACCAAAGATTATATTGTTGGGCTTGAATATTGAAGACAACTTATAATTTGGATTCGTCTTTTGTAGATGAAAACTTCTTTAATTTTTTGACGATTGTAACGGTATACGACATAATTAATTGTGACGAACATTTATAAAAATATGTTCTTACAAGCTCCTGATCTCCATTAGTGTTATGGGTTGACCCCATTCCCCCACCGCCGACACCTTGCTTGGGTCTACAGAAATCCCCTGCTCCGACACAATACGGCCCAAGAATTGCACTTCCAGAAGCCAAAACCCATATTTCTCATACTTAACGTAAAGTTGGTGATCCTGCAACATCTGTAAGACCATATGGAGATGCTCGGCATGCTCCTCCTCCGTACATGAATAGACCAAAATGTCGTCTATGAACACTATGACAAACTGATCAAGAAAATCTCTAAAAACCCAATTCATAAGGTCCATGAATACCGCCAGTGCATTGGTGATGCCATTTGGAAAATAAATTTATTTACGATCGGGGTACCATCAGTTGTGTAAATAAATTTTGGAAAATAATGCGGACGTTCGCAACTGGTCAAACCGATCATGAATCCTAGGTAGTGGATACTTGTGTCAGATCGTGACCTTATTCAACTCCCGATAATCAACACATAAATGGAGTGAGTCGTCTCTCTTCTTAGCAAACAACATGGACGCACCCCATGGCGATGTGATCCACCGAATAAATCCCTGGCCGAAGAGTTACTGAATCTGTTCACTCAATTCACACATCTCCGAAGGGGTAATGCGGCAATGTGCTCGGGATATCGGCCTAGTACCTGGCGCTAGGTCAATGACAAACTCAATCTCTTGACTGAGTGGCAACCATGGCATATCCTGAAATACGTCCTTAAAGTCCCTCACCACCAGAATCGAGCGTATCGGGATCACCACCTCCTGTGAGGTCCCCTACTCAAGGTAATATAAATGAGTGTGCGATCCTCCTTCAGGAAGGGGAATCGCCACTAAAAACATTTCATGCCCTGGGATACTGAATAGTATGGCTCTCTTATAACAATCGACCATGGATCTATAACTGGCTAACCAATTTCTACCCAAGATCACATCATAGCCCTCCAAATCTAAAACCAAAAGATCCACTACAAAACTCAAACCCCCAATGACAACATCTACCACCTACAAATAGAGTGAATAACCAATCCACCCCCTATCGGTGACTACAAACACATGAGTAGACTACCTCATGTGTCTAGTAACCCAACCACTCTAGCAAAATGGGTCCTAACAAATGAATGTAATGCACTAGTATAAAAAAGGATTCTACCATCATGACCATGGATAGGGAACGTACCCTCAACTGTTGGCAATGCGGGTGGTGCAGGAGGGATCAGAACATCTAAGATGTTGTACACACATCCGTACTGCAACTATCCTAATTGCTGCTGAATCGGCAGTATTGGTGCTACCTGAGGTCCCTATGCCTCATATCCCTGTGGGGTACCCTGCTGCTAGCCCCTATCTCTCCGCGGGAAATCTATCCAGAGGTGGTTTGCCTGACCACAAATGTAACAGCATCTCCGGTCATTCCCCTGATACTGACCCTGCTGTACCTGACGCTGAGATCCCTGAGGTTAACCCTGATGTCCCTGACGAGGCTGCCCCGGCTACCCCAATTGTTGGCCCTAATGGCCACCCCCATTGTTCCCCTAGCCCTAGAAGCCCTGAGGGACCTGTTTTCTGATTTGGGCTTGCTAGCCCTACTTAAACCCCTAACCTCCAAATCAGAATCTCATGGAGGGATTCCCCTAATGGTATCTTGCCCCTGCTGTGCACCACTCAAAGAACCTCCATTAGCATTGCCCTGCTATCTCAACTCCCACCCCTATTGTTTCCCTTAAGATGGAAGAAATGATCCTCACAATGAAGGAGGGTTGCATTAACCACGTCCGTATATAAGTCACAAGAGTCGGATTCCCTATCAAATGTTGCCTCATCCTTCAGGCTAACCCATCAGCAAACATCATCTTCTTCCTTTCCTCGTTGCTCACCTCATATGGCACAAGCATGGCCAGACGAGTGAACACCTAATCGTACTCAACAACCAATCTATCCCCCTACATCACCTCCCTCAGTATCCTCCTCATCTTAGTCTGAAGGAAAGTATTTTCGATCAAACCGCACCTAGAAATCTAGCACAATCATAGAATCTCTCTCTGTAATGGTAGTAGTGGAATCCCACTACTGCAAGGCAGCACACGTCAGTCTACATGTCGCGATCATCTGTCGCTGAATCTCACTACAATCTATGATCCGTAAGTGCCTCTGCATATCACATCTCCACTGATAGGTTGCCATCATGTATGCGGTCCCCTGAAACTCCGAGGGATGGCCTTTCTAGAAGTCCTCCCTAATCCTCTTCCACTCTGTCAGCCTCGGGTGTACCTTACCCGCTGGAGCCACGTGCTGCGGTGTCTGCTGCTAGGGAAAATGGGCTGCCATAGCTGTCATGGCGGCATTAACTTCCTCAGCTATGATTCCAGCTACATGCTCAGTCAAAATAAACCTCTACAGTGGTTGGGGCTGTGGCACATCTAGGCCCTAGGGATCCTCACCCTGTCCTCCCTAGATGGATGCCCTTCTAGGTCTTCCTCGCTCTCTCTTGGGAGGCATCTAAAACATTGATTGAGTTTTATTGGTTCAGAATTTATACAAATCTTGAAATAGCAGAATAGCGATAACCAATAAATATAACATGAGTCAAATCCTAATAATAGGGCTCTATGCCAAAGAACGCAATGCTGAAACTAAATTAATTCGCACAGGTCCTAAGGACACTAGAACCTAATGCTCTGATACCATTTGTGACACCCCGCCTAAAAAAATACAGGGTGATCAGTCCTATATCAAATTAAACAGGAATCTCACCTGGTTCATTCTTAGCATCACTCTCATTAATTACTTAATTTACTAACCACCTATTCTTTCATTCATTTGATGCCAAATTTTATCTTTATTAATCCAACCCAACTAATAAACAAGAACAAAAAATAATCAAATACAAGAACAAAACTAAAACATGCCACAAAGTAAGTACAAGAGTCTATCGAACAATGTCGACTACAAGCCACTCACCAAGTACAAGTATAAAAGTATATCGATACATGCCAAGACAGGATATAAAAGTACAACTAAACAAGTCACTATCTAGAGATAGAATGAAACATGCGTCTACACAAAGAAACCATAGAAACCCATATAAGCTGCAGTTGCATACCCTGTAGGAAGGAATCAGGCCTGGTGCCCCTGTGGGAGGACACCTAAAAGGTTTAATAAAATATTTTATAGCAAGGGTTAGAACCCAAAACATTTAAAAATATTTAGCAAGTGAATTTAAAAGCAATAAGTAAATATGAAAATGCTCTCCATATTTAAATTAGTGTCTCGCACTCTCTTGAGCTTACCTCACCCTCAACTAATGTGCACGCTTAACGAATTATACATAATACACCTTGCCACTCTCCTCGTAACTATCCTTGTCCCAAATACTATAC
Organism: Sambucus nigra; assembly: GCA_949130495.1. Lineage (NCBI taxonomy): Eukaryota > Viridiplantae > Streptophyta > Magnoliopsida > Dipsacales > Adoxaceae > Sambucus > Sambucus nigra. The sequence goes on along the minus strand of OX422219.1, from coordinate 88,594,019 downwards.
TAATTAGCCCACTATTACACCCTAAGCGAGTATAGTACATTTTTTGATGAGTTATTATTCGGATTAACTTTCATACATCATAAATTCTCACTTTAATTCATATAACATTCCCACAAGTTATATTATCTATACATTTCATGTCATGTATATATATAAATTACCGTATATAATTCTGCACTATATATACATATCATATCTCAATATTCACTCACATGTCAGATATACAATGCTATCACCGAACACATAGGAGGCGGCCATAGTTCCCGCCGAAAGTATCCGCTCCATACAATAACGGTCCCACCCCTAAGTCAAAGATGCTATGGCCTGGGGACTATACTTGCTGTGCTCCTCAAGTCAGGGGATTCACCCACATCACGCAAACTCCTATTATAGCATTAATATTGGTATGACTTTACTATATATATTACTCACACAAATATATATGAATTATATATGTACTACACAACAACAAATATATAGAAATTCAGACTATTGGAGTATTATGCCCATGCCCACGCCTAAAACATTTAAGTCTACGTTCCGACTTCATTTTAATTAATTACACATTAATTCCCATTATCTTGGTGTAATCCATTTTAAGTATACTCGGACTTTCTATCTCTCGGATCGAAATTCAATTATTCTAATCTACCCTTTAATTTCATACCATTAAGTCTAATTGCTTAAATAACAAGATTACACTATGATAAATCATGAACTTACATCTCCAATTTCATGAAATTTAGTCAAATAAATTTTAAGATTAAGTATTCCCAAATTAACCCTAATTTAATATTCAATTTCTTAATTCAGTTAGGGAAGGAACTACAATTTCCAACATAGCAGGTCTGAATCAGGGGACTTACAGAAATCTGGCAAACATAAGAGATGGTTCGAATGAAGAGCCATGTCATTCGAATGATAATGGATCTCGGTTTAACAAAATACCATGTCAATCGAACGACACTGGTATTTCTTCTCTCTCTCTCTCTCTCTCTCTCTCTCTCTCTCTCTCTCTCTCATGCTAAACCCAGTCCGACATTAATGAATTTTAAGCCTCTATTCTGAACAGGTTTTTGCATTAAAATGTCCCCAAATTCATCCTAAGTTCATTCTTTCTTTATAACAATTTTAGCCCTATCAATCCCACCAATTTAATCATCAATTGCATCAATTATCAAATCCTCTATAGATTTATAACCCTCATTAAAAGAAAACCCCAATTTATTCAAGAACAAACCCTGAAATTCAATTGCATTCCACCTCTTTTAATATGAAAAGATAGATGTAATTTAATAATCAAAATTTAAACCACTTGCCTCAACAATGAAGATCTAGGGCTTTGAATTAAGATGTTAAGTTGCAATTGACTCTTCAAGATATCCAAATTCCTTTTCTCTTTCACACTCCCTTTTCTTTCCCCCCTTTAGTGTTCTAATGTGATTTAGTGATGCCTAACCCTTACACATTTGGGTTAAAAACCCTATTCACGTTTTTGGGCCAATGGGCCTTACAAAAAGGGTCCATACTCTCTATATGGAGCTGACATATGTTTAATTAGGCCCCAATACCCAATATATGCATGTAACCACTCATTTTGGACTAATTCGACCCTACCGGACTCAATCGCGCACTTAAAATCACCATCCGGAATAAATTTCTAAAATTAACTTATTTAAATATATCCACTTTTAAATATTTGAATCACCAATTACCGAATTAATTAATCAAAATAATAACCCAGAAATTACGAGGTGTTAGAATTACTAGTCTTCACCTTTTTTTTAGTTTGAAAAGAAAAAAAGAAAAAGAAAAAAAGGTTACAAGTTTGAGTGTTGTATTATAATTCAACGATTTCTTACTTTTGCTTGTTGTAATATAGCATTTGTATAATACAAATTGTCATGAATCACTAAAAGTGAGAAATAAATTTTCAAGTTGCTGATGAACCATTGAGTCATGTATACAACTCTGTAAGTAAAAAAAGTATACACTCTTAAAAATTTTGTATTTTGTGAAGTGTTTTTACTCTTGAATTGATCATTTTTTTTCTATGTATATATAGGTCTCTTTTGGCAATAAATTATGTAGGTTATTGTGTAAATGGGGATGTCATTGAAGAAGATAAGGATACCGATGAAGTGGATAAAACAACTGTTGAAGAAGAAATTGAAGAGCCAAAAATTGATACGGTATTTAACTCCATTGATGAGATTTACGATTTTTATAAAATATATGTCAAGAACATCACGTAAAGATAAAAGTGGGGAGTTGAGGTATACGAGTTTTACTTGTACACGTGAAGAAAAGTCCAAATGCACTAGTAATAATCATATTAACCCACAAATAATTTAAAAAATGGATAGCAAATCTGGGGTGTGTGCTACTCTTTGTTTTTATGAAAAACGGGAATTATGTCTATGGTTCTTGAGTACAGTCATATACTGAGTCCGTCAAAATGAAGATATTATATATGTCAAAGGTTCATTTTACCTCATGTAAAGGTATTAACGAATTTAAGTGGTTATTTGAGTATTGGCTTATTTATATATCTAAATCTCATCCTAATGCAGTTAATACGAATCATGACAAATCCATGAAAAATGTTATAGAGATTGTGCTTCTTAATACACGACATCAGTGGTGTTTATGGCACAATATGAAAAAGTATCCTGAAAAACGAGAGGGCACAAAGAATATGAATCCATAAAATCCATTTTCAAATGGTTGTTTATGATTTCTTACGGGTTGTAGAATTTGAATAAAGTTGGTACCAATTCATTATGAAATATAGCCTTGAAGACAATGGTTGGTTGCGTGGATTATATGAGGAAAGACATAGTTGGTTACCTACTTTTGTGAGAGATGAATTTTCGATGACCATCCTAGTAGGAAAAAGGAAAATTCACCTACTAAGGTATTTATTTTCTTTGTGGAAACATCAATTCCTATTAATTTGCATTTTATATGTTTATCACACTGAATAACCTGAGAAATTTTCTCATACCTTTAATTTTATGGGAATGCAAGAGAGTCCAAACTTGAAGTTAAGGTTTGTTACATGTGTTATACTTTTTTAATTCATCAGTATTGCATATAATTGATATGGATTAACATTTTGTGTGTACTCTTTAGGATTCGAAATTGTATGAGTGATATGATGGTGTATGATAGTGTTAGAGGAGGTCAAGAAATGCTTGCACAATCACAATTATGGGAGAAAACTGAATTGGGACAGGCAAGTATGTTACAAAATAATGGGCAACCAAGGATTCTTTACATCCTACAAGGATTTAATGCGATATAAGGGCTTGACAAGCAACCTTCCATCTATGGCATGTCATTGATATTTTCTACTAATTACACTCGACTAGTTGGAGCATACAATAAAGATTATTGAGCTTGTCAACCTTATTTTATTTTTTAAAAACAATATTTTTGTTGCGACATGTAATATCTTAAGACCTTTATTTTTATTTATTTTTTTGGGTGGGGGTGGGGGTGCAATTTTAGTTTGTTGGATTATGTTATTTTTAGGGGTGCAATTTTAATTTGTATGATTTAAAGTGGAATTATGAAACATTAGTATAATTCAACAGTTTGTTGGTCTTAGAGATAAATGGGATGATATTATTCTTTAAATAGGTTCAATTTGCATGGTTTAGGGGTGAAATTTCAATTTGTATGGTTATGTTATTTTTGGGGTTGCAATTTCAATTTGTATTAATTAAAGTGGTATTAAAGAAAATGGTATTACGAAGGAGTTATTTATTTTGGAGATAAAGGGGGCACAGATGAGCTGCATAACTGTTTTTCTTGGTTTTTTGTAGGAGTAATTCGTCCTAGTTTGTTTATTTAAATTTTTTGTAGATTTAAAAAAAAATAGAGATAAAGAGATATATGCTTTCTTTATACATGTATGGAAATATAAATGGGATATTGGTAACCTTCTTAGTTTGGAATAGGTGAATTGGTTCGGTAAGAGTAGCACCACTCGATTATATATCTGCATATGAGGGTTAGTTTCTAATACCTCTAATAATGTAGGGTTAGTTACACTAAAATTATCACTTGAGGGAGAACCCCAAATTTTCTATAAATACCATGGAGTAGAAGCGACAGTTGCATGGTAACCAATGGTTACCTGACATGCCTAGTTATAGCAAGCCATTAGTAAGCTTTGTTGCAGGCCCTACCCACCCATCTCATGTAAATATTACACACATGTTTAAGAGTACATATATGTTAGTTTTAGGAGGTAGTTTGGAATGAAGTTAAATGTTTAGTTTAGGAAATTAGAATTTCTATATATGGGCAACCAAGAATTTAGAGGGGGAGAATTTGGAAATATAGAAAAAAGAAGGAAAGTTTTTGTATTAAACTTGATGATAGATTACAATGCTAAGCTTGGATTAGGATGGATTGGCAAATGACCTCACCACCTATTGATAGGTATCTCACCACCTAATGGATGTTAGAGGTTAAAATACATCAATGGTCTAGATTAATTTTCCAGAAGGTTCCCACCTCCTTGTGGGAATATTCTAGAAGCTTACATTCTTCCTTAATATTCTAGAATATTCTATAGATTACAAGTATGCTTTATCTTATCTAATATGGAATAACTTATATTTAATAGTTGACATTTTCTAGAATATTCTAGACAATTCTAGGAATTATCTAGAATATTCTAAACTATTCTAGGAATTATCTAGAATATTCTAGGAATTAGTATCACATTTCAACACTCCTCCTTGATGCTAATTCCCGAAATCCCAAGCATGGTTCATAGTTGTTCGAACTTAGCCGTTGGTAGAGCTTTTGTGAAAATATATAAAACTTGTTCTTCAGTCTTGCAATAATTCAACTTGATCTCTTTGTTGGATGTTACCTCTTGCAAGAAATGGTACTTGATTGCAATATGCTTTGTTCGGATATAATAAACTGAATTTTTCTCCATCGCAATTGTGGATTTTCTATCGCAATAGATTTTCGCAGGCTCATTTTGCATTACTCCCATATCCTCAAGTATTCGCATTATCCAAATTGCTTGACACACTGAGCTTGAGGCTGCTATGTACTTAGCTTCAGCCGAGGATTGAGCAACTGTCTCTTTCCTCTTTGATGCCCATGAGAAGAATCCAGAACCGAGTGTTAATGCATATCCTAAAGTGCTTCTCATGTCATCCACCAATCCGCCCCAAGCACTGTCCGTGTACCCGATCAATCTTGAGTAGGTAGTAGACTTGTACCTTATTCCGTATTATTTCGTGCCTTGTAAGTACCTAAGTATTCTCTTAGCTGCTCCATAATGAATCTAAGTTGGACTCTGCATGAACCTAGATAGAAAACTTGTAGCGTACAATATGTCCAGCCGAGTCGTTGTGAGATATAGTAAGCTCCCAATAAGGCTCCTATAGAGAGATGCGTCTGCTTTAGTCGAACCGTTGTCCTTCCTAAGTTTTCATTGGACATGAGCGATGTATCAACAGATTTGTAGTCGTACATCCGAAACTTCTTTAGGAGGTTATTGGTGTATTTCTTTTGTGATAAGAAGATTCCACCATTTTCTTTGCTTATTTCAATGCCAAGAAAGTAGTGCATCAAGCCCAAGTCGCTCATCCCGAATGTCTTCATCTTATCTTCCTTAAACTCTTTGATCATCTTTTCATCATTGCCTGTATAGATTAAATCATCCATATAAAGGGAAATGATAAGAGTATGGTGATGACCTTAGGTCTTGATGTAGAGAGTTGGCTCGCTCTGGCTCCTCCTGAATCCTTGATTGGTGAAGTATCTGTTAATTGTGCTGTACCAGGCTCTTGGAGCTTGCTTTAGACCATACAAGGCTTTCTTCAGTCGAATCCTTTCATCTCAAAACTTTATGGTTGTTCAACGTAGATTTCTTCCCCGAGATATCCATTAAGGAATGCTGATTTGACATCTAGTTGATGAATCTTCCAGTGATTTTGAGCTGCTAGTGCTACTAGTGTTGTAAGGGTATCTAATCATGCCACTAATGCAAACGTTTCAATGTAGTTAACATCGAATTGTTGTGAGTAGCCTTTTACAACTAACCTTGCTTTGTGCTTCTATATTGAGTCATCAGGTTATAGTTTTGTTTCGTAGACCCACTTTACTCCAATGACGTCTTTGTCCTTTGGTCGATCCACCAACTCCCAAGTCTTGTTCTTCTCGATCATCTTCATCTTTTGTTCCATTGCTTTGACCCACACTTCTTATTTTGTTGCAACTTCATAACTCTCTGGTTCTAGAATTTCTAAGTTGTAGCTTTCATATATCTCAGCTAGTGGTCTGGTCCGTCTAGGAGTTGATTCTAGAGATGAGTCTTCTTACCTTGGTGATGCTGGACGTATGTTTTCTGGTGTCGAGGGAGATGTAGCCTTCGTAGATTCACTATGTTATGGTGGTGTATATGTGATGATTCTTCTTATTTTAATCTTCTCTTCTTCCCAATTCCAGGTAGCACTCTCATCGAACTCCACATCGCGACTGGTCATCAACTTCTTAGTTCTCAGGTTATAGACTCGATAGCCTTTGGATTGAGTAATATAGCCTAAGAAGATTCCTTTATTTAACTTGTCATCGAGCTTGCTTCTCTTTTGGAATGAAACATGAGCATAGCATATTCACCCGAACACTCTGAGATGTTTTGCTGATGGCTTTTGACCGCTCCAAGCTTCGATCGGTGTCTTGTTTTGAATAGCCTTGGTGGGAATCCTATTTGGGAAGTACACTATAGTGTAGACTGCTTCTACCCAGAAAGTTTTAGGAAGGACTTTCTCCTTGAGCATCGTTCTGTCCATCTCCATGACTGTCCTATTTTTTCTTTCAGAAACTCCATTATGCTCTGGAGCATACCCAACAGTTTGTTGGTGTTCTACCCCTTCATCTTGACAAAACTTATCAAATTCATTGGAGTTATACTCCTTTCCTCCATCACTTCTCAAAACTTTGATGAAGTGACCACTTTGTTTCTTAACGAAGTTTTTAAATTTTTTGAAAACTCTAAAAACTTCTAATTCTTCACAGGAAAAATAGACCCACGTCATTCTTGTATAGTCAGCAATGAATAAGATGAAGTACTTGTTATTCTCATGAGAGGGTGTCCTCATAGGATAACACACGTCGGTGTGTACTAACTTCAGTAATGACATGGCTCTCTATGATTTGCCTAATGGGAAAGGTTGTCTTTGTTACTTCCCGAGCATATAGCCTTTGCAGACATGATCTAGCTCTTTTATTAGTGGCATGTCTCTCATCATATTCTTCTGATGGAGTAACTTTAACATGTAGAAGTTATAGTGGCCAAATCTTTGGTGCCATAAATAAGAGTCATCTATTTGTGTCTTCATAGCTGTGTCTTTTTCATATCTCCACTCGATATGGAAATTTCTATTGTTATTTATTTTTACAAAAATTATTTCTAGATTTTTTTTCTTTTCATCATAGATGGTACATGAGTCTCCGGAAAAGTACAAGGAGTATCCATTTTCCATTATTTGACCAACAATAAGTAGACTTTGGTGTAAACTAGGCACAAGTAAGACATCTTTGATCAGGCGCGCACCTTTCTTTGTCTACACAGCTATTGTGCCTTTACCCTTTGCTTCTACAACTGCACCATTTCCCAATCGAACTTGTGACTTGACTAACGTGTCGATATCTTGGAAAATGTATTCTTTTTCATTAATGTGATTGCTACAGCCGTTGTCGATGTACTAAGTATCCTCCTTATCCTTTGTTGCTGCTTGGAAAGCATAAAAAAGAACCCTTTCTTCATCTTTTTCTTTAGAGAAATTGGCTTGGTGTTTTTCCTTTAGACGACAGTCTTTTTCTTCATGCTCGAACTTCTTGCAATTTCTGCATTTTGATTTGTCTCGAAACTAACAATCTTTTTCGAAATGGTTTGTCTTTTTACAAATACCATAATGTGGAAATTTTCCTTTTTTCTCACCTTGATTTTTCGAATTTCCATTATTTCTAGGTGTTTCCACCCTTTTAGATTTTTCTTTGAATTTTCTCCAATCACCTTGTCTGGAATTCAGAGACCTTGAGTTGAACTTAGATTGGAAGGAAGTTTCGGTCGAATATTCACTACGCCTACTCAGTCTTTGCTCATATAATTCTAGAAATCCCATTAGTTCGGTCACTGAAAGTGTTTTTATATCCTTTTTACTTTCAATTATGGTTACAGTAGGATCAAACTTTGCAGTGACACTAATAAGATTTTTTTCGACAATCCTTTTATCGGGTATATCTTCCCCGTAGGATCTCATTTGATTTACTAATTCCTTTATTTTAGAATAGTATGCTTTGGAGGTCTCAGATTCCTTCATTTTTAAATTCTCAAATTCCCTTCTTAAGGCTTGTAGTTTAATTGTTCGTACCTTTTCGTTGCGCTTGAACTCTTCTTATAAGATCTCCCATGCTTCTTTGGAATTTGTGGCTCCGGTTAGTCTTGTAAATATCGAGTCGCTGACCACCTGTTAAAGAAAACTGAAAGCTTTTGCAGCCTTCACTATATTCTCCTTTAGTTCCTTCTTTTGCGTGTTTATGAGGGTAGAGGTGTCTTCAGGATTGACAAAACCTTCATTGATGACATCCCATTTATCATGGGCTTGGAGAAATGTCTTCATTTTTAAACTCCAAAAGTCATAGTTGTCCCCATCAAATGTAGGGATTGGAATTAACGAATTAGACATGTTAGACAAAAAAACTCAGAGTGAGTTTATGGTGAAGGAATGTAGGGAGGAAATATTGGTTACCCCCAGTTGGTGACGAAACCGTGCGCTGATACCACTGTTAGTTTTAGGAGGTAGTTTGGAAAACGTGTAGGGTCTGGATCTTATACAAGACCCAGACCCAGACCCAGACCCGAAGTCTCGACCCAAATTACACATTATTATTTTTTAAATAAATATACATATACTATATATTTATATATATTTATAAATATATCTTATCAATATAACATGTAAGTAATATATATAAAAATATATATTTATATATATAATAAATATAAATAATATATGTTTTATTTATACTAATAATATTCTATAATACATTACAAAATATTTTAATTTAAGATTAAAAAACAAAGAAGGGGGATACTATAAAATAAATAAATAAAAAATAAAAGTATATATTTGAAACATTAAAGAAGTCTTAAAACATTGAAGAAAATCCCCGTTTAAAAATATCTTCCAAAATGTTGTAGATTTGGAGGATGAAGTGCTAAAAAAGGAGTATGAGTTTGAATTGGACCATTCTGCTGATAAAAGAATGAGTTGCAACAGTTCAAAGCTATGTTAGATCAAGTTTTCACAGTGGAAGAGACTTATTGGAAGCAGAAATCAAATGTGAAGTGACTCAAAGAAGGAGTTTTTCATTCATCTGTGAAAGCTAGCATTATAGCTATAGCTATTCATAAGAAATTGAAGAAACCTTCCTAGATCATTTTCAATATAAATGGAGGGTTGCCAATACTTCAGGTCAAGAAGATATTTTAGATGTCATCCCAAAGATTGTATCTGATGATATGAATGATCATCTAAATAGAATTCGTGAAGAAGAGGAAATTTACAATGCAGTGGTCAAATTGAATAGAGATAACACCCCAGGTCATGATGGTTGTGGAGGAATTTTCTTTGTGAAGTGTTGGGAGATTATTAAAAATGATTTATGCCAATCCATTCAATCCTTTTTTCTTAGGGCTCAAATTCCTAAAAGATGGTCTAGTACTTCTATTGTGTTAATATTTAGAGTTTCTAATAACAACCTCTGTTCTCAATTCAGGCCTATTAGTCTCAGTAATTTTAATGTGAAAATTATTTCAAAAACTTTGAATGATAGATTTTCAAACTACCTTCCTATTAATACTTCTCCCGCCCAAAATAGTTTCATTAAGGGTAGGAATATTCAGGATAACATTTTGATGGACTATTAAATGACCTATATGCTCAATCAAAAGTGATTTAGATCTAATGTTCTCATTAAAGTGAATATGGAATAAGCTCATGACAGGGTGGATTGGTTATTTCTTGTTAAAGTCCTGAGAAGATTTTGTTTTTATGAAGAATTTACAATTTACATTTGGAGAATTATTTCTTAAAACTTGGTTCTCTATCATTGTTAATGGAATAGTAGATGGTTTTATTCCTTCTCGTATAGGATTAAGTCAAGGAGATCCTCTTTCTCCTTCCTTATTTGTCCGATGGAAGAGGTTTTGAGTAAAGGGATACAAGACCTCATTTTATCCAAAAAATCAATTGCCTTCTCTCATCTTTTAATTTCTTCTCTTCTTTCTAACCTTTGTTTTGTAGATGACACTATCATTTTTATTAATGCAGGTACGAGAAGACTGAATGATTTTATGAAGTTCTTGAGTTCTTTTGAATAAGCTTCTAATCAGTTGATAAACAGGAGGAAAAGCTCTTTCTCAATAAATATTAAAGATCGTATGGTTCGAAGATCTGTCATTGCTCAATGCCTTGGTCTCACTTATAAGGTCCTCCCAATTAAATATCTAGGATACCATTTTCATAGGAAGAAATAGAATTATAGATTATTCATATCTCATTTGTAACATTGAGCTAAGTTTAAAGGTTCGAAGTCCAGATTTTTATCACCTACTGGTAGATTGATATTGATTAAATATGTGCTGACTTCTATTCCAATATATAGTATAGCTTCACTAAAGCCTCCAAAATCTATATTTCATAAATTAAATTAGATATTTTGCAGATTCTTTTAGGGGTCTAATGATTAAGGGGGTCCTAAACATGTTTGGGTTAACTAGAATTCCATTTGTAGACTTACTGATAAGGGAGGTCTTGGGATTGCTGACCTGAGTACTATTTGTAAGGCTTTTGGTTTGAAACTATATTGGAGATTTCATAATTTTGAGGGTACCTGGGAAACATTCATGAGGAACAAATACAGGGATTTGTCAAGGTCTAATGGATCAGTGGTTTTCAAGAGAATTTTACAAGCAGATGAAATGTTACAAGAAAACTCAACAGTCATTGAAAATGTTATGATATGGAAACCTTTAAGTTTTGGGGAGTTCACTCTAAAATCTATTCTTCCTCTTTGTTATCCTCCTCAAATTAAAAGCGATAAGTTTTCCAATAAATGGTATGTTCAGGTGCCTCCTAAGATTTCTGTTTTTTTATGGAAATTGCTTCATAATGCTCTTATATTGGACCCTACTCTAAAATCTCTTTATATTCCGACTGTCTCAAAATGTGTTTGCTACCTTAATCAGGAGGGATCAATCAATCACTTGCTTATCAATGGTCCATTTTCTAAGGAAGTTTGGAAGTATTTTAACAATATTTTTTTATATATGCCCTAATGTTTCTTCTATTCATTCCCTCCCAATGCTTTGGTTGATTTCTAATTCCAATAAGGAATATCTTAAGTTCTTCTTAAAAATTCAACTTATGACTATTTTGTGGGAATTTTGGAAAGCTAGGTGTAAGGCCTACTTTGAAGACATTGCTATGGTATCTCAAAATATCATCAAAAACATTGTCCATATTGTATTAGAGAAGGCTATTGTGCTGATGTTTGTGAGTTTTATTCCAGTGATGTATCAGAAGATGATTCGTCAATTTTGTATTAGAGTATATCCAAAGAGTCCCATTTTCTTAATTACCAGATAGTTTCCTCCTCCTATTGGTGCTATTAAACTCAATGTTGATGGTTCAAGTAGAGGTAATTCATGTGACAGCGGTATAGGGTTTATCATCAGAGGTTCAAATGGTTGATTGATTAGAGATCAACATGTTTTCATTGGTCATTCAACTAGCTTGGAAGCAGAATTGTTAGCCAGAATTAGAGGCATCAAGGCTTGTTTGGGAATTGGTTTCAATTTCCTCCTAATTAAAATTGATTCTTTAGAATCTTTGAAGATGATTCAAGGTGAATGGAATGTTACCTTGTTCTATAAAAGGTATATTCATGAGATTAGTAGTCTTTTCAATTCTAATCAGATGAAAATTAAGCATGTTGGGAGGACAAACAATTCAGTTGCTGATGGACTTGCATCCGTTCCTTCAAAGTCTAAATCTTTCAAAACTTTCTCAAATTTTCTTGATTTGCCAAAGATGATCAAAGGTTGTATTAAATTATATATATATGGTTTGCCTAGTGGTAGAACTTTTTAATTTCTTTGTATTAAAGTCAATTTTCAGTTTTCTTGTAAGGCCATCATGGAGAGGCTTTTCCTCCATTATCTAATAAATTAGGGCTTAAGGCCATTTCTAATAAAACAAAATGATAACTTTACACACATTTCCTTGATAAGTTCAACTAGTGTGAAAAATGTTATTTAGAAGCCAATAATCATCCTCCACATGGGTTGAATTTAAACTTCTTTGAACAACAAGTGATTCACCTTGATCACCAACTGTAATAGTGGATCAGGTTATGTTCGGTTTGGGTTAGGTCCGCTTTGACCCATTTTTAAAAATATAGAAACTTTTATTACTTTATTTCTAAAATAAACACATCTTTCTCTCTCTAAAAATTCTTATCTCTAAATTTTGTTTTACTTTTTTCTTTATAAATTCAACTCTCTAAAGTTATAACATCTTTCTCTCTTTAAAATATTATCTCTTTAATTTTTCTTATTTATTTTTGTCTCGAAATTCTAATGCAGGGAAAGAAAATTAACTACAAATTTAGAGAGAGGCTATTTATGATATGTATGTTGTACGAAAGCGTGTCAACAAATGATATTAACTATGCCCCAAATAATAATATAGCACACACAATGTATATGGGTAAAAACACACTGAGTAAGACACAATATTATGTGGTTCACCAATTTGGCTACATGCACATACTACTCGAATCCATTCACTAATGAAAATGAGTTACAAAAAAATGCTCTCACAACTACATTCCAAATGAAAAATACAGTGTGTATTTTTCTATACAAATGTATATACTAAAAATACTACAATTGAACTCTTTTTCACTCTCTTACTCTATTCTTTTCCTTTATGTTTCTCTGTAGATTAGTGTGATCATACTACGTCAATGAATCCCACAATATATGATTATAGTAGACAAAAGAGGGTAATGGAGAAAAAGGTGGAGTAAAAAATCAAATCAAAAGGATTTTTTATTGCAAAGCATGTTATAAAAGGTAGTAACTAAGGAGGTAGGACTTCCATTCGCTTTCATATTCAACAATATCCACCTTTAGCAAATATGATTTCATACTACGTCAATATATGATTTCATACTACGCCAATTTTGAGGATTTTTTATGACAGAGCATGTGATGAAAGGAAGTAACTAAGGAGGTAGGACTTCCATTCGCTTACATATTCAACAATATCCACCTTTAGCAAATATGAAAAAAATTGGATAAGAATCTGACTTCTTCAACAAGTATTGATTTAGCAACAATCCTCATGTTGGTGATATATCCAAAACAAGTAACCCCATGTTGTCCAAACAAGCGAACAATCTGAGTTGCCTCCAAATATGCTCAAAAGCGCCATACACCCGAAGGTTTTATGCATGAATAATATTGATCAAGCTCAAACGTTGCTCAAAATTGACCCCAATAATAACTTTCATCTGCATATCTGTAAGATTCTCTGCAGTTTCAATCTTCTTGAGGAGAATAGTCCCCTTCCCAAAATTTTCCGAAGAAAGTGGAAATGAATGTCATGTACTTCATTCGTGAATCTTGGTTCTTCTCTAAGTGGATGACACCTTGACACTAACAAAATACATCCATGTGATCTTGAATGATCCCAAAGTATACATACAACCCATGAATCTAAATAGCTTCCTTAATGGCTTTTGTCACTATCATGTACTTTACATCTGTAGTAAATAAAGAAACTGTTGATTATAACATAGACCTCCAATATACCGTCCCTATGTCTGATGTAAAAACATATTTATTAGTGGATGATGTTTATCAAAATCATCGATATAATTTGAATCCGCATATCCAAACACATGCTGATAAGAAGATAAATCCTTCTTTAATTTAAAAGCAACATTTGTGGTATTAGGAATGTACCGTAAGATCTATTTCACAGCTTGACAATGCATTTTCCCTTAATCATGCATGTATCTGCTCACCATTTCATAGCTAGGCAATGGTGTGTCCGGCTTGTACACACCATTTTATACATCGAATGTCCCACTGCATTAGCATAGGGAACATAATCCATCTCTGATCATTCCTCATATATTTGTGGAGATTCTATGTCACTTAGATTGAAGTGTGGGGCCAACAGAGAGTACTTACAGGTATATTTTTAGGAATCATATCAACACTCTATAATACCATGTTTAAATATTGATTTCATGATAAACAAATTATGACCCTCGAATGATCTCTTCTAATATCGATGCCAAGTATTTTTTTTCTTGTCGAGATCTTTCATCTCAAATTCACGACTTAACTGAATTTTCAATTTATCGATCTCCACCTTGCTCTTTGAACAAATCAACGTATAAGATCGAATAAGTAAATAATCCATCTCAAAGTTTCTGAAAATAAACACAATGGTCATGTTTGTTCCTCATGTATTTTTGCCCAATCTTGAACAACTAAAATCCTTGTACAACTACTTTAGACTTTGGATCAACCCATAAAGCAATTTCCTTAATTTTCAAACCCATTTTTGTTTACCATCAACCTTCTACCCATCTGTATGAGTCATATAAATTTCCTCCTCCAAGTCTCCATAGAAGAATGCATTTTTGAGCCAACTTAAGATCAAACTGAACAACGAAGGCTATCAAAATACGAATGGAAGAGTTCTTCACTACGAGGTAAAATAAGACATTATAATCAATCCCTTCCTTTTATGTGTAGCTTTTTTCTACCAATTTAACTTTGAGTCTTATGTTGTATTTATCTTAGGATCCTTCCTTCTTGGCGTATACCCACTTGCACCCAATGGATTTCTTTTCTTTTGGAAGTTGGACTAAGTCCTAAGTCTAGTTCATATGAATAGACTACATCTCCTCGTCCATCGCCTTCTTCCAATCTATAACTTTTGTGCTTATTTAGGATTCTTTATAGGTAGATGGAATGTATCCATCTACTATATGTAGTGCATATGCCACCATATCATTAAAATGTGCAAGTTTCGAAATCTGTCTCCTTTTTCTATCAACTGTAATAGACCTTAGTTGTTCGGGAGACTCATGAGCAAAAGCCTCCTTTTCATCTGGACTTGTATCCTCATATTCTTATTCTTTGACAAGTTCGTCTGAAACAATTGGAGTTTCAAACTCCACCTGTTATGAATCTTCCTTAGTCTTGTTCTCCTTAGGAAAACTCTTTAGCATTGAATACTCATTGAATGTAATGTCCCTACTATTTATGATTTTCTTTATCTCAAAGCAACAAAGTCTATACCCCTGCACACCATCACTATAGACAAAAAATATAGCTTCCTTGCCTCTAGGATCCAACTTACTCTCCTTCACAAGAAAATATGTCGAAGAGTTGAAAATGCATGAAAAAAATCATAATCTGTAGCATTTTTCCACGATCATAACTCCATGGCCATTTTCCCTCAATTCTAGTTACATGGAGCATATTAATGAGATAACATGCATATGTAATATCCTCGTTCCAAAACAATTTTCCTAATCGATCATTAAACATCATATAACACTCCATTTCCAGTAATATATGATTCATGCATTCAACCACCCCATCTTGTTCTGGTGTGTCTCTAACTATTAAGTGTCTCAGGATCCCCTTGTCCTTACATACTTGCAATAATGGGACTAACTTGTATTCAACGCTATTATCTAACCTAAGTCTCTTAATATTTTTCCAGTCTGGGTCTTTATCATTTTCTTCCACTTCAAGAAAATTTTCAAGACTTTATCCTTTTATCGCATGTTGTACACCCAAACTCGTCTAGAGAAGTCATCCACAAAAGACACAAAAAAATGCTTGCCTCCCAAAGATGAAATTTTGGTAGGTCCCCAAATATCCTTATGAATATAGTCAATAGTCCCCTTCGTACGGCTTACTGTTGTGACAAAATTGATTATTGTCTTCTTGCCCAGAACACAATGTTCACAAAATCCAAGCTGGAAGATCTTGGCACCTTTCAATAAACCATATTTAATTAGATACAAAGCCTTCCCTCCTTCACGTCCCAAGCATACATGTTATAATGTTGTAGCATCAGATACAACCTCCTCTGAACTTTCTGAGACAACAAAAATACTTGTAACTGTATTTTTGAGGAAAAATACAAGTTACTCTTCTTTTTACCCTTTATCGCCACTAATGCTCCATATGCAACCGTCAGAACATCGCCTTTCAGTGTGATCTTGTAACTTTTGTTGTGCAGAAGCATATAAAAAAATGATATTGACTCTGATCCCAAATAATAATATGGAACGCACAGGTAAAAAACACACACTCAAGAAGACACAATATTTACATGGCCTTGATGATGAGGCTTTGGGGAAACAAGATGGGCGCGTGAGAATTAAGAAAATGGTCTAGGAGTTTCGATGGGCTGCACATTGCGCGCCCACCACTTTACTTTTTTTTTATTTCTACCGAAAATATAAGTAATGGGGAAGGGGATAGAACTCAGAACTCTTTCTCCTTCTCCTTTTCTCTTATCCATTTAGGCAATGCAATCATTTGTGTGTATTAGTATACACTAATAAAAATATAATAATAATCTTCAAGCCTTTTCCCAATTTGCACTTTGACCCCAAAACATTCCCCCTTCTTTACTTGACCTATATTCCTCACCATATTTTAGGACTATGTATAAAAGAGCAAAAATATATAATATTAATTTGAATTTAGGCCCATAAAAATTTAGGAAATTATAAAATACCCTTTTAATTTTATTTTAGTCACCAAATCTCATAACATTTTTGCTTCAATTGAAAATCAAGCAAATTTCAAAGTAAACTTTATTTTTCCCAGATAAGCATTTAGAAATTATTTTTAGGACCATAAAGTTT
The DNA here is from genome assembly GCA_949130495.1 of Sambucus nigra. Classification (NCBI taxonomy): domain Eukaryota; kingdom Viridiplantae; phylum Streptophyta; class Magnoliopsida; order Dipsacales; family Adoxaceae; genus Sambucus; species Sambucus nigra. The sequence continues at coordinate 88,577,003 of OX422219.1, read as the reverse complement.
TTAAAATTATGATTTTACCACTGGGATTGATAAAATTTCATTTTTAACTCAAATTCTTTTCAAACATATTTTTTTTTCAAATTACGAAAACGACTCTAAAAGCTTATTATTTATCACACAATGAGCATAACAAGCCATACATTTGCACTTAAATAATACGAGAAAAACACTCATGAGTTATAACAATTTTTTAAAACATTATTTTTTCTAAAAAAATGTCAAAATATTTTTTAAAATTGTTTTTGACTATTGAAACACACTACATAGCCAGATAAAAAAATATATAAAACATACTACATAGTGAGATTAAAAAAAATATACAAAAGTAGCTAGTGGATGAAGGCATAATAGAATCCATATAATCACTTAAATTAATTATATTATGTGTGATATTATCAAACTAGGATAGGCTCATGCACGGTGTAATACAATTCTATATAATATAAAAAAATCCCATGTATATTCTGGATAGTCATTTTAAGACCCAAAGAAAGAAAGGAAATTAAGAACAAAGTAAAATTAAAACATAAATTATAGCGAAGAGTTTAAAACCTTAAAAACCGAACTAAAACAATTATGAACAGAAAAGAAGAGAGCTTATCAAAGAGTGAGATCTATAAAAACAACAAAGTTTAGGCACCATAATATTGTTCAAAATCTAACTTTGGAAGAGTTCCACATCATATGGAAAGAGAAAAAGAGTGTGGTAAGTCTACAAATGTTTTGGAGCTTAAGGTTAAGTTCTTTGGGCATTAAAAGATTGTTTGTATTGGGTGAAGCCATTTATCGGAACAAAGACCACACGCCCTGCCATTGTTTAACTTGGATCGTGCTTGGGTCCTCGGTCTTGGGCTCACTATAATTTATTTTTTGGACAAAAATTATTATTCTTAATTGAAAACTATCTGAAGAAGTTTTTTCTAACACGTTTTGAATTCGGGACTAACTCTTTCTCCCCCACTTGCCCATTAATTATGAATTTAAATCTCACTGAATATGTTTTCTAATATTGACATTTTCTATTAAATACAAAGTTGTATTAACGTTCTTAACTACTTGAAAAAAATATATTTTTTGGAAATTTTTCTCTACATCTTTCCTCTCTAAAAATAATTCCATTACCCGAATAAAACTTTCTCAACATTTTATGATGATTATTGTTGATACCAATATTAATACGCTAATGTGGACGAATAATACGAAGACACGTGTCAATATACATGGCACAATAGTAACGAGGAAGTTCATTTCCCCGACCAATTCATGTTCTCTCCGAGCAGCGAAGATACCCCGAGGAACTCAAGCACTCCGAGGTACTCAAGCGCTCCGAGGAACTCTTGATCAACGAGCAACTAAGGTGGTCCGAGCTGCATCTCGGTCGTATCGTTAATTACCAGATAGTCAACAGTTTAACTATTCATTGAATGTTTATAATCTTGACACACATGCTGCATTAAATGTATTACCCTTTCATGTGTATATCATTTAATGTATCGACCCTTTCATGTACAGCCTCAAGGCTATAAATACCTTGTATCATCCTCATTCAAGGGGACCGGAATTTCTTGACCGAACTTGTAATCGAGAATTCCCAAACACTCAGCAATGACATAACAGTGGACGTAGGCCATTCTTATAAGGCTGAACCACTTTAAAAATCTTTGTCTCATTTTATTTATCTGTGATTGAATAATTAGAGCGATCTAATTTTTTACATCAACAGATTGGCGCCGTCTGTGGGAACGACTATTGCTATCATTTTTCACCAAAAATCATTTATCATCAATGGCAGATAATCCAGAATCCAGTAATCGAAATGCTGGAAATACTGGAAATCCTCCAAATCCATCTGCACCTCCAGATCTGGCTGGAATTATGATGAATCTGGCTGAAGGACAAACCGCCATGCAAGAAACAATGAGGCAACTCATTCAAACTCTTCACGGCGGTGCACCTACCCATTCAAGGCAAAGGAGTGATCGTGGGCAATCGCGATCCAGGCGTACTGGGTCATATCGTAATGAAGAATCTAATGATTTTTCTTATCAACCTGGGCGAACTTCATCGATACGGGCTACGGATACAGATCAACATATCACCCTCTCTCCTGAGAGAACTAGCGCCCTGGAAAGATTAAGCAGGACATCTCCTTTCAGTCGATTAGGACCAAGGAGAAATATGAGTCCACATAGAGCCCCATCGAGAAGCTTTCGACCACCATCAGGTTTGAGAGAAGGATCAGCACAATCACGACCAGCTACTCGTCGAGATAGATCTCAGGAAGCTACGTCAGAACAATCAATTGCTCGGACTAAGCAGCCCGAGGAAGGAAATGAAGCATGGAAGGGTTCCATTCAGCGATTGGAGGATAGACTTGGAGAAATGGTTAAAGAAAGGAATCCCTTACAGAGAACTTTTGTTCAAGGGACACCTTTTGTGCAGGCCATTGTGAATTTTCCTACACCATCGAAATTTAAAGCACCTGTAGTGACCCCTAAGTATGATGGAAAGACAGATCCTGTTCTTCATATAGAACAATACCAAGCTGCTACCGATATATATGCCGTCCCCGACGAGATGAGGTGTAGAGCATTCTCGGGAACTCTTACCGGATCTGCACAGATATGGTACAACAATCTTCCTCAGGGTAAGATTTCGACTTTTATTCAGTTAGCCGAGTTATTCATTGGCAATTTCTATTTTGTAGCAAAGCCGGTGAAGCGAGTAGCGTACTTGTTAAGTGTTAGACAAAAATCAGGTGAGAGTACTAGAGATTACATAACTCGTTTCAATAACGAGAAGTTGGAAGTCATAGATTACGAAGAAAAGACAGCGATCACTTCTTTGATGAGTGGATTATTTCCTAACAAGTTATACTACACTTTGGCCAAAGACCCACCTAAAACTATGTCGGAGTTGATGGCAAAAGCGGCCAAAGTCATGAATGCCGAGGAGGCTATGGCCGCGAAGAAGAATATGGATAAAGAAACCAAGTTGGAGGTTAACAAATCTAAGAAGAAAGAGCAAAAAGGTAATGGTGGTGACAAGCATTCCAAGAATAATAGGACGTCTTGGGAAGTCCTGAAGAAATACGATAATTATACTCCATTGAAAATGGGTATTAATCATGATTTGGAAGAAATCAAGAATAACGAAGAAATCAAGTGGCCAGATAAACTGAGGACCAATCCTGAACTGAGGAATAGGGCCAAATATTGCGAGTTCCATAAAGATCATGGCCATACGACCAAAAATTGCATAGCCCTTCAGAACGAGATTGAAACGCTCATCTGAAGAGGAAAATTGTCAAAGTATGTAGATCGCAGAGGTGAAAGGAAGAATGATGATAGAACTAGAGATCGTTCCAGATCTCCTCGTCGAACGGAGGAGAAAAAGAAAAGAGATCATGAAGATGATCCAGATGAAGACCCCGATCTTCCAAAGAAGCCAAGACAACCTGAACGAGAGGTATTTTCCATATGTTTTGGGTCATTTGATTGTAATGTTATTACAGGAGGAGATGCTGGAGGGGGAGACCTTACTGCAGAAAGAAAGGCCTATCTCGGAGAGGCTCAAGCCTGCTCATATATTCAACGAATAAATCTTGCCGAGGATGATCGTCCGAGGAAGGTAAATAAAGATAAGTTAGTTATTGGTTTTTCAAAAAACGATTTGGCAGGTGTCCTTTACCCTAACGACGATCCCTTGGTGATCAAAATGAGGATGAAAGATGTGGTGATTTCAAGGGTGTTGGTGGACAATGGTAGTTCAGCAGACATCATGTACTATTCATATTTTGATATCTTGAATTTGAAATTATCTCAATTGGAACCCTATCACAGACCCCTTCTGGGTTTTGCTGGCAAGAAAGTTTTTCCACTTGGGACGATCAAGTTGGACATATTCATTGGAACTTGGCCTGCTTGTCGAACAGAAAGAATACGCTTCTTTGTGATGGATAAGAATGTGCATCCAGCCAACAACATCATCATGGGAAGAGTTGGTTTGAAGAAGTTCGAAGCAGTTCCATCTACAGTGCATCAATGCTTAAAATTCCCAACAAACTTCGGAGTAGGAGTTGTGAAAGGTGATCAAAAAATAGCTCGGGAATGCTATTATTCATCTGCTGAGCAAGAAGAGCTTAAGGAATCAAGGAAAAAGACTATCACCTACCAGGTGGAGGAAGGTACAGAAATTGAAACTCTTGATCCCAGGGATGAATCCCAACTTGTAAAAGGACAGGTGGTAGAATCTACAGAAAATGTTATTCTGGACGAGGAGCACCCTGAACGAGTAACCCAGATAGGTTCGTCGTTGGATGCTTCAATAAAACAAAAGTTGATAATGTTCTTGAGAAATAGGAAGAAAACTTTTGCATGGAGTCATGAGGATATGCCAGGAATAGATCCAAACTTCTTATGTCACGAACTCAATGTGAATAAGGAGATCAGGCCTGTAAAGCAGAGAAGAAGGGTATTTAGCCCCGAGAAGAATCAAGCCATACAAAAGGAGGTCGAGAAGCTCCAGAAAGCCCAATTCATTGAAGATGTGAAATATCGAGACTGGCTAGAAAATGTGGTGATGGTAAAGAAGAAGAACAATAAATGGAGAATGTGTGTTGATTTCACTGATCTCAACAAGGCATGCCCAAAAGATCATTTTCCATTGCCCAGAATTGACTAACTAGTGGATGCTACCTCGGGACATGAGCTGCTCAACTTCATGGATGCGTATTCTGGTTACAACCAGATCAAAATGAAACCTGAAGACAGGGAAAGTACTTCTTTTATTACCCCTAGGGGAACTTATTGCTATAATGTTATGCCTTGTTGTTTGAAAAATGCAGGAGCGACATACCAGCGGCTGATGAACAAGGTTTTCATCGAACAAATCAGTTGCAACATGGAAGTCTATGTCGATGATATGCTGACAAAAAGTAAGAAAGCTGCAAATCATTTAGTTGACTTAGCTCAGACATTTGATCAACTGGATAAATACCAGATGAAGCTCAACCCGACGAAGTGCACATTTGGAGTACGAGAAGGAATGTTTCTCGGATACATTGTCAACCAGTGAGGCATTGAAGCAAATCTAGATAACATCAAAACTCTTTTAGGGTTACGATCTCCAACAACAAAGAAAGAAGTGCAGAGTCTTACAGGACGAGTTGCAGCACTCAACAGATTTGTGTCCCGAGCAACTGACAAATTCCTCCCATTCTTCAAAACACTTCGAAAAACTTTTGAGTGGACTGATGAATGTGAGAAGGCCTTTCAAGACTTGAAAAAGTATTTGGGAGCACCTCTATTGTTGTCCAGGCCAATAATAGGAGAGAAGTTGTACTTGTATCTGGCGGTATCAGAGAATGCAGTTAGCTCAGCATTGATTAGATTGGAGAATGGAGTTCAGAAACCCATCTATTACACAAGTAAGGCTTTTCGAGGTGCAGAAATCAGATATCCAAAGTTAGAAAAATTGGCATTGGCATTAATTGAAGCAAGTAGAAGAATGAGGCCATATTTCCAGGCCCATACAATCGTCGTATATACCGACATGCCATTGAGACAAGCCCTTCACAAGCCATAAAAATCAGGAAGACTGATGTACTGGGCATTAGAACTCGGTGAATATGATATTGTGTATGATCCTAGATCATCATTAAAAGGGCAAGCTGTAGCAGATTTTATAGCATAATTTACATACCCTGATACCCCCAAGGAGCAAAGGGTGCTCGCTGACCAACCTGTGGATGTTACAGGATCAACAGGCATAAACCCAGACCAACTCCGGTTGGTAAAAGGGCTTATAGATGAAGACAGATCGTCAATTTCGAGCTCAGACCAGCTCCGGTTGGTAAAAGAGCGAGGAGAGATGGTCAACGAGGAGTGAAAAGTGTCAAGGGAGGATGAAAAGAAGAAACAAATATTTCACCGAGGAACCCTGTCAGATAAGGAATTTGAAGACGGGTTACCCATATGGAGATTATATGTAGATGGCTCATCTTGCACAGCAGGTTGCGGTGCAGGAATTATTTTGAACACCCCAGACGAGATTGACATGGAATATTCTTTACGATTCCAATTCAAAGCCTCTAATAATGAAGCTGAGTATGAGGCCATGATAGCAGGTTTAAACTTAGCAAAAGTTATGGAAGCACGACAAGTAATTGTATTCAGTGATTCTCAATTAATTGTAAATCAGATGACAGTAACATATGCAGTTAAAGGAGATTTAATGGCAAAGTATCATGCAAAGGTGATGGAGTTACTGACAGAATTTGATGCCATTTAATTAGTGAGAATACCGAGGATGGAGAATGTACAAGCAGACGCACTGGCCCGACTAGCATCAGCTACTCGTACCGAGCTGCAAAGAACGATACCAATTAAAGTATTGGAAAGTCGGAGCATAGATGAAAACTTGACGATGAATGTTATTACCCTTGATTTAGGACCATCTTGGATGGATCCCATCAGGATATATATTGAAGAGGGAGGATTGCCAGAGGATAAGCTCGCTGCCAAAAAATTGAAGTATAAAGCTGCTCGGTATGTATTAACTAATGGTATTTTATATAGACGAGGAATTATGGCAGGTTTGCAGAGATGTGTACATCCATTCGAGGTGAAAGAATTTATTGAAGAAATCCATGAAGGGTCTTGTGGAGCTCATGTAGCAGGTCGAACACTTTTACAAAGGGTAATGACTCAAGGGTACTATTGGCCGACGATGAGGGCTGATTGTATAGCCTATGCTAAGAAATGTGACAAGTGCCAACGTTTTTCTCTATCCGACGAACTCCACAAGCATTGTTGACACCTATAACTTCCCCCTGGCCATTCGCCATATGGGGAATTGATTTGGTGGGACCATTGCCGACCACCCGAGGAAGATTCAAGTACCTCATCGTCGCAGTAGACTATTTTACTAAGTGGGTAGAAGCTGAACCCCTCATGGACATGACGTACGAGAAAGTATACCAGTTCGATTGGAATAATATCATATGTCGATATGGTCTTCCTCATGCCTTCATCACAAACCATGGAACCCAATTTGATAACGAAGAATTTGCTGCTTATTGTCATCAGTCGAACATTTTGAAGGTTCATTCAGCACCAGGCCATCCTCAAAGCAATGGACAGACTGAAGTGACGAATAGAACACTGCTAAATGGTTTGAAGAAAAGGTTAAGTGAAGCTAAAGCTAACTGGATTAACGAGCTACAATCAGTATTGTGGGCTTACCGAACAACTTCCCGAGCAGCAACTGGAGAATCACCATATATGCTGGCATTTGGAAGTGAGGCTGTAATACCTGCCGAGTTAGGTCTCCCAACACACAGAGTGCTGAATTTCAATTCCCCAGTCAGCGACTTGATGAGAAAACTGGATTTGGATATGCTCGAGGAAGTCAGAGAAGAGGCAGCCATTAGGAATGCTGCTTACCAACAACGCAGAGCTCTGTTCTACAATAAAAGGGTGAGGAAATGTGACTTAAAAGAGGGAGATTATGTGCTAAAGAAGGTAATTCAGAAACACAATAAATTGGAGGCAAACTGGCATGGGACTTACCGAGTTACAGAAGTTGTTCGACCAGGAACTTACCGAATAGAAACTCTAGAAGGAGAAGAATTCAAGAATGCTTGGAATGCTGAACACCTTCGCAAGTATTATCAATGATGTAAAATGTACAACCGTTCCATCAATATGAATAAAACAATGATGTTTTCACCATTTTCCTCTCCTTTGTTTGAAAGTTTTTTGGGGAATACAAGTGTTGTACACTATGCTGCACTGCTCGACAGCAAAAAGAAGACGATAGTTCAGACCCATGACCAACTCCGGTTGGTAAAAGGGTGAGAACCAAAAAATATACTCCTTTGGTTAGGAGGTGTACACTAGCGTGACCAACTAAGGTTGGTAAGATAACTAGTGGACAGATAGTTCGAAAGAACCAAAAAATATACTCCTTTGGTTAGGAGGCGTACACTAGCGTGACCAACTAAGGTTGGTACGATAACTAGTGGACAGATAGTTCGAAAGAACCAAAAAATATACTCCTCCTTTGGTTAGGAGGCGTACACTAGCGTGACCAACTAAGGTTAGTAAGATAACTAGTGGACAGATAGTTCGAAAGAACCAAAAAATATACTCCTTTAGTTAGGAGGTATACACTAGCGTGACCAACTAAGGTTGGTAAGATAACTAGTGGAGATAATTCAATAATCAACTACGGTTGAGGGAAGAACAATATCATTTGATTTGAAAATAGGCCAACAAGTTGGTCGGAAGGTAAAATCATTCCAGAAAATAAAAATAATTCCAAACTGAACCAAGTATAGTTGGTCGGTGATCAACTATACTTGGTCGACGAGGATAAATTATCGACCATGGTTGGTCGGACACATTTTATGAAAAAGTTTACCAAGTATAGTTGATAGGGGGTAAAAACCCATCAACTGTAATTGGTCGACAAACACAATTTAACAACCTTGGTTGGCCGGAAACAGTTTAAACATTTCATACTCATTACTTTATTATTAAGTGATTGAGCAACATTGATACTTGTAATTTTGATTGTTAAGTTGGTTGATGAACAGCACCATATTGTTATCTTTTTAACAGATACGTATACACAAATGTAAAAATATTTGATAAACACAAGACAATCGCAATACAAATTTGCAAACAGAAAATGAAATTCTTTCATTAAGATCAAAATATATTACAAGCTATACATATGTGCTAATTATTACATTGAAAAACCTATTCTATTGGTTTCTTTCCTTTAGCTTTTGAAACAGGTTCCTCGCCGGCAGGAGGATCTTCTAAGCAAAGAGGAGAATTGACGAAATTAATATCTCTGAGCATTCTGACGTTCATCACAGAAGGTGTATCCAAGAGATGCTCGGGACGAGATAATTCAGTCTGAGAATGAAGACTATAGTTGCCGAGATATTTTGAAATTAAACTCCGAGGAATGGAATGAGCTGGGATCCATTCCATGTCCAATTTGAAAGGTGGCATAGGCAAATCTAGTAACCCTGGAGCATGATAATCCCATAAAAAATTCCCTTGCTCCAATTTCAGTACACCTAGGGTGTTCAACCACCCCTGCTTATAACCTTCGTTATTGGCATGTTCAATACGAGCATCTAAATGAATAAGGGCTTCATTGTATCCTGCCATCCAAAATTCCCTGGGCTGTTTATGGAATTGGAAGGTCAATCTATCCAATTGTTCATGAAGGTTCCTGGCAAAAACATCTTTATCATTCAAAGCAGACTTCGTTGCAGTAAGTTGATCTTCCAAAGATAGATTTCTCTTGGACAATTCAGATAAAGCCCAATCTTTGGCATTTAATTGGTATGCTTGAGTTTCCAAAGTAGACTGAGTGCGAGCCTCTTCAACATTACGGCTAAGAACTCTTGATCGACTCCGAGCAGCGACTGGAGAACTTTGCTCCTCGGCAACATTTTGAATAACTCTTCCTCGCCCACGAGAACCTCTTCCTCGTCCCCGAGCAGTCACAGGAATAACAGATCTTCGTAAGTTATCCAGTTCTTGCCTTAATTTGGCATTCTCAACCTCTAGGAACGAGAAACCTTCATCAGTAACTTGTACTAAAGCAGTGGAAGATGACGCTGTAGATTCATACTGTGCCAGCTTTTTCTGCAAATTATTGTTCCCTTCTTCCAGCAACTCAGCAATCTGCCTGCAGGCCTCAACTTCACCTTTTAGAGTTATTTCCCTAACACCGTATCCAGCAAGGATCTTTTTATGGCATGTTTCAGAAGAAAGCTGCTGATATCTATTTTCATACTCCTTGTGCAGCAAAGCAGTTGATTCATTGTGTTGATGTTGTAGATCTTCTAAGGTATAATGAAGTTCCTCGATCAATTCATAGTAGGCCACATTGTTGGCCACAGCTCGATCAAGTAAATCTTTCAAGTACCGATAAGCCTCAATTGCTTGTTCTGAGGCATCATGACCAAGGATGTCAGCAATTTCTGATCCACTCAAATTTGTATGACCAGCTTTATAATACTCACGACATTACTGCATCAGCTTTATATCATGTGCAGATATCAGTTCCATTCTAGCAACAAACTAAGGATGAGAAGAAGACAACAATCATCAAAAACAAATCATCAACAACAGAGATGAACAAAGATGTATTTTATTAGATCACAAAAGGATTACATTGTTTGATTACAAATAATGACAGATAGAAATGATACCGAACAGCTTCACACCTTTTCCTTGTCTCCCAAGACTTTCTCGGGAGGCTGGGACGAGGAGCTTGGTTGCTCGGTGGTAACGGCAACTTGATCAGCATGAGTTGAAATTTGCTCAGGAGGAGGAGGCATGGAAGAAATGTCCTCGTTGGCAGAAGGAAGAGAAGCAGGGACTTGATCACCTATAACCATGGAAGATTCATCAGAGATAGGCTCATCTTCTTCTTCTTCCACAATTGGTGGGGGAGGACCAGGGAGGTGTAGCTGGAATAGCCCAGAATCTTCTTTGATCTTCAATTCCTGCAGGGCAGCTACCCAGCCATCTCGAAAGTATTTCAACTTCCCATATTGAACTTGGGATGTCATCGCAGCAATCCCCTTGTCCCATCCTTTATCCCAGCCAGCGCTGAAGGATTTTTTAACTGCGAGCTTTCTTTTCAGTTTCTCTGAGGAGAGCTTCACATCCAATTCTTCTTTTTGGCCCTTGATATCTCGCAGGGCGGACAATTCTTCCGCTGCCTTCCTCAGCTTATCCTCAAGCTCTCCAAAATTCTTGAGCTTGTCGTCATATTTCTTATGCTCGACCTCTAAACTTTTCACTTTATTCTCCAAATTCTTGGAGATCTCAGCCATCTTCACCTTCTCGGCCTCAAATGTAGATAACTTTTTCTCCCATTCGGCTTTGTCCTCATCATACTGCTGACGATAATCCTTCAAAGATTGGGTTAAACCCAGCAGAGCATCCTCTACACCAGACGAGGAGCTGGAAGCTTTAATTGCCTCGTCCTTCTTCACAATGTTATTGAAACAGTTCACCAGCTGAAAGATGAGAAAAATAGTAAAGTCAATACAAAAATGCAAGTATTCAGAGAAAGAAAGAAAACTCGGAGTGTGAGAAATTTACTGAAGCAAGATGACGAGTAGCTAGGGATGTCAGCATATCCCTAGAAATTTTTTCATCAATTCCTTGGACCTCGGGTATGATCCAAGTTTTTACCGAGCTCATTGCAGAGCTCGGAGGAATGATGGTTGGAACACCAACACCACCAGCTGGTAGAGAGGAGACAGTTTCAGCCAAATTGACTGAGGATGACTTCCTCAATCTTCTCAAAGGGACTTTAGCAGTTTCAACCAAGGAAGAACTCTTGGTCGGAGAGATAGTAATCACTTCCACAGGAGCAACTTTCTTGCTCGGAGCCACCGGGGGCTTCTCGGTAGTTTTTAAAGGCGCAACATCCACCTTCTTAGTCCCCTCTAGGACATCAATTTTACTTTTCTTGGCCTCAGCAGCAGATGAAATGTCATCAAATAGAGCAGGAGGAGCTCTTTTCTTGCCCATTCTTTGACTTAAAAGGATGTGAGAATCTGAAGAAGAATCCTCTGGAGTTGAAGCTGGTTCAACAGGACGAGCAGTATAAGAGGTTGTATAGCTCTTATACTATAGCAAATATGATGCAGACCTGATGTGCTTGTCTGCAACGTTCTTATGCAAACCCCAGATAAGTTTCAGATGCTTAATATTAACCTCTTATTCTTTTGGAGTTTTTCTTTTACTCTCAACTGCAAACAAACACGTATTAAAATATCAGTCATACATTTTATCAAACATAATGAATTCGTAAATTCAGAAAAGAAATAAAATGAAAAATAAACCTATCCCATTGCCATATGGGGGACATCTGGGACCGTTGTATACTCCATCTCCAACTAAAGGGGCATATTGCCAATTTTTAATAACCACCCCATGTTCAAAATAATCTCTATTTGCATCAGGGAGGTTAACTACAAGGGCCCTATTCAAAAACCTAGTTTTTAAGTAATAAATATTATCTAGAACGGCCTATCTATAGCAGTACATAATTTCAGGGATCCCTATACGAGTCCCATGAGTTAGATTTAATTTATACACCCCATTAATTATTCTCCATGAATTGGGGGCTATTTTTGCAGGGACAAGATCAAAATACTGACAAAACTCAAGACACAATGGGTTTGGTGGAAAGGAAAAACCACATTCAGCAATAAAAAAGATTGGGGAACCAATGTCCCTCAGCCAAATGAAAGTAATTTTGAGGTTCAGAAAGCTCCTCCAAAATTACCCAAGATGGGATGGAAAAGTCAGAACGGAATTTTTCGAGAGATTCAATAATGTAAACCATGATGAATAAAAGAAGAAGGAAGAAAATCTTACAGGAAGGAAGGAGTTCTGCTGACAACTAGCGAAGGAAAAGATTAACGCACAAGAGAGAAAGAGAGAATAGAAAGCTTGAATGTAGAAAATTGGAAAAAGAAGAAGACGATATGGTTACCTAAGAAGTTTAAATACTTTGCCTAGGGAAGCGGCGAAGGAAATGATTACGCGAAAGAAACTATTGAACTTCCGGTGGCTAAAAGGACAAAAAGGGCACAAAGATCGAAGCACTCTTAAAAATTCGAAAAAAGGCGGATTCTGTGAATTTGGAAATAAATTCAAATACGATGCTCCTAAAACCCAGGAAGATCATTCAATATTGCCATATACCGAGAAAAAATGTTCCATATTCCTCAAAGTTCGAAATATGAAACATTGGGGGCTTCTGTTGATACCAAAATTAATACGCTAATATGGACGAATAATACGAAGACACGTGTCAATATACATGGCACAATAGTAACGAGGAAGTTCATTTCCCCGACCAATTCATGTTCTCTCGGAGCAGCGAAGATACCCCGAGGAACTCAAGCACTCCGAGGTACTCAAGCGCTCCGAGGAACTCTTGATCAACGAGCAACTAAGGCGGTCCGAGCTGCATCTCGGCCGTATCGTTAATTACCAGATAGTCAACAGTTTAACTATTCATTGAATGTTTATAATCTTGACACACATGCTGCATTAAATGTATTACCCTTTCATGTGTATATCATTTAATGTATCGACCCTTTCATGTACAGCCTCAAGGCTATAAATACCTTGTATCATCCTCATTCAAGGGGACCGGAATTTCTTGACCGAACTTGTAATCGAGAATTCCCAAACACTCAGCAATGACATAACAGTGGACGTAGGCCATTCTTATAAGGCTGAACCACTTTAAAAATCTTTGTCTCATTTTATTTATCTGTGATTGAATAATTAGAGCGATCTAATTTTTTACATCAACAATTATGAACAATAAATTTTTGAATGTGTGATGACATTTTGGATACCTAGCGTGCGTAGTTGTCAGATACAAATAAGTACTTGATGTATGAGTTTTTTTTATCTTAAGGTGACGGGGATATTGAATAATTGTTGCATAATTTGGGAAGAGACACGAAACACCTTAAAGGGAGCAACACAATCCACGACTTAACCTAATGATATAATTTTCTATTACTCCGAAATTAATTATTTTTGTCATTCAGGTAAATTCGTTCTTCTTATTTGTATTCCTCATCAATAAGTTTAAGCTGATTTTTGTTTCATCTATAGAACTAGAAAATATTTTGTATCTTCTATTATGAACAGGCCCCCCCAATTCGAAGATTTATACTTCAAACGGTGGACGCAAAAAATGGTATTTTATAGAATTACAAAAAAATTTGCAACGATTGTTCAATTTGACAAACCAACTAAATGAGACCCCCTACTATTGATGAAAATAAGGCCAATAAAACTTGGGAACAAAAATAATTTTTGGTGCAAAAACTATATTTTCAATTTCTAAAGAAATGACTTGTATGACTATTATGCCAAGTTTAAAACTGCCAAAAATGTTTGGGAAGATTTACAGGAAAATGACACTAAGGAGGCTAGAACGAAAAAGTATGCAATCAACCATTATTTGAAATTTTAGATGACAAATTTGTTGTTGCTAAAACTCAAAATTTACAAATATTTCCAAAAACAAATATTTATGAAAGAATGGAGTTAGATGAGCAATTTTAGGTTGTAGTTGTGATTGATAAACTTCCTTCTAGTTGGAAATTTTTTAAAATATCTGATGAATGAGGAAGAAGCCTGAAAACAACATTACAGTGATGAAATTATGGTTTTGTCTCATAAAAATAATTATAATAAAATTATACTCTAGTTTTTTAGAAACTAAATAGGAAGAATATGAAAAATCAGAATAAGAACCCAAATAATAAAACACACGTGCTCCATATTATATAGATTTTTATCTTATATTATTTTGGGAAGTGTGATATTCAACAAAATCAAATAATTGTAGAGAAAGAATTCAAATAAGTGTAACAATCCGAGGTCTTGGAGACAACGATTTATTTACTTTGGGAGAAATAAATATTATTTTAATTAGAGATTAATTAAATGGCAATTGAGGTCAAAACTTGGAGTCGTTAGAAAGTATGTCAAATGGCGATTCTGAGGGTGTAGTTGTGTCCGGAAGGGTCGAGAAAGTCAAAATGACTCTACTTGGGGTCTATTTAGGTTCCGAAATAAATTAGGACCGTTTGACTCGAATTAAAGTCACCGAGTCATTTAAAGTGTGTATTATCATTTAAAGATGTATATCTAGGGATTTAGGGCTTATTAAGCCTACGGGAGATAATTCTCCAAATAAAGAAAGAGAAAAAGAAAGAAAGAAAGAGAGAAGAAGAAAATGAAGGAGAAAACAAAGAGAAAGTGGAGATTTTTGGCCAATACGCGATCTCAAGGCGGATTCAAACCCTACGAACCCGAGGCAAGTGATTAAACTTGCTAAATAATTATTGTGTACCATTTATTGCATGATTTGTGGATTGAATCTTTTGGTTTTAGGTTTAGTTTGATAAAAACCTAACTTTTGGGTAAACCTTAGATTTGTTGTGTAGGAAATGAATTTAGGGTTAGAAATCAATTAAAATGTGTTCTTGGATGAATAATAATGATGTATATGTGATTGGGTGGAGGCAAAATGGTTGGATGATGATATAATTGATTTTTGGGAAATTTGGGTTAAAAAGAAAATAACCCATTTCGAAGCTTGCTGCACTTACCGAATCGATTTGCCCCTTCCGAATCGATTTAGTCTGTTGCATAATACCCAGGTCTTTAGGGCCGAATCTATTCACCCCCTGCAAATAGATTTGAAATGTCGTAGACTCCCAGGTCCTTAGGACCAAATTGATTCGGATTGGGCAAATCGATTCGCTTTTGGGGCCGAATCGATTCGGAGGGGACGAATCGATTCAGAAGCAGGGATTTTTGGAGATGTTTTTCTAGGAAGAATTTCATCCCGTCTTGTTTAAGGTTATCAATTGTGAGCCTTTATAGGAGTTATGTGGAGTATGTTTTGGAGGTTTTTAGGGGGTTTTCCTTATAAGAAAATTATTGGAGTCCTATGGACTTAATTTGAAGAATACCTATTAGAGATTTTGGGTATAACCTAAATGGGGAAGCCCACTACTATTGTGAATTCTATTTGGAGATAATAATTAAATGGATATGAAAAAATGATACTAATATAGAGATAGTGGATCTTAGGATCAAATCCCAAATGGGATAACTTCAAAGGTTCATAAAATGGATTGAACCATATTATGGATGGAGATTTATAAATGCTAAATTGAGGTGTATGAGGATAAAGAATATCCTTAAATTAAAAAGAATTGAGAGAAAATTCATTATTAGCCGCGACTATTGAGCTTCAAGCGAGAAATAGTATAATGTATACTAAGTGGGGTTAATATGTGAGATTTAACGGTTAGTGTATAAAAAGAGAGTGATATACTAAACAATAATGTTAATCAAATTGCGCCAATGAGCGTATAATAAATATGAAAATGATGTGGTAGGTATAAATTATATGATGGTATATCTTTATTATGTGGGATGTATGTATACCCTATATGATGGTATATGTGCATGGTTAGGCATACCCTCTCCTTGCTATCATTGGGAAGTTACGTGCGTAGAGGGTGAGCATCCTGGCTCAAAGAGCAGGGTGTGGATATTCCCCAGGTCATAGTCGTCCATATGATTCTAATGTGATATACATTTATTTATTTTGGGGTGAGAGGTCGTGGGTATGTGTCGCTCTCACTTGCTGGTTAGGAGCTATGACCCCTTCCCGGGATGTCTTGTGCGTGAGTTGATCACGAGGTGGGTGTCGTTTAACCCCACCAGGTGGCCCCGGTTTGCTACATATATGGGCTGCTGCAAGATGATAGCATGTGACCCTGCGTCCTTCGAGTTATAGCTCAGTTGGATGGTTATTATTGCTTGTGCTTGTACTTGGGTATCGAGGGCATAATGGACCTCAAGGACTAACATTTCCAGGATTAGTGTATCGGGGGGTTCCTTGTTTGGATTTCGCTTCGGCGAGACATCCCACGCATGAAACACTGTGTACTGTTGAGAATTGGGAATATTAATAAATTAAAATTGGATAATAACTTGGGTTACATGCATCATGCATTGAGGGCATAATGAACCTCAAAGATCGATACGGACAGGAGTAGTGTAACGTAGGGGTTCCTTGTTTGGATTTTGCCTCGACGAGACGTCCCACGCACGAAATGCAATGCCGTGTTGAGAATCGGGAGGAGTTTAGTCCTTAACTCTTGGTGATAATAACTTATATAAAAATACATATATATACTTTTTACATGCCAAATTAGGGCATAACTAGAATATATGAAATTCTAGTAAATGAGAATGTTGATACGGTTATGAAATGGATCATATAACTTTATATGTTCAACAAATGAACATTATAAAGATAACTATAACTATTACATTAAAGTTAATGTATATAATTTATAGATTATAGAAATAAATGTAGATTTCGAGATAGGTTAGATGGTTTCACTTAAATACTTCATTTGGGTTTAAGTTAGAATCCTCTTACCTAAATAGAATTGGGCATCCATTTGGATATCACGTGCATACGTTTAGTGCGCGCTTTAGTTGAGAGGTGAGTTGAATTATTATGGAGAGTTCGATTCCACCTTAATCATGTAATAATGCATTTATAATTATTATGCATTTTAATACACTTGCTTTTAAAAAAAATCAACTCGGGCTCTGACCCGTTTATATTTTGCTCCTCCATGTATATATTGTATTACTTTAGGTGTTCCTCCACAAGGACGCCATTGATGTTCATCCATCCGGTATTCGTGGGGCTGTGGCAGTAGCGGACTGTTGCGGCACTTTGTCTTAGTCGACTCCTATCTATTGTACATCTAGATTAGGACTCAATTTGTATATTGAGTTTAGACCCAAGTGTTGTAGATTAACACTTTCATATTTAATTTCTCAGATTATCGTATTGTTTGTTACCCGACAGCATATTCGGGTATTTCATTATAGAGATTTTGTTGTATATTGTATTTCACTCTTGTATATAGTTAGAGTTTGCACTTATCACTCACCTTAGTTAGATGTATATTGTTGGTTATGTTGCATTATTGGTTTTGTTGTTGTTTTTAAATAAAAGTTTTAAAATTTTGACAATCCACTTTTAATGATTTCGGGTAGTTAGCCTTATATTATTAGTATTGTCAGTTGATGTTGAGACTGTTCCATCTGAGATACCTGATTTAATGTAGTATTGGGCTGGCCACCCGTTATTATTTTGAGTGGGTTGTCACAGATGGTATCAGAGCATCAGGTTCTAGTGTCTTTAGGATCTGTGTGCGTTGATACAATCTTCTGTAAGCGTTCTTGATGTAGAGCCTTATTATTAGTAAGATTGCATTCATATGTCCATATTTCTTCTGTGATTTGAAAACTTTTGAAAGGCGTTCTGATACAATTGTTCTTGTTTCAGATGCCACCGAATGGAGGTCATTCAGTCAAGGCAAATAAAGGGAATGTGCAACCCCAAATGCCTCAAAGGAACGTGACTATCGATGATGTTGCCAATATTATGGCACAAGCAGTAACTGCTGCCATTTCTACGATGGCGCAGCAATCTTCCGTTCAAGCAACCCGACCCCATTTAGGATTGTCTTTATGGGAGAGAGTGAAGGACGATTTTAGTAAGGGGCATCATCCCGAGTTTGTAGGGGGAGTTAATTCAATGTCTTCAAGTCAATGGAAGAATAGTATACAGAGTCACCTTCGTATGTTTGAGTGTAGTGAGGTGCAGAAACAATTTTTAGCCACCTTTAAGTTATCGGGTGCAGCTCTTCAATGGTGGGAGTCTGTCACCACATCTGAACAGAGAGATACTTTACCTATAATAGAGTTTTGGGAGCTTTTTGATCGAAGGTATTTTCCTTCCTCTTCTCGAGATATAAAGATTTTTCAAGGAAATAGAACGGTGGCAGAGTATGAGGAAGATTTTTCTAGATGGGAAAAATTAGTACCTGATGAGGTAAATATGGAAGATAAGCGTATGTCAAAGTTTGTTCGACGTTTAGATCGAAAATCCGACAACATTTGTTAGAGAGTACTAAGTTAGTGACTTTCAATGAGGTAGTGAATGCGGCACTATTAAAGTTTCATGAATATCGTCTTCATTCGCAAGAGGGTAAGAACTTTGGAGATTCAAGTTCATCAAGTAAGTTTGGCGACGAGAGCGCCAGTAATGCGAGTGGGCCAAAAGAGTTTGTGGGTAAATGTTTCTTTTGTAAAGAAATAGGTCATAAAAAGAGAGATTGTCCTCAAAGAGGTAAAGGACCACAGTTTGATGAAGTTTTGGAAGTGAAACCCCTACAACAGATTCGAGGTCATTTTAGATCGGGGGACTTTGTTTGGGAGCCCATTGATGAGGAAGGGCAATCAGACTGGAGATGGATGATGTAGGTAAATTTTTTCCTTTATGAATAGGATTATTACTATATGTAGTTTCGGTAATATTGTATGGGAGATATTTGTATATGGGTAGTGCTATAGCCCTGTTATGTATGTAATAACCCAAAGGGGGAATTTTGAGGAAGTTAGGCTCTTATGCTATTATCTTTTGAAAGACTAGATAATTTTGTAAAGTGCTCAAAAAGAGCTATAAACTTTATGGTGAATGTAAGAATGGTTATGGTGATAAGTAGTAATGATAAAGCTACTTCTTTTTATATAGTCATGTTAGACTTATATAATTGTTGCATTCCAGATATGGATAAGCCTTATAAAAGGGCAAAAGATTGAAATGATGTAAGATGTTGTTTATGTTTGAAAGTTGAGATCGTGGATTGTTAGGACGCAGGAAAAAAATTAGCTCATGATTATGCTAATTTTTTTGAGCTACATATTGTTATATGTATAATGAATTAAAAGACCTTGTGTTGGACATAAGGCATTTTATATTATATTATATTGTATAAACCATTTTAAAATAAACTATTTTCAAAATAAAACTCTTTATCGGCCTTTGGGCCATTTCAAAATGATTTTTCACTAAAATATTTTCAAACTCTAGTTCGGATTTAACAAACTCTCAATCCCTGATGTCGCTACATAGTAGTGTATTAGGAGGATTCCTTGTTTGGATTTCGCTTTTGCGAGACATCCCCCGCACGGAAGTGGCGAATGTCAGGAATTGAGAGGAGTTATTTCTTTGGACCATTCAAAATTTTTCACACTATTAAAATGTTAGTATACTTTTTATATCTATGGAATTATGGAACTTTGGGGGGAAAATAAAGCCTCATTATGATTGATGTGAGCATAAAGCTCAAATATAAAGGGTGTATGGGCGCCCTAGTTGTGAAAATTGGTTTTATATGACTCATAATCAACTTAAAATAAAATAAATTAAATAAATTCGCCGTGGGAAGTTAGAAGTTTGGAGATAGGATTGTGAGGATGGGTGTAGTAGAATTAGTAGAGCTTTGGAGAATTTGGCTTAGCAAAAATTTCGAGGACGAAATTTTTGTAAGTGGGGAAGTTTGTAACAACCCGAGGACTTGGAGACAACGATGTATTTATTTTGGGAGAAATAAATATTATTTTAATTGGAGATTAATTAAATTGGCAATTGAGGTCAAAACTTGGAGTCGTTAGAAAGTATGTCAAATGGCGATTCTGAGGGTGTAGTTGTGTTCAGAAGGGTCGAGAAAGTCAAAATGACTGTACTTGGGGTCTAGTTAGGTTCCAAAATAAATTAGGACCGTTTGACTCAAATTAAAGTCACCGAGCCATTTAAAGTGTGTATTATCATTTAAAGATGTGGATCTTGGGATTTAGGGCTTATTAAGCCTACGGGAGATAACTCTCCAAAGAAATAAAGAGAAAATGAAAGAAAGAAAGAGAGAAGAAGAAAAGGAGGGAGAAAAGAGAGAGAAAGTGGAGATTTTTGGCCAATACGCGATCTCAAGGCAGATTCAAACCCTATGAACCCGAGGCAAGTGATGAAACTTGCTAAATAATTGTTGTGTACCATTTATTGCATGATTTGTGGATTGAATCTTTGGGTTTTAGGTTTAGTTTGATAAAAACCTAACTTTTGGGTAAACCCTAGATTTGTTGTGTAGGAAATGAATTTAGGGTTAGAAATCAATTAAAATGTGTTCTTGGATGAATAATAATGATGTATATGTGATTAGGTGGAGGCAAAATGGTTGGATGACGATATAATTGATTTTTGGAAAATTTGGGTTAAAAAGAAAATAGCCCATTTCGAAGCTTGCTGCACTTACCGAATCCATTCGCCCCTTCCGAATCGATTCGGTCTGTTGCAGAATCCCCAGGTCTTTAGGGACGAATCGATTCGCCCCTTGCGAATCGATTCGGTATGTAGCAGACTCCCAGGTCCTTCGGACCGAATCTATTCGGATGGGCCGAATCGATTCGGAAGCAGGGATTTTTGGAGATGTTTTTCTAGGAAGAAATTCATCCCGTTTTTTTTAAGGTTATCAATTGTGAGCCTTTATAGGAGTTATGTGGAGTATGTTTTGGAGGTTTTTAGTGGGTTTTCCTTATAAGAAAATTATTGGAGTCCTATGGACTTAATTTGAAGAATACCTATTAGAGATTTTGGGTATAACCTAAGTGGGGAAGCCCACTACTATTGTGAGTTCTATTTGGAGATAATAATTAAATTGATAAGAAATAATGAGACTAATATACAGATAGTGGATTTTAGGGTCAAATCCCAAATGGGATAACTTCAGAGGTTCATAAAATGGATTGAAACCTATTATGGATGGAAAATTATAAATGCTAAATTGAGGTGTATTAGGATAAAGAATATCCTTAACTTAAATAGAATTGAGAGACAATTCATTATTAGCAGCGACTTATTAGCTTCAAGCGAGAAATAGTATAATGTATACTAAGTGGGTTAATATGTGAGATTTGAGGGTTAGTGTATAAAAAGAGAGTGATATACTAAACAATAATGTTAATCAAATTGTGCCAATGAGCGTATAATAAATATGAAAATGATGTGGCAAGTATACCTTATATGATGGTATATCTTTATTATGTGGGATGTATGTATACCCTATATGATGGTATATGTGCATGGTTAGGCATACCCTCTCCTTGCTATCATTAGGAAGTTACGTGCGTAGAGGGTGAGCATCCTGGCTCAAAGAGCAGGGTTTGGATATTCCCCAGGTCATAGTCGTCCATGTTATTATTATGTGATATACATTTATTTATTTTGGGGGTGATAGGTCGTGGGTATGTGTCGCTCTCACTTGCCGGCTAGGAGCTATGGCCTCTTCCTGGGACGTCGTGTGCGTGAGTTGATCACGAGGTGGGTGTGGTTGAACCCCACCTGGTGGCCCCAGTTTTCTACGTATATGGGCTGCTGGAAGATGATAGCATGTGACCCTGCGTCCTTCGAGTTATAGCTCGGTCGGATGGTTATTATTTCTTGTGCTTGTACTTGGGTATCGAGGGCATAATGGACCTCAAGGACTAACATTGCCAGGATTAGTGTATCGGGGGGTTCCTTATTTGGATTTCGCTTCGACGAGACGTCCCACGCATGAAATACCGTGTACTGTTGAGAATTGGGAATATTAATAAATTAAAATTGGATAATAACTTGGGTTACATGCATCATGCATTGAGGGCATAATGAACCTCGAAGATCGATACGATCAGGAGTAGTGTAACAGGGGGGTTCCTTGTTTGGATTTCTTCTCGGCGAGACGTCCCACGCACGAAATGCAGTGCCGTGTTGAGAATTGGGAGGAGTTTAGTCCTTAACTCTTGGTGCTAATAACTCATATAAAAATACATACATATATATATATATATATATATATATATATATATATATATATATATATATATATATATATATATATATATATATATATATATATATATATATATACTGTTTACATGCCAAAATAGGGCATAACTAGAATATATGAAATTCTAGTAAATGAGAATATTGATACGGTTATGAAATGGATCATGTAACTTTATATGTTCAACTAATGAACATTATAAAGATAACTATAACTATTACATTAAAGTTAGTGTATATAATTTATAGATTATATAAATAAATGTAGATTTGGAGATAGGTTAGATGGTTTCACTTAAATACTTCATTTGGGTTTAAGTTAGAATCCTCTTACCTAAATATAATTGGGCATCCGTTTGGAGATGACGTGCATACGTTTTGTGCGCGCTTTAGTTGAGAGGTGAGTTGAATTATTATGGAGAGTTCGATTCCACCTTAATCATGTAATAATGCATTTATAATTATTATGCATTTTAATACACTTTCTTTAAAAATATTTTTCAACTTGGGCTCTGACCCGTTTATATTTTGCTCCTCCATGTATATATTGTATTACTTTAGGTGTTTCTCCGCAAGGACGCCATTGATGTTCATCCATCCGGTATTCGTGGGGTTGTGGCAGTAGCGGACTGTTGCGGCACTTTGTCTTAGTCGACTATTATCTATTGTACATCTAGATTAGGACTCAGTTTGTATATTGAGTTTAGACCCAAGTGTTGTAGATTAACACTTTCATATTTCATTTCTCAGATTATCGTATTGTCTCTTACCCGATAGCATATTCAGGTATTTCATTGTAGAGATTTTCTTGTATATTGTATTTCACTCTTGTATATAGTTAGAGTTTTCACTTATCACTCATCTTAGTTAGATATATATTGTTGGTTATGTTGCATTATTGGTTTTGTTGTTGTTGTTAAATAAAAGTTTTAAAATTTTGACAATCCACTTTTAATGATTTCGGGTAGTTAGCCTTATATTATTAGTATTGCCAGTTGATGTTGAGACTGTGCCATCTGAGATACCTGATTTAATGTAGTATAGGGCTGGCCACCTGTTATTATTTTGAGCGGGTTGTCCCAATAAGTACTAAGTCAAATAGGAAATTGTAACTCAAAAAGTTCCATGAAATCTTATATTTATGAAAATAGAATACTCAATTGCAGTGCCTAAAACAAAAACAAAATCAGAGGGCGTTATCTGATCATTGGTAATAAACCATTCTGATTAATTTAATGAGGGGCAATTTGTATGAAAATAAGGCAAAAATTTGAATTTTAGGCTAGATAGAGTAAGAAATTATTGGAATTTCTGGGTTTATTTGGGTTGAAAATAATCATATTTTGGTCAAATTTGGGATCAATTTAACATGGTACCCACATGCCTTCAATACGATTTTGATTTGTAATGCATTTTTATCCGTGAGGAGCATAACATGGTATACTCACATGTCCAAAATCACAAATTAATGAATGAAAATTTTTGTCCAGATACCCATTTGTAACATGAAATTTAGTTAAAGTGAAATGGAAAAGCAAAAGTCCAACATAAATAAAATATAAAAAAGAAAAACTTGTTTACTAGATTAATAATAGAATGTTATAAGTTGAGTAAATTCCTAATAAACTTTTTGGTCAAAACTCTTTTAAAATAAAACACAAGATGTGTTTTAAAAACTTTCTAAATATATGGTATAGATTTGATAGTTCATTACCTTAGTTTTTAAAATTTAAAAACCATCTACTAAAGCTACCATGCAGTAGCAATCACAACAACAGTTAAGAATATTCAAAGGAATAGACATAGGAATTTTTAACGTGGTAAAACCCTTAATCAAGGGAAACCTCTATGGTACCCTCTACGACACAAAACAAAAATTCACTAGAATAAAGAATCAAGTTACAACACATAAGAAAACACACAAGGATCCTAAATCTAAGTTAAGAGTTATACCTACATGAGCTAATCCACTCCAAAGGATTTTTGACTAGAATTGATCTCTTCTTTGCCTTTTCTTTGACCTCCTTCCCTTTGAATTCTGATTCCAACAACTCTTTCAACTTTAAGTCTCAGACAGAACCGTTGTGTCTAAGTGTTTGTGTGAGAAGTGTTTGTGAGGTGATTTATATGCAGATTTATGAAGCTCACCCTATCAAAGAATTTATACAAACAATATCCTATGAATGAATAAATTCTATATGACATGCAAGATCCGATTTAAACAATTCTGTAAAAGAAACTTCTTATTCAAGATCAGATGTAGAAAAACAACCTTGCTTTCAAAAATAGCCAAGGTCCTGTGTGTTTCATTTTTATTTTTGTATACGTTTATTTCACAAAATATGAAATATAAAATAGGAGACACAAACGTTCTTAAGGATCAAATATACCCTTGAAAACTTAGAAGTTTATTTTTCAAAAATCCTTAGAAACAGATGGATATAAAGAAAGAGATCAAAATAGAGAACTTAAAAAAAGGCGTGTGATGTTCTCTTTAGAAAATCTCAAGTTTCAATATGTGAAACTCGCTATTTGCTCTGAGAAGAGTTCCTAGAGTGACTTAAACAGAAATAGATCTTCTTCCATACGTCAACCCTACCACCAAACTCATAGAAACCCTATAATGGTTCTAACACTCAACATTTTGGTTTCTGGTAAATGGATCTTTGAAGGTTAAAGGTGTATGGGTTGTGGGAAATAACTAAGAGGTGTAAGGATTCGAAGATAGTTTATCTTCTTCTCTCTTTTCTCTCTTTTCTCCTCTCTTTCTTCCTTTTTCTCTCTACTCTCTCTTTTTTCTCTTATTTGGAAGAAAAGGCAAATGTCTCTAAATGTTGAGACTTGGATCATTTTTATACAGGCTAAAGAAGGATCTCGAACATCATTTACAATCCAAGGGATGAGATTTTGTCTTATAAGTTCAACTTGAAATCAAAAAGAGTGGAATAACGTAATCTCATTAGTTAAGAGTTAAGCACTAGGATTGTAACTAAAGACATGCAGATCGTTGATTAAAGTCATCCAAGGGCTAAGATTGGTAGGTGGGTTTGTGTCTATGAGAAAACACAGATCTAACGCTTAATGAGACAACACGTGTATGAACGAGATTAAACAAAAATGCGTGTCTTGAAAATAAATACAAACGCGCCCTGAAGTCTCTAGCGCTTTGACATTTTACCCAACCTAACTTTGAAGAAAATAAAAGACTTTCTGAAATACAATTTATATACTCAACACTTTTAAAACCAAGTTTTAATTAATTAAAAATTATTTGAAAATTATATAAAATGTTTTTTAAAAGGTTGTAAACGAATTAAATTGATTTTAAAAATGGTTGAAGTGTTTTAAAAACCACCAATGCAAATTGGAATAAGATATTATGCAGTGAAAGTGTCCTATAGTGGTTTAAGGATAAAATTAATTTCCTTATTAGGATTTATTGGACTGGATTACTTCTTCTTCCTTCTTCTTCTTAAACCTTCAAGTAAGTCAATTATATAGTGTGTTCTCAATCTCCCCTGGATATTGGAGACAAAAGTCCCTTGAGTATTCTGAACTCGTGGGTGAAAAATGAAAAGTCCTAGTTGTCCGATAAATCACCAGTAAATACTCAAGATCTTCTCCCCCAATTTTTCTCAAATATACAATGGGGTAAAAAATAGAGAAAAAAAGTATAGAGAAGCATAATAAATCACAAATTATACCATAAACAAGGGCAGAATCAAGGGTCTCCTACATAAACTAGTGTTATGAGGCTTCTTTTGTCATTTATTAAACAACCATGCCCTAAAACCTCATAAACCAATAAATCGAGAGAAATTACCGAGGTTATGATAATCTGTGATGAAAACTAAGTGAGAGTTATCATGCCTATAGCTGTTCGCAAATACTCAAATTGTAGATTGTCTAGTGGTTTGGTAAAGAGATCTGCGAGCTATTTTTGAGTGTTCAGATATTCAATAATGAGTTCTTTGGATTCTACAAGGTCACGCATGAAGTGATACCTAATCTTAATGTGCTTAGTTCGGGAGTGCTAAACCGAATTCTTTAAAATATTAATGGCACTCTAGTTATCACAATACATAGTTAACTGATTTTTTGTGATAGCATAATATCTAAGCATTTGTTTAATCCACAAAAGTTGTGAACAACAACTACCTGCTGCTATGTATTCAGATTCTGCGCCAGACAAGGAAATATAATTTAGTTTCTTACACGACTAACCTACGAGATTAATTCCTACATAGTAGCATGTACCAGAAGTGCTTTACTATCCTCAGAACAACTGGCCCAATCTGCGTCGGTGTACCCTAAAATAGTGCTAGTTGTATCTTTTGTGTACCAAATGCTAAATTTTAGATTACCCTTAACATTTTTGATAATTCATTTCACACTTAATAACTGGGATTCTTTAGGGTTACTTTGATATCTAGCACATATACATACGACATAGGAAATCTCGGGTCGAGATGTTGTAAGATACAGGAGACTCCCTATCATACTTCTATATTGAGTGGGATCTATATTTTTACCATTATCATCTTTAGAGAGTTTTGCTGAACTACTCATGGGGATTATAGAAGGTTTAGCGTTTTCTAATACGAATTTTTTAACAAGTTCTGCAGCTTATTTGGATTGAGTGATAAAAAGACCATCACTGCATTTTTTTTACTTGAAGACCTAAAAAATATTGAAGCTCGCCCATAAGTGACATATGAAATTCAGCATGTGTGATGTCAAAAAAATTCTTAACTTATTTAGAACAAGTGGATCCAAATATTATATCGTCAACGTACACTTGAACAATTAAAACATGTTTGTCTTCGTTCCTAACGAATAAAGTTTTAAATTTATCGTTTCCACCTCGAAAAAATCCAGGAGATACTAGAAATATGGATAATCGCTCATACCAAGCTTTAGGATCTTGTTTCAAACCATATAAGGCTTTCTTAAGCCTAAAGACATAGTCAATGTCTAACGGATTTACGAACCCTTTAAGTTTCCCTACATATACCTCCTAAGTCAAAATTCCATTGAAAAATGTGGACTTAACATCCATTTGGAATAACTTGAATTGCAGGGGACAATATATGTTAAGGAGGAGACAAACTAACTCAAGACGAGTAATAGGTGTAAAAGTTTTGTCGAAGTCAATTCCCTCTATCTGCGAGTATCCTTGTGCTACCAACCTAGCTTTATTTCTAATGACCTCCCCATTTTCATTTGTTTTGTTTTTGAAAATCCATCATGTGACAATAACCTTTGAATATTTTTGCCTGGGAACAAGATACCACACATCGTGACTCTAAAATTGGACAAGATCTTCTTGCATAGCATTGATCCAGAAAGAATCAGAAAGGGCAGCATTTACATTTTTAGGTTCCTCGAGTGAAATAAAGCATGCAAATTGTGCCACATTTCAAACTTGGGACCTTGTTTTAACAGGTTCAGAAGGATTACCAACTATAGTTTCAATATGATGGTCTTTAGAAACCCAAGTGGGTATAGAAGGATTCTCGGGTAGCAGTGAATCATTGTATTATGAGGGTTCAATTGGAAAATTTGGTTCATCCTCATCTCGTGGCAATGAATGACTGGCACTACTCCTTACACTCGTATCATCTGTAATGACATTAATGGATTCCATAATGGTTTTGGTTCGATAATTAAAAACACGAAAAGCCCTACTGATTTGGGAATAACCAAGAAATATTCCTTTCTCTCCTCGGGTGTCAAATTTTTAAAGTTATTCTCTGTCTTTACAGACATAACAAATACTCCCGAAGGTTTTAAAATGTATTATGTTAGGCTTTTTGTGAAACCAAAGTTCATAAGGGGTTTGTTTGGAATTTTCCCTAAGGTATACACGATTAATGATATGATATGCTATTGGAACGGCTTCTACCCAAAAATATATAGGAAGAGTTTTAGCGTGTAGCATAACCCTAGCCATTTCTTGTAAAGTCGTATTCTTACGCTCAGCTATTTCGTTTTTCTGCGGGGTTTTGGGAGCACTAAACTCATGTTTGTAGCCATTGTCTATGCAGTATTCCGTAACACCAGAGTCTTTGAACTCTCCATCTCTATCACTCCTAATACGACACACTTGGGCATCCTTCTCATTCTCTATTTTCAAAAGAATTTTCAAAAATTCACCGAAGGTATCTGATTTTTGTTTCATAAAATCAACCCAATTTTATCGCGTATAGTCATCTACTATAATCAGGATATAACTATTACCACGGAGACTAACAGTCCTTGAGGGACCCATGAGGTCCATATGGATAGGTTCTAAAGGTTTTGTGGTTAAGACATCCTTAACTTTTTTATGAGGGGATTTACTTATTTTCCCTTCCTGACATGGTCCACATACTAGATTGCAAGAATTTTTTATTTTGGGTAAATCTATAACTATTTCTTGGTAGATTAATCTTCTAAGATTATCAAAATTCGTATGTACCAGTCTATTGTGCCAAAGGTCAGAATCCTCTAATCTGGCAACATGGTAAGAAGAAGACTTCAGAATCACTATGTAACATGTTTCCTGAGTTATATTTCCTATCAATATACAGTTTCCTTTTTCATCAAAAATTTTGCAATCATATTTTGAAAAAGTAATGGTATGATTGGAATCATAAAATTGAGATATACTTATGAGATTAGCTTGAAGGCCTTTGACTAAGAGTACATCATTTAGATCAGGAATCCCATTCTCAATCAATGTTCCCTTACTTAAGATCTGAGATGAAACACCATCTCCAAACATGACACTACCTCCTAAGAAGTCTGTCTTATTTTTCAAATTGGATTCCTCCCTGGGCATATATTTAGAACATTCGGAGTCTAAATACCATCCAGTTGAAGTGCTTTGTGCCTTTAAAGAAAAAATGACAACGTTGCACTTGAGTTGGGGTAATAGATCATCTTTTCTAATCCAAATAGGCCTAGTTTTAAAGGTTTTGTGGCCTTTTGATTTAGAAAAGGTTTGTGGGGTCTTTCTAAATGGCCTTTTCTTAGTCTTGGACCCTCCCTTTTTTCTTTTTATAGATAGAGTTGTTTATGGCCTGTTTAGGGAGAACATAAGTATTTCTTCCTTTTCTAGAATAGTTAAAGTTAAGGTGCGTGGGTGCGTATATCATTTTCTAAAACAATTCTTCAAGAGTGTGGCTAAATACGTCGCAGTAAGAACAATATTGATGGGTGTTGGTCTTGACTTTATTACTAATGTTTTTAAATATGGGTTTGGCTCTATTTGGTACAGTCGTCCAATTTTCATTGGTCTTAAGTTTTTGTCTTTGGCCTCTAATGGGTGGACAAACATATTTGTCATGACCATTTGAATTAGACTGTTGATTGTACTGATCATGTTTTGCTTGAGAGAAATTGAGACTAAATTCTCCTTTTTGAATAGTTTGACAAGTTTGGACTTGTTTCACAAAAATAACATTTTCAGAAGAAACTTTGGTCTTACTGGTGTGCACTATTTCTCTAAAGCCTAGGCCAGACTTATCTTCAGAGTTAAATTTCCTCATAAGATTTAACTTGGGTTTCAAATTGTTAACATTTTTTAAACACATTTGAGACCTTTTGCTTGCACTCTTCCAGTTCAATAAGGGTTGCCTTATATTATTTTTTAAACTCATGATTTTTTTTAGACAAATCTTCTATTTTTAAGGAAAATTCTTAAATCTCAGTCTCATGAGGAATACTCTGGGCAGTATAATCTTCGGTATTCTTCCTAATGGTCTGGTTAAGTAAGTCGATATGCTCAGTTAATGATTTTATTATTTTTTCAAGACGAGCTCTCTTCTTAACTGTTTTCGTGTATAACTCATGTAAATCAGGCAAAATATCATCAGACTCGCTAAGTGTGTCGTGTGAAGTGTTCCCTAACACGTTCCTTGGTTCTTTTGGACTAATGCCCACATTCAGTTTATCGACAATATTAACGCTTTGACTCACATTTAGATTACTCTCATCAATCAAAGGAGCAGTATTAATGTCAACATTAATAGGAAGCACAGATTCGTGAGTAGGTAAGCATGCATCATCATCATTATATACAATTTTAGCAAAGAAAGACATGCAATACTCATCATTTTGGGTTGACTCTGTTTCATCTTCATCATAATCACTAGAGTCGTCCAAAGTTTTACACACATTAGCCTTGTTGTTGTTGCTAAAATTAGTTTGACATTTACTAGCATAATGTCTCATCTTACCACACCTATTACATTTCACATCCTTCAGCTCTGTTATTGTCATAGGACCTTTTATTATCATGTGATTGCTTAGCATTATCTCTGTCATGAGGTCTGCGAATTTGATTTCCTTGATAATTTCACTTGCCTTGTTTATAGGCTATAGCATTTCTGAATTTCAAAATCTTTTTGAAATGCTTTCTCATAAGAGCTATTTGATTATCAAGGTCATCCAAATCACAGTCATCATCACAGTCAGGGTCAAAGTCCAAGGAACTTATTTTAGGAACATGCATTTTAGACGAAAAAACAACATTATAACTAGAGGGTTTCTTATTCTGTCTAGTTAGTTGCTTTTTGAAGTCTAACTCTAATTTTACGGTACTCAATTTACTAATAAGCAATTCATGAGTCATATTAGGGTTGTCTATCTCTTCAATGGCATATCTTTTATTGCCAAATTTAGAAGGCAGTGACCTAAGAATATTTTGAACAATTTCCTTTCTACTATAGGTTATACAATTTGCATGAAGTTTTGTGAAAATATCAGTTAATCTAATGTACAAAACATCAAAAGATTCATTATCCTCCATTATCAGGTTATTGTATTGCTGGAATAACATTTGAGTTTTTCCTACCTTAACTCTATCATCACCTTCATGAGCAGTGATAAGAGTGTCCCATGCCTCTTTAGAAGTTGAACATACGGATATTCTTTTGAATTCGTGTTCATAAATGGACATAAAGATGGCATTCTTGCCTTTGTTATTATCTAGGGATTCCTTTTTCTCTTCCTTTATAAATTCACTAAGAAGTTTCTTAATACTTGTTGGATTAGTTTCAGAGATGGCCTTAGTAGGATGTTCATACCCTCTTTCCATCATTTCCCAGACATGATCACCGAGGGTTCCTTGAATGAAAGAAACCATTCGTACTTTCTTGTATGAAAAGTTGTTTCCATCAAAGAGTGGTGGTATGGAGAGGTTGCCAAACTTCTCAAATCCTTCTTCCATATTCAGAATTTTTAAAAGTGGTTTCGAAAACAATTTCTAAAGTTTCGGGATCATAAAAGGTGGTCCTACTCTGATGCCACTTGAAAAACATGTTTACTAGATTAATAACAGAATGTTATAAGTTTAGTAAACTCCGAATAAACATTTTGGGCAAAACTCTTTTGGAATAAAACATAAGGTGCATGTAAAAACTTTTGGAATATTTGATCTAGATTTGATAGTTGATTATCGTAATTTTTAAAATTTAAAAATCATCTACTAAAGCTACCATGAAATACCAATCAAAACAAAAGTTAAGAATATTCAAAGGAATTTTTAACATGGTAAAACACTTAATTAAGGGAAACATCCACAGTGCCCTCTACGACACAAAACAAAATTCACTAGAATAAAGAATCGAGTTACAACACTCAATCAAACACACAAGGATCATAAATCTAAGTTCAGAGTTATACCTACATGAGCTACTCTACTCCAAAGGATTTCTCACTATAACTGATGTCCTCTTTGTTGCTTCTTTGCATTTTCCTTGACTTCTTTCTCTTTGAATTCTCATTTCAGTAACTCTTTCAACTTTAAGTCTCTAACAGAACCATTGTGGCTAAGTGTTCAAGTGAGAAGTGTTTGTGAGGTGATCTATATGAAGATTTATGAAAATCACCCTCTCAAACAATTTATACAAACAATATCCTACGAATCAATAAATTATATATGACATCCAAGATCTGATTCAAAAGATTTTGTAAAAGAAACTTCTTATTCAAGATCAGATTTAGAAAAACAACCCTGCTTTCAAAAATAGCCAAGATCCCATGTGTCTCGTTTTTATTTTTGTACACGTTTATTTCACAAAGTGTGAAATATAAAACATGAGACACAAACGTTCTTAAGGATGTGATATAGCCATGAAAACTTAGAAGTTTATTTTTTAAAAATCCTTAGAAACGGATGAATCTAAAGATACAAATCTAAATAGAGAACTTAAAAAAATAGGGGTGTGATTTTCTCTTTAGAAAATCTCATGTTTCAATATGTGAAACTCACTATTTTCTTAGAGAAGAGTTCTAAGAGAGACTCAAACAGAAACAAGTATTCTTCCATACGTCAACCCTACCACTAAACTCACAGAACCGTAGAATGGTTCTAACACTCAACATTTTGGTTTCTGGTAATGGATCTTTGAAGGTTAAAGGTGTATGGGTTGTGTAAATCACTCAGAGGTGTGAAGATTCGAAGATAGGTTATCTTCTTCTCTCTTTTCTCTCTTTTCTCCTCTCTTTCTTCCTTTCTCTCTCTTCTCTCTCCACTCTCTCTTTTTTCTCTTATTTGGACGAAATGGAAAAAGTCTCTAAGTGCTGAGACTTGGATCGTTTTTATACAGTCTGAAGAAGGATCTCGAACATTAGTTGCAATCCGAGGGTAGAGATTTGGTCTTATAAGTTTGACTTGAAATCTAATGATTTATAACAAACGGTGGAATAAGGTAATCTCATTGGTTAAGAGTTAAGCACGAGGATTGTAACTAAGGACATATAGATCATTGATTAAAGTCATCCAAGGGTTGAGATTGGTAGGTGGGTTTGTGTCTGTGAGAAAACACAGATCTAACGCTTAATGAGCCAACACATGTATGATACAGATTAAACAAAATTGTGTGTTTTGAAAATAAATACAATTGCACCTTGAAGTCTCTAGCACTTTGATATTCTACCCAAACTAACTTTGAAGTAAATAAAACACTTTTTCAAATACAATTTATATCCCCAACACTTTTAAAACAAAGTTTTAATTAATTCAAAATTATTTGAAAATTATATAAAATGTTTTTTAAAAGGTTGTAAATGAATTAAATTGATTTTACAAAAGATTGCAGTGTTTTAAAAACTATCAATGCAAATAGGAATAAGCTATTATGCAGTGTGAGTGTCCTATAGTGGTTTAAGGATAGAATTAACTTCCCTATTAGGATTGCTTGGACTGCATTTCTTCTTCTTCCTTCTTCTTCTTGAACCTTTGGGATATGGAGCAACTCATAAAATCTAACCTACTCTGTCTCAATATCCAAACTATTTGGAACTCCTATATAATATAGACTCAAGTAACTCAATTATATAGTGTGTTCTCAAAAAAATGGGTGTAGTCTATAATGACTCAATTTGTCTTATAGGTTTGGTTCCCTTGGGGTATCCCAACTCTCTGAAGAAGGGAGGACCTACATGGGCTTCGATTGACTTCCAAGCCCACATGTGTGCACCACTACCATCGCCCGCTCGAACTGATTCAGTCTGGATCGGGCATTGGCTTGGCCTAAATATTAACTTTTGGGGACAAATTATATTAGGATTTTTTTATATTTTTCCAACTTAAATTTTTGCTTTGTCTTTTATTTTTCTTGGCCTAATTTTATAAATCGCTCCTAACTATTATTTGAATAACTTTGTAATTATCCATTCCATTCATTTTTCGGTAGTTTATTTCAAGAAATAATTTTCTATCAAAGTGTGTATATCTCATTTAATAATAAAGAAGAGTTCTTCCATTAGTTCACCTAATTTTCTTACAATTTGGACGGTTGTTATTTAAATAAGTTAATTGTTGTATCTTGGAAGACGATTGTCATTAAGTCTGCTGAGCATCGTTGCGGGGTAAATTTCATTTTAAGGACAATGTGTTGAATATTTGTGTTAGTCAATTTTCTCTCCATCTCATCATTATAGGTCTATCTTTGTTCGATTTATTATGTACACATTTTTGTATACTTTATATAATTGGTAAAATAAGTTTTCGACAACAATCGTAAGATGAAATGTTAAATTATGATTCTCCAGTTTGATTTTATATTAAGAATAGTTATAGAATTTTTAAAATGATAATATGTCTATTCCAAAAATATTTTATAAATGATCAGAAAACTATTTATTTATATTGTTGTCTGTACATAAATGATTTTTTTTATTAATATTCATATTAAATCAAAGTTGTGTTACTAGTATTTTGCAATCTATCCACTCATATATCATGTGATAAATACATAAGTATTATTTCTGTTGAAAATAGAAATGTCTTCCACTTCTGCTTTTCATGTTTCTATTGTGCCAAAAAATGTTGGTCGTAGTGAAAATCCTGAAAATTTCAAAGGGACAAATTTTAAATCTTGGAAACATCAAATGTTATGTTATCTAACCACATTGAACTTGACTAAATTCCTTCATGAAGAGGCACCAACAAAAGGAGATGAGATTGGTCAACATGTTATTATTGTCGTGGATGAATGGATATATTCTGATTGTTTTATGAAAAAACTATATCCTGAATAATCTGGAAAACACATTGTGTAATGTGTATATCCCACATAAAATGGCTAAAGAGGTATGGGAGTGTTTGGACATAAAATACGAAATAAAAGATTCTACTAGGAAGAAATCTATTATCAGTAGATTCTTAAATTTTAAAATTATTAATTCAAAGACACTCATGACTCCAGTATAAGAGATCCAATTAATTTATCATAATTTTTTTTCCTAAAAAAATGGAATTGAGTGAATCTTTTCAAGTGGCTACAATTATTGTAAAAGTATCACCATCTGGGAAAGATTGAAAAAATAATTTAAAACTTAAATGTAAAGAAATGGGGCTCGATGACTTGACTGTGAGAATAAGGACTAAATATGATAATCATTTATATGAGAAGAAAACTGGAAACCCTATGGAATTCAAAGAATATGTTATGGAAAAAGGGAAAGGTAGAAAGAAAAGAAAATAAAGTGAGTTAACCAAGGTGGTACTTTCGAAGGACCAAAAGGTGGGAACTTCAAAAAGTTTGATGTCAAGTGCTTTGTGTATGACAAGTCGAGACATTGTACTAAAAATTATCATGTGCGCAGAACCCAATGGAAGAAGAAACATAAGTCCACCCAAGTAAATGTCACTGAGGTGGAGAATCTTTCAGAGGATATAACTGATTTAAGCAATTCGATCGTAGTTTCGAAGTCAACATGGTGGGTAACGCTAGAGAATGGTGGGTGGACATGGGGTCTACTCACAAAATTTGTTCTAAAAATAATATGTTTAATTTCTACCCAAACTATGATCATGAATAACTACGGTTTATAGGAAAATTATCTAGTTCTACAGTTAAAGGGAAAGAAAAATTTATACTTAGTGATGTGCTTCATGTCCCGGACATTAGAAAGAACTTTGTTACGAATCTTTTCTTGGGAAGAAAGGATGTTTGAATCTGAAAAGTTTGTACTTACTAAAAGTGGTATGTATATTTGAGCAATGGGATCTTTAAACTCATTGAAATGATTGTGATGCCTATTAATACTAATACAAATGTATCTTTTGCTTATTTTCTTAAGACTGATACTATATGGCATGGTAAATTAGGTAGTGCTAATTATGATACTATTCATATATTGATTAATTTAGACATAATATCTAAATTTAGTATTGAAATATGTGTGGAATCAAAATTAAAAAGAACTCTTTTTCAATCAATTTAAAGAAGTCTTAATCCTCTTGAATTAATTCAAAAGGACACATGTGACTTGAAATTTGTATAAAAACTAGGAGGGAAAAATCATTTTTTTTACTTTTAATGATGATTACACAAGATATTGTTATGTTTATTTTGCTAAGAAACAAGGATGAGTGTAAGGACAAATTTTTGATAGAGTTAATTTCTATGTATTTTGGCTTATTTCGTGTTTGGACAAAACCTTTGATTCATAGATTAGAACTTGAGTTTCTTGACCTTTCAATCCTACTACATGTTCATTTTAATACATAACGGAGAAGTTTTAAAGATTGCATTCATCATGTTGTGTTTCATGCCATGTTTCATCTTCACTTTCCAAGGATATCTTAGGTATGAGTGCATATTCATTTTTATCCTTGGAACTTAATACTGGGTGTTTGTTTTTATAAAAAATTGTTTGAGGGTTGATTTTTATAAAGATTTTAAAAGAAAAAATATTTTTTTGACTTTCAGTCATCCGCACGAGATGTGAATGTCATTAGAACGAACATCAAATGAATATGAAATCATATTTTTTTATTTCTTATTAATATATCATTCGAAGCTCGTTCGAAGTGGGTTCTAATGAGATGTAATTTTCATTTGAACAAACCTATATTTTCAATCACATGAACCTTAAAAATTTGTGTCGTCTCGAAAAATGTGTTTTCTATATAAAGGGATCCTAGAATCAGTTTTTAAAGAAACTTTTAGAGAAAATCATTTTTCTCTACATATCCAAAAGCTCATGAACCCTGGTTTCCCCCAAACTGCTTGAGATCCAAGTTTCAACCTTCATGTGCTTTGAGATTTCATTTGGGATCAAGGTTTTACTCATCATGATCCCTTTTTAGTACGCTTCATACCCTGGATTTCATGTTTGTTATTTACACATGGTGGAATCCATGATTGTGGTATTATAATGAAAAAGCAGTTGACTCCGTCTTTTAGATCTATAAATTGTTATTGAGCCTTATTAGTTGACACCGAGGTGTGTGTGGATTCACATGTTGTGGTGGTTGCGCTAGTTGACTCCTACATGTCACTCAAAGGATGTTGAGGAACAAAGAGTGTGAGAGGGCATAAATTATGTTTTGTAAGTCTACTGGAATGTCCTTTTAATTACATACATATTTAATTTGTGTTCTTGGGCCATCTGAGGTCTTTATCATTATGTTTTTTTCTCGTACATTGATGTGTAGTGGTTATTTTCTTTATTTTATTCTTGTTCACACCATGGTGCATGTTTTAGGATATGATAAAATTTGGAATATCATTTATCACAATAATTATTTAAAATCTGTATTAGGGTTAAATTGAAGTTTTATATTTAATTTAAAAATATTAGAAATTGACTTTTAATTAGACCATCCTACATATACCTGCAACTTTAAATTGGTATCAGAGAGAGAACACTAAGTTTTTGTGTTAGATCCGTATTTAGGCATGAGTTTTAGCGGGATTTTTTGGAGGTTCAATCATTTTCTAGACCACCTTTGTTTGATAGGTCTCACTACGCATACTAGAAAATGCGTATGAAATCAGCATTTAAGTCAATAGATGAGCTGGTATTTCAAGCAGTTTTTAAGAGTTAGTTCGTACCCACAGTTTTAGCTGATGATTATATGATTCCAAAACCTATAGAATTGTGGAGTGAGGAAGTGAATAGGTTATCAAATAACAATTCACGAGGTTTAAATTCTCTTCTTTGTGCGGCCACACCAAAGGAGTTTCGTTGCATTCTACAGTGTGAAACGTCTAAAAAAGATTGGGACATACCCCAACTCACCTATGAAGGTACTAGTCTTGTTAGGGCTTCCAAATTCCAAAACCTCACCACTCAGTTTGAAAGCATTAGGATGGACAAGAGTGAATCCTTTGATGAGTTCTACACAGATTGTTTGATATTATGAACTCATTATTTAACTTGGGAGAGATAATACTCGAAATCAGTGTAGTCAAGAAATTTTTAAAGTTCTTGCCTGAAAGATTTAATTCAAGAGTGAGATTTATGAATGACTTGGGTGCTTTGGACACTATTAAAAATATTGTAAGTGGTGCCAAAACTTAAGAGCTCGACATCTTTTCGTCCAAAAATTTGAAGAAAGACAGGGGCAGGAAACATGTGTTTCGAATGATGAGTCTGACATCGATTTCGATGTTATGACCATGTTTACAAAGAAGTTTATAAAATTTCTCAAGTTTGAAAACCAATTAAAATATGTAAAGAAATTTGAAAAAAATAAGTACGATAAGGCCGATCAATTCCCTAAAAATCTTCCCATAAAGATAATTTTGGTCATAAAACTTCCAAGTCCTTTTTGGTTGAATCCCAAGTGAGTGATGGATGAGAGAGTGGATAAGAAAAAGAATGAGATGAAGAAGAGAGGAGGAGGATAATGAACTCCAAGTTGCCTTCCGTAAGTTGTATGCGAAAATGATGAAATTAAACAAGGTAAACTTGAATTTAGAAGCAGGGTTGAAAGAACGTGTCTTAAGTGTGACGATAATGTTTTGATTGAGGATCTTAGGACACGTGAGAAGACTCTTTGGGGAAAGCTCGCATTTTTTGAGGGGGAGAGAGATACCTTCAAGGATTAATGAAGATTTTGAAGAAGGATTCCCTAATTTTTTAAGAGTCTCGCCATTTGCTCGAGTCAAGGGTAGTGGATCTGAAAAAGAGATTCAGAGACTCGAGTCATGTTAATTTTTTATGAAATCTAGTTCAAAAAATTTGAATAAGATGTTAGGAACTGTCCGAATCAAAGATGAAACGTGTGGGGTTGGCTTTGATATTCTAAATTCTTTCACTACTAATGCCGATACCATTATTTTGAGAGAGTCAGTCATTGCTAAGAGTGTTATAAAGGTTCAACCTAAGGGCGAAATTTCGCGTGCCTACACATGCACAAATTGTGATAGGAAAGGTAACCTTGGGCATTTTTTCTTTGATCTTATAAATGTCCCTAGAAAGTCTAAGCCAGAATCACTGAGATTCCCAAAATTCAAGAGCGTCACATCACACCTATGTGGATTAGAAAATCAGATTTGGCTTTGCATGTTAGACTTGTTTATTCTTGAATTTTTGTACATGATACTTCTCATTCTATATATAATGGTTGATTATGTTCACATGTTTACGTACACTAGCCTTTGTACTTCAAGATATATATGTTTGCTAGTTGTATGTGGTTTGAGTCTTTTATGTTTTGAATTTTCTTTTATTGGTTCTTACTGAGAAAAATACAAAAAAAAAATCTTTGTCTTTTGAGTTATTGTAATAAATTGGCACAATTTTGAAAAATGTTTTAAAACCTGAGAAGGACTTTTTGTTTATGTATAGTTTAGTTTTACACATTTTGTGTGGCATTTTGGTATGTTTTAATCAACTTAATTCCATATTTCTATATGGCTACGACGTTTGATTATGATTTCAATACTTAATTGTTCTTAATCATGCTTGCATGGAGTTTTTTACTTTGATTTTCTTAATGGATTCACTTTGTATATGCCTCCATACACAGATGAACGAGCTCTTTTGAACTTTAACTTCACATGTTATATTTGAGGTAAGCTATATGTTCTCCCATCAATCTTGTCATCTACATATTTTTTTTACTATGGGAGATTTGTGCATCTAAGAACCGTTGCCCATGCCTATGTGAGCGTACACGAGAAAGGGCTACGAAAGGAGAAAATATCCTTTACGAAAATCCAACATCGACGAGACCCTAAAAAATGAAAGGCAAAAGGAAAAGACTAATGGACCACATGTTTGTTAGTTTGATTTTCAAAAAAATGGTGGCTTAAAAAATTGAGTGAAAAATATGATATTTGTTTAGCTTTTGAGGATTCTATATGTAATGCCCCGACCCAAATTTATGGGTTACCCGTGGTCAACCCGGTCCGACCAGAACATTAGTTGTGAAGTGCAATGAAACAACCTATATAATGTCTCTAGTCTAGTTTTATTTTAATTAAGGTTTCACTTGTTTATCATGCGATTCCAATTTCAAGTTAAAAATATGTGAGGGACCCATAGGGAGCACCCCAAAGTACAAGCATACAGATCTACTAACGTAATATAAAATAAAGTGCTTACCTATATAATGCTCTCAAAATACGAACCCGCTCCTAACCTGCTGTAACAAAGCGAGGGAGTGAGCCAAATGCTTAGTGAGAAATATAAGAATACTATATAGCATCGAATGGTAGAAGGAAGACTCTAACATGTTATACCTACATGCACATGATACTATCTTGTATACATACATATACATATACTTAATGCATGAAACAATTTTACTTCCTAAAACCGTATTTATCTCGATTAATTTACCTTAATCTTGTAAACGACTTCGTTTTCTTATTTTGACATTTATCTCTATATTTAACACACGCGGTTAAATACTTGAAATAATTACACTTGGTTTGACCAGAAGCCATTTCTTTACTGAAATTACCTTTTTTTATTTTGACCAATACACATTAGTATTATCATTGAAAAACCACCCTTTCAACACACGCAAACACCGTGTCAGAAAATACTCATTTAGCCTTTGAAAACCTTTTACAACAAATTATTGTGTTAAATATGGGTTTAATAACCTAGGTTTCTTAACCACCCATTTACCCAATTACTTTACCTTTCCTTAGCCTTATGGACATTAATTAATTTACACATATACTTGTCCATTTCACCTTTACCAGATCATTTATTAATTCATTCAAGTTGGGTTGTATTAACACATTTCACTGCATTTCTTGACAGGTACCTTATTCCTTTGTCTTTTCTCGAAATCTTCTAATAACCTCATACTTCAACGGGCTCCACACCGTCGGCTATGCACACCATATGCTTTGGTCAGTTGTTTTTGGTCTTTCACCGCAGGCCTCCAAGCCCACCTTAATTTTTCATTGTCATTCGAGTTCCTTTACATGTGTTTTAATATTTTACGGATGTCAACATTATTCCAACTTCCCTTTTGCCTGCCTGAAACCAAAACCCAGGGTTATACCCCAACTTGTGTTACACTTGAAATTATCATTTCACGTCCTTTACACTTTAACCATCAATTTATTCCAAAATTATTTTCATTTAGGACCCACTTGTGTAACACCTTTTCCAATATTTTTATTTCATAAAAATATTCCACATTTAGTAAAATTACTATTTTACCCATTTGTTTCCAAACTCATCTTTTACTCCATTTTCGCAAGTGTTGATTTTCCCAAAACACTATTAAGTTACCCACACTAACTCCTTAAGTGTTTTAAGACCTTAACACCCTTTTAACCTTGGATTAATATTCTTCTTTATTGGAAAGATATTTATCTCATTATTTCCTTTTCCAATTTCACAAGTGTTTATCGTTTACCACATTATTAAGTTATACACATAATATTTCCAATGTTTAATCATTAACACTTATTCAACACCATTTATAACTATTTTTCAAAACTAGACATTTCTTTAATTTCATGATTCAATAAATCCATTCACACTTAAACACTAATTTTATAAGAAAATACAACCTTTTATTATCACATGTACTCTTACAACTTTGTACTTACCACACTTTTAATACCGTTTACACACACCTTAAATACAAGAATTTCTATTTCTTTTATTCCATGTTTAAACCCAACAAAATATTCAGTAAACTTGTTTAAACATTCATCATCCAAATACTATAAGTTTATATGCATGAGAAGATGTATTTTAAACCTTAAAATCCCATCAAATGGCTTACACACATTTTTCGTTCTAGAAATTCATCATACTTGCAAAATATACTTTCAACCTACAATTCTTCTCCATTCAAGCTTCCAAGTAAAACCCCTTAAAAACCCACTTCAAACTCCATAAAATTTCCATCTTCATCTTCTCTAAAAGCTCCTAACAACACCTTATAAATTCATAGCTTTTCTTCAACAATGGTGGAAATGGGTGTGTATGGTTCAAATATGGTGGAATACATTAAGAAAATGGTGTTTTATGGTGATAGAATGGTATAGGAATGGTGGGGAGAAGCCCTGCCATGGGGGAAGACCACCCTATACTCTCTCTCTCTCTCTCTCTCTCTCTCTCTCTCTCTCTCTCTCTCTCTCTCTCTCTTCTTGCATTTTTCTCCTGTAAAAATGGGGTCCCTTAAGTGAGTGTGTGTGTGTGTGTGTGTGTGTGTGTGTGTGTGTTTGCTCACGCTTTAGGTGAAAACATTTTTTTTAATGTACCAATTTGTAAAACGGGGTCCCTTAAGTGTGTGCGCACTTTAGATGAAAATAATTATTCAAAACCTTTTTCCAATTTTACTAAGAACTAATTCTGTAAATCAATATTAATTAAGCTAATTTTATCTTCTTAACCTTAAACATGTATGTAGTGAGATTAAGATAGATAAAGTAAAGAAAGATCACAAAACACGTCGATGTACGAGGAAACCACTAAGAAAAAAAATGTCGGACGACCCAAGCCAGACAATCACTATAATATGACAATTACAAAGGAAGAATAATGTATTAGTCAATGAATCGATCCCCATAAGCCTTGATGCCTCTTCTTCTCTTCAACAGCTCTTCCATAGTGCAACGTAGGAGTTCACCCACGCTAGGTCCACAACACACTAGTCCACGCATACCTCGGTGTCCACTGATTCAACATCAACAACCATTAATCAGCAAGTATGGAGTCCACCACATGAAGCACGTTATTCGAATGAAACAATGGTGCAAACACAAGATCTCTATGACATATGGTTATGTTAACTCGGATCATGTAAACAATGAAGGATGTTTATTCTTTGAAAATCTTTGTAAATAAATTGCAAAAAACGTATAGATTCTGTTTTATTTTGTATGATCTACATACTCATTTTTCTGAGGAAAAGGCGCCTTAAATATTATTCCGAGGCGGCGCGTCGTTCTAATGAAATCAACACGTCGTTTGAATTAACATAACATCTCATTTGAATGATAATTCCATGTTATTTGAACGGCAATCCAATGTCATTTGAACGGTTGGTGAAGTCATATTATGCACATAAAATCCAAGATAAAAGTTCATATGACTCTAAAAATGAATTATCTCATAAAAACATTTTTAAACAATTTTAAATAAAGTAACATCCTTAGAAAAATTTATCGAGAGTCCATAAACCATTATGTATTCATACATAAGATAATCTAGGAAAACCATGTGAATGTGAAGACGTGAAATGAACACCAAAACTGTGACATGATCTACTCTTGAAGCTTATCCGCTACATGTCTTGAACACAACATCATAGGCTTAATAGGAATCGTGAGAAGTAGAATCTACCATATAACTCAAAGTTGTTTTTGTCCGGAATAATGCCAATACATACAAATTGATATTATATGGAAATAGTTCCTTACAAATCTCCCCCTTTGGCTATTTGGGTACAAAATCAAAATAGTGAAATGCCTAAACAGGGTCGTCAATCTGAATTACCTAAATCTAATCCCATAAACCCAAAAGAAAATATGGGACACAGACTAGTATATGTAGGACGATCGAAAAGCATAAACTTTCTGAATGTGATGTAGTCGCAAAATCTTAAATCTCTTACGAATCACTACACACACGAAACTAACAAATACCAAGTGAAGTATGGAGGAACAAATGATATATAAACAATATGATCAAAATCAATATTAATATCAATATCAAATCTCAAATCAAGTCTCCACTACATCACATATCTATCTCTCCCCCTTTTTGTCTTGAATAGACAACTAGTGGGATAAATAAACATATAAACGTATACCTAGCATGAGTATAACTTGAAAAACATATCTAGATAAACATGAGAAACTAGCTAGTAAAGCATCAATATATGATAAGGCATAGCTAGTAAATAGTCTGACAAATGAATCATCAACATGACTAATCAAACTCTCATTCAACAATGCAGTATAATAATCATGAATGAATAATCAAATCTACTGCATATAAACTATCCAGAAGTACCAAATCAGTATAACAGAATAATATGTATTAAGGAGGTACTAAAACACATCCAAAATATCAAGAAGTCAAAATAGGTCATTCGAATGATGTAGGGAAGTCATTTAAACGATATAGTGACATCGTTTGAACCTTGTGAGATATCTCTGCTAACGACCAGAAATAGTAGCCCTTCGTTCGAATCTCGTTCAAAGAGTACCATCTAATGATTATCTAATGACCAAACATTGTACATCGATTTCATGTCTCTGGAACCTTGTTAGAACAAGAGATCGAATGAGTTGCAAAAGTCATTCAAATGACTTAGAGAAGTCATTCTAACGACTTATAAACTTCTTAATACCAGCTCAAAATAGTGTTAAACAAACCCCAAAATATGAACATCAGATATAAACAGCTGACACTACGAAAAATAGTGACAAAACTGACTCAAAAATAAAAACATGAGTTACATCTTAACATAGTATCAATGTGCCTAAACTTAGAATGTAACAAATGGGTGTAACTAACATAAATGAATCATAATTCAAACACAAAGATATGTTCAAGACGCTCTAATTGACCGCTATATGTCATCAAACTATATTTTAGTTGTATGTAACAATTTAAACTTTGAACTTAATAAACTAAATAAAAAGCGGGCACACAAGTCTAGAAATTTTAATGATTCTAACCAACAATAGCGTCAAGACATAACCTTTTCAACTTAGGACTTGTTTGTGCTAACCCGCTGCTTTTCTTTCTGAACACCCTCATAATTCATAATTCTTT
Source organism: Sambucus nigra (assembly GCA_949130495.1). NCBI lineage: Eukaryota > Viridiplantae > Streptophyta > Magnoliopsida > Dipsacales > Adoxaceae > Sambucus > Sambucus nigra. Next base: position 88,532,162 of record OX422219.1, on the reverse strand, counting down.
TTCTATTGAAATAATTCTTTTGAGGTTGTAATTTCTCTTTTATAAAGATTTCATATTGGCCACATTTTGGCATATTTTTCTTTTTATTGCCTTAATTGTTTCTTGGGCTCTTTAATTGATGGCTTTCACGACGATTTCATGTGCCTCTCACAGCCCTTTCCAGCACACTCATCATTTTTTCAATATGTAATATAAATTGTCATGGGCAACGGTTCTTACATGCGTAACTCCCCCAAGTCTAATATGCGCGTATATGACAAAATTCAAATGTGCATGAGAAGTCAAACATTCAATTAAACTCATGCATGTTTGTGATGACATATACATAGTTGAATCAAAATGCAAATCAACTTCGATACAACCTAATTAAATAAATGGTTAAGATCAATCTATGCATCCAAAATCATGACCAAATGTCCTAGCCACATGAAAATATGTAGTGAAGGGGGTTCAAACACACCAATATGCCACATCAAGTGGAAACTCACGACACAAAAAACAAAAATCTTTTTTCAAAAAATATTTTTGATCCAAAACAAAATATTTTTGTATTTTTCAATAATATATGAAACCAAAAATCTTTTTTGTCTTTTTACAATAAAACTAAAATAAAAGGAAAAATATAATACAAAAGATAAACATGTCATAACACAATGAATATATATCATGAAGCAAAACTAGCGTATGACAAACATGCTAACATAATCATCCGTAAGATTTATCATGAGAAATATCATGTGAAAGCAAACGAGAGTCATGAAATTTAATTCCTAAAGCCTTTAAGTCCGATTTCCTAACCTAAGTAGGTGTGTAATGATGCATGGGGGTTTTAGGAACTGAAATGACTTTATTATTAAATTTCCTTGGAGCATTTTTAAGGTGACAGAAAAAACGTCGAAGGTGACCCTTCCTACCACAATGTGTGCAAGTGTAAACATAGTGAGGAATGTTACCTAAATGTGGACCTTTCCAAATGTTCCTAGTTGGCTCTCTCACACGATTGGTGTTGGCTTTGGGAATGGGAGAAATACAATCATTGAAGCCTATACCACACCTATCATCTTTGATTTAGATGGTTCCTAACATCGTATCTAACTTTTTCGACCTAGCATCCAAATCAAACTTATCCTTACCTGAATCTCTCAATCTCTGTTTAAGCTCACTAATCCTATACTTGAGCAAATGCTTAAAATCCTCAAACTGTAGAATCTCCTTCTTCATAGCCTCCATCAAACCACGAAGACTGTGTCTCTTGCCCTCAACATACTCTAGTTTCGCCCGAAGAGTCTTCTCCCATGCCGTAAGATCCTCAATCAATGCATTATTATTTTTTATGGCACGTTCTTTTAACCTCGCTTGAAACTTCAAGTTTTCCTTCTTCACTTTTATCTTTTTCTCTTACAAAACACGAAAGGAAACTTGTAACTCACTGTCCTATACATCATCACCCCACTCTCTTCACCCTCATTCACTTAGGATTCAGAAACTATGGCCTCGAAAGTGTCATTCACATGAGTATCTTCACAAGAAGATTTATCGTCGTCGCTCACATGACAAACCATGAATGCAGTGTTATTTCACTCAATGGGGGAATCCTCTCCCTTTTTTAATTCACTATCACTAAGGGTGGCATTATATGCTATCGATTTCTTGCCCTCCTTCTTAAGTCTAGTGGGGCACTCCACTACCCTATGGACATAACCCTCACAACCACAACACATATCTGAATCATCCCTCTTATCATTCTCATTTTGGTTTTAGGGATGTGATCGTCCTTGTTATTCTTTAATTTATAAAGTCTTTTTGCATCTTTCGATTGCTTTTGGAACTTAAGAAACTTTCTGAAATTGTCTGCCAACGAGGCTATATTTTCAAAATCAGTGTTGGATTCATCATCCTCCGAAACTTTAGTTTCCTCCCTGCGAGATTTCAAAGCAATGCCATTTTCCTTCTTTGGCACTTTATTGGAGGTAAAAATGTCAAGATCATAAGTTTGTAGGTCACCTATAAACTCTGTTAATTTCGTTGAGTCAAGGAACCCCAAAGAGCTTAAAATGGTCACCTTTGGATCAAATCTAGAAGGCAACGACCTTAAGATTTTCTTTATGACTTGATTGTAGGGTATTTTCTCTCCCAAGTTAAATGATGAGTTGATAATATGGGACAGCCTATCATAAAACTCATAAAACGTCTCACTCTCTATCATCTTAATCGTCTCAAATTAGGTGGTGAGGTTTTGGAATTTGGAAGCCCTAACAGTGTTAGTTCCCTGATCAGTAAGTACAAGAACATCCCATGACTATTTAGATGTTTCACAAATAATAATACGATTATACTCTTCAGGGATAACCGGCGAGGAAATTGCATACAAACCTTTGGAATTGTATTTTGCAAGTTTGTGTTCGGCATCGGTCCATGACTCAACAGGTTTCAAATGTTTGGCCTCACCCTCTCTCAGGACTAGTGGAGTCCACCATTTTTCTATCGCTAACCAAACATGCTCATATATGGCCTTAAGTTCACACTTTATACGCATCTTCCAATAAGCATAATTCGACCCATCAAACATAGGTGTTCTAAAGCCATCATACATACTAAAATTCATACCTAAAGACACGAGATCACTCACATAATAAAATAGTGTTTCTACCTCTAATACCAATTTGTAAAAATCGGGTCCCTTAAGAGAGTGTGTGCATGCTTTAGGTCAAAATAATTTTTAAAAACGTACCAATTTGTAAAAATGGGGTCATTTAAGTGTGTTTGTGCTTTAGATGAAAACCATTTTTATCAACTTTTCCCAATTTTAGTAAGCACTAATTTTGTGGACCAATTTTTACGACGCCAGTTTTATCTTCTTAACCATAAACATTCATCTAGTGAGATTAAGAAAGATAAATTAAAGAAAGCTCACAAAACATGTCAATTTACGAGGAAATTACTAAGGGAAAAAATCTCAGACGACCAAGGGTAGACAATCACTATGATAAAGTAATTACAAAGGAAGAATACAGTATTACTCAATTACTCGATCCCCACATGCCTTGACGCCTCTTATTCTCTTTAATATTTTCTCCACTGTGCAACATAGGAGTCCACCTACACCAGGTCCACACAGCACCAGTCCATGTGTACCTCGGTATCCACCAATACTGCCTCAGCAACCATTAATCAGCAAGTACGGAGTACACCGCACGAAGCATGTTCTTCTAATAATGATGAAGAATAAAATAATGTTGCAAACACAAGATCTCTATGACATATAGTTATGTAAACTCGAATCTTGTAAACAAGGAAGGATGTTTATGCTTCAAAAATCTTTGTAAACAAACTGCAAAAAAGATATAGATCATGTTATATTCTGTATGTTCTGCATACTCATTTTTCTGAACAAAAGATGCCTTAAATAATATTTTTGAGGTAGTGCGTCGTTCTAATGAAATCAACATGTCGTTTAAACAAACACAACATCTCATTTGAACGAGAATGCCATGTCGTTTGAACGACAACCCACTGTCATTTGAAGAACTGGTGAAGTCATTTGAACCACATAAAATCCAAGGGAAAAGTTCATACGACTCTAAACACTAATTATATCCGAAAAATATTTTAAAACGGTTTTAAATAAAGTAACATCCACAGAAAAATTTACTGAGAGTCCATAAACCATTATGTATTCATACCTGAGAGAATCTCAGAAAACCATGTGAATTTGAAGATGTGAAATGACCACCAAAACTGCGGCATGATCTATCCTTGAATCTTGGTCGCTATGTATTCAATACAACGTCATAGGCTTAATGGGAATCATGACAAGTAAAATCTATCCTATGACTCAAAGTGGTTTTTGCCTGGAATAATGCTAATACATTGAAATTGACATTATTTGGAAATTTTCCCTTACATCTACCAATAAAATACCCCAAAGCCTTATAAACCCCCCCCTAAAGACCAAAAATCCTATTTTTCCCTATATAGGCTAATCTGGGTTTGACAGTACACGAAATTAAGGCCCAAAAGTGTGACAACACACAAGGCAAATTTGATTAAACATTTTCGAGACACGTCGTTCGAACGACATGCCCATCTCGTTCGAGCGACATCTCCACCCCGTTCGAAGTTTGGCTTCGCACGCGCTTTGCACGACATGGAATTATAATGTAGTGGGATCTCATTTGAAGGTCTACTTCACGCGACCTACGCACGACCTTTGTGCGACAAGACCATCTCGTTTCCAACGAATGGCCAATGTCTTTAGAATGACCCTCTTTATATTTTTTTATTTTCTTCAATTTTTGACCCACAATTACCATAAATTCTCATCAAACTTACTCCATTACAACTTATACAAAATTTAATTAAATTATTGGGACAGGGTATTGCACTATAGTTGAAGATCAACAGGTTTTCATGATGATATTGATTTGTAGAATCATCAAAATTATAGGCTTGTGTGGATTATGCTTGTTTGTTCTTTTATCTCTTTTCATATGTCATATGTCATTTGAGGCTAACTCGTAATTTGATAAATTTTTACGATCAAATTGAACACCTTGGACATTTTTGAGTGATTGGGTCATATTTCTTTTGTTTCTATTTCATGCCCCGTCATTCCATCTTACATGTTTGGACACATCGATACTATGTTAGCGTGAAAAGTTAATATGTTTTGTGTCATGTTATGGTCCTTTATACCTATATATACGTTCTTGTGTGTCATTAATATATTTTTCATATTTATATATATGGTATCTTTTTTTAGTCTTTGCGTTTGCATTTAATCCATGTATTCCATGAGATTTTTTTAATCAAATTGGCATGTTATATGATTATTTGGTATCTCTTGTTGCTTGTTTTCATTGGTAAGTTTGTATGTTTTATGGGATTTGTATTAGTTTTGATTAATCATTATTTGGATTATTTTTTATTGTGTTTCCATATTGTGTTTTGTTGCACTTTACATCATTTCATAATATTATTCCTTCTTCCTTAATTTAAATTGGTATCATATGTCCTCACTTATTGGGGGATATATGTTTTTATGGGGGATAAATGGTTTATTACGCATTTTTTCTTTGTTCATTCCTGAACAAAAAAGGGGAGAAATGGTATCCTTCATTTTGATTTTAAGAGGAGATATTTATATTAAGGGAAGATGCCTTACCTAGGTGGGGATCGTTGGACATATGGGGAGTTTTGATTATTATGCAGATTTATATTATTATATTCTCTTTACATTTGAAGGTGTATTTATGTGTGCAGGTTCGCAACATGCGACAATGTTTTCAAGCGAGCAAAGGTAATCAAAGTATGTGTCTGACAAGTATGTAATTTATTCTTTTAGGCCTGGAGTTTGAGGCTTTTAGATGAGCTTGGCATCCCATAGGTTTTTATTTTATGTTGTCTCCTAATAGCCAAAGGGGGAGATTTATAAGGATAAATTTTTCATAGAGTCAAACTGTATGTATTTTGACTTATTCGGTGTGGGGAGAAAACCTTTGAGTCATAGGTTTGGACTTGAGTTTGTTGACCTTTCAAGACTATGACATGTTTGCTTGAAGATATAGAAACGAAGTTTCGGAGATTGCATTCATCGTGTCGTGTTTTATGCCACATTTTGTCTTCACGTTCCAAGGATCTCAGAGGTTAAAATGCATAATCATTTTGATCCTTGGAACTTAATACCGGGTGTTTATTTTTATAAAAAATTTTTGAGGGCTTGTTTTTAAAAATATTGCAGAAGAATAATATTTTTTGACTTTGAGTCATTTGAAAAAGTTTATACTGTTCGTTCAAATGATAAGTGAATGTCGTTAGAACGACCTTCAAACGAAAATCAATTGAGAAATTTATATTTTTAAAAAATATATCGTTCGAAGCTCGTTCGAAGTGGGTTTAGACGAGATTGGGATGTTTTTTCAAACAAGTTCCTATTTAGTTTAAACGAGATCGCTTTTTGTTCAAATGAACCTCTGTATTTCTTGGAACGAATGCTCAAAATATATGTAGCCTCAATAAACGTATTTTCTATATAAAGGGGTTCTGGCATTAGTTTTTAAAGAGACTTTTGGTGAAAATCATTTTCCTATACATACCCAAAAGCTCCCAAATCCTTGTTTCACCCAAACTCTTTAAAATTCCAGTTTCAATAATTATATTCTTTGAGATATCATTTGGCATGAAGGTTATAGTCATCATCATCCTTGTTGAGTACATTTCATGCGGTGGATTCCATGTTTGCTATTTACAGAAGGTGTACTATGAGTTTGTGGTGTTACGATGAAGAAAGGGTTGACTCCGTATTCTAGATCTGTATATAATTACCGAGCCTTATCGGTGGACACTGAGGCATGTGTGTAATCACACATTATTGCGGTTGAGGAACGAAGACCCTCAAGTTTTGCGAGGGCATCAAGTCTGAGTTGTAAGTCTACTATCATGTCCTTGCAATTCCATATATAGTGAATTTGCATGGTTAGGCCGTCCGAGATTTTTTCCATTGTGGATTTTCCTCATACATCGGGGTGTTGTGGGTTATTTCTTTATTTTATTCTTGTTCACGGTTAGATGCATGTCTTAGGACAAGATAATATCTGTTATATCTTTTATCACATCAATTATTTAAAATATGTGCTTAGTTAAATTGTTTAGGTTTAATATATAATTTGAAAAAAGAATTAAAAGATGACTTTTGTTTATCCCATCTTTCATATACCTGCAACTTTAATGAGAGTTTAAATGTTTTCAAACATTATAAATAAAAATTTGAAAATCAACTTAGCAAAAACATTAAAGTGGTAAGAAGACATAGAGGTGGTTAATATGATTCCCCCTCTGAATAATTTTGTTCCAAACATGAAATTATTCATCAAATTATCACCCCTTACTTACCTCAATATAATGGCATTTTTTATCGCAAATATCAAACTTTAAATAAGATGATGAATTCTATATTGATAAGTTCGTGTTTACCTCAAAAGTTAAGGGGGAAGCTTTGCTTACTAACAACTACCTTATTAATAAAATGCATTATAAGAAAACTATAATACCTGTGCCCAATATTTTATTCTTTTCCCGTGTAATTTGTAATTATGTGATATTATTTGGGTTCGAATTATTAATAGACGATCCTTTATCTCTTTATCAAATTACTCTTTTGGCCTTGGTGTTAATTGTTGGAAATTATTGGGTAAAATTAGAGATTTAAGAAATATGGGTAGATCAAATGAACATAAGGTTGTTCTAAGGATGTCCTTGTCTCGTTCGAATGAGAATTTTGGTGGTTCAAACGAAAAGACTGTCTCGTTTAAATTAGACATCTACCGAATATCAAATGACCCGCCTCTGTATAGGTGCACAACCTCGTTAGAAGGCTATTTGAATGACTAATCGAACGAGAACTCAGTCTCGTTTGAACGAGGTCCTATTATCGTTCGAGCCACCTAGACAGAAATCAATCAATTCTATTGGGCTTCATGTGCTGTCACATGTTTTTACCATTAAACGGGTGACGTGTCAACTTCTGATGGCTTGGATGAACAAAAATGTGTTTGGTGTGTTTGGGGAGAGTTTTTAAATGGTTTTAAGTTGGTCTTGTGGGAGTTATAAGAGGAGAGGGTGAGGGTGGTTTCCCTCACCATTTTTTACATCTCTCTCTCTCTCTCTCTATAAGTTCCCTTTTACCACCTTCTCCCTCTCTAGTAATTTTTCCTCCACAACCAAACCTTACCACCACCTCCAAACCATAAGTTACACCATTTCAAGAACATTATACCATCTTCAATCTTGGTTCAAGGAAGAAACTAGTGGAGCAAAGCTTGTAGAGAAGATTTTTGGAGTCATTGGAAGGAACTTTCGGAGACTTTGAGCTTAGGAGTTTTTAGGAGCTTTGAACTCACCCCTTTTTGTGTTTCTCCTCTTCTAATATAAGGTAGGGTTTTTCTCTCCCCAAGTTTCAAGGTTTTCTAGCTATAAAAATTATGTAGGATGAATGATAGATGGTTTATAACACCTAAAATAAAGTTATTTGATAAAATATTGTAGTCTTGTAAAAAGTAGAGTTTCTTAACAAGATAAAACCTTGAAAAGGTCTTTTTACAAATTTATGGTATTTAACTTTGGAAATGGAAGAAAGCATGTTATAAACCTATAATTTTAATTATGTAAGTGCATTTTGAGGTATTTCCAGGATAAAAATCCTCTTTCACACATGTAGAATCATGTACCAAGGTAGACGATTATATCTTAGACTTGTTTAAGCATGTTAAAATAGGTTTTAAGATGAAATGAACAAATGTAGAAAAAATCCCTAAAATGTGTTAAATATTATTAGAATAAATAAAAATAATATTTTGGGTCACATGTGCTAATAGGTCAAAGTTTATGACATTTGTTTAAAAATAGTCTTGAATGAGTAATTATATTTTATGTGGGAAAACATAAAATCATAATATGGTTTTTGACATAAAATCATAAAAGGGATGTTTTGAAAGAGAAATGTTAAGTTCTAGTGCCAAAATAAAATTAAATATATTTTTCATAAAAAATATGAAAAAGGGCAAATCATGATTTCGGCAAAATTGAGGGTCCTAGTTGTTGGACTACCTCTTAGACCTTATCGATAGAATTTTTGGTGAAAATGGATAAAGTGAATAAATGGCAAGTTGATTAAAAGAATGAATGATTTAAACTGTAGAATGAAAAAAACGGTAAAAAAGTGGAATAATGTGGACATTAGATAAATGTTAACACACATTAAATTGGACTCGAATGATGCCTGGATAATTAAGGAGGGCTCGGAGTCCGGGGTGAAAGACCCAAATTCACTATATAGATCATATGATAGAATAGCTGGCAGTGCGGAGGCCGTTAAAATATGTGGTTATTGGACAATTTCGAGAAAAGATAATGAAAAACTGAAATGATAATGGTTGTACATGGAAATGTATAAATTAGACATCCTAATGAAAATTGATAAATGATGCTAATGGCTAAAACATGAAAAATTAGTCTCTAGACTCGGTAAAGGGCGGTGAATTGATTAAGTGTGAGTCTGAGCTCATCGCTCGAGTGCATTACATAGTAGTTGGATGAATACTTGCTAAATTGTTAAACATTTTCAAAATTGATTAGTATACATGATATATGTATAATATATTTGTATAAAATGTATAGCTTAATGTTACCCACCCTGCTGAACATTCGCTCACCCCTAATTTTTATGTCAAAACCCCACCCCCAATCCCACCCCTAGGTACAGTGAGTAGGGACGCCCGAAAGGATACTTTTAATGCCCCAAAGGGAAACACACATTGTTAGAGATATGTCACTTTAGTAAAATCATGGTTTGGAACATTGATAAATTTGGAACTTTTGGACACTTTTATTCGGGCCTTTGGCCATGGCATGTAATAATATAGGGATGCATATGATTCATTTCCTATATAATTAGTATTGTGAATTAAATTGCATTTTTATAAATAAATCTTAAAAATTGACTAATTACTTAAAGTGATCACTTATTTTTTTTTGTTAAAATCGACAAATTTAGTTCTTAATCATGGGAAACATTAAAGTATTTTCTTAAATAAAGTAAATGTACTTTCCCCCTTCCTTTTTTAACTCCTTACCTCGGTGCAGGTTGACCCAACGGTGACCCAAATCCGGGTTGGGGTGTTTTAAAAAGTAACAAGACACCATATAAATTATGTAAAGTCTTCTTATAAATATATTTATGTGGGGCGTGTCTTACAAGGGTAGTTATTCTTAATCCTTGAAAATTTGATAATAGTAGGTAAATTTCTCATCATCTACCAAGGGAAGATGGTTTATCCTCCCATTATACTATGGTGGAGGATTTGAATTTTAACCTCGAGAATCTCGTAACTTATGATATTTGAAAAAGGACAGATTTCATCATTTAGAACATGGCTAATTCTCTAGGTGTGCTTGTCTATCAAGGGTACAATCCTAATTTTGAGTCTTTTAGGCCGCTACATTTTGGCACTTTGTGTACTCTTTCCCATCACAAGCTATTTTTGGTAAGTTCTAGATGCCTTGTTTGTTTAGCTAATATTTTATTATTTGTTGACCTCATTGCCTTTTTTTTTAAGTGGCATAACTTTTACTGTTCCAAGGGATAATTTTTTGACAAGAATCTGAGCCTAGTAATTGCATAAGAAGGCAAACAAGTAGATCCGTGGGCAATGTAATTGTGACAACCCGAATATAATTACGATAAATTATGATTAAATCATGATTAGACTATGTGATATGGATAATATGTTATTATTATATATAATGTTAAGTCATTATATTTAGTCTAATCCTAGCTTCATAAAGCATGAAAAATGAATTAGTTACGAATGTGAGATTTTGAAGTTTTTGGTAGGAATGCTCATGTTTTAAGGCTAGTTTGAACTTTATAAAATAATAATTGACTTGGGGTGAAAGCTAGATATTTGTAGACAGGTGAGTTAGGGTTGTGACACAATTAACGGTGTGTGAAACGGAGGTCCGAGTAAGAAGTTATACCGAAATTACTAATGAAGGGTAAATTTGTCCATTCATTTAAGTGGAAATTTGTCCTTTATGCCCAATAAGTGTCTTAAATTGATTGGTTGGAGGTGGAGGTTGGATTGGCCAACTTCAAACCCTTAGAAATATCTCCTTATTCATCCAAATTCAGCTATGAGAGATTTTAAGCTTAAAGAAAGAGAATTAGGAAGTTAGGAAGAAAAAGTGAGGAGAAAATTGGAGAAAAATCCGTAGAAATTACGTAAAAGCCCCTAAGATATTTCCATCCATAAATCTTGTTTATTTCTTTGTATTACTTATTTAAATGATTTAAATAATCATTTGTTTACTTAAATTCCATGTCTTGATATGTACTTATGGATAGATGCAAGTTTAAGTAAACTTGAATGTGTAAACCCTTGAGATTGTTTTGTTTAGGAACCTTGTTTATTCAAACTTCCATATATTTCTGTATACTTACTGGAATTGATTGATTACAATTGGATATTGACATGTACTCATATGTGTATTACATATCCGAAAATCATGTTAAAATACCAATAAATGTGTCTTTGGTGAGAGTTTGAAGTTCGGGTATGAAATCTTCCCTAGGGTGAAAGTATGCCCACCATGTGTTCGATGTTTTGCTTGACATAGCAAACGAACCTTAAAAATTATGAAACTTTAATTCTGTATTGTTAAATATGTTTAATGATGTTGGGTAAAATATCATAGAAACTTATGATGTAGAAAAATTATGAAAAATTTTGGAAATTGAATGAAGGATAAAAGAGCCTATAGGGCAGATTTGCTATGTGGAAAAGAAATACGCATATCTTGCTCTAGGAAACTCAGAATTATGTTCCGTCTTTTGTGTTGGGAACATGATATGATAAGGATTGGATTACCAAGAAGAATTAAAGAAGATTTGGGCTGTAATTTGAATATGTTAGATATCAGAACCTGAGTCTAGATGGGACTTCATTTATAATGAATGATTTGAATTGAATAATATGATGCTTATGAATTGAGTTATGATTGAAGTTATTCTTTGGACTATTAATACTCTTATGATGATACTAATATTGTAAGAATGATAGGAAGGGAAGAAGAGCAGATTGAACAAGTACCGGATAAAGGCAAGGGAAAAGCCAGTTAAACTGTCAAGGTGAGTGTACTTATGATTTGTTTCATATATAAATATGAATATAGCTCTCAGAGCGGATTTGTTTGAATACTTCGGTATTCGGGATTTGTTTGGATATTAAAATATCTAGGATTTGTTTGGGTCTCATGATCCAGGATTGGTTTGAATACTTCGGTATTTAGGATTTGTTTGGATATTAAAATATCCAGGATTTGTTTGGGTCTCATGATCCAGGATTGGTTTGAATACTTCGGTATTCAGGATTTGTTTGGATATTAAAATATCCAGGATTTGTTTGGGTCTCATGATCCAGGATTGGTTTGAATACTTCGGTATTCAGGATTTGTTTGGATCTTCAAATATCCAGGATTTGTTATTGCCAATGGGCAGAATTATTTGGATCTTATGATCCAGGATTTGTTATTACCAACGGGAAGAATTATTTGGATCTTATGATCCATGAATTGTTATTGCCAATGGGCAGGATTGTTCAGATTTTATATTCACATATTCGATATAGAATTGTTATTCTATTGCAGGGAAGGAGTACCTCACTAAGCTTAATGCTTATGGTTTATATTTTAATAATTTCAGGTTTGTACGCTGCCAGCTAGGATAATATATGACCGGTAACTTTGAGAGTTGCATCGTTAGAAGAGCTGGGGTTTAAGTATGGAGATTTTATCATTGTCACACTGAAGATTTTGATGTACTCACACATTGTATATATTGATTTAGTATGGATTGAGTTGATCATAGTTAATCGTAGTATTGTATAATCTCTAATTATGACTATGATGTTGACCTCGTTATGGTACAAGAACAATATTATGTTCATTATGCAAAAAAAAATATTGATAAAGGAATTAAATTTTCAATGGGCTCGAGATTATGATTCAATTATTCTAATAACAAATGATTAGTATGGATATTGGGTTTAGGGTGTGACAGTAATACTTGGATCTAGGAGGTGATCAAGATGTAGGAGGAAGCTAATAAATAGACAAATGAGCTTAAGAAGACTTACGATGAGCTAAGGCAGAAAGATGACCAACTCGATGAGAAGACCTTAACTCTTAGATCGACCGAGGAGAAGACTAGGAAACTCAGAGAGCATGCTAGCACTGACACCATTAAAATCCAGAGCTTGGAGGAGGCATTGGATCAGCCAATGAATAACTTACAAAGGCTGAGGAAAATTCCATTAAGAAGTATAAGGTTTCCATTAATTTCAATATTGAGATGATGACTTTATTATCTGAAGATTATGATGAGTTGAAGAAAATAATGACAAAGCATTACCTGGGCATCACTGAGGTGGGAAGGGGATGATAAGGAGGCAAGGGCCTTATCTAACGAGGAGGTTAACTTATAGGTGGATAGACATATTGATGAAAATTATAGTCTTGGACAAACCGAGAAGGATGTTCCACTAAGCTACATCTTCCCATTGATCCTAGGGTTGTCCAAGAGAATGCTCAAGAGAATCCGTAAGATACTACCATGGACGAGGCTACTTATGGCAATGCCTCTCAAGTTCTTCCAGCTAACCAAGAAACTCCTAATGTATGAGCTCTTTGTCTTAAATTTTTTGTGAAGCTTCATTTTATAATTTCTCATAATAGTTTTTGAACATGTTTGTGATTTCTGAACAATAATTTCTATCATTGACAACTGTCTTGAATGGATGTTTTTATTTCAATGAAAATGTTTTCCATTCTTCTCTCTTTGTCTTTGTGCGCGTAATGTTCATTTATTTTCATTCTATAATGAACTATTTTTCCTAGATAAACTATTATCCCCCTTTGTAATTGAGTGTCTATGGTTAATGTGGTCGGATCTTATTAACATGCAGGTATTTTTAGTCTTACGATCTTATGGCTGGATCTTGTCAACCAGGACCGACTTACTAGCTTTTATAATTGAAATAGGCTTGACAATATTTTTTGTCTTCTTCTAGTCGGATCTCGTCAACCGGATCTTAGTTACTAGTTACCGATTGGAGGAACCCGAGTTGTCTTGATAAATTCATTATAAGTGAAAATTAAAGGTTCCCTTATTAACTTTTATTGGGATTTACCATTGTGTTAGCCATCGTAATGGTCTTGTGATCGGATCTTATTGACCTAACCATATGACGACATTGATTTTCCCTGATGGGCCACATGTATAGGAATTCAGCTTTGTTTTAGCCAGCTTACTGGTCAGTCATGGTTGGATCTTTTTGACCACACCATATGACAACATTTGTTTTACCAGATTGTCTAACATATTAATCATGACATTTCTAAGATGATTCCCCTCAAGAAGTGTGGTTCGGTCATAGCCACACTGATCTTCTTAGCTGTGAGATGTCTTTGGCTTGAGATTCTTAAACATCTTTAACACTATTGAACTTTGAATTAAATAATTGAAGAACCTGAAATAATAACACAATGGAGAGGAAGCATATGATTCTCATTGATACTTGAAAACTGATTACAAGGACTTGAAACTTATTACTAAATATTCTGATCTTGTAAGATTATTCTAGTCTCAATGATATTATTTTCTAAGATGTTCAACACTCGAGGGGCTATTAAATGGTTCACCCTTTAATGTCTCAATTCTATATGTTCCTGATCATATTACTACTAAGACTCTTTAGGGTCCATGCCAGTTTGACTCGAGATTATTCCCCTTATGGATTAACTAATTTAAAACATAGTCTCCCTCCTTCAAAGTGCTGAACATAATTCTTATATTGTAGAACCTCATTGTCTATTTCTTATAGGTTGTTTCTTTAACTTCTTTTACCACATCTAGATCTAGTCGACACATGAAATCACTCCCTATAGAGTTATAATTTAACACTGTGACTTGGACAACTATCTTTATAGGAACCACAACTTTAGTATCGAACTCCAACATGAATGGAGTATCACTCGTAGCTGTCCTCGAAGTTGTTTTATATGACCAAATGATGATTTGCAATTCATTTATTCAATTATCATTTGCATAGTCGAACCTCTTCTTCATACCATCGACCAAGGTCTGGTTGGTAACCTCAGTACTCCTATTACACTGAGGATGAGTAGGAGCGGAATGTAGCTTCTTAATCTTGGATCTGATGCACTAATCATGGAACTTGTCATTGTGAAACTGCATATTATGATCGGTAATGAATGCGTTGGGCATACCATACCAAAAAATGATATCTTCTATATGAAATGGAAGACATTATCTTAAGTTATCTCCACCAGTGTTTCTTCCTCGACCAAATTCATAAAATAGTCCACATCTATGATTAGATATCTAAATCTACATTTTATCTTCGATGGTGGGTCAACCAGATATATCTCCAACATGGCAAAAGGCCATGGGGATGTGATCGATGCTAAATCTTATCTAGGTCTCTTGTGGATAACTATATATCTTTATTATGTGTCACATATCCTGGCATGGTTGGAACAATCCTCTTTAATAGTTAACAGAAATACCCCTGAGTTGCCACGTGCCCCACAAGAACCTTTATGAACTTTTTTTTATAAGATCGAGCACTTTTCTAGCATGAACACATCTCAACATGGACATAATAAAACCTTTCATTAGTAAAATCCCATCTTCTAGCACATAATGCTCTTCTTTGTAACTAAGTTTGCATGTCGCCTTAGGATCTTCCCATATTGTGCAAGTTTCTAAGTACGATCTAATTCCATCCATATAGAATGGACCCGTACTCACTTCCATCGCTTGTATATCCTCCTCTTTAATGCTTTAAAATCTCCACTTGGATAGTTCTCCCGAGTTCGTCCCTTGTAGCCGATGAAATATGAGCTGATGTGTCTACTCGAACATTCTTAGTTCTCGAAATCTTGACCATTTGGACAACAATGAATTTTGGGAGTAAAAATTTCACTTTTGACAAATACTTTGACATGGTATCTTCTCTTGCCTCGTGAACTCCCAACACCTAATTTATAACCAGTTTAGAATCAGTAAAGGCCGACAACTTCTCATCACCTATCAATGAAGCTAATCCAAACTTGAAAAAAGCCTCACACTCTACCTTATTATTAGAGGCTCTGAAATAAAACCTGAGGGCACATTCCGCGGCTGCCCCATCAGGTAGTGTGATAATTAATCTGGCTCTGCTACTATTTGCGCAAGATGAACCATCAATAAATTATTACCAAATTCGTGGCTCCGTCCCAAAACTACCTTATACCAGGGGGAACATTTTTGAACAACTTCTTCATTTTCTCTAAGTCTCAAGATATTTCTTCTTATCTCCCACAAGATTTTGTCTTATCACTCTTCAACTCAAATGCCTTCTTCATTGGATTCTCAATTGGCTTCTCCTCATCACATGTCATTCCACTATGAAGTCAATGATAACTTGGCCCTTAATTATTATTCTTGGCTCATACAGTATATCATATTTTCCTAATTACATGACCCAATCCATTAGTCTGGAAAAATTTTTAGGCTTATGGATTTCTTGTGGGAGAGGCAGATCTATATATACAATAATTTAATGGGCATGGAAGTACGACTTTATTTTCCTGAAGTCCTCAATCAATGCCAATGCAAGTTTTTCCATCCTTTTGTACCAGATTTTTTCTCCACGATAGGCCTTACTGGTTTATTACACTAGATTCTATACGCCATCTTTTCATCATATTAGTGTGTAACTTATGACAGACTCAGACACTGTCTGGTATAAGTATAGTTTCTCACCTAGGATTGGCCTAGATAATAAAGGAGTGGATCTGAAGTACTTCTTTAACTCTAAAAATGCATTTTTGCATTCATCATTCCATTCAAAGGTTTTTCCACCTTAAAGAGTGAAAGATGTTAATGTGTTTCCCTTAAGACAAGTCTATTCAGAGAAGTTAATCGGCTAGTCAGACTCTGAATCTCTTTCTTGCTATTTAGAGTCTGCATATTGACTAACTCTTGGATCTTTTCAAGGTAGGTCTCTATGTACCTATGATTAATAATGAATCCAAGGAACTTATCTATTCTTACTCCAAAAATGCATTATGTCCATCCGGGTCAGAATCCTCCGGTGTGGTCTCAGGGCTCAAAGTCGGGGTGAGGGGAAGAAGAAGGAAGGAAGAAGGTTCCCTACATATATCTCTCTCCCTCTTCCCTTTTTCATCTTAGCACATGTGGGTGATTCAAGGATATGGATGTCCTATTTACACCACTCATTTCGGCGTCTTCGCGCTCTAGCCTCAGATATAAATTCGCGGTCCTTAACCTATGAAAGTTGGCTTCTGGGAGTATGATGAATATATTACGTTAGTAGGTTTGTGCTGATGCTTTTTTAGGGAGACAGGTGTTGCTAGAAATCTCATACCTCTCCTATAAATCTTCCTCATTACAACCTTAGTCATCTGGTCTCCCTTAAATTTTCTTTCCAATACGGAGACGTCGTAGATCGACAACATCTTAGTGTTGTGCTTCTTGAATGGGGTTGGGGGTGGTCCCCCAGCCCCTATGTCCGCCACCTCTCTAGCCGTTGGAGTTATGATATTAGGCATCGGATCATCAGGAATTCTACCCATCACACTTTGACTGAAGGCTATAAACTCCTATTGCATTTATTATTGGCTAGGCACCAGGGATCTCAACATCGTCGCCACATCAACCATTGCTGATTATTGAGGCACTGGCTTGGAGCCAGCCCCAACGTTACACGGCGGGTCAGTGTCCATTTTAGGTGAGGTTAATCTAAAAATAAGGAGAGAAGAGATGGATTAATAGGAAAACTACAAAAGAGTTGATTTAGAAACAGCTTGACAAACACAACTCAAGTTGTTTTAATAGTGCTTCAGCTCCAACAGCGACAAAACTGGATCACCACCAGAAGCATGGAGGAGTTCTCAAGTGAACAAGAGTAAGAAGAAGAGAATATATTCCCACAGACGGTGCCAAAAATGATGATACTTAATATCACCACTTCAAGTTAGAGATCAACTCAATCTTCTAGTTATGTGTAACTATGGTGGAATAAAGAAACAATATAAAAGATATATATAATAATTATGAGGGATGGGAGTTAAAGGAAAGACAAATATTTAAGTGGTTCGACCTTGGCCTACATCCACTGTGAAAGTGAGTAATTTTTCTACTCTAATGAAAGACTAAAATCCATTCAAGTGTTTACAAGCTCTTTTTCTCTCTACGATGGTAATTTGATAGAGTAACAACAAGGTTTACAATACTTTATCCCTTGAGAAGGTTATGGACCATCCTTTTATAGTCTTGGGGGTGTGGAGTGTCACCTCTTAGCATGAAACATGTTTGCATGAGATCAGTTAACCAATGAGAGAGTGATAACTGTATAATACATGTGCATTTCATGATGAGAGAATATTCCCCTCACGTGGGGCTGATATATTGTAATTTTTTGTCCACATGTTCCATTAATGCCTAGATCACATATTCCACACGAGTTGCTAATGTCATAGCTATGAGGTCTTGGCTGGTAGAGACTGAAGAGGTAGCCTTCCAAATGGATAAGGCCGAGGGTGACGCCTGTCTTCCAAATGATGTGACTGATCTCATCCTAACGATATTGTATGTTTTCAACACATGATAAGGCCTAGACTTGAGGATGTAGTGGCTTGAGCATAATATTAGCTTTTATGAGCAATAATATATGTTCTCTGGAGTGGATCTTAAAGGCTGAGATTGGTTGACTCAGCCAGTTATAACATAAACCCATGTGAGGAAGAAACTGAGGTAATTATGAGGGTGCATATTATTGGGTTGAGTCTCATCCAGACAAGGCCATACTTATGTATATTACTGCGCTTGGAAAGACAAGATCGAGTTGTTACTGAAACAGGGGAAGCTGTGAAAGTATGTCGATAAAGGTTGAAATCAAGATGAGTGGAGAAAACTTTACTTTTTATCAAGGGAGGATAGGATAAATAAGAAAGAAGTACAAGTGAATCGGAATGAAAAAGATTCAAATGATAATGAAGAGTTCAACCCTGATCTCTCAACAAAACCCAAAGTAGTTAAAGGTAATATCCACTTGATCTCATTTGATGTTAACATAATCTCAGCAGGAATAGCTGGTGGAGGAACAAATTCAACTAACAAAAAGGCCTATATTTTTAAGCCAAGGCCGGGACAAAGAGATTAGATTTTAACTTGGAAGAATTCGAAGGAAAACCAAGAAAGCTCAAGAAAGTGGAAATTCAAAGTCTCGTAGTGAGGTTCTCCATGATGAATTTCAAATTGATCATATCCCTCTATGATGACCCACTCGTCATTAGCACAGGAGTTCATAACTACAATATGTCTTGTATCCTAGTTGATAGGGGAATCTCAATCGATGTTATGTTCTTGGACTATTTTAAAGGTCTCAAACTCAGTAAGAAGAGACTCATCATATATCATCATCAATGGATTGGATTCAACAGAGAGAAGGTGCACCCATTGCGAATATTTGAAATGAATGTCTTTATGGGCACTTGTCCAATATGCTTAACAAGAAGAATAAACTTTTTTCGTGATGGAAGAGAATGTATTTTGTCCCACGACATCATCTTGGGGAGAGTATCCTCAAAGGAGTTTGAAGATGTGAATTCCACTGTACATCTAATGAGGAAAATACTGAGGAAAGTCAATGGTGATCAAGTGGAAGCATGTGAGTGCTATTTCACCTCAGCTGAAGAGAGAGAAGACCATAAGAGGAAAACCACCTATTACAACATTAATACCCTTAATCTAAGAGATGAACAAAAATTTAAAAAAATGGAGATCTTGCGAAAGAGGTAGAATCCATCATCCTCAATGAGGAAGAAGTTAAAAAAACTATCCAAATCATCTCATCCCTTAAACCTTCCTTGAAGAAACAAATATTTGAACTGCGATAAAAAAAGGTACAACATATTTGCATGGAGTCACAGTGACGTGTCAGGAATTGACCCCGATGTCATCTATCAAAATCTTAATCCGGATGATAAGGTAAAATAAGATAAGCAAAGCAGACGAACTTTTTCTCGGGATATATATAAACCAATAGAGGAAGAAGTTAAAATTTTGTAAATAGCAGACTTCATTAAAGTGGTCCAATACCCAGAGTGGCTATCAAATGTCCTCATGGTACTAGAGCAGAATGATAAGTGGAGGATTTCTTATACTTTTCAAATCCTAACGAAGCGTTTCCTAAAGATAGTTTCCTTTTCCTTAAAAATTAATCAAATGGTGGATCCCGCGGTTGGGCATGAACTTATGAGATTCATGGATGCCTATTCAGGCTATAACTAGATCTGGATGTTTGAAGGAGAATCTGAGAAGACGGCATTCATTACAGACAAAGGGGTATAAAGTTATGCCTTACAACCTAAAAAATGTCAGTGCCACTTATCATAGATTTGTTAACAAGATGTTTAGATATTAGATCGACAAGACGATGGAGGTATATTAGAAAATATGATGATAAAAATTCTAACGACTAATAATCATGTAAAAGATATGGAAAAAATATTTGACACGTGGACCACTATAGGATGATAGCCAATTGTGTCTTCGGTGTCAGCACTAGAAAGTTTATGGGGTTCACAGTCAATCAACGGGTAGTTGAGGCCAACACAACTATGATAAAGGAATTAATCGACATGAAAACCCCAAGTAACACAAAAGATATCCAAAGACTAATAGGCATAGTTGCTGCGCTCTACAGGTTCATCTTGTGAGAAATTGACAAGTTCCTGCCTTTTTTCAAAATTTTATGAACACTATTTGTGTGGGATAAAGAATGCGAAACAGAGTTCTTGGAACTGAAAGCCTATTTAGGTTCACCAATGCTTTTGCCTTGGTCCATTCAAGGGGAGAAACTCTATTTGTACCTCGCTCTCTTAGAATTGACAATTAATAATACGATCATTTGAGTTGACAACGGGACTCAAAAGCTGGTACATTATAACAATAAAGCATTACAAGGGGCCGAGAAGAGATACCTAATGATGGAAAAACTTACACACTCCTTAATATATGCACCAAAAAAATGAAGCCTTGCTTCCAAGCCCAAACAATGGTAGTGCTCATGGTCAGTAGAGTTAGGCAATTTTGATATCATCTATCATCCAAGAAAGGCAATCAAATGGCAGGTTTTGGCAGATTTTGTGTCATAATTAACTTGGTAATCAACCAATGAGATGGAAGTGGAAATACTAGTTCAGATTCCAAAACAAGATAAAAGCTCAGAACAAGCCACTGAGGTTATTGAAGACGACACTAAAATTGGTGTCCCATAACCAAATTTACTATTAAAAATATAATCCTTGCTGAAGGCCCATTATCGTTAAATAATCATATGTGGAGTTTGTTTTTTGATAGCTCATCCTGTGCAGTTGGTAGTGGGGATGGTCAGATTTTTTCGGCCTCGGAGAAGACCGATATAAAGTATGCAATGAGGTTCATATTTAGGGCGTCAAACAGCAAGGTTGAGTACGATGGCCTACTAGAAGGAGTTATGCTTGCTAAGGAGCTAGGTGTCGGTCAACTTTTTTCCCACAACAATTCATAATTGGTGGTCAACCAAGTACAGGGAATATATGAGGCAAAAGATGAGAAAATGACAAAATACCTTCAAAGAGTAAAGATGACACTAGAAAGTTTTCACGGAGTAAAAGTAAAGAGAATTTTAAGAAGTTAAAATAAAAAAAGTGGACGCCCTTGCAAGACTTGCTTGAACTACAAAAGCCAAGATTTAAAGAACAGTTCCAATTGAGATCCTACAAGATCTAAGCATCGATCATGTGGAGGCCGACAATACATAATGTTTTAAATTAAACTTGGGACCAGTTAGATGTAGCCAATAATTGAGTACTTGAGGGGAGAAAAACTCCCTGAGGTTAAGGGAAAAAATAAGGAGGGTACACTATCGAATTTCGAGATTTACCATATTAGGGAATGTGTTGTAAAAATGGGGTTATCTTCTCTGACTTTTGAGATGCGTGCATCTGATAGAAGTAAGTTAAATTCTCAAAGATAGTTATTAGGGGAGTATTATTCGAGACATATATAATCCTAATAAAGGGATACTATTGGTCGAGTTTTGCTAAGGATGCAACCAATCTTGTTCTTAAATGCGAAAAGTGTCAGTGCTTTACCAACAAACCTCATCAACGTCATCACCCATTTTCTCCTATCTCAACCTCATGTCCCTTTTCAATGTGGGGGATAGATTTGGTCGGCCCACTAGTGAGGGCTAAAGGAAACTTTTGTTTCCTTATCGTCGTTATTTATTATTCTTCAAAATGGGTAGAGGCAGTGGCCATGGGAACTATACCAAAAGAAAAGTATTTTAGATATATTTTGAGAAATATCATTTACTGATATGGACTTCCAAACCTTATGATATCAGATAACAGAAGGAAATTCAAAACCAGCACCAGGACGATCAGAAGAAAATGGGAAAACTGAGGTGACTAATAAGACGATACCATATGGAATAACGAAAAAGTTGGAAGATACCAAAGGAAAATGGGTTGATGAGCTTCATAGCATCCTATTGGATTATCGGACCTCTAAAGGGATGCTGATGGGCGAAACACCTTTTATGCTAGCATATGGGTTGGAGGCAGTCATCCCAACTGAAATCGGGTTGCCAAGTCACAGAGTCCATACATACGATCCATAGAATAATTTGGAAGAACGACGATTTGGTTTAGACCTTATACAAGAGCATTGAGAAGATGAAAAAATATGGTGATCAGCCTAGCAATCAAAATTCGCAAAGATCAACAACAAAAGAGTCAAATCTCGTACAATTGAAGTTGTTGGTCTCGTATTAAAAAAGGTGATATAGAAAGATAACAAACTCCATCCAAATTGTTATGGTCCATACAAAGTCACAAAAGAAGTATTTCCAAATACCTATCACCTGAAAATTTTAAATGGACAAGCATTCATAAATCCGAGGAATGCCAGTCATCTTAAGAAATACTATCATTGAGACTATGTAGTGATTTGAGATCACTTACATTAAATGGAATTGGATTTTGTTGACAAAAATCTGAATGAAATGAAGTGTTGTCTTATATTGTGAAAATTTTGTTTCTGGTTAACATATACTCATGAAATCTCTCTCTCTCTCTCTCAGTTATGTGACCATCCTTAGAGTCACGTCTCCTAGTCTTGTCTCAATATAAATTCTTAAAGGTGGTAAAATAAACATCATTATTTTATGGTGAATGTAAAATGAAAATCTTTCCCTCTCTCAGAGGTGTGATAATCCTTGGAGTCTCGTCTCCTAGGCATGTCTCAACATAAACCCCAAGTGGTGGGAAAATAAACATCATTATTTTAGGGTGACAATTAACATCATTATTTTATGGTGACACTTAACATCATTATTTTATGGTGAAGCTTAACAACATTATTTTATGGTGAAAGTAAAATGAAAATCTCTCTTGGCACATGAGAATCCTTGGAGTATTGTCTCCTAGGCATGTTGAGACGTGGGACAATTAACATCATTATTTCATATTGAAACTTAACATCATAATTTATAGTGAACGTAAAATGAAAATCTCTCTCTCAGCAGTGTGAGAAGCCTTGGAGTCTTTTTTCCTACGCATGTCTCAATATAAACCCTGAGAGGGGAGAAAATTACCTTCATTATGTTATAGTGACACTTAACATAATTATTTTATGGTGAAATAAAAATAAAAATATATCTCTCGGAGGCATGAGAATCATTAAAGTCTCGTCACCTAGGCATGTCTTAATATAAACTCACAATGCTGGGAACATTACCATCATTATTTTATGGCGACATTTAGCATCCTTATTTTATGGTGAAAGTAAAATAAAAATCTCTCTCTCAGCAATATGAGAACCATGGAGTCTCATCTCTTAGGCATGTCATGATATAAATCCTGAGAGGGGGGGGGGGGGTGCTTAAAGATAATTATTTTATGGTGATAATTATTGTGTATGGAAAGGAAAAAACTAAACAATTATGTATCCATATTGAAAAAAGATGAAGCAATGTACATTACAAATATCATTCACCAAAATACCCCAACAAAGGGGTATTGAAAATTAGAATAAGATTGTTAAAATCCCGTAAATGGTACGATATTAACGTTTATAGAAAGAGGTGGGAATCAAAGATCGAAGATGGTCACCCAAAAATTAGAATAAAGATTACACAACATATCTCAATCGCCAAGTCTCTGACAATTATGATTTCAGGGACGGTCGACTGTTCGTGAATGATGGTGGCGTGTTGGTCACCAGCCTGATTATCATCCTTAGCAATCTGAGTCATCTCATCGCCACCAACCATAGCCTCAATGGTCTCTTCATTGGCGCCCTCGGCCTGTATCTCCTCCAGAGTAGCAATGGTTTCTAGACTAGAAAAACTCAAGGAGTTGAGAGCCTCAACCACCTTAAATGTTTCCATGTTCCCCTTATAGCTTGTCGTCAAAAGATCCTTCTTGCCTTCGTCTCGCTACTTCAAGGTTTCCTTGTGACTTTTATTAAAGGCACTAAGGCGATCCCTATATCGGTCTCAGAGATTGAGCATGTCTTTTTCATGAAAGGCCTTTTGTTTATCTAGTTTCTTCTCGGCCTGCTCAACTTGTTTGATATTTGGCTCGAACTCCATAACCCACTAATGAAGGTGCGAAAGAGAGATGATAGTTTACAAGAAGCAAATACGATAAATAAAAGTTACAATGAGATAAGATAACCATTTTTAATAATTATGAATTAAAATTTCTACCCGAGTGACCCTATGTAGAGAGAAGGACGATATTATGTTGATACTAAGTGCATAAAAAAGCGACGATTGTATTCAAGGATCACCGATGAGGTAACCTCTTCGGCTTTGCTTTGTCTCCCAAGAAGAGACTCGGGATTCAAGGCAAATTGAGTAAGATGAATGGGAGCCAACACATTATCAGAAATGAGAACACTAGGTGCAGGAGGTCTTCTTGAAACTATCATTTTCTTTTGTTATTGGTGGATATCCCCTGACCCGGTAGCCTCCTTCCTTTTTCATAATCATTTAGTTGCATTTGATACAGTGGTGGTAGTCTTCTTGTTATGGACTATCAACTAGGAAATCTTCCCCTTCAATTTGAACAAAATGTTCCCACTGATTGGAGCTTCAATCTCCCAGATGTGGTTAATAGTATTCTCTGTATGATCAGTAAAATCCGAAATGATTAACTATCAGTAAGGGGTAAAATTTAAGACAATGGTAAAAATTAGTAAAATTAAAAATAGTAAAGAATCTTACAAAAAGACTTTAATAGGGATGACCCCATTCTGGCAAGATGAAGGATATCGATCTTGATCAGCTCCTCAAATATTATGAGACCAGGAGGTCCTCTTAATTGGTTAAACATCTGCCTCTTACTCGTACTGAACGTAGGGTCAAATCTGGCCAAGACAATAATCTTATCCCAAATTCGAGGGACCTTAATTTCCCATGCACCAATAACTCATCATCTAAAAACTCCCACAAGCTCAAGAAAAAGAAATACTTTAAATTCCCATGTAAGAGCTTCTGGTCTATTTTTGAGCAATTAAGTGATATTGGAAAGGGATGAATTTTGTGGTAGCAATTAAGTAGCATGCTCGGAATACATCTGGGGATAAATTCTCCTCGTATGTAGGTCTCTAGAGAATTATCGACCCCATAACAATCCTCCAAGTGTTAGGGGCTAATTTGGTTAGGGCGACATCGATAGCAGAAAGAATCTGCCTAACTCCTAGCCTAAAGAGAAGCAAAAAGCCAACATTAAACATTTCTCATAGGCAAAAATATCGTCTTTATTTTGGAGGTCATAGGACCTCTCATCATCATTCTACACTATGATATGTATTAATGGATGACTACCTTATAAGTGTCTCTAAATAATAAAATCAGGCTCTTGGATATCATTTTGATAGGATGAGGCAACACTTGTGTCAAATTAAAAAATTCCTCCTCCTCATCCTCAACAAAAGGAGCCTTTCCATGTTGGTCTTATCCTAAATATGCCTCCTCAGTCATTGAAATTATGGGTTGGGGATCATAGGAGGTGTAGGAATGTTATATTTAGTCTCTTCATGAGACATATCATACATTGGGGGATCAGTATCCGAACACTGAGAGACGAGGTCTTAGGATCACTTATATTACTAAATTCAGTAAAGTCTGTTGTCTCCTCCAAGATAGTAAGAGAAATAGTCACCCTCATGGCCTCATCAAAGGAATCAGAGGAACCAGAGCTCACATTCTCTACCTGAAGGTTCAAGCACTTAGACGGGCTACAACCTTTACAAGATGACATATTGTCACTACTAATAATAACACCACTTAGAGAATTAACTGCAACTGTAGTGTTGTAATGGGGAAAGTTAGTTAGACACAAAGGAGAGGGCACTACTACTAGAGGTGTCAAAGATGTTTCTTGGTCAAGATTGGCCTTTTCCCTCTTTCCTCTCTATGTAGACGGGATTGTGAAGGCGACATAGATCCACCCAAGTCTCATATAAACTTGGAAATATTCATAAACTCCTAATTAAAAGGTTTATAAGGATGGGAGGATTAAACAGGGAAAATAAATCATTTTTGGTGAAAAATACTTAAGGACACTAAACTTAGAAACTGGTAGACTATACTGAAAAAGTTATCACAAAACATTGAATTCCACCAAATCATACTAAAAAATCGTAATCCCTAAGCAGAGACCTAAAACACCACCACCAAAACCTAGAAACCCTAAAATCAATACCATACAACCACCACGTAATATGGTATAAAGTCTATAAAAGTCGTCCAAAAAATACGAAATGGGGAAATGCTTGAAACAACAATCAAAATAAAGAAGATGAGTTCAAAGGTACCTAGAGGATAAATGTGATGACTTGAGAATGATTTGACATACGAGACAAGATGATTGGAGAAGGATAAAGCAGAAGAATTCTAGAGAGAGGAAGAAATATTTAGTTTTCTTGAATTCCCAGGTTTGGAGAAATGTCAAAAGTGAGAGAAGTATTCCGACCTAACCAAACTTGGGAACTCAAAATGAGTAATGATTTAAAAAGATTCACAAAGATTGGGATGTCATGAAGGTTACACGCATGAGACATATGCACCTTGGAAATCGTACCAATCTCTTCAAATCACACCGCCTTTGATGCAACAAAAGTATATTGATTAGCTGGAAGACATCTCATAAGGGGATCTGACCCAAGAACACATATGAGCAATATGATTATTACGTATGACGACCTAACCAATTTATTCCCAATGTAAGAACGACAGCTAACAAACATCTAGGCCACCAAAGTCACAATCAATAATCAATTCACCAGGACGAGGCGAGATACTAAGAAGAGTTGTCTTGAAGTCAGGGGGGCCTAGTTTAAACCTCATCCGCTTATGAACACGGAAGTCTAAGGTCTAGTCATAATTAATATAGATAAGTATAGTCTCTTCTAGATGCCACCCAGGTTAATAACAACTCCATTGTATTGTCGCATAGGCAATACTAGTCTTCTCACCCATACCCGATTTGTACAAGTATATTCTTGACCAGACGACACTTTGGTAGCCAACCATAAATGACAGTATCATATCTCAGATGACACCAACCTCGCCTTTACCAGTGGGAGAGTGTTATCCTCATACGACACTCATATTACAGCCCATCAGAGGTCAAGGGATAGGTATGTCAGGAACAGATAAACATCCTATCTCATCTCAATTTTCAGCATGGAATCTAGCACCGCAGACTCTCATCCGGGCCGATACCTCCAGTATCACCTCGAATGACACCTCCAGTAAATATGTTCATCATGGCATGGAAAGCATGCTGTGGGAATTATAGTCATATCCTACACAAAACCGTTATTGGAGATTAACAACCCACGCGAAGGAATATTCTTCATGGTGACCTTAGTTTATGTACACACAACTGGTACTCTCTCATAGGCCAAGACCTGAGTTGGGAGTGGGATATAAGATGGGAATGACACTGCGCACCCCTGCCCATAAAAGGAACACTATATCTTCTTCACTTGGATCGACTCTTAGAAACACTAGTGCTACTCTATAGAACTAGCTCGAGAGAGGGAGAGAGATAGAGAGAGCTTGGATTGTGTCATCAATGGAAATTTATCACTAATTTTAATGAAAACACACTCATACTTTGTACAATGGATGTAGGCCAATGACCAAACCACTTAAACCCTTGTATTTTTCTCTGTTTCTCTCATCTTTTCTATTAAATTGCTTGTTAATTACTGTTTCTTTACATTTGTGAAATACCTACAACTAAGGTGAATCCATTATATGATCTTAGTATCATCAATATACTTTAGGAAGATCCCCCAACTACCATATGTAAACTCCCTTTTGAGGAGAAGGACATTACGATGAACTACTTTCATGTTCTTGATCATGTTAACCCATTCGTTGTCGAAATAAACTTTAACTTTCAGTATCACTATGTACAAAATTTCAATGATGATAAGTGGTAAAATAAAAACAATGAACTAAATTTACATAATGAAGAATTATAAGACCACCTAAAAGAGCTCAAAATAAAAAAAGCAATTACATGTAACTTGTCGACAAAATGATATTGTAAACTTAGGGTCTTCTGATGAGATAAAATAAATCAAAATAGATACATGTTTAGACAATCTAGAAATGTCCTCACTCTTGTAAATACTCAAAGAATACATCGATGCTTTTCTTGGTATTATGTCGATATGTCATGAATCGACCCCAAGAACATTATTCATTATATACTTATGCATCAAGATGCCAAACATGTCAAGAAAAAGCTCAGTCTAGAATGGTCTCTCAAAGTCGATGAGGATGTAATGAAGCATCTCAACGTAGGCTTTCTAAGGGTATCCGAATACCCCATATGGTTGGCTAACATCATGAATATCCCCAAAATAGGAGGAAAGGCAAGGATTTTTATCGACTTCATAGATCTGAACAAAGCTAATCCCAAAGATAACTACATCTATCGAACATAGATATGACCATTGATGACACTACTGGTCATGCTCTTAAGTCCATCTTGGATAATTTATCTGCCTATAATTAGATTAAAATTCACCTGGAGGATCTAAAAAAAATGGCCTTCACCATTTCATATGGTACTTTTTACTACACCGTCATGTCATTCGGGCTCAAGAATGTTAGTGTCACCTACTACCGAGGAGTTACTACATTAATGCACAACATGATCCATAAAGAAGTTAAAATTTATGTGGAAGACAAGATTATCAAGTCAAAATACGAGAAGGACATGTTTTGATGTTAAGATAGTTCTTCGAAAGACTAAGGATGCCCTTGATGATTCTGAACCCCTCGAAGTGAATCTTCGGAGTCACCCAATGAAAAATAATGGTATTTTTTATATCAATAAAAGGGGAATCAAAGTGGATCTGAAAAAGGTCAGGTCCATCATGGAAATTCTACCACAACACACCAAAAAGGATGTAAGGGCTTCCTATGGAGGCTATAGTATATCAGTAGGTTTATATATCAGATGGGCTCTATATGCGAGTCAATTTTCAAGCTCCGCAAGGACTCCACTCACATACATAACACCTCATGTCATGAATCCTTTAACTGAATTAAGTAGTACCTTGTCAACCCACATGTATTGGTTCCACTAGGACTCAGACATTCTCTCTTGTATATTATAGTTACGAACACCACATCCAAAGGCATGTAGGAATAATATGCCAAAGAATCTCCTAAGAAAAAATCTATATATTATGCCAGTCAGAGGATCAACACATGTGAAAAAATATATATTATCTTAGAAAAATTGTGCCCATTTCCGATGTGGGCGTCACAAAAGTTAAGACATTACATAGTAGCCCTTAAAATCAAGATAATCTTTTGCATGGATCCTCTAAAATACTTACTAAAAAATGTGCATTATCAAGAGAGAATTCAAATTGATATTTCTTCTTATGTAATTTGACATTTAGTATGTACATCAGAAGGCCATTAAAGGGCAATCCATCACATATTACTAAGAAGAATACCATTTAAGTGAATAAGACGGGATCGCTGTCCACTTCCTAGATGGAGATATTCTGGTAATGGAGTGTCAAGAAGAATAGACATGGAAATTATAATTCTATAGAGCTATAAATAAAAAGAGTTTCGTCATTAACAAGTTATCGATTTGATCGAATGGAAAGCACCAGTCTACGACCATCAAGATCGATTACAACTGCAACAAAAACATCATCGAGTATGAAGTATTCATAGCAGGAATGAATAAACCCACAAGAGAGGGACCAAAAAGATCGATGCATATGGGGACTCAACCATCATTATATGCTAGATTCTAGGACACTAGAGAGAGTAGAGGAAACAATCATATACTACCACAAATACCTAGAGGAAATTATTTCCCTCTTCAACGATGTTTAATTATTTTATCTCCTGAGGGCTCGTAACAACTTTGTCGATGCATTGTCTACACTAGTCTCCATGGTAGACATTCCATAAGATGTGGGAAATGTAAAAATACATATGTATAAGCAAGAACAATGTGATTTCATATACAAAGTCTGCATGACTGAGATTATAAATGAAGGGACTTGGTATTAATGCATAAAAGAGCTTATCCAAAAGGTCAAGTACCCCTCTGGATCCATAAAAAAGATAAGATGGCACTTTGTAAGAGATCACTTCTTTTTAGGTAATAGGAGGAAAGTAGTCATTTCTCTCATCACCTGGGTGTTTATAGTAAAACTGAGTTATAACCCTTATAAATGGTAATGTGAAAATATGTTTTGAAAGGGTTATGATAAACAAACTCAATGGTGAGGTAAAAAATACACTTAGGGGAGGAAATAAACTGCAAATAACACAATAAATAATATGGTTCGCCTAACTTGGGCTACATCCACAAGAGGTAGAATTGCATTTCACTTAGATTGACAATCAAAGTTTACAAGTTCTCAAATCTCAATCAAACACTTACTATGTCTCAGTGTTCGAAAGCATTTAGAAATCTCCTGGAATCTCTTCATGTCTCTTCAAGTCTATTCCTGAATATCTCCTCTCTGTGTATAATTTTTCTCTGACGGAGCGATCTCTATTTTATTCAATAGGAATAAGTAACAAATATAGTATGTATTCCTTTCATGGAACCTTACACCCTTTTTCTAATGTGTTTGGATGATTCTGGTGGTAAATGACACCATGCCATGTAGTGGGGGACAAAACGGTTGATCATGACATAAAGTTATCTTGAAACATAGAGTAAAGTATTATTCTAATAAAGCATGCTGATCGCACTTTCCAATATATTATATAAATTTTGTCAGCATGTGATCAAGTGTTATGGGAATATTTCTTTGTGTCACATACTATTTTCTATGTTAGTGGAATTTTATAGGTCATGAGCATCATTGATCATGCAAGTTTTTGGTTGACCGCAACATTCTCTATGAGGTAAGTTGTTTCACAGTGTACTAGATTGTGTGGAATTATTTCAATCTCCATGTTCTCAGGAGCTGTTTCTTCGATAACCTTGAACTTAAGCTTCTTCGGTTCTTCCTTTCACTTATTCACTTATGCAAGACTTCATATTTCAAGTGTTTTGATCAACTTCCTTTATGTAACATCTAGTGGACTCCTTTTTTACCTTCTTGAAGTAACTTATCTTGGAGTAAATATCTCTATAAATAAGCCCCCCTACATTTTCTCCTCATAGAGAAAGTTATTGTGCAAGCAAGAAGACTCTATACGGAACACCTCATTCAACTAACTTGAGATTCTTTGAAATAGTTTAGCCAAGTAAATTAAAGAACTAACCATCTTAACTTTTCATTATTCACAACCACTCCATTTTGAATCTTGAACCGAGGAACCCATGTGCGATGAAACTCGAATTTATGAACCTTCTATCGAAATACCTCAAACTGAAGAACCTTGATTGTACACGTGTCCATTTTTTCCTCCTTTTACTTGAAACGTGAAATATTAATCAACGGTATATCTATGAATTAAATTCCAATATCATTAGTTCTAACACTTCCATCACCCATTGGCATGTTTATCCTCAATATAATCTCTAAGAGGTTGATTTGTACAACCATCATTTTGCCCCCATAAATTCAAACACGCATCTAATTTTATGAACCGTCAAAACGCAAATGAAACGGCTAGAATTTTTGTTTATAAACCATATAATATATTTTCCTCTCCCTTCTCTTTAAAATCTTCCAACTTCTTACCACCATTAACGATTCACAAAGCTTCTTTTCTTCAACAAAACTTCACTTGGTTATTTTCTCGTTGGGCTATCATAACCTATTATGATCTCTTCCTCTAGGAGTTTCTCATCATTTTCTCTACTTATACCCTTTTTCTTTACAACAAATGGACTCATCAAGCAAAGTTACAGATATTTTCGTGACGTTTCCCATGTTGCCCCGTCATCTGAGTGGTTAAAAAAGAGGCCATTTTCAACCTCCATCATCGTGCTCCATTCTTTGGAAAGGGAAATAAGTTTTAGGAGGAAGGGAAGGCTTTCTATACGAACTTAAAGGGGTTGGAGGACCCATTGCTCATAGTGAATGACTATAGGATCATTTTGAAGAATGTAACCTACCTCCTTATAGTATTTTAAGGTTCTGCTTGGATATGGGAGATTTTCCCTATTCTAACGTTGGGTGGTTTTTTCGCTTGGACATATTATATTTACTAGAAGCATGAGGAAGATATTATTAAGCTGGGACTCTCAAATGTTTATTATTAGTTTAAGGATTTCACCGTTTCCAAAAGCAACTCTTCTCTTCACTTGTTGATCTCTCGATGGAACTATTTATTCCAAACCTTCTTGGCAGCTTGGGGTGAGTTCACAATTACTTTAGAAGATGTGTGTGAGATAATGGGGATAGAGCCTTCTTGTTCCCTCCCATACAACGACAACCTTTAAATGACAAAGAAGCTGAAGCTCGAACGGAGATAAACAGACTTTTCCCCGAGTGCATAGGTGATTCCTCCAAGGAAAATTTTACTAAGTTGATCAAGCATTTCTACATGGTAACATAAAATTTGATAAAGAAATAGAAAGTGGAGGGGATGAAGGTGAAGGATGTCGTTAGGGATGCCAATAGGGCGTGATTTGCCATACCCAACCCCAACATCGTTACCCTACCTCAAACCTGCTTACCACAAACTCGACCCCGACTCCACCCGATTTAAAAACCTCACGAGGGCCCTAAACCCGCCCCAAACCCATCCAAAATTATATTATTCTTTAAACATATTTCATATAAAAAAATTTCATTTTAAAAAAAAAATCATTTAAAAAAATTGTAATACTCTTAAAAAACTGGATATTAAGAGATTAGAAAAAACACGTTTAAGCAGATTAAGAGATTAAAAAACAAATTATACATTTAAAAAAATACGAAGTACAAATAAGGGCATATTAGTAAAGATGTACTTAAATGGGGCGAGTTCGGGGCTTTATACACTAAACCCGGCCCTAATGAGGGTTTTTTAATTCTAAATCTGACCCCGAACCTGCCTTGTTTAATACCCCAAAATTCACCACATTAGGTTCGGGGTAGGGAGAGGCGGGTCCCTGCCAAAACCCACCCCATTACCAACCTTAGACGTGGTACCTGATGTATCATTTTGGCCGAAAAAGATAAACCTTCTGATTTAGCAACCTACATATTATGACTGCCCTCTAACTTCTTCCTTACTGGTAAACCTAATGATCAACCATGAAGAGACTTGATCAATTTTACAGTTAGGTTGGCTCGTAGAGTAAGCATTCTCATGGATGCAATAATGCTGGGCTCATTATACACTTAGATGGATAGGACCCATGTTGACATGGATCGTTCTATTGTAAGGTATGGTGTTCCCAATTTTGGCAATACCATACTTCTAATGGGGTTCTATTATATTATTGCGTTGGAATCACAAATAAAGTAATAAAGATCTTCTTCCTATGATAAATGTCTACAGTGATTTCATCGGTAGACCTTATGCCAAAGGCAGTCATGCCAACTTATGGTCATTATTTAAGGATGCAACTTATACCTTCCATTTAATCTCTTCTGAAGCATCTTTAAGTGATGATCCCTCACTGCTTGTGGTTTGTCTACTTACACCCAGTTGTCTTCCTTCCTTCACTCATTGGGAGAGAGTAAGTGAATCTTACAACCCCCACCTTTGTAGGAGACAATTTGGCTTTGACTAAGGAATCCTTATTTCATTTTGTCGAAGTAGGAGAGTTAATAATTCACTTTCCACCTCTTACCTTGAATTCACACGCCAAAGTGTATTTTCTCCATGTACAAAGTTTAACGGAAAATGGTTGTTTTTTCTAGGCACGAGAAAGGTGATATTTCCATGAGGTGGCTTTACCCATTTAATCCATTTTAACTCTGATAATTTGGATATTTTCTTAGTACTCGGCCCATTTATCCCATTATGGAATGTTTTGGGCGTAATGAGCTTGGTCTCAAGGATAACTCAATTGATGCCTTGGATTTTCAATTGTGTACCACCAATATTGGGCCACCTACTGAATTCCTCATTTGTCCCCAGTCAGTGAAGTTGTTAAAGTGGCAAAGAAAGAAAAGATGACTCAAAAAGTTAACGTTGGTGAAAAAAGAAGGGCTCACACATTTACAGGTCCTACGAAATCTCAATCTCCTAAAAAATCCAAAGTAACATGTGGTTCCTCTGGCATGGTTGGTATACCTCTAGGGGTTGATGTGTTCTCAAACCAAACCTTGTTAAAAAGGTGCATTCACAAGTGGCTGAAGTTGTTTCTAAAATTGATTCAGTTCTCGTAAGAACAACTGATGTTTTAGTTGGTTTACAAAGATTTCACCCTAATAATGATTTGACTACGTCTCAGGTTTATCTGAAACATGTTGCGCAAAAATTTACAACAAAGGAAGGTGTAATAATTAGCGTGCCTCTTCAGCAAAAAAAACATTTGAAGAAGAAACTAAATCATGCATGAGTAATAATAATTCTAACTCCTTCTCCCCAATGTTTCTCTGAGCATCTATTGAACGATAATCCATATGAAGCTATGGAAGTTGACTCCACGTGTTATGTTGTTCCTGATGATCTTTATAACCCAAACAATAAGTATTATAAGTTTTGAACTTATTACTTATTACTTCAAGAGGCTTCTCTTAAACCATATTCTTGGATCTTCCCTCACGGGATGCTCCTTTACCTTTAAGGATCATTATTGATATTGATGATAGCCCACCCCCCAAAGCAAAATTAACTCCAGCCATCACCTTCTTTAATGACTCGTTCTCCAATTATTGGGCTTAAATATTCTAGGAGGTCTTCATCTCAGTGAGGTGCTTCTGCTAAAAACATACCCTCGACCCAAGAGCCAGTGGTGGCTCTAAGTACAACTGTCGAGCTTTCCATTCCTTTAACTGTGGTGGAGTTACACTGATTGCGGTACCTCTAACTAATTTAGCTGAGGTAAGTTTGGAAAAAATCTTCATATTGTTTCTATTACATCATCCAAGTATGTTACATTTATTAATATTTAGCTCAAAGTTATAATTATAAGTGAATATGATGGACACAATTGTTCTTCCTCTGGATATACTTCCTATTGTCTGTAAGGCCATTGTTGAGGTAATTCCCCTTTTTAGAACATAATATTTATTCTATGTATGTTATTTAAGAAGAAATTTTATGAGCTCTTTCATTTTATGGTGTTTTAACCTGCCATCAGTGAGAGAAAGACCAGTCAGCTCCCTCAATAGAGATTGATCCATCCTTACTTCCTTTTAGTGAAGCAGTGGAATTGTCGGTCCCGAATTTAACTTAAACAAAAACGTTTTCTTGGGAATTAAGTTAAGGATGAATACAAACCAATTTGCTCTTTTGAAAAACTCTTTTCAATTTTAGTAAACCACGCCAAATTGTGAATCAAATTAACTTAACCAGATTTTATCTTGTTTAACCCTAAGCATGCAACTAGTGATTAAAGCAAGTAAAATAAAGTAAATCAATACTCACAACGCCGATGTACCAGGAAAACCACAAATGAGAAAATACTCGGACGGCCCAGGACAGACAATCACTATGACAATGGTTTTACAAAGTCAGACGGTAGTCTTATACAACGACTCGACCCACCCACGAGACTTGACGCTCCTATGATCATCTACCAATCCTCAAAGTGACCATACGGAAATTAATCTTCTTCTACGATTCTCGTCCACAGCAGTCGCCTCCCTGAATGCTTCTGTATCCACCGATACAGACTTATGTCGTCTACGATGTTGAACACGAAAGTAACCTTCTTCGCTTCTCCACCGCAAAACCATTAATGCTCAAGTATTTAACAAACCCCACTTGGTTCAACAAAGATCACATAAACATATGGTAATGATAACTCAAATCTTTGTAAACACTAAGGATGTTTTATAGTGAAAACACTTAGAAAACTTTTTGTAGAAAACTCTCTATATTGTAAACTATTTTTCCTATTGCATGCAATTTTAGAAAATTGAACACGCCTATTTATAAATATTTTAAGGCTTTGGTATATCTCGTTCTAGGGAGATACTATGTCGTTCTAATGACAGTGTCTCTCATTCGAACGACATCGTTCATCGTTGAAACGGCAATCCCCGGATTAGATTCCAAACCAACTTAATCTCTAATCCAACCTTATCAGTTCAAAATGAAGTGTACACAAGTAAAACACTTTTAAAAACATTTTATTTTAAAAATAACATCCTAATTTTTATAAAATAAAATTCCTAGTTTCATTAACATTATGCATTCATACCTGGGTGATCTCGAAAATGTAATTAAACTTTGAAGACGAGAAATTCGCACCAATTAAACTTTGATATAATTAAGTCCTTGAAGCTTTGTCGCAACGTGCACACCATTATATAGTGCAAGCCTATGTTCAGTCTCAGTCCATGACTCAACGGGTTTCAAACTAGTGACCTCACCCTCTCGTGTGATAGGTGGTGACCAAACGTTTTCAATAGCTAACCAGACACGCTCATCAATGTATTTTAAAATGCTTCTCATTTTCATTTTCCAGTAAGCATAATTAGTTCCGTAAAAAATAGGAGTGCGAAAACTATCATAATTTCCAAAGTTCATCCTTACAAGCAAAAAGGGATCAAACACAATAAAATGTATTTCTAGCTCTGATACCACATTGTAGGTCCCGAATTTAACTTAAACAAAAAACTTTTTCTTGAGAGAAATTAAGTTAAGGATGAATACAAACCAAGTTGCTCTTTTGAAAAACACTTTTTAATTTTATCAAACCACACCAAATTGTGAATCAAATTAACTTAACCAGATTTTATCTTATTTAACCCTAAGCATGAAACTAATGATTAAAGAAAGTAAAATAAAGTAAGACAATACTCACAGAACCGATGTACAAGGAAAACCACAAACGAGAAAAATCTCAGACGGCCTAGGCCAGACAATCACTACAACAATGGTTTTACAAAGTCAGATGGTAGTTTTATACAACGACTGGATCCACCCACGAGATTTGACGCTCCTCTGATCTCCTACCAATCTTCACACTGCCCAGACAGAAAGTAACCTTCTTCTATGATGCTCGGCCACTGTAGTCACCTCCACGAATGCCTCGATATCCACTTATATGGCGTTGTGTAGCCTATGATGTTGAACATGAAATTAACCTTCTTCGCTTCTCCACCGCAAAACCAACAATGTTCAAGTGTTGAACAAACCCAACTTGGTGTAACAGTGACCACGTAAACATTTGGTAATGATAACTCATATCTTTGTAAACCTTAAGGATGTTTTATAGTGAAACACTTAGAAAACTTTGTGCAGAAAACTCTCTGTATTGTAAACTATTTTTCGTACAACACGGACTTTGAAAAAACTGACCATGCCTATTTATAAATATTTTGAGGCGCTGGCATATCTCATTCGAGCGAGATACTACATCGTTCTAACGATAGCAGCTCTCGTTCGAATGACATCGTTTGTCATTTGAACAACAGTCCCCTGATTAGAGTCCAAACCAACTTAATCTATAATCCAACCTTATTAGTTTTAAACGAAGTGTACACAAGTAAAACACTTTTAAAAACATTTTCTTTTAAAAATAACATCCTTATTTTCATAAAACGAAATTTTGAGTTTCATTAACATTATGCATTCCTACCTGAGTGATCTCGAAAATGTAATTAAACTTCGAAGGCGAGAGATTCGCACCAATTAAACTTCGATATAATAATTTCCTTGAAGATGAAGCACCCAATATCTTTGACTAACTTGAGTCTAAAATATATAGGAGATCATCTAGTTTGGATATAGAGACAAAATTGTGTCTATCCCTAGTTGAACCAAAAAGCCTCAGAACTTTCATAGCTTCATTGATATTCCTCTACCAGTTCATGAAGGTATAACACATACACTACACACTAGGAATTCATTCATATATTGATATAGTCATGATATAGTCATGTGTGAATTATATCCCCTTAAAATGTTTTTTTAATAATTTTTGGGATTTTTTAAAAAAAATCTAAGAATTTAGAAATGATTTTTTGGAAATTAACATATATTCTTAATAAAGTTTTTTTTGTTGATTTGTAATTATATTTTTCTCCTTAAAACTGCTCTAGGTAGAAATCGAAACCTGTACAAACTTACGTGAGCTTAATTTATATTTTTTAAAACTCTAAACACGCGTATTTTTAAGCTGATCTTGACCTTCCACGTGTTGAATTTATATTGAGCCGACTTGTGTTTCTTCACAGACTCAAATCCCTTTGTTTAATCTGGTTTGTTCATTTGAGTTTATCAACGGTTTCATGTTGTTCTTTAGTGATCCATGTGAAATCCTCTTCATATATAAGGATTGGAAGCCTTTACCACTATTTAGTTTTTTCATCTTTTAGGGTTTCCTTATTTTTTTGAGAAACAAGAGAGAGAGAGAGAGACATACTGAGAGAAGAAACCCTTTGTTTCTTTCATACAAACCCTAAACTGATTTTTGATCAAACTCTATATCTTTAACCCTAACCAAATCTTGACTGTTTTAAGAGTTGTTGTTGAGTTTGTTAAAGCATGTTCATGGTTTGATCCTCTCTTATTTTAAATCTTCATTCCAACTTAGTCATATTAGTTTGATCTCTATTTCTTCTTATAGAAACTGTAGATCTAACTATCTTATGTCATATATCACTTAGATCTGCATTGTTTTGTTTCTCATCTTGAGAAATCATATTTGTTGATTATTTCGATTTGTAAATGTTTTTGAAAACTTCAGAATCAACAAATCTTATTTTTGTTTATAGTTCTTAGAAAATAAGACTTCTAGTCTAGTTCAAATATCAATTGGTTGTTTACAATTTCAACCTCTGAAATTGTTTAAGACCTTGGCCATCTTCTGAGCAAGGTAACCTGGGATTTGGGGATATATTGAAAGATCAAGAGCTCATTTGTTCTTTAAAGAAGAGAGAAACAGAAAGTCTAACATCATATTGATATTCTTTGTAATTTGATAGGATCTGTTTGGATAAATAAGTGTGAGTGTGTACATGCATGTGTTAGAACACTATCACAAAACACTTATCACACTACTACACAAGAAGTGTTGTATTTAATATCTTGAACTTCAAGAGTCGACGTAAAGATGGAACAAAATCATAGAAGTTACAAAGTTAAGAAAGCGACAACATCATCATAACTGTAGAGAAGTTGGAATCAAGCCAGTGGAGTTGGTATATATTATAAACTTTCATAGGTCTGATTTACTTGCCTATCTGTTAAATAGCATGTAACTTGAATATTTTGTTTTAGTGGATTTTTATTATGTGACTTAGAAGTCATCGTGGATGTTTCCTCAGTTGGGTGAGATTTTACCACGTTAGAAATGTGCGCACTTAATCTTTCTACATCATCTCTTCCTCTTCTAGTTGGTGTGCTGAGTTAAATTGAATTAAACTGAATTTAGTTTCCTTTTTCAAAACTAGTTATATAATCTTGAAGATATCTCATACATAATTTGATTATACACATCTTGTGTTAAACAGTTTGATTTAAAGAAAAGAGTTTCTCCAAAAAACAGTTCGGAGCTCCTTAGATAGTTTAATCTTGTATTAAACAACTTAAGTGGTATTTTTCAATTGGTATCAGAGCTTGGGAAATTTTCTTTAAGATCTTGTGTTTCTGAAATTATTTTCTTGAAATCAAACAATGGACGAGAAATATGAAAGTATGGTAACTTATTCAGGACCCCCCTCTTTGATGGAAATAACTTTCCTTACTGGAAGGTAAGGATGGTTGCTTTCATACAAGGAACCTTGGGACATGATGTCTGGGACATTGTTGAAAATGGATACACTTATCCTACAAAACCAACCACTGTTGGGAGCACTGAGAGGATTAAGAAAATTTTAAATGAATTCACTAAAGAAGAGAAGCAAGACTCTCTGAATAATAATAAAGGAAAGAATGCTATTTTTATGTCAATAAATGAACATGAGTTCAAAAGGATCTCATCTTGTACCACTTCTAAGGAAGCTTGGGATACACTTATGACTACACATGAAGGTGATACCAGAGTTAAGGCTGCTCAAACACAGATGCTTATTCAGTAGTATAACTCACTGATTATAACAGACTCTGAGTCATTGGATGACTTCTATATCAAATTAACTGATATTGTGACCAAATTCCATGCAAATGGTATTACTTATGATAGGAGTGAAATTCTATCTAAAATTCTAAGATCATTACCAGAGAAATTTGGCAACAAAAGGTATACAATTGAGGAGATGAGTGATCAAAATCTTACCCCTGAACTCCTCAGTAGCAAATTAAGAATTGTGGAAATGTAACTAGAATTTAAGAAGGAATTAACTCAGTCCCATAGGAAATAGTCCAATTCTAATTTGAATTTATCCTATAAGCTGATAAAACTCGAATTTTCTATACATACTATTGACTTAGAATCTGATGAGGAATATTACTTGGATAGTCTTGATAATTAGATTGCCTTGATGTCTAAACAATTTAAGAAACTGATAAAGTTTACAAATAAAATGGCAAATGGACAAGGCAAGCCAAATTATCAAAATCCTTCCAGTAGCAGACCTCATGAGAAGAGATATGAAAACCATAATACCCATAATCCCAAGATACCTGAGAGAGATCTCAAGAATGTTGAATGCTATAGGTGTGGAAAGTTAGGACATATGGCATGAGAGTGTAGATTAAATTTGAATAAGAACCATAAACATACTGGGGCTAACCTATACAAGACATAGGATGACTAAAATGACTCTAAATGATGAGCCTGAGTCACCCAACACTATTGACCCATGTATGACATTCTTTGCTAAAATTATTTACAATGATGATTTGCCTGTGTCTCTGACTGAACTTGATACTAATAGTTCTACTCATGCTATAGTGAATAATCATATTAATGGATTGGATGCTATAATACTTGAGAATATTGTTGATGCTAATGCGGGGTGTGTGAGTCAAATGGGAAGTGATAATGTCGATGCCAATGTGTGTGTGAGTCCTAAAACTGAATATCCTAGGGAAACTACACACTATGCACATATTGATTCAGATAATGAAGACCTCCCTGATATACACACACTGTATGCTATGACTCTAAAGAAAATCTCCAAACTTGACAAAGTTATCAAATACCTTACTAGGAAACTAGATGACATGAGCCAAATGGTTAAACTTAATGCTAAAGAATACACCACCCAATGTCTAGTTTATGAAAATCAAACAAAAGATTTTGTTGAAAAATTCAAGGAATTGTAAAAAAAATGGAAATTCTGGAGAAAAAATACAAAGTTACTTTGTTGGAATTGAAATAAACTAAGGTAAAGACCTCAACTGATTTCAAAAAAATTACTAAGTTTGAAAATAATTCAAAATGTTTTGAGGAATTTATTTCTGATAGCAAAATCAATTCTGATGATCAGACTGGAATAGGATTTTGTCCAAAATATGAAAAACAACCTAAAATGTTTGAAACTATTAAGTTTGTATGTGGGGGAAAAGACCTATGGAAGACTGTCCATATTTTCAGTCTTTAAAAATGATTTTGAGATAAAACCTACAATTCTAGACATTGGTGAGTCAAGTAACTCTAAAGAAAAAGATGAACCTAAGGCCAAATACGCTTGTCCTCTTATAAGATGTTTCGTACCTCCATTTTAGCCAGTAGTTAATAAAAACAAACCTAGAGTTCAAACTAGTTCTATGCCCATGTTTAGTAATTTTCCTAAGGAAAATCCGTCTACCTATAACCTTTATTGTTCATATTGACATTCACTTGAAGGATGTTTTTCAAAATGTCTCTATAAACTATTTTACTCCTCTCCTATGTACCAAAACTTTAACTATTCTAGGAAGAATCGAAACCACTATGTCTTTCCTAAACTGCCTGATAGTAATTCTAACTATCGTAATATAAAGAGAAGATCCAATACTAAAAGGACAACATCAAATAGGAATTCCAGATTCCTTAATAAACCTATTGCTCGATATGATCAACCTTTTCATAAAATACAAAGGCATGCGCAAAACATTTTTCAACAAAAATCTAATGCTCATAATTCTTATCAAATAAGAGAAAATAAGCGCAAGCTTTTGAAGACAAGATCAATTTGGATTAGGAAAGATGATCTAGTACCTCAGATGAAGTGTAACATTGTTATCAATGCTTTAAAATACCAACACACATCATCTGGTTGGTATTTGGATTCTGGTTTTTCCAAACATATGACTGGGGATGATGCCAAACTTTAAAATAAAATTAATTTCTCCGATGGAGGTGTCATGTTCCTAGATGGTATATCAACCCAAATCATAGGTAAAGGAACACTCCATGAAGAAGGTCTTCCTGTTCTTGAAAATGTGCTATTAGTTAAGGGTCTCAAAGCCATCTTACTTTGTACTTCGCAATTTTGTGACTCAAATCATACTATCACCTTTTCGAAAAATAATTGCAAAGTTTTAAATGAAAAAAGTGAGTGTATTTTTAAGACTTCGTACTCCAGAAAATTGTTATATTGTTAAGTCGAGTACTGAAGTTTGTAACATTGCCAGATTGGATGACAATGAGATATGGCATAGCAGATTGGGTCACATAAATTACGACAGCCTAAGAAAGTTGTCTTCTCAAGAGATAGTCAGAGGTATCCCTAAGATCAAACCTATTTTCAACATAACTTGTGGACCATGTCAAATAGGAAAATGGTTAAAGCCCCTCACAACAATATTAAGGATGTTCTCTCCACTAGACCTCTAGAACTCATCCATATGTACCTAATGGGTCCCTCTCGAACTGTAAGCCTTTATGGAAACAGTTATATTCTTGTTATGGTTGACGACTTCACTCGATTCACTTGGACTACCTTTTTAAAATAGAAATCTGAAACTTTTAGGAAATTTCAGAAAATTTTACTTCGCATTGAAAATGAAATGGACTCCCATGTAAATAAGATTAGAAGTGATAGAGGCGGTGAGTTTATTGATTCTGGAGTGATTGAATACTGTGATTATAATGGCTACAAACATGATTTTAGTGCACCTAGGACCCCCCAACAAAATGGGATTGTTGAACGTAAGAATCACACTATTCGGGAGATGGCTCGTGTCATGCTCAATGCCAAAGATTTACCTAAATACTTTTGGGTTGAATCGGTTCGAACAACCTGTCATATAATCCATAGAGTATATCTTTGGAAAAACACTAAACAAACTCCTTATGAACTCTGGTACAACAAAAAACCAAACCTGAAATACTTTAGGACTTTTGGTAGTACATGCTTTGTCTGTAAAGATAGAGAACACCTATCTAAGTTTGAATCTAGAGGAGATAGTGCTATCTTTTTAGGATATTCTCCTAACAGTCGAGATTATCGTGTGTATAATCTTAACACTAAGACTCTTATGGAATCCATTAATTTTGTTGTAAGTGACACTAATGTAGAGAGTAGTAATAAAAGGCCAATTATCGTGAATGAGTCTGACAATTAGTTAACTTTCGACTCCTCAGTGATAGATGATCTTTTACAAACTGAAATTCCTGAAGTACCTAACGGGGTTTCAAAAGACCATCATATAGATAGTGTTATTGGTAACCCTACTAAGCCTGTGCGGCTAAGATCTCAAATTCACAATTTAGCTCATTTCTCATGTTTTATTTACCTCTTGGAACCAAAGAATGTAAATAAAGCTTTGAATGACTCTATGTGGATACTTGCTATGCAAGAAGAACTTAATCAATTTGTCATTCATGATGTTTGGAATCTTGTACCTAGGCCCAATAATAAAAAGGTTATTGGAACACGTTGGCTATTTAAAACCAAAAACGATGAGACTGGGATGGTAATTCGAACCATAGCTATGTTAGTAGTTTAGGGATATTCTCAGATTGAAGGAGAAGATTTCAACGAAACTTTTGCACTTGTTACCCGTATGGAATCTGTCCGATTACTATTTGTAATAGTCTATTATTTGCAATTTACCCTT
The DNA here is from genome assembly GCA_949130495.1 of Sambucus nigra. Lineage (NCBI taxonomy): Eukaryota > Viridiplantae > Streptophyta > Magnoliopsida > Dipsacales > Adoxaceae > Sambucus > Sambucus nigra. Next base: position 88,487,961 of record OX422219.1, on the reverse strand, counting down.
TATCAAATGGATGCTAAATAAGCCTTTCTTAATGGCATCTTAACTGAGGATACCTATGTATAACAACCAAAAGGATTCATAGAACCACAATATCCAAACCATGTGTATCGTCTAAAGAAGACACTTTTTGGATTAAAACAGGCTCCTAGAGCTTGGTATGAGCATCTTTCCTCTTTTTTTTTGTTAAATAATGGTTTTGAGAGAGGAGTGAATGACTCAACACTTTTTGTTAAAAAAATTGACAAAAATATTATAATACCCCAAGTGTACGTTGACGACATCATCTTTGGATCCACGTCTCCTACTAAAGACAAGACATTTTCAAATATTATGCATAATGAGTTTCAAATCTCGCTTATGGGGGAGTTACAATTCTTCTTAGGACTCCAAGTTAAGCAAAATTTAGAAGGTTTATTTGTATCGCAATCTAAGTAGGCTTTAGAGATAGTCAAAAAGTTCGGATTAGAGAATTCTAAAGAATTTAGGACTCCCATGAGCACGTCAGTGAAATTATCCAAAGATGAAAATGAAAAACCTACCGATTCCACCTTATATCGCAGCATTATAGGAAGTCTTTTATATCTTACTACTTCCAAACCTGACATTATGTATTCCGTGTGTGTTTGTGCACGATACCAATGTAATCCTAACGAGAGCTACCTTATATGTGTGAAAAGAATCATTAAGTATATGAAAGGTACTCTCAACCTAGGTCTTTGGTACACTAAAGATATGTCTAGTACCATCATAAGATATACCGACACCAACTGGGCAGGATGCTCAGATGATAATAAAATCACCTCGGGAGCTTACAACTATATTGGTAATAACTTGGTGAGAAGGAATAGTAAAAAACAACACTGCACTTCTTTATCTACTTTTGAATCCGAATATATCGCCGCAGGTAGATGTTGTGCCCAATTACTTTGGTTAAAATAAATACTAAATGATTATGGAATTTTTAAAGAAAAATTGCATCTCTATTTTGATAATCAAAGTACTATTAATATATCTAAAAACCTAGTTCAACACTATCGTACTAAACATATTAAAATACGTCATCACATTATACGAGAGCTTGTCAAAACTAAGGAACTAGATATCAATTATCTTCCTATTGAACTACAATTAACTGATCTATTTATCCAACATCTTGATAATATTAGGTTTTAGTGCTTACGCAAATCTATTGGCATTATAGTTCTTGAATAAACTGTTTACTATACAAGTTATATTTTTGCCTTCCCTTTGTCCATTTGAGACAAAATGGGGGAGAGATGTTTGAGTCTATCTTAAATCTATTTTGACTAAAAATGCTTGATCTTAGTTGTTTATCTTACAGGTATTAATATTGATTCGTTGTACTTCAGATTTTGATAGGGTATTGGTTTGTAATTAGTTGAGTTATGTACTTTTCTCTTTCTGAGACTTGGGTAGATAGAATTTTGTATAAGAATAGGTTTTTTTTGTTTCTTTTTCGTATCCCTATGAGTCCTAGAAGACTCAAAGGATATTTTGTCTTATATTTCTAAAGGGGGAGATTGAAGCACCCTACATCTTTGACTCACTTGAGTCTACATTATATAGGAGCTCATCTAGTTTGGAAATAAAGACAAAATTGTGTCTAGCCCTAGTTGAACCAAAAAGCCTCAGAACTTTCATAGCTTCATAGATATTGCTCTACAAGTTCATGAAGGTATAACACATATAATACACACTAGTACTGCATTCATGTATTGATGTAGTCTTGATATAATCATGTGTGAGTTATATCCCCTTAAAATATTTTTTTAATAATTTTTGGGATTCATTTAAAATTTTCTAAGATTTTTAAATGATTTTTTGGAAATTAAAATCTATTCTTAATAAAGTTTTTTTTGTTGATTTGTAATTATATTTTTCTACTTAAAACTGCTCTGGGCAGAAATCGAAATAGACACAAACTTATTTGGGCTTAATTTGTATTTTTTCAAACTATAAACACTCACGTTTTTAAGCCGATCTTGACCTTCCACGTGTTGAATTTATAGCTAGCCGATTTGTGTTTCTTCACAGACTCATATCCCTTTGTTTAATCTGGTTGGTTAATTTGAGTTCATAAACGGTTTCATGTTGTTCTTTAGTGATCCATGTGATATCCTCTCCATATATAAGGATTGGAACCCTTTACCACAGTTTAGTTTTTTCGTCTTTTATGGTTTCCTCATTTTTTTTAGAGATAGAAGAGAGAGAGAGACATACAGAGAGAAGAAACCTTTTGTTTCTTTCATACAAACCCTAAACTGATTTTTAATCAAACTCTATATCATTAACCCTAACCAAATCCTGAGTTCTTTGAGAGTTGTTATTGAGTTAGTTAAAGCCTGTTTGTGGTTTGATCCTCTGTTGTTTGAGATCTTCATTCCAACTTAGTCATATTGGTTTGATCTCTATTTCTTCTTATAGAAACTGTACATCTAACTATCTTATGTCATATATCACTTAGATCTGCATTGTTTTATTTCTCATCTTGAGAAATCATACTTGTTGATTATTTTGATTTGTAAATGTTTTTGAAAACTTCATAATCAAAAAACTTATTTATGTTTCTAGTTCTTACAAAACAAGACTTCTAGTCTAGTTCAAATCGCAGTTGGTGGTTTATAATTTCAAAAATATTTTTCAAAACCTCTGAAATTATTTAAGACCTTGGCCGTCTTCTGAACAAGGTAACCTTAGATTTAGGGATATATTGAAAGAACAAGAATTCATTTGTTCTTTAAAGAAAAGAGAAACAAAAATCCTAACATAATATAGATCTGCTTTGTATTTTGATAGGATATGTTTTTATAAATAAGTGTGAGTGTGTACATGCATGTGTTAGAACACTATCACACTACTACACAAGAAGTGTTGGATTTAAGATCTTGAACTTCAAGAGTCGACGTAAAGCTGGAATAAAATCAGAGAAGTTACGAAGTTGAGAAAGCCACAACATCATCAAAACTGCAGAGAAGTTGGAATCAAGCTAGTGGAGTTGGTATATATTATAAACTTGTATAGGTCTGATTTACTTGCTTGTGTGTTAAATAGATTATAACTTGAATGTTTTATTTTAGTGGATTTTTGGTTTGTGAGTTAGAAGTCACCGTGGATGTTTCCTCAGTTGGGTGAGGTTTTACCACGTTAAAACTTGTGTGCACTTAATCTTTCTATATCATCTCATCATCTTCTAGTTGGTGTGCTGAGTTTAACTGAATTAAACTGTTTTTAGTTTAGTTTTTCAAAACTAGTTATATAATCTTGAAGCTGTCTCGTACATAATTTGATTATACACATCTTGTGTTAAATAGTTTGATTTAAAGAAAAGAGTTTCCCCAAAAAATAGTTCGGAGCTACTTAGATAGTTTAATCTTGTATTAAGAAACTTAAGTGTTATTTTTCAGAAGCTGTGTTGCAACATCTTCAATTAATCTTCGACACGTCATTGTCCATGTGGGATCGGACAATAAAAATCTACCTATGACTCAGACATGTTTTGTTCCGAGAATAAGTAAAAACTATATATGGACTCAATTGGAAATTTGGTCCTTAGAGGAACCTCAAGCTTCTTCAGAGAATGTGGTTCTTCCTCCTTCTATTGATGAGATGTCTATATATAAACCCTTTATCATGGATTGGATCAATTATTTCAAAAGTTCCTTTCAAAATTTACACTTTGTAAGTCAACCTAGTAGCTTATTATTAAGGTTTCTCTAAAACTCTTTACACTTTGTAAGTCAACTTAGTAGCTTATTACTAAGGTTTCTCTAATTCATCATGTGCGCAGTACATTTGTACAAGACACACCCTGACAACACCCATCTATGATGTCTTCACCAGGGTGAAGAAGAAAAAGTAACGGAAGAAACACATGGAGGATAATGTTCCCCCATATGAATGGCCACATGCTCGCAAAAAACATTATCCACTAAGGATTTTATTAGAGTAATCTTTAAATTGATTGTCGTAAGTGTTAGGGTTGTATACTAAAAGTCATGGTTCACTTGTGAATTTTGGTATGTCTATTTAATGAGAATCTTCACAAGTAATGTTTGCATCATATTATTTTATATAATTATGCATATGTGTCTTTTATTCTACATAGTAGATGATTTAGTGTGTAGAGTTCAGCTTACACACGAAAGATCAGATGGTCCTTGTAGAATATAAGTCAGGTTCACAATCTTAGATGGGGATGGACACACCATCAGTAGGATTGTAGCACACTATTTTAGTAGGTCTATCTTGATTACGAAAAACACTATAGTTTCGACTTATTGTGCTAGTACACTTTGTGTCTATTGAACGGGACCAATTAGAGATAATTGTCTTTATATAGACTATATAAGATAATGAACATCTCATGGCTGTTATGACTGCTTCAGCTCTTAATCCAAACATAATTGATGGACATGTGCATCAATTGTTCGTTACTTTGACCTATAGGGTGAGATTCATTTATGGATCAATAAGCTTGGTAGATTAGGTAATGTCGATTAGTGTATGGTGAAAGTTAATTATGAATGGAATCCACGTCTTAGTAAAGGGATTGATGATACCCTCTTGATGTAGCTTATATGTTTTGATTATGTCAAACCCGAACGGTGGATTTAATTATCCGACATATAAAATAAGTTAAGAGAACGGTCTCAAGGAATTTATAAGAGGTCGATTAAATATAATTATCAGTAATTTAATTTAATCGATGGGTATCTGTAATCTTAACATGGGGAGATTAATAAGCATTTAATAACGTGGAGCTCAAAATTATCATTTTGAGATAGTGGATTAAAGTGCAATTATTATTTTTAGTGAAATTATTAATAATTTATAGAATTATGGAATTAATTATAGAGTTTAATTAGAATTCCTAAATTCTGTAGGAAGCTAGTCTTCTATTTCTCCTGGGGTCCCCGTGCTAGCCTATATAAGCAACCCCTTGTCTCCTAATAAGTGAGGGATCAATGTAGATTATGAAAACACCTAAAAAGGAGTAGCAGGGTCATGATCATTGGTTCCCACACACCAATGACATGTATTGGCTTAAAGGAATAGCATGGAAGATCTCGAGGTCTCTTTCAAAGCTCTTATATTGTAAAATTTGTTATGGGTAATCTGAGAGTCCAAAAATTCTGAAATTAGAATCATGGGTTCCTGACATATAGAGGAAGAGGCACAAGAAATTTGAAGTCATTTAGAGATTGTATGTTCCGCATGCCTCTCACATCTTTATGAAATTTTAGCTATCCAGACAAATGTGCAACACGTCATGGTGTATGCTTGTTAGAGCCATAACTTGAGAACCGTTGATCGGATGGGGCTGAAATTTTTTCTACGGGTTCCAGAGGTCAAAGGACATAAAAACTCATGAAAGATATTTTTTTGAGACTGTTATGATTTTTGAAAAAAAATCATTTCCTTTTTGTGGCTAACACACCGTTAAATTTGCGACACGGATCGGTGTAATATGAAAGAGATCAAATCTCTACGGTTCAAGCCAGAAGGAACCGCAAAGGTATGAGATATTGAATATCCTCTATAGATACACCATGTATAATTTTTTTATGATTCGATATATATGCATTTTTAATAGACTCTTAGACTTCCGCTCTAACAGTAAGTATGTCCAAATATGCCCAAAGTATCAATGATTTGCGAATTTGTAACATTTACCTATGGGTGAGATTTATAGGATGACATCGCCATGGTCTTTTTCGACATGGGTAATTGATATTATCAAAAAGTAATACCAAAAGAGTCAAATAACCATGAATTCATTTTCGTTGCCATATACAACTTCACCAAATGGGTCAAAGCTTTATCTTATGCCGTACTAAATACAAAAAAGGTGGCTCAATTCATACAAAAGAATATCACCTGTAGGTATGGGGTACCATTTACACTCATATCTGACAATGTGATGCATTTAGAAATGAAGTCACAGATATCATCTAAGATTACGGAATATAGAGACACAAATCATCTCTATATCTCCCTCAAAACAATTATCCGATGTAATAAGTGAATCAACACATGACAACGATGTTGGGAAAAATGATCGAGGGATGTCGAGACTTGGACAATCACATTCCTTACACAAGATGGGTTTACATGAATACTTTAGGATGCTCATTGGGGACACTTCGTTCTTAATCTTATATGGTATGGAATCCATGCTACCAATCGAGTTCTAAATTACCTCCTTGAGGGTAATTTCAGAAAATCAAGTCTCTAAATCCGATTGGGTGAGAAGCAGATATGAAGAACTGGCATTACTAGATAAAAGGTGATTATTTGCATGTTACCATATGAAAGGATTAATTAATTGTATCCAAATATTTTAATAAGAAATTAAAGAACAAAGGGGTTAAAAAAGGATACCTAGTTCTAAACAAAGCCATTGAGCCCAGATGGGACCCCGAGGCAAATTTTGTCCTAACTGGATGGTGCTATATATGGTAACAAAGATCCTCTTAGGAGGCATAACCATCCTCATAAATATTGATGGAATAGAGTTGGATAATATGACTAACCTATATCATCTTAAGAAGTACTATGTATACGAGAAACACATAAAACATCCAATAATAACTACATACGACCTGGTCCTCCATAAAAAGGAAAGCAAATCGTCAAACATCATTACTAAGTCAATCTCGTCACATAATAAAGGTACGTAGGCAACACCTTGGGGTTTGGTCAATCACATCACACCCTTCCACGGGAGTAAAGTCTTTCTATTCATATATTGTATTTTAAGATTCCTAAGAACTGGTCGCAGAGTCCTTAGGATGAGAAAGAAAGGCTGGAATCTGTATTTTTTTCATTAATAGTAAAATACTTTCATCACAAACACAATCAATTATCACCATTAAATAAAAATGAATTTACACAAGGATATTCAATGTGAGTAGCTTCTAATGATGTCAAAGGACTCAGAACCATCCATTTTTTCTATGAAGATGCTCATGTCTCTAGAACCAATGCTTGGGTTCGCATATTAAAGGGATCCATATCACGCAACAAAGCCATCTTATGAACATTTATAGGTCCATGAAGAGTCATTCTGAAAAGATGAAAAGGGATGATCTCTCTAATGACAACATCATCCTTTACTTTCTTCCAAAGCTATAGTAGATACTCCTTAGGAATAATAAGTGGCATACTGAACAAAACAAGAGGAACTGGAAGGAACATCGGAGTCTCACTTCTCCAAAGGTCAGAAATCACACTCACAAGGTATGGGGACAGAGGCATACTAAGGTATAACTGACCCAATACAGAAGAATCTCATGCTTTCATCTGAACTAACTCATTACCCACCTCTAAAGGTATAAAGATGTAAACCGCATAACAAACAAATAAATATAGGGAGAACGACCCTAAAGACAATTGAGTTGTCACCATCAAAATCCAAGGAAAGTATCAGTGAATGTAAGAATGCCCATAATCAAAGAGAAAATCTACCCATTCTCCTTTGCTCTCCCTCATAAGGACCAAAGGCTCTCGAAAGACATAGTACACTAGATGGTAAGGGATATAAAAAAAGGTCTCGAATTACGCTCAACCTCTCCAACATATAAAAGTAATTTAATGTCCCAAAAAAGGCATTCCCGATAGTAAAAGGAAGACAAGCCATTGATGGTCTTATCCAGGATCAAAGGTTTTGGGATATTTCCCTCCTTCATTTGTAAAACTAAATATGCTAGGCGGATATCAACGCATGAAGTACTAGTAACCAAGAAGTGTTGGGCTACTTAGGCTAAGGCTAGGAAACCTCTTTCGCCAGCCATATCCCTTCTTCTAGGGACGTCATATTGGAAAAAAGACGGCTACCACCATTAGGTCAATCCACTCTTTAGTGAAAAAATGCCTAGTATGGGATAATCCATTTCCAGTAAGTCAACAATAGAGGATATTCCTCCTCGGGTCAAATATGGCTCAGCGATATGTTGTTCCATGTATAACAAGTTAAGAAATAGTATTACTCAAATATTTGATAGATTTTCTAAATTCAAAAATAGAATAAGTGATCCCATAGATACCAGAAATTGGAACGTGCTCGCAAAAAAGGCCAGTCAATTGACATAGTCCTCCAAGACAGTAGAGGAACCAAACTGTAGAGGTGTAGCCATGAAAGAGACCAGTCATCAAAGATGTGGATGAAATTATCTAATTAATAATTCAAGGATTCCTGATAATCATAATTTGGGAGTGCCATTTTAAATAAAGAAATATAAACAAACATATATGTCTAAAATTATGAGAGGAAGGATTCAGGAGATGTGAGCTTCCTAGGCCAAGTCCCTTCCAATTTATAGAAAATTAGGATTAACTGATTGGGACTTTAATAGAACGATCGTTCGTCCTATCATAATAGAAATATTTAGTCTTCTTTTGGCACACTTGCTGACTAAAAGACATCCGACGAGATTCAAAATGAGAATGGTAAATGCAATGAAGCTGAAAATGTGTGAACTAGATTCCTTGCCATTATTTGGTCTTAATAAGATATCTACATATCTATCCAAAAATATGTGCCATCATTATAACAAAATCAATTAAATAACCCAAAAATATAAAGCCTCTTTCATAAATAAGCATGCTTTGTACATAATATTAGGAATAAAGGACAAATTTCCCTTAAAACTCAAAATAAAAAATACAAAAAAATAAAAATATCATAAATAAAAAAGCTAAAATTATCTCCATGGTCCAACAAAGGAGGAGTCTCCGTCATCCTCCTCCGAATCCAAATTTGAGACTATAATCGGCGATGCCATACAATCTCTAATCACTGGACCCCCACGAGATGGTCCATGAAAGGTAGTCCCTTATGCCTTAGGTGCACTCATCGCGAAACCTCAATCACATAATCCACTTAAACTATCGAACCTCTGTAAGTAAATGATACCTTATCATCTTTATAACTAAGCACCCCTCTCCCAGGGTCCTCATAATCCTACGGAGATAAGCTAGGTACGCGCACATCGTCTTGGGTTTCAGCTCCAGCATCTCCCATGATATAGTGAAAGTCTGTATTAATAAAAATGTGTATCATAAATTTATTCTTAATAAAAATAAAATAAAAAAGAACTAAATAAAAATTCAATGTGTACCTCAAATACTAAATAAACTATAAAATAAGGGCAGGAAGGAGCAATCGAAACCTCGTACTCAACACCATCATCCCTAGTATATTGAATGGATAAGATCAAAACTGAAATAGCTAAGGGATGAACTAATGGGTGATTTGATGATGTAGCCTATCCAAATATATATCCCTTAAAAGGTGGGACAAAAGCAGTAACAGGGGGAGCCTCCCCCGAACCATGCCCCTCTCAAACATGGGGTAGCCATGGCATCAGTATTTCAGTAATAAAATCAGCATAAGGGATAATGAAGTCAAAGTGGGTTGTTGCCACATCTGCTAACCATGTGTATGGCGCTAAGTATTCTAAAATAGCAGAGACATGGCCCTCATCTCAGGAGGTGGCACCATTGGAGTAGTCAACTGAGTCAAGAAGGGCTACAAGAAGATGACCCTCTCCCCCAAGTGAAGAGTCGTAACCCAGTCACTACAGAAGAACAACCGAGAGATAGTCTAGATGGCAGCCCATCTCATAAGCCCCATGACCTCGGGACATAGACCAAGGGAAAAAAAACAACCTAAAATCCAACGACAACCATGAGAATGCATGAAAAACATGCAGAGAATTGAAAACAAAAAAAATAATGAAAACAACATACCCTGCCAATGGTCAAACTGCTTCGTAAAGTGTGAATCCCTCCCCGGGAATACACCAAAAATCATGCACCTCTGTTTCCCTTTCTCCACCTCCTCTGGAGGGGAAAGATATCCTCCTCAGGAGATCGTAAATGACCCCGATGGAGCTCAAAAACCTTGAGAGCCCATAACTGCATGAATAAACTACAAAATGTCAATAATGCAATAAAAGGTAAATTCTTGCAAAAGAAAAGAAGAAGGAAAGAGCTTACATCCCAAGAAGCAACATATCCAATAGGGTTCCTAATCTTGCATTTCGATAGGGTGCTTAAGGTGGCATAGAGAAAACCCACAGCTATACCACACCAGTTATACTGGATGACGTAACTAAATTATCGAAGAAAAAAAATAAGAGCCGCATAAATCGTATATCCATAAGAAGAGAAGATGGTGTCACCAAGTGTAAAGAGAATGAATCACCGGGTGTACTGAAGAATCCTTGTCGCATCATTTCCTAAACTTCCCGCCCGTATTTGACTTATGGGTGGATAGGGAAGTGAGAACAATTGTCACACTCGAGCAAATGGATGATAGGAAGTTCCGCCCTAATAGCACCCTCTCTGAACCAAAAGTGTTGGGGGATCATCATTGGGAATTGGCCAGTTAACAGGCTATTCAATAGATGAAGGTCCAAAGGGGTGAGTGTCATCTCATCCATTGAAAAATGGAAGGTGGAGGTAGTTTCCTACTACCTCTCTACCAATGTTTGTACCGTGCATGTACCGTAGGCCATCATCAATGAATCAAAAAAGGGACCGAATCCCAGGTCCTGAACCCTATCTCTAATGATAGAAGGAAAATGTTCGCTCACCTAGAGATCCACAACCCCCTTAGGGAAATCCTTAAGTCGGATGCGAGCGAGGGTATCCTCCCAAGGCTCTCGAGCAACCTGCAAAATAATAATAATAAATAAATAAACAAAAATAACACGTAGAAATAATACTTTAAGACATAAAAAAACTAATAATGTTGTTAAAAAATAAAATAAAATAAATAATAATAATAATAATAATAATAATAATAATAATAATAATAATAATAATAATAATAAAAATAAAGACATACCTGGTTGTGACACACATTGTTGTAAAGGTGAACAACCAGCTCCCACAATAAATCAACCTAATCTCCCAGTTGGGGCACGTGGTGGCACACCCCAAGTCCCTCACCTCTAGATTCTCTGGAAGATCCACACCCACCGATTCATTAATCTTATTAGCCTCAAGCATAGGCCGCACATCTAGAATGTCTCCACAAAGCATGTCCAACATCTCTCCAACAACATCTCTCTCGCCCAAGATGGAATGAAAACACCCATAAAAACACTCAAAAGGAGGATAGTTTGAAGATTTGACAAAGTAGAGAGTGAAAATTTAAAAGTGAGGAAAATATCAAAAAACTTGCCTTATATAGGGGAGCTAAGCACTTATCCAATCGGTCGCGTGCATGCCCGATCGATAAAGCGCCCCAGATCCAATAAAAATATTTTTTTGAAAAGATTCCTCCAAAATTTAAACTCATTTCCAAACTATTTTATCGACATCCAACAAATTCAAATCCATTCCACTTTAAAAATTCTCAAAAAATAAAAAATTCACAATCCATCCTCAGTCAAATCAAAATTCCATCCCCTTTCCACTATAGTAGAATTGAAAAATCAATGATCCTTATCAAAATTCCTTATTTTCGATCCACACTTTCCTAATTATTCGGTGTATTGAATAACACGTTGTCCCCAAAGGACACCTTTCCAAATGATTCGGTCTATCGATAAACACCCTTCCCCCAACGGATACCCTTCCAGATGATTTGGTGCATCGACAAACACCCTGTCCCCAGCGGACACCCTTGAAAAAGATTCGATGTATCGAGAAACACCCTGTCCCTAACAAATTCCAAATGATTCAATGTATAAAAAACACCGTGTCCCATGAAAACACATTTCCTAACTATTAGATATATTGAAAAGCACCATATACCCAATGGACACCTTGCCAAATGATTCATGTATTCACAAACACCTTGTTCTAAGCGAACACCTTTCATAACGATACGTTGTATCGACAAACACCTTATCCTCAATGAACACTTTTCTAACGATTCGGTGTATCGACAAACACCCTGTTCCAAGCAGGTACTTTCCTACTTATTAAGTGAACACAATTCCTAATGATTCGGTGTATCGACAAATGGCCTATCATCAACGAACACTTTCCTAACATACGATGTATGGACAAACACCTTGTTCCAAAAGTAAAACCTTCCTAATGATTTGGTGTATCGATGAGCAACCATTCCCCAATAGACACTTTCCAAAAGATTTGGTGTCTCAACAAACACCTTGTCCCAAGCGGATATCTTAACTTAATATTTCACCTCACCCCACACGGAAGTACCATCGTTCCCTATAGGTATGTCCAAGACAAGAATCACAACCCTTGTCAATAGTCAAGCCAGCTTTTCAAGAAAGGGGAGTAACCCAAAAGAATCTCATCAAAGGAAAATATATTCCCCGACTGTCACACCCCAAACCCAATATCCATACTAATCATTTGTTATTAGAATAATTGGATCATAATCTCAAGCCCATTGAAAATTTAATTCATTTATCAATATTTTTCTGCATACTGAACATAATATTGTTCTTGTGCCATAACGAAGTCAACATCAGAGTCATAATTAGAGATTATACAATACTATGATTAACTATGATCAACTCAATCCATACTAAATCAATATATACAATGTGTGAGTATATTAAAATCTTCAGTGTGACAACGATAAAATCTCCATACTTAAACCCCCAGCTCTTCTAACGGTGCAACTCTCAAAGTTACCGGTCATATGTTATCCTATTTGGCAGCGTACAAACCTGAAATTGTTAAAATATAAACCGTAAGCATTAAGCTTAGTGAGGTACTCCTTCCCTGCAACAGAATAACAATTCTATATCGAATATGTGGATATAAAATCCGAACAATCCTGCCTATTGGCAATAATAAATCATGGATCATAAGATCCAAATAATTCTGCCCATTGGCAATAACAAACCCTGGATCATAAGACCCAATTAATTCTGCCCATTGGCAATAACAAATCCTGTATATTTAGATATCCAAACAAATCCTGAATACCGAAGTATTCAAACCAATCCTGGATCATAAGACCCAAACAAATCCTGGATATTTTAATATCCAAACAAATCTTGAATACCGAAGTATTCAAACAAATCCGCTCTTAGAGCTATATTAATATTTATATATGAAACAAATCATAAGTACACTCACCTTGGCAGTTTAACTGGCTTTGCCCTTGCCTTTATCCAGTACTTGTTCAATCAGATCTTCTTCCCTTCCTATCATTCTTAAAATATTAGTATCATCGTAATAATATCAATAATCCAAAGAACGATTTAAACATAATTCAATCCATAAGCATCACATGGTTCCATTCAAATCATTTATCACAAGTGAAGTTCCATCCAAATCTATGCTAGCATATTCAACATATCCAAATCATAGACCAAATATAAATTCATTTATTCTTGGAAATTCAATCCTTGTCATATTAGTATTCCAATACAAAAGACGGTACATCATTTTAGGTTTCGTAGAGCAAGATATGCTCATTTCTTTACCACATGGCAAATCTGCCCTATAGGCCCTCTTATTGTTCATTCAACTTCCATGAATTTCCATAATTTTTCTACATCATAAATTTATGTGATATTTCACCCAACATCATTATACATATTTAAAAATACAAAATTAAAGTTTCATAATTTTTAAGGTTCGTTTGTCAAGCAAAACACCGAACACATGGCGGGCATATTTTCACCCTTAGGGCAGATTTCATACCCGAACTTCAAACTCTCACCAAAGACTCATTTCTTGGTATTTTATCATGATTTCCGGATATGTCATACCTATATGAGTCCAGGTTAATCTCCAATTGGAATAAATCAATTCCAGTAAGTACACGAAAATATATGGAAGTTTGAATAAACAGAGTTTCTAAACAAAGCAATTTTAGGGTTTTGTACATTCAACTTAACTTAAACTTGAATATATCCATACATATGCACCCAAGCATGAAAGTTCAATAAAAAATCAAGGATTTATATCATATAAATCGTAAATGAAAGAAAAATATCAAGATTCATGGTTGGAATTACCTTAGGGGCTTTTTCGTAATTTTCTATGAATTTTCTTCAATTTTCTCCTCACTTTTTCTTCCTAACTTCCTACTTCTCTTTCCTTAAGCTTAAAATCTCTCATAGCTGCATTTTGGATGAATAAATAGGTAATTCTAAGGGTTTAAGGTCGGCCAAAGCCACCACCCTTCCCAACCAATGAGAATAAAACATTTGTTTCCATATTAAGACAAAATACTACTTAGCGGATGGACTACTTTGCCCTTGTTTCGTAATTTTGGTATAACTTCTCACTCGGACCTCCGTTTCACACACCGTTTGTTGTGTTACAAGCATAACTCACTTGTCTACAACTATATAGTTTTCACCTCAAGTCAATTGTTATGTCATAAAGGTCAAAACTAGCCTTAAACATGAACATTCCTATCGAAACCTTCAAAATTTTGTATTTGTAACTAATTTGACATTTCATGCTTTTTGAAGGTAGGATTAGACTAAACATAATAAATTAACATCACATATATTAATAATACACTAATCATATCACATAAGCTAGACATGATTTAATCATAATTAATCATAATTATATTCGGGTTGTCACACCGACAGTCTCTTTTCAACATCAATCAACCAAATAAACTCCGGTTTTTAGGGGCTTTATAAACACCCATTTTCTTCCATAAAGGTATTCACACCTACCATGGGTTTCCCAAAGTACCAAAGGACCAAAACCTAACCCAAGCTCATGGACATTTTCCTAAAGATCCAAGTACCTCAAACAATCAACAAAATTATCCAACAGAATAAAAAAAATCCAAAATGGGCCCCAAATCCCAGGTTTAAATGTGCAAGACCGATCGATTAAGTGTGCATTATACCCATAACGGATCGATCATTAACCAAGATTTTTTCCTATAAAAGGAAGCCTTCGCCTGCCAGCCGGGGGTAATAAATTCGCACTCTTAAATGCAGAGTTCTCTGGCCAAAAGACTTTTATCTTCTAAAAATCCTTTAAACTCTCTCCATTCGTCATCAAAATCCTCTTAAGTATAGATCTAGTGTCCTCACCTCTACCCCTTATTTATATTTCATCACCCAAGTCCAAATTCTACCATAAACCCATTTCTGCCTCATTATTTTTTTTCCCTTCCCAAAGGTATTTTTCTTTAAAAGTATCATTTGATCCATTCCAGAAAAGGTTGATCCCAAGACGGAACGTTGTCAAAACAAAAAGGAGCTTGCGTAAATTTGCAGGTGCATAATCTAACTCTTTTATTTTGAAGTTTTCATACAAAAAAGGTGGCCCTTAAGCTACGTTTTTTGTGTTTCTCTATCATATGAATATTGATATTGCTCCAAAGGTCCTGTCCAAATGATGTCGACTTTGATTATGCCTAGGGTGGATACGTAGATGTAGTAGAGAAGTCTGGTCTGTAAAACCCAAGTCAAATATCATACATATTCACCCATTTTCACTTCTTTCTCTAAAAACTAAATAAAAACTTTAAAACCATGAAATACTTTCATATAGGTTAGAGGATCAATGGATGTAGAGATTATGCTTAATATTTTTTGCTTAGTGTTGGAAGTTTGGTCATTCATTCATCATTAAGTTGCCGTACAAGTGAATGAATCTTGTTTAATGTTCTTTTATGAACTCAAGTCATACAAATTTTTGGATCTGACTATATTTCATTGTAAAAATACTTCAAATAATCAAGAAAAGACTAGATCTCGCACATCAAGACTTTATATGAGGTAAAATCCCTCTCGCTCGTTCACAAACTACATGGACTGTGAATCTCTCTATGTGAGTATGTACACGCACTCGGACTGTCGTCCGAGCTAACAAGTCTAATTTGTACTTATTTATCCCTTTATTTATATGATTTGTACGCACATCCCATAGTTCACTGTACTTCCTATGTATATATTGACTACTTGCATTTCCTTACCTATTCTACACAATAACATCCTCCCACACATACTTTATATCTACATTTCAGACCGAAAGGGAAGATATGGTTCCTAACACCTTCCCTATCTATAAGCTAGTCTTCAGAGCCCCGATTCTCTAGTTAAACATGCAAACCACTTTCCATCATTAGGTCTATACGAAGGCCTACCCCTTTATTTTGTCTATTTTGAGTAGAATATACTAGCGACTAAAACATTTCCCTTTTCAAGAAAAAAAATAGAGAACTAAAAGAGGCGAACGGGCCTCGAGGCTCTCACAGTAAAGTTATTTTTGGAGTTAGCTAGTTCAACTTTGTTTGAGTGAAGTTTGGGGACTTCAGTTTGATCATATGTGTAGAGATGATCTGATTTTAGAGAGAGGATTTTTACAATGAGATTTTTGGGGTTTGACGTGTCGGTTTGACTTTGGACATCGATGAAGGTTTTTTCATCCTTATTTTCGAGGTGATCAACCCTATGGTCTTCGAAATTTATTTCTAGGACTTAGTTAAGGGTTTGTTGCATGGGGTACCAATGTTCATTACATTTGAAGAGTTTGAGACTATCAATAGTCTCAGATGAAAATATGGGTCAATAGAAAATGGAAATTTGTGATTTTGGATAAACTATGGGTATGTTTAAAGAATGCATTATTTTTTATAATCATGCTAAAAGGAAGGAAACATCCAATTCATTTGTGATTAGTTCCCATATGTTTGATAAGGAGGTAGGAGAGATCATGATTAATTCCCTTTTAGATGCAATACTTTAGGATGGCATCAATCTTTGAGATAGAGTGTTGTCTTGACCGAGCAATCATGCATTTCCCGATAATGTTGTTGATGATTCGAAATTTGGTGGAAAGGTGTGAGTTGTGTAGTTTGAAACTAGGAGATTCCATAAAATGTTCTTGGATAAGAAGTTTATGGCCACAACAGGATTGAAGTTGGGATCATTTATCCATTTCTGGGTGGTGTAAAGAGTTACCCCCCCCCCCCCCCCCCCAAATCGGTAAGTTTTATGATATCTTTGAGAATGGATTAAAATATAGGAACATGCTAAAAGTAAATGTAGGAGTTAACAACATCATTTTTGATGAAGAGGTTAGAGTGGAAAACTCGAGTGAGGTTTGAAAAGATATTTTCCAATGTTTCCAAGAATCTTATCCTTAGATGAGGAACATTGTATGAATGTGAGGGGGCTCATTTCGTTGAACATTGTCAGGGTGAATTCTTCCTTGTTCAATGGGTTAGTGTCTGACATATATATTAAATCGGGCTACACAATTTTTATTTTGAAGAAATTGATCATTTATGTTAAGTTGTGGGGTTTGAGAAATGGTATTGCTAGGGCCTCCTAGTTCCGTGCTTGGAGGTTTTGAATTTGGGAAGATTTAAATGTAATAGGAGGCAAGAATGTTTTAGAGTGTGAACTTTTCGATGAAGGAGAGTGTTTTAAAAAAAATATAAAAGGAGGGAACATAAGTTTTGAGTTTTGGAGAGTGAGGAATCGTTTAAAGGTTTGAACACATAAATAGCCATGAGTTAGTCAGGTTTAGTAGACCATCTCTAGTTTTGTAGACTAGAAGTGTCAGAATTTTTCCCTTTTAAGTGATTTGATGGGTTATAGAGGAGGCCCTTTCAGATGATGACGAGTACACTTTAAAGCCTAAATTTAGGCATGAGACAAAGATTACAACCTAGTTCCCAATAGTACTTTGATGGATGTGAAATGGAAGGATACTTCAAGATTTTTTTAGTGATCATTTCTATAGTTAATAAATAGGACTCTTTTAGTTTTTTGAGAAGCAAGTTGGTTTTTCATTATCGGAGGTTCTTAGAAATAATGTGTTCATTTTTCACCTTTTAAATTCATGTGTTCATAACGAATAAGAAGATATAGATTATGATAATAACCTTTGTGACAATTTGAATTTTTTAAATGACTTATAATTTGAGTTTGTTTGAATTTGCAAATTAGATAATTCCATTGAATTTTATTAGCATGAACTTTATTCCTTGTTGGAAATAGTTGGGATTTTGATTCGACAATTGACATAAGGGTAGTCTCTTTTTCTATACTTAATACAAAAAATAATCATTTATGTACTGTTTTACTGCTTGTGCCTTTGATTTTTCTATGTTTTATTGTTTACACCTTTGATTTTTCAAAATGCATTTTTTACTTTTTGATAGAAATATCTTGTTGGTATTTTGTATTTTTATATGAAGATCTACTAATGTTTTATAACAAATTATTAATCCTTGGTAGAAATCATGAAGGTGATCAAATGTTTCTTTTATGCCCTTTTTAGAGAATTGATTAGTATCAAGAGAATCTGTAGAGGAGTTAGTAACTATTTGGGGATAGTTGACCTTGTCCATGTCTTTGTTAGAAGATAAAAATCACTCAACTTTTCCATCATCTACAATGTCATTTTGGTGAGAGGAGAAACAAGAACCTTTTCATGGATAATTTCATTCCTTGTGACATTTTGAGTTTTTGGAGTTTCATTCACTTATGAGTCCTTATATTGTCGAAGAAATATTTCTTCTCCACTTTCTTGAATTTAGGTTAGCATAGATGGTATTATTGTAACGCCCCAGGCCGAATTTATAGGTTATGCGTAGTCAACCCGGTCCAACCTGAGCGTTAGGTGTGAAGTGCAATGAAACAACTTTGTAATGTTGTTAGTCCAGTTTTATTTTAATTAACACTATCATCTGTGCCGATTTGGGAAAATGTACTCGACACGTACTCTATACGATAAACTATATGGGATCATTGATTGACCCTCAACACCATCTTTACTAGCATGTTACTTCCTTCTCTTACCAGAAGTAATTATTCTCCTAAAACACCAAACACATTTCATGTAAAAGTACCATACCCGACAAGATTTCATTTTCTATACCTTTATCTTTACAGTTTCACTTTATAACCCTTTAAATACCCCCATTGCAATTACTGGGTGCTTGCAAAACACTAGCCTGTGAGCTTCCATCTAAAGTATGCCTTAACCACCAAATATCTTCAGGCATCACAACATTGGATATTTATCCTCAAAGTTGCCACACACAATTTGTCCTATGGGCACCTTAACGTGCCTATGAACTACTGTCACACTAGGATCACCTCTCACCTAGCCATTACCTAAACGTTTAAACGAGTCTCTACATCTAGATAATCATTGTAAGGACACAACTTTCCAATTGAGTCTTATGTAGTGTCGGATCAATTTCAAATAAAACAATTTGAGTAATAGGATAGAAGTTGTTTCCATTTAAGCCTATAACATGTTTTAGTTGAAGATGTAGCGGCCATGATTTCAAGTTCACCCCTTTGCCGAGTTTAGTGCCTCATTTCTACATTAACAACAATTGGATTACAATGTCTCTATAAGGTATGAATGCATTTATTATATATATATGAGACTTGGAATACTAGTATATGGGTGTAAATTTTGTTTTAAATGATTTTTTATTTTCAAATTTTTTTTTAGAGCTTTGGATAAAAGTTTTTCGACTTTATTTTGTAAATCTGGAAATTCTATCTTTTTTCGTTTGAAATGTCGTTCCAACGAGATTTCGAACGAGATTGCCATTTGGTTTCTATTTTTTCGTTCGAAGATTCGTTCTAATGAACTCATTCAAACGAGTTTTTCGAACAAGATTTTGGCCTATTTTCTCGGAATTTTCTTCGAATGACCTGGGAAAGTCGTTCAAACAACTTTTGGTAGGAAAGCTAATTTTTGACAGTTTTTTTTTTGTAATTTCCCACTAACCCACTTTTTCTACTTATATTTAACCATTTCGTGGGAAAAATTTTTAACAGAACTTTTGAGTGTTTTCTATTATTTCCCTACCAAAAGTTCAAGTTTTGAGTGTTTAATTTTTATCGATTAAAATATTCCAAAACACCTTTGTACACCCATAGTTTGTTTATCCAAGTATCTTCATGTATATATATATATATATGTTGCTTGGAGTGTTTGGCAGCGGGTTCTACTCTACCATTTGAAGAGTTGTTTGGGTTTACTTCTACATCCTATAAAGAAGAAGTTTTAGCATACTGCGACGTTCCCACTTTAAGAAAGGATTTGGGTGAGGGTCACGGAGACCAAAAGCCTCATCAGTAGATTCCGAGACCGTGGAGGAGTTCATGGGTGTTGAGTAGGCAGAGGTAGTTACAAGAAGACACGTCAAGGCTTGGATGGAGTCAAGTTGTGTGTAGTAAGTCATATGTCTTATAATCATAAAACCATACATAGTGGACTTAAGGCTAGGGCCGTCTGAGATTTTTCTCATTTGGGTTTTTCTCGTACATCGGCGCGTAGTGGTTTGTGATTTATTTTTTCTTGCTATATCACCTAGATGTATACTTAGAACTAAAACATAAAATATGGTTTAAATCACTACTCATGCTTAATTTGGTTCTAAAATTAATTTGGGCAATGTTTAATTAATTTAATTCAAGTCATTTATTTGAATTGATAAAATTTGGTTTGGCCTATGTTAAAAATTAATTAATCTTGTTAGGCAAACTATAGGACTTGAGTTGAGTTATTGTGTTTAAGGGAAAATTTATTTGTTATTAAATTTAATGTCACTTTTAGTTTAGTTTAATTTTAATTTGAAAGAAATTAAAATTGGTAGGTTGTGTGATGTTTGTATTTGAACCATCCCATCCCGCAGAAAACTTAAAATTGGGGGTCTACTATTCCTTCAAATTGGTATCAGAATAGGAGCGCTAATTTATTACGTTAAGGTCCTTTTTAGAATTTTGTTTAAAATGGATTTTCTCCATTTTCAAAATTTCCTGTTTTCGATGGTTCCAATTATGCCTATTGGAAAGCACGTATGAAATCGACACTAAAGTGTATAGACATGAGGGCTTGGTTGTCTTAACAGGTTGTCCCCACCCATATGTTTGGTTGAAAATGAGCGTTTCCCCAAACTCGTAGATAGATGGAATGAGAATGAATTTAAACAAGGTAACGTTAATTCTCAAGGCTTGAATGCTTTATTTAGTGCGGTTTCACCGGATGAATTCCGTCATATCATGACTTTTGAAATCGCTAAGAAGCTTGGGATATATTACAACTCACTCGCAAGGGAACTAGTGTCATTAAGGCTTTAAAACTCCAAAACGTCACCACTCAATTTGAAACCATCAAAATGCTTGAGAATGGAACCTTTGATGAATTTTATGCTAGACTTTTGATGTAGTTATTTCATCATTTAATTTGGAAGAGAAAATACCTGACAACCGACTTATGAAGAAAATTCTAAGGTCCCTACCCGATAGATTTATCCCAAAAGTGAGCGTTTTAAATTCTTTACCCACCTTACAATCTACCAAACTTGAGGACTTAGTAGGTCATTTGTAAACCTATGAAATAGATATTCCCCCCCCCCCCCCCCCCCCCAAAATGAAAAGAAAATAGATAAGGGCATTTCTTTGAAAGCCTGAAAGGAGGAAAAATAAGTTGTGGTTGATGAGAGTAATACTGACTCGGAAGACATGGCTATGTTTGCGAGAAAATTTTGAAAATTTCTTATATTTAATAAAGATAAGTTTAAAAATGATTATAAGAAATTTAAAAAATCCAAGCATGACAAAGCCGTAAAGATCCCTAAATCATATAATGAAAATCTTAATAGAGACGAGTCAAATAGGTGCTATGGTTGTGAGGGTTATGGCCATAGGGCGAGAGAGTTCCCCACTAAACTATGGAGAGAATGCAAACAACCAATTTCCTATAATGCCACCCTTAGTAATGAGAGTGAAAAGGAAGAGGGACTCAATTCCCCCATTGAACGCAACTTTACCGCGTTCATGGCAAGTCACGTGAGCATCGATAGTGAATCTTTCCATAAAGATATACATTTACATGAGTCTTCCGAGGACTTTGTTTGTGAATCCTAAAAAGATGATGGTTGTGAGAGTGGAGAAGAGAGAGAGAGAGTGAAAGTGATGAAGAGGTTGATGAGTGTGAACTTCAAATTACTTTTAGAGAATTATATGAAGAATCTATTAAATTAAAAAGAGAAAATTTGAAGTTAGAAGCTAGTTTCAACGAACGTGTCAAGGTCATTGATGAGAGTGCCTTAGTGGAAGACCATAGGACACGTGAGAGAGCTCTTCGAGAGAAGTTTTAATATGTAGAAGGCGATAGAGATAGCCTTAGATGGTTGATGGAATCAATGAAAAAAGATCTCCTTATGTTTGAAGAGAGAAATGTTTTGCTAGAGTCTAGAATTTTAGAGTTGGAAGAAAAATTGTGAGACTCTAGTGACATCAAATTTGATTTGGAATGTAGGTCCGCTAAATTAGATAAAATATTAGGAGCCCTCCAAGTAAAAAATGACATGTGTGATTTAGTCTTCGATTCTTGTAATGATTCCATTAATAAAGCTAAAGCCAAGGTTTTGGGATAAGCACCTATAAACCCTTCTAGAGGTCAATCATTAGGTACTGCTTTTCGACGTGTCTTTACTTGCTCACATTATGGTCGAAAAGGTCATCTTAGGAAGCTTTTTTTTCATCTTAAAAGTATTTCTAGGAAATCCTAGAGTAAGGTAGTCGAGGCAACCAAGTTCCCAAATGTCGAGATTGTCTATCTTCACTAGTTTGGGTTAGGATATCCAACTTGGTATCTTTGCAAAATAGGATTTTTTATTCTCATTTGTTTTCACATGCTTCATCCCTTGCAAAATCTAAAAGTTGAATGTGTCCGCTTTGTTTTGCATACTCTAGTCTTGTTTTTCATGCTATAAGTTCATGGTGGTTGTATGCTTGTTTGTCATTTTCTAGTGTATAATCCATGCTTATTCACATGCTAGAATTATATTTTCTAGTGTATAATCCATGCTTATTCACATGCTAGAATTATGATTTGTGTATATCTTTTGTATTTTATTATTTTCATTTTTATTTACATCAAATGAAAAATACAAAAAGATTTTGTTTATCATTGGTATTTTACTTGTATGAGTTATTAGGACTTAATGAAAAATACTAAATGATTTTTGTTCGTCTTTTGAGTTAAATTTTTGTTTGGTTTAAAAAAAATTGAAAAACTCAAAAAGTTTTTTTTTGAATTTTAGTCTGACACACCTTTTGTGGCATATTTTTGTGTTGAATTCTATCGTTTCGCTTCCATGTGGCTTTTTGGTTAAAATTTCCCATCCTTCAAATGTTCTTTGTCATATCTATATGGAGTTGTTTAAGTTTGACTTGCTTAATGGATTCACTTTCTTATGCCTTTTCATAACATGCAAGAGCTCTTTTTGAAATTTTAACTTCACATGTATATTTGAGCTTTGTGAGGTGTTCTCCTACCAATATAGTCATCTACATATCTTGTGACCTAGTAGGATTTGTGCATGTTAATTCCATTGCATGTGAGATTTGTGTGAAAAAAAAATGATATATGAATGTTCACGGGGAAGGGCTACGAAAGGAAACATTATCCTTTGCGAGTAAGACACTATTTCAAATGGACCTAAAAGAAATATGTGGTCCAAAGGCCTAAAAGAAAAATATGGCATTAAAAGAAAAATATTTTCCAAGGCCTATTTTATTTAGTTTGGTATATTCATTCAAAAGTATTAATGCATATTTTGAGGGAGTTTGGATGGTATATCAACGATTTTGCACAATGACTTTGTATCCTAGTTGCACTATCTTGTCATGACCCTATTGGTTTGTGAAACCATCAATATGCTAGGCGTGTATGTATAGCGCTTGTTTGTTCATAGAGTTCAATTTATCTTCACAAATATGGATAAATCTGAGTTGACAAAGTTTTGCAATCAAATGAGAACTCTGTGAACATGTTTAAGTGATTGGGTTTTTAATTAATTGGTGTCTTGTTCACACCCCTTCACTTCCATTTTCGTATGACACATTTATGCTATAAGAGTGTGGAAAACTCATGTTTTTTATTTGGTGTCATTTGTATGTTTATATATATATGTGTACTTATGCTTATTTTATATCTATTATGTATTCATATATATGATATGTTATTTATCTTGAGTCTTTTCCATGTTTGCTAATCAATTCATGTTTTTAATTCATAACGGGTATCTATCTTGTTGCGAATTTTGGTTGATATCCCATGCTTATGTTGAATACATTTTACTTGGTATCATTTTTTTTCTTCGCATCATAAGTGGGTATCTATTTAGCCTTGTTGTAGATTAGTTATCTTTTAATGTTGCCCATATGCTTAAATGTTCTTATCACTTTATGCAACATCACGTATTTACTTATTTTTCCATACTTTGTATCCCTTGTTTCGGCTTGAGGGGGAGAAATGATATTGCTTTAATTAAAAGAAAAAATAAGTAATGTTTTAATTCTTCATCCTTTGTCTATTCCTGAACAAAAAGGGGGAGAAATGGTATTCAAACCTTTAGTTTATGAGATATAACTTAAGGTAATACGTCACCTTTTAAGTAGGTCACTATTTGATAAAGAGGTAGAGTTAATTTGGGGGAGTATTTAGTTTAATTGCATTTAATATTTTGATATTCCCTATGCGTTGAATGGTTTCTTAAGTGTGTAGAAATTTATTCTAGCTGCAAAGCATCCTTGGGTCGAGTCAGCATCTGTATTTTTTATTTGGGTGGGATATGGGTCTAGACGAGCTTGACGTCCCTTTAGGATTTTTTTGGTTTGGTTTTGTCCCGGAATAGCCAAAGGGGCAGATTTTTAAGGACACAAATTTCTAATTGAGTCTTATGTAGTGTTGGCTCAATTCTGAACAAAACAATTTGAGTCACAGGATAGAAGTTGTTTCCATCCAAGCCTATGACATGTTTTAGTTGAAGATGTAGTGACCAAGATTTCGAGTTCACCCCTTTGTCGAGCTTAGTGCCTCGTTTCTACATCAACAACAATTGGATTACAATGTTTCCATAAGGTATGAATGCATTTAATATATATATATATATATATAGGAGACTTGAAATATTATTATGTGGGTGTAAATTATGTTTAAAATGATTTTTTATTATAGAAATTATTTTAGAACTTTGGATAAAAGTTTTTGGACTTTATTTTGTAAATTTGGAAATTCTGTTTTTTCGTTTGAAATGTCGTTCGAACAAGATTGTTGTTCGAATGAGATTTCGAACGAGATTGCCATTTGGTTCTTGTTTTTTCGTTCGAAGTTTCGTTCTAACGAACTCGTTCAAACGAGTTTTTCCAATGAGATTTTGGCCTATTTTCTCCTTGGAATTTCGGTCCAACAAATTTTGGCGGGAAAGCTAATTTTTGGCAGTTTTTTCGGTAACTTCCCACTAACCAACTTTTTCTACTTGTTTTTAACCATTTCATGGGGAGAATTTTTAATAGAACTTTTGAGTGTTTTCTATGATCTTAAGAGAGAAATATTTACCTACCAAAAGTTAAAGTTTTGAGTGTTTAATTAAAATCTTCCAAAACACCTTTGTACACCCATAGTTTGTTTATCCAAATATCTTCATATATATATATATATATATATATATATATATATATATATATATATATATATATATATACTAGGATGTACCCGTGCCGATGGCACGATTGTAAAAACGATCCAAATATTTTCTCGTAGTGATTACATCTAAGCGCGATTGAAAAAACGTTCGCAATCGGGATTATAACAATGTCAAATAGTTAACAGATTGGGATTGCGTTGACCCACTTCAATCGTTTATATCATTATGACCCATTAATTTTGATAAAATAAGAAAAATTATTAGAGCTCCTAAAGTCTTTTATAGCTCAACCATAAGTTTAAATGAGCTGATATATCAACCTATATACGAAACTAAACAATACATTACCTTAATCAATAATAACGGATTAACACGACATATTAATTTGCTCAGGCCGATGACACTAAAAAATAAAACTGTGGAGGAAAATAAAAGCATGAATTTATTAAAATTTAAAATCGTGGAGAAAAAAAATGCACAAAATATCAAATTATATTGGTGTAACACAACATTAACATTAAATTATTTTGGTGTAAGTTGAAATTATTAGAAATGGCATAATTGGATACGGTGAAGCATGTTTTGATTTTGTATGAAATATTATAAGATTGGGCTCGTGTGAGTCAGGTATTTCGTATATAAGCCATTTAGTTGTATTGTCCCATATCAACTCTTTTTTACCTCGAGCCATGTATTTTTTTTTGTCTTATCCATCAATCCGATCTTGTAATGTTGAAAGAGTAATGATAGAAAACCTCAGTTTTACATGATTTTATATATCATCACATAAATTTCACTAAAAATAACCCCAAATGTAATGATGACACATAACTATGTCCTTTTAAAAACTGAATCTCTCTATCACTATTCATGTTGAAACCCTCGTGTCCTTTCGTCATCTAGTATACATTTGGCCATGTTTATTAGATTATTTTATCTGAATAAATTTTCAAGTGCCCCACGCTATTATATAAATTTGACCGTTCAAACCCTAACCACTGCTCTAGCAGTGTTGTGTGGTATCACCATCATTCATTACATGTGTGTGATGAGATAACACATGAACAAAACATCATTTCTTATTCACCTGTATGGTTTGTGTTGTCCATTTAGAACTTGGTTATCAATTTGGTTGTTTAGGATGTCCACGACCTACTCTATCGCTTCAAAGTTAAAAGTATTTGACATTAAATAACATATATATACAATAAAAAAAAGTAGATCCAAAGGTAAATTTTTTTAAAAAGTGACCCTGTATATTCACAGAATTTAGAAATAATTATTAAATTCGTTCAATATGAAATAATTATTAAAACCCATTTTTACCAATTAAATTAAATGAGGAGGGTGAATAATAATTTTTTTATTTAAAAATTTATTCTGGAAAGGCCATAAACTCTAAATAATTTGGTAAGACCATAACAAATTAGTGGAGTACTTTATAAGCTCTAAAACATGTACCAAGATATGATTCAAAAAATTAAATAATAAAAGCCAATCTTATCAAGTATTAAAATATGTAACCAAATAGAAAAAATCGAAAATTTAAGATTAAATAATAAAGGCCAATCTTATCTAAGAAATTTGAGAATTTAAAATGATAGAGCGACCACATTTTAGACATAAAACGTCAAATTAACGATGTCAACTTCCACATCATCAACACACTCCAAAAAATGTGGAAACACACTACAAATTTATTTATTTTCAAAATATATTTTTCAAATTAAAAAAACACTAATTTAAAAAAAAATTGAGTTGATTTATTTAAGTTTCACACACAAAAAATTCAAATAAAAAATAATCTGACAATTTTTTTTTTCTTTTTCATTGGTTTAAATAACACACTCCAATATTCTCTTATTTTTAAAGGTCCGCTCGAGTGACACCCCTTATTTTTAAACTTAATTTTTTTTAAAATTTTTAGAACATTTAAAGAAATTTTTGTATTTCTTAAAAGAGGTTAAAAGTTAGCGTTAAAAAAAACTATTCTAATAATAATTAATTTTTGTAATTATTTTTAACTCATTTAATCGCTCAAACACACATTTTTCCTATATTCTCTTATTTTTAAGGATTCGCGCTAGCGACACCCTTTATTTAATGGTCTGCTCCAACAATACACATCGAGTGTTTTTATGTGGTGACGGACTTTTTGAAACAAATTAAAAAAAATTTGAACTAAACGTGTATTTAAACTATTTTTTAGTTGATTTTTTTTGTGTGGTATTTAAATATTTTAGGTGAAACATAAAATAATCGAGTCAAAATAAATTTTTTAAAACTAATTCACTGTTTTTTCGTGTCTTATCTTGTTGTATTTTAACACACATAATTTAATATATATATATATATATATTGAATTGTTTTTTTTAACTTTAAAATTATATTTTGACAAAAAAATAGTGTGCATCTTAATAAATTTGTGACTAAACAAAAAAGTGTGCCACACAATTAAGTAGGGATTTTAAGTTTGGAGACCACGTCGCTCCCGTCTTACTCTTTGGGATTTTAATCAAGTTGCCATGGTACGGAGCTGTAAGCCTACATGGATTGTGTGTTTATCGAGATCTCTTTTTTTTATTTTTTAACAAAAGTGAGATATTTTTATTAAAAGCCATCCACAACTTTCTATCCACAATTTCCCATCTGAGATGGAGTAAACACCCACAGCCTTTCAAAACTGGGATTACTTGGAAAATATAAAAATAAATAAAAATAAAACATATAAACGTAAAATAAACTTGTAAACAGAGAAAAAAAAACATCCCCACAACTTTCTATCCACAACTTGCTATCTGACACGGAGTAAAGTAAACACCCACAGCCTTCCAACTTGGTTTACATGGAAAATAGACAAAAAAACATATAAACATAAAATAAGCTTGAACCTGTTAACAGGAAAAATGTCAAAACTATATCTACCGAAGAGTTACCCCAATATGTAAACTTGAACATCCACTTCGTCCTCCTCCGCTTCAAAACTGGATATATGGCTACACCAGTGGCATCCTAGAAATAGCCAACAATGAGAGCAAGAAATAAAAAGGAACCCAAAAAAATTTATGAGGGAGATAAAAAAAATAGAATCCAAAAACAAAATGAGGGAAACATAATGAACTACAAAGTACCTCCAAGCACAATGTGTATTTTACACACGTGAACTTCTTCTGCAGAACCCGTGGTTCACTACTTACTTCTTCTCTATCTGCACCAGAAGAAAATAAGGGACCACCACCTGAAGAGCCAAATAGAAACAGATAATAGATGAGCAACCATAAATTCAAATTTAGATATTGTTAAGTAAAGTTGCTAGTGATACCAATTTACACACGGGAACTGCAGAACCCGTGGTTCACTACTTGAGTTGTGGAAAATAATATGGGTATGCGTGTAGCAACCGTTAGATTTCTCCCCTAGTTGATAAAAGACCAAAATCATCTTCAACATCTTAAACTCTTGCAAATATTAAAAATGAAGCCCATTAAACGTGTTATATTAAAACAGCAAAAAAACATACCCACTTTCCTCTCTTTTGTACTGTTCTAATTTCTCCAAATCAGTCACCACATAAACCAATTTTCGGTGGATCTTCAACCCAGATTGCTGATGAGCCAAATTTTTACCGGTTAAGGCTACCCACTTCGTTGGATCTTCAACCCAAAGATTTGTATTCCCAGTTTACCCTTCTCCTCCGCCACGGAGTGCTATACAGAATATCCAAACCTTCTTCCACCCTTTCAAAGCCATGGAGTGACATAAGTAAAATGGAGAGAGAGATTACCTTGAATCCCTTTAGTAAAATGTAGAGAGAGATAAAAAAACGGTTTGGGGAGTACCGTGATGGTGGTGGGGTAGGACATGAGAGATAAAAAAGGGTGTCTTCACTTCATTAAAAAAGAACGTGAGCGCTTGGCTCAATGATGGAAATAGAGCTGCAGAGAGAGGAATGAATTGTCTTTCTTTATTTCTTGAGCCTTGTGCTCGACCTAGGGGTAAGATACACACTTTCAAGATTTAATCTCAATCGTAAGTTGATAAAGACCAAATTCATCAACTTTCGATCTCAGCCGTGAGTTAGCCAAGATCAAAAGTCCCTCCTCCTTTATTATATGACGTGGAAAAAGTTGTATGACATGGCTATATGATGTGGCAAAATTTGTATGATGTGGCAAAAAACCCTCCTGCTTTATTTTATATATATATATATGTTGCTTGGAATGTTTGGCACTGGATTATACTCTACCATTTGAAGAGTTGTTTGGGTTTGCTTCTACATCCCATAAAGAAGAATTTTTTGAGTGTTGTGGCGTTACCACTTGAAGAAAGGCTTCGGATGAGGGTGACGCTTACCAAAAGCCTCATCGGTGGTTTTCGAGACCGTGGAGGAGTTCATGGTCGTTGATTGGGCGGAGGTAGTTACAAGAAGACGCGCCAAGGCTTGGTCGAAGTCATGTCGTGTGTAGTAAGTCATCTATTTTTTAATCATAAAACCATACTTAGTGGACTTAAAGCTAGGGCCATCCGAGTTTTTTTCCATTTGGGTTTTCCTCGTACATCGGCGCTTAGTGGTTTGTGATTTATTTTATCTTGCTATATCACCTAAATGCATGCTTAGGACTAAAAGATAAAATATGGTTTACATCACTACTGACGCTTAATTTGGTGCTAAAATTTAGTTTGGGTAATGTTTAATTAATTTAATTAAAGTAATTTATTTGAATTGATAAAATTTGGTTTGTCCTAAGTTAAAAATTAATTAATCTTGTTGGGAAAACTTTAGGACTTGAGTTGAGTTAATGTGTTTAAGTGAAAATTTATTTGTTGTTGAGTTTAATGTCACGTTTAGCTTAGTTTAATTTTAATTTGAAAGAAATTAAAATTGGGAGGTTGAGTTTGTATTTGAACTATCCCATTCCGAAGAAAACTTAAAATTGGGGGTCTATTATTCCTTCAATCATCTTATCTTCCTTCCAAGCGGCCATGACTACAAGCTACATACAAACCACAACTAATGCTACTAAGGGTTTTGGCAGAATACATAACGTCGCCTACAAACTAGGAAGCTTAAGGTCTGCCTCACCCAATACTCAATGGTTATTCAACTACGGCAATTAAATTGCCTCACTATGTTAATATCATATCGTGTGCTGACCTACCCATCAACATGAATATACAGATCTTGGTAGGATATGGGACATCAGTATTCCTATGAATACTAACGTTTATACTGCAGATGCCACACGAAATCCTATTCCTCAATACCACCTTATAATCAAGGTACACCCAACCTAAATCCTTAACCAAAGGAGCTAATACGTTCTCACCACACAATCAATACTTGTGAATGCCACTCTATCATCTAACCTCCACAAGTGAAACGTACAACCTTTACGGTTAGGTCGTGATGAACACCACTCATTGCTTCCACTACCAAGGATACTCTCATCACCAAAGTTATCACACAAGAATCACGGTGTTGCCACTATTAGCCTGCACAACTTCACGATTTCACATAATTACCATCAACTACGATATCACCCCCAAGAATAAAAAAATTCCTAATTACACCCAAAACGTTAACTACCCATAAGCGTCGTACCATAAGGGTTATATAATTTTCAATCGCCAATCACTAGTGTCTTGTCATGACACCATAACCATCAACCTCTACCGTTGACTATATGCATATCGTGCCATTTGCCCAATGGATGTCATCTCACTCTATCGGCACCCCTAATGATCCTATGCCATTTAAATTCAACACAAGCACCTCACACTAACAACCACGGTGTCACCACTATAGGATAACATTGACACCCGTAAATTACTACAATTCTAATCAGAAGCACTAAGCGATTACTAACAATCAACTTGATCGTGTGCCACTTGGCACTAACTCACTTGTTGTTCTAACCTCTTTAACCTTATCATCGAGGACATGAACTAAATCGTCACCAAACTGGCATGATTGTCTAAAACCACACCGACATTGAAAGATCTAATACCAACCTCACCACGTCACTCTCGAAAGGAACCTTGAACCTAGGACTCTGATACCATTTGTAACGCCCCATCCTGGATTTATGGGTTACCCATTGTCAACCCTATCCGACCCGAACATTAGGTCTGAAGTGAAATGAGACCACCTATGTAATGTTTCCATTCCATAGGGAGCAGCCCAAAGTCCAAGCATTAAGAGCTACTAACGTAAAATAAATATAGTACTTACTTGTATAACGCTCTCAAAATATGATACTGCCGTAAATAAGCGAGGATGTGAGCCGATGCTCAGTGGAAAATATACAAATACAATATAGAATCAAATGGTGGAAAGGAGACTCAACACATTACGTCTACGTGCACATGCAACTACATCATATGCATATATTATACATATACCCATACTTAATTCTTGAAACGGTTTTACTTTCGAAAACCTTATTATATAGATTAATTTTCCTTAATCTTTTAAAATACTTCCCTTTTACTCAATTTAGCATTTCTCGCCTTATTTAACACACACGGCTCAACACTTGAAACCATACATACGATTTAATTGGAAAAATTCCTTTTTTGTCTTATCAAACACACTTTAGTATTTTCGTTATAACTCACCCTTTCAACACACGTGATATTGTGTTAGAAAATACTCATTTAAATTACGAGAACCTTTTACAACACATTCTCGTGCTAATTATGGGTTTAACCATTTATCTTGCTTAATCACCCATTTGCCCAGTTACTTTACCATTTTCCCTTACCTTATGGACATTAATCAATTTCACATTTACTTGTCCATTTAACCTTTACCTAAATAATTATTAATTCATTCAAGATAGGTTGTATAAACACATTTCATCACAAAAACCATTTGTTTACATGTTCCTTATTCCATTATCTTTCTCAAAATATTCCAATACCATGTACTTTAACGAGCTCCACACACCAGGCTATGCGCACCATATACTCTGGTTAGTGATTTTGGGCTTTGAACCCTAGGGATCCAGGCCCTTCTTGAGTATCCCGATGTCATTCGAGTTCCTTATTAATGTGTTTTAACATTTTACAAATGTCCATATAACACTACTTTTCCTTTTTACCCTGTCGAAGCCAAAACCTGGGGTTACACCCCAACTGGTGTTACACTTTGAAATTTTACCATTTAATGTCCTTTACACTTTAGCCATGATTTTATTCTAAAAAATCATATTCATTTATTTCTACTTTGTATAACACCTTTCCAACATTTTTATTTCATAAAAATGTTCCACTTTAAGTAAAATTACAATTTTACCCATTCGTTTCCAATATCACCTTTTACTCCATTTCCACAAGTGTTAATTTCCCCAAAACACTATTAAGTCATCCACACTAACTTCTCAAGTGTTTTAACACATTAACACTCTTTTAACATTGGAGTAATATTCTTCTTAATTGAAACTATCGGTATTCCATCATTTCCTTTCCATTTTCATAAGTGTTAATTCTTTACAATATTACTAAGTTATACACACTAACTTTCCCATGTTTACCCATTAACACTTATTCAACAACTTCATCAATAATTTCCTCTGCTACACATATCTTTACTTTCTTCATTCAAGAATCCATTTACACTTAAGACTACTTTTATAAGAAAATAACGTTTCCATGATTTTATATGTAGTCTTACACATTATCCTTATCACATTTTTAACCCTTGTTTCACACACTAGAATTTACACTTTTATCATTCCATGTTTAAACCCAACTAATTCTTCTTTAACATTGTTTATACACTTAATTCCACATTACTACAAGTTTATATGCATAAGAGGGTGGATTTTAAACCCTAAAATCCTATTGATGTGTCAAACACATTTCTCATTCTAGAAATGCATTATACTCTTGCGAAAGTACATTTTCAAGACATAAAAGATATTTAATTTCTTCAAACTCAACAAATGTTTATTTCTCATAAAATCTACATTTTTGCAAGAAAAATTATTTCACCAATGTTTACTAAAATAAATCAATATTTTCAAACATTTTATTTCATAAAATGCTTATCGCCAATCTTTTTAGAAAATATACCATTTTCACGAAATACCAACTTTTACCATTCCAAAACCTTGAAATATTTACCCTTTCTTTATATTCATCACTATATCATTTTTTCAATATTTTTATTTCATAAAAATATTTGTTAATTCTACACATTAATTTCATCATTTATTCAATTGCACCCTACTCATGTAATCTAATTACAAGACTACAAATATGCAAAAATGGAGTCTTATACTAAGAGTAAGATTTTTTCCACTTCTAATAGCTCCAATGGTGGTATAAATGGTGGCGTAGGAGGAGCAACCCCCACCTACAAAGGTGGCCTCAAGGCATTACCAAATGCATCCTCCAAATGCTCCAAATTGTTCTCCTTTCAAGCTTCCAAGCAAGGCCTACTTCAAGTCAATGAAAATCCATCTACATCTTCTCCAAAAATCCCCTAACACATCTCCAAAATTTGTAACTTTCCTCATGCATGATGGAAATGGGTGTATACTATTCAAATATATAGTGGAATATGTAGCAAATATGGTGTTAAAATGTGGAGGGTTGTGGTATCATGGTGGTTTGTGGTGGAGGGAGGTGGAGGAACACACAACAATGGTGGAAGACCCACCCTTATATGTCTCCTTTTTCTAACCCAAACTGAACGCAAATGGACCCCTTATAAAACACGCTCAATCCTTCCAAATCTCATTCTTGCCCATTTGGGCTCGCCAGATTTCGACAACTCAAGAATCTAAGGGACACAAACATGATAGTGCACAAGAGAAAGCTAGATTTAACAATTTTGATTTACATCATTCGAACGACAACCCTAGATTGTTCGAACAACTTCCTCCTGTCGTTCCAAGTTTGGTTCACGCGACCCTTCGCTCAACTTGCCACAATAAGTCAGTGGCATGTCGTTCGATGTTCTTCTTCTCGTGACCCTTCTTGCGACCTCCCTTTGTCATTTGAACGACATTGCCTTATCATTTGAATGACCCTTTTTCTTCTTCTTTTATTTTTTCCCAATTTTACCCACAATTCTTTTATAATTATAATTAACTCATCTTTATTTATAATTCATATATAATTTAATTCAATTTTTGGGATAGGGTATTATAATTATGGTGGTAGTTGTTGTATTAATGTTAGTTTCTTCTCTAATAACTTCAGTGTTGTTTAAGTTACTTTCTTCTGAGTATTCTTTTGTTAGAATATCCCAAATTTTACTTGTTTCTTTGCAATTTTCTATTTTTTTCGTAACAGCATTATCTATAAATAAACATAATATTATCATAGTTTCAACATTTAATTATTTTTATTTCTGATACATAAGTTATCCAAAAGGTATGATTTATTATCACCAATTTGTTTCCAAGCATAAAAGTCAAGATATTGAATCATATGGTTATTTCATTTCTTTCTAAGAAGGCTTGTCATTAACTTTTTATCTTTAGACTCAAAATATACTTTTAAAAAATAAGCATCTATGAGCTAGGCTATGATACCAATTGTTGGGGCAAAAATACACCCGAAGTGGGGGTGAATTGGGTATATAGGTTTAATGGAAAATTTTAAACTTTCTTAACTTTGTTGTAAAGATTAATTGTAATATGATAAATCAATTCAAAAGTGAGCAATTATTCAATAATAAGAATATGCAGTTAAGAGAGAGGGAGAAAGCGAATAATGAAACTTTGTTAACCGGGGTTTTAACGTGGTTCTACCACTACCTATATCCACACTTAAGACGGTACTCAAGAACTTCACTATCTCCTCTTCACTTAAAGTGAAATCTAACTCTTTACAAGGAACTAGACCTTGAAACGCAACCAACAAGATGCTAAACTCATCCTTTCCTATGAGGTACCCACGCAATTACTCAAGATCTTTAAATGCCTTGACGAAGCAATAATGGCACTAACGATCGAGAAGATGTAATGAAGTTTAACTGCAGTAATAAAACTGAGATACATAACCAAAAAGTAAATCAAAATATCTTTTCTAAAATTAATTATAAAGTGGGTTTACTTTCTCTCTCTAAAAATTAAACAAATAAGATTCAAAAGTATGATTCTCAAATGGGTTTATGGGTATAACTTTAGCAAAAGTGGGCATTGGGTTTATAAATTTTCTAAAGAGGGATTGGAATGGAAGCTTTTGGCTCAAGTGGGTTTTCTTGAAGCTTGAGCTTTAATGGAGTTTTTGGGACTAAAACTCTCAAATGTGTTTTGGAATTTAGTTTCTCTCTCATAGATACTTTAGGATATTGACGCGAGATAGGATTAAAACTTTACTCAATGGGTTTAATGTTTTGTGTATGCACTTAAAAGGAACCCAAGGTATTATTCTATTCTTTTCAAATGATCCACTAGCCGTTGGAAGGTATCAAGGTTGGTAAAGATTTATTTGGATTACAAATTTGAAAAGTAGCCATTATGTAAAAATGAGTTTCCAAAAACTTTTAGTTTCCTAAAAGTAATATCTACTCGACTAACACTCTACTGGTCCAAGGAAAAGTTTATTTTACTAGATGTTGACTTTTAGTCAACTAGAAATAACTTTAATCGACTAGATCTTATGGGTTTTAAGATTTAAAAGGAAGGTTTTTGGGTTATTCTTTTGGGTAGGTTTAGGATACATTTGGGTCGGTTTAGATGATTGTTTTGAGCATATACAAGGTCAACCAAGTTTCTTTACCTTTGTACAATATTTCCTAAAGTTTAATAAAAAAACTAAGAAATTAGCATCTCTACTTTAATCTGATTTGTCTGAGTTTATGTTTTTGTATGATGTTTGGAGAGCATGTATGATTGAGATTTGATTATAAAGAAATATGTGATGTGTGTATGTACGTATGTTTGAGCTTGATCATCTTTTTGTTGAATGTTTTCTTTGTGTGATGTGATGATCTTTTTGCATCCCTAGTTGAGGCTGAACTTCATGGTACATATAATGTTGGGATGATCATTATCTTGATTGGATGTTTTCTTTGTGATGATGATCTTGCATGTATGTTTGGTTGGGATTTGAACTTCACTTATTTCTTAATAGATGATCTTGTTTGAAGTTTGAAAGAGTATTATATACATGATGTGCTCAATAAAATAATTTGTTTTAATTCCTTGACCAAAACATGCTTTAGTCTTCATCCAAGAGGTCACCAAAATTCTTCATTAACAAACTTGGTTCACTCAATACCGAACCTCAAGCACACCCCTTAGGAAAAGGTATAAGACTTAGCGGACTTAGATTAACCTTGGTTAATCTATTTTTATAATTGGAAAATATTTTTAAATTAACATTGGTTTTGTAATTTTGTCAAATACACATGAAAATATACTTTTATATCGAAAAACCTATTTTATAAAGAATTGCATCTCTTTGGGTATTTTAAGTACGAATGTTCATGGGAAAAACAAACATACTTGAAGTTTTTCTCAAAACATAATTTGAAAAAATCTTTTAACGTTAGACCGGACAAAATATTTAGACACATGTGTGACCCACCTCGCCTTAGCTTGCCTCAACAAAGGCTTGCCTAGCTGCAGCGAAACTTTTTCCTTGAATTTTCTTGTCCATATTTCAAAATCTTTGGACAAAGGCGCGAATTACTTGTGAGAAGTTCTACCGCATCGATGGCACTTCTCACTGCAGTGACACCATTCCACTAATTGACTATGTCCCCATGCAAAAAATTCGGAGTGGTGCCATAGCGATGCAATTACTAACTACAGCACCCCTTCGGCAACACGAGTCTGACATCGCTGAAAGTCACTTTTGTAAAAGATCCTTCTTTAACATCTTTTTAGTTAGGGTTCCATTACAACTCTTTGGGTGACTAAAACCTTGATATGACTACTTAACATCGTAAGGGTGTGACACTAGAATTTGAGCCATTAGAAATTTTCAAAATCAAAATTCTATAAGTTAGTGTGTTGTCTACTCTTCCAAACAAAGAGTAAGATCTTTGAAAAAATATTTTTATTGATCAAAATATTTGATATATTTGAGAGAACATTTTTTCACTGCTCTTCTTTGAGATATTTCAAGACATTTTTTGTAATAGATATATGTTTTCTCACCTTGTTTCAAAAATCTAATCTTCATTGACGAGTAAATATTTTCTCTTCCTTGGCTTGGAAAAACTCATTTTGAGATTTAAAGCACCACACCCTTTGCCCCAACACAAATATTTATTGAATTCCCTTAAATATCCTAGGTCTAGCATTTGGTTGCTTGAAGGTTACGTCTTGGAACAATAAAATTTTATTCTACATTAAAGAAGAAAAGTTTGGCCAGAGGATTCGATGGAATTGGTTACGGATGAAAACCGTTCGCGGTTATGCAACATACTCCAGTTGTTGGATATCTTTATGAAGAATATGGTGGGAAAGTTTGTTTAGTAGTCTGTAGCATCGTGTGGCTGTAAGTCTATTTCTCCTAGTTGTGAAACTCTACCAAAGTATTTTTCATTCATATCTACCCAAAGTTTTTCCCGTTAGTGGGTTTTTCCCTCGTACATCCGGTCTTGTGATAATTTTACTCTTATCATGTCTTTTAAAATCATTGTCTTAATTAAGAAAATAAAACTTGAGAGATTATAAAACTTAGTAAAATATTTTTTCACATAGACTTTTGGATTGTTAAACCCTTTTGTAATAATAAATTAACAAATCTTTTTCTTGAATAAGGTGAATTTATTTGGGTAGATACCGTCGAGCGGCACACTCTCAACTGGTATTTGAGTGGGTCTCGAAGTTTTAGGATTAAAAAAACTTGATATAGTTCCTTTTTGTGTAAAGTAGATTGAAGTTCAACTCTCCAATAGCCTCCATTTATGGTCATAATTATTCCTATTTTAAAGCCCATATGACATCATATTTAATGTTTATGGATGACCGTATATGGAATAATGTTCTTGTGGGATGGACATATCTTAAAACCATTGTCGACAAATTCAAAGTTGATAATGTTATATCTTTTTGGGATGAAAATGATTTAAATGAAAGTGGGTGAAAAATCAAGGGCCTTCATGCTATTTTTAATTGCATGTCCCCAAGTGAGTTTAAACTTATATCTACATGTAATGTCTAAGAAGGCGTGGGAAGTTTTACAAATAACCTATGATGGAACATCCCTCATAATGCATTTCAAGGTTCAATGTCATACCACTTGTTTCAAACTTCTTACCATGAAGGATAACGAAACTTTTATCGAGTTCTATACTGAGATGAACGACATAGTTGTCTCTATCTTTGCTTTGGGGAAGATTGTGAAAGGGAATAAAATTATTGATAAAATTTGACAGTCTCTTCCCCTAGGTTTAGTGGTAAAACGGATGACATTGAAGAGGTTATATCCTTTCTTTCCAAACCAATGCGTATAGACTAGTTACTTGGCTCTCTCCAAACCTATGAGGTAAATTTCTCATATCGCCAAGGAGCGACTCCTAAACAAAACAAGAAACATCTTGCTTTCAAGGCTAAGAAGGCATCTCCCAATTTTAGTTGCCATGTTGTTAGTAAGGATGATATGGAATTTATCACTAAATTTTTCAAGAGGTGGAAAAAATGATTTTACTTTTGAGGATTACATAAGAACTATATTTAAGACTTGAGATTCTTCGAGGAAGTGAAGGAAAGAATGATGAATCTCTGAGGACCATGTGTTGTGGTAAAGGTTATATGTCTAAGAAATGTCCCTCAAATATAAGTCATGATAATGGTAAAAATGCATATCAAGACACTTTAGTGATAATGACTCGTACTTCGAAGTTTACACTCAAGAATGTAATTACGCCACATTTATGGCAAGAGAGAAACTTAACAAGTTAGATGATTTAAAGGATTTTGATGTTCCTCTTTTGCCTTGTGATGAAATGACTAATCCTAGCTCTATTTTGATCACTATTGATGAAGAAGAGGAAAATTATCTTCAAGAGTACTATCTTAGGCTTTATAAGGAGTCCATAGGCCTCGAAAGAAATAATATGGAACTCTCCACCAAGTTAACCAATGTCAATAACCAAATGACTATTGTGAGTGAGATTTGTGTGAGTGATTGTATTGATCCACACATGGTGGGTAGTGAGCTACATTTTGAATGGAGTTCCACTAACTTTGTCACATGGATATTGAGTTCCTTAGGATGTCCCTACACAAGAGTGAAAACTCATAAATAGTCCTAGAACCAAACCGTTTTTCTTGAGGCCAAATTACTATTCGCCTCCAATTTCAAGATGAGTACGGAGGGTAGGTCTCAAAACTTGGATAATATGTATTTTGGTGCCAATTTGTCCACTATGAATAAATAAGGGCTTTGTTTTGAAAGTAATGGTTCTATGAAAAACTAATGTTTTATAGCATTGTATTCCATTTTACATCTCGCATTAGTGAATCTTCAACTCATTTTATACCCGAATAAAGTCAACTAAAGTTGACTTTCATCTGTTCCTATTGCAACAAGGAAGGACACTTTGGATTTTTTCTTTAGAGTTAGGAAGCAATAACTAAATCGCCCTATTAACCCACATATCTTTAGGTGAACACAATTGTAACACCCCTCTTAATTAAATACCGGGTGATCAGTCCTATACCCAATTAAATGAGAGTATCCAGTTGGTTCATTCTTAGTATCATTGTCAAAAAATATTTTCTTTTTGTTAATCACCTAATACTCAATTAAGCTGGTGTTAAAAAAACTTTCAAATTTTAATTTAAAAAAAACTCATTTTACCATTAAAAAAAACTTCATGTAATCCATTCCATAACAATCCATAATAGATAAGTAACATCACAACTGAATTAAATATATCCAGAATAAACTCCCCAGTTTAAATATCTCAATTCAACAATCCAAATAAACTGAATGTATCAAAACTGACATAAGTAATACCACTATCTGAGATAGAATCGAAATAACTAGAATCCTTGGGCGACATGCCCTACATGAACTAACTACTACGGATGTATGAATAAAGAGAATGAAATCGTCTAAGAAAAGTCTGCAATGAAATAACATCCATAGTAGGTCAATTATCCAATCCTCTATGCCTGGCATTCCTGTGATTGGACATCTAATATACAAGATACAAGGGAGGCAAGAATATGCAAGAAAACGGGTAAGAGCCCAATGGTAATTTTTTTTTTTTAAATAGCAAGTGATTAACAAGTACAATTAAGCAGTTATTATATACATGTTAGATTCTCAAACTCTCTCTTGAGATTCTCACCTCTTATCTAGTGTGTATGCCTAGCGTACCTTCAAACCATTCTAGTTACTATTCCTATGCTAACTAGTTCTTTCCAGTCTAACATCTAAACATAGACCAATATCGTTCCCACGTATTTCTCTCGCAATATACGTAATACATACATATCCAATTTCTCTTTAACATGGATAAGCACTTTTTCAATTTATTATAATTAAGTGTTCGCCAACTTAATTCATTTTCGATTTCATTATCCTTCATTTCTACTTAATTCAAACAGTAGACACTATCACAAGTATATATATACATTCACTCTATTATAAATATACAACACTACATCCCGAGACTCAGCTGCAGTGCATGCATACTACGTTATCATGTCCGGGTATATATCATCACGCTACAAAGGACAATTTGTTCATCTCAGTCGAACCATCATCACAAATCACAAATATTGGAGGTGAATATAGTTCCAAGCCTATAGGCCACGCACATACCTACGCACCCATATGACCATCATCACTATCATTATCACACACAACTCGTACCTTGGTTCAATATTCTGAGGCACAAGTCAAAAATCCCCCCGGAGGCCCATTATGATATGACTGTCCTCGACGCACAAACCTCCCGTTGATAGCAAATAGGCTAGGTATGTCATACACACAAATCATCATATAGGTACACACACACACACACACACACACACACACACACACACATATATATATATATATATAACATCAATATGGCCTAAGCACATCCCATATTACAAGGCTCATACGTAGTATACTTATATCTCGAATATCTTACGTATCATGGTATTTTAAAACTCAATTATATTATAGGTATTCTCTCCACCTATGTATATATATCAACAAATGAGTATACTCTTATCCCATATACAAATCCCACATGTAGTATATTTCAAGTTTATCCCATAAAATAATAATTCACATTTTATTCACATTTTCCATTACTCCTAACATCTTTTGTTAATGAAAAGGATTTAATTAATTATTCCAGTAGCTACCTTCAACCCATACTTTTTGGTCCAAAACCCAGACTCATTATGATAAGACCGGATTATATTTTAATTCCCAATAATCCTTTTTCTCTATAAAGTTACAATCTGCCCAGAAATATAAAATTATAATTTGAGGCTTTTCTGCTCTGATTTTGAAAAAATTTAAAACTACAAAGTTGTGCCGAATGTGATTTTATACAAGAACCAATAAACAAACTACCAATTTCCTCTTAAAACAGTCCAAAAATTATCATACAATGTTCGTCCTTTTTCTACATAATTCCACGTACGGGTTGTAACATAATTCATCCACAAAACCTCTACCGAATGATCCCAAACTCCTTATAATTCATCCCAAATGATATACCTAAGTATGTAAATGATTTATAACATCAAATCATATCAAAATC
The DNA here is from genome assembly GCA_949130495.1 of Sambucus nigra. Lineage (NCBI taxonomy): Eukaryota > Viridiplantae > Streptophyta > Magnoliopsida > Dipsacales > Adoxaceae > Sambucus > Sambucus nigra. The sequence continues at coordinate 88,445,860 of OX422219.1, read as the reverse complement.
ATCATGGATTTTTTATTAATCATGCTAATCCCATATTAATTCAGAAAATCTGCATTTTATCATTCTTACTGAGGAACACGTATAAATCCCAATTTTCTTCATCAAACAAACCCAAGTTTCGTGATGTTAATTCTAATACCACTAAGGGATTAATCCTACATGTTTTTCATTTCAAGGATTAAATCAAAATCATCAAAGTTCATCTTCGATTTATAAAACTTAAAAAAAAAATTGTTTCTATCTACCATGGACACCATATATGCTATAAACTGCAAGAAATAAAACAATTGCCTTTGATTTCGTAGGTCTGAACCTTTGAGGAAGATAATGATATAGGGTTCCTCTATTTTTCAATCACTCTCTAGTGGCAGCGGTGGTGGTGTAAGGTGCCTTTGTCCCTTGGTTTTCCTTGAACGACCCTTCCTCTCCTTGAGAAATTTTTCCCTTTACTCAATGGATGTCAGTTAGATTTTTGGTGAATAAACCTTTGGCTAACATATCTCTTAACTTATATAAAAATATCCAAATTTCATAACTACTATTCATCTCCCAAGTAAAATGACAAAAATACCTCTTTGGGGTGTCTATTCGGTTCCAAATTGACTAGAGACCCAAATCCAAACCCTGGGTAGACGTTTCTGACTATTTAAACCCTTCGAACACTTTGGAGCACTCGAAATGACCATTTGGATGACATAAAAATAAGTAACTTTTCATTCCATTCAATTATAGTCCCGACATGACTCACACGTACGTCCCGACTTAATTATCGTAATTGTTGTATTTATAAATCCCGATTTTTTTATAAAGTCATAATCATATATTACTTTTAATCACTAGGTAATATTCAATATCAATCACATATTACTTTATTCTAGTAATATTCAATCCGGATTAATTCCAATTATTTTCACATAAATAATTCCTATCAATCCCCATTGATTTAACCCATTTACTTTTAATTTATCTAATTTTAAAAGTCATTAAAATATGGGGTATTACATACTCCCCCCCCCCCCCCCCCCTATAATGGAATTTCATCCCAAAATTCAGAAATTGAGGCATATCTAGCAAGGACAACTCCGGGTATTAATCTCACATCTCATGTAACCTCCGTCTTACAGCCCATACAGTACATTACCAAATACCCCTAATAATGAATACCTCATTGATGTTATACTCCAAGCCTTACCATTTAAGTTTCACTACTTAAATTTTAATTTTAGATAATCATTATCTATCCTCCTACTATTTGCACTATAGTAGATTAATCAGTCTTTAGATATATACAAACTCGTCTTACTACTTTGTCAGTTAAGTAGTTTATTCTTGATGGTATGGTATATATTTTACTTACAATATATACTATAAATACCAACACATTTTCGTAATACTTTCGTAGCAAAGGACTATGGAACCCAAACCTGTAAGCTACCGATCCAATCTTTACAATAATAGGAAATGGTCCTACGTATATCGGTGCCAATTTCCCTTTTTCCAACATGAAATAAAGTAACACCAAATTAGTTCAATTCTGGATTATGGGCCCTGAATCCCTCTGGCCCGAGTAGGTCATTATCCTTCATCAACAAATTCTTTTGTATAACGCCTCAAATAGAGTCGTTCCATAAATGAGCTGAGAGGAGTTATTGTATACAAACTCTAAATATGACCCTAAATCTTCCCATAATCGGAACTATAACATATCCCTCAATATGTAACTAGAATTTCCAGTCTGCTCGTCCATCTATGGTTGTGTTAGTCTGTATATATTTGTATCTCGATACTCATGGCCTTCCAGAAACTCTTCCAATAATTAAGATATAACTATCTTGTCTCTATCAGACACAATATCGAAATGTACCCCATATAACCTTACTATCTCAGGAATAATGATTGGCGTATATAGTCACACGTTATGATTAGTCCTAACTAGCATAACGTGAGCTACTTCGATTACCCGACCCACTATCACCCATATTGGGTCGTGATCCCTTTGCGAAGTAATTAACTCTGTGATAATTTAGGGATACGCTCTCCCATTTCTACCAAGGAATTTCCAATGGCTGAAGGAACTCTATTAATTTCTGATGGTCCACTTTCAATTAGAACTCAACAATGTCTTGATTGGTTTTATGCCATCACAACTACGGTTTTATATCTTGATGAATATATCTTTCTCACAAATGCATTCACAACCATGACTCGTGCGACGATTCCATCACTGTGTGTCGAAAGTTCTCCCCCACACTTCAAAGTTTAGATTCTCATGAAACGTAGGCCTCCACTACCTTACCATGTAAGTTTCAACTTTCTTGAGTTAAACTTTATCGAATTCTTCATATACCATCCTCGTGGCAAATTTGGGGAGTAGCAGTCCTAACTGACCTAAACCATCAAACAGCTAAGTCCTGAAGTCACAACTTCTACATTTATTTTCGTAAAAAATACGTATTGTGCTATAATTCTCAATTATGGAAAATACTACAATCCAACTATCTAGGGCGCCCATACACCCTATGTTTTGTACATCTCAGCATACAATCTAAATGGATGTGATATCCTACACTAGACATGATTAGTCTGTAAGGTTACACTTTACCAACTTACTACTTATAATATAATCCGTATCCCACTAGTTTTCATATTCACATTCGGCGACTCCACTGGCCTCAAATCATACTATAACCCATAACTCTCAGATTTAACAGATACATATTATAACAAAGGTTCTAAACCCATATCCTAATGACCCAACTTAATTCGACTCCCAACGTTCGCTAGTTTAATGCATGGGGTGCCTCGCGGAGTGAAATCCAAATAAGGAACCCCCCGATACAGTGCTACCTAACCTAGTCGGTTGTCAAAACCCTTTAGGTCATTAGTCCAAAGTATGTACCTTCCCAACATGTTTTGTGTGTTTATATAAAATTCTACTCATCCACTCTCATGTCCGTCAAAGATAATATTAAACATGGCGCTCTTACTAACACAAGTTTTTAGTGCTACAAAATAACGACAAACATCTCTCTCTGCACGAATTAAGAACATAATATATCCTGAATCACATCTGTAGCAAGTCCCTACACATCGTCATACTCACAGATGCCAAGTATAGATTGCTATATACAAATTTTTAAACTCAGGCCCAACCTTATTTCAAGTGGCGCCTAACAGAACTAATATAGTTCACTCTGAAATAACAAATATGATAGTCTTATTACACAATTTACCATTGTTTCAATACTTGAAAATCAGTCACTACACATTATCGTAATAAATCCTACATTCATCACTCACAAATGTAGTATATAATAACATAATTCTTAATGATCCTATCCGTTTCTCCCTACGTGTGTCAACAACGGGTTTTGCCACCTCATAAACATATATAACGATATCCATACCTAGGATTCACATCTACTATTCTCAGTCTCATGGGTCCTACTCACTTTTTATGGACTCATTCAACATTAATAGTCCCATTTTTTTTCTACACCTGGAACAACTTTTCGTGTCATTTCCCCTATCCCTGGTCCTAAAGACCATTTTGAACCTAACAATACTAGCATCAATTTTTGCTCTACTAATTTCTTCGGCTCCACTTTTCCTATGGATTATCGTTATCGACCATATTAGTCTTGATTGAACCCCCCTCCACTTAGTATATATTCAATTAAACCATATATATGGGTCCCCCCTATTGGGTATGCCCTTAAGTGGTGTTATACTATCCTCGTTCACCCTAGTCTCACTTTTTGTCTAAATTCTCCAACACCCTTGACTCCCTTCCAACGGAAGCATTGATATTGAGTCATAAATGTAAACCCTTGACGACAGTGTCACTAGTCATCTAAATCTGATTTTTGCATTTCCACATGGATATATAAATCATGAACTCTTCAACATAAAGTAACTCATTTTTGTCAGGTACATCCCATTTATGATAAGCTCTAAAATTTACCATTTCATTCGCATCTCTGTTACAACAGGAGATGGACAATTTTATGGTCAAACCGTACCCTAAATTCCACACTTATCTCAATACCAACTACTTTATATACGAAGTCTAATTTCCATCACCTAAGATTGCTCTTATGAGAGGAATGTTGTCAAAAATTCTTAAGTCATGGGTGTAGCTACATTTCACCCTATATAATTGCCTTTGGATTTCTATTTCCATTATCCCCTCACTCTCCTTCCTTCACACATTTTATAAATGTTCTTTTTTTTTAATAAAATCCTTCCAACTCCGGCACCCTTCACTGATAAATGTTGGGTGAGTCTGGAACGACACCATCGTCACCAACGATGGTGTTTAAGGAAAATATAGTTCTCGGGCGATTTTTTTTATTATCGTCAACTTGAACAATAATTATGGTGAATTTTACCTCGATCAACATTTTCCAAAATACACTAAGTCTCCTGTTGAGCCTTTTCCTCCTGCATTTTGTCCAATGGACTTCGCTGGTCATCTTATTATGTTCGGCTTATGAAGCCTGACTTAACTTGTATAAGAATTTCACCACTTATGTTTAATAGCAAGCGAACGTAAAATCTTTATACGTGAAGAAATACAACAATCCTAATCCTAAGGCTCTACATCAAAGGATACTATACTAAAATGTAGATAGCCGTACAGATCCTAAGGACTCTAGAACCTAATGCTCTGATACCACCTATAACACTACGCTCAATTAAATACCGAGTGATCCGTCCTATACCCAATTAAATCAGAGTATACAGTTGGTTCATTCTTAACATCACTCTCAAAAAACATTTTCTTTTTGTTAATCACCTAATACTCAATTAAGCTGGTGTTAAAAAAAACTTTCAAATTTTAATTTAATACAATCTCATTTTACCATTACAAACATATTCATGTAATCCATTCCATAACAATGCATAGTAGATAAGTAACATCACAACTGAATTAAATGTATCTGGAATAAACTCCCCAGTTTAAATATCTCAATTCAACAGTCCAAATAAATTGAATGTATTAAAATAGACATAAGTAATACCAATGTCTGAGATATAATCGAAATAATTAGAATCCTCGGGCGACATGGCCTACATGAACTAAGTACTACAGATGTATGAATCAAGAGAATGAAAGCGTCTAAGAAAAGTCTGCAACTCCATAGCATCCATAGTACGTCAAGTACCCAATACTCAATGCCCGATGTTCCTTTGAGTGGACACCTAATATAGAAGATACAAGGGAGGTGAGACTATGCAAGAAAACGGGTCAGAGCCTGATGGTAAAATATTTCTAAAAAATAGCAAGTGATTAATAAGTGCAATCAAGCAATTATTCTGTACAAGTTAGATTCTCGAACTCTCTCTTGAGATTCTCACCCCTCATCTAGTGTTTATGCCTAACGTACCTTCAAATCATACTAGTTACTATTCCCATGCTAACTAGTTCTTTCCCGTCTAACGTTTAAACACAACCCAATATCATTCACACATATTTCTCTCGCAATTTAAGTAATATTTATATATCCAATTTCTCTTTAACATGGATAAGCACTTTTTCAATTTAATATAATTAACTGTTCACCAACTTAATTCAATTCATATTTCATTAACATTCATGTCTACTTAATTCACATAGTAGATAATATCACAAGTATATATATACATTCAATCTATGATATATATACAACACTACACCCCGAGACTTAGCTGCGGTGCATGCATACTATGCTATTATGTCCAGGTACATATTTTCACTGTACAAAGGACCATTGGTTCAGTATCACAGTCTAACCATCATCACAATTCAAACATATTGGAGGCGAATATAGTTCCAAGCCTATGGGCTATGCATATACCTACCCACCCATATGACCGTCATCACTATCATTATCATATATAGTCCGTATCTAGGTACTATATTCTAAGGCACAAGTCAAAAATCCCACCAAAGGCTCATCAAGATATGAGTGTCCTCAACGCGCAAACCTCCCGTCGATATCAAGTAGGCTATGTATGCCATACACACAAATTATCATATAGGTATACACTCAACCTATATATATATATATATATATATATATATATATATATATATATATATATATATATATATATAGAGAGAGAGAGAGAGAGAGGTCCCCTAGTTTAAGGATCCTGAATGAGGTCCATTTTTTTAAAATAGTAAAAAACATATTTTGTAATTAATTTTTTTCTATGGTTTTTAAACATTTTAGTAGGACCATAAAAGATAATCAGCTCAAAATGATTTTTTTTTACTATTTTAAAAAAATCGGTCAAACTTTGTCAGTTTTTAACATCTTAAAAACTGACATAGTTTGACCGATTTTTTTAAAATAGCAAAAAAATTCATTTTGAGCTGATTATTTTTTTATGGTCCTACCAAAATGTTTAAAACCAATAAAAAAATCAACTCGAAAATATTTTTTTACTATTTTAAAAAAATGGACCTCTTTCAGGGTCCTCAAATTTTTACTATTTTAAAAAAATGGACCTCACTTGATCTTTTCCCTATATATATATATATATATATATATATATATCAACAATAGGGCATAAGTGCATCCCATATTACAAGTCTCATACGTAGTATACTTATATCTCGAATATCCTACGTATCATGGTATTTTAAACATCAATTATATTATAGGTATTCTCTCCACCTATGTGTATATATTAACAAATGGGTATACTTTTATCCCATATACAAATTCCACACGTAGTATATTTTAAGTTTATCCCATAAACTAATAATTTACATTTTATTCACATTTTCCATTACTCCTAACATATCTTGTTAACCGAAATGATTTAATTAATTATTCCAGTAGCTACCTTCAACCCACACTTATTGGTCCAAAACCCAAACTCATTATAACAAGCTTGGATTATATTTTAATTCCCAATAATCCTTTTTCTCGATAAAATTACAATCTGCCCAAAAATATAAAATTACAATTTGAGGCTTTTTTCCTCTGATTTTGAAAAACTTAAAACTACAAAGTTGTGCAGAATGTGATTTTATACAAGAACTTGCGTGCACACTACCAATTTCCACTTAAAACAATCCTAAAATTATCATACAATGTTTGTCCTTTTTCTACAGATTTATACCTACGGGTTGTAACATAATTGTTCCTCAAAACCTCTACCAAATGATCCTAAACTCCTTATAATTCATCCCAAATGATATACCCAAGTATGTCCATGATTTATAATATCAAATCATATCAAAATCATCATGGATTTTTTATTAATCATGATAATCCCATATTAATTAAGAAAATATGCATTTTATCATTCTTACTCAAGAACACGTATAAACCCCAAATTTCTTCATCAAATAAACCCAAGTTTCATGATGCTAATTCTAATATTAATAAAGGATTAATCCTACATGTTTTCCATTTCAAGGATTAAATCAAAATTCATCTTTGATTTATAAAACTTTACAAAAAAATCTTTTTCTATCTAACATGAACAACATACATGCTATAGATTAAAAGAAATTAAACACTTGCCTTCGATTTCGTAGGTCTGAACCTTTGGGGAAGATGATGCTATGGTGTTCCTCTCTTTTTTTTCGCTCTCCGGTGGTGGTGCAAGGTGCCTTTATCCGTTGGTTTTCCTAGAACAACCCTTCCTCTCCTAGAGAAATCTTTCCCTTTCCTCAATGGATCTCTCTTAGAGTTTTGGTGAATAAACCTTTGGCTAACATATCTCTTAACTCATATAAAAATACCCAAATTTCGTAAGTACTATTCATCTTTCAAGTAAAATGACCAAAATACCTCTTTGGGGTGTCTATTCAATTCCAAATTCACCTGAGACCCAAATCAAACCCCTGAGTATACTTTTCTGAGTATTTATACCCCTATGAACACTTTGGCACACTCGAAATGACCATTTGGATGACATAAAACTAATTTACTTTTCATTTCATTCAATTATAGTCCCGGCACGACTCACACGCGCATCCCGACCTAATTACCGTAATTGTCATATTTATAAATCCAATTTTTTTTATAAAGTCATAATCATATATTGCTTTTAAACACTAAGTGATGTTTAATATCAGTCACATATTCCTTTATTCTAGTAGTATTCAATCCGGATTAATTCCAATTATTTTAACATAAATAATTCCAATTAATCCCCATTGATTTAACCCATTTACTTTTAATATATCTCATTTTAAAAGTCAATAAAATACGAGGTATTATATACTCCCCCCCCCCCCCCCCCCCATAACGGAATTTCGTCCTGAAATTCAGAAATTAAGGCATATCTGGTAAGACAACTTCGAGTATTAATCTCACATCTCATGTAACCTCCGTCGTACCGCCCATACAATACATTACCGAATACCCCTAATAATGAACATCTCACTGATGCTATACTCCAAGCCTTACCATTTAAGTTTCACTAGTTAAATTTTAATTTTAGATAATCACTATCTATCCTCCTACCATTTGCACTATAGTAGATTAATCAGTCTTTAGATATATAGAAACTCGTCTTACTACTTTGTCACTTCAGTAGTTTATTCTTGTTTATATGGTATATATATTATTCATAACATATAAGATAAATGCCAACACATTGCCACAATATTGTCTCAGCAAAGTACTATGGAACCCAAACCTGTAAGCTACAGATCCAATCTTTACAATAATAGGAAATGGTCCTACGTATCTCGATGCCAATTTTACTTTTTCCAACATGAAATAAAGGAACAACAAATTAGTTCAATTCTGGTGTACGCGCCCAGAATCCTTCTAGTCCGAGTAGCTCATTATCCTCCACCTCTAGCCAATAAGAAAAAGGACGACAATGTCTTTTATATAACGCCTCAAATAGAGTCATACCATAAATGAGATGAGAGGAGTTATTGTACACGAACTGCAAATATGACACGAAAGCTTCCCATAATCGAAAATACAACATATCCCTCATTATGTAACTAGAATTCTCAGTTTTCCCGTCCATCTGTGGGTGTTTTAGTCCGTATACATTCGCATCTCGATACTAATGGACTTTTGAAAACTCTTCCAATAATCGAGACATAACTCCCTTGTCTCTATTAGAATTTTGGGCGTGTACAATATTGATCTTCTATGCTTGTTAGGTGTTATTCTATCCCATGAGATTAAATGCAAACCTACATGGTTAGTTATTGTACTAATAGTTCCATTTATGACTTTTAATACTCCATGTTTAAACTTTATACCTTGAATTGCCTTAGTAATTGATCATGCTATTTTAGGGTATTTGTCAAAACTCATGCAGTTTTATCCCTCAAAATAAACATAAGCATTTCCATACAAAATAAAATGAAGGGATTTATTCTCTACTTATAGAAAAAATTAAAAGTTTTATGCGATGTTTTGATGAAAGGGTGTCATTGTTAATACTTTGGCGTGTGAAAGTTTTTGTCATCATGGTTGGAGTTGAAATTATTTTTATGTGTACACACACACACACACACACACACACATGTATATATACATACATATATATATATATATATATATATATATATATATATATATATATATATATATATATATATATATATATGTATATATGTATGTATGTTTAGAATCATGAGTGATAATGAGGTAAGAGCTACAACTTTGGGTCATGAGAACTACCTTTGAAAAATTAGAAATAGTTTCCCATCTATTGTAATGAATGAGTGAAACCCTCACATGAATTTTTTTATTAATAGAGATGTCTAAAAGAACTTTATATATCTGAAATTGAGTAATAGTAAGGATATGAGACTTAAAAGGTTTAATCATAAATCTCTATTTGAGGGAGAAAAATGAAAGTTGAAAATTTTATTTTTTTTAAGGAATAATGAGGCTTTCTCTTTATTTCAGAAAGTAAATAATTTCTAAAAGTGAGTTCAAACATTGATATCCATTCTTATATTTTACGGGTTAGTGTTCATTTTATTCACTTTCTATCATGAGTTATGTCGTTGAAATCACTTTATTTTTCATATGCCTTTCATTTGACCTTAGGGTATTGAATGCTAAAACCATTCTTTTTGTTGAGTATTTAACAAAACCAAGAACCATTGTATGCTCTTTATAGCTTGTTTGGTAATTTAAAATTCTAATTAGGGATTAAAATGTACATGACTTATAGTTATAAATCTATATGTACATTTCATTTTTGTTTGTGTTGTTCTTGTACAATTTTTTATCACTCGAAGGTGGCATAACCAATGTCATTGGAGCTTTATTGTAGCAATGCAAGCAAGGCCTGCGATAACTCTCTCATTGCAGAAATAACATTTGGGAATGATAAAAAAACAAATTGCGATGTTTTAATCTTTTACCTATGTCTTTTCTCAAAACCTCTCTCACCATTAGGGATACCACCCCTCATCCTCCCATTTTAGATTGTGGAAGTCCTTTAGGTTGTCTATACCTCACTCTAGTGGATTAAATCATCATGTTGGTAAGTTTTTGTTCCATTGATTCTTTGATTTAGTTTTTTGTGATTAGGTCTTAGTGAGGGTTATTTTTGTAAATGTTGAGGAAGTCGTCTCTATGATGATAGAGTTTCTACTTATCTTGAGTTTGCATTGAATCTATTGAGTTGCTTTTAGTATGTATAGATTTTGCTGCACATTTTTGGGGGTTTATCTACTCATTGTATATGTTCCTTGGTTTTAATTTTCATATCTCATAGTATTTTATTCTTGTGTCGTAGTATGTGATTTCAGGCTATCTTATGGATCCAAAATCTCGCTCACGTGCCTCGACTTCCACCAAACACTCAAGATTTAAGTTTGCCACTCGTTTCGTTAAATAGGAGAGGTCAATAGATTTGAAATCTTTTTTCGACACACGTTGAGACAAGTTTTTGGATAAAAGATCTTGGTTTGGTATTTTCTCTCAAACCGTGTTACCCCAATATGGTGAGTGAATTTTATTCTATTCTTGTATATGGCAAGGACCACGAAGGTAATAGAACTCTTTCTAAAGTAAGGAAAATTAAAGTGAAACTTAATCTATCGGATAAGAAACCACTTTAGTATTCTAGAAGAAAATCATCCCAAATATCCTTATGAGAAATACTTGAGTGGACCTAGCAATCGGTATGGTATCACTCTTTTGAGCGACGACTATTGCTAGGAGTGGAACACCATGACTTTTTTGCATGTTTATCTTGCTTAAGACTTTTAAATCCTGAATATGGTTATTTATGCTTTTATTTTTCCCACATACCACTCTCACAACGTAACTTCCAAACATTCACGATTATGGTACACCATTATTTCATGTATTAATATGTGTTTCTGTGACTTGATCTTAGACTGGATCTTTCATCACACTAAAGACAATTTTAAATCTCAAACCTTGGCCTACGATTATTTGATCGTGAATTTGCTTTTAGGGTGTGGACTTCCTTTGTTTCCAATAAACGTTGAGGAAATTTTGATGCCTACATTAACTATTTATTTATATTAAGTCAATTTCTCAGCTTGGCGGCCATGATGACCCCACTATATCAGCACATGTAATTCTACCTCCCCATCATACCCCTACATCACATGCATATAGTTCATGTCCTCTAACAATTTTTTTGGATTATATCGTTTCTCCAATATCTACTCAATTAGGTTATATTTTTTTATCATCATTTGGTCCGATGAACTCTTTCTTCTATAAAAACGCTCAATAATAGTTTATTACACATGCACAAAATGTTAAGGATGCCTTGCATAACACTAATAGAGAGATTATTGATTTATGTATCTTTGGGATGTTAAAGAGGAAGAAGAAGTGATGTAATTTTTGTTTTTGTTTTTGTTTTTTGTTTAGCTCAGAGTTATTTGGATTTTGGTTCAAATTGATCATATTCACTGTAATCTTTTTAAACTCTTTCATTTTTAATGCTTAGCATCTTTGAACATTATATATTTCATTGTTTGATACATTTTATCTCCTCGTGTGTAGTTTAACTTATTGATTGAGTCCTTTACTCTCATGATTATATTTTTCCTAGAGTAACATGTTAATTATTCACTCACCATATGATTCCTCTTTATTTTTTGGTTTGATTAGAATGTTTTACTTTCTTAAAAAGCTTCAATAACTTGATCATACTATGTGCTTAGTTCTTTCCTTTATTGCTTTCCATGATTAAAAAAAGGATAAGTTTTTAGGGGAACTATATTTATTAAATCATATTAGGTTAGAGTTATTTGTTTCTATATCATAATTATTCATAGGACTTGAATATTGGAGGGGCAAGTATTTTAGGTAGGTATGATGTTCACGTCCTTAATATTATATTCTCATGTTTATATTTATCATGTTTCATTGTTGTATTTCAACACATTGGTAGCTTGATGAGTTTGCTAGTGTGTGACACAAACGTTTTTAACAAGATATTCTTGAAGATAGTTGGGTCTCTTATAGTGATTAGTGTGACACCCCGACTAATTAAATACCGGGTAGCTACTCCTTTATTAAATCAATACAAAATGCCAAGTTGGTTCAGTTAATAGCATCACTGTCGAAAACATTTTAATAATTACTAACCACCTAGTATTTAAAAAGTAAGTTGCCAAATTTTAATTTAAGTCTGATTAACATGCGATAAAAGAATAATGGAAGAACAACATAATCCATTCACCATAACGAAGTAATGAAATAATCAACCAATAATAATAAGTCCGGAGGAAAACTCCTCACAACAATCCCACAACTGAAAATAAAATGACAAGTTTGAATCCTGAATTAATTACATGCCAGAAGTCCGAATAACTGAAATAAATGAAAAGTCTCTAAAAGAAATGGGCGACATGCCCTACAACTGATAAGTGCTGAATATAGAGTCAAGATAGATGAAGCGTCTACAAGCAAAGTCCTGTAACTTCCACAAACAACTACAGCTTGTCACTTGAATGAGGATCCTAAGCATGGTGTCCTTGTTGCTGGGCACCTAAAATGGTTTTTACAAAGATAGATTTGAAAGCAAATGAGTCAGAGCCCGAAAGTGGAAATCATTTTAAAAACAGCAAGTGTTTTAATAACATTAAAACATTAAATGCAAAATACATGTTAGGACGTGCACTCACATGAAATTCTCACCTCTCGACTACATGTGCACTCCTAACGTACCGTACCCATCTACATGACATACATATTTAACAAAACCGTAATAAGTTCTACCCCTTACTACTCGATTCCCATATTACATTCTAGCGTTATCAAATAAATAGAGGGCTTTATTTAAACTCAGATTCTCGATTAGTAATACCATTCACTATCAGTTAACCCGTTATGTATTTCTCAAAACATTACCATAATATTATTCACAATACCAATCATGAAAGTTCCCATTAATTAAGTGTATATTATTCACGTCATAAATATACAATACAAGCACCCCGAGACTAGCTGCGGTGCACACATACTCTGCTATCCATCCCGGTACATCACGTACATAAGGATCACGCATTCCGAATCTCTCAGGAATCGTTCTCAGATAAGAACATCACAAATAATGGAGGCGAACGCAGTCACATCACATGGGTCACGCACATACCTGTGCTCCCACGATCAGCAGACTTATTAATATCCCAATAAGCCCATCTCTGACCTATGTTCATCGAGGTAACCAATCTAAATCCGGGCAACACAAGGATTAGAAGGCCCTAAGCGAACGTAAACCTCCCATGATAGCAAGTACGGTAGGTATGTCATACACATAAAATCAATACATATACCAAGTATTCACACATCTTAGTAATCACCATAATATATTGGTGGTACACTTCTCATTTTCGTACCGACATATAATACTACACAATTTATATGTTCTCGGTTAATATAATAAATTAGGCCGTCAATAGTTCTCGCATCGTAATAGACACTCACGTCCTACTTCATATTTTCCCTTAGGTTCAAACTACACTTCTAGGTTTGACTCCTCATTATATCCCAAACATCCCAAATATATCAATTAATCATCAAGGGAAGGTTATCTCTACATATAGACAAGGTTACGGGACACTCGGGATCAAAACAGGCTAAAAAGCCTAAACTGTCAACTCGTTAGAAGTCTCGTTCGAACGAGGCTGTTCGAACGAGAGTTCGTTCGAACGAACTGGGCCTTCTAACGAGATCTCGTTCGAACGGAAGTCATCGAACGAACATCCCTCTCGTTAGAAGTCAAACTGTCAACTCGTTAGAAGCTCGTTCGGACGAGCTAGTTCGAACGACCTGGGCAGGTCTTCTAACGAGTGGCCAGATTCGAGCCCATAAATTCCTATCTCGTTTTTCCAACTTCTCTTCACCTCTAATCTCACCTAAATGTCATTCCAACAATGTTTCAAGGTATCTAATCCTTCCTAAACATGTTTCAACCGTAACACAACATTTATATGGGTTCAAATCACCCTAAACTACATCAAATTATCAAATCTCCAACATTTATTTTTCAAATCTCAAGAACATGAACCCTAGAAAAATCAAGTCATTCATAGACATAACTAAATCCGTTTTTATGATGTAAAAGATGTATTTTCATCTGACTAATCATCCTATCAATGTTCTACATTCAATTTCCTCAATAGATTCTTAAATCTCTACATCCAATTAAATGGGTTTTCATCATCCTCCAAGAACAATACAATTTATTTGAATTTCCTACGCATGGAAGAAGCATTCTCTGCAAAATAATGAAATTAAACCACTTGCCTTATGTGTATCTCTGAATTTGATGACGAATTGATGAGTTCCTCTCCCTCTCTCTGCAGAATTCTCCTCTCTTCTCTCTCCCTCTACAAGCTCTTCTCTAATGGTGGCAATGGAGGCTAGGGTTTGTCTTAGGAACTTTTGGGGCTAATTCTAATAACCCCCGTAGCCCTCTAATCAGTTAATGGTTGGTAATGGTTTAGTGGGTCTTTTAATTTTCCATTTAAAATTCCTAAAATTCGTTAATCAAAAATCCCAAAATTCTAAAATTACCAAACTACCCTTATACGTTGCCGGTATGGCCTAAAAATGCCCCGGGTCCCAAACCAAACCCCCGGCTAGTGTTTTCTGACTATTTCGACCCTTCCGGACGCGTTGGCACACTCAAAACGACCATACGGTTAATAGAACTAAAATTCACTTTTTAATTAAAATAAATATTTCCCTGACGCGACTGTCACACGCGTCTCAATAAAATTTTCCAAATTGCCGTATTTCAATCTCACGACAAATTTCATACTTCAATATTCATATATAATCATGTATGCACATTATATTCAAATACCAACTCGCATCTCGCTAGTATTTTAATTCGGATTAATTTCCAATTAATACGCATTTAATTTAATTAATCCCATAAATAAATATCACAAAAATACGGGGTATTACATACTTCCCCCCTAATAACTGAATTTCGTCTCGAAATTCGGAACTAGAAAGTACCTGGTAAGAACAACTCTGGATAACGTTCGCGCATCTCATCCTCGCGCTCCCATGTGGACTCCTCGACATTATGATGTCGCCACTCAACACGCACTAACGAAACTATCTTTGACCGCAGTTTCCGCTCACTTCGGTCCAAAATAGCAATCGGCCCCTCCTCGTAGGAGCTATCTGGTTGGAGATCGATGTCCTCCAAAGCAATGTGAGAATGAGCCAAATCGTCTCTAAGATATTTCCTTAGCGAGGAAATATGAAACACATTGTGAATCCGATGTAAATGCTCCGGTAACCCAAGCCTATACGCAACCGGTCCAATCCGCTCAATAATAGGAAATGGTCCCACGTATCTCGGTTCCAACTTCCCTTTCTTCCCGAAATGCATAATCCCCTTCATAGGAGATACTCTGAGCAAAACCTGGTCCCCTACTTGGAACTCCCTGAAGAACCTCTTCGCATAAGCATAGCTCTTCTGCCGATCCTGAGCTACCCGAATGCGACTCCGAATCAATTCTATCCTCGCCGAAGTATCCTGAATCACTTCCGGCCCAAGTAGTTTGTTGTCCTCCACCTCCAACCAACATGTTGGGGAACGACAAGGTCTACCGTACAATGCCTCAAATGGAGCCATGCCAATGGTGAACTGGTAGGAGTTGTTGTAAGCAAACTCCACCAGTGGAAGATACTGCTCCCATCCACCCCCAAAATCAATGATACTCATACGTAGCATGTCCTCCAACATCTGGTTTGTACGCTCAGTTTGCCCATCGGTCTGCGGGTGATACGCCGTACTCAACCGCAATTCCGTTCCCATGGCCTCCTGAAAACTCTCCCAAAATCGTGAAACAAATATCTTGTCTCGGTCAGACATGATATTTAGGGGCACACCGTGAAGTCTCACTATCTCTGAAATAAAGAGCTGGGCATACTGTCCCGTAGTGTAGTCTGTCCTTACTGGTAGAAAATGAGCAACTTTGGTCAACCTGTCCACAATTACCCAAATGGAGTCGTGACCTCTCTGTGACGTAGGCAACCCCGTGATAAAGTCCATGGAGATGCTCTCCCATATCCACATCGGGACCTCCAATGGTTGTAGCAGTCCTTCCGGTCTCTGATGATTCACTTTTACTAGCTGACAAGTGGCGCATTTAGAAATAAACTCGACAATATCTCTCTTCATCCCGCTCCACTAATACTGTCGTCTCATGTCTTGGTACATTTTGTCCCCACCGGGATGTACCGCGAACCGTGAGCCGTGCGACTCTGCCATCACCTCGTGCCACAATTTCTCTCCTTCCGGAACTACCAATCTCCCATTGAAGCGTAATCCCCCGCCTGAGCTAACGTTATAGACTCGGCTCCCTCTGCTAACAATCGAACTATCTGCTCCTGACAGAACGAGTCATTTGCATGTTCCCTTAATACCTTCGTGACAATCTGCGGTGTAACGGTCATCACAGACATGACTGATCGGGCCACTGAATCCTGGTGTCCCAACTCCTTCTATTTGGCCTTCCACACCCCTGCCACTTCATCTGCTGGCCTACGGCTCAACGCGTCTGCTACCACGTTAGCCTTCCCCGGGTGATACTGGATATCAAACTGATAGTCCTTCACAAACTCAAACCACCTTCGCTGCCTCATATTCAACTCCTTTTGCGTGAATAGGTATTGTAGGGACTTGTGGTCTGTGAACAATCGAAACTTCTCCCCCAAAAGATAATGTCTCCAAATACGAAAGGAAAACAGAACTGCCGCCAACTCCAAGTCATGAGTGGGGTAATTCTTCTCGTGAGGCTTTAGCTTACGAGATGCATAAGCAATGGCCTGACTCTCCTGCTGTAATACACCTCCAAGTCCTTGCAAGGACGCATCGGTGTAAACTAAATACTCAACTCTCGGTCTCGGCAATGCTAACACAGGTGCTGAGGTTAACTTATCCTTCAACTCATCAAATGCCAACTGACAGGCATCACTCCAGATGAATGGCACACCCTTACGAGTCAAATGTGTCAAAGGACCTGCTATCTTCGAAAATCCCCGAATGAACCTCCTGTAGTATCCTGCTAAACCCAAGAAACTATGGATTTCCGTTGGTGTCGTGGGCTATCCCCACTCCCTCACCGCGGATACCTTCCCCGGATCAACAGATATTCCTCGGTCGGAAATAATGTGTCCCAAAAACTGGACCTCCTTCAGCCAAAACCCGCACTTCTCATACTTTGCATACAGCTCGTTCTGACGTAGCGTCTGTAAAACTTGCCTCAAATGCTCGGCGTGTTCCTCCTCTGTCTAGGAGTAAACCAGAATATCATCAATGAAGACAATGACAAACTGGTCTAGGAAATCTCTGAACACCCTATTCATCAAGTCCATAAACACGGCTGGAGCGTTGGTCCCGAAACTCGTAAGAACCATATCTCGATAAGAACGCAGTCTTCGAGACGTCCTCCTCCCTGATACGCAACTGATGGTATCCTGATCTCAAATCAATCTTCGAGAAGAAAGAAGATCCTCTCAACTGGTCGAATAGGTCATCGATTCGAGGCAACGGATACTTATTTTGTATCGTGACCTTGTTCAACTCTCGGTAGTCCACACACAATCTCAGTGAACCATCTCTCTTCTTTACGAACAACATAGGGGCACCCCACGGTGAAGTACTCCTTCGTATAAACCCCTGACCCAACAACTGCTCAATCTGATACCGTAACTCCCTCATCTCAGCTGGATCCATACGGTACGATGCGCATACTATAGGTCTCGTATCTAGTAATAAGTCTATGACAAAGTCTATCTCTCGACTGGGGGGTAGGCCTGGTATCTCCTAAAACACATCGGAATACTCACTGACAACTGAGATCGAATCTAAAGGAATCACAACCTCCTTAGAGGTATCCTCCTCTAGGTAATACAAATGAGCGGTCGAGCCTCCCTCTGGGTGAGGCATCGCCACTACAAACATCTCTTGCCCCGAAATGGCAAAAACAATGCTCCTACCGAAGAAATCAATCATGTCTCTATAATCAGCGAGCCAATCCATACCGATAATCACATCGTGCACATGCATATCTAATACCAACATATCTGTAGGTAATACCAGACTACGAATCTCTACCCCCACTCCCCGGCATATAAAGAAAATAAGTGACCCACTCCCCAATGGTGAGTCTACACACGTCACTGTGCTCTCTGTTGTGGCTAACAATCCTAAGGCTTTCGCAAAATGTGTAGCTATAAAGCAATGTGTTGCCCCCGTATAAAAAAAAAACCCGACCCATAGTACCATGGATAGGAAACATACCCTCAATCGCGGGTGGTGCCTGCGGAGCTGCTGCCTGGTGGACGTTATAGACACGTCCATACTGTAACTTCCCCTGCTGCACAGGAACAACTGGAATGGCTAGTAGTGCTGGCACCTGGGCTGGAGCTGGGAGGGCAGGTGGAAAAAGTGGCCTCTGTGGCTCATGTCGAGCACCCTACTGCTGCTGCGGGGCCCTGCCCCTATCAGGACAGTCCTGGCGTTTATGGCTAGTCTTGCCACAAACGAAGCACTTCCCCGGGAAGTTCCCCCCTCTCTGTCCCTGCTGTCCCCGACCCTGGTGGCCGTTACCGTTCCTCCAATGGCCCTGCTGAAACTGCTGTTGACCATTCTGACCCTGCTGGTTCTGATGTCCGTTCGGACCCTGATGGCCCTGCCGGAAACCTCCCTATCCGTGCCTGAAATTCCCTGACCTGAACCTCTTGTGATCCCCCTGCTGGGAACCCTGGTCACCCTGTCTCTGCCCCTGAACAGATTGTGCCCCATTGGCACCATGTCCTCCAGTCCTGCCCTGATGGCTGGACTCTCCCGATCGTTTGCCCTCAGCCATGTGAAAGCGGTGATCCTGACAATGGAGCAATGCAGCGTTAACCACATCAGAATAAGTGGCAAACGATAGGTTCCCCAACAAATGCTGACGGATCCTCCAAGTCAACCCGTCTGTAAATTTTTGTATCTTCTTCTCCTCTGTCGGTATCTCATCCGGAACAATGTTCAGAAAATTAGTGAATTCGTCCTCAACTCGGCCACAGTCTTACCCTCCTGTCGAAGGCTCATCAACTTCCTCCTCATTTTCGTATGAATAGTTGACGGAAAGTACTTGCGGTCGAACCGCACCCAGAACTCCTGAATAGTGAGAGTGTCTCTCTCCTCCACGGTGGTAATAGACTCCCACCACTGCAGTGCAGACCCCACTAGCTTAAAGGTAGCTAGTATCTGCTTCTGAACCTCAGTGCACTCGTACATCCTCAAGTGCCGCTGAATATCCTTCCTCCACTGACTCCAAACTACCACATCGGAGCTACCTGCGAACTCTGGAGGGTGTGCTTTCTGAAAAGCATCACGTACACGTGCCCAAGCAGACGGGAATGCATGTGCCTGAACTGGCGCGGCTATCGGCGACTGAGGTGGTGCCTGCTGAACTACTGCTAGTGCGGCATTTACCGCCTGGGCCACAATAGCTGGAACCTCGGCGACATTCATCGTGCCCTGAACTGGTGCGGGTTATGGTTCTGGCGTTGCATTCCTGGGAACCCGTTGTGCACGTCGTGGAGGCATCTGAAATAAGAATGAAGTTTATAAGTTCGCAGTTATAAACTTAAAATAGCTGAAGAACGTAGCATATACAAAAGAATACAACAGTCCTAAAATATAGGGCTCTACATCAAAGAAAACTCAGCGGAAACATAATAAGCCGTACAGATCCTAATGGATACTAGAACTTGATGCTCTGATACCGCCTGTGACACCCCGACTAAGTAAATACCGGGTAGCTACTCCTTTATTAAATCAATACAAAATGCCAAGTTGGTTCAGTTAATAGCATCACTGTCGAAAACATTTTAATAATTACTAACCACCTACTATTTAAAAAGTAAGTTGCCAAATTTTAATTTAAGTCTGATTAACATGCGATAAAAGAATAATGGAAGAACAACATAATCCATTCACCATAACGAAGTAATGAAATAATCAACCGATAATAATTAGTCAGGTTGTCACAGGGACATTAAACCACTTGCCTTATGTGTATCTCTGAATTTGATGATGAATTGATGAGTTCCCCTCTCTCTCTCTGCAGAATTCTCCTCTCTTCTTTCTCCCTCTACAAGCTCTTCTCTAATGGTGGCAATGGAGGCTAGGGTTTGTCTTAGGAACTTTTGGGGCTAATTCTAATAACCCCCGTAGCCCTCTAATCAGTTAATGGCTGGTAATGGTTTAGTGGGTCTTTTAATTTTCCATTTAAAATTCCTAAAATTCGTTAATCAAAAATCCCAAATTTCTAAAATTATCAAACTACCCTTATACGTTGACGGTATGGCCTAAAAATGCCCCGGGACCCAAACCAAACCCCCGACTAGTGTTTTCTTACTATTTCGACCCTTCCGGATGCGTTGGCGCACTCAAAACGACCATACTGTTAATAGAACTAAAATTCACTTTTTAATTAAAATAAATATTTCCCTGACGCGACTGTCACACGCGTCTCAATAAAATTTTCCAAATTGTCGTATTTTAATCTCACGACAAATTTCATACTTCAATATTCATATATAATCATGTACACATTATATTCAAATACCAACTCGCATCTCGCTAGAATTTTAATCTGGATTAATTTCCAATTAATACGCATTTAATTTAATTAATCCCATAAATAAATATCACAAAAATACGGGGTATTACAATTAGTTATTTCGAACAAATTTAATTTGTTATTTTTGTATTTACCCTTAGCTAGGCGAGTCATACAATGGTAGATTTCCTTCATTTCCTTTCAGGTTTTTCATTTTATGTTTTGTCTCGGGATTCGACAAGGAGGGAGATCGTAATTCTATTTCATACTCGATATGTTCCATAAAATAGATTATTTGAATTCCTTCACCAAACCATTTTTGAGTCTTCGTCCAAGAGGTCACCGAAAATCTTCATCAACAAATGGAACTCAATCGATATCGAACGAAAAGCACCCCACTTAGGAAAAGGTATAAGACTTAGAGGACTTAGATTCACCTTGGTTAATATATTTTTAAAATTGAAAAAGTTTTAAAATTAATGTTGGTTTTTTAATTTTATAAACTACATAAGAAAATATACTTTTCGTATGGAAAAACATATTTTTATAAAGAATTGTGTCTCTTTGTGTACTTTAAGTATATATGTTCATGCGAGAAACAAACATACTTGGAGTTTGCCTACAAAAATATTTTAGAAAAATCGTCTAACAACAAAGTGGACAAAATCTCTAGACACATGCGCGACCATCCTTGCCATAGCTTCGGTATAGCGATGGTGTGCCTCACTGCAGCAAAACTTGTCCTAGCATTTTCTTTTCCATATTTCAAGATCTCTGGGTAAAGGCATTACTTTATTTATAGTTGTTCTTTCATAATGATAGTCCCTTGTCACTAAAGAAACATTGTCGAACCGATTTCTTGTGTCCCCGTGCAAAATTTCTGGACTTGTATGCAACATTTATCGCTTCAGGTTTGTTGCAACGATGCAATAGCTCGCTGTAATGACCTTATGATGACACGCATCTGAGAGTGCCGAAAGTCACTTTTGCACAAGATCTTTCTTACATATTTTCTAATTTAGCATGTCAAGTAAAAAAGTTTCGGGTGACTAAGACCCTGATGTGATTACTTAACACCTTAAGAGTGTGGCACCTAACATTTAAGCCTTTAAACATTTTCAAATAAAAGTATATTAGTTAATGTGTTGTCCACTTTTCCAAACCAAGAGTGAGAGCTTTTAAAAAATATTTTCGCTGATAAGAACATTTGATATATTTGAGAGCACAGTTGTTTACTACTCTTCTTTTAGTTCTTGAAAGCCATTGTTTTTAGTAGAGATATATGGTCTCACCTTGTTTTAAAAATATAATCTTCTTTGGTGAGTAAATATTTTCTCTTATTTTCCTTGAAAAAACTCGTTCTATGATTTAAAGAACCATACTCTTTGGAAATATCCAAACACATATATCCATAGGATTCCCTAAAAGATCCTAGGTGTAGTATTTGGTTTCTTGAAGGTTTCTTTTCGAAATAACAAAATTTTCTTCTCCTTTGAAGAATAAAAGTTAAGTCATAGGATTCAAAGGCATTGGTTGCAGGTCAAAACTAGTTGTAGTTGTGTAACGTACTCTAACTGTTGTCGCTCTTTATAGAGAATATGGTGGGAAAGAGTTTCTAGTTAGTTGTAGCATCATGAGGTTGTATGTTTATTTATTTTAGTTGTAAAACTTTACCATAGGGAATAATTAGTTCTTATCAGCCCGATGTTTTTTTGTTAGTGCTTTTTCCCCACGTACATCCAGTCTTGTGATTATTTTACTCTTTCGCATCTTTAAGAATCATTGTATTAATTAAGAAGATAAAACTTAAGAGATTTTAAAACTTAGTAAAATATTTTTTTATGTAGACTTTTGTATTGTTAAACCCTTTTATAATATTAAATTAACAAAAAAATTTCTTGAATTAGGTGGATTAAATTTTATTTATGTATCCACCGTCGAAAGGAACCGTCTCAATGTTGAACCTCACTTGATGTTTGTGATATGATCTTTTCAAGGGTTTGACGATTACTTTGTATCTTCAATGCATTATATGGGATCTTCATTGTGTTGTGTAAGCAAGTTAATATGGTTACATGGATGGTATGTTCCTTTTAATATATATCATAATCTATTGAGTTCTTGTTTTAATATCAAGTACATCACAGAGAAGATATTGAAGTGTGATATTTATATCAATTGTTTTGTCATCATACAAAATCATTTTAGTTGAAATGTATTTTGTTTCACAATAGGGATCTTAGAAAACTTTTTACGACTGAATTTTTTCGTTACTTACCTAATTTTGAATTGACTTATTCACGCATATGTGGTACATGACAAATGGGTGAACAAATTTGAAATCCACATAAGAAGTTAAATAAGATTTCGATCTCATGGGTGTTAGAGATTCTACACATAGTCCTCATGGGTCCAATGCGTATAGAGAGCATAGGTGGTAAATGTTACATCCTTGTGATCATAGATGATTTTTCTAGGTTCACATTTATTGGATTTTTTCATAGAAAGTTCGATGCAGAGGAGTTATTTATTCCAAAGTTCAAACAACTCTAAAATGGGTGCACTATTATTAGAATGTGAAGTGACTATGGGAGTGGATTTCAAAGAACCAGAATTACGGCATGGTATAATGATGTTGGGATACGCCATGAATTTTATACACCTAAAACACCTCAAAATAATGAGATTGTAGAAGGAAAAAATTGAACAATTCAAGAGATGGCAAGGTTCATATTAATAGGAAAGGGTGTGCCTAAGAATTTTTGGGAGAAGAAAGTAAACACAACGTGTCATACCATGAACCGAGTCTACAAGAGGCATGGTACTACCAAGACCCTGTATGAGATTTTAAAAGGCAAAAATCCCACACTCAAATATTTTAAATTATTTGTAAGAAAGTCTTATATACTCAAGCATATAGAGTATTTAACTACGCTTAACTGTAGGATTTATGTTGGAATTTTCTTGGTTATTCCCTTAATAGGCATGCCTATCTCATTTACAATTATAGAAATCAAAAGATGAAAGAGCCAGTGGACGTTGCCATTGATGATAACGAATCATTTTCATTTAATAAAGACGACTATGAGAACACCTTTTTTAGTATCTCTTATAATTTAAGAAGGAAAAAAAGACAAACTAATGATTGTATTGAGGTGCCAATAACTCCATCACCACAAGAGGATGTTGAATTCGATGACCCACCTCCTTGTATTAGAAAGGACCATGATTTATCCAAAATCATTGGAAGTCCTAATTTTGGAGATAAGACTCGATCCCAACTCCCAAAAAAGGTAACTATTTTTATTACACTTCCACTCTTTAACCCAAGAATGTGAAAGATGCATTGTTTGATGAATATTAGGTCAATGTCATGTAAGATGAATATGACCAATTCTCAAAATAAGAAGTTTTGAATCTATTTCATTTGCCTAAAAATGTTCACGTTATAAGTGCTAAATGGATATTCAATAGAAAATTCATCAAAAAGGAAAGGTTGGTGGCTCAAGGATACACTTAGTGGAAAGTTCTGACTTTGATTAGTCATTGTCCCGAATTTATAGACTAGATTCGGTTCTCTTACTCTTAGTTATAGAATATTCCTTAGATTTCAAGCTGTATGAAGTGGACATGAAGAGTGAATTTTTAAATGATACTCTCCAAGACAAATTATGTGACAAAATCAAAAGTCCTAGAGGACCCTAAGTTCCCATCGCACGTTTTTCATCTGAAAAGGCATTATATGGCATTAGACAAGCTTCGAGATCTTTGTATGAGAGAGATATTATGAATAAAGGTTTTTAGAAGAGGTAGTGTGAATTATACTTTATTTTTAAAGTTTAATGGGTAAGACATGGTGGTTTCCTAACTCTATGTATATGATATTTTTTTGGCTCCACTTATAAAAATCTTTTTTGGCTCCACTTATGAAAATCTTGCTCATGCGTTTGAGTTATTAATGCAAAAATAATTTGTGTAACTCCCCAGCTCGAAATTTAGGGTTACCCGTGGGTCAACCGGACTCAGTTCGGTTACCCAAAGTGTGAAGTGGTGTGAAATAACCTAAATAATTTTTCTAGTCCAATTTTATTGATTAGAATTACTAAGTAATAATGAAATTATGTTTTCAAAGCATATAAACATAATAATGACAAGTGTGAAACTCTTTAGGAAATACCCTAGGGTTCAAGTGACGAGAGCTACTAGCGTAAGAACGAAGAATTACTTACCTATAAAATGGTCTCAAAAGACAAAATCTCATTTAACCCATCGTAACAAGGGGAACGGGGGGTGAGATAATACCCCAATAGGAGTTCCATACCAAAATGTCGTACATAAATGAACGACAAAAAGAATAAATGCAATAACCAATATAATTCTACCCAACTCGACATGAAATTAATATACAGTCTACGAATTATCTATATTTTATTTCCAAAACATTAACTTTATGTCTGGTTAAACATCATTAACCCTTATTTTTAACAAGTTCTCTTTTTATACGAATTTTTTTCCCATTAACTCATGCAATACTCTAACCAATATAATTCTACCATTATTTTTAACGCAATTATACTTAAATTTAAACATGTCTAGTGTTGCTTAAAAAAATATTTCAACAAACGCACTCATTTTTTTTTTAAAGAATTACCACCACATAAACGTCCTAAACTTAGGATTTTTTCCCACCCTAGGATTCCTCACACGTTCAATTATTAACTCTTTATCTTTTATCCTTTATGAATGCATCACGTTACTCATGCATAGTCGAGTTATATTTGGCTTTATAGCCCACTCTGGGATTACTCCTCCACCCATTAATCATCTGTATATTCTTTTACTTTAGAAATATTAGATCCTACATCTCATTTCATGTCTGGGGCTCACAAATTTACTTTATTACATATTTACCATGATTGTGGACCATGTTGTTTAGAACCCGAAATACCAATTTTTTAATCATTTATTAACTAATTGTAACACCCCGTATTTTTTGAATATTTATTTTTAGCATTTAAATTTAACATGTGCACAGTTTTACATAAAATGAAAAGTAACAAGAATTTAATAAATATTAATTAGTTAGAAAAGGTTAACTTTTATGTCAAAATATATTTATTAGTGAAAAAGGTAAATTAAAATTATGTCAAATGATATTACGTCGTTGGTGATTAAAATTGACAGGATTTTACCGTACCTAATTCGAGACGCGCATGCGGGGTCGTGTTAGGAATAAGATGGGAATTTGATGATAAGTGATTGGGATGGTGAGTTCGAGTGCACGAATGATCTAGAATGGATCAGAATAGTCAAAATTACATACCCGGGGATAGTAATTGTGTTTCGGGGACTTTTTAGACTAGTTGAGACCCGTATAGGGGCATGCGTGCCATTTTACACTTAGGAAATAACCTAATTTTGGAAATAAGATTATAAAAAGTTAAGGTGGATGTTAGGGGGCAGCCATACCACCATTCCAAAATTATAAAAGTGAGAGAGAAGGAAAAAGAGAAGGCAAAAACAAAAGAGATTTAGTAAAGGCAGTTCATGAAGGCTTTTTGGAGTAATTTTTTAGCTAGGATCATCACAGAAAGGGATTAATACTCTACAATAATCTTAAGAAAAGTGTTTAAACTTGCTTAATACTATATGTATATGTTATAATTCATATCATAGTTGGTGAGACAAACATGATTTTGGGTGGGATTTACATGATAAAAATGGAATTTTTGGAATGATTTCATAGAATTGGCTTTGATTATTATCCCATTTTAAGCAAATAAAAATATATGATCTTGAATGAGAACATTGAGGATTAGTGTAATCTTGAGATGTAATTAAGAAATTTTGAAATTCTTGATTAATGTATTGAGACACATTTATTTAATTATGCCTGGATGAACTTAAATATGAAAATGAGTAGAATCATATTTGGAATTAATAGGAAGTGAGATTCTTGGGTTGGGTTCGTGATATATAATGAATTGGTATATGGGGATATGATGAATCTTGTATTGGGTGAAAATTGTCACTGCTCAGAATCGAATGAATTCGGCCCTCAATGGTGAATTGATTCTGCAAGCGAATCGATTCGGGCTAGGAAGTCGAATAGATTTGAACCTCCAATTTGGACCATCTTTGTTTGTTTGAGTTTTTAATATGGTCGTTTAGAGTTTGGATTGATTTATGAGGTTCATAGGCGAAATTAGTACTGCTAGAAAAAATTTATAGATATTATTTTACCATGGGTTAGTCGGAAATAAAATCGGGATGTAGAATTATGAATATTTAAGATGAACGACACTAAAATATACAATAAATGTTTAGATTGCGAATTTTGGATAGAATTGGGATACGGGCTAGTTTGGGATGACTAAGTGTCCAAAATATATATAATTGTGTATTAAAAATAAGTATGTGACTACTTGTGGATGTGGGAGTCGAATTAGACTCGAGCAGTGTAGGTAAGTACTATGAGTAAAATATGCATGGTTAACTGATTTTATATATATATATATATATATATATATATATATATATATATATATATATATATATATATATATATATATCTGTGTGTGTGTGTGTGTGTGTGTGTGTGTGTGATATATGTGAAACATACCTAACCTAGTGGAGGTTGCACATAGTGGGCGGTCCACCCTGGCGATTCCCTAGGTTATAGGTCTATTGCACGACCACTGTATGTGATTTTAGAGTCTATTGTGATAATGTGGTATACTTATGACCCACGAATGTATGATTAAGACCACCTTAGGTTTTACATTTACAATTTGGGTATGGTGGTGAGATTCCTCCTCCAGGCTAAAGTATATATATCCCTAGATTCGGATAACATACTAGAGAATTCACCCGCGAGGTAATGCTCTGGGGATTGCGAATATATGTATATAGACAGCAATATTTATGTATGTGTACAATGTGTGATCTGAATATATGTTATAAGTGTGTGATCTAAATATATACGGGTGAATAATATGTTAATATTGAATTAATAGCCGGGGTGAAGTTATATGCATCGATTGATGATATGATGTAGTGTGTGTGATGGCTATAAAAGAATTAAATTAAAGAATAAATATAGGTGACACAGTTTGGCTAGGAGGTTAGCGTATGGGGATAAGATACATGTTGGTACTAGCTAAGCAAGTTAGCGTAACTAGGTTATTTAAATTGCATGTGTTCGGTGCGAACTTAGATGAGGAGTGAGGATTACCTCATGGGAGTGCGACAGGAGTTTAAATATGAAATATTGCATTGCATATTTATTAATGTAATTTAAGTACTTGAAAAATATTTTCAATAGGTTTTGGGATCTGATCTGCATCAAAATATTTTCAAAACTTTTAGCTGTTCAGCCACACGGGCACTAGGCATGATCATTTCATCCTATCAAACAATTCTGCGAAAGCTATGAATGATTTCAGGGGTATCCATTTTATCTTCCAAACTGTAGATAGGCTTTTATTCATTTGTCATTCGGGCATGTTTCCCATTTTTAAAAATTTAGTTATTCAGTCTTTATTTATTTCAGTGTGATAGATTATTGTATTGGACTTATACCAATGGTTATTCGGTCCTTTTGATTTTTATATTTATCCCAGCATTCAGATATTACTTGTGATGATCATTTTCATAAGAGGGTTGTAACAGATTGTATTAGATCTAGGTTTTAGTGTCCTTAGGATCGGTACGGACTTACCACGTTTTCCCGCATAATGTTTTTTGACATATAGCCCTATTATTAGGATTGTTGCATTCATTTACGCATTTACGTTCTTCTACTGATATATTATGTTACTTGTGAACTCATATAAATTTGATCTGATTTCAGATGCCACCCAGGAGAGGATAACAAACCAGGGTCGCCCGAAGGGCTAATGCAGGAGAGGCTCAGTAGAAGCCACTGGTGCCATAGGGGATAGTGACAGCCGCAGAGGTGGCCCATGTCACTCCTCAGGCGGTTAATGAATCTATGACCACCAAGACACATCAATTCTTGAAGACTCAGCCACAACATCCAATGGCATCGATAATCTAGGCCCACCTGGGGCCATCAGTGTAAGAGAGGGTTCGGGAGGCCTTTCAAAAAGAGCATCAACCAGAGTTTCAGGATAGTGAAGATGTGGTAGCTTCTAGTCAATAGAAGGACATACAGTGTCATCTCTGCATGGTTAAGTGTAGCGACACTCAAAAATAGATTTTGCCTACGATCAATTAGGTGGGGCCAACCTTACAGTGGTGGGAGTCAATCACCACGTCGAAAGAGAGGGACACGATGACTACAGTAGAGTTTTACTTGCGGTTGGACCAATGTATTTTCCTTCATCGATTCAGATTGAAATGAGGAAGATATTTTTAGATGTTGCACAAAAGCGTCGGTCTATGGCCGAGTATTAGGAGGAGTTTACACGTCTCTCAAACTTTGTGCATGACGATGTGAACACTGAGGAGAAAAATATGTTGAAGTTCATAGATGGACTCAATTGGATAATTCGACAACACTTGTTGGGTAACCCAATATTGAAAACGTATATAGAGGTCATAAATGCCGCATTACTAAACGGTCGGGATCACTGCTTCCTAATAAAGGGAAGCAAGAAAGCATGGGAGTCTAGCACGCCGAATAAGATGGGAGTCAATGGTGCTAGTGGGGCACCATAGCAGCAGACTAATTTACAGCACAACAAGGATTCCTAGTAGAGGGATCCGACTAAGAGATTTCGATCATAGGGGATTTAAACTAGGTGATAGTGCCTTCAAGCAGGTCCAACATCAATAGTAGCAGCGTGTTCCTCAAGTATAGTAGAGCTAGTATGTCTAAGGGAATAATGGGGGTGCCAACAGGGTTGAGGCTAGCAGGGCCGAGGACCAGGACAACCCCAACATAGCCAGTAGCGCCAGAAGTAGGGGGCTTTATAGGCTGTTATTTTATCTGTAGTGAGATAGGTCACCAGAAGAGAGCTCACCCGTAGTGAGGCAAGGGGTGGTAGAAGGGTGCTCAGTAGGGACAGCAGGCGTAGTTACCACTTATAGCATCACCATCTCTAGTAGTCCCATGATAGTACAAACATATGTAGTATGGGCATGTCTATAACGTCCAGAATGCAATGATACCACATGCGCATCAAACGCCACTAGCGGTTGGGGGTAAGTTTCCTATCCATGGGCATATGGGTCGAGTATTATTTGATATGGGAGAATCGCATTATTTCATAGACACTAGTTTTGCACACATGGTACGTTAATAAGAGACAGCCGATAATATTATCATGTATATTAATTCACTTTTGGGTAGTGGGGCCCTTATTCACTCCATTTGTAGAGGAGTGAGGATATATGTCGAGAGATTGTATTTAGCAGCCTACTTACTCATATTAGACATGATTGGATATGATGACATTATGGGCATGGACTTGTTAGCAGAGTATGCGCGATGGTGGATTGTTTTAGTAGGACCATTGTGTTTATAATTCCAGGACAAGTAATGTTCTTAGTGGCAATTCCTCTTCTTGAGGGAGGGTCGAGCATGCACCTACACTATATTGAGGAGGATACATTGTAGGAGGTGGTTATATCATTAGACTCCATCTGAGCGATTAAGGAGTTTGCGAATATATTTAGAGAGATATTGGGTCTACCGTCGAGTCGAGAAATAGATTTTGTTATCAATATATAGTGCCTGGGATGAGGCCGATGGAATGCGCATCGTATCGTATGGACCTATCAGAGATGTGGGAATTGAGGGACCCGATTCAACAGCTCTTGGGGTAGGGATTTATTGGATGGAGTACATCACTGTGGGGTGCTTCAGTATTATTTGTGAATAAAAGGGAAGGGATGGGCTACTCAGACTATGCATTGATTACCGAGAGTTGAACAAGGTCATGATTCAGTATAAATACTCGTTACCTCGAATTGGTGACTTGTTTGACTAGTTGAGAGGAGCAGCATACTTCTCAAAGATAGACTTGAGATTGGGTCATCACCAGTATCACATTAGGGATGATGTCCCTAAAACTGCATTCCTGGCACGATATGGGTAGTATGAACTCAGGATTATGTCATTTGGGCTAACCCATGTTGCAGTAGTCTTCATGGATCTCATGAATAGGGTATTCAGAGACTTTTTAGACCATTTCGTAATTGCGTTCATATATGACATTTTGGTATATTCTCAGACTGAGGTCGAGCATGAAGAGTATTTTTGTATGGTTCTATAGACGTTACGGGACCATAATTTGTACGCCAAGTTTGCAAAGTGTGGTTTTAGTTGCGATAAGAGAAGTTATTGGATTATATTGTGTCTGATAGAGGCATTTTAGTGGACCCAAGTAAGATTGCATCGGTGTGGGAGTGGGGTCAATTGAAAATATCGATAGAGGTTTGTAGTTTCTTAGGATTGGCAGGGTATTATCTCCGTTTCATTAAGGGATTTTTGAAGATTATGGGTTCGTCGAAAAATTTGACTTGCAAGAGGGGTCATTTGTTTGGTATGATTACTATCTGTTAGCTTTCAATTACCTAAAGTAAAAGTTGACTTCAGCACTCGTACTCGCACTACCTAGGGGAGGAGGGAAGTATCTTGTATTTATCGATACGTCCTTACAGGGACTTGGTGGTGTGCCACAATAGGAGGACTGAGCTATCACCTATGTGTCTTAATATCTATGAGGGGAATTACCCCATGCACGATTTGGATATAGATAAGATAGTTTCTTCCAAGAGGATTTGGAGGCACTATCTCGTGGGAGAGAAATTTAGTATGTTCATGGATCATAAATCGCTGCAGTATCTGTTCACTCAGAAGGATCTCACTATTCAATAGGGTGGATGGTTAGATGTTCTAAAAGAATATCAGTTTTACATTCAGTACCACCTGGAGAAGGCTAATGTGGTGGCAGATGCAATGCGCTGATGCCATACGAGTGAGTTAGCGATAGTTTGGAAAGCGAAGTGGAGTGAGCTTCAGCAGGATAATGTAGTTGCTAGGGCTTGTATGGCAGTATTGACTATAACACCCAAGCTTATCATGAGGGTCATGAAGGAACAAGCAGAGGATTAGTTTTATGAAGACAGGATGCGTCAGTAATTGGCAGGGGTGGAGTCTTACTCGATCAATTCAGAGGGAGGCATATGCTTTAATGGGAGGCTTATAGTCCCAGAGGATGGGGACTTATGCCATGCTATTATAACAGAGTATTGTGGGTTGAGAGTTATGATACATCCTGACGAGGATAACCAGGATATGCACAGATAGTATTTGTGGGATGGTATCAAGCAATACATTACTAAGTTTGTCTAAAAGTGTGCCACTTGTCAGTTGGTGAAAGTGGACAATCAGAGGTTAACTGGGATGTTGCATCCATTGGAGATTCCGATTTGGAAGTGGGAGAGTATATTGACGGACTTTATTATAGGGTTATCGACGGTCAGGATTCTGTATGGGTCGTCTGACCGAGGTGGCCCACCTATTGCCAGTTCGAACGAACTATACGACAGGAAAGTATACCTAGATCTTTATAGCTAAGATCACTATTCTAAAAAATCCGCCTAGGCTTGAGGCTTGGAAGAAATGCCTTGCCTTAATCTTTTTACTCCTTATTCTTGGTAAAACCCTTAAGGCGCACTTTTTTCCAAAAACAACAATTCTTTAGTGAAATAATATCGCCTTTTAAAGAATTTTTTTACAAACCGGACCATTTTCTCCTCCAAAATAATCAAATAGTATTTTAATTTACAATTATTCAGACATATTTTTATGGTATGTACAATTTTAGTATTTTAATAGCACTGTTATGGTTAAGAAAATATTAAAATATATTAAGAGTGCCTAAACGCCTTTTCACGCCTTTTTATGCCGAAGTCCTGCCTAGGCTTCTAAGGCTTAAGGATTGCCCCCCACACCTCGATCACACCCCACCTTTTTTAGAACCTTGGCCGAGATAGTGAGATAACATGGGGTAATAATTACAATTGTGTCCAACCGAGACAACATCTTTGTGTCCCATCTTTTGGCAGAGTTTCCAGGAGCCCATGGGGACGGAGTTGCGATTAAGTACAGCTTACCATCCTCTGACTGACGAGTTAATCAGATGCGGGAAGATATTCTTAGGATGTGTATACTATATTTTAGGGGAGGTTGGCAGCAGCGCCTTCCATTGATGGAGTTTGCGTATAATAATTCTTACCAATTCACTATCAGCATGGAACATTTTGAGGCTTTGTATGGCCGACCTTGTCATTTGCACACTTGTTAGTTAGATGTGGGGGACAACAAGCTTCTTGGACCTGAGATGATCCATGACACTTCTTCCAAGATCGATCTTATTCAGGAGTGCATAAGGATTCCTCAAGATAGGTAGAAGAGTTACACATATGCGGATAGGAGGCATATGGAGTTGGATGTGGGTGACCAAGTATTATTGCGGGGGTCTCCAATGAAAGGAGTTATACGATTTGGGAAGAAGGGGAATCTAGGGCCTTTCCCGATTATTAACAGGATAGGGTAGGTGGTGTATAGGCTTGCCTTGCCAGAGCATCTACAGCAGATTCATGACATGTTTCATGCATCATCATTGAAGAAGTACTAGAGCAGTGAGAGGGCATATTAACACATCCCACTGAAATAGATTGATCTGTAGCCTGACATCTCGTATGTGGAGATATTGGTTGCTACTTTGGATCGTAGTGAGAATAAGTTACGTTCTATGGGGGCATCACAATCCTAACGAGTTGACATGGGAGATAAATATTCTGATATCTTTATGCGTGATACATTCGAATTTTAGGGACGAAATTCCTTTGTAAGGTGGAAGTATGTGACACACTATATTTTTTGAATATTTGTTTTTAGCATTTAAATTACATGTGTGCACGTAAATTAAAAAAATGGAAAATAACAAGAATTTAATAAATATTAATTAGTGAGAAAAGATTAATATTTAAGTGAAAATATATTTACTAGTGAAAAAAGTGAATTAAAATTATGTCAAATGGTATTACGTCATTAGTGACTAAAATCGAAGGGATTTGACGGTATCTCATTCGCGATGCGCGTGCGGGATCTTGTTAGGAATGAAATGGAAATTTGATGATAGGTGATATGGATGGTGATTTCGAATAAATGGATGATCCAGAATGGGTCGGAATAGTCAGAATTAAGTACCCGGTGTAGTAATTGGGACCCGTAAAGGGCCATAGAGGTCATTTTACACTAAGGAAATAACCTAATTTAGTGATTAAGCCTATAAGAAGGGAAGGAGGATGGTAGGGGCAGTCATACCACCATTATAATAGTCTAAAAGTGAGAGAAAAGAGAAAAGAGAAGGGATAAATAAAAGTGGTCAAGGCGATTCATGAAGGATTTAGGGAGCAATTTCAGGGTTAGGATCATCACACAATTGGATTTACTCTTTAACATAATTTTAAGGCGAGTGTTTAAAATTTCTTAATACTATATGTATAGTTTTAATTCATATCGTAGTTGGTGAGAAAATATGATTTTCGGTGGGATTCACATGATAAAAGTGGGATTTTAGGAATGATTTCATAAAAATGGCTTTGATTATTCCATATAAATTCTAAGATTTAATCCAAATAAAAATATATGATCTTAAATGAGAAAAATTAGAACTAGTGTAATCTTGAGAAGCAATTGAGAAATTGTGAAATTCTTGATTAAATTATTGAATCCCATGAGGTTGATTGTGTCTGATGAACTTAAATATGAAAATGAGTAGAATCGTATTTGGAATTGAAAGGAAGTGAGATTCTTGGGTTGAATTATTGATATGTATTGAATTATTTAATGGGGAGATGATGAATCTTGTATTGGATGAACAGTGACACTGCCAAAAATCCAATCGATTCAGTCCTCAAGGGTGAATCGATTCAGCAGGCGAATCGATTCGGGCCAGGAAGCCAAATCGATTCGGACCTGCTATTTGGACCATTTTTGTTTGTTTAGTTTTTAATTGGATCTTTTGCAACTTGAATTGATTTAGTAGGTTCATATGTTAAATTAGGATTTCTAGGAAATAATTAGAGACATTATTTTACCTTGGGTTAGTCGAAAATAAAACCGTGGGATAGAATTATGAATGTTTAAGATGAACTACACTCGAAAATATAATAAATATTTCAATTGAGAATTTTAGATAGAATTGGGATAGGGGCTGGATTAGGATGGGTTAGTTTCTACAACATATATAATTGTGTATTAAAAATAAGGAAGTGAATACTTATGGATGCGGGAGTCAATATTAGACTCGGGGAGTATAGGCTAGTACAACGAGTGAAATATAAACAGTTAGCCAATTTTATTGTATATATATACTGGTATAGAGGTAGATAAAGAGAGAGAGAGAGAGAGAGAGAGAGAGAGAGAGAGAGAGAGAGTGTGTGTGTGTGTGTGTGTGTATGTGATTCATATAAGTAATATATACCTGATCTAGGGGATGCAATTGGTGGAGGTTGCACGTAGTGAGCGGTCCACCCTGGCATTTACCAGGTGTAGGATCGATACCCGAGGTCATAAGTATGTTGCACGACCATTGTATGTGAGTTTAGAGTCTAGTGGGGTAATATGGTATGGTTATAACCCACGTATGTATGACTATGACCACCTCCAGTTTTATGTTTACGATTTGTATTTGGCGGAAAGATTCTGACCCGGTAGCCCAGGTTGAGGTATATATCCCTGGAGCCGAATAGCAAACTAGAGAATGCATTCACGAGGTAATGCTCCGGATATTGCAGTTATACGTATATAGAGAGTGATATATATGTATGTGTACAATGTGTGATATAAATGTACATATATAAGAGTGACAAATATATACGGGTGAATATTACGTTAATAATGAATTAATAACTGTGGTGAAGTTATATGCATCGGTTAACGATGGGAATTAAAATGATTTAGTATGTATGATAGCTAAACGATAATTAAATCGAAGAATAAATATAACTGACACTATTTGTCTAGGAGGTTAGCATATGGGGCTAAGATACATGTTGGTACTAGTTAGGCAAGGTAGAGTAACTAGGGTGTTTAAATTACATGTGTTAGGTGTGCATTATAGATGAGGGGTGATAATTATAACTTAGGAGTGCGACACCAATTTAAATATGAAAGATTGCATTTCATGTTTGTTCATATAATATAAACACTAGGGAAATGTTTTCAAAAGGTTTTGGTCTTTTACTTGCATGAAAATATTTTCAAAACTTTTAGTTGTCCAGCCACAGGAATGCCAGGCATGATCATTCCATCCAGTCAGATGATGATGAAGCACTTACGGATACTTGCAAGGATCTTATTAGATGCTTTTATCTTCGAAACTTTAGATAGGATTTTATTCAATTGTCATTTTCAGACATTAAGTTTTTCAGTTATTATTTATTTTACTGTGACGGATTATTGTATTAGATTTATATAGATGGTTTATTCGATCCTTTAGATTTTAATATGTATCCTAGCATTCAGATATTACTTGTTACGAATGTGTATTTATATATTTGGATGGTTTATGGTGAATGAAATTGATTACGAAATTTTAATTAAGTTTACATTTGACACCAGGCTTAATAGGATATTAGCAATTAATTTAATTTTTGATAGTGGTGCTAAGCATGATCCAGCTGAGATTCCTTCTTTATTTGAGTTGAAGATTGGTCACCCGCTATTTTTTAAGTGGGGTGTCACACTAATTATCCCTTTTCTCGAAATTAATACTTTCATTTCTTTTTAAAAATTTCATTTTTAACTTGGAGTTCACTAAATCCCATTTATTTTTAGGGGATATCACTGCCTACCATAAATACCACAACCAATTGCTATATAGGCATGTTGTTTTGGGTCTAAATCGAAGCCTCACCCTAGGCTAGGGCCCCTTCATAAATTTGCCCCCAATATTCCATTGTGAAAACTCTTTTATTTTTCATTAATTTTATTTTCTTGCGGTCCACCCACAGTTTTTAGTAATATGCTCGGCGTATACCATAGTTAATAAAATACCTGACTTGAAAAGTATTTAACAAAATGCCCTACTTTAGTTGTATTGTATACATGTACAAACACCCTTTTTAAGTTCAGGGTCAAATAGTAATCATGCAAAGTTTAAGGGATATTTTGTCATTACCCCAATGTTCGGAGGATATTTTGTTCTTACCCAAAATTTTAAGGGTTGTTTCGTAATTTTCCAAATTTTATATTTTCACCTATCATAAATTTTAATGTTACACAACCCACAATATATATTTACAAGTTGTACATATATTATTTTTTATGTATATCTTTTGCTGAAAATTTACCAACACCATAAACACATTTTTTGCACTTAAAACTACTCAAATACATTCTCTAACGGATTTAAATCTAAAAAAAACAACACTTCCTTGTAAATATATATTTCACATTTGTATTATTTATTAAATGCATTATAACCATGCGGAAGAATAAATAATACAACACCCCTAACTATTTGCAATTCAAAACTTGAATAATATTTTGTGTAGAGATGCAACCCCT
Source organism: Sambucus nigra (assembly GCA_949130495.1). Taxonomy (NCBI): domain Eukaryota; kingdom Viridiplantae; phylum Streptophyta; class Magnoliopsida; order Dipsacales; family Adoxaceae; genus Sambucus; species Sambucus nigra. Next base: position 88,408,244 of record OX422219.1, on the reverse strand, counting down.
GCCTTCAAAGGTGGACTTAAGGGGTTACGAAGCACTCTTTAGCTTGAAATGCACTCCCACTAAATTTTCCTTTGTATTAACACTCCAAAAACACATCAAAATATCCTTATCATCCTCAAAACAAATCATTTATTAGTATTTTTGTAATGGAAGAAAAAGTTTGGACTTAATTCATTTTTTTCCTATTTCATAGTTTTGGTCGAAAACTCCAAATGGGTCTTAAACTTCTTGTTTAAATAATTTAGGGAGAGGAAGAGGAATCTTCACATGGGTAGGGACACTTTTTTTTTTATTCTTAAAGGTTTGGATCAAAAGGGAACCATCCACGTTTCAAATTAAGAAAGGTTATATCAACTTACTAACTTACACCTCCATAGCACCTCCCATTACCCATTTATAATGAGTTCCCAAACTGATATAGTGCTTGGGACACACCGTTATAGTGGTTCCATATTGCGACCCTTTCTTCCAAGTCTTAACCTCAAGTTGCATGCATGATTAATCTAATTAAATTCCCTAAGCTACGTACCTGATTCTCAACCTTCCTAATTCCTTTCTTGTACAACTAACATTCGTTTATCAAATATTAACTAATTCAAATTAATTATTCAATTTAATAATTAATTTCTCTATTTTACACCGAGAACTCTTTATTTAATAATGAAAAATGTGGGATTCTATGGAATGATTCGTATACTAGGTTCCTCACACACAAAGTCAAATTTTAATCAATTTTTGTCTTAATTAGCAATTAAGTGTTCATGTGATGAAATAGTCCGAACTAATTTCTTAATCAAACATACATACAAAGCACGCATGCAAAGAAGTAAGGAAAAATCCCTAAAAGGGTAAAACCTTTGTTCAGCACTATAGAGTAATTGACAGACACAGTCGACTTATAGATTTGACACCCCATCTATTTTAACCATGGGTGATCAGTCTTTCATTAAAACAAATAGGAATCTCACCTGGTTCATTCTTAGCGTCACTGTACAAAAACTTTTTCATTATTAATCACCTATTTTAAATTAAGCATGTGTCGATTTTATCTTCATTAACAATAACATTCAGAAATTAAATACAATGACCAAACCATCCCAAATAGAAATAATACTACGAACCCATCATCGAATAAATAATACCGAATAAGCTATCGGTTCTCAATACAAAATCCAACTATGACTCTATGAAAAAAAACTGAATCAAATAATATATAGTCTGATACAACTGAATAAACCAAATAGATAAAGGGCGACTTGCCCAAATGAAATAACTAAAACTGAGTCATATTCTTAGAATGAATCAACAGAAGCATCTAATCCAAATCTTGCAAGCATCCACAAGTGATGCATCTATGCATCCCTGGAACAGATCAATAAGCTTGGTGTCGCTGTGGTTGGAAAGGTTTATGGAAAAATAGACAAAATAGATTTGACACAGAGCCCGAGAAAACATTTTAAAAATATTTAGCAATCATTTAAATCACATTACTGATTACACATGTTACTTCGCGCACACTCTCTTGAGTTCCTCATCTCTCATCTAATGTGCACACCTAACATCTCCTACGTATCCCACCCAGTTATGCTAAACTGCCTAATTAGACCTCATAAGTATCCAACTAACCACTAACAAGTTTATCCCACTCGTAATGCCCATACAGTATACTACAGTATATATTTAATTATAATTAACTCCTTTATTAAGTTTCTCTTTAACTCCCCCGAACCGCCCATACAGTACGCTATCAACTAACTAATAATTAAAAAGTCTCATATGTTATTATTAACCATAATTAATAGTTCACGTATGTTATCATTAAACCATTTCATTAAGTTTTCTCTACTTAAATCGTCCTTTAGTTATACACTATCGAACTTTACTAGCATCACACACTAAGTAGATTACCACATAATTAAATCACTTTTGCATACACGTTGTATGTAACTACTACTTTCACACATAAGTAGGATAAATACACACACACACACACACACACACACACACACACACACACACACACATACATATATATATATACATAACTTCATCATCCTTGGCTAAGAATCGCGGTGGGAGTCTGCATACTTTGCTATCAAGTCCATGTAACTCTCATACCAAATCAATGACTATCGGTCAGATGTCACCCTCGAACCATGAATCAAACAACATACAATGGAGGTGAATGTAGTTCTAAGCCTTTGGGCTACGCGTATACCTAACGCACCAAAATGGCCGATCACACTATTACACACACAAGTAGTGCTCAACCCTAAATTATATGTTCTTGGGACATGTCTAAAATCCTCCCAATGGGATCATCGGGATAACACTGTCCAGGACGCGTAACCTCCTATGACAGCAGGCAGTGTAGGAATGTTCACACATATAAGAAAGCACATAATAGGCATATACACAACCTATCCATATGTCACATATAGGCATACACACAACCTATAAATATAATCCATATAGTTATACACTCAACCTGTAGATATAATCCGTATAGGTATACACTTAACCCATAAATATTATCCGTACGTAATATTTATCTCTTGAATACTCAACGTACTATCGATTCACAATTATAACATCTTATAGCTTTTTCTCGAGTATTATTCTTTAACCAAAGGAACCTAGTTATCCCTTAAGTTATTTGAGTAGTTAATTCACTCATAAACTAATGGTCTACATCATAGGTTCACTTATACTCTCCTTGAATCCGTTCTCATTCCCTCAAATTCATTATTTTACAATTCATGTCCAATAGGTATTTACCTTAATTCTCTCGTTATGGCTAAGCCTCAACCCCATATTAGGCCTAATATAATTCAATATGTCCCTAATTATAGTTTATATATGCCCCAAAAGTTCCCCTATTAATCCATCACAAATTCAGGGTAAACAAGGAAAAATGGGCAATTACGGTTAACCGAATCGAGTCATAAATTTTTTGGAAGATTAAACAACCTGGAGTAAAATTTCAATCTCTCCCTCTATAGAACTCCAAATGACCTCATTCAAATCTCATTGGAAAAATTGAGTCGGGAGCCTTGGAATCCTTCATTTTCCTCCTCTAATGGACTCTCTCAGTTTTTCTAACTGCAAACCCTAACACCTGTGGCAGCCCGCCTAATTAAATACTAGGTGAACAGTCCTTTATTAAATTATAATCAAGGTGAACGGTTGGTTCATTCTTAGCATCACAGTCAAAAATAAACTTTCCAAATTAAACACCCTAAATAATTAAGCTAAGTGTCAAAACCAATTAAAACATTATTTCCATTTCATTAAATCCAATTATAAAACCATTAATAATTAACAGTTTAATAATAACACAATTATAAAGACTGGAAATGAACACTCAATAATTTAACCATTCAGATAACTAATACAAACTTTAAAACCATAAAGGAAATCCATCCTGACAGTAAATAAATCCCAACGAGTAAAATACTAAAGATAAATGAACATAATCTCTGACAAATCCAACTGAATAAGGGAACGGGCGACACATGCCGAACTAATTAAGACTGAATTAAGAATGGAATCAACGAGGAGGTCGTTTAAACAAATGGCTTGCAACTACCACGTAAGCTGCAACACGTCCAGTCTAAAGCATCTAAGCATGACGCCCATGTGCCTGGGCACCTGTAATATATACATATATATATATATATATATACAAGAGATAAGAGATATCAGGCAACGGGTTAGAGCCCGATTGTAAAACAATTTAAAATTTAGTTTAGCAAGTATTTAAAATGCTTACCGGCTAATGCAACAATCATATTAATATGCGACACTCTCTTGAGAAATTCTCACCTCTCATCTAGTGTGCACACCTGCCGCACTATTAACCCCAAAAGTTTAGCTTAACTTAAATTCCTCATAAGGTTTCATGCCGACAGTTACTAAGGCTAAGATAATTAATTTCTGAACATAAAGTTTTTGCATGAATCTCATTTCATTATAAAATATACCAGTATTGTCTCAAACTTTTCAAACACTTATAATAAAGTCGGAGCATCTATTCATTACTTAACTACTTTTATTCATAGTAGAAAGTTCCCAGTTTCATGTCTATATATATTAATTACTCATATTATATATATACTATCAGAACCCCACATAAAATTTATGGTGCTGGCATACTCTGCTATCTAGTCCCCGTATCACTCGTACTAAGGGAAATACTAGTTCGGAATCACTCTCGAACTCTATTAACAACAAACACATACAAATTGAGGTGAAGCATAGTTTCAAGTCACTAAGAGGTCAGCACATACCCTCACGTCTCTTAGGACCGTATGACTATCAATCAGATAGCCTGTACAAAGGAGTCCTATGTTCTAGGGTACAAGTCAATATCCCCCATAAAGGTCCCATCGAGATATAACTGTCCCGGTGCGGTAACCTCAGTGATAGCAAGTAGCGCGGGAATGATTTTTACACATATATAGTATATGCACAACCACAATCATATATATATATATATATATATATATATATATATATATATATATATATATATATATATATATATATATATATATATATATATATACACTATTATTCCCATTTCTAAATTCGATACTTATGATATTTGTTCTTAGTACACATTACTCGATTATCCCGTATAACGTCTCGTCTCTTTTAATCTTATTTATAAGTTATTCCATACTTACTTCTTATCACTCGTAGTATCCTATCTCCCTAGGTATAATTTCAGTAGGTATTCTCTTATTATCTAACGTAACTTCCTTACAAGTCTCACTCCTTTAGTTAGACGTTTCCATAATTTCTTATGTGTAAATTACTCCCCGTTAACCTTAAATTCATCGTACATTAAATGCTCCCTTTTTACTAAGTCCTACTGGTCCTCTTTATGTCCCAAAATGTTCTAACAATAATGCTCAAAGGTTACTACTCATTTTAATCAGAATAATCTATTATAAGAGGAATATGAGTTTTCCAGGAGGGGTCAATTGATCGATCATTGATGGATCGATGCTCTTTGGTCGATTGATCGATTAAGCAGTTATGGTGAAACTGCAGAAAACCCTGTTATGGAAATCATTCTCCAAACTCAACCAAATCATCATATTTATCTCCCAAACTCCCAACAATTGATACTAGAAGTGTTATATACCTAAACACATATTTTTCTATGTAAAACATATGGGTTTTCATCAATTATGACAATTAAAGGGGCAAAAACTATATAAACCTCAAGAACCCTAATCTTTTCTATAAATTTACATTTTTCCACTTATTTTTCCATATTTTCTACTCCTCACTCAATGAAAATTTGTGGTTTATTCTCTACATGTGAATTAGAATTCCAGAATATGATTATTACCTCTACAACATGCGAATTCTAGTCTCCAATATATGCTTTCTTTCATGAAACTTGTTCTACTCAACCCTAGACTAACGTAATTGAAGCATTAACTAAAAGTAAAGCAAGATAGATACTTGCCTAGAAATTTTGTTTCTGATTTGTGGAAGAAGGTGGTGTGGTCGTGTTCCTCGTCACGCGATCTACAATTTGACAGTGAAGGCGGTGTAAACGACGGAGTTTTTGGCCTAAAACTCCTTGGAAAGCTTCTCCACTTCTTCTCCAGTGGTCTTTCTTTGGTTTTGCTTATGTTAAACCTATATGACAACCCCGAACGTCTGATATATCCTTGGTAAATTCGTGGGTTTAATTACCCAAAAATATGAAATGTCCAAAACGTCCTCCTGGGATGCTAATTAGGCCTAAAAACGCCTCAAGACCCAAACTAAATCCCCGGGTACATTATTTTGACTATCTCGACCCTTCCGGACACATTGGCGCACTCAAAACAACCATACGAATGACTTATAATTTATTCACTTTTAATAATACTAATTTAATCCTGACACGATACCGGCGCGTCCCGATTTAATTTTCCAAAATTATCAAATTATATACTCGTGATAATTTTAATAATTTCAATTATACATATTACTTTATCCGTTAAGTAATATTCAACAAAATCCCAATAATTACTAACTCTCATCGTGCTAGTAAATATTTAAAATAATTTTCGGATTAATAGTAAATTAATATCTCAAATTAAATTTAATAAATCCCCAAATTTAAAAGTCATAAAAATACGGGGTATTACAACACCCTCAACAGACATGCTAATATAAACCTATTAATTTCGTACGTTTCTTTACTCTAAAAATTCAAAAGACCAAAATATCCATCAGGATGCCGGTTTGGTCTAAAAATGCCCCAGGACCCAATCCAAACCCCCGAGTATACTTTTTGAAAATCTTGACACTTTCAGACACACTAGCATACTCGAAATGACCATTTGGATGATCCATGAATAAATCACATTTTATTTCATAAATTTAAGTCCCGACATGACTGGCATGCCCGACTAAATTACTGTAATTGTCATATTTCTCACTCACGACAATCATAATGTATTCTTACTAATTTATTACTCATTCTCTAAGAAATAATCAATGTAATTCATACTAATAAATATCAACCTTATCACGCTCATTAATATTTATTTCAATCAGATTAATTTCCTATTTTAATTTAATTAATCCCCATATAAAAATTATTAAAAATTATGGGGTGTTACATACTCCCCCCCCCCCCCCCCCCCCCCCCCGTTACAAAGGAATTCCATCCTTGAAATTAGGATAAGCTCAGTGCTAACATTCCCAGATACTTCCTCGCATGGTATCCATATCATTCTAAAGTTGGGTACATTACGTTGTTCCCACCACCCCTTCACTAATGATACTCTTTAGTCCGATAGTCTATACTCTACCATTAGAACTAGTGATCAATCTGTCCTAATCACTTTACCCCAAAGCACTCCTTCATTTCCCTTACCATTTCACCTTGGTTCCAGTGAAACTAATTATCGTTCTCCTAAAAATATTTCAACACAATTGGGTCGACATTCTAACGGCTATACCATTTACTATCCTGGGAAAGGTCCCCTCCTCCCTAGGTGCCAACTTCCCCCTTTTCAAATCATATACTCCATTCATGGGAGATATCTTCCATCATATCCGACAACCCACGTCAGACTTTTTGCATCTTCATTTGGTTATGATGTAACTCTAGTCATACTAATCCTCTGCACAGAGTAGCTCCTGATTATCCCAAAAAATCTAAAATGTAAATTCCTTATACTTTTCAACACTATAGTCATCACTTTCTGTCTTCTATTCGATTTCTGGTGACAATCCTTGCTCACAATGAAATTACATTCTCTTGGTCTCATTCTAGCTTTGTCTCTAATTCACTCATGCATCTACATCTATTTCATACATTTCCATGTCTTCTCCTCATGAATGATACTAAAAATCTCACCTAACTAAGGAGACCATACACCCTATGTCCCATGCATTTCTACACAAATCAACTGAACGTAATATACTGGTTTTAAATTAAGCATTTCATACTAGGCACGACTATACACTAAGGGTACACTCAACTACCCTACGAATTGCAACTTACTCATTCTCACACCAACATCATATGGCTTATCTGTCCTTAAATCGTAATATAACTATCTTCTCTTAGTTATAACTACATACTCGCATAATAACTAAGTTACTAAACCCTAGTCCTTAAGTACAACTCTCGATGTTTGCTAAGTTTCATGCGTGGGATATCTCGTAAAGTGAAATCCAAATAAGAAACCCCCGTGATACACTACTAACTAACATTTTCGGTCTTAGACATCCGTTAGGCCCTTAGAACATAACATATACCCCCAAATCCCCATCTCCTTACCTAAAAATTCTACTCGACCACTCTCATGTCAGTAAAGACGATATACAACATGGAGGTCTTATTATTACTGAGTCATCGGTGCTAAATCAATAACGAGCTAAATGTCTCAAGTCGACAATAAACCAATATACCTTGAATCGCATCAATAAACGTCCCTACTCACCGGGATCAAATGTAACAAGACAATATAATCACCGTAGTCTACGATATATATATATATATATATATATATATATATATATATATATATATATGCAGGCTTAACCCTCTTGAAGGTGATGCCTCCTAAAAAAATACATCTCACCCTATAATAATGAGCACAATAGTCTTATCACATAATCTACTACCGCTCAAATCCTCAATATCCAGTCACTAAAAATGATCATAATAAATTTTACTTTCATATCTCTTAGTAAAAATAATTACACAATACAAACATCCTCCTAGTGTACACATTCGTTCCCCTGTAGGTAACACCTAAGAGCCCATTTATCCAACGATCAATATGTACCTAGTAAGGCTGACAATACCAACGCACCCACTAAACCCGACTCACTCGCGAATCTAAGTGTTAAATAATCATATATTGTGACCCACCCATATCACCCAAACTTATCTTATACTCATAAGTACAAGAAAAAAGTTATATCTCCATATGCCATCTACCTTGCCTGGTCAACGGTTTCCTGAGCATAACTCTCTCGCGTCGGAACTGACCCTTGATCGGCAGTGATGGTTGTATATCCAGGATCTCAACTTATATTTCCCCCCCGCCTCTCTTTGCTCCACAATCATAACAACTTCCATAAAATCTCTCTTGATCCTAGCCCTGCTCTCCACCCCACCATTCCCTTTGTCCTAACGGCCTTGAGGAACAAAATGTTATTGATATTGTTGAGTACTCTATTGGTCCTTCCTAATCTTACCACTCTCGGGTTGGTAACCTTCAGACTTAAATTTCTTAGTCTTATTCACCTACCGAAAGTATCACTCTTGCGACTGTTGTTGTGCCCTACTGGCACTGTTCCCATCTACCTTCCCTGTCGAACTGGTCTCACTTTCTCACTGTGGACAAGTTTAATAGAGGTGGCCCTAATATTAAACATAGGACACTTTTTTGTGCCACCCCATTGTCCATGTTAGGGTGCCTTCCCTCGAACCTGGTATTCTTGGCTCCAAATTTTACCCTCGTTGTCCCTTTGGTTCCGCAAGCCCTATGGAACTCGATGCTAGCCTTGACGGCCCTGATTGAATCCACCGTCACTTGGTAGGACTTCCATTGATCTCAATCATTTAAATGGGTCCCCTACTGGGTATAACCCCCTGTGGTACTTCACTAGCACCGTTTAATCCGGTATTTCTCTTCGGTTAGATTCTCTAACACTCTTGGCCCCTTACTCATGGAAGAGTTGATATAAACTTATAAACATACGAACTTGATGGCATCGGCACTGGTCATCCTAGTCATATTTCCCATCCACGCTTGTGTATTCTACCCACGAGTCCATTATCAATTTATGACCCATTTTTATTCTCCATATCCCTTATGTCAGGTACGAAGTTTTCTAAACAAGTCAACTTCTCTCTCATAATTGGTCTTTATCTGACCCACTTGTGATAAGTTTCAAAAATCCATCTGTATATATGTCTGAACAATATATAGAAGATCTTCTAGTCAAATTGCACTCAAATTTCTTATTATTAATGTATCTATCCATGGTTCTGGTTACTGACTCCCATCATTACAATGCTACTCCACTGAGAAAAAATAAATTCACCTGAAATTAATCCATGGGTGTCGCTTCACTCCACCCTACGCAATTGCCTTTGGATTATCTCCTTCCATTGACCCATCACACTTCCTCTCTTCCCCGGATCCTTACAAATGACTCCTTAAAAAAGTTCCTCCGACTATGTTAGGTGAGTTTGAATTTTCACCACCGTTATCTACGACAATGCTTGGGGAACTATTACTCCTGAGTAATTATCCTATTCTCATCGGTCTGAAAAATAATCACAGTGACTTCTATTGTGATCATCGTTCCAAAAATACTCTATGACTTCTGTTGAGCGTCTCCTCCTACGGTCCTTCTAGCGTCCCTCACAGGTCATCCTATATTATTCGGTATACGAAGACTAACTGAACTCGTATATGATTAATCTCAACTATACTTAATAGTAGGAGAATGTAAATATGCATACAGAGAGTAATAGAACAATCCTATAATAGTTCTCTATATCAAAGAACGCTACACTAAAATCATAGTAAGTCGTACAGATACTAAGGATACTAGAACTTGATTCTTTGATATTATCATTCCTTCATTAAAACAAATAGGATTCCCATATGGTTCATCCTTACCATCACTGTCGAAAAACTTTTTAATTACTAATCACCTATGTTAAATGAAGCGTGTGTTAAAATTTATCTTCATTAATAATAACATTCAGAAATTAAATACAATGACCAAACCATCCCAAATAGAAATAATACTATGAATCCATAATAAGATAAATAACCAAATAAATAATACCGAATAAGCTATCATTTCTCAATAAAAAATCCAACTATGTGTCTATGAAATAAAATTGAATCCAATAATATATAGTCGAATACAACTGAATAAATGAAATAGCTGAAAGGAGACATTCCCAAATGAAATAACTGAAACTTAGTCCTACTCTAAGAATGGAGCAACTGAAGCGTCTAATCCAAATACTGCAATCATTCACAAGTGTTGCAGCTACACATCCCTGGAACAGATCATTAAGCATGGCGTCCTGTTGCTAGACACTGAAAAAAGGTTTTTAAAAAAAATAGACAAAATATATTTGATGCGGGTCAGATCCCGATAAAACCTTTTTAAAATATTCATGCATTTAAATCACAGTTTAAAAGCAGTTATTGATTACACATGTTAATTCGCGCACACTCCCTTGATTTCCTCACCTCGCATATAATGTGCACACCTAACGTCTCTTACTTATCCCACTTAGTTATGATACTCTGCCTAATTGGACCTCATAAGTATCTAACTAACCACTATCAAGTTTATCCCACTCGCAGAGCCCATAAAATACACTACCGTATACCTTTTATTATAATTAAGTTCTTTATTTATTTTCTCTTTAACTCCTCCATACCGCCGATACAGTACGCTAGCAACTAACTAATAATTAACATGTCTCGTATGTTATTATTAACCATAATTAACATTTCACATATGTTCAATAAACCATTTCATTAAGTTGCTCTGCTTAAATCAACTTTTAGGTATACACTATCTAACTTTACTACCATCATACACTAAGTAGATTACCTCATAATCAAATTAGGTTTAGATATACGCTATCTATAACTATTACTTTCACATACAAGTAGGATAAATACACATGTATGAGTGGGAGACTAAGGAGCAATAGATAATGGTGCGGAAGTAAACTAATGCCAAATAAACGCAAAATACCTACGAGTTTTTATAGATAACTCAAGGGGGAGCAATCGCCTAAACGCAAAATACTTACATTGTTAATATTAACTCAAACTTAATAAAGTTTGGCAAGATAATTAAAGTCCTAATTATTATCTTGATTAAACTAGGTGATTAAGCAGATAATAACTAATTCAATTTATTTAGGCAATTTTCTATACTTAAGTCCTACATTTTCTTATTAGGTGATTAATCCAGAAATCTAAAGCACGTGGTGATTTATTTTACGTCGCGAAAACCCTTCCACTTGGAAAAATGATATCCATAGGCTGGGATCCAAATCATATGAGGATTTGAAGAATGAATGGGAGAGTAGGACAAAAGATGGTCCAGATGCCGGTAAAAACCCAAATTGGTCCAACTTATTCCTTCATGCTCGACGGGACAACGATAATAAATTCTCGCTGCCCTTAGCTAAGACACTGGAATCAATAGAGTCCATCAGCAGTCAATCAAATTCGAGCCCTACTGATGACTTTGACCTTGAAAATAATGCCCTGACTAAGACCTTTGGAAAGGACAAAAGGGGATGGACGAGAGGTGTTGGCTCACATATGCCAAAAACAAAACTTCAACACATTGCACCTCTTGTGGATGAGCTTTCTTCGGTCAAGAATTGTATCTCATCCCAAAAGGAGCACCAGTTGAAGACCGATGGGGATGTCCATGAGATTAAAAATTCCATGGGATTATTGACAAATCAAATTGGGAAACTTGTGAATCTTTGGGAAAGTTATAGGCCCCCAATGCCTCCTCAAGGTTACCCTTACCCTACTCCTACTCAAGGTTTCACACGTCCTTCCCCTCCAACATTCCCCTCTCAAATGCCTCATCCTCCAACATTCCCCTCCCCTGCACCTCCGCCAATCACGAGGCTCGGATCATCGTCAACAACTCATAGTGACTATGGCGAAGAGTACTATATCAAGGACATGAGAAATTCGAGGTTTTTTGGCGTGTGCATTCTCATCTCCAGGGTTCCTAGAACTCTAGTATATCACCGACCTTTGGAGAAGGGTGAGGCTAAAATAATGGTCGATGAAATATACAACGGATGCGGAGATGTACCTGTGTACGTTAATAGTGGGGATGGGATAGAATTGAGGAATTATGCAAAATCTTTTGTTACTTGGCCACTTTATCTGTTGGCCAAGATTTAATAATATTTTCTTTCATTTCAGTTGTAATAATTTTTTTTGTTTTAGTTGTAAGAATATTGGTTTTGTTTCGTTTGGAATGGTATTTTTTTTGTTTCAGTCGTAAGAATATTCTTTTTGTTTCAGTTGTAATAATATTTTTTAACCTATTACCACATGACTGAAATTTAAAGATTATTACATGGATTTCCCACAATACAAAGAGTGGATGGGAGAGACTAACCGGATATCAATTAATCATGTAAAGGGCATTTATGAATTTGTTAAATACGCTTCCAAAAATCTTAAAAGTGAGAAGATTCCATGTCCGTGCACTCATTGTATTAACGGAAAATATAAGTCATTTGAAGTTGTTGAGTTGCATTTACTCAAGTGGGGAATCTGTCAAGACTATATAATATGGACATACCATGGTGAAAAAGTTGTACCTTATGTTCCAGAAGAATTACCGGGAGCCGACCGTGTAACCGAACCTCAAGGAGTAGAAGTGGTACATGATTCACCAACACATCGTCCATTGACCGACTTAATTGATGATGCTTACGGACTCCACGACCAACAAAACCACCAACCTATGGATACAAATAATGCGCATTATGACCAAGTAAATGAAAAAAATGATGCTGAACTACTAGGAGATCGGGATTACATACGGTTGAAGGCCGATGCGGCTAGACTGTTGTATAAAGATTGCGATGAAGATCACTCGGTATTATTTACAATGATTGGTTTGCATAATTTGAAGAGTAAATTTGGTTTGTCTGGAAATAGTGTAACCGGAATTCTTAAATGGGTTAAAGAAATTCTCGCAAAAGAGAACATGTTACTAGACAATTATCCTACCATAAAGAAGAGTTTTAAGGATTTAGGTTTGAAATACAAATCTATTCATGCTTGCAAGTATGATTGCATATTGTACCGGAATGAGCACGAAGAGAAGGATGAATGTCCTGTATGCAGTGAGCCTAGATATATGGTTTGTGAGAATGGAAATGGCAAACATGCAAAAAATCGCAAGTGCTCGCAAGTCCCACAAAAGCTTTTGAAGTATTTTCCACTTGGGCCACGGTTAAAACGTTTTCTTACTGTACCGTGGATAGCGGAGGCCATGACATGGCATGCTCGATGCGAGGTGGGTGGGAATTTGATGTGTCATCCGGTTGATTCACTCATCTGGAAAATTTCAAATGAACAACACCATGAATTTGCAAAGGAATCGCGCAACGTTCGTCTTTCAATCTCAATCGATGGGTTTAACCCTTTTGGTAATTTAAGTACTAGTCAGAGTTATTGGCCAGTTCTTATGGCTCCTTTAAGTCTTCCTCCAATATTATGCATGAGAAAGGAGTTCACATTGTTATCTCTATTGATACCCGGGCCAAAGGCTCCCAGTGATGATATTGATATATTCTTATCACCATTAATCGAAGAACTTAAAGAGTTGTGGGATAAAGGCATGGCGGCGTTCGATTCTCATAAGGGTGAAGAGTTCATACTTAAAGCAATGGTGATGTGGGCGATCCACGATCTTCCTGCTTGCGGGACCTTGTTCGGTTGTAATGTTCATGGTTATTATGGATATCCCATATGTGGGGAGGAAAATGAAGCATGTTGGTTAAAACACAGTGGTAAGTTGAGTTACACGGGTCATCGTAGATTTCTGCCGACCAGTCACCCTTTTAGGAACGACAAGTCTAACTTTTTGCCTGTCGGTCACGAGCAAAGAACGGCACCTATTCGACTTTCTGGTCAGCAAATTGAGGAGAAGGCGATGGCTGCGCTGCGGGGAATAGGTACGTAGGCAAACACCCCCAGTTTGTAAACCTGAAGCATAAAGCTAGGGAGGATCCGAATGACCCTAGTAAAGTGAAGCCATGGTCCAGGCGATCAATATTTTTTGATTTGCCGAATTGGAAAGATCATCGTGTAAGGCATATAATTGATGTGATGCACACAGAGAAGAATGCTGCAGAACATTTGATAAGAACATGTCTGGGAGGATCTCATTCCAAAGATGGAGAGCGTGCCCGCCGAGATCTACAGGATATGAAAATAAAGAAGAGACTGTGGTTAAAAAATGATCCAATGACAGGAAGAATTTCTATCCCCCCGACTGCTTTCACTTTGACTACTAGTGAGAAGAAGATCCCCTTAGACACGTTGTTCAACTTGAAGACTCCAACCGGTTGTTCTGGTAATTTACGTAGGGTAGTAAGCTACCAACAAATTACTTGAAACAGTGCAAGTCTCATGAATGGCACGTAATCATCCAATTAATCCCGTTGTTATTTCGGCATTGCTTCTCTGAACACAAAGATCTCCGTCGGGTAATTATGCAAATCAGTTTGTGTTTTACCCTACTTTGTGAAAAAGTGGTAAACATAAGGCACATTAAAGCTGCGAAATTAACTTTAGCTGAGGCAGTTTGTGTATTAGAGAAATATTTTCCTCCGTCATTCTTCGATATCAGTATCCACCTGCTTGTGCATTTATGCGATGAAGTTTTATTATGTGGTCCCGTGAGGTATCGTTGGATGTATCCTTTTGAGTGCTTGATGAAAACCTTCAAAGATTATGTAAAGAATACACGGTATATTGGAGGGTCAATTGCTGAAGAATACCTAACGGTGGAATCATCGTTATACACTAGGGAACATATGCCAGAACAGGAGGTGAGGAGGTTTATTCCTCGTGGAGAACGAGTGATAGAGGAACCTGACGAGTTTGAGGACGAATTATCGTTTGGGAACCCTAAAGAGGTGAAACTCACAAACCTACAATACGAGCAAGAAACTCGTCATGTCTTCAAATTGCAAGATGAAGTCCAAGACTGGAGAGAGTGAGTATCTACTGAATTCTTCATCTTTGATTATATGTATTTTTTATTTTATGATCTAAACTCTATAATTTTTCGATAGGAAGTACGAGAACGAAATTATCTAAAATCAAAGGAGAAATTGGACGACAACTGACTTTAGGGCATGGGTGTCAAAAGAGGTACTTTTCACATCTTATGTGTGCGGTTATTTATTCATGTGTGGTAAAAACATGCCCTAATACAAATTCATTAATAAATGCAGCTTCTAAAAAGAGGTGATGTCTCTTCCAGACTTGCACGCCTAGCAAAAGGTCCTAGTTTTTGTGCAAAAGAGTTTAAGAAATTCCGCACCAACGGTTTTGATTTCATTTCATATCCATATGAGGAAAAGCTTTTGACGCAAAACAGTGGAATATCAATTTCCGCCTTGACCACCTGTATCGCTAACAAAAGTGATAAAAATCCAAAGAATACGGTGCAAACCTATTATGGGATAATTCAACAAATCCTAGAACTTGATTACTTGGATTTCACAGAAAACGTATTCTATTGTGATTGGGTAAAGGTGGAGGATACAACGAATGCTTGCAAAGTTGATCCCGACTCCAAACTTATTATGGTAGATTTATCAAAGCTGAAGACTAAAGACTGCATAGTCGACGAGCCTTTTATTTGTGCCTTTGAGAATGTAAAGAAGGTATTCTACTCGAAGTGCATAAACGATGGCAATTGGTCAATTGTTGTGCATTCACCAAAGGGTATGACTACTGAAGTAGACGCATTAAAGGCTCCAAAAGAGTTCCAGTCAGCTCTTGATGACAACCCTAATTTGAAGGATCTTTTGTTGATTTAGAGGAAGATTGAGTATCAAAATATTATTTTATCCTCATCAATCTTATTTGTATCCTATTATGATACTGACATTGTATTACCACTTTACATTAATTTATGAATTTCATCTACTTTTAAGTGTAATGTCCCGCTATTTGTGCAAATGTTAGGTGATTTATCGGTTCTTTTGTTTAGAATAGATATGTTTTCATTTATATATCTCTATCGTTTGGCTTTAGAGGGCGAAAACCCGAAATAGCCCCCGAACGGCCCCGTGAGGCCCCGTGGGTGGTACCAACACCTCCCACAGGACCAATCTAACTCGTAGGGACAGTGAGTGACGAAAGAACTAGCCCTAGTTTTCTTCCTTTGGTTTTGAATTTGATTTTTTGGTTCTACCATTTTTTTAATTGAACATAACTGTTTGCAAAAAATTCATTATTTTTTCACTGTCATAGGATACATTGATGTTGGGGTTGAACTACTATCAAACATAATCTGAAATTGCATCGCTGCTAGCATAGAGAAGGTTCTGATTGGCGTTGGGTGTAACAAAATATCCAGGTAATGGATAGACCTATGATGAACTTTATTTTAAGGTTAAATATGCATTGATTCAATTTTTTAATTATTTTGGGTTTGGATCCTATTTATGTCTAAACCCCGTAATTTTAAGTTTTTTGTGCCCCTATAGCTTGGGTATTGTTGACGCATTTGTTTCTTGTCACTTCCAGTGGGGGGGGGGGGGGGGGGAGAACATAACTTTTGAACAAAGAATAGTTAGGGTGAACACTAGAAAAAGAAGTAATTATCCAACGGATTGCCACTTTCTAGGTTTAAGGCGCTCCCGGTTTGATTGTACGACGTAAATTTGCAAACAATTAGACTTAAGCATAAAAACATGCCATCGAATGGTGAAAATGTAAAATAGCCACAAAACAGTCCCGTAAGAGTCACAAACACCTCGCACGGGACCAATGTAAATCGCACGAACTGACCGTGCAGTCACGGCGCTCCCGATTTGAGTGTATGACGTAAATTTGCAAAAAAATAAACTTAAGCATAAAAATATGCCATCGAAGGATGAAAACGTAAAACAGCCTTAAAATGGTCCCGTAAGAGTCATGAACCCCTCGCACGGGACTAATGTGACTCGTAGGAACCGACCGCGTAGTCACGGGGCTTCCGGTTTGAGTGTATGACGTAAATTTGTAAAAAGTTAGACTTAAGCATAAAAACATGCCATCGAAGGGTGAAAACATAAAATAGCCATAAAACGATTAGGTAAGAGTCACAATCACCTCGCACGGGATTAATGTAACTCATAGAAACCGACCGCGTAGTCACGGGGCTCCCGGTTAGAGTGTACGACGTAAATTTTCAAAAAAAATAGACTTGAGCATAAAAACATGCCATTGAAGGGTGAAAACGTACAACAAGCACAAAACGGTCCCATACGAGTCACGAACACCTCGCACGGGACCAATCTGACTCGTGGGAGCCGACCGCGTAGTAACGGGGCTTCCGGGTTGAGTGTACGACGTAAATTAGAAAAAAGTTAGACTTGCATGCCATCGAAGGGTGAAAACATAAAAAAACCTTAAAACGGTCCCGTAAGAGTCACGAACACCTCGCACGGGACCAATGTAACTCGTAGGAACCGACCGTGTAGTCACGGCGCTCCCGGTTGGAGTGTACGACATAAATTTGCAAAAAAATAGACTAAAGCATAAAAGCATGCCTTAGAAGGGTGAAAATGTAAAAAAGCCACAAAACGGTACCGTAAGAGTCACGAACACCTCGCACGGGACCAATGTTAATAGTAGGAACCAAACGAGTAGTCACAAGGATCCCGGTTTGAGTATACGGCATAAATTTGCAAAAAGTTAGACTTGAGAATAAAAAAGATGCCATCGAAGGGTGAAAATGTAAAACACCTACAAAACGGTCCCGCAAGAGTCACGAACATCTCACACGGGACCAATGTAAGTCGTAGGAACCGACCGTGTAGTCACGGCACTCCCGGCTTATGTGTGTGCGTGTGTGCATACTTGTGTGTGTGAGTGTGTGCGTGTGAGTGGGAAAGGAGGGAGGGGACGGGCAGGGGGCGCGTGTGTGCGTGTGTGCATGTTTGTGTGTGTGCGCGTGTGCGAGTGGGGAAGGGGGAGGGGACGGGTAGGGGGCGCGTGTGTGCCTGTGTGCGTGTGTGTGTGTGTGTGTGTGTGTGTGTGTGTGTGTGAGAGTGGGGAAGGGGGGAGGGGATGGGCATGTATGCATATATGCAATCTGCATATATGCATATGCATATATGTAGTGAGAGTGTGTGCGTGTGTGCGTGCATGTGTTTGTGTGTGCGTGTGAGTGTGTGCATATTGGTGATAAAATCCAAAATAAAATAGAGAGTATACCTGATCTAGGGTGAATCCAAGAGTGGGATCTACAAAACAAACCTCCTAACACTCATATTTAGTCATCTGATCCGTTACGGTTGCCTCCGTTCTGGTATCACATAGGACTTTAAATAATTGTCACCTGAAAGAGAAATAACATATCAGAATTATATAATTATTAATATGAAACTAAATGAGAGATTTAGAAATAAAACATACCATATGCTCAGTGCATCCTACTTATCAGGCCATCCATTACAACAGTGATGAGAAGCTTCACAGTGATAAATCATACTTGCTGAAACAAAAGATTCAACAAAAATATATTAAAACACATTCGTGAGGTATACCTCATTTTTGGCAGCAACGTGAAACCCCCAATCCAAAAACTTAATAGATATGCCAGTGTATACATGTTTGTGTGTGTGTTTGTGTGCGCGTGTGTGCGTGTGTGAGTGGGAAAGGGGGGAGGCGACGGGGCGGGGGCGGGGGCGGGGCGGGGCAGAGTTGCATATATATGCAGTTGCATCTGCATATATATGCAATTGTTGCATATATATGCATATATATGCAGTATATATATATATATATGCAGTGTACTGCTATATATATATATATATATATGTAGTGTACTGCAGAGTAGCATACCAGTATATATACTGCATATATATACTATATATACAGTATATATAATGGTATATATATGCATATATAATGGCCTGCAACCCTTCCTCTGGAATTTGAATAATGCCAGATGGCAACATCTGTAACTCTTTGACAAATGGATTTATTCACAAACCTAGCACTTGCTATAATGCAGTAATCAGTACTTGCATTTTGATCCATGTTGGCCAAAAATGAGTAAGATTGGCTATCATGGATATCTATACTGGTATAATTTTGTTGAGATGTGTATTATCCCTCTGTTTCTGCTAGCAGTAGGTTGGTTTATTAGGTTCAGAATCTTGGATCTCTTAGGTAAACTCTGTATCTAATTTGTGTTTTAGCTTTTTAGATTTTTGGATATGATAATTTTCGATTGAAATGTATATTAGAGATTTCCAATAAAACCTTTATATGGTTGTTTTACAGATATTTGGTGTAATAATGCACTGTACTTTGGTGTAAACATTTGGATTTGCAGATATTTGGTGTAATTTTGCAAAAATCAAAAGTACAGTGCATTACTATTCGATATAGAGATTGTATGATTGTTATGATTATTCTATACATAAACTATTATTTGTATTTTTAGATTTACTGAACATCGGATCTCGAAATAAGTGCATTGGCCCCAGACGTGAGCTAAGATGTCACTTCAATATGGGCTTTCATTTGTGTTTGTATAGGTAAATTCCATTCACTCATACGATCAACGCTATGGTTTATGTTAGTTAGGTAAATTACCAATTTTGATCATATCACCTGTTAAAGAGTGGACTGGATGGAGTATTAACATATCATCAATACAATAGTTTAATATAACCACACTTACTCTTATGTTTTTAAAGTATATCATCTTAAATCATTACTTTATTTGAAAAAATGTCTAAACAAAACGTCATGGTTGACAGTTATAGCATCTTAAATCATTACTTTGTTTGAGAGTAGATACAATACATACATTTGAGCAGTTCGGTATGCATCGATTTGTATATAAACATCAGTTTTGTATACAATATATACCATATAAACAGTAGTGGTTCTCCCATCTATCTTCATATAGATTACTGGTATATATTTTTTGTTTATATAGATTGTTGGTATAAAAAATGTAAACTCAAAACAATGTATTGAGAACACCTATCTGTTATGCGGGGACTGATTTATTCAAGTTGTGATTTTACATGGACTGAAAACACCTCTAAGTGGTATATAGCTTTGTTTTTTCAGGATGTGGTTATATGTGGACTGATTTTACATTCACAACACTTAGAACATGTATATTTTAACCCTCTCTTTATTTATCTCAAGATTTCGCATGTCAAAGTTAGTATTTGGGGTCTGTTTAGGCCAATCCTTGAATAAAACAAAGCTATCTAACTAATCATTTGAAATGTCCCACGAGACCAATGTAACTCGTTAGAGGGTGAAAACTCGAAACAACCCCCCAACGGACCTGTGGGTGGCACCAATACCTCCCACGGGACCAATGTAACTCGTAAGAACTGACCCCGCAGCCGTGGGTCTCACGGTTTGAGAATACGATGATAATTTGCATATTTCTAGACTTAGGCTTAAAAACATGGCGTTAGAGGGTGAATACTCGAAACAACCCCTGAACTGCCCCGTGGGTGGAACCAACACCTCCCTCGGGACCAATGTAGCTCGTAGGAACTTATTGCGCAGCCGCGAGACTCCCGGTTTAAGAATACGACGATAATTTGCATATTTCTAGACTCAAGCAAAACATGGCGTTAGAGGGTGAAAACTCGAAACAACCCCCGAACGGCCTCGTGGGTGGCACATACACCTCCCACGGGACCAATGTAACTCATAGGAACTGATCCCCCAGCCGCGGGTCTCCCGGCTTGAGAATACAACGATAATTTGAATATTTCTAGAGTTAAGCTTAAAAACATGGCGTTAGAAGGTGAAAACCCAAAACAGGCCCCGAACGGCCCCGTGGGTGGCAAAAACACCTCCCACGGGACCAATGTAGCTCGTAGGAACTGACCACGCAACCGCATGTCTTCCGGTTTGAGAATACGATGATAATTTGCATATTTCTAGACTTAGGCTTCAAAATATGGCGTTAGAGGGTGAAAACCCAAAACAGCCCCCGAACGGCCCCGTGAGTGGCGCCAACACCTCCCACGGCACCAATGTTACTCGTAGGAACTGACCGCGCAGCCACTAGAATCCCGGTTTGAGAATACGACGATAATTTGCATATTTTTAGATTTAAGCAAAACATGGCGTTAGAGGGTGAAAACTCGAAACAACCCCCGAACGACCCCGTGGGTGGCACCAACACCTCCCACGAGACCAATGTAACTCATAGGAACTGACCCCGCAGCCGCGGGTCTCCCGGTTTGAGAATACGACGATAATTTACATATTTCTAGACTTAGGCTTAAAAATATGGCGTTAGAGGGCGAAAACCCAAAACAGCCCCCGAACGGCCCCGTGGGTGGAACCAACACCTCCCATGGGACCAATGTAACTCGTAGGAACTGACTCCGCAGTCGCGGGTCTCCCGGTTTGAGAATACGATGATAATTTGCATATTTCTAGACTTAGGCTTGAAAACATGGCGTTAGAGGGCGAAAACCCAAAATAGCCCCCGAAGTGCCCCGTGGGTGGAACCAACACCTCCCACGGGACCAATGTAACTCGTAGGAACTTACCGCACAGTCGCGAGACTCCTGGTTTGAGAATACGACGATAATTTGCATATTTCTAAACTCAAGCAAAACATGGCGTTAGAGGGTGAAAACTCGAAACAACCGCCGAAGGGCCTCGTGGGTGGCACCAACACCTCCCACGGGACCAATGAAACTCATAGGAACTGATCCCGCAGCCGTGGGTCTCCCAGTTTGAGAATACGATGATAATTTGCATATTTCTTGACTTAGGCTTAAAAACATGGCGTTAGAGGGTGAAAACCCAAAACAGCCCCCGAACGGCCCCGTGGGTGGCACCATCACCTCCCACTGGACCAATGTAACTCGTAGGAACTTGCCACATAGCCGCGAGACTCCCGGTTTGAGAATACGACGGTAATTTGTATATTTCTAGACTTAGGCTTCAAAATATGGCATTAGAGGGTTAAAACCCAAAACAGCCCTCGAAAGGCCCCGTGGGTGGTGCCAACACCTCCCACGGGACCAATGTTACTCGTAGGAACTGACCGCGTAGCCGCGAGACTCCCGATTTGAGAATACGACAATAATTTGTATATTTCTAGATTTAAGCAAAACATGGCGTTAGAGGGTGAAAACTCGAAACAACCCCCGAACGGCCCTGTGGGTGACACCAACACCTCCCACGGGACCAATGTAACTCATAGGAACTGACCCCGTAGTCGCAGGTCTCCCGGTTTGAGAATACGACGAAAATTTGCATATTTCTAGACTTAGGCTTAAAAACATGGCGTTAGAGGGCGAAAACCTAAAATATCCCCCGAACGGCCCCGTGGGTGGCACCAACACCTCCCACGGGACCAATGTAACTCGTAGGAACTGACCCCGAAGCCGCGGGGCTCTCGGTTTGAGAATACGATGATAATTTGCATATTTCCAGACTTAGGCTTAAAAACATGGCGTTAGAGGGCGAAAACCTAAAATATCCCCCGAACGGCCCCGTGGGTGGCACCAACACCTCCCACGGGACCAATGTAACTCGTAGGAACTGACCCCGAAGCCGCGGGGCTCTCGGTTTGAGAATACGATGATAATTTGCATATTTCCAGACTTAGACTTAAAAACATGGCGTTAGAGGGCGAAAACCTAAAATATCCCCCGAACGGCCCCGTGGGTGGCACCAACACCTCCCACGGGACCAATGTAACTCGTAAGAACTGACCCCGCAGCCGCGGGGCTCTCGGTTTGAGAATACGATGATAATTTGCATATTTCTAGACTTAGGCTTAAAAAAATAGTGTTAGAGGATGAAAACTCGAAACAACCCCTGAACTGCCCCGTGGGTGGAACCAACACCTCCCACGGGACCAATGTAACTCGTAGGAACTGACCCCGCAGTCGTGGGTCTCCTGGTTTGAGAATACGACGATAATTTTCATATTTCTAGACTTAGGCTTAAAAACATGGCGTTAGAGGGCGAAAACCCAAAACAGCCCCCGAACGGCCCCGTGGGTGGCACCAACACCTTCCACGGGACCAATGTAACTCGTAGGAACTGACCCCGCAGCCACAGGTCTCCCGATTTGAGAATACGATGATAATTTGCATATTTTTAGACTTAGGCTTAAAAAAATGGCGTTAGAGGGTGAAAACTCGAAGCAACCCCAGAACTGCCCCGTGGGTGGAACCAACACCTCCCACGGGGACCAATGTAACTCGTAGGAACTTACCGCGCAACCGTGAGACTCCCGGTTTGAGAATACGACGATAATTTGCATATTTCTAGACTCAAGCAAAACATGGTGTTAGAGGGTGAAAACTCGAAACAACCCCAGAACGGCCCCGTGGGTGGCACCAACGCCTCCTACGGGACCAATATAACTCGTAGGAACTGACCCCGCAGTCGCGGGTCTCCCGGTTTGAGAATACGACGATAATTTGCATATTTCTAGAGTTAGGCTTAAAAACTTGGCGTTAGAGGGTGAAAACCCAAAACAGACCCCGAACGGCCCCGTGGGTGGCACCAACACCTCCCACGGGACCAATGTAACTCGTAGGAACTGACCCCGCAGCCGCGGGTCTCCCAGTTTGAGAATACGATGATAATTTGCAAATTTCTAGATTTAAGCAAAACATGGCGTTAGAGGGTGAAAACTCGAAACAACCCCCAAACGGCCCCATGGGTGGCACCAAGACCTCCCATGGGACCAATGTAACTCGTAGGAACTGACTCCGCAGCCGCGGGTCTTTCGGTTTGAGAATACGACGATAATTTGCATATTTCTAGACTTAGGCTTAAAAACATGGCGTTAGAGGACGAAAACCCAAAACAGCCCCCGAACGGCCCCATGGGTGGCACCAACACCTCCCACGGAACCAATGTAACTCATAGGAACTGACCCCATAGCCGCGGGTCTCCCGGTTTGAGAATACGCTGATAATTTGCGTATTTCTAGACTTAGGCTTAAAAACATGGCGTTAGAGGGTGAAAACTCGAAACAACCCCCGAACTGCCCCGTGGGTGGAACCAACACCTCCTACGGGACCAATGTAACTCGTAGGAACTTACCGCGCAACCGCGAGACTCCCGGTTTGAGAAAACGATGATAATTTGTATATTTCTAGACTCAAGCAAAACATGGCATGAGAGGGTGAAAACTCGAACCATCCCCAGAATGGCTCCGTGGGTGGCACCAACGCCTCCCACGGGACCAATGTAACTCGTAGGAACTGACCCCACAGCCGCGGGTCTCCCGGTTTGAGAATACGATGATAATTTGCATATTTATAGAGTTAGGCTTAAAAACATGGCGTTAGAGGGTGAAAACCCAAAACAGCCCCCGAACGGCCCCGTGGGTGGCACCAACACCTCCCACGGGACCAGTGTAACTCGTAGGAACTGACCCCGCGGCCGCGGGTCTCCTGGTTTGAGAATACGACGATAATTTGCATATTTCTAAACTTATGCTTAAAAATATGGCGTTAGAGGGTGAAAACTCGAAACCACCCCCGAACGGCCCCGTGGGTGGCACCATCACCTCCCACGAGACCAATGTAACTCGTAGGAACTGACCACGCAATCGCGAGACTCCCGGATTGAGAATACGACGGTAATTTGCATATTTCTAGGCTTAGGCTTAAAAACATGGCGTTAGATGTTGAAAATCCAAAACAGCCCCCGAACGGCACCGTGGGTGGCGCCGACACCTCCCACGGGACCAATGTAACTCGTAGGAACAGACCCCACAGCCGCGGGACTCCCGGTTTGAGAATACGACGATAATTTTTTATATTTCTACTTGGTTACTAATAATTTTAACTCATATACGCAATTTTTCAGCTTGATTAAATTTTTTGTAAAACTACTTGGTTACTGATATTTTTTTATGTATCCTATCATTTGTAGGATTTTTGCACGCGGATCAAACGAAGGAGGCAATGGTCTACAGCATGAAGATTGTTTATATGTTATGGACAATCAGGATTTTGTCAGCCATGTGGGTTTTTATTGTTTAGTTTTATGGCCGTGCAGGCTTTTATAATTTGATTGTTGAATTTTATGGATGTGCTGGCTTTATAATAAGTAGGTTTTACATTTACAGGTTTTGGAATGTTAAGAAAATAGAGGAAACTCTGCCCAATTTTATTTTTTTTGGTCTGTGAATCATTAAGACGTGTAATACTTATAAGTTTGTATATATATTTGTTTATTAACAACGTTCTCGATTCGCAATTTGTGATTTTTTTTATTGTTTTGCCAATAATAAATATTTGTAACACCTCGTACGCGTCAAACGTTACACGTAGCAACTGATGGTGCACTCGCAGGATCCCCAGTTTTAGGATTGGACAAAAAAAATATATTTTTTTTAAATTATAGTTAAATATGGTCATGGACTTTGTCCATGACCATTTTTATTTTTCCGTCACGCATAAAAATGGTCGCGGCCAAAGTCCGCGACCATTTTTTTCGTCACGGTTGTGGGTCACAACCTTGGGCCGCGACCATTTTATTTATTTTTTTTAAATTTTTTTTGTCACGGTTGTGGGTCGCGAACTTTGGCCACGACTAATTTGTTACGGTTGTGGGTCACGAATTAGGACCGCGACCAATTTTTTTTGTCACGGTAATGAGTCGCGGACTTTGGCAGCGACCAATTTGTCACGGTTGTGGGTCACGGAACAGGGCCGCGACCAATTTTTTTTAAATTTTTTTGTCACGATCGTGGGTCGCGGACTTTGGCCGCGACCAATTTGTCACGGTTATGGGTCACGGATAAGGGTCGTGACCCGTCACGACATGCGTCACGGCCTAAGTCCGCGACCATCTGCCGTGACTCCTCTCGGCCGTGACCATTTTTTGGTCACGGACTTGGGCGCGACCCACGAAAATGGTCACGCCCGAAATGGTCACGGCCCAAGTCCACGACCCACAGCTTTGGTCAGGGATTTTGGCCGTGACCAATCGCCAGTTTGGTGTAGTGAATGTTACAACCCGAATAATAATGCAAAAAAAATTTATCTCCTAAATATCAGCAACAAATCTTATGTTCCTTTCTTCTATTTAAATCAAGCTATCTTGATTTAAAACTGGTTTTGTAGACACCCCATTCTAGCACCCCCTAATATCCTTAGGTCCCTAGCACCCCCTGCATCACTACGAACCTAGGTCATACCCCGAGTACTGACCTAGAGGCAATCGGGCGCTCCCAGGCTCCCGTTGACCAAAAGTCAAACTCTTTAGCTCAACTGAGAATGAATGAATCATCAAATATCACTGAAATCGCTTTCCAACGGTCCGCCCCGTGCGCGATTCTGACTTACGGTGTGGATGAACAACCCATTTTCCCTCGAAACTAGATTCGGAGGCCACCGGACTCTCTCGGGATCCATTTTACCAAAGTTAACTCTTCATCTAGAACGAGACTAAATTAATATCGAAGATCGCTAAAACCCCTTTCCAACGGTTCGCTCCGAGCCTAATTCTGACTTACGGTACAGACGAACGATTCGTTTTACTCTGAAAGGTCACTGAATGCTTCTGGGCCCCGGTTGACCAAAGTCAACTCTCCAAACTGAGTCAAACTCTTTGGAGTGTCGAAGTAAATCGCATAACCTTTCCAACGGTCCGCTCCAAGTGTAACCCAACTTACCATTTGAACGAACGACCCTTCATCGTCCAACGATCCCCCGTTCAAAAGATCGACGAGCGCTTCCGAGCCACATTTGACCCAAACTCAACTCCCGGACTCGGGAGTAGTCCTAAGGACTTTTAAAGGTATCTGAGGTACCATTATAGGGGTATACCCTGTGGACGATTTGGATCAATGAATTGCGTTTTATGACCATTTTTCCAAAGGAATCTGAACGAGACTGCCAAATGGCAGGTTCAAAATCATGCCTATCGGCAGTGTGCCTAAAGACACCTGCCGATTGGTAGGACCAGACCTATGCCGATCGATAATGACCTGGTCCTATAAAAAGGAGGGTCTGACCTCATTTCAAAACACCAAAAGATCTGAGATCCATCACTCTCAACGAACTAACAAAACCTCTCTAGAAGTCAGTGTGATTTCTACATCCAAATCCCTCCGTAACCCTCACTTTTCATCATCCTTTTCACCAAACTCAGTGAATTAAATATCCATTATCATCATCCAATTGCAAGGTCTACTCTCCAACATTCAAGATCAAGCTCAAGATCTTCAAGAAGGTCCAACTTTCTCAACTCTCTCTATAAATTCTCTTAAATTCGCATGAACTTGTTTTATTACTTAGCACTTTTATTCTCCCCTTCTCACATATCCTAATATACTTTTTATTTATTATTATTGCACATTTCTTATTTTTCATATAAAAACCCAAAAAACATAAGAAAAAAAGGGTTTGCTTATAATTTCCAAACAGGGATTCTCTCACATTTCTCACACTTTTCTCATACTAAAACACCTTTTTACACACACACACGCCCACACATAAGAGAAATTCCCGGTTGGTTTTATGGAATAAACCCCACCCCTTATTTTGCATACGAACTACGTGGACTTTGATGCCTCTATAGTCTACGTAGGCATCTCTAAGTAAAACCCGAGACTCGAGTCCTATTCTTTCAATTTTCTATTCTTCTATTTTCTTCATTCTTTAAATTAATTATCTTAGATTCTCATCTCTACATATTTACGTATACATGTATTTTTTCTTAGTAGCGTATTATTCCGTATGTGTTGTCGTTTCATTATAACGATCAACGCTAGGATAATCGCATAAATCCCATTTTCTAATATTACTTTTATAAACATTCCTACGGATGACTCGCTTTATCTTTTCCATAATACAAGTCGATAATTCCTATCTCCATTACATACACACATGCACACATATCACGGAGAAATAGAGGAAATAAAAATAAATCCATGAGAGACAAAAAGGGCGGGATGGGTGCCTAATACCTTCCCATTCCATAACTTATCCTATGAACCCTTCTCGAATCATTTTTAGTTTTGTATGTATCAGTATGTCTTTGATGTTGTCCTTCGGGATGGCTCCACCTTGTTTTGTCTGTTTTGAGTAAAATAGACTGGTGACTCCATCTCTCTACATTTTTCACGTCACATATCGCCGACGACAGTCGAAACGCTCTCGAGAGGGATGCGAGGGATTGAGATCCTCTCTCTCTCTCTCTCTCTCTCTCTCTCTCTTCACGAGGATCGGGGATGGCCACAATGGCGACACTACCGAGGATGTTGTTTTGAGGGCTAGACTCTGTTTACATGAGTATTTATTTATCTATATATTCCTCTCTCTTCTGCTCACTAACATACACCTTCACACTTCTATATATCCATGCTTAGTGTAGATTTTCTTTTCATAGTCATACCTGCCCCTTGTTTAGCATGATGTTCATATATGAAATATACATCTCTCCATAAGCTTCTAATAAAAAGATCATGCATTTTACACACTACTCCACCGAAGAGCATTATTATTGACCAAATTTTGTCCCGTAACTGGAGGGTCACTTCGTGATGGGCATTGTTATAGCAAGACAAAGCCTAAGCGATATGACTCTCACCTTCCATTGGCTAAGTACCTTCGACGTATATCGAACGGTTCCCCCTCATCGTACCGCTTGACCAAAGTCATGATGGGAGGTATATCGCAGGGAATTCGTTCATGTATGTCGAGTATATCGAATTTTCTCTCACACATACTATCCCCATGAGGTATATCGTGAGGAAATTCACGTACACTGAGGTATATCAAATGGCTTATCCACACGTACCAATTACCCTCAAAAGCAAGACGTATATCATAGAAGTCATGTCAAAGGGGGTAACCATTTCTAGTTAACCCAACAAGACTGCATACACGCATATAGGTGTCAGACCTAGGGCACTCATGTTAATTTTCCGATTTCTACTCGAAACTCTGCCGAAATGACGGGTCAACATGCCGCCAAAATTGTCGAGCGATTTCATCTTTTTCAAAACGGAATCCTTTCCATGAGCTTGGTAACAAGTCCTACTTTTTCATATATTAATTCAAACCCTAATTTTTACAAGCTCGGGTTTCGTACGGCATTTCCTTTTTGGATTTAGGTAAACCTAATACAAGAAAGAACATAATAATTATAATAATCATGCTGAGACCTATCTCCCATTCATTATCTCCTCCCTTTACCAAAAATACCAAAAAATAAATATTTCTCCTTTCTTTATCAAAAATCCAAAAACATTTCTCCTCTGTTTATCAAAAATACAAAAATATTTTGACTTCCAAATCTCAAAAAGAAAAGCAATGTCAAAAATATTTTCATTCCTTTTTCAAAAATAAATTCCATTTTTCGTCTTCTCAGGTGGATTGCACACCCTTGGCCTCGCTCCTTATTGGCTTCGGTCCATCAATTCCCCTATTACTTATTCCAAGTTCGTAATCCATCCGCTTTCCATTGAAAACATAGATCAAGTACCAGTTGTGCAGCTAGATCTGATGGTAGTCTTAGCTCAGCTCGTGTCCAAGATTGACAACCTCCAGACTGAAGTCCACGAGATGCAATGAAACCATGTTTTTATTCCGTAAGAGTCTGAGGTCCTATTCCCTCGTGCTATGGGTCCACTCGAGCCTATTTGGGTTCCCGAATAGTATCAGTACACTCCACGTGCCCCTCCTGCTAATGGGTCGCCGCCTTCCCAACTTCATAAACTAAACCTTGCCTAGCCTGGGACTAACTTGCCTATGATCATGGATCCAAAAGAAGAAGAGTTGAACTAGGTCAAAGAAGATCTCAGGATGCTAACTAAGAAGTTCGACCAAGTCAGAATCTCTGGGAATTACATGGACTACACCCACATGTCTCCTTATCCTAAAACGAGGTTACTCGAGAAGTTCAAGATGCCAAATATCGAGAAATTCGAAGGAAGTGGACCCCTGATTATTCATCTTCATAGTTATCACCATTTTATGACTCTTCTAGGGGATTCTGAAGAAGTGATGGCCCAATTATTTCAGCAAACTTTGAAGGATAGTGCCCTCCGATGGTTTTTATCTCTCTAGGAGTCCAGAATCCGTAGCTGGGAGGATGTAGCTCGAGAATTCATGTCTCAGTACAAATACAACGAAGAGATTGAGGTCACCCGTCATGATTTAGAGCTTCTAAAATAGAAGTCTGGGGAATCATTCAGTAAACTCGTAGCCTGATGGAGGGAAAAAGCGGCCACCATGACCAGTCGACCATCTGAAGAAGAACAAGTTAGCATAGTGAAGAACTTTTTACCCCATGTCTGAGCAACAAGGGGAGGACAATACTCTCCCCACTTCTGAGCTCTCAGAGAAGTAGGAGTAGAAATCGAGGAAGGTCTTGCTAAAATAGAAGTTGAAATAAAGAAAGTGTCTGAACAGTTCACTCCCAGAAAATATGATAAGATTGTCAATACTGCAGTCTCAACCATTAACAACATCTCTCAACCAACCACCTCGTGGGCACCAAAAAGTTGCCTTTTCCCAGTCCAAAAGGAATACACCGAGCTCCATGCCCCCTCTCCAAAGTTTAGCAAGCCCTATTAATTCGAAACCTTATCAAACCCTTGGACCCCCATCCATTGCCAAATCTACTTCCAAAAAAGTTAAAGGTAGATGACCATTGTGCCTTTCACCAAACTATTGTCCATACCACTGACCAATGATTTCACCTTCGAAATATAATCCAAAACCTGATTGACCGAGGTGCCATTGCCCCACCAGCCATTCCTAAGCCAAATACTACTCACGATCCACTCCTAAATCATGCCAATGCCATCTGCCTAGAAGAGAACCCAAAATTTGATCCCTCAACTCAAATCACACCCATATACTCTCTCAAACCTCTCCAAATATACCCATATTTCTTCCTACACCCTGTTAGCCTCGTTGATCAGGAACTATCACTCCTTACCAGAGCATACATCTTTTTTCGTACCCGTTCTAAAAATAGAAGTATGGAATTAGCAGAAGTATTAAACCAACTCCTAGAGTTCGGGCTGAAACTGCCCTCGCAGATGATCATGATTTTGAGAGGTTCAGTATGTTGTTCATGGAAGCACAAAAATGGGCCCAAAAGTCAGACAGTTGGGTGCTACTAACCGATGAAGTCAACCTAGATGACACTGTCCAGATCATGGCAGAATTATTTAGGCAAACCAACAATATTTGCAGTATGACTAAGTTACTTGATACTCTAAAGCTACAAGAGCACCTGGTACCTTCACCCTTACATCTCCCCGCAGAATGGGAAGACATGTATGAAGAAGCCATTGAAGTCATGGAATGCATTGACTTTATATGGAAAGACAGAATTTTTGCCACCGGATGGGGGGAAGGATTTGAAGATTCAAATTAAGAGCACGCTTCAGAGAAGACTGGCCCGGTAATCGATATATGTGGGATGATATCATTTGAAGAACTCCTCGAATAAATAAACAAGGTGGCAGAACAACCCGAGATCGACGAGGAAATAGGGCTCATGTTCTTCCATTCTTCAGTAAATCACATGACCAAATCAGGGAGGCATTACCAGATCCCAATCTTCATACCAGCCAATGACTAAGGGAAAGGTGTTGAAAAACTTCATATGCCAGAGATGACCCTCGAGGAGAGTAAGATGCTCGATCAGTTGAAGAAAACCCAAGCCAACATCACTCTATGGGGACTCTTTATGTCTTCCTAGCTGCACATAAATGCTTTGATCAAGTTGTTCACTGGACCCCCAGTTCCTTCTTCTACCACACTCGAAGAATCGATAAAATTAGTCGGATTCTTGACCTTTACCTGAATGCTATCCTTTTTCAAATAAGAAATCCCCAGAATTGGGCCAAACCAGAATCATGCACTCAACATCTTTGTCAAAGTTATGGGGAAGATTATATCACTCTATCTTGTCGATAATGGATCCTCCTTAAATGTCTGCCCATTAAGAACCTTCAAATGATTAGGACTAAAGGTAAGTGACCTCGCTCCAACCTCCACTGTTGTACGTGACTACGATAATAACCGTCGAGAAGTGATGGGATCCGTAAAACTTGCAATAGGGGTTGGCCCTATAAACCCTGTCATTGAATTCCAAGTCATTGACATGCCATCTTATTTCAACCTATTGTTTGGACGACCTTGGCTCCACAGTATCAAGGGTGTGTCTTCCTCATTCCATCAGAAATTGAAGATCTTCACCGACGGGCGAGTCATCACAATTTTGGCCAATAACGACAGTGCCAAGAGTGCAAGTACCAGCAATCCAATCCTTGAGATACAACAAGGGATCAAATGATATGATCCTATCAGGATTCCGAGTTGAGCCACTTCTACTCTCGACAGGAGACAATTTCAGTGAAAGGGTTTATCGAGAACACGACCCTCATGGCAACGTCAATGTGATTCAAATGTTCAAAAACATACACTTCATGCTCGGACTGGGGCTAGGACAAAGACAGCAAAGGATACTTGAACCCATTATGATAAAAAAAAAGCTTTCCCTCCTTATGGTTTGGGGTATCAACCATCAGAACAAGAGCTCAGAATGATCTTCCAGTCTCGATGGAAGAGAAGACTAGACTGCATCCAGACTATCCCAAGTGACTCCGTGAATGGACGATTCATCAAAAAGGGTGAAGACTTCCCCTTTTATGGATTTCTAGAACCATGATATGACCATACAAATAAGAAGATGATGCCTGGAATGGAGATATTTTTCCAAGATAGCTACCCATGGGCCGAAAGTTCCCAACACCATGTACAATCGCTCGTTAAAGATATCGAAGATTTCGAGCAAAGTGACTTCGAGGATTTGTTTAACTTACAGACACTGGGGCTAACACTCTGCATAGTTCATTCAAGCACTACATCACTGGATCCATCCCACCTGGTTAAAACAGCTGATATACCTCTCCTCAACTGGCATGCTGCGCCAATTCTACCTGTTGAAATCCCACTTAACCCCAATGTTTACCCCATCTATTTTTTTGTTGTCTATCCTTGCTCTAATGTAATGTAGTCCTCCTTTGATGAGGTTCTTAATGTTGTTTTTCCTATCAATGAAATACATAAAGATTTTGAGTATCTTGTTGTGCCTTACATTAATTGTTTAAATTATAATCAAACTTTTGATGATGATGATTTTGCAAATGAACAATTCTTAACTGATCTAAATAAGGTTAATAACAAACAACATAACTGCGTTCAAGTTAATGAAGAAGAAATTATTATTGTTAACCTCAGTTTTAGTAGCCAACTGCGCAAGATTGGGATAGGGGAAACCCTTGATGAGCATGAGCGCGCACAACTCGAAGAGTTACTGAAGGAATTCATGGATGTATTCGCATGGTCCTATGACGATATGCCTGACATTAATCCTGAAATAACTCAACATGAGATCCCCATTCTTACAGATTACAAGCCGATTAAACAAAAGTTGTGAAAGCTCTACACCAAATGGTCGCTCAAAGTCAAATAAGAAGTGGTCAAACAGCTGAACGTGGGCTTCATTCGCGTGATCGAATATCCCACATGGCTAGCAGCATAGTGCCTATGTAAAAATCAGGAGGGAAAGTTCAGATGTGCGTAGACTACCGGGACTTGAACAAAGCCTCTCTGAAGTATGATTACCTGCTAACCAATATCAACATGATCGTGGACAACAAAGCCAGCCATGCTCTTTAGTCATTCGTCGACGGGTTTTCCGGATACAACCAAATAAAAATGCACCCAGGTCACCAAGAAAAAACCGTGTTCATCACCCCGTGGGGAACCTTTTGCTACATTGTTATGCCATTTGGTCTCAAGAATGCTGGGGTTACCTACCAGAGGGCTGCCACAACCATCCTACATGATCTGATTCACAAAGAAGTCGATTTCAATGTGGATGATATGATTATCAAATCCAAAACCAGATAAGGTCATTGTCCCGCTCTCCAAAAGTTTTTCGAACAATTGTGACGGTATCAGATGAGACTCAATCCACAGAAGTGCTTCTTCGACATCACCAAAGGGAAACTCCTAGGTTCATGGTTAGCGAGAAAGGGATAAAAGCAAATCCTATCAAACTGAGGGCCATACTTGAGAGGCGAGAACCTCAAACAGAAAAGGAATTTTAAGGATTCCTGGAAAATTGCAATACATCAACCGGTTCATCAGCCAGCTAACCTCCATCTGCAAACCTATTTTCAAACACCTCTGAAAGGACTCAACTAAGGTTTAGAATGAGACCTGCCAAGAATCCATTGAACAAATCAAACAATATCTAACCCAACCTCCAGTACTCATGCCACCGCATCCTAGTCTCTCCTTACTCCTATACCTAACCATAACTAACACTACAACTGGGGATTTGTAGACAAATACCTTGAAGAATCCTGTAAATAAAGAGACATCTATTATACCAGTCACAAATTATCCAGATAAGAAGTCAACTACACTTCTTTGGAAAAAGCAAGTGTCACGCTTGTTTGGGTCACCCAAAAGTTATGACACTACATGCTCACCTTCCCCATCAAACTTGTATCCGGAATGGACCCCATCAAGTGCCTGCTTGAGAAACCTGCCTTATCCAGCTGAATGGACCGATAGTTGATGCTCCTAGTTGAGTTTGATATCGTTTACATCATGCAGAAAGCCATGAAAAGAAGAGCCATCTCTGACTACCTCGCTGCATACCCCATGGAAGAAGCTGATGTATAGATCTCTTAATTCCTAGATGAAAACATCCTTTACACTGCTCAAGGCGACCTTCGATGGCAGATGTTTTTCGACGGCGCTGCCAATAAAAAGGGATATGGCATTGGGATACTTCAGATTTCCCCAGATGAACCCCACACTCCCATCGCTCTCAAGATAGATTTCCCTATCACCAAGAACATGACTGAATAAAAGGCATGTACAGTAGGCCTCAAAGTTGCTCTGAAGAAAGGTATTCAATGCCTAGATGCCTATATGGATTCTGCCCTCATCATCGGTTAAGTGCTCATAAAATGGAAAGTCATGGACGAGAAACTCTAACCCTTCTATGCCCACTTAGAATAACAAGCCTCCCAATTCTAAGATATCACCTTCCACTACCTACCTCGAGTAAAGAATAACCTAAATGATGCCTTTGCTACCTTAGCCTCCATAGTCGACATGCCCAAAGGAATAACAATGGCCCCCTTCCTATTTCAAAAGCAAGATAAACCAACCCACTGCTACCACATTGATCTCATCACCAAAGAAGATCTCGAGCTAGCCAATTACTGGTACTATGATATTTGGCACCTCCTCAATCATGGTAGGTATATCAAAAGTTCCAACAAGAAAGACCGAGCAATCTTTCGAAGACTGGACATCAATTACATCATCTGTCATAAAGCACTGTTTAAGAGAAACTTCGATGGAACCCATCTACACTGCATCGTAGGGACTAACATTGAAGAGATAATACAGAAAATCCACAGCGGGAAACGTGGACCCCATATGAACGATCACATTCTTGCCAAGAAGATCATCCAACAATGCCACTACTAGACCAACATAGTCCAGGATTACAGCGCCTATGTCCGGAGATGCCTCAAATGACAACAGTTTTCCAACCTTTAACACCTGCCTCCGTGAGAATTATACAGCATGACTTATCCCTGGTCGTCCTCGGGCATCGACATCACAGGGAAGGTTACACCCAAGGCTTCCAACGATCATGAATTCATTCTAGTTTCCATTGATTACTTCACCAAATGGGTCTAAGATGAGTCATACGCAGTTCTGAATGCCAAGAAAGTGGCTAAATTCATGAGGAAGAACATTATATGCTGATAGGGGGTCCCGCACAAACTAGTAATGGGTTGCACTTTAAGGCAGAAGTCACAGAAGTGGCCAACAAGTATGGGATTCAGAGACACAAATCTTCTCCCTACCGACCTCAAACCAATGGTGCAGTCGAAGCCGCCAATAAGAACCTCAAATACATCATCAGTAAGATGACCGAAAGTTGTCGAGATATGGTCGATCGAATCCCTTACGCCTGTGGGGCTATCGAACCTCAATCCGAACTTCTACAGGGGCTATCCCTTACTCTCTGGTCTACGTCATGGAAGTAGTCCTACCCGTTGAGCTAGAAATCCCTTCGCTTCACATCATGCTCGAAAGCCAAGTCAATGAGGAGGATTGGCACCAAAGTTGTCTCGACGAACAGTCACTCTTGGATGAAAAGAGACTAAAAGAGTTGTATCACATACAAGGGTACCATCAACGAATTGCGCGTTCATTCAACAAGAGATTCAAGGACTGCAGTGTCTAAGAAGGAGACTTAGCCCTTAAACAAATCATAGAACCTATCTGGGACCCCAGAGGGAAGTTCAGTCCAATTGGAGACGCCCCTAGTTCAAAACCTCAGCGCGCTACGACTCTTCCCATCTCCCTTCTGTTATAAAAAACTCTTCATTTCCCTCTAGCCATAACTACGTGGGCCTGATCCTATATGAAAACCATTAACTTTAAAAAAAAATTAAAACTTTTCAAAACCTCCAGAGGTACGTAGGCAACTCACACATCTTACATGAGCACGACCCTTTCTTTTTCATAAAAAACTATTTTTTTCTTATCTTCGAGAACAACAGTTCACTCTAACATATACTTGAACAAAAGGATTATGCATGCCTTAGCGATCAGTATAGATAATTCAAAATACAAATTTCATCAAAAGGCACAGCTGGATGATTAAAAACTTGTTTATTTCACTAATAAGAAATTATAGTGTAAGTACATAAGAAAAGGGACGAATAACTCCCTTCCCCCTGCCTTCTTAAAAAGCCAAATAAACTCCTAAATTTATTCCCCATTACAAAACAAACTCCCCAAGAGTCCTACCCATAGCCACCAGAAGAGCCCGCTCCATCATCATCTACATCTTGGGGTCCCCAAGCTTCCCCTAATTGAACAGAGTGTTGCAGATGCTCCATAGACCGATAGATCGAACCAGCCTCGGAAAAACCACACCACCTCCCTCCATGATATCGGATAAAACAAACCACCTTTGTCTAATACCCACTACTAACATCATTCTAACTAATCTTCTCCACAACCACTTCATATAATCCCTAGAGATGTGCCAGACTCTCCCAATAGACTGAGAAGGATGGGTCGACGGACGCCGACCCTCCCACAAAGAGCCAAGATGCATGCGCAGACGCTCTATCAGATCTTCTACCGAAAAGAAATTTAATGTACGAGGTGGCACGATCTTCTCCCTGCCAAATTGGCACAAAATCTACCAAGGTAAATTGAAAGAGGTCTGTCTGAGACCAACCAGACGAACGTACGGGTATTCCCCCAGTTCGAGAATAGGCAGCAGTTGTCCCCACCAAGGCACTGACCAGTGCAGACTTAGAGCCCTATGTTCCACAAACTAGTTCTCCCAGCTCTCGATATCCAGGCCAACACTGAAGAAATAGCACGAAAAGAAGTTGGGCACAGCCGATAAAGGATATTCCAAAGGAGTCGCTAAGCAGAATCTTTCAG
This sequence comes from Sambucus nigra, assembly GCA_949130495.1. NCBI lineage: Eukaryota > Viridiplantae > Streptophyta > Magnoliopsida > Dipsacales > Adoxaceae > Sambucus > Sambucus nigra. The sequence continues at coordinate 88,370,440 of OX422219.1, read as the reverse complement.
ACAACCACATGAACAACAACACAGGGCTATCCCTCAGAAAGTTAGAACAACCTTCTTGCCAGGCATCCAGGTATTATATCCAATAAGTAATCACTGCAAGTTGGGGGTCCACCAACAGTTCCCCAATCACCAGTAGAAATTTCAAAACCAAGACCAGAACGATAGCTCCGGAAGCATCACCAACCTCCTACAAATGCACAGATCGCAGCACCGCCAAAAGGGAAATCATTCATCAAATAACCAAAGGTCTAACAACTGAGGGTGAGACGTGGATAAGTCCAACCAACAGCTCGCGAGGAGACCGAGAAAACTCAGGCATAACAGCCACGACATTAGGGTTTACCCCCAACCTGGTAGAAAACTGCTCATCGGTCGGATAGACTTCTTCCAAGCCAAAGCGAAATATATGGTCTTTGGGGTACCAAAATTGTATCGTCGCCATCAACATGTTCCACTATATGGGCCGATTATGCCATACAGAGACTCGATACATGTTGAAAGCATCGTAGTCGACGTTATAGGAGCACATCGCCTCTAAAGTCTCGAGGTAGTTGGCAAACTCAACACTACCAGGGAGAGACATCTCACAGAAGAAGAAAGTAGGAATGTGAAGGTGTGATGAAAACACTCCACCCTTACCTGTTTTTATACTTGAAAATCCTCACAAAAGACACAACCCTTGCAGAAATCGGAGGGAATCCTTCCCCACAAGGTACCAAAAGCTAAAGAGAGTACCAATCAAAGCCTTGATTGATTAGACTGGACTGACTTGCTGATAGGAAGGGCAAGGGTCTTTTCGATCGGTAACCCCCTATTTTTGGAAACTTACCTATTTCCTCTTTTTCCAAAGAAAAAAAAAACTGGGTGAAAATAAATTGATATTCTCCACAAAATTTCAAACCCCTTTTCATCTTTAAGTTATTTCTCAAATAAATTTTTCTTCTCTTCTAAAAAATCCCTATTTACGGTCTCAACAGCAAAGTAAAAAGCGCATATGCATTCATCCATCATTAACAAAAGATAATGACAAAAAACTTCATTCGCATTGCATATATATTTTTTATGTTACAGCAGTTTTGAAGGAATTTAAAAAAATAAAAAAAATAACGGGACTCAGCCTGAATCCACATTATCTCTCTCACCTACCCTTTCCCTCTCTCTAAGAGATTCCATCATTGTGACGCATTCTCTTCCCCCCGCGGCGAGATAACGCACCATCTCTACCTGAACCAGACTCCACCCCAGACGAGGCAGACGGCACCAAGCAATAAGGAACAGGAACCGCGTCCCGAATATGGGTAGTCGTCGAAGATATCTAGTCCTTAATGTCCCTCAGCGAAGTGGTGGACACCCGGACTTGCTGTAAGAAAGGTAGAATCAGTGTCAAGCAAAGATGACCAAAAGATACCAAAAAAAAAAAGAACACAATGGTATACCATGGGACAAAGGACCTCCTCTGTCAAGTCCAACTCCTCCAGGTCCATCGCATGAGGATGATGCAACGTAGTCACCATCCCTCCATCAGCCCACCGAATGTTGTAGGAAGGGGTATGAAACCGCGCAAAGGGAATCTCCGAAGTCGTCGCCGCTGCGGATGTCGCTGGACCACCACCATTGTGGGAAGACCCCATTGGACGACTCGAACCCGCATGAGGGAGAGGCAGCCTAGCATATATGCTAGGCTCCATCAGCCAACTCGTCAAGAAGTCCATATAATCATACAGTACAGCCGTGTCGGTATACAATAAATAGGCCTCGATAATCATCTCTGCAATCCTCACATCCTCTGGCAACATCCGCTCTCACCTCATATACATAAGGGGTCTCGCAGGTATCACCACCACCACCTCCTCAACAATCTGTCGGACCACCCTCTCCCCGAGATACCAGGAGTGACCAAACTCATGCGTTAGAAAATGCCTCATCTACGGATTCACCCCAATTGACCCTGTGTCCTGAACATCCATCCCCCAAGGGTAATAGTTTACCTGAAAATTCCCCAGTAGATAAAAGTCAATATGGAATCAGCGCACACAAAGACCAAGTCTGAAGAAGGAAAAGGTCTTACCCTATCACTGGTTAGGCTATTCAAGACCTGAGACACCGCCTGCAGAGAAAGAGACTTCCTCAATCGTCGATTGGCCTTTCGTTATCGATATAACCGACAAAAGTCCCTAAAAATATTATCCTTCAAACCAATCAGATGGGTGTTACACCCAATCACCTCATAGAACCACGCCTACCAAAGACAAGAATCCGCGATAAAAAAGAGACACACAAGGAAAATGAGAATGCATGAAAGGAAAATGCGCAAACCAAAGAATACCTCAAGAAGATACGTGGCTCTAGTAAAAGTCTGTCGACAGCACCGGCTAAATGCATCCAAAGAAAAATAAAGGGTCTCCAAAGTCAGGCTCCCCCAATCATAGAGAGGAATGTTCGAAAACATCCTCAAGTATGGAAAAAACCACAAGTGGACAACGTCGCCACTCGACGCCACCAGAAATCCCCCTAACACCAGCAAAATAAACAACCGATCCATCTGCCTCACGTGCATTACGTCCGCCACATCAATCACCATACTCAGTTATACATCCCTCAGCAGAGACAAACGGATAGAGTCCCCAGATACTATCCTCCCCACATCACCTAGTTCCGCAAGCACTGCCTTCGGCCTCACCCACAAAGAGAGATCCACCTCTATCTGCTCTCCATCATAATCCATCCCTAATAGCAGCTGCACATCTATGGGAGTCACAGTCATCTCCCCAAAACCAAAATGGATGGTGTGAGTAGTGTCCCACCACATCTCCCCCAAAGCCTATAAAACCTCCGTTGAATGAGGCATCTCATCCAGCACAGACGACAACCTCCCAAAGCTTGTTGACGATACTACCCAATGCACCATAGGTGGAAGGTTCTCTCAGACATCCTTAAGCCCTGTCATCCCGCGGGCACGCATAATCAACAAAGAAATATCAGACTGTCAAAGAAAAACCTTATCAAAATATAAGAAAAAAGGAAATCACCCAAAATAGAATGCCAAAAGTCATTTTGTACTTACATAAACACCATGGTTCACCACCCTAGAAGAGCGATGACGCAACGTCTCCCACAGTAGAGTCCGCTCATCCGCAATTGGCTCAAACTCATCAAAAGAGTTCTCAATCCCCAAAGCAATAGGTGCCCTGGCCCTCCACTCCACATTCGCCTAGTCGTCAACAGCTAACCACTCCCTGTGTGTCATAGTGCTTACAAAAGCGACCATTTTTTAGGTTTCAGAACGTTAAAACGATTGGCATAAAGAAATCGCAGAGAGAGAGAGAAGGCAAGAAGCTGTGAAAAATGAGGGGAACTCGCCCCTTTTTTATAGGAAGCCAAAGGTCATGCCGATCGGCACTTCACCCCCACATACTGATCGACACTGACCGTCCAACTTCTCGAGGTAGTCCAAAAGTTCATGCCACTACCTAATGGAACCATCCACACCATGCCGACCAACACCCCCTTAAATTTTCGTAAAAAACCTCCCAAAAAATTCCAGAAAATCTTGAAAATCCTTAGAAAATTCCTAAAAATTTCGGGGAAGATTTAAAACATTTTCACTAAGCAGAACCCTCAAAATCCACGTGGATATCTCCTTGGAAACGTCCCCAGAAAACCCCTAAAGTATCCCAAACTTCAGGTTATCTCGTATTCCCCAGTGGAATCCTCAAAAACCATTATGACAAAAGTCTAAAATTTCCCCGAGCAAAACGTTCAAACCTTGGATCACCTAATCACTTCCCCAGTGGAATTCGCAGCATTAAATTAGCTATTCCCCCGCAAAGTCTCCAGAAGACAAGAAAGTTTCCCCAGTAATCATCTCTCCATCTCAAATTAAAATCACGAGATAATTTCCCCAGTAGAGTTCCCCGAGAACATCATAATTTAAGCCCTCGAAATTGTCTTCGACCCGCAGAATTGGTCATCACAATTGAAGCCCTCAGAATTGACATTTACCCGTAGAATTGTCTTCGACCCGCAAAATCGGTCATCATATTTTCGACCCGTAGAATTGGTCATCACAATTTAAGCCCTCATAATTGACTTTGACCTGCAAAATTGATCATCACAATTTAAGGCCTCAAAATTATCTTTGACTCGCAGAAACGATCATCTCAACCTAAGCCCTGAGAATTGGTCATCTCAACCTAAGCACTGAGAATTGGCTTCAACCCACAGAAATGATCATCACAGCTTCGACCCACAGAATTGGTCATCTCAACCTAAGCCCTCAGAATTGGCTTCGACCTATAGAAATGGTCATCACAACTTCGACCCACTGAAACGATCATCACAACTTTAACCCGTAGAATTGGTCATCTCAACCTAAGCCCTCAGAATTATCTTCGACCCGCAAAATTGGTCATGTCAACCTAAGGCCTCAGCATTAGCTTCGACCCACATAAACGATCATCATAACTTCGACCCGCAGAATTGGTCATCATAATTTAAACCCTCAGAATTAGATTCGACCCGCAGAACTAGTCATCTCAAATTAATCCCTCAGAATTGTCTTCGACTCGCAGAATCGATCATCCTCATTCCTTAAATCCCTCAGAATTGGCTTCGACCAGCAGAATCGGTCACCCCCAGCATTACTTTAAGTCCTCAGAATTGACCTCAATCTTTGGTCATCACTTAATTTTATACCATCCCTAGTATGCCTCTTAGGTCCTCAGAATCATCCTCGACCCTCTGAATAGATCATCCGCATCCTTAGGTCCTCAGAATTGGCCTCGACCTTCTGAATCGGTCATCCTCATTTCCTTAGGTCCGCAGAATCGACCTCTCTTAAAGGCATCATGTGGTGTCTATTCGATGGCTATCATTTGTTCCAAATTCACCCATCGAGGGGATCTATAGACACCCCATTTTATCACCCCCTAATCTCTACTTAGGTCCCTAGAACCCTCTGCATCATTATGAACCTATGTCATACCCCGAGTACTGACCTAGAGGCCATCGAACCCTCCCAGGCTCTGTTTGACAAAAAGTCAAACTCTTCAGCTTGACCGAGACTAAATAAAACTTCAAAGGTCACTAAAACCCATTTCCAACGGTCCACCCCATTGGCGATTCTGACTTACGATGCGGACGAACGATCCGTTTTCGCTCGAAACTTTATCTGGAGCCCACTAGACGCTCTCGAGCTACATTTGACCAAAGTCAACTCTTTAGATCAAACGATAATGAATGAACCCTAAAAAAGAGATGAAATCCCTTTCCAACGGTCCACTTTAGGCCCAATTCTGACTTATGGTACGGACGAATGATCCGTTTTACTCCGAAAGGTCACCAAATGCTTTTGGTCCCCGATTGACCAAAGTCAACACTCCAAACCGAGTCAAACTCTTTGGAATGTTGAAATACATAACCTAACCTTTACAAAGGTCCTCTTTGATCATAATTCTGACTTACCATTTGGACGAAAGACCCTTCGTTGTCCGACGATCCCCCGGCCAAAAGACCGACGAGCGCCTCCCAGCCACATTTGACCCAAAGTCAACTCTCGAACCCAGAATTAGTCCAAAGGAATTTTTAAGGTCTCTGAATTACCTTTACATGGGTATGCCCCATGCATAATTCGGATCAACAGATTGCGTTTTACGACTATTTTTCCAAAGGAATCTGAACGAGAGTGCCAAACGGGAGGTTTAAAATCCTGGCTATCGACATTGTGCCTAAAGATACCTGGTGATTGGTAGAACCAGACCTATGTCGATCGGTAATTCCCTGATCCAATAAAAAGGAGGGACTGACCTCATTGCAAAGCACAAAAAGATATGAGATCCATCACTCTCAGCGAAATAAGAAAACCTCTCTAGAAGTTAGCGTGATTTCTACATCCAATTCCCTTTCTAACCCTCACTTTTCATCATCCTTTTCACCAAACTTGGTGAATTAACTATCCATCATCATCATCCAAGTTCAAGGGTTTCTCTCCAACATTCAAGATCAAGCTCAAAATCTTTAAGAAGGTCCAACTTTCTCAACTCTCTCTTTAAATTCTCCTAATTTCGCATGAACTTGTTTTATTACTTAGCACTTTTATTCTCCCCGTCTCACATATCCTAATATACTTTTTATTTAGTATTATTGTGTAACACTCTGCCTAATTAAATATCGGGTGGCCATTCCCTAACCAAATTAAAACATAATGTACAGTTGGCTCATTCTTAGCATCACTATCGAAAACATTTACAACTCACTCAATACCCAATACCCAATTAAGCGAGTGTTAAAAACTTTCCAAATTTTAATTTCAACAAAAATCATTTTTAGTTTACGAATAACACAACACATATTATTCCACAGCACTAATAACTGAACAGATAACACCAAATAATTTTAATGAAATTGGAATAAACCTTCCCACATAATAATCCCAATAATATGAAATGTATTAAAATGACACGAATACAATAGTATTTGACTAAGATAGGAAAAGATAACTGAATTTCTTTGGGCGACATGCCCTAACTAAAAAGAACACTGTGAATCAAATGAAGATAGGAGTCTAAGCAATACTCCATAGCTCCATAGCTCGTCATAATCTGCTAAGGTTGGTGTCCCTGTTACTGGACATCTGATATAGAAGGTACAATAGAAAAGAAAATATGCAAGGAAACAGGTCAGAGCCCTATGTGAAAATGACTTTTAAAATAGCAAGTATTTAACAAGTGCAATAAAGCATTTATTAAGTACATGTTAGTATCCAGACTCTCACTTGCTATTCTCACCTCTCATCTAGAGTGCACACTTAGCGTTTTCTATTAACCTTGTAGTTAATGGTTCCTCTTCACAAATTACCATAATATGATTTCATCGCATATCATAACCCCGTATGTCCCATACCATACGTCTTATAATCATTCATATACTTTTCCCATTATCATGAATCGTTTCTCATTAACATGAATTAAGCTCTTCAAATCTATAAGAATAACTATTCATTAACTTAATTCAATTCTTTATCTCAATTCACTGTTATCTGCAATTATCACATAGTAGATTAATCAGACCACACATTTAATTCATTATATATATATTTATATATATATATATATATAATACGGCACCCCGAGTCACAACTGCGGTGCATGCATTACTCTTTTATCATGTCCCAATATCGTTGGTCCATCTCATCTTATCTCCCGAATCATAACAAATTAAACTCTCCTTTAATTAGGGTTATAGCCGATAGTTTCTAATCTCTTATAAACACATCTTCTATCAACTAGGAATGAATACCATCATCACATGGCTCATAGTCTATAGTTTTTCATTCACACTATATGAATTATCAACAAAATCAACATCCTCGCATTTTATAACATCTCCCCACACCCGACGTCGTTAAGGTTTATGCGCGGAGCGTCTCGCAAAGCGAAATCCAAACAAGGAACCCATCCAATACACTACTACTTAACTTTGACAATCGTGGAGGTCTGTCAACTTCAAATACGCAACCGGAATAACCTCATCCCCTCTTTCAACCAAATGTGGTATAAAATCCCATATTTATCCAGGAGCCATACCTCTAAGTGCTTGTACTACACTAGATCCTTGCGAAATCAATAATGAGCTTAAACTCAGTCCTTGATATTCAAATTGTAACTCTAAGGCTACCCAAGTGTTATATTAAATCTCCCCTACTGGACCTATCCTTAATCCTCGTGAATACCAATTAGAATCCAAAAAATGCATCTAGCAACCAAAATTTCTTTCAATTTAATTATCATCATTCTAATCAATTAAATCCCAATCAAATCAATTCGACTCTTAACTAGGCCTTACTGAATCTTCCTAAGTCCCATAATATCCAATTAATAATCACCAAAGATCTACAAAAGGTTTGGGATAAGAACCAACATTAAAAATAAACAACTTTAACAATTCTTGGGAGGTCGATCGATTGAAGGCAGGGGGTCGATCGATCGATCGCCCAGATACCAGCCCATTTTTCTGCATTTCTTCTACTACGGGTTTCATCACTTTTGATCATTCAAACCTTCATATTAACTACCCAACTTCCTTATAAACCTTACTACATGATATAGCAACATATGTGAATGATTTTCAATGCTCTAAACATCCTAGAATCATCAAGAGTTTGGATTAAAAGCATATATTTATCCTTTTTTTCCAAAAACTATATATATGATATCTTCAAGAACACACCATTGATTCTCAGCATTTCTTCAACAGATTTGTGATTATTTCGTGGATTAATATCTACTTACAACATGAGTTTGATTCCTATATATTTTCAGTTTCCAGAAATCCATTAACAACTCTATCTTTTCATCTTCCAAACATGTAAAATCTCATTTTTATAACTATCATAACATGGACAATATACAAACTTAAATTGCAATTATCAAACACTTGCCTCTAATGAAGATCTGATCCTTTGGAGTTGAATAACTCAGGTGGTTCTCCTCTTTCTTCGGCCAACTTCCGGTGGTGATTGGTGGTGGTGACCTTTGGTCTTTAGTTCTCCTCCTTTCCAAGTAAGCTTTTCTCTTTCCAAGCAACCTTTCACTCTCTCTAAGAAGATGACCTTTCAATTTTGTGTAGAAGAGATGAATGAACCCACATTCAACTAATCTCCAAATACTTATAATAAGACAAAATCCGAAATCACTATGCATCCCCCTTGTAAAAATGACCAAAATACCCTTTTGGGTTGTCTATTCATTTTCAAATGACCCGAGACCCAAATTCAACATCCAAATACACTTTTTTTGACTATTTCAAACCTTCCGGACATAACGACGCGGTCAAAATGACTATAAGGTCGATAGAAAATAAACTTCCTTTTTAATTTAAACAAATTTCTCCCGACACGTCCCATACCACGTCCGACTAAAAATCCAAAGTACTGAATTAATATCTCACAGCAATATCAATGACATCACATTCATATATTACCTAAATATCTTTAAGTAATATTCAGAATCATACATTTTTAATATCCACAATTTAGATAAAATCCAAATGAATTAATTAATAATTAAATCCAATTAATCCCTTTATTTAAAATATAACCAATTTAAAAAGTCATTAAAATCACGGGGTATTACGTACTCCCCCCTTATAACATAATTTCGTCCCGAAATTCAGGAATATAAATCATACCGGTAAGGTCAACTCGGAGTATAAATCTCACATCACAAGAAATCTAAGACGTACCGCCCATTAGTACATTATCAAAAATCCCTATCAATGTTATACGCCCAGCCTCACCATATAACTTCAACTGAATCGAATATAAACTTTACCCAATCTTCCCTATACCCTCCTCATGACAAAGTTTGGGAGAAAAATGATCCTGACTTATTAAACAAATACATCCTGAAGTCACAACTACTTACTATTTCACAATTATTAAAACTACTACAATCCAACCATCCAGGGCGCCCATACACCCTATCGTACAACTTTCATAATAATATTTATCGCAAAGGTTATAAAATCATATCCCAAAGACCTAACGTATTCCGACTCCCAACGGTTATTAGTTTCACGAGTGGGGTGTCTCGCAAGCGAAATCCAAACAAGGAACCCCCCCGATACACTACTACCTAAAGTAGTCGGTCATCGAAACTCCTCAGGTCCTTAGTCAATAGTTTATAACCTCTCCACAAGTTTTATCGATTTCAAATAAAGTCTACTCATCTACTCTCTTGTTAAAGACAAGATGCTGGTTATAGTAGTACACATGCTCTCAAAAACCACAAGTCAATCCACGTCGATAGTCACATCATGTTCGAACATGCCTAAAGTAAGTAATCCCGTGATAAAAATCAAACCCACGTGATGACATGAAAAATATAGGTGTCCCACAACCCCTCAGTGAGTCTACGTAAATAAAAGTACTATAGGCTAAGTTTAGCAACCCTTTTTTCCCACACAATATTAATCGCTACAAAAAAATCAATATAAGCCTCATAATTCCTTAGATAGAAAACATACCCTCATTTGCGGGTGGTGGTTGTTGACTCCCACTATTATAACTTTGCTCCGATGAGTCAAGAAAAATTTTACCCCAAATTTTCAGTTCTAGTTCACCACACTTCACTATATGCCCAAGCCTTTGAATATATATTGCCTTCGTTAGGTAACACACACAATTCCCACATTTCAAGAACTGCTACTGATGACTCTCCTCAATTTTCCATAATAGGGGTGACCTCTACTACGGTCATCATACTCGAACAAACTTCATAACCACCTAAGTACGATCTTTGCCATCCGTCCAATGGCCCTCATATACCATACTTCTTGTACGAACCCGTCTGAACGCAAATAAGATTTACTAATATATACGGAATCTTGCCAAAGAAATCAATAATCCTAAACATAGGGCTCTACATCAAAGAACGCTAAGCTGAAATTACAATAAGACGTACAGACCCTAAAGGACACTAGAACCTGATGCTCTTATACCACCTGTAACACCCCGCCTAATTAAATCCCGGGTGGCCAGTCCCATACCAAATTAAAACAGAATATACAGTTGGCTCATTCTTAGTATCACTGTCGAAAACATTTACTACTCACCCAATACCCAATTAAGCTGGTGTTAAAAACTTTCCAAATTTTATTTCAACAAAAACCATTTTTAGTTTACGAATAACACAACACATATTATTCCACAACACTAATAACTGAACAGATAACACCAAATAATTTTAATGCAATTGGAATAAACCTTCCCACATAATAATCCAATACAATAATCCCAATAATACAATAGTATTTTACTCAGATAGGAAAAGATAACTGAATTCCTTTGGGCGACATGCCCTAACTAAAAAGAACATTGTGAATCAAATGAAGATAGGCGTCTAAGCAATACTCCATAGCTCCACAGCTCGTCATAATCCGTTAAGGTTGGCGTCCGTGTTGCTGGACACCTGATATAGAAGGTATAATAGAAAAGAAAATATGCAAGGAAACGGGTCAGAGCCCGATGTGAAAATGATTTTTAAAACAGCAAGTATTTAATAAGTGCAATAAAGCTTTTATTATGTACATGTCAGTAATCAGACTCTCACTTGGTATTCTCACCTCTTATCTAGAGTGCACACTTAACGTTTCCTATTAACCTTCTAGTTAATGGTTCCTCTTCACAAATTACCATAATATGATTTCATCCCATATCATAACCCCGTATGTCCCATACCATACGTCTTATAATCATTCATATACTTTTCCCATTATCATGAATCATTTATCATTAACATGAATTAAGCTCTTCAAATATATAAGAAATACTCTTCATTAACTTAATTCAATTCTCTATCTCAATTCACCATTATCTACAATTATCACAGAGTAGATTAATCAAACCACACATTTAATTCATTATATATATATATATACATATATAATACGGCACCCCGAGTCACAGTTGCGGTGCATGCATTACTCAGCTACCATGTCCCAATATCGCTGGTCGCCGAATAAGGGACAAATGTTCGGTAAGGATTCCTCGAACCACAAGCAACAACACATAAATTGGAGGCGAACATAGTTCTCATACCCATGGGTCATGCACATACCTACGTTCCCATAGTCAGCGGACTTATCAACTCCCCGATATGTCTTTCATAGACCTATGTTCTTGAGTGACAAATCAAAGATCCCATGGATTCATCAGGATATGACCTCCCTCACGCGCAAACCTCCCCATCGATAGCAAGTAAGCTAGATATGTCATACACATAAATCAACAATCAATCAAATATGCATTATCATCTACCTATAATACAATATCAATAAGGTACTCACACTACCATAAGATAATTCCCATACGTAGCATTATATCTCTTTAAATTTAATCATCCATGAGCCTCAGTCATTACTCACGGTTCAAATAAGTTTTTCCTCAACATTTATTCAGTAAGAAATCACTAATATCCTACTGGTCCATCTCATCTTATCTCTCGAATCACCACGAATTAAACTCTCCTTTAATTAGGGTTATAACCGATAGTTTCTAATCTCTTATAAACACATCTTCTATCAACTAGGATTGAATACCATCATCACATGGCTCATAGTCTATAGTGTTTCATTCGCACTATATGACTTATCAAAAAAATCAACATCCTCTCATTATATAACATCTCTCCACTCCCGACGTCGTTAAGGTTCATGCGCGGAGCGTCTCGCAAAGCGAAATCCAAACAAGGAACACCTCCAATACACTACTACTTAACTATGTCAATCGTGGAGGTCCGTCAACTTCAAATACGCAACTGGAATAACCTCATCCCCTCTTTCAACCAAATGTTGTATAAACTCCCATCTCTATCCAGGAGCCATACCTCTAAGTGCTTGTACTACACTTGATCCTTGCTAAATTAATAATAAGCTTAAACTCAGTCCCTTATATTCAAATTGTAACCCTAAGGCTACCCAAGTGTATATTAAATCTCCCCTACTGGACCTATCCTTAATCCTCATGAATACCAATTAGAATCCAACAAATGCATCTAGCAACCGAAATTCTTTCATTTTAATTATCATCATTCTAATCAATTAAATCCCAATCAAATCAATTCGACTCTTAACTAGGCCTTACTGAACCTTTCTAAGTCCCATAATATCCAATTAATAATCACCAAAGATCTAAAAAAGGTTTGGGATAAGAACCAACGTTAAAAAGAAACAACTTTAACAATTCTGGGGAGGTCGATCGATCGATGGCAGGGGGTCGATCGATCGATCGCCCAAATACCAGCCCAGTTTTCTGCATTTTTTCTACTAAAGGTTTCATCACTTTTGATCATTCAAACCTTCATATTAACTACCCAACTTCCTTATCAACCTTAATACATGATATAGCAACATATGTGAATGATTTGTAATTCTCTAAACATCCTAGAATCATCAAGAGTTTGGATTAAAAGCATATATTTATCCTCTTTTTCCAGAAAATTATATATATGATATCTTTAAGAACACACCATTGATTCTCAGCATTTCTTCAACATATTTGTGATTATTTCGTGGATTAATATCTACTTACAACATGAGTTTGATTCCTATATATTTTCAGTTTCCAGAAATCCATTAACAACTTTATCTTTTCATCTTCCAAACATGTAAAATCTCATTTTTATAACTATCCTAACATGGACAATATACAACTTAAATTTCAATTATCAAACACTTGCCTCTAATGAAGATCTGATCCTTTAGACTTGAATAACTCAGGTGGTTCTCCTCTTTCTTCGGCCAACTTCCGGTGGTGATTGGTGGTGGTGACCTTTGGTCTTTAGTTCTCCTCCTTTCCAAGCAAGCGTTTCTCTTTCCAAGGAATCTTTCACTCTCTCTAAGAAGATGACCTTTCAATTTTGTGTAGAAGAGATGAATGAACCCACTTTCAACTAATCTCCAAATACTTATAATAAGACAAAATCCGAAATCACTATTCATCCCCTTGTAAAAATGACCAAAATATCCTTTTGGGTTGTCTATTCATTTCCAAATGATCCGAGACCCAAATTCAACATCCAAATAGACTTTTCTGACTATTTCAAACCTTTCGGACGCAACGACGCAGTCGAAATGACTATAAGGTCGATAGAAAATAAACTTATTTTTTAATTTAAACAAATTAGTGCCGACACGTCCCATACCGCGTCCGACTAAAAATCCAAATTGCTGAATTAATATCTCACAGCAATATCAATGACATCACATTCATATATTACCTAAATATTTTTAAGTAATATTCAAAATCATACACTTTAAATATCCACAATTTAGATAAAACCCAAATGAATTAATTAATAATAAAATACAATTAATCCATTTATTTAAAATATAACCAATTTTAAAAGTCATTAAAATCACGGAGTATTATATATTGCACATTTCTTATTTTTCATATAAAAACCCAAAAAAGAAAAGAAAATGAGGGTTTGCTTATAATTTCCAAACGAGGATTCTCTCACCTTTCTCACACTTTTCTCACACTAAAACACCTTTTCACACACACACACACACACACACACATAAGAGAAATCCATTGTTGGATTTATGGGATAAACCCCACCCCTCGTTTTGCATACGAACTACATGGAGTTTGATGCCTCTATAGGCTACGTAGACATCTCGGAGTAAAACTCGACACTCGATATGTTTTCAATTTTCTATTCTTCTATTTTCCTAATTCTTTAACTTATTTATCTTATATTCTCATCTCTACATATTTACATATACATGTATTAGTTCTTAGTAGCATATTATTCCATACGTGTTGTCGTTTCGTTATAACGATCAATGCAAGGATAATCGCGTAAATCCCATTTTCTAATATTACTTTTATAAAAATTCCTACGGCTGAATCACTTTATCCTTTCCATGATACAAGTCGATGATTCCTATCTCCATTACATACACACATGCACACATATCACGGATAAATAGAGGAAATAACAACAAATCCATGAGAGGCCGCAAGGGATGGATGGGTGCCTAACACCTTCCCATTCCGTAACTTAGCCTCTGAACTCTCCTCGAAACATTTTTGGTTTCATATGTATCAGTATGACTGTTATACCAAATTTAGATTACTAACGTGGACCAATCGCTTGAGGACACGTGTCAACCTACGTGGAAAATACAAATACTTTAGACGAACAACATACTATCACCGAGCAACTCAGGCGCCCCGAGCAACTTAAGCGTACCGAGCACCTCAAGCTTACCGAGCAACTTAGCATGCAGAGCATCCAAATCAAGAGAATCAAAAGACAGCTATGCATTAAATGCACATTATTATCATACAGATGTATATGTCTACTAGATAACAGCACGTTATCCTTTCATATGTACAGCCTCAAGGCTATAAATACATTATAACTTCCTCATAAGAAGGGGACTTTGGATCTATTGGTAAACCTATTATCGAGATTTCAAGTAAACAGTCACCAATACCAAAACAGTGGACGTAGGCCATTTTCATACGGCTGAACCACTTTAAAAAACCTTTGCCTTGTTTGTTTTTTATCTATGATTAATTAATTAGATACAATCTAGTTTTTTACATCAACAGATTGGCGTCGTCTGTGGGAAACGACTATACTTTACATTTTTCACCAAAACAATTCGTCATCTATGGCTAATAATCCGGAATCCAGTAATCGAAACACTGGGGTCCCTCCAAACCCTTCTACTCCCCCCAAATTTTCAAGATCTGACTGGTATAATGTCCAATTTAGCCCAAGACCAAACGGCCATGCAAGAAACCATGCGTCAGCTTATACAAACTGTTCAAGGTGGGGTGCCGGCCCAATCAGGACAATGAAGTGTTCAGATAAATACCCATTTTCCGTCTTCAAGAACTAAAAAACGTTATTCCCAGAGGTCTATCAATCTAGACATACTAACTCATATCGTACTGAAATATCTAGTGATCCTTCGTATCAACCAGGTCAGACTTCATTAGTACGAGCAACTGATTCCCACCGAAATGTCACTCTCACTCCAGAAAGGACTAGTGCTCTAGAGAGGTTGAGTAGAGTATCTCCATTTGATCGGTTGGGCCCTAGGAGTAATATAAGTCCTCCTAGGATTTCGTCGAGGAACTCTCAATAACCATCCGACCTAAGGGAAGGCTCTGCCCAATCACGCCCAGCAGCCTATAATGAAAGGTCCCAAGAGGAAAACTCAATGCGATCAGTTGCTCAAACAAATAGGCCCGAGGTGGGAAGCGATGCATGAAAAGGCTTTATTCAAAGGTTAGAGGATAGATTAGGGGAAATGGCTAAGGCCAAGAATCCTCTACAAAGAACTTTTGTCCAAGGGACACCATTCGTATAGGCAATTATGGATTTTCCCACACCATCAAAATTCAAAGCTCCTATGGTGACGCCTAAATACAGTGGAAAAACTGACACTGTCCTTCATATAGAACAATACCAAGCTGCTGCCAACATATATGCGGTTTCAGATGAGATGAGATGTAGGGCATTTTCAGGAACTCTCACCGGGGCAGCCCAGATATGGTACAACAACCTTCCTCGGGGGAAGATTGTGACTTTCCTTCAATTGGCAGAACTGTTCATAGGGAATTTCTGTTTTGGAAAAAACCAGTTAAACGAGTAGAACATTTACTGAGTGTTAGAAAGAAGCCTGAAGAAAGTATTAGGGACTACATTACTCTTTTAATAACGAGAAGCTCGAAGTAATTGATTATGAGGAAAAGACAGTAATTACTGCTCTGATGAGTGGACTATTACCAGACAAGTTGTACTATACTCTGGCTAAATATCCACCTAGGACCATGACAAAACTGATGGCAAAGGCAGCCTAAATCATGAAAAGTGAGGAAGGCATGGCTGCGAAGAAGAATACAGAAACTAAGGAGACCAAGATTGAAGCTAGTAAAACCGAGAAGAAGGATCAGAAGAACAATGGTGGTGACAGGCCGTCAAAAGGAAAGCAAGCACTAGAGCAGATGATGAAATTTGGAAATTATACTCCCTTGAAGGTAGATATAAATCACATTCTGGAAGAAATCAAGAACAGCGAGGAGTTAGCCTGGTGATACGACACAAATATTGCGTACTTCACCCGTTAACCTACGCCCTATTAGCCCCCTTGGGTATCTTCATCCCTATACTTATGCTCGTTAACCAGACAACCTCGGATTTCTATGTTAGCATGTTTTGCAGGTGTTAATTGAGCTTTTGTAGGTATTTGGATGCTTAGTATGAAGTTCGGACACTTTTCGGAAATGTTTCGTCGACTTTTGCAGCTTCGGGAGCATTTTAGTAATTTCATCATTTGGGTTTGAATCCCTATATCTTCATGGAAGTTTAATCCTTCTATTTTTTCTTCGTGTGGCCTCCGACGGTGCATGATTCTGAGTTGTATTGAGGGAGTTATGGCATTTTTAGGATGGTTTTGACTTAAAAAGTACACTCAAGGCCACATTCAAGGGCATTTTTGTCATTTCATAATTTAGTTTTTTGCCCTAATGTCTTCTTGGATGTTGTATTCCTATGATTTATCTTCGCGTAGCCTCCGACTGTGCCTCATTCTGAGCTATAATGAAGAAATGGCGGTATTTTCTATAAAACAGGACAAAGCTGCAGATTTCATACCTGTAGGGTGCGAATCGATTCGGCCCAAATCCGAATCGATTCGGAATGCACCAGAACTACAGATTTTCATACCAAATCGATTCGGAATAGCCCCAAATCAATTCGAACCTATTTCCCCTATTTTTCTTTTCACAATTTTACCACTAGTGTTTTGTATAAATACATTTTTCTCTCATTTTTTAGAGGAGAGATTCATTTTAGGTTAGTTTTTAGGGTTTTGGGTATGGAGAGCTCATTTCTTCCTCTTCTTTGGGTGTTCCCCATTAATGGGTTGTAAGTGCACTATTCATTACCCCTACCATTAATATAGTTGTATTTCTTGATTTCTTGCTTTGATAACTAGTTTCCTTCCTTTTAAATTAATTTATTGTTGTTATTTATTACTTTAATTAGTTTAGTTGTTGTTTAAAGTAGTTTAATCCATGTATTGTCAGTAGATAACGGGTTGGGATTGCATTTCCGCCATTAATGGGCATTGAGCTCCGAAAGTTAGGTTTTGTGTAAAATTGCGTTTAATTGAAACCGCGCGTATTAAAGTTGGATTATTATGCGTTTAACTTTCTTTGTCACGCAACGTTAGTGTTTATAGTGATAATCCAAATTTAATCCGCATGTGACCATTTTTGATTAAATTTTTAATCTTGCAACTTTGGATTGAATTCCTTATTGTGTGATGTTTATGCTTAATTGAAAATGCTTGATTAAATGTTTTCGAAACGAAATTCTAATTATTAATTGTTTAGCCCATGGTGGGGACGCGATCCCGACTCTCGTTTTATTAGTTCTAGTTTATACTTAACTTCTTGATTTTTTTCCTTCTTCACCATTTCAACCCATCACCTTTTACACTTTTATTCCTTAAGTTTTAAAGAAATTAAAATCTAAAATTCAATCACTCCATGTGGATTTCTTACGATACCCGACTTACCATTGTGCTTGCCTCGCAAGTGTAGTAGTAGCTTAGGTATTTGCATCACGGCGGCGAAACAGACAACGATTGTGTCCTCACACGAACACACTTTTACTGCTCGATCAAAATGGCGCCGTTGCCGGGGAGTGTGTTTTAGATAGTAATTGTTTTATTATTTCATAGTATTTCTTTCATTCTTATTTGTATTCTTTATTTTCCCCTTTTTTTTTACTTGTGCTAGATTGTTTCGAGAAATTGAAATTTTGGCGCTTGTTGCTTTTGTTGAATAGCTTATTTTGAAATGTCTCTCTATTACACTTTAGATAACCTTAATTGTTATGAGAATTGTTTTTCAAGTTATACTCCCAAAACAATGAGAGAATGCCTACAAATTCTTGAAGATGAGCGCATTGAGCGTGAAATTAAAGCGTATGTAAGTAATCCCTCATCACCTTGTGAGGGTAATTTTGAATGCGGGGAATCTGTTAGCTATGAGCAACCCGCACAAAAAGATGAAATGTCTTCTTGTTCGTTTGATTATGAGTTAATGATTAAGGAAATTAATGACCAATCCGAAAGTTCTCAAGCTTGGTTTTTGTAAAATGATGCCAATCTCGATGATATTATTTCTTTACAAAATCGGGTCGAGGTTGAAACTTGCGTTTCACCTCCACCCCTGTTTGTTGAAGAAATAATTGAGAGCGAGACAAGCTTTAGCACTTTCGATTTTTAACCTCTTATTAACGCTTTCGATCGTATTGAGGTTAATGGTCCTTCTTTCCCTTTACTCCCTACTATACCCGAACAATTAAATTTATCACAAGAATCAGTTCAAAATTTTGAGGACTTTGACCCGATTCTTGAACGAGAATGTTATTTTGAGATGCTTTATCTCATGGGTTTTTTACTTGCACTTGCCCCACCTCCCCTTCCAATTGAAGAATCTTGGGGATGTGATTTTGATTTTCTCGAGATAAATGTGGTCTTGTCCCCCGTTATATCCAAATCCCCCATCGTCCCTCTCAAATTTCAATTTGGCGATGGTTCACTTTTTTCACCAGCCACATGCCTTCCGTTGTTCAAACATAATTCTTATTTTCCGGGAGGCATGTTCGCTTTGGAGGGTCCACCGTTGATCATTCAAAGTCAAATCCCTTTTTGGGTGGACCCTCAACTATTTAGACTTCTAGTGTATAGTTAGTGTGAAGCCTAAATAGTAGGTTGTAAATAGTTAGCTTTTTAATTTTCTTTCTTTCCTATTTTTCTTTGCTTTTTATTTAGTCTAGTGTAATTAGTTAACTTTTTGTTATTTGTTTTTGCTATGCTCGATACTAACTTGTTTTGTAGATTCCATTAGACTCGTGCTTATGGAGATCGCTCCAATTTTGGGTAATATCGTTATTTTCCTCTCTTTGTGTTGTGTTCTTAATGCGCATTGAGGACAATGCAACATTTAAGTTAGGGGGTGTAGGATATTTTATCCATTTCTTTGTTTTGTCCATGGATTTTCTCACATTTAGTTACTAAGTATGCCTTTTTGTTATAAATTAAAAAAAATTCAAAAATATTTTCTTCCTTTTGTCTCCTTTGTTGGGCATTTTGCCTTGTTTCCGATGATAAATTTTAATAATTTCCCGATGTGATTGACAACTCAATGATGCATGTTCTCGATTTTAGAAGTTATTAGACTTTAGTCCTCAAATCATTTATTTTGTGAATAACTTCATGAATTAAACTTTATCCCATGAGCATATGCACTTTCCTTGTTATATTGATTTGTTTTAAGATTTTTATAACTCGGTAATCTTTTGTTGCATTGTATATACTTACATCGAGTAAGCTTTGTACCTTTCGTCGTTTATGAGTGTATACACTATTCTTTCCTCTTTGAAAACGTTGAATTAGTCGGTAATCTCTCTATTCTTTCATTGATCGTTCATTAATTGAGTTCATACTTGAAATGTGTTACTTGATCATGATTTTCATATATTGTTTTGAATCGAGAATTGTGTAAACTTTATGAAATGATCATAGGTCATCTTTGTTATATCACCCATATTAGCCTTGACATCACCCTTATATGTTTACCCTCGTTAACCCCTTTGAGCCGAAATATAGCCTTTCTTTTCATAACCCAAATTCCCATAACCAACTCCGCATTGGAGTTTTAAACCATACATACACTTTCCATGCCTTTGTTTGGAATGTTACTTGGGATTGAATGATGTTGTTATGATGTCGGTTGCAATTTAGGCATATGAGAGTTTGAAAAGTAAAGAAAAAAGATGTGAAAAAAGTGAAGAAAAAGAGCAAGCAAAAAGCAAAAGAAAACAAAAGAAAAAATGATAAAAAGAAGAAAAGAAAAAGGAAAGAGAAAGTTGTAACTGTTGTATATAGTTCAATAAGCTTTGATTACTCTCCCCGATGATATATCTAATGCCGTTTTGGAACTTGTTTTCCAATTTTGAATTTGCTCGCATTTTTCCATTATCCGGAGTTTTCATCCCGAACACTTTGAATCCGTACATACATTCCTTCATTTCGCACCCTAGCCTAGCCTACATTATAACCCTATCAAGTCCTATGTGATCTTAGGGTGAATTTAATTTAAAAGTTTAAATAGTTTTGATAATCTGTGAAAATGAATTTCTCCTCTTTTAGTGTGCGGTATCCTTTCATTGAGATTACAGTTTTCATTTTATATATAGCTTTCGTCATTAGTGACATGTGTGCGGCCTAGTTTCCATTTATATTTACTCTTTATGCCTGCATGTTCCGTGTGTTACCTCCCGTTCCGAGTGAATTCATTTGATGAGAGTAATGCCCGTGAGGATTGATTATATGCTTGCTTTATGTTTATCCGGGTTATTTAAGTTTTTACCAAATCATATTTTGCATTTTCTCTCCCCCCTCCCACTTTTAAAGTTTCAATTCTATGAGGTGCATTCAACCTGTTAATAACAACGGACTTTAGCTTGAACTCATTCAATATGCTAATAACGCGTTTGAAATCTTTTTCGTTGTTGTTGAGTTTGTCGCATGTTGGGTTGGGCATATTTTGAGGAAACTGTATGATGTTTGTGGGTTTCATCCCTGAAAACCCTCACGAGACAACACTTGTCCACTAGGGTAACCTAGAGGTTTAACGGATTATTGCATATGCTAAATACAATCGTTCACCCGCGAAAGTGGCCGTATCTTTTAATTTCTTTTTCATCACATTTTTTACTTACATCCTGCTTTTGGTTTACTTGTAGTTCTTGTTGTTTCCTATTTCATTGCTAGGGACTAGCAATGTGTAAGTTAGGGGTGTGATACAACACAAATATTGCGTATATCACCCGTTAACCTACGCCTTATTAGCCCCCTTGAGTATCTTAATCCCTATACTTACGCTCATTAACCAGACAACCTCGGATTTCTATGTTAACATGTTTTGCAGGTGTTAATTGAGCTTTTGTAGGTATTTGGATGCTTAGTATGAAGTTCGGACCCTTTTCGGAAATGTTTCGTCGACTTTTGCAGCTTCGGGGGAATTTTAGTAATTTCATCATTCGGGTTTGAATCCTGAGCTCTTCACGGAAGTTGAATCCTCTATTTTCTCTTCGCGTGGCCTCTGACAGTGCATAATTCCGAGTTATATTGAGAGAGTTATGGCATTTTTAGGATGGTTTTGACTTAAAAAGTGCACTCAAGGCCACATTCAAAGGCATTTTTGTCATTCCATAATTTGGTTTTTTGGCCTAATGTCTTCTTGGATGTTGTATTACTCTGATTTATCATCGCGTAGCCTCCGATGGTGCCTCATTCCGAGCTATAACAAAGAAATGGCGGCATTTTCCGTAAAACAGGACAAAGTTGCAGACTTCAGACCTATAGGGTGCGAATCGATTCCAAATCCGAATCGATTCAAAATGCACCAGAACTACAGATTTTCATACCGAATCGATTCGGAATGGCCCCAAATCGATTCGGACCTGTTTCCCCTATTTTTCTTTTTACAATTTTGCCACTGGGGTTTTGTATAAATACATTTTTCTCTCATTTTTTAGAGGAGAGATTCATTTTAGGTTAGTTTTTAGGGTTTTGGGTATGAAGAGCTCATTTCTTCCTCTTCTTTCGGTGTTCCCCATTAATGGGTTGTAAGTGTACTATTCATTACCCCTACCATTAATATAGTTTTATTTCTTGATTTCTTGCTTTGATAACTAGTTTCCTTGCTTTCAAATTAATTTATTGTTGTTATGTATTGCTTTAATTAGTTTAGCTGTTGTTTAAAGTAGTTTAATCCATGTATTGTCAGTAGATAACGGGTTGGGATTGCATTTCCGCCATTAATGGGAGTTGAGCTCCGAAAGTTAGGTTTTGTGTAAAATTATACTTAATTGAAACCGCGCGTATTAAAGTCGGATTATTATGCGTTTAACCATCTTTATCACGCAACGTTAGTGTTTATAGTGATAATCCGAATTTAATCCTCGTGTGGACATTTTTGATTAAATGTTTAATCTCGCAACTTTGGGTTGAATTCCTTATTGTGTCATGTTTATGCTTCATTGAAAATGCTTGATTAAATATTTTCGAAACGAAATTCTAATTATTAGTTGTTTAGCCCATGGTGGGGACGCGATCCCGACTCTCGTTTTATTAATTCTAGTTTAGACTTAACTTCTTGATTTTTTTCCTTCTTCACCATATCAACCCATCACCTTTTACACTTTTATTCTTGAAGTTTTAAAGCAATTAAAATCTAAAATTCAATCACTCCATATGGATTTCTTACGATACCCGACTTACCGCTGTGCTTGCCTCGCAAGTATAGTAGTAGCTTATGTTTTTGCATGTAGAGTTGGAGCCGAAATCAACAACAGTGCCCCTACACGAACACTCGATTCCCCTTGCATCACCTGGCCAAGGAAAATAAAGGCAGATCCTGACAAAAGGGACAAGTCCAAATATTGAGAATTCCACAAAGACCATGGTCATACGACCAAGTGTTGCATAGCTCTCCAGAATGAAATTGAAGCACTCATCAGGGGAGGAAAATTGGCTAAGTATGTTGATCGCCAAAATGATGGAAATACCAACAACCAAGGAAGGCAAATATCTAAATATCCTCGTCGAGCAAAAGAAAACAATAAGAGAGACCACGAAGATGATCCAGAAGATGATCCCTACCTTCCTAAAAGACCAAGACAGCCAGAGCGTGAGGTATTTTCAATACATTTTGGATCATTTGAATGTAATGTAATTATAGGTGGAGATGCAAGAGGTGGAGATCTTACTGCGAAAAGGAAAGCTTACCTCAATGAGGCTCAATGTTGCTCGTACATACAACGAATAAATTTGACTGAAGATGATCGCCTGAGGAAGGTGAATGAGGACAAACTGGTCACTGGTTTCTCTAAAAACGACCTGGCAGGTGTACTATATCCTCATGATGACCCATTGGTGATTAAGATGAGAATGAAGGAAGTTGTGATTTCACGAGTGCTGGTGGACAATGGTAGCTCTGCAGACATCATGTTCTACCTATGCTTCGACAGTTTGAATTTAAAGTTAGCCCAGTTGGAGCCCTATCATAGGCCCCTCCTCGATTTTACTGGTGAAAAGGTTTTTCCACTTGGAACGATCAAGTTGGATATGCTTATTGGTACATGGCCTGCTTGTCGAACAGAAAGAGTACGCTTTTTTATAATGGATAAAAATGTCTAATCAGCTTACAATATCATCATGGGAAGGGTAGGTCTGAAGAAGTTTGAAGCAATACCATCTGCTGTACATTAATGTTTAAAATTCCCAACCCACTTTAGGGTGGGAGTGGTGAAAGGCGACCAGAAAGTAGCTCGGGAATAAAACTATTCATCTGTTGAACAAGAGGAACGCAAAGAATCCAGGAAGAAAACTACTACATATCAAGTGGATGAAATATAAGATGCAAAGATTGAAACATTAGACCCTAGAGACGAGTCTCAGCTCGTGAAGGGCCAGGTCATGGAAGCTACCGAAAGTATCATTCTGGACGACGAGCACCCAAAACGAACAACCTAAATTGGTACGTCATTGGATGTATCGATAAAACAGGAACTGATAACATTTCTAAGGCGCAAAAAATAGACTTTCGCATGGAGTCATGAAGACATGCCAAGGATAGACCCGAGTTTCTTGTTCCATGAGCTCAAAGTGAACAAGGAGGTCAAGCCAGTGAAGCAGCGAAGAAGAGTGTTTAGCCCCGAAAAGAATCAATTTATACAGGAAGAAGTAGAGAAACTACAGAAAGACTTTTTTATTGAGGATATCAAATATCCTGATTGGCTAGCAAATGAGGTGATGGTAAAGAAGAAAATAATAAGTGAAGGATGTGTGTGGACATCATTGATCCTAATAAGGCATGTCCAAAGGATCATTTTCCTTTGCCTCGAATCAATCAACTGGTGGATGCTACCTCGTGGTATGAATTATTGAGTTTTATGGATGCTTATTCTGGTTACAATCAGATTAAAATGAAACCTAAGGACGGGGAAAGTACCTCTTTTATCACCCCAATGGGAACTTATTGCTATAATATTATGCCTTTCGGACTTAAAAATACAGGTGCAACATATCAGCGGCTGATGAATAAGGTGTTCGCAGAGAAAATCGGTCATAACATGGAGGTTTATGTCGATGATATGCTGACGAAGAGCAATAAAACTGCTGATCATTTAGTTGACCTAGGTCAAACTTTTGATCAATTAGAGAAATATCAAATGAAGTTGAATCCCACCAAATGTATATTTGGGGTGCGAGAAGGCATGTTTCTCGGATATATTGTTAACCAATGAGGTATCGAGGCGAACCCTAAAAAGATCAAGGCCCTATTGGAGTTACGATCTCCAACTACGAAGAAGGAAGTGCAAAGTCTCACGGGGTGAGTTGCAACACTTAATAGATTTGTGTCACGAGCAACAGATAGATGCCTCCCATTCTTCAAAACACTCCAAAAAACTTTTGAGTGGAATGACGAATGCGAGAAGGCCTTTCAAAAGTTGAAGAAATATCTGGGGACACCTCCATTATTATCTAGACCAGTGATGGGAAAAAGACTATACTTGTATCTGGCAGTTTCAGAGAATGCAGTCAGCTCGGCGTTGATAAGAGTGGAGGATGGAGTGTAAAAACTGGTCTATTACACCAGCAAGGCTTTCCGAGGAGCATAGATCAGATATCCAAGGTTGGAAAAGTTGGCACTGGCACTAATCGAAGCTAGCAGAAGGATAAGGTCATACTTCCAAGCCCATACTATAGTGGTGTACACTGATATGCCATTAAGACAAGCTCTGCATAAACAAGAGAAATCGGGAAGATTGATGTATTGGGCAGTAGAACTTGGGGAATATAACATCGTTTATGATCCTAGATCATCGCTCAAGGGGCAGGAAGTAGCTGATTTTATCGCAAAGTTTACTCATTCTGATATCCCCGAAGAACAAAAGTTTAATACAGACCAACCCGTGGATGTTACGGGATCATCAAATTTAACCCCCGACCAACTTCCATTGATGGACGATTAAGAGAAGATAATCATGGAGCAGCAAGAAGGGTCAGGGGAGGATGAAAGGAAGTATCAAATATTCCACCGAGGAACTCTGTCTGATAAAAAAATTGATAATGAAGTACTTATATGGAATTTTTACGTGGATGGCTCTTCATGTGCCACAGGTAGTGGAGATGGAATTGTTTTAAACAGTCCTGATGAAATTGATATATAATATGCTCTACATTTTCAGTTTAAAGCCTCCAATAATGAAGCTGAATATGAGGCTATGATAGTGGGTCTAAGTTTGGCTAAAACCATGAAGGCAGAACAGGTCATGGTGTTCAATGATTCACAGTTAATCGTAAATTAAATTCTCAGATTGTATGCAGTGAAGGGAGAACTAATGGTCAATTATCATGCAAAGGCAATGGAGGTTGTCTCGACTTTTACCGCGGTACAGTTAATCAGAATATCGAGACTGGAGAATGCAAGAGTCGATGCCCTAGCTCGTCTAGCATTAGCAACACGCACCGAGCTACGAAAAACAATCTCAATAGAAATCATAGTTGGTTGGAGCATAGAGGAAGATTTGATAATGAACTTCATTACCGTGAACTTGGGACCATCTTGGATGGACCCCATCAGGGCCTATATCGAAGAAGGGGCTTTGCCAACAGATAAACTCGCAACCAAGAAACTAAAGTTTAAAGTTGTTCGTTATGTATTGACCACTGGTATTTTGTATTGAAGAGGAATTATAGTAGCACTCCAGCGATGTGTCCATCCCTCTGAAGTTAAGGTCTTGATTGAAGAGGTTCATGAAGGGTCCTGTGGAGCTCATGTAGTAGGTTGGACGCTTTTGCAGAGGATAACAACACAGGGGTATTACTGGCCAACGATGAGGGATGACTGCACAGCTTACGCTCAAAAGTGCGATAAATGCCAACATTTCTCTTCCATCCGAAGAACTTCCCAGACATTGTTAACACCCATTACGTCCCCTTGGCCATTTTCCATGTGGGGAATAGACTTGGTCGGGCCACTTACGACGACCAAAGGAAGATTCAAATACCTTGTGGTCGCTGTGGATTATTTTACCAAATGGGTAGAAGCTGAACCTCTCATTGATATGACATATGACAAGGTCTATTAGTTTATTTGGAAGAATATTATTTGCAGATATGGTCTCCCACACGCATTCATTACTGACCATGGAACTCAGTTTGACAACGAGGAATTTGCTGCATATTGTCATCAATCTAATGTACAG
The DNA here is from genome assembly GCA_949130495.1 of Sambucus nigra. Lineage (NCBI taxonomy): Eukaryota > Viridiplantae > Streptophyta > Magnoliopsida > Dipsacales > Adoxaceae > Sambucus > Sambucus nigra. Next base: position 88,343,567 of record OX422219.1, on the reverse strand, counting down.
AAAATCCACTCTGCCCCAGGCCATACCCATAGAAATGTGCAAACTGAAGTGACGAATAGAACCCTACTGAATGGTTTGAAAAATCATTGGATGATGCAAAGGGAAATTGGATCAATGAGCTACATTCGGTGTTATGGGCTTATCGCACTACACCACGAACAGCAACTGGGGAGTCTCCATACATGTTGACATTTGGAAGTGAGGCTGTCATACCTGCTAAATTGGGTCTACCCACACATAGGCTGCTGAATTTCAGTTCTCCTGTTAGTGACTTGATGAGACGATTAGACCTGGATATGCTTGAAAAAGTTAGAGAAGAAGCAGCAATCAGGAATGCAGCATATCAACAAGGAACAGCTTTATTCTACAACAAAAGATTGAAGAAGTGTGATTTGAAAGAAGGAAATTATGTACTGAAGAAAGTGATCCAAAAGCATAACAAATTGGAAGCCAAGTGGCATGAACCTTACAGAGTAACCGAAGTTGTTCGTCCAGGGACATACAGAATTGAAACTTTGGAGGGAGAAGAATTCAAGAATGCATGGAATGCGGAACACCTACGCAAGTACTATCAGTAATTGAAATTCCTATATAATACAGTTTCTTCAATATGAATAAAGTGATGTTTCACCTATATTTCCTTCTTTGTTGAATTTTTTTGGAATATTAGTGTTACACACTACACAAACCAAAAATCAAAGCAAACACCACCAACTTCGGTTGGTCGGCAACTCATAACCATCAACTCCGGTTGGTCGGCATCTCATTACCACCAACTCCGGTTGTTCGGTAACACAATACCACCAACTCCGGTTGGTCGGCAATTCAATTACCACCAACTCCGGTTGGTCAGGAATTCAGTACCCCCAACTCCGGTTGGTCGGTAACTCATTACCACCAACTCCAATTGTTCGATAACTCAATACCACCAACTCCGGTTGGTCGGCATCTCATTACCACCAACTTCGGTTGGTCGGTAAATCAATAACCACCAACTCCGGTTGGTTGGTACCAAACTAGGCAAGAAGCTGGACGACCTCCCGAGGCATCCACTGTCTAGGCAACCAGGTAATCCATACGAGATTAATACAACTAAGCAAGAACATGGGATGAAAATCATTCCATTGCTTAGGCCCAAGGAGTGACAAGTCACTATAATTAAACAACAAATGGGATAAGTATGGTATATATATATACATATTCACCAACTAACAAACCAACAAACAAGGACATTCTACAAATTATTTCGAAGAAAAATGAAATTGTCAAAGACTAAAAACTTCTTCATTAAAATCAAGTAGATTACATATGATATGAAGTTTGATTCATTACATAAAACATATTCTATTTTATGGGTTTCTTTCCCTCTGCTTTTGAAACAAGTTCCACCCCACCTGGAGGATCATCTAATGCATAAGGAGAGTTTATAAAGTTAGATCTCGCAGCATTCTGACATTCATTATGGATGGACGATCGAATAAGTGTTCTGGACGAGATATATCAAAATTTGAATGAAGGCTATAGTCACTGAGATATTTGGAGATTAAAATTCGAGGAATAGCACAGGCTGGGATCCAATTAAGGTCAAGTTTGAAGGCAGGCACTGGTAAATTAAGAACTCCAGGATCATAATAATCCCACAAGAAATGACCTTGATCCAATTTTAGGATACATAAGGCAATCAACCACCCCTGCTTATATCCTTCATTGTTCGACTGCTGCAAGCGAGCATCAAGGTGATACAGAGCTTCATTATACCTAGCCATCCAAAATTCTCTAGGCTGCTTATGGAATTAATAAGTTAATCTCTCAAGTTGCTCGTGGAGTTTTTTCAGAATAATTTCTTTACTTTCCAGAGCAGAAATATGATTGGAGAGTTGGTCGTTAAAACTCTTAATCTTCTTAGACATTTCTGCCAAAGCTTGGTTCTTTGCCATCAACTGAACGGCTTGATTCTTTAAGGCCACATGATTTCTCATTTCTTCAATGGTAACCCGACCAACCCTTGATCGTCTTCGAGAAGAAGATCTTGCTCTACCACGAACAGGTGTTGAAAATCCTGATCACTTTAAAGTTTCTAACTCATCCCGTAAGTTATCATTTTCTACTTCCAAAAAGAAAAACCATCTTCATTAATGGGGACTAAGGATCCCGAAGAAGAAGAAGCAGATTTGAGTTATTTTATTTCCTCTTGCAAAACGATGTTCTCCTGCTCTAGCAGCTTTGGCAATATGTCTGTGCTCTTCAATTTTAAGCTTCAGCACACTCTCCTTCTTCTCATGAGCATAAATGAACTGGTCATATCCCTTGTCAACACTCAATTGATGGTACTTTTTCTCATAACCTTGATGTAAAAGTGTTGTATATTCTTTGTACTGCTGTTGAAGCTCCCCGATCGTTCCTTGAAGATCTTCAATCATCTCGTAGTAGGCCACATTGTTGGCTACAGCACGATCAAGTAAGCACTTTAGGTATTGGTAAGCTTCAAATGCTTGGTCAGAAGCACCTGATCCGAGGATGTCAGTTATCCGGGACTCATTAAGGTCTGCATGACCAGCTTTGAAATAGTCATTGCATTTATTCATTAACTCTGTATCGTGAGCTGATAAGAGCTCCATCCTGGCCATAAACTAGCAAAGAAAAGAATAAAAAAAATCAACAATAGTGCGAATAGGGCAAGTAAGAGAGAAATTCCAGACGAACAACAGAAGTTCAAATTTTATTCATCATAATAAAGGAAAACATAGTTCAAGGTTACATTCACGAAAACAAAAAAATAAAAGACCCGAACAACTTTACACCTTATCCTTGTTTCCTATGACTTCTTCAGAAGGTTTGGATAAAGGGGTTGGTTGCTCGGAGGGCAAGGGCAACTGCTCGGTAGATGTGCTAGCTTATTGGACTTACTCTGAGGGTTAGGCAACAGCAACAACAGGGACCTTCTCTCCTGTCATCAAGGAAGACTCATCTGAAGGTGCTTCGTCTTCTTCTTTTTCTCCAGGAGAAGGAGGAGGGCCATGAGTATGATGTTGGAATAACTCAGAATTCTCAGCAACCTTCAACTCCTTCAAGGATGCTACCCATCCATCCGTAAAATATTTTACACTGGCATACTCCATTTGAGAAGACATGACAGCCAGGCCCTTGTCCCAACCAGCACTGAAGGATTTTTTAACTGCAGCTTTCCTTTTTACCCTCTCCGAGGAGGTCCTTTCCCTAAGGAGCTCTTCGGCAGACTTCAATTTTTCTTCCACCTCTGTTTTATTCTTCTCAGCATCTTGAAGCCTAGCAACATTTTCCTCAGAAGATTTTATCTTGATCGCAAGCTCCTCTTTATCTTGTTTAACGTTTTTTAATTTCTTCTCCAACTCCTTAGAGGCAGTCATAGCTTGATCTCTGTTTAGTTCAACAGACTTGAATTGGTTTTCCCAAGCATCTTTATCTTCCTCGTAATTCTGAAAGGATTCCCTCAAAGAGTGGGTTAGTCCAGCAAAATCTTATTTTACCCCACCCGAGGAGATGGAATCCTTGATGGCTTCATTTTTCTACAAAATACTATTGAAGCAAGTCACAAGCTGAAAAAGGAAGAATTTTAAGTCAATATCTGAACATAGTACTAGAAATAAAGGACTCGGACTAAAGATACTTACTGAAGTAATGTGCTGAGTCGCTAATGTAGTAAGTCTCTCTCGAGAAAATGTGTCTTCAACACCTTGGAATTCTGGAACAGTCAGCAGAGCTCGAAAGAACAAGAGCTGGAACACTACCTTCAACATTTGAAGGTTGAGAGATAGGTTCAATAGGTCTCTCAGAAGAACTTCTTTTGAATCTCCTCAGAGGAGCAGGAGCATTTTTTATTAAAGGAGTTATCTCTGTTGGTGGAATGATAGCAGTCTCACTCGAAGGTGAGATGACAACAGTCTTACTCGGAGGCACATGGGGCTTCTTGCCAGCTTTCTTGGTAGCAATAGAAGGTGGTACATCTATATTATTTGTCCCTTCATCTGGGATATTTTGTTTATTCTTCTTTGTCTCATCGGTGGCAAAGGCAGACTTGTCAAAAAGGCAGGAGCTTTCCTCTTCTTCATTAGATCAGTAATAGGAATAATCAAGTCAGAAGAAGAACCTTCCACACTGGTCTCAGAGGTTGGTACCTAATCAAGATCAAATACCACAGGACGAGGACGAGCAATGAAATACGAGGTGTAGCTTCTGTATTGAAGCAAATAAGAAGCAGATCTAATGTGCTCCCCAGCAAAAGATTGATGCAAGCCCCAAATAAGTTTTAAATGCTTTATATTAACCTCAGTTTCTTTTGGAGGTTTTCTTTTACTGTCAACTATAGCAAACAAAATCAAATCTCAGTGGTGCATTTCATCGAATACAAATAAAATAAGATTTCAAAAATAAAAACAACCTATCCCATTGCTATAAAGAGAACACCTGGGACCTTGGTACATGTCATCTCCACTTAATGGAGGGTGTTGCCAATTTTTCATCACAACCCCATGATCAAAATAATCCCTATTGGCATCAGGAAGATTGACAACAACGCTCTATTCGAAAACCTAGTTTTTAAATAGAAAATATTATCGCTAATGACCCATCTATAGCAATACATAATTTTTGGAATTCCCAAACGAGTTCCATGAAGTTGATTCAACCTATGTACGCCATTAACTACCCTCCATGTATTTGGAGCTACTCTTGCAGGTACAATATCGAAATAATGGCAAAACTCCAAACACAGGGGATTTGGCGGGAAAGAAAAATCACACTCAGCTACAAAAAGACTTGGGAACTAGTGTCCCTCCGCCAAAGAAAGTAAATCACAAGGATAAGAAAGTTCTTCCAAAATAACCCACGAAGGGATTGAAAACTCATATCGAAATTTGTCTAACAATTCAACAAGATAAACCATGGTGAATAAAGAAAATAAAGAAGAAGGAAGAAGATCTTACAGAGGAGATAGAGATCAGTTGTCAATAAACGATGGAAAGATCGAAGGCACAAGATAGAGAGAAAATGAAAATTTTAGAGATACAAATATGAAAAGTGAAAAAACGATAGGATTTATGTCGCACTTAAATACTTTACCTCGGGAATAGAGAAAAACAATGATTATATGGAAAGACGTTTGCGTTTTCGACGGCTAAAAGAAGAAAAAGGCACAAATATCGAAATGATCGTGAAAATTCAAAATATTTATGAAGCTTGATATTATGCGCTCAAAAAGGAACTATATATATGGAAAAATTTCCTAAAATCCATGAAGATCAATAATCTAAGCTGTTTTCAAGCAAAATGTTCCACACTCTTCTTTAACCTCAACTGTGAAACATTGGGGGCTTCTGTTGATACCAAATTTAGTTTGCTAACGTGGAATAATTTCTTGAGGACACGTGTCAACCTACGTGGCAAATACAAATACTTTAGATGAACAACATACTGTCACCGAGCAACTCAGGCGCCTCAAGCAACTCAAGTGTACCGAGCAACTTAGCGTGCAGAGCATCCAAATCAAGAGAATCAAAGGACAGCTACGCATTAAATGCACATTAGTATCATATAGATATATATGTCTACTAGATAACATCGCATTATCCTTTCATATGTACATCCTCAATGATATAAATACATTGTAACTTCCTCATAAGAGGGGGACTTTAGATCTCTTGGTAAACTTATTATCGAGATTCCAAGTAAACAGTCAGCAATATAAAAACAGTGAACGTAGGCCATTTTCATACGGCTGGACCACTTTAAAAATCTTTTGTCTTGTTTATTTTTTATTGGTAATTAATTAATTAGATACAATCTAGTTTTTTACATCAATAATGAATTTGATGTTGTCCTTCGGGATGGATCCACCTTCTTTTATCTGTTTTGAGTAAAATAGATTGGCGACTCCATCTCTCTACATATTTTACCTCACACATCGCCGGAGACAGGTGAAGCGCTCCCGAGAGGGATGCGCGGGACCGAGATCCTCCCTCTCTATCTCTCTCTCCGTGAGGATCGGGGATGTCCACAGCTTTCATCAAAATCAGAACACTCTGATTCGACCTAATATGTACATAATATTCAGTGCCTATTTGACTATGTGTTCTAACTGAATGTCAGACTATAAGATCTATGTAAGATATGATTGTGGTGAAAATACCTTGATGTAGAGTTTTCAAATATGGTGATTGTTCCTATAAATAAAGAACACACACTATTTACGACCTAAGTTCGTTAGGATAGATTTTTCATCTTGCATGTTTAGGTACAGTGTTTTGTCACACTACACCCAACTGGTCATATAATCTTGAGTATCTTGACTGTTTTTTTACTCGTTGTGAACTACTAAAGTTGTGTACACAACCATACAAAATTAAAGATTAATATCTACATGTGTTAAACTTCTTGATTTGTATCAGATTTGTTTTATTGGTTCAGTTTGAACAAAATACACACACAAATTTACATGAACTATATGTGATTTGTTATATGTTTGTAGATCTATCTTAGATTTGAAGTGTGTGAAGATCTTACACTAAGTATCTTACACAGTCACGTCAAATTTTATTTTCGTGTTCATCGGTTTAATCTTATGTTAGAAGGTTTAGCAGTTTAATCCTATTCTTTTTACAAATCTGTTAAGAAGTTGCATATTAGGTTGTTAGATTAATTTTGCTTTAATCTAAACATATTTTTAATACAGTTTTGTATTATTAACTTGTGCTTATATTGCTATATACATTAGTCAATTATTTGTGTGCATATATAGATCTTAAGAATATATAGGTCATTCTAAATAGATCCATACATAGATAGCATACACATAACAAACTATAAACACAGATTGAAAAAAATATTAGAGATTAGAGATCACTTACAAAATGATTTAAACATGAATATCAAGTGATTATGAGAGGATATTTCCAGGATGATCTACGAATCAAACACATACGTGATATGAAAGATCAATGTTGGGTGATTTGTGTTCTCTCTCTCTCTTTCTCTAGAAATTAATTTTGACAGAGTTTGGACATATTTTTTATTTTCTCAGCTTAATAAAATGAGGAACCAAAGACTCATATTTATAGAGTGCACATGTGTGTTGTGATTGGATGAAATGAAAGACACTAGGATTGTATTGAATGCAAATATTTTTAGATAAGAAATTGATCCAATGTTTGTAAAAGAAACACATAAACCACCCTTAGGAATGCATAAGTCGGCTATAATAAAAACATGTGTGCGATTGTTGTCCTAAATAATGTCGTTTTTAAAAGAAGTGTAATCCAGTTGTAACTAACGGTAAATAAATGCGTACAAAATACATATGCATTATATTACCATCGTAATAGAACCTACGCCATTTAAATATAAAAAGGAATAGGTGTTTGTTTTAAACAAAAACCACGGTTTAAAAGGTAAAAAAGAATGGGTTGGTTTTATAACAAACATACCAGTTAGAATTATAACTGAAAATGTTGGCTTTTATACACTCGCAAGAATCCAAATCTAGGTCACAAATATGATGTAACATTTTTTGTGAACAACTAAGGTCTATGCTAGTTATTATCTGGGTCAAAGATTCTCAATGGCATACACGTCCTATAGTATGGCTGTGAAGGCTTCAGATGCTATTAATCCTCAAATTACAGCAATAAGTTTTGATTTGAATAAAAAAATCAAGTCACACATGCATATAAGCATATCAACATATAATAAAACCAAAAAAATGCTTAACAGTTCAAAAATATTCATTAAATTATTTAGCCTTTCAAATTAATTCTAAAATTTATTTATAAGAAAAACATTTAATCAAATTAAATTTAAACTTTTTTTAGAAAAAATCTTTTAGAATAAAACCAACTCACAATCATGTAGTATTATATAATGTAGTGCAATGTCTTAGGTGTCTTGTGTGGCCAGCAAAAAATAACCATGTGAGCCATATATGTAGGTTGTGAGATACAACCTTTTCTCAAAATAATAGCTCTGAGTCGAATTCTAAAATTATGAGATGTGTAGTCGACTGAGCAGAGGCCTTGGCATAGGTAACTAGACTCAACATAATTACATAAGAAATCTTGACAAAATTAAAGTCCAATTAGCTGAAGGTCTATATAGCTCAAAAAGCCCTCAGAGTGCTCTATATACGGACCTTCAGTGTGTGTGTGTGTGTGTGTTTATATATATATCACACTAATACATATACATATCTTCAGAATCCCCGACTAAGAACTGCGGTGTGAGTCAACATTATTTGCTATCAAGTCCATTTACCTCTCGTACCCAATCAAGGACTATCGGCTTGGATGTTACGCTCGAACCATGAATTAAACAACATATAATGGAGGTGAATATAGTTATAAACCTTTGGACTACGCACACACCTGACGCTCCCAAATGACCGGTCACACCATCATACACACAAGTAGAGCTCAACCCTAAGTTCTATGTTCTGGGGACAAGTCTAAAATCCCCCCGATGGGTTAATTAGGATAAGACTGTCCATGATGCGGAACCTCTCGTGATAACAGGCAGCGTAGGTATGTTCACACATATAAGAAAGCACATAATAGGCATACACACAACCAATCCATATATCACATATAGGCATACACACAACCAATAAATATAAAATGTGTCCATCCCATCTCTCTTTTCGGGGTTAAGGGGAGAAGGTCTCGCGCCCTCTTTCTCTAGGAGTGCTTCGGTCATCGTCGATGTTGGATGATGTAAAAAGAAGGAGTTGTCGGCCTATTTTTGACAAAACCGACAAAAAGACATGTTGCTGCCTCGTGAGAGCGGCATCAAAGACAAACAGATTCTTACGAAACTAATAGTTCAGAGGTTTGGGGCTAAATTACAAAATGGGAAGGTATTGGGCACCCATGCCGCCCTTTCGGTCTCTTATGGGCTTGTGTTACTATTTTTCTTAATTTCTTCTTGCAATGTGTGTGCTTGTATATATAAATGGAGATCGAAATCGTCCAACTCGTATCTTAGAAAAGATAGAGTGATGTCATCCATAGGAATGTTACCAAAATAATTTCTAGAAAATACGATGTACGCGTTTATCGAGATATTGATCGTTATGATGAAATGATAATATATCTTAGATAAAACACCAATATGAGTCACAAATATAATCTATATAAAAGAATGTACAAATGAAAAGGATGCAAATGTGTATGAACTAAAGTAAAGACTAAATTAAGAATTTATGTAACTAATGCGCACAGGGAAGACCATTGGAAAGGATATTCAATGCCCTTCGAGGATTCATTAACTCTCATTCTATATTAAGTGTTAACCTTGGTCAAACGGAGCCCGAGATCGTATAGTGGATTGCAGATCAATTATTGGGTATAAACAGATCGTTAGTCGAAACGATTTTATCATTTCGTGCATGAGGTGGACCGTTGGAAAGAGGTTTTAGTTCCCTTCAAAGATCTAAAGATATTTTAATCTAATGATGAAGTTGATTATGGTCAAATCGAGCTCGAGAGCGCCAGATGGCCTCCAAATCGATTTTCGATAATAAAATGGTCCATTTGTCCAAACCTTTATGATGATTAGTGCACGAGACGGACTGTTGAAAAGAGGATTCAGAGCCCTTTAAAGATTCATTGAACTTTTGCTTTAATAATAGAGTTGATCGGAGTCAAATGGGTCATCTCTTATCCATCAATGTGTATGAACTCAAGTAAAGACTAAATAAAGAATTTATGTAACTAATGCGAAAATAAGGAATTTAAAGACATGGAAGAATTTTTGCACCTTCTCTGGATAATTGAGGATTGATATTGATCCTTGATAAGATCCCTTGAATGTTGAGATGAATTTTGGATGAGAGAGAGAGTGAGACTTTACTAAATTGGGAATGAAAATTATGGGAATGAAAGATGGAAAGGAATTTCACACAAAGAAACTTCGTTGATTGCAAAAGAATATTATTGAGATCACTGATATTGATTGATTTGAGGTGTGTTTAAGAGTGAAATTATGTCCTCTATTTATAGGGTAGGTCGTCATAGCTATGGCCCTGCCAATCGGCAGGTAACCCTAGACACACTGTCGATAGGCAGGGAAATGGACCTGTCATTCGATAGTCTCATGTAGATGTTTTTAAAAAATGGTCATAGAATGCAATCCATAGATCTAAATTGTTGATGGGTCATACCATTAGAAAGTTAATTAAGATACCTTCAAGAGTCCTTGTGACTCTATCGAGTTCGGGAGTTGACTTTGCGTCAAACGAGGCTCCAAAGCACTTGTTAATCCTTTGGGCGTGAGATCGTCGAACGGTAATGGATAGTTCATCAAACTGTAAGTCAAAATCACACAGGGGGCAAGCCATTGGAAAGGTTATGCGAGGTACTTAGACATTCTAGAGAGCTTCGCTCAGTTTGGAGAGTTAACTTTGGTTAACTAAGGCTCGGAAGCGCCTGACGACCTTTCGGAGTAAAATAGGTCATTTATCCGTACCGTAAGGCTGATTCTTACACGGGACAGACTGTTGGAAAGGGTATTCAATGCCTTTATAATATTAATTTCGGCTCATTCGATATGAAGAGTTGAGCTTGGTCAAACGGAGCCCGGGAGCATCCGGTGGCCTCCAGATCAATTTTTAGGGAAAAATAGATCGTTCATCCAAATGATTATGTCGTTTTGCACACGAGATAAACCATTGGAAAGGGGTTTTAGTTCCCTTCGAAGATCCAGATATATTTCTCTCTAATAATGAAGTCGATTGGGGTCAAATTGGGGTTCGATAATAAAATAGTTCGTTCATTCGTTCGAACCGTTATGTCGATTCATGCATGATATTTATTGAGATTTTGCTCTGACCATAGAGTTGACCGGAGTCAAATGGGGCATCTCTTCTCCATTAATGTGTATGAACTAAAGTAAAGACTAAATTAAGAATTTATGTAACTAATGCAAAAATAAAGAATTTAAAAAGAGAGGATTTTTGGGCTTTCTCTAGAGAATTGAGGCTTAATCTTGATCCTTGATGAGCACCCTTAAATGTTGAGATGCATTTTGGATGAGAGAGAGTGAGACTTGGGCAAATTAGGTATGAAAATGATGGGAATGAAAGATGGAAAGGAATTTCACACAAGGAAACTTCATTGATTACAAGAAAATGTTTGTTAGATCAATGATATTGATGGATTTGAGGTGTGTTTGAGAGTAAAATCATGACCTATATATATATAAGGTAGGGGGTTGCCAATCGTCATAACCCTAGCCTTACTAATTGGCATGTAAGCCTAGACACATTGTCGATAGGCAGGGAAATGGGCCTGCCATTCAATAGTCTCGTGCAGATTGTTTTGGAAAAATGGTCATAGAAAGAAATCCATAGATCCAAATTATGCATGGGGAATACCATTAGAAAGGTAGTTAAGAGGCCTTCAAGAGTCTTTTGGACCGTTCTTAGGTTCGGGTGTTGACTTTGGGTCAAATGGGGATTGAAATCCCTTTTCGGTCCTTTAGACGAGAGATCGTCAGACGGTAATGGATAGTTCATCATATCATAAGACAAATCATGCATGGGTCAAATCATTAGAAAGGTTATGTGAGTTACTTCGACATTCTAAAGAGTTTCGCTTGGTTCAGAGACTTAACTTTGGTCAATCGGGGCTCGAAAGCGCTCGACGACCATTCGAAGTAAAATGGGTCATTTATTTGTACCGTAAGGCTGATTCGTGCACGTGGTAGACTGTTGAAAAGTGTATTCATTGTCTTTTGAAGATTCATTTAGTCTCGTTCGAGCTAAACAGTTGAGCCTGGTCAAACGGAGCCCGGGAGTGGCCAGTGTCCTTCGAATTAATTTTTTGGGGGAAAAAATTTGTTTGTTAAACATTTATGCCATTTTTTGCACGGTATAGACCATTGGAAAGGTGTTTAAATTATCTTAAAAAACCAAAGAGATTTCATTCTGATGATGAAGTTGATTGGGATTAAATCGGGGCCCGGGAGGGCCCGGTGGCCTCCAGATCGATTTTTGATAATAAAATGGTTCGTTCGTCCGAATCGTTATGGTGATTGATGAATAGGACGGACCATTGGAGAAGATATTCATAGCCCTTAGAAGATTCATTGAGCTTTCGCTCTGATGATAGAGCTGACGGGGGTCAAACGTGGTCTGGGAGCGTCTCATGACCTCTAGATCGGTATTCAGAGTATGACATCGGGTTTATAGTGAAATGGGGAGGTGCTAGGGACCAAAGGAGAGACTTAGGGGGGATAGCATGTGGTGTCTACATAATTCCTATAGGTATACACTCAACCTATAGATATAATCCGTATAAGTATACATTGAACCCATAAATATAATCCGTACGTAATATATGTCTCACGAATACTCAACATACTATCGATTCAAAATTGTAACATCTTATCAACTTTTCCCGAGTATTATTATCTACTCGAAGGGACCTAGTTACCCCTCAAGTTATTTCAGCAGTTAATTCACTCATACACTACTAGCATACATTATAGGTTCACTCATACTCTCCTTGAATCCGTTCTCATTGTTTACAATTCATGTCCAATAGGTATTCGCCTTAATTCTCTCACTAAGGCTAATCCTCAACTACACATTAGGCCTACTGTAATTAAATATATCCCTAATTATAGTTTAGATATGTCCCAAGAGGTCCCCCATTAATCATTCACAAATGTAGGGCCTAAACAAGGAAAATTGGGAAATTATGGTTAACCGAATCAAGTCGTAAATTTTTCTGGTAGATTAAACACCCTATAGTAAAATTTCAATTTCTCCCACTACGGAACTTAAAATTACCTCATTCAAACCTCGTTGGGAATATAAGACGTAGAAATTTCTATGGATCTATGGCTTGCACTTTAATTCTTAGCACAATTGAAATGGCATACGTTTAAAGTAACGTCAAAAATTCTGGTAGATTACTATGCTGACATATCAGACACCCTATAGTAAAACGTCGATTACTCACTATACAGAACTCCAAATGACCTAATACAAACCTCATTGGAAATATAAGACATAGATCTTTCCATAAATCTATGGCTTTCACTCTAATTCTAAGAACAATTGAAATGGCATACTTTTAAATTCACTTCAAAAATTCTGATAAATTGACACCTTATGTTCATCAATTAAACCCTAAATCATTTAAGATTCATGTTCTTAAACCAAGAACCCATAAATATTCCATATTAATCATCACACATATTCTAATTTAATTTAACCTTCATATAGGGATTCATTCTACATGTAATCCTACACCGAATCATGTGTTCTATTCATCTAAATCACAAGAATATAATTGAAATCATGAAATTGAAAACCCTATTCTATATAGGTATTATAAATTCTTCACAAACATGTAAGATAATCACTTGCCTGGAGTTTGTAGGTTTGATTTGTGCAGAAAAGTGATGGAGTTCTCTTCCCCTCGTTCCGATCTAAACTTCGGTGGTGGTGGTGGTGGTGGTGGTGGTGCAAAAAAGGTGTGGGGAGCCTTAGAATCCTTCGCTTTCTTCCTGTAATGGCCTCTCTTAGTATTTCTAACTTGTAACCCTAACACCCTCAACCCACATGCTGATATAAACCTATTAAATTCGTAGGTCCTTTTACTCTAAAAAGGCAAAAGACCAAAATACCCTTCTGAGGTGCTTAAAAATGTCTCGGGATCCAATACGAACCCCCGAGTACACTTTTCTCACTATCTCGACCCTTTTGGACACACTGGCGTACTCGAAATGACTATTTGGATAACCCATGAATAAATCAGATTGTATTTCATAAATTTAAGTCCTGACACGACTGACACGCATGTCCCGACTATTTATTATAACTGTTGTATTTCTTACTCACTACAATCATATTGCATTCTAACTAATTTATTACTCGTTCGCTAAGTAATACTCAATATAATCCATACAAAAAAATACCAACCCCTATCACGCTAATTAATATTTATTTTAATCGGGATTAATTTCCCATTTTAATTTAATTAATCCCCATATAAAAATCATTAAAAATTATGGGGTGTTATAATAGACTACTTGGAACGACTAGGTACAAATCGTATAGAGTTTTCAATTCTTCCATAGAATACGGCTCATTCTAGTGTCGTCCACAGGAAGCGGTCATTCCTCACTATCCATCGATGAACCATCTTCTTCCCGAGAAGTGAAACCTCAATTCCACAAGTTAGCAGTAACAATTTACTCTACAAGGGTTTATTCAAGGTGTATGGAAACTAGGGATTCATAAATCTCATAAATCTCATATGGGGATGAAAGATGTGTGAAACTAAAAGTTGTTTTGGAAAACCAAAAAGAAAAAACATTGGAACAGGTATTGGAAAATTATTTTTGCTAAAGTTCTTCTGTATTTCTAAACAAAGCAGGCTTTTATATCAAAAATATGAATTTTGAGGCGGCGAGGTCGTTCGAATGAAAACATAACTCGTTCGAACGAAAACTATAATTTTGTTTTAACCAAATCAAATCTCATTCTAACGACAACCAGATCTCGTTTGACCTGCCTTCAAATGGCATTCAAATGACCTACACCTGTCTTGGCAGAGATGTCACATTTGAACTTTGTTTGATGGTGGTTCTAATGAGATTGCATATCTCATTCGAACGAGACTTAATCTCATTTGGAAAAGACCAAAAGAACTTTTTATATTAAATTCTTATGTATAAAAATCCTCGATTTTTAAACGCTAACATCACAAAATATGGTTCATAAAGGTCGATCAAAACCACAAGTTTATACCTCCATATAATATCAGTGTGTCTTCAAATGATCTTGGAGATATAGTGTTCGGTTTGTGATGCTAGTTTGTCGCGAGATATGCCAAAACTATAAAATAAGACTAAGTTATGAACAATTATACAAACTTGCTCTTACAAATATCCCCCTTTGGCTATTTTGGTACAAAACATAATTATAAATCAAATTACATTAAAACCCTCGAAGATAATGAATCATAATCTCCTCCTAACCCTAGAAATGGAATGACATTTGAACGTTGTCTTCAACTGAACTTTCTCTTCCCTTGTCTAGCTTTGTCTTCATCTTGTGTAGTCTATGAAATCATCATCAAAGCGAAAGATACCTGCACACATGAAATACAAATATCATGACACATACGAGTTTTAAAGAAAAATAAAGCACTCCCTCAATTTGTTATCCCCCTTTTTGTCTATAATAGACAAAGGAGTAGAATCTAAACATGAATAATAAGCATCACATGAAGAAACAAAGATATCACCACAAAGATAATCAATGAAACGCATATAATGACAATCTTAAAAGGCGTATGTTCTCCACAACCTATTTCTGAAGTTTTTCCAAATTTTCAAGTAAAAAAAGACATATAGGCACAAAATCACAAAGTCGCCATGGAATAACATTCAAATATTCAAATCATGAAAATAGAATGTAATTGTGTGAACATTTTCCATTGGAAAATCAACATAAACATTCATAACATAGTTATACAAAGTCATTAGACACTTCTAAACAAAGAACTCAAAGTCTACCTTAGGTGTTAATTTGTGAACTCAAATGAAATTGATTCGACTTAATCAATATGCCATGAATTAAAATGATTCTCGCACTAGTAAAACCAAACTATTTAATATTTTTTAAGAAATTCCGTTGTGCAAACCCATTGATCTTCTACTTTATAACTCCCTCAAAATCTCTCATATATAGGAATTCACTCTCAAATATTGTGAAGAAATAATAATGCTCATATGTATTGAAGAATCAATGAATATAAACTAAATGGACTCGGCACTTCTATTTTTGTGTGTCGTTAATATTTTTAGGCCCTTTTTGCAAATGGCGGCTTTTAAAGCAAAGAGTATTTTTCTCTTTCGTAGACCATTTCTATTGCTTAACATTTATCAATACTTTCCAAGAAATGAAATTCGGGAAATGGTTCTCAAATGCACAACTTATCTCATTTTACATTTAGTTCATTATTAAGTAGAATTGAGATGAGAACATTGTGTTCGACACATGACAACTAACTACAATTGAAGAGTGCCCAATATGTGTGTGCTTTCTTTCAAACCAATTTTTATCAAAAAAATTATTCAACTTTTAATTAAGCACCAAACTAAGTTGCGAAAAACCCAATTTTTACTTTAAGCCAGTTTTATCTTGATTAATACTAAACATGCATCTAGTGATTAAATCAAGTAAAGTAAAGTAAAGTAAAGTAAAGTAAAGAATACTCACGACGCCGGATATACGAGGAAAAAACCCAAAACGGGAAAACAACCTCGGACGGCCCAAGCCAGACAATCACTATGAACAATGGTTTCACAAAGACAGATTAGCCTTACACTAAGACTCGATCCCCACGGGTCTTGACGCCTAATCTGATCTTCAATCATTCTTTAATAGTGCCCACGCAGAAATTCCGTCTTCCACAATACCTGTCCACAACACACGCGTCCACGTATGTCTCGGTGTCCACCGATATGGCTTTGATTCGTCTATGCTGTCGAACAAGAAGTCTTTCTCTTTTATTCACCGCAAAACCCTTTGTGTTCAATGTGCAGAACAAACAACTTTGGTGTACCAAGATCACGTAAGAATATAAGAATGATAACTCAGATCTTTACAAAGTTCTAAGGATGTGTTTATGCTTTGTAAACTTTAGAAAACATGTGCAAACAAGGTTCTGGTTCGTAAAACTGTTTTCCAGAAAGCACGCCTTCAAAATTATGATGCACACACTGTTTAAATAGGATTTAAAAGCCACCTCGAAAAATGTATCATTTGAATGACTTGAGGAACTCGTCCGAACGAAAGTTTGACTTTTTGTTTAAAACGTCTCTTCTAATTAGAGATCCAAAAATGTCAAACTCTTTTACGTGCTTATCATCATAAAACGTAGTTTAAACCTTTTAAAACACTGTAAAATCTCTTTCTTTATAAAAAAAAATACATCCTTATCTTTTATAAAAATAATTCCGAGCACCATTAATTATACGCATTCATACCTGAGTGATCTCGGAATGCAATTAACTTTGAAGACGAATAAACTTTCACCAATTTAAACTACGACATGATTAAATATTTGACGCTTTACCGCAACGTCTTCAATTTCTTCAATACATCACGTTCTGGGACAAAACACGTTTTGTTCAATACCTATGACATATTACAAACACGTTTTTAATCATAGGATATGTGTGTGCTATGACATATGACCGAGTGGGATTGTGATAAGAAAAAAAGTATCCTATGACATATTACAAACACGTTTTGTTCACGAAATTAAGTCAAAACAATACAGGGCTCAATTGGAAATTTATGTCCTTACAAATCTCCCCTTTTGACTATTCTGCGACAAAACTAAACTAGTGATATGCCTAACCGGGCTGTTAGTCAAGCCGTATGACACCTAAATCCCATCCCATAAACTGAAAATTAAAAATTACAAGACACGGACTAGAATATGTAGCACCGACAAGCATGAACTATCTGAATGTGATGTAGACTTAAAATCGCGAATCGCTGAAGCATACATAGACACATGAAACAGACAAACAAATACCCCGTGAAGTATGGAGGAAAAAATGAAACCAATACATTTATCCACATGATACCAAACAATAATAGATACCAATATGAATAATCTCTGAAAACACTCATTTGTTAAACAACTTGAGCAACAAAATGATACCAATTTGAATAGTGCAAAAATGATACCAATGTGATCTACCAACATGAATCAGAGATACCAATTTTTAAAATATGAAATCAAAACATGCTCAAATCTCCCCTTAGATCACATACATATCTCCCCTTTTTTGTCTCAAATAGACAACCCG
Source organism: Sambucus nigra (assembly GCA_949130495.1). Taxonomy (NCBI): domain Eukaryota; kingdom Viridiplantae; phylum Streptophyta; class Magnoliopsida; order Dipsacales; family Adoxaceae; genus Sambucus; species Sambucus nigra. The sequence goes on along the minus strand of OX422219.1, from coordinate 88,325,705 downwards.
GTGAAAAGATAAACCAATTAGAAATATCTAGCATGAGAATATAAACCAATTTAAATCAATTGGATACCAATTTGAGAAGTGAAAACGCTAGATAATTATGAAACAACCAGTTAAATATGATCATGTAATGACAAATCAGTAGCTAGTAAACCAAGGAATCACACAAAGAATATAGCAAATTAATCAGGTGTGATAAACAGACTATATACAAAATTCAAATTTTGAAATAAAAGAACCTGCATATAAATCAGACAGTCCAAAAATACTTCAGCAGTACCAAAAAATATACCAATTTGAACTAGAGGATTGCAAACCAATCAGAAGCCATTTTTTTAGCCTGTCGTTCGAACGAGCCAGGGACATCGCTCAAACGAGATGAGGATGTCGCTCGAACGAAGTACAGATGTCGTTCGCGCGAGATTAGTTGTCGTTTGAACGACTTCGCGCGACCTACCAAAATTTCCCACTTTTCCAGAAATATTATAAAATATTGCCCAGTGAAAAATTTTCCACAAAAAAAATTCCAGGAAGGGCCTGACAGATGCAAAACAGTGCAAAAATAATAGGCTTTTAACACAAAACGCAAAACTCATAAAAACTTAAAATGCGAGTTACATACAAATTTGGTACCGATGTGCTCAAACATGGACATGAAATGAATGGGCGAGAATCTAAAACAAATGTGTCATAATTCCAACACATCAAAGCGATCAAGAAGCTTTAATTGATAGCGATAAATCATCAAACATTATCATAGTCATATTACAATTAAAGAGTAAGCTTAATAAACTAAACATACTACATGCACACAAATCCAGAATTTTGACGATTCTACAAACAATAGCGTTAAATTGCAATGTTTCAATATTAAGATTAGTTGTGCAAACCCGTTTAAATTTTTAATCCATCCAAACTCCCTCAATAATATCATATTTTATTTGGAATGAACTAAACAAATTTGGCCCTTTTCTGAGCATATTACATTTTATTTTGGGTCTCTTTTAAACAGTGACTTTCACGACGAGTTAATTTTGAACTTTCGCAGCCCTTCCCCGTGAGTCACTCATCATTTTTTCAATTAGAGCAATTCAGATCCTCACAATAAATGGTTATTACATGCACACTTCTCCTTAAGTTTACTGACTCATAGATGACAAGATTTAGATAAGAACGCCACACCAAAATCAAATATGCAAGAGAAGTCAAACATCCATATAAACTCGTGTATGTGTGCATGTTGGCATATATACAAAGTCGAATCCAAATGCATATCAACTTCAAAGAAACCCCATATGAACAATGTTTAAGATCATTAAGCATCGATAATAATGACCAAATGTCCTAGCCACATGGATAATGAAACGACGGGGGGAGGGGGGTGTCCAAGAACACCAATATGCCACATCAAACATGTAAACTCAAAAACAAATACCGAAAATATTTTTAGCTTTTCAAACTTATTTTGACTCAAAGAAACGAAAAATCTCTTTGGATTTTCAAAAGTTTTCTCAAAAACAAAATCTTTTTGTATTTTTCAAATAGGACTCAAATAAATGAAAAATATAATTCAAAGAGATAAACATGTCATAACACTAGCAATGAATAAATCATGAAGTAAACTAGCATATGACAAACATGGCAACACTATCATCCTTTAGATTTACCATGGGAAGAATCAAGTGCACCTAAACTAGAATCATGAAGTTTAATTCCTAAAGCCACAAAATCCGATTTCCTAACCCAAGTAGGTATAAAACGACGCATGGAGGTTTTGGGAATCGGGGCAACTTTATTCCTAAACCTCCTAGGAGCTTGTCTAAGGTCGTAACAATAACGCCTAAGGTGACCTTTCCTACCACAAAACGTGCAAGTGTAGCGGTGGTGGGAATGATTATCTTTATGTGGACCTTTTCTAACTTTCCTAGTGTTTCTCATAAGTGCGGGGGAAATGGGACCAACTCTCTCATCAAAACCTATACCTCCCCTATCTCCCTTAATTTGGACAATGCCTAGGATCTTATCTAACTTCTCCGACCTAGCTTCCAAATCAAACTTGACTCTAGACGAGTCTATCAATCTCTCTTCCAACTAGTGAATCCTAAACTCGAGCAAATGCCTAGACTCCTCAAACTCTAAAATTTCCTTTTTTAAGGACTCCATCAAACCACAAAGATTATCTCTCTCTTTCTCCACATACTCTAGTTTCTCCCTAAACTTCTTCTCTCGTGCCCTAAGATTCTCAATCAAATTATAATTATTTTCTATGGCACGCTTATTCAACTTAGATTGCAATTTTGAGTTAGGCTTTTTCACCCTCACCGTTTCGGCATGCAACTCATTAAACGCATTTTGCAACTCTTTCACATCGACCTCCTCCTCATCATTCTCTTCACCCTCACTAACATGGTATTCCCTCAAAACCTCCTCGGAGGTGTCATTCATATGAGTAGTATTGTCGTCGCTCATATGACATGCCATAAACGCAACAAAGTTACGCTCAATGGGGGAACTCTCTCCCTCTTCCGGATCACTATCACTTAAGGTGTCATTATAGACAATGGATTTCTTGCCCTCTTTCTTAAGTCTAGTGGGACACTCCTTAACCTTGTGACCGTACCCCTCACATCCAAAACACTTATCCGACTCATCTCTCTTAGGCTTCTCAAACTTATCCTTAGAGGCGAGATCTACTTTGTTGTTTTTAAATTTTTCAAATTTCTTGGCATCTTTCGATTGCTTTTGAAACTTAATAAACTTTTTAAATTTCTTTGCCAACAAAGCAACATCCTCAAAATCGGAATCGGAATCGGAATCCGAAACTTTAATTTCCTCCTTCCGGATTTTCAAAGAAATACCCTTTTCTTTTTCAGGCACTTGCTTGGAGGTAATCATGTCGATTTCATAGGTTTGTAAGTCACCTACAATCTCTTCTAGTTTCGCCGACTCTAACCTACCCACGGAGTTTAAAATGGTCACTTTCGCATCAAAACTACGAGGCAACGACCTAAGGATTTTCTTAATGACACGGTTGTCGAGAATTTTCTCACCTAGGTTAAATGACGAGTTGAAAATATTGGACAACCTAGTGTAAAACACATCAAAGGTCTCACTCTCTAACATCCTAATGGTCTCAAACTGTGTAGTGAGATTTTGAAGTTTTGACGCCCTAACCGTGCTAGTGCCCTCGTGAGTGAGTGCCAAAATATACCAAGCCTCTTTTAATATTTCACAAGTCATAATTCCATTATATTCTTCCTGTGTGACATGTGAAGAAATAACATGAAGACCCTTAGAATTATATTGTGCAAGTCTTTGTTCAGTTTCGGTCCATGACTCAATAGGCTTTAAACTAGTGACCTCACCAACAATAGTGACAGGGGGTGTCCAACCTTTCTCAATTACAAGCCAAACAGGCTCATCAATAGATTTTAAAGCACATCTCATTCTCATCTTCCAATAAGTGTAATTAGTGCCATCAAAAACAGGAGTTCGAGAAAATTCATCATATCCAGAATTCATCTTTGAAAACACACGGGATCACAAAACAAATAAAAAAATGTTTTCTAGCTCTGATACCAATCTGAAGAGTGCCCAATATGTGTGTGTTTTCATTCAAACCAATTTTTATCAAAAAATTATTCAACTTTTAATTAAGCACCAAACCAAGTTGTGAAAAACCCAATTCTTATTTAAAACCAGTTTGATCCTAAACATGCATCTAGTGATTAAAGCAAGTAAAGTAAAGTAAAGAATACTCACAACGCCGGATGTACAAGGAAAAAATCCAAAATGGGAAAAGAACATCGGACAGCCCAAGCTAGATAATCACTATGAACAATGGTTTTACAAAGACAGATTAGCATTACACTAAGACTCGATCCCCACGGGTCTTGACTCTCCTTTTGATCTTCAAGCGTTCTTTAATATTGCCCACGCAGAAATTTTGTCTTCCACGATACATCTCCACAACACACGCGTCCACGTATCTCTCGGTGTCCAACGATATGGCTTTGATTCGTCTATGATGTCGACCAAGAAGTCCTTCTCTTTTCTTCATCGCAAAACCCTTTGTGTTTAATGTGTAGTGCATCAAGATCATGTAAGCATATAAGAATGATAACTCGGATCTTTGCAAAATTCTAAGGATGTGTTTATGGCTTGTAAACATTAGAAAACATGTGCAAACAAGGTTCTGGTTCATAAAACTATTTTTCAGAAAGTACGCCATCAAAATTATGATGCACACACTGTTTAAATACGATTTAGATGTTGCCTCGAAAAATTTGTCATTCGAACGACTTGAGAAACTCGTTTGAGAGACATCCCATCTCGTTCGAACGAGATTGGATGTCGTTTGAACGACAGCGTGAAAGTTTGACTTTTTGACTTTTTGTTTAAAACTTCTCTCCTAATTAGAGATCCAAAAATGTCAAACTCTTTTATGAGATTATCATCATAAAACGTAGTTTAAACCTTTTAAAACACTATAAAACTTTTTAAAACATTTTTCTATATAAAAAATACATCCTTATCTTTTATAAAAAAAAATTCGAGCACCATTAATTATACACATTCATACCTGAGTGATCTCGAAATGCAATTAATTTGAAGATGAATAAACTTGCACCAATTTAAACTACGATATGATTAAATCTTTGAAGCTTTGCCGCAACGTCTTCAATTTCTTCAATACGTCATAGACCGAGTGGGGACGTGGTAAAAAAAACTATGACATATTACAAACACGTTTTGTTCACGAAATTATGTCAAAACAGTACAGGGACTCAATTGAAAATTTATGTTCTTACAGGAATGTTAAAAAATTGTATGCATGTGTGTAATAAAAGTGACAAGGAGTCAAACATGTAGAAAGTAGTCATCAACGATCAACGTAATGATATCCAAACATCATTACGCACACTATCGAAACAAAGTCATATCACAAAGAACTATGTAAAAGCCATGTGAACGGAAGGAATTTAAGGGTGATCCAAAGATCTTAAATGTTATAAGGACATTAGTTTCATTGTTCGTAGTTTACATAGGATATGTCGTATACTACTACAGCCATCAAAGAAGCTCAAGTTCATTTGTTCAAGATGACGAATTCAAATTTCAAGGACACTTCAACATTTGCATGACTTGAGGTACAATTTTGTTAGAATGTGTTTAAGTTTCGTAAATGTAATACATTTATATTGGGATACTTTTTGAAACTGATTTTAAATAAAATGAGGCATTTTTTCTAAGTCAAAATAATTTTTCAAGACCTATAGGCGGGCTTTTAAAAATAAAATTTTCTCGCTCCTGTCATTCAAACGACAAGGCAATGTTGTTCAAACGACAACTTCCAACGACTTGTAATGTCATTTGAAGGGTTGTTTGAAGCTTGGATCAAAAGAACCCGTAGCATTTTAGTTTTCAACTGGTCATTTGTAAGGTCGTTACTAATGACATAAGATGTCGTTCAAACAACATGAAGATGTCGTTCGAACAACCTATGTCGCCTCAACTTTTTTGTTCAGCTATAAATACCTGCTTTGGACACCTATTTCATCAACATTTTTTGTAAAACTAAACTACATCTTGGAGAACCTTTTAGTTTTCCAAGTTTGGGGCTTTTTTGTTTTTGATTCATCAAATTCAATCCCTTTTATTTTATGAATATTTTGTGGAACGCAAATCACTTCTTGTTGAATTTTGTTCTTGTGGAGTGCCATCTGCTAACGACTATGGTCACTTGAAGATAATCATGGGTGTTCCTTACTGAGGACAATATCGATTCTTGTGGGGTCTCGCAGGAGTCCATTGTTGGTCACTAGGCTACAATAAATTTATTACAAATTTCTGTAAGTTTGTTGTACGTTGCGATTTGCAAACATTTATTGAAATAAAGGTTTTTTTCTTTTGGATGATTTTTCCTGAAATTTGTTTACCCAGTAATTTGTGATTGTTTGTGATCGGATAAGTATTAGCATAGATGCATGATTAGGGTTTAAAAAAATTTGGAATTAATTTGGATCTAAGACTGACTCTAATTAAATAAGTTTTAAATTTGGAAATTTGCGAATCCAAAATGTAATCGATATCACTACATCCTCAAATTAGTATCAGAATAGGTTACTCTATTTTATTAAGTGATTCTTTGTTCGCAAAATATTTGTGATATAGATTTTATGAAAATATGATTTTGAAAAATTTCGCAATTTTTCTGATGGAGAGCATATATAATCGGTTGCCCGTCTTTCATGGAATAAATTATGCCTATTGGAAAGCCCGCGTGTAACTGGTTTAAAGTCTAATGATGAACGTGTCTAGATTGTTTATGAAATAGGGTAGACACCTCCCACTATCGCCGTTGATAATGTCACTTCTCCCAAACCTATGTGGGACAAGACTAAGGCTAATTCTAGATAGAGCAATTTTAACTCCCGTGGCTTAAGTCGTCACCACTGAAGAGTTCCGCTGTATTATGACGTGCACCACATCTAAAGAGGCATGGGATATCCTCCAATTGACACATGAGGGCATCAATGCATTCATGGCATCCAAGTTACAAAATTTGATCACCCAATTTGAGACAATCACCATGTCAGAGTCTGAGTGTTTGGATGAGTTTTATGCTAGGTTATCGAACATAGTCAACATGATTTTTAATTTGGGTGAGAAAATTGACGAGACAAGGGTTGTAAAAAAGATTTTACGGTCACTTCCATCCCATTTTATTCCTAAGGTAACTGTTTTAAATTCTTTGGGGATATTAGATACACGTAGATTAGAAGAACTCGTAGGAGACCTTCAAACTTAGGAGATCGACAGGTTTCCCAAAATTGTTAAGTCTAAGGATAGAGAGATTGCACTTAAGGAATAATCTAGGAAGAGTGCGTAAGTGTCTAGGAAGAAAGAGAAGAAGAAGAAGAAGAAAGAGAGAATTTTTTATTTGAAGTCTAAGAGAGAGTTTACTATTGATGATGTGTCTATGTTTGCTAAAAAATTTAAAAAGTTTCTCAAATTTTCAAAAGAAAATTCTTTCAATAAAAAGTTTTTTGAGAAAAATATAAAGAAAGAAGAGGCCAATGAGAGTGGTGAGAAAGATAAAGAGGAATAGGAATAGGTAATATGTTTTGAGTGTGAGGTCACACAGCATTTGAATATCCAACTATACTAAAGACAAAGGGCGATAAAATTGCTATGCCAACCACTCTTAGCGATAGTGACGAGGAGGTGAATGATTTCGGGGATGAGTCATCACATGGTATGTGTGTCGCCATTTTGACAAGTCATGTGAGAACACCTAGTTTGTCCCACGACGATGAGGATACTTGTGTACGTGAGAGCCCCAATGTTGATTTGAGTGTTTCTAGTGAGCGTGAGAGTGATGGTGAGTTTGAAAGTGAGGGTTAAAGCGATCTCCAAAAAGCGTTTAAAGATTTGTACGTCGAGACCTTAAATACTAAGAAGTTGAATAAGGAGTTAAGTCTTAAGGTGTTAGATATGTAGAGAGATATATATAATTTATGAGGGGATTTGAGGCGTCGGTTAGTCAACTTGAGAAGTTGAAGGTTTATTTGAGTGAGTAGTCAATCGTCGTACGTCAGGAAAAGATTGAACTCAAAGCCCGTGTGTTACAACTAGAGAGATATCTCAAACATGCCTGGGAGGTCCAGGTCACTATAGAGGATACATCTAACAAAGTTTGTAATATGCTCTTCAATCCAGCTTTGGGTAATGTTGAGAGATTAGGAATAGGTTATGATGGTGCATCAACTTACCATGTTGCACTTGAGCCGGTTCTTAAGTTTTTGATAGATCAATATGGCTCTCAACCCAACACACCTAGGCATACGTTACCCGATAGGAGAGTGAATCCTAAACAATTTGAGAGAGGTGTTCCTAGACTCGTCTATATTTGCACCCATTGTAACAAGAAAGGACACCTTAGAGAATTTTATTTTAGTTGGGTAGTGTGTCACATAAAGTTTTTCCATGTGTTACCATACACAAACCCACACATGATACTTTGCCTGCTCCGGGAGATTACATGAGAGAGTTTGCATATATTCGAGAGCCAGTTAAGTTTTTAGTCAAGACTTTTCATGAATTGATGGATTTTTTCATAGGATGTCACCACCTTGGGAAAACACCTTCGCACCTAACAGTTGAGGTTTAGACTTATTTGCTAGCATAGGATGATTTTCATGATGATATGTTATTCCTATTGCTAGTATGTAACACTTGTGTATTTATCTTTTCCATTTTTGATATATTTTTCGAAAAACCAAATAGATTTTTTGTTTTTGAAATTTTTTGGAAAAATAGAAAAAGATTTTCTATTTTTTAAGAAAAATTGAAAAATCCAAAAAGATTTTATTTTGATAATGTTTGGAAAAAGGCAAAAAAAAAATTGTGTTTTGTTTTATAGCATTCATGTATGGACATTTAGGATGAACAAGTCACACCATTATTCCATATCCACGTGACTACTTGATATTAATTTGAGACACATCATCATTTAATTTTTTGCTTTAAAATGTTTGGAGTCATTGACATATGAGTAATTGTAAATTCCTATATGTTTGACTCATGATTTCCTTTATTTTACTTATCTATCACATGTTGGTTAAAGTGTTTCCATCTCAATCCAGTCTTTAAAACAAACAAAATGCGATAAACTTGACAATGAAAGTAGTGCATGTAAGAACCGTTGGCCGTGAGGAATTTGTTTAATATTTGAAAAAATGATGAGTGAACACGGGGAAGGGCTACGAAAGGAACACATATCCTTTGTAATTAAGACAACATTTAAATCGAACCTAAAAGGCATTGTAAAAAGTAGCCAAGATCCAAAGAGGTTGAAAAGAGCCCGAAAAATATTAAGGCAAGAAAATGATAAATATGCCAAAGGGGGATAGTAGGATTTAGATCACCTCAATGGAAAAACAAAATGTTTATTATTTATGAGGGTGTTTGGTTGGAAATAAAATAATGGGTTTGCACGTCCTGACAAAGTCTTGAAAAAACATTACACAGTTTTCGACGTTATTGGCGTGAAAATCATTTTAGGCTTTGATTTGTTGATTAGATTGAGTCGATGTCATTCAAATTCAACACTATTACACCTAAGGGCGATTTTGAGTTCATTCGTTGGGAGTTTCTATATTCATCGTACACATATGTTGTGTTTGATTGCGTTGGTTTTCCTATCAAATTTGTTCACACCCATTCATTTTGTTTCCACGATTTGGTTATCTTAGTGTAAATTAATGGTGTGTGATATTTTGTAAATTTGATTTGTAGAAAAAGTTTGAAAAATCAAAAAGATTTTATGAATGCTTTCGAGTTTATCCTTGCATGAGCATAGTTGATTTACTCGTGATGATTTTCTTTGTTGTCGTGACACTTCGTATACTATTTGGTTTAATCTTTTCCTTATCAATTTCGAACAAGTAAAAAGGGGGAGAACGAATTATGAATTATGGGGGAGTGAGAGTTTGAATTATGGGGGAGATCTGAGATTTGTTCTTCGATTTGATTTGTGTTTATGTCATTTCCAACTCGATATGTCACAAAGGTATTTGTTTCTTGTCTCATGTGTCTAGGTATAAATTTTGAGGATCATTATTTTGCACACCCTGATGATGACAAATAAACGTTGGAGATTCGAAGATTCTGAAGATTTTCGAAGATTTTGAAGACTTACAATTTTAGTACATTTTCTCTTTTGGGTTGCATGGGAGGGTATTAAATTTGTACATAATTTTTTATTTTGATAATTCGGATTTTTTTTTGTATGGGCATAGACGGGATATTTGTAAGGACGTTATTTCCATTGTCCGTAGTTTACATAGGATATGTCGTATACCGCTACAACCGTCAAAGAAGCTCAAGTTCATTTGTTCGAGATGATGGATCCGAATTTCAAGCACACTTCAACATTTGCGTGACATAAGGTAAAATTTTGTTAGAATGTGTGAAGTTCTGTAAATGTCTTACATTTATATTTGGATACTTTTTGAAACTAATTTTAAACAAAATGAGGCGTTTTTTCTATGCCAAAATAATTTTTCAAGACCTATAGGAGAGCTTTTAAAAATAAATTTTTCTCGCTCTTGTCATTCAAATCACGAGGCAATGTTGTTTTAATGAAATGCCAAAGTCATTCAAACGACAGCTTCTAACAACTTGCAATGTCGTTTGAAGCTTGTATCAAATAAATGTAGCGTTTTAGTTCTTAACTGGTCATTCGTAAGGCCATTACTAATGACATAAGATGTCATTTAAATGACATGAAGATGTCGTTTGAAGTCGTTCGAACGACCTGCATCGCCTCAATTTTTTTGTTCAACTTTAAATACCTGCTTCGGATATTTATTTCATTAAGACTTTTTGCGAAACAAAATTGCATCTTGACATACCTATTAGTCTTCAAAGTTTAGGGAATTTTGTGTTTTTTTATTAACCAAACTCAATCCGAATCATTTTGTGAATCTTTAATGAGACCCAAATAACTTCCTGTTGAAGTTTGTTCTTGTGTAGTGCCATCTCTACTGCTGACGACTGCAGTCAGTTAAGATACTTGTGGGTGTTCTTTGTCGAGGAGTGCTGCGATTCTTATGGGGTCTTACGGGAGTCCATTTCTGGTTACTAGGTTGTGGTTTATGTGAGTTTGCTACGATAAATTCGTTGTAGATTTCTGTAAGTGTGTTGTACGTTGTGATTTGCAAATATTTAGAAAAATAAAGATTTTTCCCTTTCGGGGGATTTTTCTTGAAATTTTTTACCCACCAATTTTTATTGTTTGTGACGGCATAAGTATTCACATAAATGCATGATTACAGTTTAAATAAATTCGTAATTAATTTGGATATAAGGCTAACCCTTATTAAATACATTTTAAATTGGAAATTAGTGAATCCAAAAAGTAATTGATATCACTGTATCCTCAAATGTACATCCATATACGGTGAAAAATCGAAAAATCAAAAATACAAGAATATTTTTGTTTTTGTCAAAAAGTTTTATCAAAATAAAATCTTTTGCACCTTTTAAAAATTTTTCTTAAAAATCGAAAATCTTTTTGAATTTTTCTAACATTTCTCATCAAACAAAACTCTTTTTATAATTTTTCCAAATATATCAAAAAGAAAACCTATCAATATAAGGATAATGCAATCTAGCAATAGGACTATGAGATATTATCATGATTAACATCCTATACAAGATAAAGTACTCCAACTCAATCAATGGTGCAAATACCCAACAATTTCCTAAAATCCACAAATCTAAGTGCATCTAAAGGGTTCGTGAAAATATTAACTAATTGACGTTTGGTTCTAACAAAGCTCAAGGACATGACCTTCTACCCATTGAGATCACCTATAAATTTCTCACGTGTCCTAATGTTCTTTGTGCACGAATATCGAACCGAATTACGGGATAAATGGATCGCACTCATATTATCATAAAAAATAGTCATTGTACCTTGTGCAATCCCATAATCTTCCAATATTTGCTTCATCCATAAGAGTTGCGTGCAAAAACTCCTAGTGGCGATATACTCAGCCTCTACCGTGGACAAAGATATGGAGTTTTGCTTCTTGATCAACCAAGATACAAGAGAACTCCAAAAGTAAAAACACCCACATGAGGTGATCCTACAACCATCAGTATCCCCGGCCTAATCGACATCCGAATAGATGGAACAATGGCCATCGGTATCAAAGTAATACCAAATATCATATGACCCTCATGTATTTGATGATACATTTAAGTGAGAGTAAGAGAGACTTTTTCAGGGACACCTGGTATCATGCAAAGACTCTAACATTAAAGGCAATGTTGGTACGACTAGCAGTTAAGTAGAGAAGACTACCAATCATTCTCCTATAAATGGTTTACTCTACGTCCTTGCCTAAAGTGTCTTTGCTAAGCTTAGTTTATTTACTCATATTGGTGCGTGCTTGCTTAGCAGAGTCTAAACCAAACTTTTTCATTAGGTCCATAGCATATTTGGATTGAGATATGAATATCATATACTCTGCTGGCATACCTGGATATCTAAGAAGATTATAAAATCACCAACCATGATCACCAAAAACTCTCTTTTCACCTCCTCATCGAAACTATGAGCATGTCAAGGGAACGTGGATCTAAATACTCTATCGTCCAGATAGATTTTGGCAACCAAGAACGTACCACTCTCTCTCCTCATAAAAAATAACTTATCCACTTTCCCTCTTTTGAAGCCACGAGCTAAGAAATAGGATGTGAGCCTCTCGTACCAAGCACGGGATGCTTGCTTGAAACCATACCGGGACTTCTTAAGATAAAAGATGTGTCTCGGGTGATTTGGATATTGAAATCCCTTTGGTTCTTCCATGTAAATGTCCTCCTATAGAATCATATTTATGAACTCTTGGCATCCATCTGATATAACTTGAAACGAAGATGACATGTTATGGAGAGTAGTAAGAGGGCGGATTCAAGTCTAGCAATAGGAGCGAATGTCTCATCAAAGTCTAGACCTTCAATCTGTGTGTAGCCCTGAGCGACCAACCTAGCCTTATTGCTAACTTAGTACCATTCTCATCCATCTTGTTCTTGTAAATCCATTTAGTACCTATCACATTTGTCTCGCTAGGTCGGGGGACAAACTCCCAGACATCATTTTTATGAAACAGAAACAACTTATCTTGCATAAAGGATATCTAATGTTCTTTATTGAGTGCTTCTTTTACATTCTTAGGCTCGACTAAGGAGGTGTAGTGAAAATAGCTAACCACATTCTTGAGTTGAGCACGAGTTTTGACACCTAGTTTAGGATCACCAAGTATAGAGATAGGGTCATGACTCTTTCGAACCCAAGAGAGTGGATCCTATAAATTGAGAGTGTGGTCCATCGGGGTAGTATGAGGAAGGATGGGATCATCACCAGGGAGTGTATAATTGTCACACATAGGGCTAGGGTCAACAAACGTCGATGGCTTGTCAACTCTAATTGTGACGTTTATTGACACCATAACCTTAGCTCTTGCAAGGTTAAACAACCTATAAGCCCTACTATACGATGAATAATATAAAAATATCCCCTTTTCATCCTGAGATTTGAACTTTGCTAAGTTCTCTCTATCTCTAAACATATAACAAGTACTCCCAAAGACATGGAAATACGATAGGTTGGGCTTCTTCCTATCCAAAACTCATATGGTGTGTATAGTATGTGTGGATGAAGATATACCCTATTCACCGTATGGTACGTGGTACTCAGTGCCTTTTCCCAAAAACATCTAGGCATGTTTCTCCCATGAAGCATGGATATAGCCATCTTCTGTATCGTCCGATTCTTCCTCTTAACTATCCCATGTTGTTAAGGAGTATGAACGGCCAAAAATTTGTGTTTGATTTCCACTCCATCAAAATAGTTATCCACTCTGGATTTTTTAAATTTAGTTTCATTGTCACTATGCATTCTATTAATAGTGACACCATGTTGATTTTTTAGGACACGAAACTTGGTTGTTAGGAACTCATCTGCATCAGACTTTTCCCTAAGAAAGTCCATAATATATTATCTCAAAAAGTCATCGACCATCATGAGAATTTATCTCTTACCATGTAAACTCTCCGAGCGAGAATAGGATCCATAAGAATCAAGTGAATCAACTCTAAAACACGTGTGACGGTAATGGTATTCAACTTTCGACGAGGACTTCAAATTTTTTTTTTCTTGTTGGCATTTTCCATAAACTGAGAAAGTTGGTTTTTCAAGTGATGATAAGCCACGAACTAGGTCCTTTTTTACTAATTTCTTAATATCTCTAAAGTTCACATTACCTATTCATTCTTACCAATGGTCCATAGAGGAGACCGTGGCACTGTTGCACACAAAGTAGGACTTGGGAATAATCTCATAGAAATTATCTTTGGTCCTCACTCCTTGTAATAATAGTTCACTGGATTGATCATATATGTTACATTTGGATCGATCAAACTTTACCACAAAGTTTGTGTCACACGATTGACTAATGCTAATTAAGTTCACTTTCAATCCTTTTATGTATAACACATCATCTAGTTTAGGAAATCTAGGTATCTTAACACATCCACATCCTAAAATCCTAAACATAAACTCATCTCCAAAGGTGAGTTTGTCTTCTTTGTGATCCTCAAGGTTGGTTAAAAATGATATGTCACCGGTCATGTGACTGGATTACGCACTATTAAAATACCATTAGGAAGTATTTTGAACCTTGAGAGGAATATGCACAACAAAAACTTTGTCATCTTGCTTAGGTACCCAAGTGGAGGTAACCTTTTGTTTACCCTTGCCCTTTTTTTCTCTATTTGGAGCATCAGAAGCATTCTAAAAAAGAATAGACATGTGTTGAAATTCTTCTATTAATCTTTGTAAAGTCGCAACTAGAGCTCAACTTGATCTCTAAGACTAGCAAACTTGGTAAAGCAGTGCGAGGGAGTTTGGGTACATTTGTATCTACCCAACTTGTAGAAAAACTCTCTAAGGTGACCTCTCCTTTTGTAAAAGGTGAAAATATACACTTGTTTGGGTCTGCTTTGGTTTATTTTCTTAGGTTGAACTCTCTTTTATTATTTAGGTCGAGGCCCATAAGGATTACCACAAACTTAGGAAATGGTTCCAGTACTGTATGTGAACTGGATGTGTTGTCATAATCGATTCCTTGCCTCTCCCTATATCCTGAAGTGGGACTAAGGATCATCTTTACAACGTTCTTTGATGGATCCTATTTAGCAAACTTGACCTCTTGGGCACATTTGAGATCTTTCTCGAGGTGGTATACAAGGGCTTCAAGCTTCTTATGAGTCTCCACGGATGTTTGAAGATCTCTCGTAAGATTAGCCAATTTGTTGGTCAAGTCACCATTTTACCTTTTTACTAAAATTACTCTCTCTCCCAAAGAAATTCTCAACGAGAACTCGCATTCTCTCGCCTCTTTCAACTCCTTCTTTAAGGATTAAACTCTAAGCACTAAACTTTTATTTTGTTTCTTCATTCTAAAGGACTTAGCATAAAGATCGGCGTAAGAATGTTGAAAGTCACTCTCACTCTCATTTAAAACATCACATCCCTAACATTCTCTCGAATTACTAGACTCGCTATCGAGATCATCATATTTTGTAGCTTCCTTATCGGCGTGAGGTGCACTAGATGTACTAACATAACTAGCTATATATTCGGTGAAGTTACGTCCATGAGGTGATTCGTCCACAGAATCCACCGAATCGACATCGCTCTCACTAATCATGGCATAGAAGGCATCTTTGCCTTTACCATGTATCTTTAATCTTGTAGCACAATCGTGAGCTTTGTGAAACTTTGCACTCATTACATACTTCTTCATCTTTCTTAGGGTTTCTTTTCTTTCTTTTCCAAAATTTTCCTTACCCAATTTATAATTTTTATCCTTTTCAAAACTTTTCTTTTCTTTGGAAGTATTTGTTTTCTAAGTATAAGAAACTTTTTGAAGTTTATTACAAATAGGGTCAAGTTATCCAAGTTAAAATCATATTCGGAGTTAGCAGATACCTCCTCTTTCTTTCTAGATTGAGCCTTTAAAGTAATTCCATTTTCCCTAGGTTTAAAAGTTTTAGGAAACATGTCGATCTCATAAGTCTGAAGATCTCCTATGAGTTCTTCTAACCTAAGCGTATCTAATATACCCAGAGAATTAAACATAGTAACCTTAGGAATAAAATGGCCCGAAAGGGATCTCAAAATATTTTTCACAACTCTTGACTCAAGAATTTTCTCACCTAGATTAGAACCTGAATTTACTATGTTCGACAAACGTGCATAAAATTCATGAAATGACTCAAACTCTAGCAGGGTAACTATTTTAAATTGTGTAGTGAGACTTTGCATCTTAGAAGCTTTCACAACATTGGTACCCTCGTGAGTGAGCTGGAGGGTATCCCAAGCTTCTTTAGACATGGTGCACATCATAATGCGACGAAAATCGTCAGAGGTGACGTCTCCAAAAACACACTTAATCCAAGAGAGTTGTAAGTTCTCCATTTAAATTCATCCTCCGTCAAAGTAGTGGTGGGTTTAATACTTTCAGCATTTTCGTTAGTCACAGTGAGTATTGTCCACACTGTTTTACATATAAGTTAGACCATTTCATCAATTTCTTTTAAAGCAGACCTCATCCTAACTTTCCAACACGTATAATTTGACCCATCAAAAATAGGAAGCCTATTATACAAATTATCCATAAAATCCAAATTTTTTAAAGATCGCCAATTTAAAAAAGAAATTGATATAAAAATTATTAAAAGGATCACAAAATATTTTAGTACAACCAACTATGATACCAACTTGAGAGTGTTGATTCAATGGAATGAATCGTATACTAAGTTCCCCACACACAAATTTCAATATTAATCAATTTTTTTCTTGATTATAAATTAAGTGTTCATGTGATAAAACAATTTTAACTAATTTCTTAATCAAACATACATTCAAACCATGTATGCAAAGAAGTAAGGAAAAATCTCTAAAAATGGTAAGACCTTTATTTCGCACCATAGAGTAATTGACAAACACAGCTGACTTACATACTTCTTAGAACAACTAAGTATAATGTGCAGACTCTTCAATTCTTCTACAAAAAACGCCCCAGTCCAGTTTCGCCCATAGGAAGTGGTTTTCCCTCGGTACCCATCAATCAACCTTCTTCTTTTTTAGTAGTGAAAGCTTTGTTCCATAAGTCAGCAGTAGAAATTGACTCTATAAGGGTTCATGAAAGTTGTATGGAAATTTCATCAACCTCGCAAATTACATATGGGGATGAAATATTTGTGAAATTAAAATTGGTTTTGGAAAACCAAAAAGGAAAAACTTTATAACAGGTATTGGAAAATCATTTTCCCCAAAGTTCTTCTGTATTTCTGAATAAAATAGATTTTTATATCAAAAACATAAAGTTTGAGGTAGTCGGATCGTTCGAACAAAAACAGACCTCGTTTGAACGAAAACACTAGTTTCGTTCGAACCAAATCAGATCTCGTTATAAGGACAGCCAGATCTCATTTAAACAGCCTTCTAACGAGCTTCGAATGACCTACCTAAATCTTGGTAGAGATATCTCATATGGACTTCATTTCATGGTGGTTTTAATAAGACCGGATATATCGTTCAAACAAAAATCAATCTCCTTTGAACGAGACCAAAAAAACTTTATATTTTAAATTCCTTTATATAAAAGGCTATATTTTCAAATGCTAACATCCAAAAATATGATTCATAAAAGTCTATGAAACCCACAAGTTTATATCTCCATATAATATCGGTGTGTCTCCGAATGATCTTAAAGATGTAGTGTTCGATTTGAGATGTCGATATGACTAAACTATAAAATAAGCCTAAGATATGAGAAATTATAAAAACTTGATCTTAAAAATAATTTTCAAGTAACCACCCCAAATTAATAAGTTCTTACTTTAAAACTATTCTCTAAATTTCAACCAAAGTTTAAGGTTTACATAATTAGTCCATACTCATTAATTGTCCTCCGTAAGAATCAACTTTACCCAAAACTAGAGAAATTAACATAATTAAATTCCACACATATGCAATCCCAACAGGCTTTATCATAAATATTTCCCTAGGTCATTAATGAAAGTTTGGATTATTACATTCTTCCCTCCTTCGGAAATTTCATCCTAGAAATTCTTACTCATAACCATTGATTAATCCACTTGTCGCCTTTAAATCATACTCCTCCAAAAACATATCAACAATGATGCTCTTATAGCCATATAAACTCTAGTACCTGTTTGTTGTTTTTTCTTGGCTTAGTTAATGGATCTTAGTTAATTACGTGAATGCAAGGCAAGGTTATGGTCTTACCAACCAATATAGTATACCCTTGTAATACTCACATGATATTTTACTATTTAATGCTCCAATTAAGAAGACTTGTGATTCCCTTAGGGAAGACTTTGATGCGAGTTCTAAATTACTATGATTAGCTAAGACAGAAAAATAAACTATAAAGTGCAGAAACTGAAATAAAAGTAAAACTTTGCTATTAAAGAAAGATAAATGAAATAAAGTAAACAACTACACTATGTAATGTAGATCAAAAAAGTAAAATAAATCGAAGGTAAAGGCAAAAAACTTTTAATAAACTTTAAAAGTTACGATCTACCAATCAATCTACGTTGAATGAACGAAAAGAACAGAAAATAAAGAGAGGATAAGACGAGTAAATAAGGTTTTATGGTGAGGGAATCCCCTTTTCCTTTGTCCTCTAGATACTTATTTATAGAGTTTCTTTCCATGAAACTATCACATAAGTACTTAGTGTTTACCCAATTATACTTTCTCGCCTATGTGTTTCAGTGACCCCATAACCACTGCGTAGTGCTTAATCACACATTCATAGCCTTGACATGTGTCAAGTGTTTAATCTTTCTTTACCAATAAACCCACACATTTTACTCGGCTTTAATATCTGTTTAATAATAATTTATGGCAAACTCTTATTGTACGGTAATACCCCCTGGACTAATTATTTTTTTAGAAAAATTTGACTAATAGATTGTCGAATTTCCCATGTCATTACTCCACGTTCGTGCTATCATTACTTCTAATCACACATTGAATATATAGACGTCTTTTGACAGTAAAAAGATCTTCGCTTTAGTCTATTAGTCTCTTCAACTTCATTATTCGTCTCTCGCTCTCTCATCTGATCTAAACTTCAATAATGGTGTCCCAAGAGAACCAAGAAACTAACCCTAAGATTTTTCTTGAGTTTGGATCCATTTCTAACTCAACTACCACTAATGAAGATCCCCAGACCCATACTACTTGTACTTATTTTCTGACCAACGATGGAAGCTAATATGATGCTGAAGATTGGTGCTATTGGGATTCAACCATACCCTGTAAATAAACTTCAAATTCAGACTATGTTACTCTTCATTAACCTATCTTCATTGGATCATCCTCTGTTAAACCATCCTCAAAGGCTCCTCCTGAACATGTCATTGTTTATGTTAAGTAACATTATTTTAGGCTCTTTAAAGGCTAGGTTAACTGAATATTTAATTTTCCTATTTCTTGTGAGACCAGTAAGTCTTTTCTGCTAATAGAAACCTCTGTCTCACAGGATATGAGTTATGCAAATGCCTAGAATTGGGGTAGTGTAACAACCCGGATTTTTTTAAATGGGAATTTTTAAATTAATTTTGGAAATCGAAGAAAAATGAAATTTTGGATTTTATAAATTTTATAATTTAAAGTGTTGGTTTTTATATTTGAAAAATGAATTTTCAAACGGAATTGGAATCGGAATTAAAATGGAGTTTTAATTGAATTTTTATTATTTAGAAGAGTCCTCAAAATATAAAACTCTCTAAGAGTCCTCAAAACAGAAAACTTTCTTGTAAAAATAAAATTTTTAGAAATCCGACCGTCCGATCAAGCTGAATTTTTGTCAAAAGTCCTGTATCGCCGTTCGCTACAACATAATAAAATTTCAAGCGCTTCTAACGGTCCGATCGTCCGTAATGATTTTTTCAAGTATTTGTATTTGATTAGGACTCTAATTCTTTTTTGTATATAAACATAAAGTGACGAGTTTAGACCTTTTAAAACACATTTTAGCCTTCTCAAAAATTAGAATCCTCTCATCTTTTTTAACCTCAAAACCCTAGCCCCATTCTACATAACTTTCAACTCAAGTTTTGTCAAGATTAACCGGATTTTCTCAAGACGCGTCAAGAACGAATCTTTGTCAAATTTTTGAGAGGAATACACATTCAAGATCATATTTCTAAACCAACTTTTATTCAGGCATGAATACTCTATTCTTTTCCTTTAGTATTATGCGTTTTAAGTGTCGCCTAAACACTTAATTACATGTTTTCTTAAAAATAATTAGTAACTTAATTAGAAAAAGTGAACACTAATTATGGGGCTGTTTTTATTAAATCTTTTAAATCTGAATAATATTCATAACCCTTGGGTACGTAGGATTGATGAGTGATTTTGGGTTTTATTGGTGTAGGGTGCATGTAGAAAAACCCTAGCTTTAAAATAAATGATTTTTGGGTGCGTATAAATCATGTAATACATGTAGAGATAATAAAATTTTGTTTTGATGAATATATGATGAAAACTTGGTATATTTAATTTCAAATAATTAAATGAGATTATTTGGGTATTGTTGACGTTGTGATAATTAAATTAAAGATTTAATTCAATTGGACTATCATGCGTAGTTTTATATATTGATTAATTATGCTTGTTTGTGTGACTTGTTGGTATTATGATGTTGCCTTTGTGACGACGGATTGTTGGGTATTAATTCTCTCCCTATATTTTAGAATGCCTTCTAGGTATGGGACTAGTGGGTATGTCTTTTGATAATTTACGCCTTCTAGGTATGGGACTAGTGAGGGTAGATTGTCGCGTTTTTATCATCTTTGGGGTGGGCTGATTTTTGATACTTTATCGTCGTTACGGTAGTCTAAGTACGAGACTAAGTTAAGTTTTATGTTAGAAAATCCTCCTATACATAGGATAGGACGTATTGATAACTTGGGGACCCTTAGGTATGGGACTAAGGGGTATTTTGAGGATCTCACATCGATTAAAAGGGTGGGGTGATTATAAATTGTGAATTGAGAAATTGAGAACTAATACCCAAGATAATAAGACCGGTATTAAAATATATTGGCGACATAATCAGCGAGGGCCGACAGTTTAAACGGGCCAGCCGGCGTTTTATGTCGTGTCGTGTGTGGAACCTTGTCAATCAGCGAGGGCCGACGGTTTAAATGGGCCAGCCGGCGTTTTGACAAGGGGATGTGTATTTTGGTGGAGAAATCACCCGAGGCGGGAGGACCGCCATAATGAATTTTGGTGAATTATCACCCGAGGCGGGAGGACCGCCATACCTAATAATTATGGAAGTAAGAACATAAATAATTGAGAAATTTGATAATTTGGGTTAATTAATAAAGGATTAACTCCGCGGGACTTGGGAATTTAAAATCATGTTGGTGTGCCTTTATAAATGGGGATTTTTGCGGGTAGTTAGTGATTTATATTTATCGCGTTTAATTATCCCGTTTAGTTTAAAATATTCTATTGTGATATTTATTGCGTATAATGCTACTGTCTGGATTCAAGGATCCTATTTGAGGGGAGTAGTGTGTATTCTTGCTCGGGGCTTCGGCTCTGACCCATGCGTTGACTTATCTTTTTCAGGATTAGAATTTGGAGAAGCTGTATAAGTTTATCGGAGTTATCATTGGAGGTGCAGCTGGAGTTATTTACTTTATGGCATAGTTTAGTTAGACTTTCTTTTACAGTCGTATTATGAGACTTCATTTGAGTTTTATTGGGCCATTCGGTTCCAAAGTTGTTTAGAGGATTTATTTTGGGATTATTTCAGATTTTATTTAATCATTATTGGAGATTGGATTTTTTGGAGTTAGCATGTGATGGATCTTTTATCTCTTAGTTATTTGTGATCATTTGAGATTGATCAATTATTTATCTTATGGACTGATTTATTTATGTCTTATATCTGTCTCATGCTAAGAATGGTATTTATTTAGTTCACGCCCGGCTTAGTTTTGGTGGCGGCCGACGCCAGAATTAGGCGGGGTGTGACAGATGGTATCAGAGCATGGTCTTAGGTCTCGTAGGTTATGAGTCCGTTTAGCTTCCGCTTTGCCGATCTTTGATTCCCTTGTTGATTCGTACTTCTTAAAGTAGAGGGTCTAGCATACATGTTAGATATGTTTCTTGGAGATGTGAAGTTTTGAGTTAAGGACGTTGTAGACATTGAGTTTAGAATTAGTAAGCTTGATGTGGGGATCCTTAGAATGGATTTTTGAGACGATAATTATTTTGGAGATTTTAGTACAGATGTTAGGTACCGTATGTATCGATTTTTGATGTTGAGATTTAATTTGAGGAAGTTATAATTTTAATGACTTTCGGATATAGGATCGAGTGGGGGATTTTGAGAGCATGTGGTACGCCATTATTTTCATAGTTATGTGTATGTATATAGGCCATATATATTATTTTGTTGCTCGTGGGGTAGGTGCGCGTAGAATTGGGTGTACAGGCGCCCAATTATGGCATTCTACGGGTAGGCATATGTGAGCCTTATTTTCTTTTTTGCGAGATTTAAGTGTTTATGTGTATGCTTCGTTTAATTTCGAGGACGAAATTCTTTGCTAGTGGGGAAGTATGTAACAACCCGGATTTTTTTAAATGGGAATTTTTAAATTAATTTTGGAAATCGAAGAAAAATGAAATTTTGGATTTTATAAATTTTATAATTTAAAGTGTTGGTTTTTATATTTGAAAAATGAACTTTCAAACAGAATTGGAATCGTAATTAAAATGGAGTTTTAATTGAATTTTTATTATTTAGAAGAGTCCTCAAAATATAAAACTCTCTAAGAGTCCTCAAAACAGAAAACTTTCTTGTAAAAATAAAATTTTTAGAAATCCGACCGTTCGATCAAGCTGAATTTTTGTCAGAAGTCCTGTCTCGCCATTCGCTACAACATACTAAAATTTCAAGCGAATCTAACGGTCCAATCGTCCGTAATGATTTTTTCAAGTATTTGTATTTGATTAGGACTCTAATTCTTTTTGGTATATAAACATAAAGTGACGAGTTTAGATCTTTTAAAACACATTTTAGCCTTCTCAAAAATCAGAATCCTCTCATCTTCTTCATCTTCTTCAACCTCAAAACCCTAGCCCCATTCTACATAACTTTCAACTCAAGTTTTGTCAAGATTAACCGGATTTTCTCAAGACGCGTCAAGAACGAATCTTTGTCAAATTTTTGAGAGGAATACACATTCAAGATCATATTTCTAAACCAACTTTTATTCAGGCATGAATACTCTATTCTTTTCCTTTAGTATTATGCGTTTTAAGTGTCGCCTAAACACTTAATTACATGTTTTCTTAAACATAATTAGTAACTTAATTAGAAAAAGTGAACACTAATTATGGGGCTGTTTTTATTAAATCTTTTAAATCTGAATAATATTCATACCCCTTGGGTATGTAGGATTGATGAGTGATTTTGGGTTTTATTGGTGTAGGGTGCATGTAGAAAAACCCTAGCTTTAAAATAAATGATTTTTGGGTGCGTATAACTCATGTAATACATGTAGAGATAATAAAATTTTGCTTTGATGAATATATGATGAAAACTTGGTATATTTAATTTAAAATAATTAAATGAGATTATTTGGGTATTGTTGACGTAGTGATAATTAAATTAAAGATTTAATTGAATTGGACTATCATGCGTAGTTTTATATATTGATTAATTATGCTTGTTTGTGTGACTTGTTGGTATTATGATGTTGCCTTTGTGACGACGGATTGTTGGGTATTAATTCTCTCCCTATATTTTAGAATGCCTTCTAGGTATGGGACTAGTGGGTATGTCTTTTGATAATTTACGCCTTCTAGGTGTGGGACTAGTGAGGGTAGATTATCGCGTTTTTATCATCTTTGGGGTGGGCTGATTTTTGATACTTTATCGTCGTTACGGTAGTCTAAGTACGAGACTAAGTTAAGTTTTATGTTAGAAAATCCTCCTATACATAGGATAGGACGTATTGATAACTTGGGGACCCTTAGGTATGGGACTAAGGGGTATTTTGAGGATCTCACATCGATTAAAAGGGTGGGGTGATTATAAATTGTGAATTGAGAAATTGAGAACTAATACCTAAGATAATAAAACGGGTATTAAAATATATTGGCGACATAATCAGCGAGGGCCGACAGTTTAAACGGGCCAGCCGGCGTTTTATGTCGTGTCGTGTGTGGAACCTTGTCAATCAGCGAGGGCCGACGGTTTAAATGGGCCAGCCGGCGTTTTGACAAGGGGATGTGTATTTTGGTGGAGAAATCACCCGAGGCGGGAGGACCGCCATAATGAATTTTGGTGAATTATCACCCGAGGCGGGAGGACCGCCATACCTAATAATTATGGAAGTAAGAACATAAATAATTGAGAAATTTGATAATTTGGGTTAATTAATAAAGGATTAACTCCGCGGGACTTGGGAATTTAAAATCATGTTGGTGTGCCTTTATAAATGGGGATTTTTGCGGGTAGTTAGTGATTTATATTTATCGCGTTTAATTATCCCGTTTAGTTTAAAATATTCTATTGTGATATTTATTGCGTATAATGCTACTGTCTGGATTCAAGGATCCTATTTGAGGGGAGTAGTGTGTATTCTTGCTCGGGGCTTCGGCTCTGACCCATGCGTTGACTTATCTTTTTCAGGATTAGAATTTGGAGAAGCTGTATAAGTTTATCGGAGTTATCATTGGAGGTGCAGCTGGAGTTATTTACTTTATGGCATAGTTTAGTTAGACTTTCTTTTCCAGTCGTATTATGAGACTTCATTTGAGTTTTATTGGGCCATTCGGTTCCAAAGTTGTTTAGAGGATTTATTTTGGGATTATTTCAGATTTTATTTAATCATTATTGGAGATTGGATTTTTTGGAGTTAGCATGTGATGGATCTTTTATCTCTTAGTTATTTGTGATCATTTGAGATTGACCAATTATTTATCTTATGGACTGATTTATTTATGTCTCATATCTATCTCATGCTAAGAATGGTATTTATTTAGTTCACGCCCGGCTTAGTTTTGGTGGCGGCCGACGCCAGAATTAGGTGGGGTGTGACAGGTAGTTGAACATAACCCTAAAATGACTATTAACAAAACCCATCATCCCACATTATTTATTATAACTCTATATTAATTCCTCCTCTTGATGAGATTAGTGTTAATTGCACCGTCATACGCCTCCACTCTCCCCTTGAATTCTTTCCACATGTGACCTATTCTTCATTAACTTGTGAAGTTATGGGGATTATGCTTGGTCACGACCAATTAATCCACATTATCCCTTTCGAATGAGGTCAATGAGTATTTGAGCCTTCTAAACACTTGGCATTGTGCCACTTATATTTCAAGGCATGATATGGTTAGCTCTCTTTCTTATTCCTTTATCCAACCTTCATACCATCTCATTGCAGATGCCCTTTTGTCACATGCCTTTTTGTTAGATATCATTTTCCTTACTTCCAATGATTTGAACTGTAAAGCTCGAGAGGTTGTGCTGAATTTTGAAACTCATGAAAACTTTATTTTTGGAATCAGCCCAAATTAATCCTTATCTGGATTTTTAGTGAAAACATCTTGATTACTTATACAATACTTTTCACCATTTTGTGACTTATTCTTTTCTTGACTACTACACACTTTTTAGAGTGTGATGTTTTATTTTTCCATTTTTTATAATTAAACTTTATATATTAATGAAAAGAAATCATTTTGTTTTGAATGGTTGTTGATGGCTTGTAGTGAAACCAATGCGTTGTGTATATTTCATGAAATTTCTTATTTGTTTGGTAATTAAATTCCTAATTTAACCAATTATATCACCAAGGCATAATTTTTATTTTCACCATATAATGAACATTATATGCCTTAACCAAATTTGGTATGCTGCATATACTTATAACTATTTTGTACTCTTAGATAAGAATTTTTTAATTATGGCTTATTTTTCATGCATTTTTTATTATTGGTAGTGGTCCCACCAAATCTCATTGTAAGTGTGGTTGTTTCCAAATGATAACATTTTTGCTACCAATTGGAATAATTAACTCTTTGAAAATAGTAAACTTTTGTAATTCTTTTCAACTAAAATATTTGGCTTTTTGGGGACTCCCAAAGTTTAATTTTGATTCCTTGGGGTATTAATGACCTGAAAATGTAATCATGAGAACGTTTTGATTAACATGGCCACTAGGCACAACTTTTTGTCTCCCCACTTCCCAATAATTCCACTTTTTGAAGGAATGTTCTCAAAGACATGTGTCAATATATGCCTAGCATTATTTTGCCATTCAAACGGTATCACTAAGCTATTTAAGTTCATTTCTTTGTTTCTTCTCCTTATTTACTGTTCGCTCTTTATCTCTCTCTTTCTTTAAGTGAAATTTTTACTCTTAGGACTACTTTGTCTCTCTTTAAATTCGTCACCATCAATTGAATCTAGATCTTCAAACACTGATGATTACATTTTATTTCATGAAACCATTAATAGACTCTCAGTCAATAACTATATTGCTGTTAGGATCATTATTTATCCCATAATATCTTCAGGGGTTGCTCTTTCAACTGTTGGTCCCTATTTTATGGATCAGCTCCAACTATCTGTTTATGTTTTTTATCCTTGATTTTTGGACCATAATATTTTGATAGAAAGTTTTTCCTCCCTTCAAGCAAATTCTACTTTCAGGTTTCGGGTTTGGCCTAAGAGGTTGGATTGTTATACATGGGCCAAATGTGTAAATCAGATGCTGAATAACACAACAGAAGACATGGAGAAAATCGGGTATTTTTTACACCCCTAAACTCAGTGTAATATATATTGAATCTAACCCATTCCTTATCTCTTGTCCCATTCACTTTTAGAACTTATCATTCAATTTCTTTGAATTAAACTTTGGGATATCAGGTCCCACTATATTAGACATTTGTCAACTGGTTGGGTTCAAATCCCTAGGACATGATGTTTATCCACATATTCCACCAACTGACATTCCATGGGGGTTAAAAAGTGGAAATATCCACCTGGCATACTCCACTTTTATGCATGCAAGCATGAAGATAACTCAGAGTGTGAATGATAGTGAGAAATTTTGTTTTATCTTTCTTTATTTATCAAGAAACATATTTTGTTTTAAGTCTTAAAGGGTAACGTTAAAATACTCCCTTTGAGTTCTCATCCTTATGGAGGGAAGAGACGTTTCTCTTGCTCCCTAACTTTTAAGTTCCCTTCACAATAGTTTATTTGATCTTCTAGAGTACCCATTTAATGCCAATCAATGTATTTCCTAGAGATTGGCCATGTCAAAGATATCTCTGAATTTAGCCATTATTATGTTTAGTATCGCACTAATCCTGGTAATAAGGGCTTCGAATATCTCATTAACATATTTAGGGGTCTATAATTTATTAGACCATGGATACATTTGCAAATCTTATTGGAAGCTAATGAAGTTCCACTCTATCTTTACACAAGTTTGAATAAATCCACCCTTGCAAAATAGGTAGACCCCTAGTGAGGAAGATTTTTCATTTCCATAGATTTATATTATTGAACATCACCTTCCAATGACCCTAATTCCAATCATTTTAGGGAAATTCATTTGCCTCCCTAGTTTGCTAGGCAGTCTTATTTTTAATCAATTACAGTCCCTGTGAGGAGTCTTGTCAACCATCAATTCTATGCTATGTCCTCCCATATTTCAAAAACATCTATTTTGAAAGGGATTACTGATTGTCACAAAGTTCGAGGTACCTTTAGAATAGTTAGGGTTGGGTTTAATGCAAGAGTGACCAACATTTTTTAGAATTAGTGGTATAGCTACATCCAAGTTCACTTGAAACCAATTCATCCACAAAGCCTTCAAATACATCTTCTACTAGTATGACTTTTTTAATACTCATAATCTTGTCTTTGGCCTATTTTGGCTTTTGCTTAGCCATTTTGTATTCTAGTAGAAGCTCCACCCCCTGAAGATTTTGTTTCTTCTCCAAACAAGAAATTAAATTATGAGTAAATGGAAGATTTTAGGGAGGAAGATTTAAGGGAGGAAATAGAGGAAGAAGAACAATAAGATCCTCTTATTCAACAATCGAGGTCAAAGTCTTCTTATGATGACCTAGTTAGTTTATTGAGCGTAAACCGTGTGTTCGTGTAAGGACATTATCGTTATTTTTGGTTCACTGTCGTAATACAAAAAACCTAAAATATGACTACACTCGACAAAGGGAGTAAAGCGGCCAGTCCGGGTTTCAAAAATCCATAGGGAATGTTGGAAAAGTTGTAATAAAATTATTACTTCTAAAATAAAAGTGTAAAATGTGATATGGTAATATAAGAGAAGTTAATTTCTAATTAATACTAAATAAAATTGAAAAACGGAAATAGAGTCACATCCCCCCATGGGCTAGACACACATGAAGGAATTTAATTCAAAAATGCGAGATAAAATATTTAATCAAAAATGGTCACACGTGGATTAAATTCGGAATATCGCAATACACACTAAAGTTGTGTGACAAAGAAAGTTAAATGAATAACATTCTAACTTTAATACACGCAGTTTTAATTAAATGCAATTTTACCCAAAACCTAACTTTCGGAGCTCAATGCCCATCAATGGCAGAAACATGACCCAACCCCTTAAACTAGCTATAATACATTATTAAACAAAGTAAAACAACTAATTAATAAAGAAAAGAAGAATTAAACTACCAACAACTGAAAAATCAAAGCAATAAATCAAGAGAACAAAGATTAAACAAAGAAATAAAGCATTAATTAAAGGAAGAGGATGAATGAATAGTAACTTACATACAAATGGATATAAACCCAAAGAAGGGGAGAAGGGCCAAAGCTCCCAAAATAAGTCCTAAAAATCGTCTATATGAAGTATATAATGAATTTCCAACATACAGGAAAGTTTTCCCTTAAATAACCCACCAAACACCCCTAAAAAAATAGTCATTTGCGGACATTCTGACATTCCGAATCAATTCGAAAACATAACCGAATCGATTAACCCCTAACAGGTCTCGTTCCTCATTCTGGATTAACATATGCAAAATGCCATAATTTCTTCGTTATAAATTAGAATTAGGCGCGATCGGAAGCTACACGAAGCTTACTCGGAGGGATAAAACTTTCAAGAAGACATTGGTCCAGAAACCCAATTTATAAAATGACTAAAATGCCCTTAGATGTTCCCTTGATGACGAAACTTTCTCAAAATGTGACCAAACTTCACGCTAAGCACCGTAATACTTATAAAATCTCAATTATACCTCATAAAGTATGTAAACATATGAAATGGAGGTTTTCTAGTTAACGAGCATAAATATAGGAATTAAAGTACCTGAGGGGCTAAAATGTATAAGTATAAAGGGTGACTAAATGCAATATTCGTGCTGAATCACTAGTAATTCTTCAGGTAAATTAAACCTCCCAACCTAACCATGTTTAATATTCCAAAGGGGATAATGGTTAAAACATTTTCTGGAAGTAAGTGTCTGAATTTTAGTTGGCAGGTATATCAATGCCTTTTCCTTCGATGTTTTATTTTTATACTTTACCATCACTACACTAATAAGTCTAACATTTAACTTTCCTTGTCTTGTTACAACATTAGATGATATCGTAACCACTATGTAAGAGCCTATTCCATTCAAAAATCCTATAACACCTCTAATAACATCCCTACTAAACGAGTTAGATGATCACACTACTCCAAAATCCATCCCCACTTTAAACCCATCTTCTGAGGAAGATACATCCCCAATTATTATTGATGAGTCTACCCACATTCCTCATTTCTAAGTGTGAGGATGGTGAGACCTCGATTCTCATAGAGAAGGATCCCAGATAAGGATCTAAACCGATTGGCACTAATTTAAAGTCACGTGTCATTGCCCCAACTCCTAAAAATGTCTTGGGGCCAAGCAATTCAATGAGCACTTACCTATTGAAGTAGGCATCTCCTAAGTCTGAGATTAATCCTCCAGTTTATAGTATTCATGACTGGATGACAGAAACTGTAGTCATATCTTTTCATGAAAAACTTCAACAAATTATATAACAAGCTCATGTTTGAACTTTAGATATCACTTGTAGTAGTGTAGAATAGTAGTTGTAACATCTCATCCAATCTTAACCAAGTCTTCCTCAATGTAAATTAGGGCCCCATAATCTTTACAGCTAATTTGAATCTTTTTTAAGGTGTTATTTAAGGCTCTAGCTAATTTTATCTTTTTTAGTGGGTTGAAGATAGATTTCTACCCCATTTCCTAACTTAAAGGCTTGAAGGAAAGTGTGATGAAGGCATTAGACACTCATGTCATATAAAAACTATGACCTAAGAATAAGTTGAGGAGAATGCATTATTTAAAGATAGAGACCATTTATAAAGCCAAAGCGTTGGGTCATCCAAGGACCTGGAATATCTAGGAGTCATTTCAAATAGAAAAAATATCCTCTTATATGAGAAAAGGGAGTTGGAGAAACAACTGAAAATAGGCAATGCTAATTTACAAGTGGAGTAAATAGATAAGACTCACCACTGCTTATGTATGAACTAATTAGTAGGCAAGATGCAAGTCCCAATTAGTGATGCAACTCAGTTTGAGGAGAGAGATTCTCAAAGTTGAGCCAAGAGGCTTATGTACGAAAACTTTTGGACCAATTTTAGGTCTTTTGTATTCAGAAATTTTTATTAATATAAAACTTCCAATGTTTGATTGAATTGTGTATTTTTCTTCTTATTGCCTTGCCTCCCAAATAGTTGGGTAATATAGATTTAGAAATCTATCATTTTTTTCTCATGTTAATGTGACCATTGATGTTTCTTAAATGTTATGATCCACCTTTGAATGCCCTATAAATATGGAATGGCCCTTCCCATTTTTAGACCACTTTCCATAGTATGTATCCTTTGATCTCAAAGGTAAAATGTTTTTCTAAACCAAATCCCCTTCATTAAAGGTCGTTAGCTTTAATATTTATTATAAATTCCACTTATTTTCTTCTTTTCGACAAATATATTATTTCAAGCTCTTACCCTATCTTTGTTTATGTTTTCCAACTCCATGTACATATAGTGGTCATAGCTTTATATTATTAGTTCATTTTGGGATATCACTCTTAAGTAATTTAAAGTAATTTTTTCCTGGTAAAACAACATTATGCCCATAGGTTAAGGCATATGGAGCAACGCCATTACTTGATATTTTAACAGTCATATAATCCCATAACACTTATCGCAAAAAATTATTCCAGTCTCTAATTTTTTTTAATCGCTTGAGCAGTTTGTTCCTGTTTACTTTGTTTGTAGCCTGCGTCTGGGCAATTGATTGAGAATGGTGAGATGTAGCTTTTGTCAAAGTTATTCCTAACCTTGAGGTGAAGTTTAACACCATTTTTTATTCAAAGATACTTGTGTTTTCTAAGGTTATGGTTTTTAGAATCCCAAATCTATATACAATATCTTGTAGAAAATCTACCAATTCATTTTGGGTGACTGATTTCAAAGATTTTCAATCTACCCATTTGGTAAGGTAATTAGTTGCTACAATCATAAAACTGTGCAACTTGGAGGATAAATGATAGAGTTTTCTAATGCCATCAATACCCATCCTCTAAATGGTCATGGTTTTTCTACATATTATAGGTCCATAGCATGCACAAGTCTTAGAGGACCATGTTGTTGGCATTTTCAGCATCCTTTTGCAAACACAATGTAATACTTTAAAATAAAAGGACAATAGAAACCATACTTCCCTAACAACCATATCATCTTAGGACATCCTTTATGAGACCCACAAATTCCCTCATGGACATATGCAATAGTTATTAGTCCATCATCCATACTTAGGCACGCTAGGAATATCCCATCATCACCTCTTTTCAATATATTTCCAGCATTCATAACATGATTGGTTGTTCTTATAATCATAGCCCTATCACTCCTAATATTTGGGTCATTTAGGTATTCAATTAATGGTAAATCTTCTTGAATGTCAATATTCTCAATTTCACCCAAAGGCCACCTGTGACGTATCAGTGGTAAGAATCCATCAATGGAACTTACCTTTAACTTAGCTTAGAATTTATCATCAAGCTTAAAACTTGAAGAATTATGAGTCATTTCATTCACTTCTTCATTTAAAAATATGTGTACATAATTTAATGTGACAACATTAAATTTGGATTGAAAATTCAAATCCACTTGGTTATAGTTAAACCATTGTGAACACATTTATATTCACCAGTTAAACTCTCTTGTAACCAATTGAGAGTCTCAAAAAATCTCTATAATGAAAGTATTACAACTTTGAGGAATTTCAATGCCCATTATAGCAACCTCACATTCTACATGGTTCTTGGAACACATGTTATCTTCAATACGTATTCATGTTTGGTTTTAATATGTTTAAGGGATTCGATGACCACATACATTCCTGACATTATCTCAATATTCAAACCATAACTTCCCTGGACTTACAGATATATATCTCATATCATATTCCCTTGGTGGCTCATCCCCACATGGATGTTATGCTAAAAAGTTAACCAAAGCTTGGACTTTTACTTATCTTTGAGGTACATAATGTAGTCAAACCTCAGATAGAGCCAACACCCACTTAGCAATTCTATTACACAAAATAGGTTTGCTTAACATGTATTTGATTAAATAAAACTTCAAAATAACATAAACCTCTCTAAAAAATAAGTAATATCTTAATTTCATAGAAGAAAAATACAAAGTCAAGCATAGTTTTTCCATTACTTAACATCTACATTCACAACCATTTAGATATGTACTAAGATAATGCACATCTTGTTTTTTGTGGTTCTCGTAATCTTAAGCCAATAATACCCCAATTGATCCATCTTATTTTCTGGAGTTGTGCTTTCAATTATAGATTTATCTTTTTTTAATTAACTTGTATTCCTCTTTAGTGTACCAAATATCCTACGAAATTTCTTGCAGAAACTCCAAATGCACATTTTAAAGGATTCATTTTAAGTTTATATAATCTCATTCTTTTGAAGTAATTTTTAGGTATGTTATATGATCAGTTACTATCTTTGACTTCACAGTTATATCATTTATATAACACTCAAAAAATCTACCAACCATGTATTGAAAAATTATATTCATTCCCATCTGGTATGGGATCCGTACATTCATTAATTCAAATGGAATTTTATACATTTGAGGGTTCCGGAGTTTTTAGGGAATCTAATGTAAATCTTATGCACATCTTCTTCAGCTATGCATATTTGGTTATAACCAAAGTGACAATCCATCAAAGACAATATAGCATTACCAGTTCTCTCAACTAGTAAATCTACCACTGGGTTTGGATATTCATCCTTTGGAGTGGTTGCATTTAGATTTAAAAAGTTAATGCACACTCTTAATTTTCTATTTTCTTAATTATTGGCGCTATATTAGATAGCCATTCAACATACTTGTCAGTTCAATTCAATCCAACTGATAGAGAGAATTAATTGCTTCTAAGTGTAAGTGTTGTTGTTGCAAATCCTTTCTAATCAAGAATTTCCTCCAATTACCTACAAAAATATTACAAGACTAGTATGAGGTAAGTAAGGGTGTCATTCCAACTTAATGGAATAAAACACAAGAAGAACCATGTAATCCAATTTACTAGCTATTTATCTTTTTTGATTTTTTTTTGCTTTTTCTTTGTTTTCTATATTTTTTTATGATGTTTTTTTGTTATATTAAAAATACTTTTTGTGATGGTGAAATAACTAAATTAAATGAAAGATATCAACTAAACTATGAGAAAAATCTAAAGAAATACTAAAAGGTGTGTGAAAAAAATGTGAGTGAAAAATAACTAAATGAGAGATAATCATAACAAGAATCAAGAGATGTAAATCCACCCCCATTTCACACATTTAATCTAGTTTGAACTATTTCTAGTTTGACTGATTTCCAAATTATTCAACTAATTCAAAAGTTAATTCTCATTATCCTAATGAATTAGGAAAATATTATTTTAGAAAAGTAATTTTTAATTGCAACAACTCTACTCCAAAAAAATTAAAATTAATCAAGTGTAACACCCGCTAGGAAAAATTTACCCAACTAATTTTAATTAAATAAAATAAGACAAGAGTAGAAGAAACTTATATTACAATTTTGATCCATTTAAAAAGCCTATCTCTAGTTTATATCAAAATAATAAAATTATAACACAAGCTTCAATCACTTCTCAAGGATGGTTTTCCATTTCTCAATGTGTAGGAGGGTACTTTAGATAGTAGGTGGAGGCGTAACCCCTTTAAGTATTGTAATGATAAGTTAACTAGCACAAAACTTTGGATTAGTAATAGAACATGCCAACACAAGCCTGATGAAGATGAGGCTCGACTTAAACTCACAAATCTCTCGTGTATAACTCAGAAAAGTAGTAATGGAATTTTAGAAGTAACTTAGCTAGAGGGAGAGGGGAGTAAGCATCCTAGATACACCTTGGTAGGTAGGTAGAAACACACCCAAAACGCCCTTTTTCTCTCTATCAAGTATTAAAAGCTTCGTGATTAATAACAATGGTGAGTGGGTGGAACTCTCTGGTTTGTAATAACTCTCTCTAGCGATAACTCCTTGATTATCAAAAGACACACCCTCCTCAAAGGTGGTTGGGGTCCTTAAATATCCCCCCACATCACCCCTAAGTCAACTCAGTCATTTAAGACTATGAAAGGCATCCCTCACACTTTATGTTACAACATTAAATGCTTGATGCACTAGTTGTCTCCACGTCATAAACATTAAATGCCAAGACATGCCTTTTGCCTAATCACTGTGTGTCAGGGGGCTGTTGTTGCAGAGGTGACCCACCAACTGCCTGACATCCACAAATACCACGGTGGTTTACTCAAGTGCAGGGCTGACATTGTTTAGTTGGCTAGTGACATCACCTACACTAGATGTGACATTAAGTAGAGGGTTGTTTGGTTCATGACACAACTCCCGATGGAACTCCCAGCTGCTCCGCCTGAAGTTCCACGATCAGGATCCTTCGGTGTTTTACCAGGTGTATCTAAGATGATCAGGACAAAACCCAACGGTGCCTTACTTCTCAATCCTCCAAACCAAGTCCCTCTAAAGTTCCCACGGTGAAGTCATTCGATAGAGCATGAAATATCTCCCAGGCCCTGCCAAGCCTGGTCTCTCACGAGTACCGTTCGACCTCATGCAGATTCATTATTCTCGTTACATCATTACAATCATTATAGCTCATAGCCCATACGAACAAAAGGTACAATATGACTAAGTAATCAGCAAGCTAAAAGTATGAGTTGCCATGCCAAGCTGCCTCGCTTGAGCTGCCATGTTGTCTTAATCAAAACACTGTTGCCAATGGGGGGATTATCCCTAATCTCAGGATTATCTCCAAGCCCCCTCTACATTTGCCCCTTCGTGGAGGGATTTGTTGTGGGAATAAGAAATGCCTGCACGAAAACTTCTCAATCTGATGAACCTTCTCTGCACGAAAAAACTCTGACCTTCTTTTCCCGTTAGAACCGCAGCGATATAGTCTTCTGGAAAAAGTAAAATTCTCCCCGATGTACCTAAGCCGAAGCGCCATTCTCATTAGGACTTGGGCAAAGGAACATCGTCGTTTTTTTCTCGTGCTGGTCCCCAAACGTTCTAGCTCTAATGTTTGAAATTCTCCCGAAAGGGCTACTAACCTTTTCAAATACTCGTTTGGACTTCTGATAAATGAAATTCTCCCCCGTGGTGCTTCGCTATTTTCAAAAAATGATGGGACATGTGGAGAGGGGACGTCGTAGCTTTGTTGAACCGTTGGGGGATCTCCTTCATTAAAAGTTTATTGGATGTGCCTGACAAAATCTTCTGGCGCTAAAACTTAAACTTGTTGAAGAAGGCAACGCTTTCTATTCTCTATAAGTTACTTCATTAATGACGTGGAGCTGTCTTTTCAAATGCCAAAGTACTTCCCGAAGTGCCACGTGTTCATGTGAAATGATTGTAGGCGGTCGCGCACGTGCGAGAGTGGGGAAATCTAAACGCCGAACTCGGAAATTTTAAATGTCCATATCCCAACACTTAACCTTTATTTTCTCTTACTTTGGCTTCGTCTTCCTCAAGCTTCCATTTTATTTTAGAGGGAGAAAGTCTGTGAGAACACCATTGTTATTAAGCTCTTACTTAACTTCTTTCTTCTGTTACCTTCTATACCACCACTTATGGTTGTGGTCCTCCATTGTCGTTCCCAAACCTTTCCCACTTGAAGATTTTCTGTTGCTTTATCATTATTTGTCATGGCATCCTCAAGCAACCCCACTATATCTTCCGTCAGTGCTCCGCCTGCTGCCCGCCAGGAACAACTAAGGTTTTACCATCGATCACCTATTTTTGGACAAGGTGATGATTTTGTTGGTGCGTGTAAGAGGGTCCATTTTTCTTCTAAGTTTGACCCTCTATTGTTGGGTGAGGAAGACGAAGCCTCTACTGAGTGGGGATTTCTTCCTCCCGAGGGGACTCTCCGATTTCGTTTGGAGATAGGGGACTTCCCATGGTCCCACATTGAGTTTGAAGCGCCTGGGGGTTCTCCCGCTCAGTTTGCTACGTGGAACTCCCACATGCAGAGCTCCTATGCTGAAACGCTCACCAAGATTGGGTTGCAACGGGCTAAATGGTTTGGTGAGTTTACTCTCTCCAAGAATAACGTTGCCCATCCTGTTCTGGTGTCTCGCTGGAACGTTACTACCCATACCTTCATCGCTGCGTGGGGTGAGTTCACGGTGACGTTGGAAGATGTGTGTGAGATCCTGGGCCTCGAAGAAACAGGCCACGAGCCTTATACTGATGAGGCTCTGAATGCCCAGGAGACTGCTGATCGTTTGGAGTTGGACCGAATATGCCGAAGTTGCACCGGTTCATCGAACAAGGTCACCTTCTCCCCACTTATCAATTATTTTTTCAAGGATTCTGCCGAAGGTAGTTCTTCTGGAGGTGCCCCTGGTCAAGGTACATACCTGGAACTTCCTGCTTATATCCTTGTCATTCATTCCTATTTCCTTCTACCGGGAAAACCCAATGTTCAGCCCCGAAGGGACCTTATCAATATATCCCTTCGTTTGGCCCGAGGTACCAAGCTTCCCCTGGCTGTAATCGCCTTGGGATCTCTCTATACATGGCTCGACAGGACCGTCTTCGACATGGAACGATCACTTGGTCGTTATAACTTGCCAAATTTTGCCAACTGTGTCCTTCTGACGAGCTTCCTCTATGTTCGTTTCCCTTCCATAGCGGCCAAGATCAACCGTCCTCCTTCTAGGGAAAGAATTCAGCCCCCATGCTCCTATCTTTATCATAAGAAACTGAGTCAAAAGGAGTTGATCCCTATGATTGATCGTTTTGAGGAATTTGTTATGATACCCTACGAGGAGGACACTTTGTTCACAACTGTGACTTTTTCCAACATGAGGCCAGGTTAATGGCGGTAGGCGCAGATATTGAAGATCCTTTGTTGTCCATGGTTGTTATGTTCTGCCTCGGGTATCTGCCTTCCTATACTGAGTGGGGATATACTAGCGAGCACTATAATCCCAATCGATTTAGCCGCCAATTTGGTTTTGATCAGGGGGCTCCTCGCCCAGTTTTTCAATCGTCAAACCCCAAGGTTTCTTTTAGCGAGGCCTACTCCTTATTTTCATCTACCGCTGCATGGGGAATATCTTCTGTAATGGCTAGGCGAGTAATTATTCCCAGCAACAGAAGGCAAGGGGATTTGATCTCTCTGTTCACTACACGATACTGGATGAAACAATTGGTTGATATTGCAGAGTTCATCGAGGGGGATCCAGCGTACCTTCCAGTTCTTTTCTTTTCTGTATTGGAGTTGGGTTTAAAGGATAATTCAATCCTTGGGGTTGAGTTCCCTCTGAGTAAAACTCCCAAGGTAGATCCCATTGAGCTTCCTCCCCTTTGTTCCACGATCCCTACTGCTACGCCCAAACCCAAAGGTGTTGCAGCCTCTAAAAAAGCTGCCCCTTCGATCAAAGTTGCTACCGATAAACCTTCAGGCCAGAAGGCAAAGAGCGGGGCTTCTTCTAAGTCCAAGTCCCAGACTAAACCCCAAGCTCTTAAGGAGGCATTCCCCATTACCTCCGTTCCTCCTCCCATGCCTGCAGAGATGGACGAGGAGTTGAGAAAGAAAGTTCAAGCTGAGGTAGCCTGCATAAACACCAAGTTCGAACAGTGTGTTCCAGCTATTCCTCCACCGGGAACCTTCCCCACAATCGTAGTTGATCCCACTGAACCCAGGACGAAGAGGAGAAAAAGTTCAAGGGTTCTTCGCGGTACTGGCACTGGTGCATCGAGAACGAGGAAGAAAACTCTGGGTACCAAGTCCCAGAGGAGACAAACTCCTGAGGTGCATTTATCTCCTTCCCCCTCGCCTGTCAGATCTGAGGTATGTATACTTGTTCTATTATCATTTCCCATTTAACTAAGGAGAAAAAAAGTACATTTTCTTATGCATTTTGGTAACTTTGGTGCAGGAGGTTGAAGAAGAAAGTGTCAATCCCTCTAGCCCCCCCATGAGCCTTTTCATGGGGGGATGTTTCGGTGTTTCTCCGCCCAATGTGACTCCTCCTCGTTCACCCATGGCCGGGCTTACCTATTCCTACCGTTCGGCCTCTCAACGTGCGAGGGATTCTGCCATGGGGAGTGGTACTGTTGACTCTGAGGGCATCTCTTCGCAACCAGATGCAACTCTCCCCATCCTTTCTGATTTATCTCCTTCACCCGAGCTTCTTCTGCCCATCGTTCTGGCTGACGAAGATGAGCCCGAGGTATGATTTCCTCTATAGTTTGTTTGGTCTAACGTACTTTCACTCTTACCCCCTTGTTTATTTATTGTACTGAACCTTGAGATTTTAGGTTCCCTAGATTGAAGTGTCCTCATTGTTATCCAACATTTGTCTTCCCACGCTGCTAACGAGACCATTGACTGCGATTCCCCTTTTCGGTGGCATAACTGAGATAAGTGACATTTAGAGGTACTTCTCCCTTATTTTCTGTAGGTATTCATCTTTTTTAACCCTTAGTTTGCATGTTGCAACTTTCTCCCAATCTTTCTCCAACTTCTCTCGAAGGTGTGCACGGGTATAAGGCTAAGGTTGGTGCTTCTGCTCAGCATGGTGGTTCTTATGCACCCATCCATGTTGGTGCATCGTCTTATCCTAATGAATCGCCTATACTGGCCTTGGTACCTTATGTTGGTGAGGGATTTTTTCCCACCGTTGAGGCTTATGCATCCAGGGGCCCCGTTGTGGCTTCTGAGGTAATGAGTCCGCCCCCAACGGTTCCTGCCTTCATGGCCACCTCAGTGACTCCCGTTATTGCCCCTGCTATGCCCGAGGTATTTTGTTAATTCTTTGTATTTTGTCAAAGAATTTTCGCAAACTTCGACTATATGGTGACTTATCAACGAAAATGTTTGTTAAGGTTTTTCATAAACTCCACCTATAACGGTGAGTTAACAAAGAAAACGCTTGTTAAGATTTTCATATAAACTCCACCTATATCGATGACTTAACAATGAAAATGCTTGTTAAGGTTTTCATATAAACTCCACCTATAATGATGACTTAACAACGAAAATGCTTGTTAAGATTTATATATAAACTCCACCTATATCGGTGACTTAACAACGAGAACGCTTGTTAAGTTTTCATATAAACTCCACCTATAATGGTGACTTAACAACAAAAACGCTTGTTAAGATTTTCATATAAACTCCACCTATATCAGTGACTTAACAACGAAAACGCTTGTTAAGGTTTTTTCATAAACTCTACCTACAATGGTGACTTGACAACGAAAACACTTGTTAAGGTTTTCATATAAACTCCACCTATAATGGTGACTTAACAACGAAAACGCTTGTTAAGATTTTTATATAAATTCCACCTATATCGATGACTTAATAACGAAAACGCTTATTAAGGTTTTTCATAAACTCCACCTATAATGGTGACTTAACAACGAAAACGCTTGTTAAGGTTTTCATATACACTCCACCTATAACGGTGACTTAACAACAAAAACTCTTGTTAAGGTTTTTTTCATAAACTCCACCTATAACGGTGACTTAACAACGAAAACGTTTGTTAAGGTTTTTTCATAAACTCCACCTATAACGGTGACTTAACAACGAAAACACTTGTTAAGATTTTCATACATTTATTACTCTTTCTCAGGTTGCATGAGAGGCTTCTCCACCCATTCTTTCACCTATTATCTGACATCATCGGGAACCTGCCGTCTCCAAAGATTCTGACCATGCTGACTAAGGTTCCACGATAGGTGTTGCAGCGGAGAGTGAATCCAGGTGCGAGCTTCCTCTACCGAATTTGGTTCCTCATGCATTCTGCTTAATGGTGCTTCAACATTCTCCCCAAATGCCTGCCACTCATCGACTAGTGATTGAGTAACTTGCGAGTCACCATCCTGAAACCTTCTTGGTGGATTTCTTACATTCCAACATCTCTATCATGAGTTATAGGTTACAAGGCCTGGCTACTGTCGTTGCAGAAATTGCTAGCACTCCCACTGCGACCATTACTAGACCACTCCTTAACCAATTTCTTGGCTATTTGAAGGAGTAGGGTCATGATGGTTTTCATTTTAACTGGCTTATATCATATTTAAAAACCTTGAAGAGTCAGTAGCTGATCAAGCAGAGGGAATTATTACAGAAGCATCAGTAGGACCAACGGGATGAGGAAGCCAGGTTGGCCGAAATAGCACCCCTTCTAAGAGCAGTTGATAAGGAGGTAGATGATGCCGAAAAAGCTTTGCGTCTGGCAAAGATGAAACGATAAAGACTCCTTATCAGACGTGAATAAGTACAAACTAGGTTAGAGGTTTCCATTAATGCCCAACAGTCTTGTACTACAGCTTCTTCGGGCCTTCCCGGAGATTTTTTCTCATCTTCAGACCTATGGTTCCTCTTAGGCTTGTCAACACTTGTATAAATATCTTCCTCTTGCTTCTTTCTATATAATTCTTGGGAATTATTTACCAATTTTGTAATGCTCTATCGTTTACAAATGAATGAAAAATGTACATTTTCCTATTTGTTTGTATGTTACAACTGCTTTTGTATGTTATAAATTTCTATATTTCTGTAATTCTTTCACTCTGCTCAAGTCATAACTAAAACTTGTATATTCATAATAAGAACTATTTACAATCATTGTTCAAACTTAATTGTCTACACATGATAGACCTTCAGCCATTTATTATTAATTTTAAATGGCTTGTCTTCCTCCATCCTAGAAATTAAGCAATATCCTGATTCATGAGTTTCTTTTACAATAAAAGGTCCCTCCCAATTGGCTGGAAACTTCGATAGAGGAAGTCCCCTGATGTGCTTCGCCGCTGCTTTCAAAACGAGGTCTCCCTCCACGAACTTCCTGGGTCTTACCAAGTTATCATATGCCCTGGAGAGCTATTTCGTGTACATTTAAAAGTGTTGCATCGCATTATCTCTCTGCTCGTCTAACGCTTCTAACTGTACATGTCTATTCTGAGGGAGCATGCTACTTCGTAAGGTGTATCGGGCAGAGGGAATTTCTAATTCCACTTGAAGGATCGCCTCTGCCCCATAAATAAGCGAGAACGGAGTGTACCCTATGGGTTTCCTCTTGGTTGTTCGATATGCCCATAACACAGCTGGTATCTTATCGTCCCATAATCCTGGGAAGTCCTCCATTACCTTGGCCAGAATATTAACCAACATTTTGTTAGTCACTTCAGCTTGACCGTTTCCCTTTGGGTATGCCATTGTTGAAGTATGGTGACCAATGGAGTACTTATCTATGAGCATTGTTACTTCTGAATTAACGAAGGGCATCCTGCTATATGAGATAATAACCTTTGGGATCCCAAAATGACAAATAATGTATTCTCTGATGAAGTTTCTCACCACCCCAGCCGTTGCCCTTATGAGTGGTATTGCCTCGGCCCATATTGTGAAACACTCCGTTGTAACTAGTATCCATATCTTCCCCCTCGAAGAAGGACGTATTGCCCCCACCAGGTCAAACGCCTAAGTGTGAAATGGGTAAAGCATTTCCAGAGAGTGTAAATCCACCGATGGGGCATGGATCATGTTTCCATGTAGTTGGCAAGCTTTACATTTTTTAACGAACTCAGCAGCATCTTTTTCCATCATTGGCCAATAATACCCCAACGTCATCAACTGATCATACAACTTGGCCCCTCCTATGTGAGATGGATCGTGCGCCTATTTGAGGACCTCATCTTCTTCTTCCTTCGTGATGCAATGCAATAGCCTGTTGAAGTATCCCCTTCGGTAGAGCTACCCCTCCTGGATATAAAACCTTGGGGCCCTTCGCTTTAGTCTCATCGCATCAATTTTCTCTGTCGGGACAACTCCATCTTTAGTGAAGTCAATATAGGGTTACCTCCAATCGGCCTGAGTTTCAACGAAATGACATTCAGCTGCCTCAAAGAATAGCTGGCACTTAACGCACCTCCGTTGTAGCTCCGCAGCGTCCTGCTTTATTCTAGGCCATAAATATCCCTCTCTTTGAATTCTCCTATAAAGAGGTACCTCAGTTGTTTCGCAGTGCTCCTCATGTGTTTTCTTTAGCCTTTTCTCTGCTTCTTCTGGGCCAATTCATCTTTATAACCATCCCCCTACATTTCTAAAGTAGATATTTCCCTAGTTTGTAAAATATTGGTCCAACTCTCTTAGCCTCACTACCCATTTGCCAGACTACAGCTGCTTCCTAATCTATCCCCTCCAGTTCGCGTCCTCCCCCATTGGTAGCATTGATTGCACCATCGAAGGAGCTATTCTTCATTGGATCGTGATGATAGTTGTATCGCTACTCATGATCATTTTCTGGGCAATAGTTGCATACACATCTGGATGGCGATTCATCATTCTGGGATGTCTCTTGATCTTAGTTTGATGGAACTGGCTGAGGAGTCTCTGAATGATCATTCTGTATGGTGCCAGGTTCATGTTCTTCAACGTATATTCTCCGTTTACTTATTGGATCACTAATTTCAAATCACCCTTAATGCATAGTGAATGAATTCCCCTTCGAAGAGCCTCTAGCAACCCTAGTACCAATGCCTC
This sequence comes from Sambucus nigra, assembly GCA_949130495.1. NCBI lineage: Eukaryota > Viridiplantae > Streptophyta > Magnoliopsida > Dipsacales > Adoxaceae > Sambucus > Sambucus nigra. Next base: position 88,282,846 of record OX422219.1, on the reverse strand, counting down.
GTACTCTGCTTCGTTTTTGGAATAAGGGAACTCTAACTTGTAGGAAAGGCAAATCTCTTCCATTCCTTTTGAAAGAATAACCCCCGCCCCTCCCTTCTTTTCTGCCAAAGATCCATCGAACTATATCGTCCACTCCTCCTCAGTTGTATCCAGATAATTGGCTTGCAGGTCATCTCCTAGAATGTCTTCTTTAGGTGGTTCAAACGTTCCTGATGGAAAGATTACTAATAGATCGGCATACGCCTGGCTCTTGATCGCGTGAGGAACTACACACTTTAAGTTATATTCTAAAACGATGAGGAACCATCTAGCTGCCCTGCCAATCAATATAGTTCTTGCCAATAAATATTTAATAGGATCACATTTAGTTACAATGTGAATTGTAAAAGACAATATATAATGCCTAAGTTTTTGTGCCACAAAGACTAAGGCTAAACAATGCCTTTCTAAGCTGTTATATCTAATCTCTGGCCCATGTATGATTCTACTGAGGTAGTAGACTGGTCGTTCTTACCCATCAATTTCCTATGCCAGCAAAGCCCCGACGGACCTCGCGATAGATGTGAGATATAACTGCAATGGCATTCCTGCCCGTGGGGGAACCATGGTCTGTGGTGAGACCAGCAGCTTCATCAACCCAGCGAAGGAATCCTGGTGAACCTCTTCCCACCTGAACTTCATGCTCTTTCGCAACAGCTGCATCGGCGGGTGTGTAACTTCGGCTAACCCAGGCACAAATCTCCTAAGGTAGGAGACTTTACCGAGGAAGCTCTTCAATTCCCTCGTCGTCCTAGGACTTGGCATTTCCAAGATCGCTCGCTGTTTGACCTGGTCCATTTGCACCCCTTGTCGATCAACCACAAATCCTAAGAATTTCCTACTCGTCACTCCAAAACACACTTCAACGGGTTCATTCTCAACTTATACCTTCTACAACGAGAAAACACTTTCCTCAAATCCCTCAGGTGGGACCCCTCCTCCTTTGATTTGATGACTAAGTCATCCACATAGAATTCTACAAATTTCTGGAAGAAGTCATGAAAAATGGACATTATTCTTCTCTGGTAAGTCTCCCCAGCGTTCTTGAGTCTGAACGGCATCACCCTATACATGAAGTTACCCAACGGGGTTCTGAATGCCATTTTCTCTGCGCTCGAGCGATCCATCTTGATCTGATTATACCCCACATACCCATCCATGAAGCTATACATCTCATGACCAGCCGTTGCGTCTATTAGTTATCGATGGAGGGTAGAGGGAACTCATCTTTAGGACAAGCTCTATTCAAATCTCTGAAGTCCACACAGATCCTTATTTGGTTTTTTTCCTTCTTCCCCACTGGAACAATACTGGATAGCCAGAGTGGGTGTTGTATTGGTACGATAAACCCTGCCATTAGCAGGCGTTGGACTTCTTCTTTAATCTTCAGATCCAGCTCGGGCTTGTACGTTCTTGTTTTCTGTTTCACTGGAATGGCTGACGGCATTACATTCAACCTGTGGCAGCTTATTTCCTCATCCAGCCCTTCCATTTTCGTGTATTTCCACGCGAAGACATCTATAAACTCCCAAATCAATTCAACCAAGGCCTCTCATTTATGATTGCTGAGATCCTTCAACATGATGATGGGTCTTGGATCTTCTCCTTCTTTTGCCAGGTTCAATTGCTCCAACTCTTATGCATGGGACTTTGGCTGATTTTCCATGTAATCTGGTTTCTCGGTGACTTCTTCCATGGATTCCTGTATGCTAGAATTGTCTATCACTATGAACTACCCCCGTAGATCTACTTAAAAGCAATCATATATTAGGTCAACCTCATCCTCAATTTCTTCGGCCGCTCGATCACACTATTATAATCGATACACCACATTTCCTTCCTCGGTAACGACTTTCTTGCATTGCCTGTTGGTAGTGGTGATCGCCTTCCTCTTCTTCTCTCTAGAAGCTTCGGCTACTTTTTCTCCTGAGAACTGACTTAGCACGCTCTGTCGTTGGACCTCATGCTCTATCAGATCCACTCTGGGCCTCATTCTATCTTTAAGCTGCTTCGAGATGCCTTGGGGCCGAGGGGCCACTTGGTGAGCTTCTTCGACTATTTCCCTTGTACCGCTTGCAACCTCTTTCTTCTGCTCGCTTAAGGGTCCCATCCTTTCTCTGATCGAGGGAACCTATGCTCCCTCCATTCTTCTTGTCAAGATTCAGACATCTTCTTCTAACTCTGTGTAAAATGCTGCATCCACCAAGTGAGCTTCTTCAACAGCGAAGGGCCTCTTTGTAGCCCTAATGGTCACCTCTATGCCCTTGAAATTCACTTTATCACTTTGGTGATATGTAGAAGGAACTAGGCCTTGGTTGTGCATCCACACCCTTCCTATTAGCTGATGATAGGAAGTTGCACTCTCTATTACGTGGAACTTGATATAGGAACTCAGATTTCCCATTACAATCCCAACGTTAATGTACCCAATGGACTTGGAAGATTAATTATCGTACCCCGAAATCACCAAGGGCATGGGAGCTAGCCTTTCTTCTGGAATATTGGCTACGTGGAAGGAGTTGATTGGCATGATATTTATGGAAGCTCCCACATCCATAAGAGTCCTTGCGAAGCTAACTCCGTTGACCCTGGCGGTCACATACAATGGCCTATTGTCAGGGAACTTTACAGCCCTATCTGCGTCGCTGAAGGTTACCTCTGACAGAAACCTTCTCACAGACCTGGCCATGGGTCCCTTCCATCTCAGTGAAAGGACCGCATTCTTTTTCGAAATATCAAGTATCGCCTGGGTTATCTCCATCCTACTCTCCTTTGGAATCCCCACTTATTCGAAGAACCAAGTGAACTTCGGGGATTTTGAAACTGCCCCATATTCTAAGGTCGAGTCTACCTCTTCGCTTTCGGCATCATATACATCCTCCACATCCTTGGCACTTGCTTCATCGTAAGCTAACACGATGTTAGCCATTCCCCTAGTGCAAATCTCTAAAGCTTCCTCGTACTCCTCTCCTTCTTCTCTCTCCACCTTTTCATTACAGGTCACCACGAGATTGGCCCCATGCTCTGGTAGTGGGTTGTTGTTAACGTTTTGTGGGGGGATCTACAATGTTCCCACCTTCATGTACTTGTTAATGATTCTTCTTAGCGTGAAACAGCTCTCCGTTGGATGCTGGATCTTCCGATGAATTTGACAATATTTAGGATCTACCTTCGTTGCAGCATCGGGTTCTTCCATCGGAATGCCTTTTGGTTCATAAATTATTCCCCCTTAGACCATCACGTTATAACAACTCACAGCTTCTTCTATCGCGTAAGGCAACGGTGGTGGGTCTTCTCTGTCTCTTCTAAACTTCCTCTTGTTGTCCCTCTTCGGTGCTTTACCCCTATCTCCCCCCTCGGCATACCCTACCCGTGGGGGCTGAGATCTCCCACCCGCCGGTTGCATCGGCTGCCTGAACATCATGGGTGCTACTACCGGATTGGGTCACAGCACCAAAGAGATGTTTCTTGCCGCTTTCAAGAATGCCGCAAAATTACCCTCGCGCGTCTCGTCAATAAGATGGCAGATATATTCAGGAAGCAGTCCCTCAGCACAAATCTGTAATAACTTGGACTCCTCCCTTACATCGAGGGACCTTTCCTTGAACCTTCGAACATAGGCCACCACCTCCTCCCCAGGTCTTTTCTTCTCACTACCAAGTTGGGTCAAGGTGAACTCATCTTCTGCTAGAAAGAACTTTTCGATAAACAATACATGCATCTCCTCCCACGTAGAAACGGTGTTGGGAGTCAAATGGGAGTACTAGGTGTATGCCTTATCGATTAGGGATTTGGAAAAATCCCTCAATCTAAGATTCTTATCATTGCAATGTGCTTCCAAGTGTTCAACAAATGCTTAATGTGCTCCTTCGGGTTCCCACCTTTCCCTGTATATTTTTTAAAGATAGGGGGAATATAGTCCTTCGGGTAAGGCTCATCATTGTATTTCTGAGGAAGAGGTGTTCGAAAGTCGTCATAAACCGAAGCCACCTCGCCAGTGGATTGTGAGGAAGCTTGCATGAACTTCAACATCTCCTTCTGCATCTCTTTTCTCATTTCCTCCATGGGCGATGCCACCCGAGCAACCAGCAGCGGGGCCACGGGTTGAGTGCCCGTTGAAACTGAAACGAACGTTACCAGTGGTGCCGTCGAAACTACTGAAGTTCCCACTTCTAGATTCACAACAAAGGGTACGCTTATTGGGATCATTCCAGCAATACCTGCACATGGTGGGGCCGTTGGAGCTACCCCTGGTGTCATGAAAGCATTAGCCTCTAATCCTCCTAGCATAGTTGAAGCTACTGGAGTTTGCAAAAACTCATAAAATTTGCTCATGAGGAGCGCGATCTGGGCGGGTCCCAACCCCACGCTCGTGGAAGGTTGTGTCGCCCCTGGAATGCCTAACGTCATCAGAATCGGAGGTACCTCTACTCGAGGAGCCCCATCCCTTAGGGCCTCTTGCTCCTTCGCAGCCTGCTCTTCATTATGCTGGATATCATCAAATTTGAGTCTTCGAGTAGCATTATCTTACGCCATACTCCTTACCTAGGAGAATGCTTCCCCATCAGAGTCACCAAATGTAGGAGGGTACTTTAGATCGTAGGTGGAGGCATAACCCATTTTAAGTATGGTAATGATAGGCTAAATAGCACAAAACTTTGGATTAGTAATAGAACATGCCAACACAAGCCTGATGAAAATGAGGCTCGACTTAAACTCACAAATCTCTCGTGTATAACTCAGAAAAGTAGTAATGGAATTTTAGAAGTAACTTAGCTAGAGGAAGAGGGGAGTAAGCATCCTAGATACACCTTGGTAGGAAGGTAGAAACACACCTACGACGCCCTTTTTCTCTCTTTCAAGTATTAAAATCTTCGTGATTAATAACAATGGTGAGTGGGTGAAACTCTCTGGTTTGTAATAACTCTATCTAGCGATAACTCCTTGATTCTCAAAAGAACACACCCTCCTCAAAGGCGGTTGGGGTCCTTAAATGACCCCCCACACCACCCTCGAGGCAACTCAGTCATTTAAGACTATGAAATACATCCCTCACACTTTATGTCACAACATTAAATGCCTGATGCACTAGTTGTCTCCACGTCATAAACATTAAATGCCAAGATATGCCTTTTTCCTAACCACTGCGTGTCAGGGGGATGTTGTTGCAGAAGTGAGCCACCAACTGCCTGACAGCCCCAAATACCACGGTGGTTTACTCAAGTGCAGGGCTGACATTGTTTAGATGGCTAGTGGCATCACCTACAGTAGATGTGACATTAAGTAGAGGGTTGTTTAGTCCATGACACAACGCCCGATGGAACTCCCAGCTGCTCCGTCTGAAGTTCCACGGTCAGGGTCCTTCGGTGTTTTACCAGGTGTATCTAAGATGATCAGGACAAACCCCAACGGTGCCTTACTTCTCAATCCTCCAAACCAAGTCCCTCTAAAGTTCCCATGGTGAGGCCGTTCGATAGAGCATGAAAGCTCTCCCAGGCCCTGCCAAGCCTGATCTCTCGCGAGTACCGTTCGACCTCACGCAGATTCATTACTCTCGTTACATCATTACAATCATTATAGCTCATAGCCCATACAAAAAAGGTACAATATGACTAAGTAATTAGCAATCTAAAGTATCAGTTGCCACGTCAAGCTGCCTCGCTTGAGCTACCACGCTGTCTTAATCCCAAACACTGTTGCCAATGGGTGGATTATCCCTAATCTCAGGATTATCTCCAAGCCCCCTCTACACAATGAAAAAAAAAATTAGTAATTAAAGTTAGTAATCAAAGGAAATCAAAAAAAATATTAACAAACTAGAAAACTTGGTTCCATGGGGGCTTCATTTTATCCCTTGAAATGGGAGATTGGCCCTCCATAATGGGACTCTAAGACATAAAATAAATTAATGAGTTCATATGAGTATGAAAGAATAGATTCAACCAATTAATACATAACACAAAATCTCTTTTGATGATACAAATTTTTGTCACTCTTTTCTCTCACTAAACTCATAAATTTCTCTCTACAATTCCTTTTATCCTTAGCACTCTATTTTTAGCTTACTTCCACTCTCTAGTCTTTAACAGTGTCCCTAAATGAATGAGAGCTTCTTCCTTTTGTAATTGTCACAAATGGGGCAAGGGGTAAAATTGAAAGATACAAATGAGGGTAGTTTAGGGAAAGAAAGTAAAAGTGTAATCAAGTGATTTTTTATTTATTTGTTTATTTGACAAACAGGTCTACGGGTTTGAGACTAAAAATGGAGTTTTTTGTGAGGACTCATCAGTGATGGATTTGTTTGGTGTTGTACAAATGATAATATCGGGTAAGCTTCTTGATGGGACAACGGTGAAGGACTCGAGATTGTTGGATGGCTTGGGGGTGTGACCTGCTATGGAGGTGACTGGAGCATGTCTGGGTCATGGCGGTTGGGTCGCTCGATTTTGAGGTTCCGGTTTGAATAATGGGTTTCAAATTGGGTTTTGGTAATACGTCAAGTTTGGTATGGTTGGACTAGCGGAGATGGGTTCGATTTCGGGTATGGGGGAGGTTGATTCGCGGGTTAAGAAGTCGAACACGTCTCGGGTTAAGGACAGAGCTGGAGGTTGGTATCGCGTGTTGAAGGTGGCATCGGGTTAACTCGACCGGAGGCAGGGGATCGGGGTTAAGGTTTAGAGTTTGGTGGGGCAAGGTCCTCACCACCTGCTGGTGGTGGCAAGTGGTAGAAGGCGTGGTTTGTTGGTGGGAAGAGAGAGAGTGAGATGGTGAGGAAGAAGAAGTTGGGAGTGAATATGTGTGATGAGGGTATAGGGGAGAGAGTGTGTGGGTGAGTGAGTAGTTGAGGTGTGTGTTATGGTGTATGGTATTTGGGTGTGATTGAGTTGTAGGATTTGGTGTAAATGGTGTGTATAATAAGTTTGTGTGTGTGTGTGTGTGTGTTTAATTTGTACGCTAAATAAAATAAAATAAGAAAATAAAATAAAAATAAACCTAATAAACATAAAAATAAGTAAAATAAACATAAAAATTAAACTAAACTAAAAAATAAAAATCAACTAAAAATAAAACTCGCTAAAAAAATAAAAAAATAAAAATAACATAATACCTACACTAAAAACAAAACACGACTCAAATAAAAAGCTAATAAAATAAATAATAATATTAATAATAATAATAATAATAATAATAATAATAATAATAATAATAATAATAAACTAACTAAAAACTAAAAACAAACAAAAATAAAGGAAAACATATACTCGACGCACTAAGATAAAACATTGAAAAAATCTATTAAAAATAAAACTCAAATAATAAAAATAAAAACTACAAAAGAAGTAAGAATAAATTCAAAAGTCCTAAAAATATAAAATCTAGTAAAACTAAAAATAAATACTAAAATTAATATATAAGAAGAAAAAGAAAATAAATTCTAGAAAATTCTAAATAAATGTAAAATAAATCCTAAAAATAAAAACGACTTAAAATAAAAATCTAGAAAAATAATAAAGGTACAAACTTAACACACACAGGCTCGGGTGATGATTTGGGCTAGGTTTAGGCTCGGTTAAGGTATGGGTTTGGGGAATTAGCTCCATAAATCACACATTTGCCCTGAAATAAGCGTTTGAACTCCGCAAACGGCGATCAAGCTTACACATTAAACAATTAAGCATATAAGACCCAATTTGCTGAGAATTATCAACTAAAAATGGGATATTCGGGGTATTATTTAAACAATTTTGGGTGCTTATCACACCACCCCCAACATAACATTGCTAGTCCTCGAGCAAAATATAGAGAGAAAGAGATAAGAAGCCAAAAGTGTACCACTATCGCGGGCACTTGCGATTGCACTTAACATGTGCAACAATCCTTTAAAACTATAGGTTTCCCTTCAAGACGAGTTTTATCTCGTGAGGGTTTGCAGAAAATATATCCATAAATTCTTTATTTGCAACGGCGGCTTATCTCTTATTAGACATAGAATAATCACACAATCCATCATGAAAGAAATATTTTGAGAAATACAAGCTAGAAATGTGTGAAAAATATTTGGCTAAGTAAATACTCAAGGCACGTCCTTTCTAAAACTCAACGTATGTGATGTGAATCAGTCAAAATGGGTTGAACAACGTATGATTATTTCCTAGATAGACTTTTTAGAATTAACGCTTGAACTTCAAAATATCACGGATATAGCTCTCTCAAACGAACTCATGAGATTTGGGTAAGTGTATCGCTCTCGTGTGTGAGGAGGTGAGTAAATGTAAGAAAGGTCAAACGTCTCACACACATATAAGAAATAATGAACATGTATAAAGAAAATGATCTCATGAAAGAATGTTAATCACTATATTGAGAACGTCGAGTTATTCACCACATTGACTCTCATTTGCCCGAACACCTTGGAGAACATGAATGATTATGGGTGAGGGGAAATCAAATGGGAAGGATGCAATGATATGAGGTATGTATGATGGATGTTTGATGGATGATGGATGCGATACGAGTGTTCTATATGTGAAGAACCAATGTCTTCTATTTTACAAGAACCAACTACAAACTCTTTACTTCATTTTCTCTCTTTTTTTGATTTTTTTTTCTTTTGCGATTTTTCTAAAAAAAATCTTTTTCTCTCTTTCTTTATACTCTCAATCACTGAAGACATTTTACATTTGGAAAAGCACTCTTTTTCTCAAAATGATGGATGATATGGAGATGATAAATGGATGTTGTGGGGAATGTGTGGGAATATGGAAGAATATGGTAAGGTAATGGGTGAAGTGAATGGATGAAAATCTAGTGATTAGGACAAACTTCAAGACACGTGTTTCTTACAACTCGAAAAAGGATGTCGTTCTCAGTGATCAAGACAAAAATTTTAATAAAGAATAATGAGATCATACAACGATTTAAAGTGTGGACCCAAATGAAGTTGAATCAACTTGTGACTCGAAGATTGTGTAAAACACTTTGAAATGGTGAAAGGCACAAATCTCACAAGCTAAAGTCTCTACTAGTGATCCTTAAGGTTCTCTTGGGAATCGTAATATTCTTCAACTCTAAACCGTATTGACGTGATGCGTGCACAAATTTTTATTGAGTATAGAAATTCATGATGCAAAATTCTTTGTTAAGTATTACATAAGCTATTTAGAAAAAATTCTCTAGCTTGATTCCTAGACTTAAAAAGATGGATGATAGAAAATTCATGTAAATGAGTGAGATGATAGAAACTATACAAAATTTTTAAAAAAAATCAGGTTTAAAAATCAATATTTTTCAAAAGAGGTACAATTTTGATAAAATTCTCCAACCCCAAACAAAAAGGAATATTGTCCTCGATGTTAAGTAAAATGATTTTTAAAATTGAGAGCATAAGGTAGGAAAGATATTACCAGAATCAATCGCTAATGAAGTAGACAGATGAAGCTAAAATGAAACCCAAATAAATGATTAAAAAATGTGTACGAGTCTATAAACATTGTAAAGCATGTGGTGGTGTGAAACACCACCCCCAAACAAGATGAGACTCATATAATGAAAAAGAGGGATGGCTCCCGGTAGCGCTATGTTTAATGTCTTCAGTCAGACTAAAGGGACCTCACCCTAAGGAGAAGAACTAGGAAAGCGCAGGGCGGCAAAAACCTGGGTGGTCATAATCACCTCCAAACAAGACTGAATCGTCAGCCTTTATAGATCGGGTCAACAAGGTCAATTTCTTCAACTTGAGTGAGGCCTAACTCTAAGAAAGGCTTCAAAGGTTGACCATTGACTTGAAAAAGGCTACCATCCTTGGTATTTGAACAGTGCATCATAAGGAGTAACTGACTCAATAATGAAGGGTCTAGACCACCTGGTTTTCAGCTTCTCGGGAAAGAGATGAAGACGGGAATTATATAACAAAACTTTTTTACCAGGGTCGAATTCTTTTCGCATGATGCTTTGTTCATGGATCCACTTCATCTTATCCTTGTACTTCTTGGACAAATCATAGGCATCATTTATTATCTCCTCCAATTCATTAAGTTGTAGCATCATATGGACTCCTGCCTCGTCTATATCAAAATTAAGGGCTTTAACAACCCAATATGCATGATGTTCAAACTCGACAGGAAGGTGTCCAGGCTTGTCGAAGACCAATCGATAAGGAGACATGCCAATCAGAGTCTCATAAGTTGGACGGTATGCCTACAATGCATCGTTCAAGCATAAGGACAAATCTTTCCTATTAGGATTAACAGTTTTTTCAATAATTTGCTTGATCTAGCAGTTGGAGACTGCAACTTGACCACTAGTCTAAGGGTTGTAAGAGAGACTAACCTTATGGGTAACACCATACTTTTTGACAAAGTGTTCAAAAAGTCGATTACAAAAATCTTTACCCCCAACACTAATAATAGGTTTGGGGGTTCCAAAACATGTGAAAACATGCTCTTTAAGAAAATTGACCACGACACGATGGTCCTTGGTGTGGCGAAAGATTGCTTTAATCCATTTGGAGACATAGTCAACCGCAATAAGAACATATTGAAAACCATGAGAGGAGGGAAATGGTCCCAAAAAATCTATACCCCACACAAATATTTCAACAATTAGAGTGGGTGTGAGAGGCATCATATGACGTCGAGATATACGCCCAGATTGTTGGTATTTGGAACATGCCAGGAAATAGTGATGGCCATCTCAAAATAGGGCTGGCCAATAGAAACCACTTTGCAAAATTTTGGATGCAATTTTCCTGGAGCGAAAATGGCCACCACGGGCACTCTCGTGGCAGAAGGACATCATACTTAACTGTTCACCCTCGGGAACACAGTGATGAATGACTTTATCCGTACAATACTTGAATAGGAACGGGTCATCCCAAGAGTAAAACTTCATATTCGCCATGAATTTGGAGCGATCCTGTTTCGTCCAATGATTGGTAAGTTGGTTGGTAATGAGAAAATTGACTATACCAGCAAACCAAGGCGAGGTGGAGATAGCTAAAAGTTGTTCATCGGGAAATGACTCATAGATAGGGACATGATCAAAGTCATACGTAATAGTAAAATGGGAAAAATGGCCAGGGATTACATTTTCACAACCTTTTTTATCGCGGATTTTAAGGATAAACTCTTGTAGAAAGAGAATCCATCGTATCAATCATGGTTTTGAATCCTTCTTATGAAGAAGGTGCTTTAAGGCAGCATGGTCAGGTACACGATGACAGGGGAACCTATGAAATAGGACCAAAACTTATCAAGCGCAAAAACTATCGCAAATAACTCCTTTTCGGTGGTTGTGTAATTAAGTTGAGCATCATGACGAGTTTTGCTAGCATAATAGATAACATGGGGGCACTTGTCAACCTTCTGGACAAGCATGTCACTAAGTGAAAACTTAGATGCATCACACATGAGCTCAAAGGGGAGAGACCAATTGGGAGTTTGCATGATAGGGACGGAAGTGAGCTCGGTTTTGAGGTGCTTAAAGGTCGCGATACACACATCGTCAAGTACAAATGGGATATCTTAGCATAACAGGTTTGTTAAAGGCCAAGAAATTTTAGAAAAATCCTTAGTGAAATGCCGGTAAAAGCCCGTATGTCCTAAAAAGGTGCGAATGTCCTTAACAGAATTTGGAATGGGAAGCATGGAAATCAAGTTGACTTTCACTTTATCTACCTCAATATCGTAGCTGGAGACAACATGACCTAAAATAATACCCTTTTTTACCATAAAATGGCATTTCTCCCAATTGAGGACCAACTTTTTTTTCTTGACAATGCTGGAGAACCATAGTGAGGTGAGACAGGCCTTGTTCAAATGGTAAACCAAAAATAGAGAAGTCATCCATGAAGACTTCAAGAAAATGCTCTACCATGTCATAAAAATACTAGTCATACACCTTTGAAAAGTCACAGGTGCATTGCAAAGGCCAAAGGGCATACAATAGTATGCAAATGTGCCAAATGGACAAGGAAAGGTAGTCTTATCTTGGTCTTCAGGGGCAATTAGTATTTGGTTGTACCGTGAATATCCATGAAGGAAGCAATAGTAAGCATGGTCTGCTAAACGTTCAAGCATCTGGTCGATGAACGGGAGAGGAAAATGGTCCTTGCGGCTGACAGCGTTGAGCTTTCTATAATCAATACAAACACGCCAATCGGTTTGTATACGGGTGGGCACAAGCTCATAGTCACTATTTTTAACGATGGTGACATCAAACTTTTAGGCACCACATGAATGGGACTGACCCATTGGCTATCTGAGATGGGGTAAGTTATACCAGCATCAAGCAATTTTAAAATTTTAGCCCTCGTGACTTCTTTCATTACGAGAATGAGGCGATGTTGTGGCTCATACAAAGTCTTTACGTTATCCTCCAAATGAATTCGATGACTTCAAATATTGGGGCTTACACCGTGAATATCTAAAATGGTCCACCCTATAGCAGTGCTATATTTAGTGAGAGTGTGGACCAATTGCTCTTCTTGATTTAGGGTCAAATCGGAAGCAATAATGACGAGGTGGTGTTTCTTTGGGCCTAATAAATTATATTTCAACTGAGAAGGTAATGGCTTAAGCTCCAAATGAGGTAGCAGCTCAGGAAAGGTAGCAGACTAAGACGTAGAAACAAAGTCCGGGGAAATATCAGGGCATGGTTTAACTGGGTGATCAACAGAATGGAGAGTGTTGACAGAGAGGGACTCGAAAGGAGTAGCCCTAGGGGAAGTGTCCATCAGTGGTATAGAATCTTGAAGGTACCTATATAGAGCACACTTAGGGTTTGCTTTTCGTGCTTTAGCTATATAGACCTTTATCTAGTTGGACTTGAATTTTGACAAAATATTTTTGTAATTAGGATTGTGTCTTGCCTATCGACGCCAAGCTCTCTTTGGTCATCTAATCAAATGAGCTCTCGATTCGGCCCGTCATCTCAGAAAAGGTAATTTATATACACTCTTTGGCTCATAGGATTTATTCTGTGACGTAGGACACGACACCACGTTGCATTTGCATTTTGTTTATCGTATCTTATGACAGTGTTGAGTTTTGTCATAATAATTTTTTTAGTACAATACTTTAATTTGAAGTTTTTATAAGAATAAATATTTTGTGAAAATAATTTTTTGTTACTAAATATTTTTAAAGAATAAAATTTGCAGAATTAATTTTTTAAAGTTAAAAATAAATTTATGTTATAAGTTGAACATATGCATGTTCGTGTCATATATATATATATATATATATATATATATATATATATATAAGCAGATTTAAATTGTCTACAAGAAGGATTAATTCCAACCAGGTATTATCATAAAACATCTGAATGATTAAACTCAACCAATGGAAGTAAAATGCAAATTAAATACAAACTACCCAAAGCACATATTTGTCAAAATAATGTATGTTACAAAACTCCTTTTGTTTTAGTAAAAAATATGACTGACAAGGTAATCCTAGGAATCCATTTTCTTTGTCTTCTATATCCGTTCACAGCTAGTGATACTGGAATAACCTCCCTAGCCTTAGGCCAACAAGTAAAATTTGAATTTCTTTCAAAACCAGAAGTCAGAGATTCAAAAACACTCAAAGATTTTTCAATATCAGTAAACCGTCTTCAATACAATAGAAGACAATAAAATTTTTTAAATGAAGAAGTAAGATACAAGAGGATTGAAGATCAACTTACTAACAAAATTCTCCAAGATAAAATAAAAAAATTTAAATTAAAACTAACAAATGAAATTTGTTCTGATCTACCAAATGCCTTTTTACATAAAAAGAAACATATAGTAACCTTGTCATACACCAAAGATTTTAATTAAAAATCCATCCCTACCAAAGCAAGACCAATCCAAATGAATCAAGAAGATATGGAACTATGTAAAGATGAAATTAATGGCATATTACAAAAAGGAATTATAAGAAAAAGTAAATCTCCTTGGTCATGCCCTGCATTCTATGTTAAAAAATTTTTGAATTAGAACGCGGAGCACCCAGGCTAGTCATCAATTACAAACCACTTAATAAAGTTTTAAAATGGATAAGATATCCAATCCCAAATAAACGTGACCTCATGAACCGATTAAATCAAGCAACCATTTTTTCCAAGTTTGATATGAACAGTGGATTTTGGCAAATACAAATCCATAAAAAAGATAGATACAAAACTTCATTCCCAACCCCCATTGGTCACAATGAATGGTGTGTCATGGCATTTGGCCTAAAAAATGCACCTAGTGAATTCCAGAATATCGTGAATGAAATATTTAACCCTTCATCCCATTTTATGATTGTCTACATTGATGACGTCCTCATCTATTCCCACACAATTGACGAACATTGGAAACACTTAAATTTATTTTTTGAACTAATAAAAATTAATGGTTTAGTGGTTTCAGCCTCAAAAGTCAATATATTCCAAACAAAAGTTATATTTTTAGGTCATAATATTCACCAAGAAAAAATTAGTCCCATAGATAGGGCCATCCAATTCATTGATTAATTTTCTGATAAAATCCTCGAGAAAACGCAACTTCAAAGATTTCTAGGATCATTGAACTACATTTAAAACTGCACCGGAATCAATTAATGCTATAACTTTTATCTCATATTCTTTGTTAATAATTAAAGTTACTTGTACATGCCATTTTTGTAAATTAATTTGGTTAATGATATTTAATTGCTGATCAGTTTCTTCCGTTGTTACTATTTTAGGTTCTTGTTCATCTTCTGGTTCACTTTCTTCTGAGGAGATGACTTGTTGTTTTTGGAAAGTTTGGTCTACTTTCAAAATAGTGATATCTTGTTTTAATTCTTTACTTTCTATTTTGATGTCTTTGATATCCTGTTGAATTATGTTGACTTCTCGTTGGAAATCTTGTAATGTAACTTCCTTGTGAGTTTTAAATCATTTTAAAGTATTATCAAGACTTATCTTGTTTTGTGTATTTATACCACTTTCTTCTTTGGATAATAATTTTTTAAATTTTGAAAGGTATTGTGATTTTAATTATCGATTTTCTATTTTTTCAATTAAATCAATTAATAATTCTTCTTGTTCTTCTTGTTTAGTGAGGACATTGATACTTTTACAGCAGTTGTTTTTGCATCCTAATTTTATATCTGGAGAACTAGAGTTTGTACTTGATTCATAGTAACTTGATGGTTCGTAATCAGTGTTTTGCTCACCTTCACTAGAAGAATTTTTTAGTTAAATTTTTTTGTATATTTCTTATGTTACTTCAAATGATAGTTGTAACTGGTTAATTTTGGATTTTACTTTACATTCCGATTTTTAATGACCTATTTTTCCACATTTATAACATTTTACTTTACTTTTGTCATTTTTCTTATATTGTGGATTAGTTTGTTTTTTTTATGTTTTTTATAAAATTTCTTATTTTCTTTATTATAAAATTTATTATTTTTGGAATAGTTTTTTCTATATCTCTTTTATTGTTTTGGGTATGACTTGTAATTTTTATTTCTTGATGGTGCAACAGGGTTCAAACCATATTGTTCACAGAAATTTCCCATTTCATATTTTGCCTTAAATTTTTCTTTATTAGCCTCGTTGCTTATTTTCATATCTATACACATTTTTAATCCCTCTTTCTAGATTGTACTTATTATGTCTCCATATGTAAGATTGTTATAATCAATGTGTCCATTTGTGTTACTTAGAACTTCTCTTATTTTATGAGCAAATAAATTTTAAAAACCATTAATAAATTTTTCTTTCCAAAATGGTTCATTACTATCGTCGCTAAGCATTACTCGTGATGTGAAAACATCTTTGTACCAGCTAAAATCGCTTAAAGTTCGGCATCTAAGGTTACTTAGTTGATCATGAATTCTTGAGGTTATATTACTCGGTGTTCCTAAAAAATGTTTTATTATTGTAAAAACTAGAGTGTTAACTCCATCTGGAATTCCCATTCCAATGCTTTCATCAAAAATTGGGAGGCCATTGGCATCTTGTTGGACAACAGATTTAATTTATTCCTTTGATTCTTCGGTATGATGTTTATCCCACCAAGATTTTAATGTACCGGTGAATTATGTTATTAAAAGCTCAACTATTTCTGTTTGGGGAATGTTTTGATTGTTTAGGTAATTGTTGGCAACCATAGATATGTGTTGCATTTTATTTAATATTTCTTGTTCAGATAATCCATCTATGTTCCATTCATAAAGTTTATCCGATGAAACCGAGAATTGATTGTGTATATTTCTTTCTTTATATTGCATATCTGGGGGTGTTGGTCTTGTATACCAATTTTTTGTTAAGGTGGTTGGAGTTACTCTGGAGTTTTTTATTCTATTTAATTCGACATTAGTAAAAAAAATTCAATAGTCTGGATATCTTCATCTATAGTAGATTCTTGGATGAGTCTGTTTGGTTAATATAGGTATTTTTGTTGATAGTTGTAATAGTCTTTGATGATTCTGCTTTGATATCTTTTAGCATTTTTTGTATTTTATCTAGAGTTTTCTCAGACTTTGTTTGTAAATTTATTCCTTTTTGGACCTCCGGAAGTTGAATTAAAGGTATTTCTCTTTTATATGGTAGGTTTGGTTTGTCTAACTTATTTTCAATGGATTCTAGTTATTTTCCTAAAGTATTCAGGTATTGGTTAGTGTAATTATTTTGTTTAATAACTTTTTTGATTTCATCATTAGTAGAAGTGACCAAAAGGGTCAGTTGTCTCTGATACCAAAAAGGGAAGCATTTTCTCTTTTATAGGGGAAGCAACGCATATAATAAAAATAGAAATTAATACTGAAAACTGAAGACTGAAATTATAATAACTGAAAGTAAACTTACAAAGATTACTGATTAATACAGTTGGTTGAACCGGATGAACTTAAAAGCATAATGTTTAATATAAGATAAGAATGAAAACTGAGAGAATAATAGAGAGATGGAGATAGAGAGAGAGTTTGCAGTAGTGAGATAGGAAATTGGGCTCTACCTTGAATGGATGACTGAATACTCTATTTACTTCTCATGAATAGTAACTCATCATTAAATTTTTAACCAAATATTATCCTGTAAAAATATAATAAATTTTATTACAAACTATAAGAGTCTTGGGCATCTTGGAATAATGAACTCGAATATGGATCTGATGTGTTAACTTGGTGACTATTTGTTGACTCGGCAGAAGAGGTAGGAGAACAATAATTTTTCTCTTCGGCTTCAGTGTGAAGAAGAAGCTGTTTTGCTAAATCTTTGAGCTGCTGGGACTTTTTTGACTTGGATAATGTTGTATCCATTGAACCATGATTAGATTTCTTAACTGCTTGCACTGCTTGGACTGGAATGACTGGTTGGCAAGGAAACTCCATTTGGACAACATTAATAATCATTTGTTGATTGAAAGAGTCACACCATTTAACATAAAATTTTCGGATAATTGTTGACTGTTGTATTGCATATGGCCATTTGAATATCCATGGAACTTTGTATTTACTACAGAACAAAAGTAAAACTGGGAACTGGGAATTATGTTCATTTACTTTAAAGACTGTGGAAAAATAATTAACTTGTTCTTGGAGGTCTGCAAGTAGGATTTCTGGGATAGAACCATGTTGTGTCCACCACCCGAAAAACCAAGAAGGAATTTGACTTTTAAATTTTTTATCAAAGCAAAGAAACCAAGAATGAGTGAATGACTCATTTTGATAAAAGAGAACTTTAAACCATGCTTCAATATAATCATAATAACTAAACTGAATTTGATGACTTGGGAGGGTTTTTAGAATGGAGGGATGGGATCCCCAATCTTGAAGAGAGATTATATTATTAATGTGCAAGGAATGGTAAAAAAATCCTTGACGAATCGTTGCTATCGGTGATTGCTTTAATACGAACTTATTCTGAGGAATAAAGAATATCCATGTAAAATTTT
Organism: Sambucus nigra; assembly: GCA_949130495.1. NCBI lineage: Eukaryota > Viridiplantae > Streptophyta > Magnoliopsida > Dipsacales > Adoxaceae > Sambucus > Sambucus nigra. Next base: position 88,264,890 of record OX422219.1, on the reverse strand, counting down.
AAAGTCTTGGCGGGATGGTGGGGAGTTAAGTGCCAAGAGGGAGGAAAATATTTTTTACTAAATCAATTGGATTTTTAATATGGTTGTGATTTGGCTCAATAGAAAATAAATTTGAAAAATTTGGTTTGAGCACATAATCATTTTTAGCAGAGTGATTATAAATTTGGTTTTAGTAATTTGTTTAATGGGTTGTATAGAAAATGGGTCATTGACTAGGTATTGACTAGAAGAAGGCCCAAACTCTGCAGGAGTTGCAAGAGTTGAACTGTAACTAAAATTTGGTCTTGGAATGTTTCCTAGTACCTGGTATCCGTTTGTTACTTAGAGAGGGGATGCAATTTTAGTAGAAGGTTGGCTTGTGGGTAGAGCAAGAGCTCTAGTTGTCTTCTAGGAATTTGTCTTCGTCATTATTATTCGGTAGAAATTCGCATGTTAGAAAATTAGGAATGGAATTATCACTTCCTTTAATATACTCAATATCAAAATAAAAAATGCTCAGTATAGATTGCCATCTAGCAAAAATTTGTTTAGAAGCAATATTGTGGACATTATTTTCTAAAACATATTTTGCACTTTTACAATCCACATGGACTAAAAATTTTTGATTTCAAATGTCACTTTGAAATTTCGAAACACATAAAACAATAGATAATATTTCTTTTTTTAATAATACTATAATTACTTTGCGCTTTATTCCAGACTCCGAAATATAATCGAACAATTTGTTCAGGGGAATGAGGGTTGATTTTCTATTTGAGAATACCTCGATAGCCAATGTTAGAGGCATCGGTTTCAATGATTTTGAATGAATTTGGTGAAGAAAGACCAAGACAAGGTAGGGTTTTAACATGTTTCTTGACATTTTGAACTATTGAGGTATGTTCTATAGTCCAAGGGGGAGGGTTACTTTGTAACCGTTCAAATAATGGTTTGCATTGTTTGCGAAGATTTGGATAAAATCCAGCAATGTAGTTCAATGATCCTAGAAATCTTTGAAGTTGCATTTTCTCGAGGATTTAATCAGGAAATTTATCAAAGAATTATATGACCCTACCTATGGGACTAATTTTTCCATGGTGAATATTATGACCTAAAAATCTAACTTTTATTTGGATTATATTGACTTTTGAGGCTGAAACCACTAAACCATTAATTTTTATTAGTTCAAAAAATAAATTTAAGTGTTTTCAATGTTCGTCAAGTGTGTGGGAATAGATGAGGACATCATCAATATATATAATCGTAAAATGGGATGAATGGTTAAATATTTCATTCACGATATTTTGGAATTCACTAGGTGCATTTTTTAGGCCAAATGGCATGACACACCATTCATAGTGCCCAAAGGGGGTTGTGAATGCAGTTTTGTATCTATATTTTTCATGGATTTGTATTTGCTAAAATCCACTCTTCATATCAAATTGGAAAAAATGGTTGCTTGATTTAATCGGTTCATGAGTTCACGTTTATTTGGGATTGGATATCTTATCCATTTTAAAACTTTATTAAGTGGTTTGTAATTGATGACTAGCCTGGGTGCTCCGCGTTCTAATTCGACATTTTTTTCTGACATAGAATGTAGGGCATGACCAAGGAGATTTACTTTTTCTTATAATTCCTTTTTGTAATAAACCATTAATTTCATCATTACATAGTTTTATATCTTCTTGATTCATTTGGATTGGTCTAGATTTAGTAGGGATGAATTTTTCATTAAAATCTTTGGTGTATGGCAAGGTTACTTTATGTTTCTTGCTATGTAAAAAGGCACTTGGTAGATCGGAACAGATTTCATTTGTTATTTTTAATTTAAAATTTTCTATTTTATCTTGGATAATTTTGTTAGTAAGTTGATCTTCAATCCTCTTGTATCTTACTTCTTTATTTATAAAATTTAATTGACTTCTTTTGTATTGAAGACGGTTCAGTGATATTTGAAAATCTTTGAGTGTTTTTAAATCTCTAACATATGATTTTGAAAGAAATTCATATTTTACTTTTTGGCCTAAGGCTAGGTAGGTTATTCCAGTATCACTAGCTGTGAACGGATATAGAAAACAAAGAAAAGGGATTCCTAGGATTACCTTGTCAGTCATATTTTTTACTAAAATAAAAGGAGTAACATTAAATTTTTACTGACAAATATGTGCTTCGGGTAGTTTGTATTTTATTTGCATTTTACTTCCATTGGCTGAGTTTAATCGTTCGGATGTTTTATGATAATACCTGGATAGAATTAATCCTTCTTGTAGAAAATTTAAATCTGCACCGGAATCAATTAATGCTATGACTTTTATCTCATATTCTTTGTTATTAATTAAAGTTACTTGTACATGCCATTTTTTTAAATTAATTTGGTTAATGATATTTAATTGCTGATAAGTTTCTTCCATTGTTACTATTTTAGGTTCTTGTTCAACATCTGGCTCACTTTCTTCTGAGGAGATGACTTGTTATTTTTGGAAAGTTTGGTCTACTTTGAAAATAGTGATATCTTGTTTTAATTCTTTACTTTCTATTTTGATGTCTTTGATATCCTGTTTAATCATGTTGACTTCTCGTTGGAGATCTTGTAATGTAACTTCCTTGTGAGTTTTAAATCGTTTTCAAGTATTATCAAAACTTATCATGTTTTGTGTATTTATACCACTTTCTTCTTTAGATAATAATTTTTTAAATTTGAAAGGTATTGTGATTTTAATTCTCGATTTTCTATTTTTCCAATTAAATCAATTAATAATTCTTCTTGTTCTTCTTTTTTAGTGAGGACATTGATAGTTTTACAATAGTTATCTTTGCATCCTAATTTTATATCTGGAGAACTAGAGTTTGTATCTGATTCATAATAACTTGATGATTTGTAATCAGTGTTTTGTTCACCTTCACTAGAAGAATTTTTTAGTTCAAAAATTTTGTATATTTCTTGTGTTACTTCAGATGATAGTTGTAACTGGTTAATTTTGGATTTTACTTTACATTCCGATTTGTAATGACCTATTTTTCCACATTTATAACATTTTACTTTACTTTTGTCATTTTTCTTATATTGTGGATTAGTTTATGGTTTTTTATGGTTTTTATAAAATTTCTTATTTCCTTTATTATAAAATTTGTTGTTTTTGAAATAATTTTTTCTATGTCTCTTGTATTGTTTTGGGTATGACTTGTAATTTTTATTTCTTGATGGTGCAAGAGGGTTCAAACCATATTGTTCATAGAAATTTCCCATTTCATATTTTGCCTTTAATTTTTCTTTATTAGCCTGGTTGCTTATTTTCATATCTATACACATTTTTACTCCCTCTTTCTGGATTGTACTTATTATGTCTCCATATGTAAGATTGTTATAATCAATGTGTCCATTTGTGTTGCTTAGAACTTCTCTTATTTTATGAGCAAATAAATTTGGTAAACCATTAATAAATTTTTCTTTCCAAAATGGTTCATTATTATCGTCTCTAAGCATTAATCGTGATGTGAAAACATCATTATATATATATATATATATATTATCCATGTACGCATACATATACATACATATATATAAAGCTGTAGCAGGTCACCATAGCGTGTTCCCCCCTCTCGCCACTTATCCCTAACAAATTGACCCTTGCATGACTTACTCAACCTTAGTGAACCCCTTGGATTAATAGACTAGATGTTAGTGTTCATCCATTAGATCATTCATGATCATTCAGGTTTATTTTTTTAAACCTTTAGCTATTAAGATCTTACCGTCCATAATTTTTGAACCGACCACTGTTTTATACTAAACCATACACGATTTCAGTCATTACTATACTTGGATTTCCTTAAAATTAAAAACCAGGTTTTTGGTATAATAAATTGACGTCGTCCCCCTTTTAGTTAAAACAGTAACAAATGATTGTTGGTTGCATCTGGCAACGTTTTTCAAAACTATGCCGTATCTTTTTTCTTTGAAATGTCTTTTGACCCAAATCTATTATATTAACAGATGGCATCCAATTTCAACGGAGTCAAGACCTTTTGTTTTAAACTGAAACCATCTATTTTATGCCCACATTTTTTTTAAAAACCAAAGTTGGTTTTGTATTCTATTCTAACGACGTCGTGGTAATATATCTCCAACGGCAACACTCCTATTGGGTTACAGCTGTCACGATCAATTGTTATAATTTGTATCGTGTGCTAATATGTGTTAGAGACGCATATCTGATTTTTAATAAAATTATTTGTGTTTCTTTGTGCTCCATCAGATTATTTTTCATCAATGGTTGTTGTGTATTTTGTGTCAATCCATGTGATTCTTCTTAACACCAATCAGCACACACTTGTGTATTGTATAAATTGAACCCTTTGGGTCTCTTTATTTAAGGGTGTGAGAAAATTATTTTTCTGGCAAAACTCTGTGAAAATTTCTAGAGAGAGAGAATAAACCAAAATATTTTTTATCATCTTCAAGTGTTGATTTCTATTCAAAACCAAAATGAAGATTGGACATCTCTCATTTTAAATCAGCACTTACTATTTTTCAAGAGTACATAATTTTTTGAAAGTGATTTCTCTCATCTTTGTGTATTTTATTTAGATCAGACTTTAGATCTAATATTTGTACAGAAAACACACTTGATTCACGAAATTAATTTTGTGTGTGAATATTCTCTTTGTGCCTGCTTAAAAGATCTTGAATGTTTTTAAACATTTTATTTTAAAACATATTTTTCAGAAAAATATTTTGTTAATATTAAGATTATCTTGTTTTTGGTTTAGAAAGTTAAACCTAAGTTTTTGTGAGAACTAATTTGAGAAGATTTCATATATGGACTGAATATTATTTTCTTTAGTGTTTAAGACTGTTTTAGACTAATCTGAAATATTTGTAAAAATAGTCTTGATATGTTTTTAGATTAAAACCTCATTTAATCTAATATTAGTTTTCTGAAAAATAAATTGTGAATATTTGACTTTGTGAGTTTATTAAATATATTTGAAGTCATATTATTCATGTGAATATGATTGCTTGGTCTTTGAAGTGATTTCAGGATTTTTCATGTGCATATCACTTAGAAATCACTCACTGCACAATACTTATTCACTTATACACTTTTTTATGTGTATATGTTAAATCAACTCTGATTGTTCTAATTTTTGAGAAAGAGAAAAGTAAAGTTTGCGAACATTGTGTTAAATCGAGAAAGGTTGATTTAAATAAGAGAACAAAACATAAGAGTTGTTGCTAATATCTACGATAAAGATATATTATTGCATTGCATTCGTTTGTACCATTAACTATGGGTGTGTCATCTAGGATAGAACACTGCGCACAAATACTTCACTAAGAACTAGGAGACAATAGGCACTGAGCCAACATGTACTAAGGATGCTAAAGGGGAGGCTAAGATGTGAAGAAAGAAAAGTGAACAAGAGCTGCATTGTGAGGATAATTGCGGAAGAGCAACAAGAGCGGGGAGAAGCTTGGTCGAGATAGGTAATAGCTTGTGTTGATTTATCTTGGTTTGAGTCTTGTTTCATGTTTTTACAATCGTTCTTATTTCATTTGGTTTTAGTGGAAGTAGACTAGGTTGACTCTTAGGAGAGTCCGTCGTTTTTGCCGGGGAAGGGTTTTTGCAACGTTAAATAAATACCGCGTGCTTTACAATTTTTGCATATCACCACACATGAAAAAGTAGGTTTAAATAAATAGAAACTCGCCTAAAACTGAATTGGTTATTATTTTGTAAATCACATGGATTTAACAAAGGTAACAATTTGGACTTTTAATTGACTTTGGAAAATAAAATTATTTTTATTGTTATCAATTCAAAAAAAGTTTGAATTGGTCCCTCCTAGAATAACCGATAAAACTCATAGGTAAATTGCGTTTAATCGACAATCGTTTACTTCCGCACATAGTCTATTTGCGTATCATTGGGTGCTTTCAAGGGGTATCAGAGCTAGACTTTAAAAAGATCCGTTTTCAAAACTTTTTGTCAAACTCTTTTTACCTTGTTTTAATGGAAGATTCTAGTCAGTTGCTTAGGTTAGGAAATTTCAGTAGACCTCTTATTTTCGATGGCACGAATTTTACCTATTGGAAAATTATAATTGTAGCATTCATTCAAGGAACATTAGGAGATGATGTTTGGGATTTGATTGAAAATGGTTATAGACACCCTACTACTGTAGCACTATTTTTTGAAAACTTAGAACATCTGAATTAAGTGTTGATCAGAAAAAGATAAGTAATTTCAATAATAAGGGTAAAAATGCAATTTTCATGAGTGTGAGTGAAAATGAATTGAAATGTATATGTCATTGCACTACTAGTAAGGATGCTTGGGATACTTTAGTAATTGCACACGAGGGTGATGATATAGTAAAGCAATGTAAAACACAAATGTTGGTTCAATAATACAATATGCTAGTTACAAACGATAATGAATCTATTGATGGTTTTCATATGCGTTTGACTGATATGATTACTCAATTGCATGCGAATGGTATTGAATATTTTGATAAAGATGTGTGGTCTAAAATTCTGAGGTCCCTTGCCCCTAGATTTGATCATAAACATTATATCATTGAAGAGATTAATGATCAATCTCTCACACCTGAATTGCTAAGCTCTAAATTGAGAACTATGGAACTTGAATCAGCCTTTAGGAAGACCCTTACATCTTATGCTAAGAATGAGTTGACTAATAACTCTAAAATTTCTTTTAAAACTTCATATCCTAATAAAAATAAGTATCAGGTAGTTAAACAACAATTTGAATCAGATGATGAGTTGGATGTGGAATAGGATGAAATTGATAAGATTGGCAATCAACTTGTTGTTATGTCATCTCAATTTAAGAAACTTTTAGAGCAAAGAAATGCTATTTCTAAGATACGTACGCAAGTGAATAAACAATATATTCGGTTCACTCGGAACCATAATAGAACATCAAAGGGAACTTCTGATTATGATAGTAAAAGTAGTAAGGTTGATAAATCTGAATTGGCTTGTCACAATTATGGGAAGCTCGGTCACTTTATTACTGAGTGTTGGTTTAAGACACAATCCAAGCATTCTAAATAACACAAGGTACACATAATTAAAACTTGGGATGAATCTTCTGATTCTGAATCAGAAGATAACCAAGGAAATTTTAAATCAAATTGCCTTGCATTTTTAAAATAAGTTTATGACTGTTGTGGAGACGCGCACTTAGCAAGAATGACTGATTTCGAAGATGATTATGATTATGATGAAGTACTTGATTTGATTGATGCTTATAAATCTTTATTAGCTAGATAACCTTTTGTGCTTGAAATAACTGTTCCGTTTGATGCTAAACGTGCCTTATATGATACTAAATCTGATGATAGAAACAATTCACACACGGACACTAATGATCATGAAAATTTTATTGGCTATGATGATTACTCAGAATTGTATGTCAGGACTTTGCAAAATAGACAAGAATGATCAAAATTGGTTAAAATGCTTAGTGAGACCTTAGAGAATCAATATAAAATCATTCAACAAAATTCCATTGAAACGAGCAATGTCAAAACCGATTTTGAAAAATAATCACTTCATTTTAAATTTCAGATTGGAACTTTAAATGAAAATTTGTCTTCTTTTGAAGAAAATTATAATGCAGCGCTCTTGCAAGTTGAAAAATTCAAACAAGTTTGTGAAACAGGTTTCAAAATGTGTTCTAGTCGTGATATAAAATGTTTTGACCTTAACAAACTGCTCGTTGAACAAAGTTATAATGGTAATACTAGAGGATTTGGATATTAGGGTCCCCTTGAAAAAGTTAATCCAAGTAGACCAATCTGCTTTGTAAAAGCCCAAGAAGAAATGGATCTTCCATTGGAAAGTAAGTTGTCTGAAAAGGATAAAGGAAAACAAGTTTAAATTGAAAGTGATTATGAAAGTGACATTGAAAATTTCATAGAGAACTTTGTAGAACCATCTGCATCAAAATATTGCCACCCTGCCAAGAGACTCTATAGATCTCCTAAGCCTATTATTTGTATTGAATCTATTAAGCATGTAGAAGGAAAACACTCACATTCAGACCTACCTACTTCTAGTAAATTCTGTGCTAGGTGTGATGTTTTTGGATACCAAAACTGGGAATGCCTTAGTAATCGCAAGAAAGGTAATCATTTTAAAAGTCATAACCGAAATGTGAAGCGATTTACAAATTTTCGTAGGCAGCGCACTAATAATAATTAGAATCATTTCTTCAATAAGTCTAGGCCTCATGTTGACAAGAAAATATTTTCGAAAGATAAATTTTATCCTAAATTCCGCAAGGCACAAAAACCTTTGAAAACTTTGCCTATTTGAATTAGGACTTGTGACTTGAGACCTCAAATGGATTTTTTAAGGTCGAACAAATGCCCAACAAATGTATGTGACACTTGCGAGAGTGAGAAAATCATTAAGTCTCCTCATGAGAAGGTTAAGGACTTAAACACCGCCAAACCCTTAGATTTATTCAATGATGGTGGGTGAGTTTAATCAAAATGGAGTTACCAAATATTATGACGCTAGTGGATATTCTTATCGGTTTAATTCTCCAAAAACTCCTAAACGAATTAGGGTATTTTCTTCTATTGCTTATGATTTTCAGCTTGTTGATATGCTTTCTATGCCTTATGATAACTCTTGTTTAGAGATACCTTCAACATTTGATTGGAGAGATTGTACTTGAATATTAGCTTGTGTTTATTCTGCATATTGATTACTAGATCTATGAGGTTTTAGGATAAAGATATCTACTAATAACCGGTATCTCTTAAAGCCATGGTTAATGTAGGAGATGTTTATTTTGCAGTTTATAAACACTTACTCTTTTTCTTCTTCTTGACATTGTCTAATTTATCCAAAATGGGGGAGAGTTGAGTACATATTCTATCCTTGTGTTGTTGATATTCTTCATAAATATTATGTTTATTTATTTCCTACACATTTAATTCTATTAGTTTAATATTTTGATAGAGAAAATGCTACTAACTTGATTTCTCGGTAGAATTTTATTTAGGTTTTGCAGGTATTCTCGTCGGTCGTCATGAGTTGAGTTTTTTTTAATTTCTAGGATGGGTGGGTAGTTAGATACTCTTTTGTATAGGACATTTTAGGATTTATTTTACCTTAGTATATCATTTGATGTACTCAAGGGTTTTGTCAAAATTAGTCCAATGGGGGAGTTTGAAGGTACCTATATAGAGCACACCTAGGGTTTGTTTTTCGTTCTTTAGCTATATAGACCTTCATCTAGTTGGACGTGAATTTTGAAAAAATATTTTTGTAATTAGGATTGTGCCTCACCTATCGACGCCAAGCTCTCTTTGGTCATCTACATCAAATGAGCTCTCGATTCGGTCCGTCATCTCAGAAAAGATAATTTCTATACACTCTATAGCTCATAGGATTTATTCTGTCACATAGGACACGACACGACACGACACGACGTTGCATTTGCATTTTTTTTTATCATATCTTATGATAGTGCTGAGTTTTGTCATAATAATATTTTTAGTACAATATTTTAATTTGAAGTTTTTACAAGAATAAATAATTTTTGTGGAAATAAATTTTTTTTACTCAATATTTTTAAAGAATAAAATTTGCAAAATTAATTTTTTGAAGTTAAAAATAAATTTATGTTAGAAGTACAACATATACATGTGCGTGTCATATATATATATATATATATATATATATATATATATATATATATATATATATGTGTGTGTGTGTGTGTGTGTGTGTGTGTGTGTGTGTGTGTGTGTTATATGTAAGTATGCGTGTTATATGGGACCTTAGCTATCATGGATTGGACCTTAGCAGGTCATGTTGCATGCTTGTTATTATATTATATATATATGTATATGATTTTATGTATCCGTACATGGCTAATAATATAGGGTCCGGCTATAGACACTCCATAATTTCTGAAAACACTCCAAATTTTTTATAAATGCCAATTATACCCTTTGCCCCAACATAAACATTTACTCCATTTCATTTCTTCATCTATTCATCCGTTCACCATTTCAAGAGAGAGAAAGTTATACTCTTCATACCCCATTTTCATAAATCCAAAACATCCTAAAAATCCCTTCATCTTTCATTTACAAATGATAATATCAGAAGAAAAAAGTGTAGATTGTGAAGAAATGTCAACCCTAACTCCTACACAATTACTTGAGTTGGATGAAATAATTCATTTCACAAGCTCAAATGATATTGAAGCCATTTCAAAGAATTACCATTTCAGCTCCAATACCTCAGGTGATTTTTCTTTCAATATATATATATTTCATTATGTGGATGTTAGTTATTAAAAGATGTATGTTAGAATTAGTTATTTCATTATGTAGGTTTGTTTGTGCTATCAACTAGTAAACTTGTTGGAGATTGTATTGGGTATTGAAGAAACTTCATGAGATTAAAAAAAAAAATTATTGAATTTAAAAAAAAAACACTGAAAAAGATTGTATTGGGTATTTTTCACATTTTAATTTTAATTTAATATTTTTCTATGCATATCATTTTTAACACTGAAAAAAATAACAGGTGATGTTGATATTATTGAATCTAAAAAAAGAATGTATTTGGCCATTGATAAATTTTCAAGCCGAGAAGAACTCCTCGATAGTATTCGTAATGTGGCGCTAATTCAGGGATATGCTGCTACAATTAAAAAATCAAAAAAAGATTGTTATGTTATTATTGGTTGTGACAGAGGTGGAAAATATCGTGGTACTAGTGTTTCGATGGATCAACGAAAAAGGGCAACCGCGTCGCGACGTATAAATTGTCCATTTGAGATTTGGGGAAAAAAGAAAAGAGATGGAACTTGGGAAGTGGAAATAAAAAATGCGTCCCATAATCACGAGCCTTCAAAGGATATGTCGGCACATCCATCTTGTCGACGTTTTTCCGAGGAAGAATTTTTTAGAATCAAAGAGATGACGTTGGCTGGTGTGCCTGCTCGTCAAATACTTTCAGCACTTCGACTAAATAATCCAAATATTCAAGCGGTTTCAAAGACGATTTATAATGCGAAGGCGAAGATCATTAAAGAAATTATATCGGATCGTACCGTTCTTCAAGCATTATTTGAGGAACTTTCCCAAGGTGATTTTATTTTTGACATGAAGTGCGATAAAGATGGTCATTTGACTCATATGTTTTTTGCACATCCCAAGTCAATTGCATTAACCAAAAGTTATGGCAATATTTTTGTGATGGATTGTACATATAAGACAAATAAGTATAAAATGCCATTATTGCATATAGTTGGAGTTACAAGTTTTAATACTTCATTTTCCTCTTGTTTTGCCTTCATGCAAAAAGAGGAAGAAGAAGATTATGTGTGGGTGTTGCAAAGGTTCCACAATATTTTGGGTGTTGATCAACATCCTTTAGCAATTGTGACGGATAGGGAGCTAGCTTTGGTAAATGCAATTGAAGTTATTTTTCCAAGGACCGGGCATCTTTTGTGTTTATGGCACATTGAGAAAAATATTCTTGCTAAGTGTAAAAAAGAATTTGATAAAGATGAAGATTGGGATGCATTCTTGTTGAGTTGGACTAAATTGATAGAATCCCCCGATTTATCGAATTATGATGAAGCTTGGCATATTCTTGAAGTTCAATATAGAGAAAAAGAATTTGTTCTTTGTTACATAAAAAAAACTTGGCTTCCTTTCAAAGAGAAATTTGTATATGCATGGACGGGAAATTATGCACACTTTGGGAATCGTGTAACTTCAAGGGTGGAAGGTGCGCATGCAATGATCAAGAAATATCTTCATGTTTCCACTGAAAATTTACGTGAGGTGAAAGAAAAGATTTGTCTTGCAATTGAAAATCAGTACAAAGAAATATGCACACAACTTGCTAGTGAAAAAATTCGTGTTCCACATAAATTCAATGGACCGCTTTTCAAAGAACTTGTTACTAATATTTCTGGGTTTGCACTTCGGGAGATTTTCAAGCAATATGAATTATCAAAATCCGACTCACTCGGGGGTACATGTACGGGGCATTTCACAAAGACAATGGGTATGCCATGTGCACACATGATGAGAAATAACCCCAACATTTTACGTCTTTGTGATATACATTTACAATGGAGGATTGATATACGATCATCTAGTAATTTTGAGAGGGTGTTGATTAGCCAAAAGGATAAAATTGAAGATCTTCTCGAGGAATTTCGTGCAAAGTACTTACAAATGCCGCTTGCTCAAAGGGAAGATAGCCAAAATCAAATTGTTAAACTACTTGATTCTCCATTTCCGTCCATTATTGAACCTATTATTCAACCTCATAAAGGGCATCGGTGTGGTTCGAAAAAAAGAAAGGTAATTAGTTCTACAAGTCGTGATCCCTCCGCATTTGAGATTGTTGAAAATGGTAGAAAATGTGGAGTTTGTCAAAATGTGGGACACAATAGCCGCACTTGCATAAACAAGGTTACGAATATGCACTTGGAGGAAATGATCGATTTGAATTACTATTGATGAAAATCAAGTAAGTTCTCTTATCGTGTATAATGTTATTTCATTTAAAAAAATCAAGTAAGTTTATTAAAATAATTGCATTTTGTGACAGCTTTTTTTTTTGCAGATTTTGGGCTGCATTTTAGGATTGCTTTGTGGACATATTTTGGACTGTTTTGGGACATATTTTGGACTACTTTTGGACATATTTGGGACATATTTTGGACTGCTTTTGGACATATTTTGGACTGCATTTTGGGACTGCATTTTGGGATTTTTGGACTGCTTTGTGGACAGATTTTGGACTGGTTTTTTTGGACAATGTGGATAGAATTTAGACAGACTTTGGACTAGTTTTTTTGGACAGATTTTGGACAAATTTGGAAGGCCAATGTTGATGAATTTTTTTTTGTAAATCTTGTTTGGTCGTCAAATATTTGTGCCAATATATAATTCAATAGTTGTTGACAGTTTTTGTGGATTTTAGTTGTTAATATATAATATTAAGTTTTGAGTTGTAATGTAAAGCTTTGAGTGACTGCTTTGGGACATATTTTGGACTGCATTTTGGACTGCATTTTGGACTGCATTTTGGAATTTTTGGACTGGTTTTTTTGGACAATGTGGATAGAATTTAGACACACTTTGGACTAGTTTTTTTGGACAGATTTTGGACAGATTTGGTAGGCCAATGTTGATGAATTTTTTTTTGTAAATCTTGTTTGGTCATCTATTATTTGTGCCAATATATAATTCAATAGTTGTTGACAGTTTTTGTGGATTTTAGTTGTTAATATATAATATTAAGTTTTGAGTTGTAATGTAAAGCTTTGAGTGACTGCTTTGGGACATATTTTGGACTGTTTTTGGACATATTTTGGACTGCATTTTGGGATTTTTGGACTGCTTTGTGGACAGATTTTGGACAGATTTTTGGACTGCATTTTTGGACAGATTTTGGACATATTTGGAAGGCCAACCAAACAAGATTTACAAAAAAAAATTCAATAGTTGTTGACAGTTTTTGTGGATTTTAGTTGTTAATATATAATATTAAGTTTGGAGTTGTAATGTAAAGCTTTGAGTTGTTAACAACAAATGTTAACAGCTTTTATGTCAAAGCTTTGAGTTGTAATGTGCAATATGATAATCGTTTGCTTTGATTAAAGAAAATGAGTCATTGTGAGGGTAATAGAGTAATAATGCAAATTTTTGGAGTGTTAACATTATTTTATGGAGTGCCAATAGGTGTACCCATAATATATATAGTTTTTTCTATTCACTTTTTCTTCCTTGTGAATAGCCTTAGGATATGTTATATAAAGTCGTAGAAGGTCTATGACCCCTAAGCCTTAGCGTGTTCCCCCCTCTCGCCACTTGTCCTAACGAATTGACCCTTGCATGACTTATTGAAGCCTAGTGAACCCCTTAGATTAATAAACTAGTTGTTAGTGTTTATCCATTAGATCTTTCATGATCATTTAGGTTTATTTTTTTTAAACCTTTAGCTATTAAGATTTGACCGCCCACAATTTTTAAACCGAACACTATTTTATACTAAACCATACATGGTTTTAGTCATTACTATACTTGGCTTTCCTTAAAATTCAAAACCAGGTTTTTGGTATAATAAATTGACATCGTTCGCCTTTTAGTTAAAACAGTAAAAAATGATTGTTGGTTCCAGCTGGCAACGTTATTCAAAACGAAGTCGTATATTTTTTCTTTGAAATGTCTTTTGACCCAAATATGTTATATTAACAGATGGCATTCAATTTCAAAGGCGTCAAGACCTTTTGTTTTAAATTGAAACCATCTGCTTTATGCCCATGATTTTATTTTAAAACCAAAGTTGGTTTTTTATTCTTTTCTAACGACATCGTGGCATCATATCTCCAACGGTAACCCTCCTATTCTGTTACAGCTATCACGATTATTTGTGTAATAAAACAGTATATACACATAGCACATACGGGTTTTCGGATTACCTCAAAGGCGGAATGTAACCCGATGATCGATGCACGTTGTTTGATACGAGCCGACACCGAATCTGCGAGTTCTTCCTCCGTGTACGCTTCGCGTCTCGTGAAAGTTCGGGTTGGCTACAAGAGTTGCCCCTTTGAATGTCACGCTCACAAATCCAAGATCCGTTGATGATGGATCAAGAGAGAGAGATGATTTGTGTAGGAGGATTTCTAGAGAGGGAGAGATACCGAAAATATGTATCGTATATTTTCTGTTGTTTTTTTTTTTTTTTTTTAGTAATCACCAAATAGGATATCTATATATAACAGATAAGAGTCCCAAAAATCAAGGAGTTAGTTGGACTCTTCTTATCTGTTATATTTAAGACTCCTCTATTATAATAAATACTTAATTATTATAATAATGATTTATCCAACACTAAATTGGATAATCCATATCACGGTGGGCGGATTATGGATCCGGGTACAAAACCCGACCCATATATTAACAATTTGTTATTACTTGTATCGTGTCAATATCTGTTAGAGTCGCGTGTCTGATTTTTAATGGAATTGTTAGTGTTTCTTTATGCTACGTCAGATTATTTTTAATCAATGGTTGTTGTGTATTTTGGGTCAATCCATGAGATTCTTTTTAACACTAATCAGCACACACTTGTGTAATCTATAAATTGAACCCTTTGGGCCTCTTTTTTTAAGGGTCTGAGAAAATTATTTTTGTGACAAAACTCTGTCAAAATTTCTAGAGAGAGAGAGAGAGAATAAACCAGAATAATTTTTGTCATCTTTAAGTGTTGATTTCTGTTCAAAACCAAAATGAAGATTGGACATATCTCATTCTAAATCCTCACTTACTATTTTTCAAGAGTACATAATTTTTTGTAAGTGATTTCTTTCATCTTTGTGTATTTTATTTAGGTCAGACTTTAGATCTAATATTTGTACAGAAAACACACTTGATTCACGAAATTAATTTTGTGTGTGAATATTCTCTTTGTGCCTTGCTTATAAGATCTTGAATGTTTTTAAACATTTTATTTTAAAACATATTTTTCAGAAAAATATTTTGTTAATATTCAGATTATCTTATTTTTGGTTTAGAAAGTTAAACCTAAGTTTTTGTGAGAACTAATTTGAAAAGATTTCATATATGGACTGAATATTATTTTCTTTAGTGTTTAAGACTGTTTTAGACTAATCTGAAATATTTGTAAAAATAGTCTTGATATGTTTTTAGATTAAAACCTCATTTAATCTATAATTAGTTTTCTGAAAAATAAATTGTGAATATTTGACTTTGTGAGTTTATTAAATATATTTGAAGTCATATTATTTATGTGAATATGATTGCTTGGTCTTTGAAGTGATTTCAGGATTTTTCATGTGCATATCACTTAGAAATCACTCATTGCACAATACTTATTCACTTATACACTTTTTTATGTGTATATGTTAAATCAACTCTGATTGTTCTAATTTTTGAGAAAGAGAAAAGTAAAGTTTGCGAACATTGTGTTAAATCGAGAAAGGTTGATTTAAATAAGAGAACAAAACATAAGAGTTGTTGCTAATATCTAGGACAAAGATATATTATTGCATTGCATTGCATTCGTTTGTACCATTAACTATGGGTGTGTCATCTAGGATAGAACACTGCGCACAAATACTTCACTAAGAACTAGGAGACAATAGGCACTGAGCCAACATGTACTAAGGATGCTAAAGGGGATGCTAAGATGTGAAGAAAGAAAAGTGAACAAGAGCTGCATTGTGAGGATAATTGCGAAAGAGCAACAAGAGCGGGGAGAAGCTTGGTCGAGATAGGTAATAGCTTGTGTTGATTTATCTTGGTTTGAGTCGTGTTGCATGTTTTTACAATCGTTCCTATTTCATTTGGTTTTAGTGGAAGTAGACTAGTGATGCGACTGAAAATGTGTCTCAGAAATGCGTTCACTCTAGGCTCAAGTGTAAGCCTGTCGTTCAAGTAATAATTCGACAAGTCGGGTATCGATCCTCAGGGAAAAAGGACAATGAAGTTGTGACGACGGAAAGACGGAGGAATCCTAACTTTGACTCTAAAAATAAAGGGAAAATAATTTGATTTTGGGAAAGATTACAGCTAAGTGCAAAGATGAAATTATGAAAAATGCAACTACAATAAGTTACCTAAAATATGAATAAAAATTGATTTTGAAACTTTTGACAAAGTGATGGGAAAAATGAGGACGAGAATACAATCCCCCAACCCTAGTGTAGTGCAGTGGTAATATTAATCATAAATTTATCTGATTGATCTGACCCGGAATTTAGTACTCCCAAGCATTATGTATATGAGATTCAAGCCCGCGTCATACCTAATCTGAGGATGAGTAAATCAGTATCGCGATAGCGACACTCAAATTGCACTCTAAATCATCACGAGTACCCAGAGGCAAATGTGATATAAAGATCTACAATTATTGTGTCATTATGCAATACGATCATAGTCAATCAATAAATTCATCGGATTAATTTTATACACATACACTAACACCTCAGGTTGGGTTCATGTACCCCGACCTTGGTAAATCTAGCCTAACATGTTGAATTTAATGAAAACAATAATTGATGTGCAGGAATTCATGATTAATCTAAGAAAAAATGATAATTAGATGTAGAAACGAATTAGAACTAAAAATTACTCACTAAAATTATCCAAACAATAAGTGCAACAATGAATGAAACCGATACTCACAAAAATGACTGGATCAATCTTCAATTCTTGAATTAAAACTACAATTCTTAGCTAAACTAGGGTTTTTGGAAAAGAAGCAGGAAATCCTACTAATTGTTCGTGTCTATAACAATAATAAATCGGGTCTTAAATACCTTACAATAATATCGGAAGTCAACTTCACTATGAGCCTTTTTAGGAAGAGAGAAGATTTCCAGATCTCGAGGACCGGACCGGTCCGGGTCTTAGGCGGACCGGTCTACCCCCAAGGCAGATTGGTTCTTTTTAATTTGGGGCGGACCGGTTCTTTTTATTTTGGCCTTCTTCGGTTTGCATGTGATCCGGGGTCTTCTGCACTTTGGCAAGGCGGACCGGTCCGAGGCAGGGGCGGACCGGTCCGGCTATTTGACTTTCTGGCTCATCTTTGACTGCTCATAACTTTTGTTCCGAGATTCCGATTGGGGTGCCGTTTCTTCCTTTGTGCTCGTGAATGAGATGTCTTCAACTTCTCTTAGGTACCTCATCCGAATTTCGTGTAGAAATTACGCTTTTGTCCTTGAGACTTTTCTTTCTTTCGTTTCTTGGCATCAAATACCTACAAAATACCAGAAACTCGGTGTATTCATTAGGATCATTCAGTAGCACAATTATGAGATAAATCCAACTCAATTACGTTGTTCGAGGTGCTAAAAGTAACTAAATCAAGGGATAAATTAGGAAGAATTTATGCCTAATCAAACCCCCCTAACTTAGAACTTTGCGCGTCCCAAGCAATGTAAAAGAATCTTAGCGTGGCTCAACTCTTTTAAAAAATCATTTTATTGGGATAAAATACCTTTTTCGCGGGCAAGCGATTGCATTTAACGTATGCAACAAGCCGTTAAACCCCTAGGTTACCCTAGTAGGACGAGTGTTGTCTCGTGAGGGTTTGCAGAGAATATACCCACAAAATTCGACTCAAAGAGAATTCAAAATATGCAAAAATTGTGAAATTTAAACTTTTTCAGAAAATAGTCATCATCAAGTCATATTTACAAGTCTCAAACCGTGGTGTGTGTGTGCGTAGCCAGAAATATAACCGTTAATTTCCACTGATTGATCATTACGTTACTTATCCGAAAATTCGTTTTGATTTCAATTTCTCACGGAATGCTCTCACAAGTGAATCTCTCGGATTATGGCTATTCTCTTGGTATGCGTGATATACAGAGTAAATGTAATGGAAGCAAAATCACGCATACGATTAGAAAGACGGAAATTTTGTGGTGAAAGGACCTCATCAAAGGATTACGGTTTAAAAATGGGAACATTGCTTTTATTTCGCGCACTTAATCTCCTTTATTATCTTTTGGTGTATTAGCTCTCCACGCGGTAACCAATTTTGCAACTTAGACTCGGTTAGGACTTTTTCGGGTTTTAATGTATATGGGGTAAAATGACAATTGTCGAGAAGGTTGGAATTGGAAAATTCATTAATGATGTCCATTTGTGCTTTTTCCGGGCTATTGCTCCTTTTTTTTTCTCTAATAATTTTTTTTTTATTTCTTTTTTTTATGAGCATATTTATTGATTTCTTGCCCCTTTTATGCACTTTCCGGACTTAATTTCTGAATTTTCTCATTTTTCACAATTCCCGCTGTTTGGGTTTTTTGGGTTATCAAACGAAAGGGACAATTTGTTTGGCTCCAATTGGGTTACAAAAGGGGTAATTTTTCGCTACTTTTTCTGGCCAATATTTTTGGGTAACAAACGAGGGCCTACTTCATTGCCCAAAATGCCAATTGCGTTATCGTATGCGTTTCGAGATGAATTTTACGTTTAGATATCAATTTGGCACGTTTTTCAAAGCAATATTACACACATTTTTCAAAACCGATCAAAATGAAAGGATTGAGATCCTTGACAACTTTTTAGGCGCTGAAAAGAACTTTGAGTTAACAATTAACTCGGATTGATTTAAAATTTGCAAAAAGTGATAGGCTCGAATCTCACCGGGTTTGTTAATCTCCACACTTATTCGTTAAGTCGTCAATTTTCGCTCAATTTCCATCTTTAGTCAATTTTGGCTTTGTGTAAGCTGAATTTTACAACTTGAGACTTCAATTCGACTTTTAATGATATTTTTGAAAATTTTGAATTCCAATTTTTATTTATTTTGAACAAAAATATTTTTGGGTTTTTCAAAATTTTATGATTTTTTTTTTTTGGAAATTTTTGGTCATTTTGGAAAATTTGTGAAGTTTTAGAAATACGCACTTGTGACCCCCCTAACTTAGACTTTTGCATTGTCCTCAGGCAAAAAAGGACTAAAATCTAACTCAAAGCGAATAAAAAGTGTGGAAAAATAAAACAAACAAATAGAGAAAATGCAGTTTTTATTACAACAAGACTGTGTTACATGTGCAGGGGAAAACATACAACTGTGAATCAGGGAAAAATAAAGAAAAAAAATGTTGCCAACACCATATAAAGCTTCACCGGGGTGGGGGATGGGAGGAACCGAACGCGTTGGGATCATAGGGGTTCTGGTAGTAGGAAGGTAGTGGTTCATTAGGATCCCCTATGCGCCGATAGATGTCCGCTTAGAAGCGGAGAACGATGCTCATGTCGCGCTCGTAGTTGGTCTGAAAGGTGTTGAAGTTGGTCTCGAGCGCCGACATACGCGCGGGTAGGTTCGTGCCCTCCCACTCGAAATCTGGAGCATCCTCCTCGTCCGTCGACTCTTCGTCCGGACCGAGATCCCCCATCTCAACGTCGTCACCAACTGCCCCTATGTCGTCCTCGCTGTCGCTCGAGGCAGCCTCCTCTTCGACATCATCACCCCGCCGAGCCCGGAGGACGGCTAGATGTTTGGCGCTTTTCATGCGGGTCCCTTGTCCGAAAGGACCGGGGAGGCACGTAAGGTCGCTTGGCGCCTCTATGACAGCATCCTTAAGGATGGATGTGATTAATCGGGCATAAGGAAGTGGGGTGACGCCCTTCTCATCCAAGGACGCATTGATGATATCCGCATATAAGGTGCGACCCAAATGGATGGAAGTTTGGGGGTCGAAGAGATGATATGTCAAGGTAGCTTGTCGGGGCCGCATGGCAGAGTCATTGGACATTTGCAATAGGTTAGCGCACACAATATGAAATGTAAGGTGCGCCTTCTCGTTGAGTCGTCCAATGACAACGGTTTGCCCCGCCCAAGCCACGTTCGGTGCAATGCGGGTCATGATAATGTCCTTGTCGACCGGGGGGACATTTTCGGGATAAGTGAATTCTTGGACATTCGGGACATCAAACTCGGCCAACTTAGCTGTGAGACGGGCCAAGGAAAAGGGTATGGGAGTCCCATCTACGAAAGCTTCGGCCTAGAATTGGCCCGTCCGGACGAGTGTACCATAGAATGAGCGGACTTCGGTTGCCCACACCGCTTCGTGAGGTTGGTTGAGGAAACGACACTAGCCTCGGGCCATGAAAAGGGCGATGTCAGAGTTGGGCAGAGCTTCCCATTGGACCGCGCGCTCCATATGGAGTTTGCGGCCCATACCGAAGTATTGAGCGCACTATCACTCCTCTTGGCGGGAGCGGTATTCGCCGTGACCGGAGGGGTGGATCACGGTGGAGTCGTATTTGGTGGGGGTAGCACGGGGGGCCATGGAAATAGGAGGGAAGTAGTGCTGGAAAAATAGAGAGGAAGAAGAGAGTATTTGGGTTGAAGGTGTGAGGAGAAGGGGAGGATTGGAAGTGTATTTATAGTGGAAAGGGGAGGGGAAAGGTTGGGATTGGAGGGAAAGGGTTTGGAGGGAAAATGGGATGAATTTGGGAGGGAAAGGTTGGGTTTAGGAAGAGGAAAAATGGATTGGAGGGAATGAATGGGATTGGGGGGAAAGGGGGTGAATCTTGGGAAGAGGAAGAGGCAAGTCTGCAGAAGGCGGACCGGTCGGGGGTAGGGGCGGACCGGTCCGGACTTTTGACTTTTCAAACCCTCGACAGGCAGATCGGTTCCTTTAAAAATAAAAGGAACCGGTCCGCCTGAAAAAGGAACCGGTCCGCCTCAGGATTTTTTAGCCTGGACTTCTGTTGCTTCAGTTTCGAGCTCTCTTCGATAAAAAATTTCACGTTCCCGATATCCTCTCTATCCAATTGAACTAGGACCCTCTCGATTTCACTGGTCAACTCCCTTTGACTCAGAATTCCCAAAACACACGAATGCTTCTCCCAAACGAAACCTAGTCCTAATGACTCTCAAAACACACACGACTCTCACACACACGACTCTCACCCCATATGCGTCGGGGGTGCAACGACCTCACTTCAACAGCTCACTCAACCCCGTAAACGGGGTCCGACAACCAGACAGTGTCGACTTCTTCTGCATATGCCTCTAGATATGGATTTAGGCATTGTCCATTCACTTTGAATGTATTTCCCCCTTTTAAATCGTCTAGTTCAACAGCTCCGTGGGGGAAAACATTCTTCACGACGAATGGGCCAGACCAACGTGACCGCAACTTTCCTGGGAAGAGGTGAAGCCGAGAGTTGTAGAGGAGAACTTTTTGCCTGGGGAGAAACTCTTTTCGTCGAATGATGCTATTAGGAGCGAGTTTCATCCTCTCTTTCAAAA
This sequence comes from Sambucus nigra, assembly GCA_949130495.1. Classification (NCBI taxonomy): domain Eukaryota; kingdom Viridiplantae; phylum Streptophyta; class Magnoliopsida; order Dipsacales; family Adoxaceae; genus Sambucus; species Sambucus nigra. The sequence goes on along the minus strand of OX422219.1, from coordinate 88,243,082 downwards.
TTTTGGCATTCTCATACGCATCATTGCGTAGTTCTTTTAACTCATTCAATTGAAGCTTTCGGGCTTCACCTGCCTTGTCCATGGCATAATTCAATTGCTTAATCGCCCAATACGCCTTGTGTTCGAGCTCAACAGGAAGATGGCATGGTTTGCCATACACAAAGCGGAAAGGGGACATGTCGAGTTGATTCTTGTATGCGGTACGATAGGCCCATAGCGAATCGTTCAATCTAAGGGACCAATCTTTCCGGGTAGGATTGACGGTCTTTTCAAGAATGTTCTTGATTTCCCGATTTGCTAGCTCGGTCTGTCCATTCGTTTGTGGGTGATATGTCGTTCCAACCTTGTGAACGACACCATACTTTCTCATAAGCTTCTCGAATGGCCTATTGCAAAAATGCGTACCATTATCGCTAATTATTGCTTTCGGTGCACCGAAGCGGGAAAGTATGTGATCCTGTAGGAACTTTATCACCACTTTATTGTCATTAGTCTTGGTAGCTATAGCTTCCACCCATTTAGAAACGTAGTCTACCACGACGAGGATGTATAGGAAACCAAAGGATGGAGGGAAAGGACCCATGAAGTCAATACCCCAACAGTCGAATATCTCAATGATGCGTATAGGGGTAAGAGGCATCATGTCTCGTCGAGTGATGGCTCCCATCTGTTGACACCTATTGCATGATTTGCAAGCATCGTTCACATCCCAGAAGATTGTGGGCCAATAGAGGCCGCATTGCAGAATTTTAGCGGCCGTCTTTTTCGTCGAAAAATGACCTCCACAGGCTTCCGAATGACAAAACTGGATGACTTTTGGGATTTCGTCATCCGGTACACATCGTCGGATGATTTGGTCTGCACAGTATTTAAAAAGGAATGGATCATCGTAGAAGAACATGCGCGACCAAATAAGAAACCTCTTCTTATCTTGCGGTGTCCAATCGGGAGGGATGGCTCCCGTGACAAGATAGTTCACTATGTCCACAAACCAGGGATATGAAGAGGTAGCGAAAAGCTGCTCATCCGAAAAATGTTCATCTATGGGTACGGGATCACTAGGCACGTCGGACGAAAGCCGAGATAAATGGTCGGCAACTACGTTTTCTACTCCCTTCTTATCTTTAATGGAGAGATTGAACTCTTGTAGGAGTAAGATCCACCTTATAAGGCGTGGCTTGGCGTCTTTCTTCGCAAGTACATATTTTAAAGCCGCGTGGTCGGTGAAAACAGTAATAGGAGAACCAATGAGATATGTCCGAAACTTATCAAGGGCAAAGACTACTGCTAGCAACTCCTTCTCCGTGGTAGAGTAGTTGAGTTGAGGTCCGGTAAGAGTCCGACTGGCGTAGTAGATGACATGAGCTTTCTTATGTTGACGTTGTCCCAAAACAGCCCCGATCGCGTAATCACTGGCATCACACATAAGTTCGAATGGTAAGGACCGATCCGGAACTTGCATGATGGGGGCGGACACAAGCATGTTCTTCAATTTATCAAAAGAACTTTGGCATGCTTCAGTCCACTCAAATGGGGAGTCCTTCATGCGTAAGTTGCTTAAGGGCCTAGAGATGGCACTAAAGTCCTTAATGAACCTTCGATAAAACCCCGCGTGACCCAAAAAGGAGGGCACGTCTTTCAGCAATTTCGATGGGGGAAGGTCAGCTATGACATCTATCTTTTCCCTATCAACTTCTATTCCGTTGGATGAAACAATGTGGCCAAGAACTATTCCCTCGGTGACCATAAAATGGCACTTCTCCCAATTCAGCACTAAGTTCTTTTCCACGCATCGGGTAAGTACTTTTTCCAGTTTTTCTAGACAATGATCGAAAGAGGTGCCAAAAACGCTGAAATCGTCCATGAACACTTCGAGTATTCTCTCGACCATGTCGCTAAATAAGCTCAACATGCACCTCTGAAAGGTCGCGGGTGCATTACACAAGCCAAATGGCATACGTTTGTAGGCAAACGTGCTAAAAGGGCAAGTGAAGGTCGTCTTCTCCTGATCAAGTACATCTACTTCAATTTGGTTATACCAGGATTAACCATCAAGGAAGCAATATTAAGGATGTACCACTACTCTTTCAAGCATTTGATCAATAAATGGCAAGGGGAAATGGTCTTTCCGGGTTCCCGCATTGAGTTTCCGGTAATCAATGCAAACGCGCCACTCGGTGGTGGTAAGTTGGGGAACTAACTCTCCCTTTGCATTCTCAATCACAGTCATACGCAACTTCTTCGGGACGACTTGAATAGGGCTTAATCACTTGCTATCCGAGATTGGGTAGATGATCCCGGCATCCAACAATTTGATTATTTCGGTTCTCACAACTTCTTTCATGTTGGGATTCAGTCTTCTTTGCATTTCTCTAGAAGGTTTGACATCCTCTTCGAGATGGATCTTATGAGTGAAAATTAAAGGACTTATCCCCTTCAAATCAGCTATGCACCAACCAAAAACACTTTGGTGCTTCCTCAGAATTTTCAATAATTGACCCTCCTGCCCTTCATTTAGGCCAGAGGAGATAACAACAGGAAATGTCTCATCCTCTCCTACATATGCATATTTAATATGGGAGGGAAGTTTCTTTAACTCGAGGGTTGGAAATTTTTCACTGGAGGGAACCATGTGCGTATCCCTCGGAGGTAATTCCTCGAATCTCGAAACCCAATTAATCTCTCACACATCCTCGTCCGACCTACTCTCATCGAGTAGCTCGCTCAATTCTTCAACCTCCCTCTCGAAGGCGGTGTACGTCCCCTCACTCTTGTGTCTCACCGCTAAATAGGATTCTAAAACATCACCACAGTAATTCTCCTCAAAGTACTCCTCTACTATCTCATCTATGAGGCTCACCGCGTGAAGATCATCTTCCTCCCCTGCATTTTGGGCTATGTGGAAGATATTGGTATCCAAGGTCATGTTCCCAAATGTGAGTTGCATTCGCCCATTCCTAGTATTGATGATTGCGTTAGTCGTAGCTAGGAAAGGGCGCCCAAGAATGATGGGAACATGATTACCCGAGTGGAAGGAGGGCTCCGTGTCCCAAATGATAAAATCCACTGGAAAGTAGAAAGTGTCAACTTGAACGATCACGTCCTCGACTATACCTCGTGGGATCTTCACTGTTCGATCCGCTAATTGGAGAGTGACTTTCGTGGGCTTGAGGTCGCCCAAGTCAAGTTGCCTATAAATGGAGTAAGGGAGTATATTTACGCTTGCTCCCAAATCAAGTAAGGCTTTTTCGATTTTATTCTCGCCAATGATGCAGGATATGGTGGGTGCACCGGGATCTTTGAACTTAGGCGGGAGTTCATTTAGTAGGATGGAGCTCACATTTTGTGCTAGAAAGACGTTCTTCTTCACTTTCATCTTTCTTTTAACCGTCAGCAGGTCTTTGATGACTTTGCCATATGCTGGAATTTTTTTAATGGCCTCAAGGAAAGGTAAATTAAGCTTGACTTGCTTTAGCAATTCTAACACGTCATCATGTGGGTTTCCTCTATGGGAGGGAATCAACCTTTGAGGAAACGGTGTTGCGGAAGGCGGTTTCACTACTACCTCTGGCACACTAGCAGCTTCTTGGTCACTCTCATTCAAGGGTACATCTTAGGCCTCTTTCGTGTCGGGCGAAATCTCCTTGGCTTTCGTTGTGTTGGGTGGAGGAGGTGATAAATCAACAACTCTCCCACTACGAAGAGTGGTTACAGCTTGACATTGCTCTTGATGTGCAGTGGAGGTGGAGCTAACGCTAGTTCGACCTTGGGGAGGTCGTTGGCCTTGGGCAGGAAATTTTCCCTTCTCTTGAACACTCAATGAGGATTGTATCACTACACCAAAACTGGCGATTGGTCACGGCCAAAATCCCTGACCAAAACTGTGGGTCGCGGACTTTGGCCGTGACCATTTCTGGCGTGACCATTTTCGTGGGTCGCGGCCCAAGTCCCTGACCAAAAAATGGTCACGGCCAAGAGAGGGTCACGGCAGATGGTCGCGGACTTTGGCCGTGACCCATGCCGTGACGGGTCGCGGCCCTAATCCGTGACCCACAACCGTGACAAATTGGTCGCGGCCAAAGTCCGCGACCCATGTGCGTGACGAAAAAAAATTAAAAAAATTAGTCGCGGCCCTTGTCCATGACCCACAACCGTGACAAATTGGTCGCGGCCAAAGTCCGCGACCCATGTGCGTGACAAAAAAAAATTTAAAAAATTGGTCACGACCCTTGTCCATGACCCACAACCGTGACAAATTAGTCGCGGACTTTGACCGCGACCCATGTGCGTGACAAAAAAAAATTAAAAAAATTGGTCGCGGCTCTAGACCGCGACCCATTACCGTGATAAAAAATAAAAAAAATGGTCGCGGACTTTGGCCGCGACCATTTTAAAGCGCGACAAAAAAATATAAAAATGGTCATGGACAAAGTCCATGACCATATTTATCTGTAATTTAAAAAAAAAAAAAATTTTTTTGTCCAATCCTAAAATTGGTAGTCCTGTAAGTGCATCGTGGGTTGCTACGAGGTGTTACAAATATTTATTATAGGCAAAACAATAAAAAAAATCATAAATTGCGAATTGAGAATGTTGTTAATAAACAAATATATATACAAACTTAAAAATATTACACGTCTTAATAATTCACAGACCAAAAAAAAATTGGGCATAGTTTCCACTATTTTCTTGACATTCCAAAACCTGTAAATGAAAAACCTGCTTATTATAAAGCCCGCACGGCTATAAAATTCAACAATCAAATTATAAAAGCCCGCACGGCCATAAAACTAAACAATAAAAGTCTGCACGGCTATAACACATAAAAAAACATTATCCTGAATGTCCACAACATATAAATAATCATCATGTTGTAAACCATTGCCTCCTTCATTTGATCCACGTGCAAAAATCCTACAAATGATAGGATACAAAAAACAAAAATATCAGTAACCAAGCAGTTTTACAAAAAATTTAATCAAGCTGAAAAATTGCATATATGAGTTAAAATTATCAGTAACCAAGTAGAAATATGAAAATTAAGTGTAGAAATAAGCAAACCGGGACACCCGCGGCTGCGGGGTCAGTTCCTACGAGTTACGTTGGTCCCGTGGGAGGTGTTGGTGCCACCCACGGGGCCGTTCGGGGGCTGTTTCGAGTTTTCACCCTCTAACGCCATGTTTTTAAGCCTAAGTGTGGAAATAAGCAAATTACGGTCGTACTCTCAAACCGGGAGACCCGCGGCTGCGGGGTCCGTTCTTACGAGTTACGTTGGTCCCGTGGGAGGTGTTGGTGCCACCCACGGGGCCGTTCGGGGGCTGTTTCGAGTTCTCACCCTCTAACGCCATAAGTGTGGAAATAAGCAAATTATGATCGTACTCTCAAACCGGGACACCCGCGGCTGCGGGGTCAGTTCCTACTAGTTACGTTGGTCCCGTGGGAGGTGTTGGTGCCACCCACGGGGCCGTTCGGGGGCTGTTTCGAGTTCTCACCCTCTAACGGCATGTTTTCAAGCCTAAGTATGGAAATAAGCAAATTATCGCCGTACTCTCAAACCGGGACACCCGCGGCTGCGGGGTCAGTTACAACGAGTTACGTTGGTCCCGTGGGAGGTGTTGGTGCCACCCACGGGGCCGTTCGGGGGCTGTTTCGAGTTCTCACCCTCTAACGCCATGTTTTCAAGCCTAAGTGTGAAAATAAGCAAATTACGATCGTACTCTCAAACCGGGAGACCCGCGGCTGCGGGGTCTGTTCCCACGAGTTACGTTGGTCCCGTGGGAGATGTTGGTGCCACCCACGGGACCGTTCGGGGGCTGTTTGGAGTTTTCACCCTCTAACGCCATGTTTTGCTTAAGTGTAGAAATACGCAAATTACCGTCGTACTCTCAAACCGGGAGACCCGCGGCTGCGGGGTCCGTTCCCACGAGTTACGTTGGTCCCGTGGGAGGCGTTGGTGCCACCCACGGGGTCGTTCGGGGGCTGTTTCGAGTTCTCACCCTCTAACGCCATGTTTTCAACCTAAGTGTGGAAATAAGCAAATTATCGTCGTACTCTCAAACCGGGAGACCCGCGGCTGCGGGGTCCGTTCCCACGAGTTACGTTGGTCCCGTGGGAGGTGTTGGTGCCACCCACGGGGCCGTTCGGGGGCTGTTTCGAGTTTTCACCCTCTAACGCCATGTTTTCAACCCTAAGTGTGGAAATAAGCAAATTATCGTCGTACTCTCAAACCGGGAGACCCGCGGCTGCGGGGTCCGTTCCCACGAGTTACGTTGGTCCCGTGGGAGGTGTTGGTGCCACCCACGGGACCGTTCGGGGGCTGTTTGGAGTTTTCACCCTCTAACGCCATGTTTTCAAGCCTAAGTGTGAAAATAAGCAAATTATCGTCGTACTCTCAAACCGGGAGACCCGCGGCTGCGGGGTCCGTTCCCACGAGTTACGTTGGTCCCGTGGGAGGTGTTCGTGCCACCCACGGGGCCGTTCGGGGGCTGTTTCGAGTTTTCACCCTCTAACGCCATGTTTTGCTTAAGTGTAGAAATACGCAAATTACCGTCGTACTCTCAAACCGGGAGACCCGCGGCTGCGGGGTCCGTTCCCACGAGTTACGTTGGTCCCGTGGGAGGCGTTGGTGCCACCCACGGGATCGTTCGGGGGTTGTTTCGAGTTCTTACCCTCTAACGCCATGTTTTCAACCTAAGTGTGGAAATAAGCAAATATCGTCGTACTCTCAAACCGGGAGACCCGCGGCTGCGGGGTCCGTTCCCACGAGTTACGTTGGTCCCGTGGGAGGTGTTGGTGCCACCCACGGGGCCGTTCGGGGGCTGTTTCGAGTTTTCACCCTCTAACGCCATGTTTTTAAGCCTAAGTGTGGAAATAAGCAAATTACGGTCGTACTCTCAAATCGGGACACCCGCGGCTGCGGGGTCAGTTCCTACGAGTTACGTTGGTTCCGTGAGAGGTGTTGGTGCCACCCACGGGGCCGTTCGGGGGCTGTTTCGAGTTTTCACCCTCTAACGCCATGTTTTCAAGCCTAAGTGTGGAAATAAGCAAGGAGACCCGCGGCTGCGGGGTCCGTTCCCACGAGTTACGTTGGTCCCGTGGGAGGTGTTGGTGCCACCCACGGGGCCGTTCGGGGGCTTTTTCGAGTTTTCACCCTCTAACGCCATGTTTTGCTTAAGTGTAGAAATACGCAAATTACCGTCGTACTCTAAAACCGGGAGACCCGCGGCTGCGGGGTCCGTTCCCACGAGTTACGTTGGTCCCGTGGGAGGCGTTGGTGCCACCCACGGGGACATTCGGGGGCTGTTTCGAGTTCTCACCCTCTAACGCCATGTTTTCAAGCCTAAGTGTGGAAATAAGCAAACTATCGTCGTACTCTCAAACCAGGAGACCCGCGGCTGCGGGGTCTGTTCCCACGAGTTACGTTGGTCCCGTGGGAGGTGTTGGTGCCACCCACGAGGCCGTTCGGGGGCTGTTTCGAGTTTTCACCCTCTAACTCCATGTTTTTAAGCCTAAGTGTGGAAATAAGCAAATTACGGTCGTACTCTCAAACCGGGACACCCGCGGCTGCGGGGTCAGTTCCTACGAGTTACGTTGGTCCCGTGGGAGGTGTTGGTCCCACCCACGGGGCCGTTCGGGGGCTGTTTCGATTTCTCACCCTCTAACGCCATGTTTTCAAGCCTAAGTGTGGAAATAAGAAAATTATCGTCGTACTCTCAAACCGGGAGACCCGCGGCTGCGGGGTCCGTTCCCACGAGTTACGTTGGTCCCGTGGGAGGTGTTGGTGCCACCCACGGGACCGTTCGGGGGCTGTTTCGAGTTTTCACCCTCTAACGCCATGTTTTCAAGCCTAAGTGTGGAAATAAGCAAATTACGGTGGTACTCTCAAACCGGGAGACCCGCGGCTGCGGGGTCCGTTCCCACGAGTTACGTTGGTCCCGTGGGAGGTGTTGGTGCCACCCACGGGACCATTCGGGGGCTGTTTCGAGTTTTCACCCTCTAACGCCATGTTTTGCTTAAGTGTAGAAATACGCAAATTACCGTCGTACTCTCAAACCGGGAGACCCGCGGCTGCGGGGTCCGTTCCCACGAGTTACGTTGGTCCCGTGGGAGGCGTTGGTGCCACCCACGGGGCCGTTCGGGGGCTGTTTCGAGTTCTCACCCTCTAACGCCATGTTTTCAAGCCTAAGTGTGGAAATAAGCAAATTATGGTCGCACTCTCAAACCGGGAGACCCGCGGCTGCGGGGTCCGTTCCCACGAGTTACGTTGGTCCCGTGGGAGGTGTTGGTGCCACCCACGGGGCCGTTCGGGGGCTGTTTCGAGTTTTCACCCTCTAACGCCATGTTTTTAAGCCTAAGTGTGGAAATAAGCAAATTACGGTCGTACTCTCATACCGGAACACCCGCGGCAGCGGGGTCAGTTCCTACGAGTTACGTTGGTCCCGTGGGAGGTGTTGGTGCCACCCACGGGGCCGTTCGGGGGCTGTTTCGAGTTTTCACCCTCTAACGCCATGTTTTTAAGCCTAAGTGTGGAAATAAGCAAATTACGATCGTACACTCAAACCGGGACACCCGCGGCTGCGGGGTCAGTTCTTACGAGTTACGTTGGTCCCGTGGGACGTGTTGGTGCCACCCACGGGGCCGTTCGGGGGCTGTTTCGAGTTCTCACCCTTTAACGCCATGTTTTCAAGCCTAAGTGTGGAAATAAGAAAATTATCGTCGTACTCTCAAACCCGGAGACCCGCAGTTGCGGGGTCCGTTCCCACGAGTTACGTTGGTCCCGTGGGAGGTGTTGGTGCCACCCACGGGACCGTTCGGGGGCTGTTTCGAGTTTTCACCCTCTAACGCCATGTTTTTAAGCCTAAGTGTGGAAATAAGCAAATTACGGTCGTACTCTCAAACCGGGACACCCGCGGCTGCGGGGTCAGTTCCTACGAGTTACGTTGGTCCCGTGGGAGGTGTTGGTGCCACCCACGGGGCCGTTCGGGGGCTGTTTCGAGTTCTCACCCTCTAACGCCATGTTTTCAAGCCTAAGTGTGAAAATAAGCAAATTATCGTCGTACTCTCAAACCGGGAGACCCGCGGCTGCGGGGTCCGTTCCCACGAGTTACGTTGGTCCCGTGGGAGGTGTTGGTGCCACCCACGGGACCGTTCGGGGGCTGTTTCGAGTTTTCACCCTCTAACGCCATGTTTTCAAGCCTAAGTGTGGAAATAAGCAAATTACGGTCGTACTCTCAAATCGGGAGACCCGCGGCTGCGGGGTCCGTTCCCACGAGTTACGTTGGTCCCGTGGGAGGCGTTGGTGCCACCCACGGGGCCGTTCGGGGGCTGTTTCGAGTTTTCACCTTCTAACGCCATGTTTTTAAGCCTAAGTGTGGAAATAAGCAAATTACGGTCGTACTCTCAAACCGGGACACCCGCGGCTGCGGGGTCCGTTCCTACGAGTTACGTTGGTCCCGTGGGAGGTGTTGGTGCCACCCACGGGACCGTTCGGCGGCTGCGGGATCCGTTCCTACGAGTTACCGAAATGGATATTGTAATGTTGCTTCTAGTACTTTAATTCTAACTATGTTGCTTTCGTTGTAATGTAAGGTTGTGTAATTTTCGGATATATGTTTATGTAATCGTCAATTCTGGATATTATAAGTTTATGTTGATGTCATTATGATATGTATGTATACTAAAAATGTATCACGGGTTCGTTTGTGGGATGTTTCGGGTTTCTCCCCTCTAACGCCATGTTTTTAAGCTTATGTCTAGACATTAGCAAGTTATCGTCGTATTCTGAAACTGAGAGTCTAAAATATTTTAAATATATTATCCAATAATCAAACCAAAAATTATCCCGTATTCCTTCTAATTATCCCGTATTCCTTCTAATTATCCCATGCTCCTTCTAACATAATATCCAACAACAAGCCAACAACCAATAATTATCCAACAACCAAACCAAACCAATAATTATCCCGTACTCCTTCTATCATCTAAAAGATTTAATAGATAATGTATATCAATTATATAACTACTTTAGTTAAAGTAAAGAGTACCTGGTGTAATGAAGAACTGGTATCTAATTGGTTAGACCTGCAATACGTAAACAATGTGTTATGAAGAACGTGTATGTAAAATTAAAGAAAGTACCTCACAAAACACACACATACAATCTATACATACACACACATACAAACATAAATCTACACATACATACACAAAAATTAGGGCTTTAGATAGAAATCACGAAATCCAAATGAATCAATACATACCAACTGAAATCGATATTAGACAGGACGAGATGACTGAACAAAAATACAATAGAAGAATAGAGCAATTTTGGTTTGAAAAAAGGGACAAAATGATTCATATTGGAATTTCCCAAAAACTAACTTAATATCTAAAAGAAGTAAATGCTTCGGCTTTGATGCTCCATCAACTAGCGGCGTTGCAATTGGAGATAATGGTTGAGTAATGTGGAAACAAAAACCTCGAACTTCCTGCATCAATAAAAACATTATTGCACACTTTAAAAGAGGCTCTATAACAGAACAAATTATTGAAGAAGCCTACATTTCTCCAAAACATAGCGAATTCATAGTTGAAGAAAATTTCTATGATGTTGAAGTACATTTCATCTTTGAGAACCACTAAATGGCCCAACTCTGGACGTCAAGTGGACAGCCTAAGTGGTACCCATGGTCAGCTAAATAATGTCTCAATCAATTATTATATTTCCAATTTAGACTGGGTGGGCTTACTTCAGTTGATACGGCAAACAAAAACTAAATGGAATTAGTTGTATTTTATTTCTAATTTAAATTTGTTAACCCTAAGATGAGAGGTCTCTTAAAAAGGGATCAACAAATTTAAACTTTTTTGTCTCTCCTTAGTTAGTGTTTATATTTCTCTCAGGATCATACGACTAAATTTTTGTGATTTCATGTTTAATTGTTAATATGCATTCAAATTGGGTGGAAGTCGTTTATCCAAATTACATATAATTGAACCGAAACTATAATTTCAAACTCCAATTACCTTATTTAAAAACACTACCGTCAACTCACAGAACATATAATTGAAACCCCCAAACAACATAGAACATTTTTTTAAAACTAAACTAACATACAAATCAAATGAAAAAATAAATAAACTTTAGTAGAGAAATAGAGAAAGATCATATACATGGATAGTGGTACCTAAAATTACTTAGATTTGCAAAATAGAAAAAAAATATAACAAATTAGACCATGGCAGCCCACTACCCCCTACTCCTACCCAAACAAAAAAAAACAAAAAACAACGACACCACCGTTATCCCTCCTGCCTTGGCCGACGACCAGCCTACTCCGACCTAGGTTGAAGTTTGGCAAAACTCGAACCTGTTTACCTCGGTGACCTGCTACCTTACCCACTTTGGGTAGACCCACTTCCGTCGATCTACATCCGACCACCCACTTCGATCCACACCGGCAACCTTCCAAATTTCGGCCAGAAATACCATGCTCCGTCTAGAAATACCAAGCTCCCAAACTTGTACCAAAACGAAACCCTAAATTAGAAACACGATAAAAGAAGAGGCGTACCTGGAAATGGAAAGATGAGAACAAAAACGAAACCGCTGCTGGGAATCACTCATTCTTTGCACATTTTTGTGCGTGGTAGCAAAAATGGGAATCCCTGACCATGGTCTTTGACGAGAGAGACGGGCCATCATTGATAAGGGGCGGGGAAATGAAATATGAGAGGCGCCTATTTTTATTTTAAGAATGACCTGGTCACGGCCTAGAGCCGTGACCCACCAACCGCGACTAATTAATGAAGCTAAGCTGCGTAGTCTACTGCCTAGTGGTCACGGCCCATAGCCGTGACCCATGCCAAGAAATGGTCACGGCCTCCACCCGTGACCCCATATGTATGTGTGTTGTGCTTCGTCATACCTATGGTCACGGTCCAAGTCCGTGACCCATCCGCGACCAGGTTTAGAGGGAATTTTGGCGCGAATTTGGCGCCAAAATGGTCACGACCTGGTCATGGCCCAAGTCCGTGACCCACAGTGGTCAGGGATTTGGGCCGTGACCACCTCCAGAGCATCCATGACTCAGCGTGGTAATGAATATGGTCACGCCAAAAATTGAGATGGTCTCGGCCCAAGTCCGCGACCAGCTGGTCAGGGACTTGGGCCGTGACCAACTGGGCGTGACCATTCGCAGGATTTGGTGTAGTGTATTTTAGACAGATTCGCATTTATTTCGCCGATCAGACGATCATATTTGGCATTGGTTGCGGTCTGGTTTGCAATGAATTGATTCATGGTATCCTTGAGAGTTCTCCGCTGTGGTGGAATATAATTTCCTTGAGGTGGCGGTGCTTGCACATGTCCTTGCATGTGTGGAGCTTGTTGAAAGTGTTGTAGTGGAGGAGGGGCAACATGCGGAGGAGGGTTCATTGCGGCATGTTGTTGCCCATAGCTAAAACCGGGATGATTTTTCCAAGAAGGGTTATATGAATTCCCGTGCGGGGCACCGAAATTGCCCTTAAAACCTCCTAAACCACTAACTTGCTCTTGCAGCAATGCTTTATAGGCGAGTATCATCGGGCATTCCTCCGTTGAATGTCCCGCCTCGCAAATAGTATACACCTTTATGACTGGGTTTGGAATGGGTCCAGCTGGTCCTTTTCCATATATCTCGCACAGATCTCAAAATCCTATCTTAAGAGTCTCTAATCGGCTATCTGTCATAGAATTCTTATCTACATGGAATAGGCCGGATGCTGACGGAGTAGTGGTCGCTTGTCTATTTCGATTTTGAGTGTTGGGATCAGAAGTGTCCCAGGATTGGGTAGTCCCGGCGACATACCTCAAGTGAAGCTCAGTATCCTGGGCATCTAAATCGAGAAACGGACCACTTCCCATTGTTTCAACAAGTTGTTTGGAGTTAAGATTCAATCCATTATAGATAAAAGAGATGACTTGCGCTGAATCAAATCCATGATGGGGGCATGAAGCAACTAAGTTGTTGAAACGTTCATAACATCGATGAAATGACTCATTTTCAGCTTGTCTGAATGCCTGAATTTGAGCCTTTATGGAGATTGTTCGATGTGGTGGGAAGAATTTATTGAGAAATTTTGACTGTAGCTCATTCCAGGATGGAATCGAGCTTGGAGGTAAAGATCATAGCCAGGCCTTAGCTTTATCTTTGAGCGAGAAAGGGAAGAGTTTGAGGCGGATTACCTCTTGTGTGCAGGTTTGATCATTTAGAGTATCACACACGTCCTCAAATTCCCTAATATGGAGGTATGGCTTTTCAGAATCCATACCGTGGTAATGCGGTAGCATCTGGATCATCCCATTTTTGAAACGGAATTGCCCGGCATTATATGGGAGTATAATTCATCCTTGAGTGACAGTACGCTCGGGATATAAGAATTCTCTAATTGGAAGGTATGGGGGCTCTTCCTCACCGGAGGGTGCACTGCCGTGTTGTGACATCTCTCCTTCACTTATCGACTCGGTGTTCTCGTTGGGTGTGCTCGAAGTGTGTCCTAAGAAAGGGAAGGGAGTGTTATCGGAGATTGAGTGCGACGGTGTGGGAGGTGGGATCCAGAACTATGGGGTGTTTGGAGTGTGGGGACTATCAGGATTATACTCAACAATTGGATTTTCGTGAATGTTGATTGGATATTATGGGGTGTGGGAGTGGTTTCAGAATTTTGCATTAAAGCTTAGGAGAGATGATGGTGAATTTTTTTTTTTTTTTTTTTTTTGCTTTTTGAATTTTTTTATGTTTTTGGATTGACTCAATCTGATCCTAAGTCTACCTAATTCCCTGTAAACGGCGCCAAAAACTTGACGCGACTGAAAATGTGTCTCAGAAATGCGTTCACTCTAGGCTCAAGTGTAAGCCTGTCGCTCAAGTAATAATCCAACAAGTCGGGTATCGATCCTCAGGGAAAAAGGACAACGAAGTTGTGACGACGGAAAGACGGAGGAATCCTAACCTTGACTCTAAAAATATAGGGAAAATGATTTGATTTTGGGAATGATTACAGCTAAGTGCAAAGATGAAATTATGAAAAATGCAACTAAAATAAGTTACCTAAAATATGAATAAAAATTGATTTTGAAACTTTTGACAAAGTGATGGGAAAAACGAGGACGAGAATACAATCCCCCAACCCTAGTGTAGTGCAGTGGTAATATTAATCATAAATTTATCTGATTGATCTGACCCAGAATTTAGTACTCCCAAGCATTATGTATACGAGGTTCAAGCCCGCATCATACCTAATCTGAGGATGAGTAAATCAGTATCGCGATAGTGACACTCAAATTGCACTCTAAATCATCACGAGTACCCAGAGGCAAACGTGATATAAAGATCTACAATTATTGTGTCATTATGAAATACGATCATAGTCAATCAATATATTCATCGGATTAATTTTATACACATACACTAACACCTCAGGTTGGGTTCATGTACCCTGACCTTGGTAAATCTAGCCTAACATGTTGAATTTAATGAAAACAATAATTGATGTGCAGGAATTCATGATTAATCTAAGAAAAAATGATAATTAGATGTAGAAACGAATTAGAACTAAAAATTACTCACTAAAATTATCCAAACAATAAGTGCAACAATGAATGAAACCGATACTCACAAAAATAACTGGATCAATCTTCAATTCTTGAATTAAAACTACAATTCTTAGCTAAACTAGGGTTTTTGGAAAAGAAGCAGGACATCCTACTAATTCTTCATGTCTATAATAACAATAAATCGGGTCTTAAATACCCTACAATAATATCAGAAGTCAACTTCACTAGGAGCCTTTTTAGGAAGAGAGATGATTTCCAGATCTCGAGGATCGGACCGGTCCGGGTCTTAGGCGGACCGATCTGCCCCCAAGGCGGATCAGTTTTTTTTATTTTGGGGCGGACCGGTTCTTTTTATTTTGGCCTTCTTCGGTTTGCATGCGATCCGGGGTCTTCTGGAGTTTGGCAAGGCGGACCGGTCCGAGGCAGGGGCGGACCGGTCCGGCTATTTGACTTTTTGGCTCATCTTTGACTGCTCATAACTTTTGTTTCGGGATTCCGATTGGGGTGCCGTTTCTTCCTTTGTGCTCGTGAATGAGATGTCTTCAACTTCTCTTTAGGTACCTCATCCGAATTCCGTGTAGAAATTACGCTTTTGCCCTTAAGACTTTTCCTTCTTTCTTTCTTGATTCTACTGATTTCTTTCTTTCGTTTCTTGACATTAAATACCTGCAAAATCACTACAAAATACCAGAAACTCGGTGTACTCATTAGGATCAGTCAGTAGCACAGTTATGAGATAAATCCAACTCAATTACGTTGTTCGAGGTGCTAAAAGTAACTAAATCAAGGGATAAATTAGGAAGAATTTATGCCTAATCAACTAGGTTGACTCTTAGGCGAGTCCGTTGTTTTTCACGGGGAAGGGTTTTTGTGACGTTAAATAAAATTCGCCTGCTTTACATTTTTCGCATATCACCTCACACGAAAAATTAGGTTGAAATAAATAAAAATTCGCCTAAACTGAATTTGTTATTATTTTGTAAATCACCTAGATTTAACAAAGGTAAAAATTTGTGCTTCTAATTGACTTTGGAAAATAAAATTGTTTTTATAAAGCTAAAAATTCAAGAAAAGTTTGAATTGGTCCCTCCTAGAATAACTGGTAAAACTCGTGGGTAAATTGCGTTTAATTGACAATCGTTTACTTCCGCACATAGTCTATTTGCACATCGTTGGGTGCTTTCAATTCTAATAAGGCATTTAGTTCAGAGATGGAGGAATCAAGTGAGACAAACATTATTGGATAGGATCTTCGGGATATGTTTGATCCAACATCTCTTAGACCAAAGAGTCAATCATACACACCTCATCAATGGAATCGAGGTCGGCCTTTTGTTGCATAAGGTGGAAGATGTTGACTTCAACGGTCATGTTGCCAAAAGAAAGATTCATGGACCCATCACGACAATAGATGATGCCATTTGCAGTTGCCAAAAAGGGGCGACCCAATATGATTAGAATATTGATTGGTTCGGGAGCGGGAGTGTTTAAGATGATGAAATCCACAGGGTAGTAAAAGTCAGAAACTTTGACCAAAACATCTTCAACTATTCCTTTAGGCACTTTTACGAAACGGTCAGCAAGTTGAAGAGTAACCCATGTAGGTTTCATATTTTGTAAACCTAACTCAAGGTAAAGGGAGTAAGGTAATAAATTAACAATGACCCCAAGTTCAAGTAAAGCCCGAGTAGTGAACTTCTCTCCTAAAATGCAAGATACAGTAGGATAATTGGGGTCTTTGTACTTCACAACACCATTCTCATTAATCAGGGATGTGGCTTGCTCAGTGACGAAGGAATCACGAGGCACATTCGTCCGACCCTTAACAGTGCACAAGTCATTCAAGAATTTGGCATAAGAGAGAACTTGTTGAATCGCGGGGAGGAATCGAATATTAATGTGAACATTCTAAAATACCTGCCCGATCCCATCAAATTATTAGGATTTCTTTATCGGAGCCAACCTATGAGGGAAGGGTGCTTTGGTCACATAGACAGTGGTGGGGTCTTTAGGTTTGGAGTCGGTCTTTTCTGTGGATTTGGTAGGGGGTAGAACCTTAGGGAGAGGATCTAATGGGAATTTTGGGATGGGTGGGGTTTGCACATCACTGGGGATATCAACACCATTGTTAACTTGTTTGCCTGATCTTAAAGTGGATATCGCTTTCATGTCCGCTTGGAATGTGGGGGGAGTGGGTGCGGATCCAACCTCATAAACCGAGTCTTTTCCATTACCCTCAGGATTAGTAATGGGTTGACTCGGGAATCGACCTTTTCTTGCTCAGACTCGAAATGGTTAAGACGCTGCTCAAGATTTTGGATGGCTTGAGTATGTGCTTGCGTGGATTGTTGTTGAGTCGTGATAAATTGAGTGATAATATTCTCAAGAGAGGATGTGGATGATTGGGGCAGAGGGGCATAGGGGGGTTAGGGTACCAACTCACAATGAGAACTAAGAGGCGGTGTATACTCAAAATAGGGAGGTGGAATAGGGAAAATTTGATGATTGTTATGTGATTGTTCTCCATGGGGAATAAAGAGTGATAGATGATGTGGTTGATGGTATGGAGCATGGTGATTCTGGATGGGAGGGCGATGTTGTCTTTGTGGGTTTTGTTGAAACCCAGGTGGACCACCTATATGTTGTTGTGGGTGTGATGGAGCGAGGTTTTTGTCGTACTTATAGGAAAAATAGGGATGGTTCCTATTATTAGAGTTGTAAGTAAACGACGGGGGAGAGGCTTTCCTAGTGGTATTAAAAGCACACGCATGAGCCATGGTGGAATCGAGATCATGTTGAACAAGGCGTAACTAATGAGTTAAATGATCTTGACTTAAGCAAACATTACAAGAAGAAGGACTAGACTCGTTGACATTCATCATTTGTTTAGAAAGAGAAATATTTTATTTCATAGAACAATTGAGAGGGTCAACGGTTTTACTCGAAGTGTTTAAACCATGAAGCAAAGTTTTAAAATCAAGATCATTTTTTACCTCATAAGTGCTCCATATGTGTGGTGGCTCGTATCTCGAAAAGTCATTAGTGCCCTCCCAATCTTGGGAGTCATCGCCTAATTCTAGGAGAAAATTATAGGTGGCTGTTGATGCAAAAAACTGGACCGAATTCCCGTTTTTATGATCACAGATAAATAGAGAAAAGCAATCCAATCAAGCACATGAGAGACAAAGATTTTTAAAGTGGTTCGGCTATGAATAAAGCCTACGTCCACTGTTATTTTATTCCAGGGGTTTACAATAGCACCATAGGGTGTAGAGAGAGAAATGATGTGTATCTTGTGTATGGTGTTTCTAGGCTCCCTCGGATCTCCTCCGGATCTCCCCCTTTTGGCTAAGGGAATACATGTATTTATAGTGATGGGAGATAAAGAGATTCATTGTATGTAGACATTTATGTCTACATTCAACGAATCTAATTGTTGAATTGCTTAGTATGTTATGTGTTGTCATCTATTAATACAGTATAAATGCACATTAAGGCTCATTAAATGCGTTGCCATCTTCATTAATGCACATTAAATGCATAGTTATCCTCTGATCTTCCTAGTTGGTATGCCGACCAACTCTCCTCGGGTGCCGACTAACTCTCCTCGGGTTCCGACCAACTCTCCTCGGGTGCCGACTAATACTCCCCGGGTGCCAACTAATTTTTCCCGGGTACTGACCAACTCTCCTCGGGTGCCGACTAATACTCCTCGGGTGCCGACCAACTCTCCTCGGGTGCCGACTAATACTCCTCGGGTGCCGACCAACTCTCCTCGGATGTCGAATATTGCCACGTAGGATGACATGTGTCCTTTTCTGATTGGTCCTCATAGATGAAGAATTTTTGCGTTAACAGAAGCCCCCAATGCTCCATGCTTGATGGTTTACTTGAAAGGATGGAGTATTTATTTTGCAGTGTTGCTCGGTGCTCGTGAAATTCTTGATCTACCTTCTTGATTTGTTCAACATAAAGTGCATTATCTCCTGGACGACATATGATGCAGGCTGATCGATGGTTGCTAATCTTTCTTTTGAGGAACTCCGTGTGCTATGTACCACCCCTGGGAATTTGGATGCAGCCATGCCATAGTATGCAGCTTGTAGCTTGTCATAATCTTCAAGTATGTTGATTGGTTTGCTAGCCGACCAACTGCCTCCTGTGCCGAGCAACTGAGTGCTAACTTCACGCGCTTGATTCTTCTGATTTATGATCCTCTGAATACTTTGTCGAGTAACATACTAGCTTTTGAACCCAACTCTTCAATCTGATTAGTACCAAGCTAGTGGTGGACTTCGAAACATTTTCATACAACTTCTTCTTCAATGTTGGTCAGGACAGTAGTAGTAAAGATCTCAGTGTTGTAGATGCTGAATTTAACTTCTGAACTTCAATAGTATGTGCATAATAACTCCTGAATATGCCTCCTGAACTTCTCAATGCGCTTCCTGAACTTCTGAATCCACCTCCTGAATTTCAATATACCTCCTGAACTTCAATATTCCTCCTAAACTTCAATATACCTCCTGAATTTCAATATACCTCCTGAACTTCAATATTCCTCCTGAACTTCAATATAAAAAATAATTCATGAGCAAGAAAAATAACTCCTGAATGATAATTAGTCGGGGCCCCGACCGTGTGAGTTTGTGGAGTTGAATTTGATGCTCGACTGCATGATGTTATAAGAATGTTCCACTGAATGAACAAATATATCTGTAATAGAAGCCCCCAAGTGTGGAATGTGAACTTTGAATGCTTTTTTCTTGATCGCTTTCACATACTCATAAAATGTTTCCGACCAACTGTAGTTGAAAGAGATTTATCAACCAACCGGAGTTGGATTTTATCTACCAACCGGAGTTGGATTTTATCTACCAACCGAAGTTGGATTTTATTTACCAATCGGAGTTGGATTTTATCTACCAATCGGAGTTGGATTTGGTTCCCGATCAACCGGAGTTGGTGGTAATTGATAATGAATGGTAGAGACTTCCTCGGAGCTGACCAACAGATTGTTGAAAATAAGATATAATAAATGCTGGAGACCTCCTCAACAGATTGTTGGGAAAAAGATAATATAAATGCTGGAGACCTCCTCGACGCTCACCAACAGATTGTTGGGAATATAATATAATAAATGACGGAGACATCCTTGGAGATGACCAATAGATTGTTGGGAATAAGATAATATATGCTGGAGACATCCTTGGAGCTGACCAATAGATTGTTGGGAATAAGATAATATAAATGTTGGAGACCTCCTTGGAGCTGACCAACAGATTGTTGGGAATAAGATAATATATGCTGGAGACATCCTTGGAGCTGACCAACAGATTGTTGGGAATAAGATAATATATGCTGGAGACATCCTTGGAGCTGACCAACAGATTGTTGGGAATAAGATAATATAAATGTTGGAAACCTCCTTGGAGCTGAATATATGATTATAAATATTTTTCGAGCTCCATGCTGAAATAAGAATAGAATATGCATCCAACTAGATATAAAGAATAATTAAAAATAATAAAGTATCTCGTTGATCTGTCAAGGTAGAATTATATAATGCCGAACAAGAATAAGATCTTCCAGAACATAAGAATATGGCCGAGAATGTTGTCAGGCCTGAATATAAATAAGAATTATCCGACCAACTATCCGTTGGGGGTGAAACACAACGAATGTTGTAATTCTCCTTAAAGATGAATAAGTATCTTGTCGAGGCACAATTGCATAATGCCGAATAAGAATAATATTTTACAGAACATAAGAATATGGCTGAGAACTTTGTTGGGCCTGCATATAAATAAGAATTACCCGGCCAACTATCCGTTGGGGGTGAAACCCAACGAATGTTATAGTTCTCCTCGGAGCTGAATATGATAATAAGTATCTCATCGAGTTCCATGTTGAGATGAATATAGAATATGAATCCCAAGGGATATATAGAATAATTTGTGCTTGAGCCGATATCTGGGCCTGAATATAAATAAGAATTGCCCCGACCAACTATCCGTTGGGGATGAAATATAATAACTGTTGTAGATTTTCCTCGGAGCTGAATATATATAGAGAGAAGAAATTTTTCGAGCTCCATGCTGAGATAAATATAAAATATGAATCCGAACGGATATAGAATAATTTGTGCTTGAGCCGATATCTGGGCCTGAATATAAATAAGAATTGCCCCAACCAACTATCCGTTGGGGGTGAAATATAATAACTGTTGTAGCTTTTCCTCAGAGCTGAATATGATAATAAGTATTTCGTCGAGCTCCATGAAGAGATGAATATAGAATATGAATCCAAACGGATATATAGAATCATTTGTGCTGGAGCAGATATCATAGCAATAATAAAATCAATAGTTCCTCGCTGAGGTGAAATTTCATACTGTCGAGCTATGATAATAGTTTCCAGATTATTTCCGAGCATTCGTCGGTGTTGAATCTTGTACCTGTAAAAATTACTAATTTGCTCTACCATATGTGTAGGCTGAATTGATTAGTCATGAGAATAATTTACTCATCCAATCAATATATGATATGTATATGCTTGAGAAATAAAATATTAATTTCCAAAAATGAAATAATATATATTGGCTGATATGTCGAGGCAAAATTGCCTGATGTCGAGCAATAATAGTTTCCAGAGGTGAAAGATTGTGGCTGAGCTTTCGTCGGGATTGAATATCGTCCCTATGAAATCTTAATAAGCTGCCCGAGCACCTGTCTAGACTAGATCAAATAATTATTATCATGAGAATAATTATTCAGCCAAACAATATGTGATGTGTATCAGCATAAGGCAATAAAAATTTCAAAATATGAAATAATATGTTTTATGCCAAATGTGTGTGAGATGGACAAATTTTTATCAAATATGCATCATAAATAAGATGTAGAGTTTTTTGTAAATTTATTTAATCTCCAACAACTAATCAGGTATAAGTTGCCGTTTGAAAATTATTTATCACTTGGTTTTCAAAATATTTTTGGGG
This sequence comes from Sambucus nigra, assembly GCA_949130495.1. NCBI lineage: Eukaryota > Viridiplantae > Streptophyta > Magnoliopsida > Dipsacales > Adoxaceae > Sambucus > Sambucus nigra. The sequence continues at coordinate 88,221,486 of OX422219.1, read as the reverse complement.
TGATCACAAGTTAAAAAGGACTTAAGCCCCCTGTTTGTCCCCGAGCTGAACTCGTGTTTAAAGAAATATCTGGGGTGCTTCGCATTTTTTAATACCCCAAGATTCTACTGCTATCGACAAACGGCATGGATGTTGTCGACCAACATTTAAGGATATCTCAAGTTATAGAATATATGGTGCCGACCAAGAAGCAAATGGTCCCCGACCAGCTGAGCAATTTCGCCGATCAACAAAAATGGTGCATTGACAGCACCGAACAACATTAGATGTCACCGACCAAAAAGTGGATGGTTGGATAGTTGCCGACCAGTAAATTGAACCCTCCGAACAAGACTGAGATGTCGCCGATCAAGAAGTAGATGATCGTCGACCTGCAATTGGTTCCACCGAGCTACAATATGGGGCTCCGACGAATAATAAGATACCTCGTAGTTGGATAAAATTATTTCAACGTTGCTGATGGATCTTCACATATTATCTCCGACAAACAAAAATGGTCTGGTTAAGCTTCTCTTTAAAAAAATATGGCCCAAGATGATGCCGACCAACAATATAGATGGCTGACTAGAATATCTCGAATCCTTAGATCAGAAAAATAACATTCGATGTAAAATTTAAGCATTAAGAATGTTAATTAAATGAATAATTATCTAATCCACTATATCATGTGATTCCGATAAAGAAACCATGCGATGTGATAAACGAGGGGCCAACATATCAAATTTGTACCCAGAGTCTTGATATGGTCATGATTGTTTTACTGATCCTCTTTTACAAGAGGTGGGTAATGATTTTTCAGGTGAGAGAAAATTATTTTTTATATTGATCCTTTCCTATTCCCTATTTGGAGAGATAAAAATATGTTGAATGATCGAAGTTATTACCAAATTTATTTCAAAAATCAATCAATGAGACTTTATTGACATAGATGGAAGATGAACCAAATATAGTTCATAAAAATGAATGTAAAGAGACTCAAACTTGAAGAGAGAGAAAGTAGATCTGGGTCATGATTTCCATGGGAAAACTTTTTATTGTCTTTAACCTTTTCCCATTCTCTGATTAAAAATGTAATGGGAATTTGAATAGTCATCAAAGATCTTTCAAAATTTATTTCAAAATCAACAATAAAAATTATCAAATCTTATCATCGTCGTACATATTGGTATACGTAATCATTTAAAATATTTATTCCATGATATAAAATTGAACTTGAGAATCAAGCAAAAAGTTATGATTTATGAAATCCACTATTTTTCAGATTTCTAAATAAGAATTAATCTAACAGTTATGATTTTAAAATCATGATATGCAATATTTTGCAGATAAATTGGACAATTAATTTATGTATATAAACATAAAAATCACGATTGAATCAACAGATGTATGTATAATTGATTATACGTAGAGAAAATAAAAACTTAGCTTTTGATGGAGAACGATGCTTGTAACATGTTCCCACAGACGACGCCAATCTGTTGATACAAAAAACTGGACCGAATTCCCGTTTTTATGATCACAGATAAATAGATAAAAGCAATCCAATTAAGCACATGAGAGACAAATATTTTTAAAGTGGTCGGCTATGAATAAAGCCTACGTCCAGTGTTATTTTATTCCAGGGGTTTACAATAGCACCATAGGGTGTAGAGAGAGAAATGATGTGTATCTTGTGTATGGTGTTTCTAGGTTCCCTCGGATCTCCTCCGGATCTCCCACTTTTGGCTAAGGGAATACATGTATTTATAGTGATGGGAGATAAAGAGATTCATTGTATGTAGACATTTATGTCTACATTCAACGAATCTAATTGTTGAATTGCTTGGTATGCTATGTGTTGTCATCTATTAATACAGTATAAATGTACATTAAGGCTCATTAAATGCGCTGCCATCTTCATTAATGCACATTAAATGCATAGTTATCCTTTTATGTTCCTGGTTGGTATGCCTACCAACTCTCCTCGGGTGCCGACTAACTCTCCTCGGGTTCCGACCAACTCTCCTCGGGTGCCGACTAATACTCCCCGAGTGCCAACTAATTTTCCTCGGGTACTGACCAACTCTCCTCGGGTGCTGACTAATACTCCTCGGGTGCCGACCAACTCTCCTCGGATGTCGAATATTGCCACGTAGGATGACATGTGTCCTTTTCTGATTGGTCCTCGTAGATGGAGAATTTTTGCGTTAACAGTGGCAATGGGAGTTAAGTTCATGAACCTCCCTTTATCATGGATTAAATCATGGTTCAGGACGCGGGGATGAGACCATTGTAAAAACTGTGGACTAAGCGACGTTTTTCGAGACCATGATGTGGGCAACTATTGATGTAACCTTGAAAACGGCCCCATGCTTCACAAAATTGCTCGATTGGATTTTGACGAAAATCTTGGATTGCTTGGCGCATCTCATTGGTTTTGCTCATCGGATAAAACTTTGACATGAACTTCTTCATAAGTGGTTCCCATGTAAGGATAGAATCCGATGGCAATTAATGGATCCACATGGATGCATTATCATTGAGAGAAAATGGAAACAACCGAAGACACACATTTTCTTCATCTAAGTTTTGATTTTTAAAAGTAGCATAAATCGTGAAAAGTTTTCGCAAGTGGGTGTATGGAGACTCATGTTCAAGGCCATGGAAATTAGGCAACATCAAAATTATCGCTGGGTGAATTTCAAATTGGACCGCTGGGGTGGGTGTAAGAACAATACATGATGGCGGGGTAGCCGTTATCAGGGTAAAATAGTCCTTTAAGGCGCGCTCGTCGGCCATGGTGGGTGGATGGATGGATGAAGTAGAGATGTCTACCTGGGTACAACTCGACGTGACAGGTGTTAGGGAAAAATCAAGGGGAACACGTGGTTCTCCTAATGTGGAAGAGATGGGAGAAGGGCTATGGGAATGAATTAATAGATGATTAACTCATTGCCACATGGGCATGAAAAGAGTGAATTTTTATGTTTTGAAAAAAAGGAAAATATTTTTGGAATTTTTAGGAAATGAAGGAAAGAAAATATTTTTGGAGAAAGGAAAAAAATGTTTTTGGATTTTTGAAAAATGGGAGAGAAAATGAAAATGAAAATATTTTTGGATTTTTGTTGGAAAAGGGGGGGATGGACGCAACTTGAAACTCAAAAATGAGGGAGTGTAAAAATGACTACCTAAAGAGTAAAGTAGATACGTACAAGCAAGGTAACACTCCTAACTAGCACATAGCCAAATTTTTTCTTCAATTTAGATGAGAGGGTAGTCAATTTTAATTACTCCGCGGGCGATTTAAATTCATAGAATTTATCTTTGTGATCGCCTTTGCAAAATTACATGATCCTACTTTAATCAAAAGATAATAAGAGGCTTGCCACTGAGATTTGCCACAAAGCTACTATGACTAAGCGGTCGGTCGGTACAATGTTGGGGACAACGCAAACCCGTTTTACTGGGCGACCGCACTTAAAACCCAATTTCCCTAGACACTTACGTGCCTCAAAGCAAACCGTTAGAGGATTTTTCGGGTGGAGAGGACTCTATGGGTTATCCTGCAAGTCAAATTGATCAAAAAGGGGCCTACGAACACCGTATCCTATATGGCTATCTAGTTGATTGATTTTAATTTAATGATGGCTAAGGTAGCACACAATGGATAAGTGAGTGAGTCGGGTGATGAAATCCCTTCTCGTGAATGACCGGGTGTAGGTTTTAGTTGAGTAATTCATCATACCATTCAAAAAAAAAATGCGAGAATAAAATCACATCAGAGCACGTAGGCACACACAAATATCGACTCGCTTGCGGGAGATTCGCGAGTGTTTAGAAAGGTACCTCCCACGATTTTGGCATGCGTGGGGTGAAGATCGAGTTGAGTCGACTAGGGGGAGATTTCGCCTATCTCAATCGGTCCCGGGAGTCCTACCGACCCAAAGCAGAGAGGCTTATTTTCCTCGCCTTTGGATGCCTCTCTTTACCTTGTCCAGTTTCCCTTTTCGCTTCTTCTTTTTAAATAAAAACAAATAAATTGGTATCAAAACGCACCCAAATAAATACAAGTCCTCAATAATCCAAATACAACACTTCTAATAAAAAGGGAAAATGATACTAAATAACTAATGAATGACAATTCAAAATCTTCTCTAGTGTGTCAACATCCAAAAAGCGGCTTCGATAGAAAGAAAAATTTTCTTGTAAGTGTAAGTGTTGTTGTTGCAAAGCCTTTCTAATCACAATTTTCTTCAATTACCTATAAAAATACTACAGGACTAGTATGAGGTAAGTAAGGGTGCCAATCCAACTTAATGGAAAGAAACACAAGAAGAACCATGTAATCCAATTTACTAGCTATTTATGTTTTTTTAATTTTTTTTGCTTTTTCTTTGTTTTCTATATTTTTTATGATGTTTATTTTTTTATATTAAAACGACTTTTTTTATGGTCAAACAACTAAATTAAATGAAAGATATCAACTAAACAATGAGAGAAATCTAAAGAAATACTAAAAGGTGTGTGAAAAAAAAGTGAGTGAAAAATAACTAAATGAGAGATAATAAGAAGAACAATCAAGAGATGTAAATCCACCCCCATTTCACACATTTATTCTGGTTTGAACTATTTCTAGTTTGATTGATTTCCAAAATATTCAACTAATTCAAAAGTTAATTCCCATTATCCTAATGAACTAGGAAAATATTATTTTAGAAAAGTAATTTTTAATTGATACAACTCCACTCCAAATAAATTAAAATTAATCAAGTGTAACACCCGCTAGGGAAAATTTACCCAACTAATTTTAATTAAATAAAATAAGACAAGAGTAGAAGAAACTTATATTATAATTTTGATCATTTTAAAAAGCCTATCTCTAGTTTGAATCAAAATAATAAAATTATAACACAAGCTTCAATCCTTTCTCAAGGATGGTTTTCAATTTCTCAATGAAAAAATAAGTGTAAAAATTAAATTTACTAATCAAAGGAAATCAAACAAAAATAATATTAACAAACAAGACAACTTGGTTCCATTGGGGATTCATTTCATCCCTTGAAATGGGAAATTAGCCCTCCATAATGGGACTCCAAGACATAAAATAAATAATGAGTTCAGATGAGTATGAAAGAAGAGATTCAACCAATTAATATATAACACAAAATCTCGTTTGATGCTATAAATTTTTGTCACTCTTTTCTCTCACTAAACTCAAAAACTTCTCCCTACAATTTTTTTTTATCCTTATCACTCTATTTTCAGCTTACTTCCACTCTCTAGTCTCCAACAGTGTCCCTAAATGAATGAGAGCTTCTTCCTTTTGTAATTGGCACAAATGGGGCAAGGGGTAAAATTGAAAGATACAAATGAGGGTAGTTTAGGGAAAGAGAGTAAAAGTTTAATCATGTGATTTTTTTTATTTGATAGACAGGTCTACGGGTTTAGGACTAAAAAATGGAGGTTTTTGTGTGGACTCGTCACTGATGGGTTTGTTTGGTATTATACAAAGGATAATATCGGGTAAGCTTCTTGATGGGACAACGGTGAAGGACTCGAGATAATGGGTTGGCTTGGGGATGTGACCTGCTATGGAGGTGACAGGAGAAAGTTCGGGTAATAACTATTGGGTTACTCAATTTTGAGGTTCCGGTTTGAATAATGGGTTCGAAATCGGGTTTTGGTAATAGGTCGGGTTTAGTACAGTGGGACTAGTAGAAATGGGATCGATTTCGGGTATGGGGGAGGTTGGTTCACGGGTTAAGAAGTCGAGCAAGTATCGGGTTAAGGACAAAGATGAAAGTTGTTATCGCGGGTTGCAGGTGGCGCCAGGTTAAATTGGTCGGATGCAGGGGATCGGGGTTAATGTTTCGAGTTTGGTGAGGCAAGGTCCCCACCACCTGTTGATGGTGGAAGGTGGTAAAAGGTGTGGTTTGTTGGTGGGAAGAGGGAGTGTTAGGTTTAATGGTGGTAGAAGAGAGAGAGTGAGATGGTGAGGAAGAAGAAGTTGGGAGTGATTGTGTGTGATGAGGGTGTAGGGGAGATATTGTGTGGGTGAGTGAGTAGTTTAGGTGTGTGTTAGGGTGTATGATATTTGGGTGTGAGTGAGTTGTAGGATTTGGTGTAAATTGTGTGTAGGATAAGTTTGTGTGTGTGTGTGTGTGTGTGTGTGTGTGTATTTAATTTGTACCCTGAATAAAATAAAATAAGAAAATAAAAATAAACGTAATAAAGTATAAACAAGTAAAATGAAAATTAAAATTAAACTAAACTGAAAAATAAAAATCAACTAAAAATAAAACTCACTAAAAACAAAAAAAATAAAAATAACATAATACAAACACTAAAAACTAAACACGACTCAAATAAAAAGCTAATAAAATAAAATAAAACAAAACAAATAAAAAAAAATAATAATAATAATAATAATAATAATAATAATAATAATAATAATAATAATAATAAACTAACTAAAAACTAAAAACAAATGAAAACAAATACTCGACGCACTAAGATAAAACATAAAAAAATAAAATAAAATATATTAAAAATAACACTCAAATAATAAAAATAAAAACAACAAAAGAAGTAAAAATAAAACCTAAAGTTCTAAAAATATAAAATCTAGTAAAACTAAAAATAAACACTAAAATTAAAAACTAATCAAAAATAAGAAGAAATAGAATATAAATTCTAGAAAATTCTAAATAAATCTAAAATAAATCCTAAAAATAAATACGACTTAAAATAAAAATCTAGAGAAATAATAAATGTACATACTCAACACACACAAGCTTGGGTGATGGTTTGGGCTAGGTTTAGGCTCGGTTAAAGTACGGGATTGAGGAATTAGCACCATAAATCGCACATTTGCCCTGAAATAAGCGTTTCAACTCCACAAACGGTGATCAAGACTGCACATTAAACAATTAAGCATATAAGACCCAATTTTCCAAGAATTAGCAACTAAAAACAATCTAATATGGGTATTGTCTAAAAACTTTTGGGTGCTTATCACCAACCTTTATCAACCTTTTGATTTCTTCTGTTACATTTGTTGTTAATTTTTGAGTCATTTGTCTTAGAAACTATTTGAGAGATTTTCAACTTTCTTTTATTGGTACTCTATGTTCCTCTAATTTACTATTCAAGCCAGACTCATTATATTACCAAGAAAATAGTCCTTGTACTGATGTAGCAGGGTTATGACCAACTGTTGGCCTTCTTTATTTAGATTGACACTGATGTACGTGAGTTTCTTGTTTTGTTCAGTTCCCAAATTGATTTCTATCGAAGGATCCGGTTGATTTACCATGATCCCTCCATAATTTATTAGCAAACTTGTTAATTCACCACTATCTTGAGTATTTTCATCCTCCATATCATCTTCAAACACATAATCATCCCTATAAATGGTCTTTTCTTCACCAATCCTAGTGGTCAATTATAATTATTTGAACTTACATAACACAGTGGATAAACTTCATTGGCCTGTTCAATATCAATGGATGTACTATTCATTAATCAACGATTTTATTTTCTTTCGTTGGTTACATTAGACAATAAATCAAATCACCCCAAGCCTCATTTGAAATTTCTCATTCTGATGCATCTGGAACTAAAGCATCTGCATTTACTGGTCCCACATTCTTTTGGTAAAGCCCAGCCTCCATAAAATTAGAGCTGGTGCAAAAAGGTAGTATATTAGCATCAAAATAATTTTCTGATGCATGGAAGAAGGAATACATTTATGAGAGTGAATCCAGTCTCTACTAAGTAACGTAATGAATTTTTATTTTCCTTTAATAATGAAGAAAGAAGTTTTACATTTTCTAGTACCTACTTGAATATCAATTGGATCAACAACTTTGGTCGATATTTCATCTCCAGCAAAACTAAATATTATAATTTGAATTTAGACTGATTTAATATTTTTTTTGTATGTATTTGAAAGTGTGGAGTATGACAATATATTAATAGCCACGCCATTATCTAATAATATTTTATTAATTAAAAATCCATTTATCCAAGCTTTTATAAATAAAGGTTTAATATGATTAGTTATATTCTTAGTAGGATCTTCAAACCCATATATCACATCTAGCACATATACAAATAGATTAAAGTTATCTCCCTCAAATTTATCATCTTTATCTATTTCTATTACTGGGACCCTTCAATCATACACAGGTTCGAACCTCTTTGGGAGGATTACATCCATATTTATTGGAACTTGCTAAGCCAAAGACCGAACTTGATGATTTTTTATTGTTTAGTACTTTGATCAGATCTTATTATATCCATTACCGTCATCTAATCATTTTCTTCCTAACCTAAAACGCTATCCTCGGATGAACTATCTCCGTCTACACTAATAGCTTTTTCCAGTTCTTTGAGCTTTTCAACCAACAAGTCTAAAAAATACTTGATTGCCTCTGTCTTTCTATGATGATGAATAAGAAAACCCCTCTTATGCCCATGGATGTACAATTTTAAAGGTCCCTTGCTAAGCTCTATACTTCTTTTGTATTCTCCTTTATTGGGTACAAAAAATCACCACCTTTTTTGGTTATCTTCTCTTTGATTTTGGTTATTGCACCAAATGCCACATACCAGGAGCTACCTGTTAAGGCTTCAATTCTTTTGTACTCCTTTGCATTTCATTTAATTGTTGGTGTACTTTAGGGGGTTAGACTACAAACAGTCAGGCACACCTTTCACCATTGGGATTGATGTTGGAACCTCCATGGGCCTTGAGCACCCCGAATACTAATGTGATTTGTTTTCGTTGAAGACAATCCTAATGTATTGGTTGTTTTATGGAATCTTTTCATTTTATTGAGTGTAGTAATGAATTAAAACTAGTCTCACCTTTCTAAAGTCATTGCCTTAGCGTTCCCCTTGACCATGTAATGTTTGGTCCATCGTAGTATTTGCATTATCCCCATTGTTGTTGCTTTTGGGGTATTTTCCCTTCGAGGTCACAAATTTGGCACATCTCTATAAATTATTTACCACACCTGATGCATAAGTGTTCCATGACCTTTCGTTCTGGGTCTTCGGTCATTTTAGGATTCAAAGCCTTAGACTTCATCTTGAATTCAACACGCACGTTGTTTTGAGGCATTTAAATTGATTGCATGTTTGTTCCTTCTTCTATCAGGTTGGGAAATAAGTCTTCATCAACCCCATGTTATTTTCTTCTTTCATAGGAAACTTGAGTTTTTCGGTTTTGATCAACTCTTGAATCCTATCATGAAAAACTAAACAAGCATTAGTTTAGTGAGAGAAAATATATGCCATTTATAATAGTTTTTCCCTTTAATTTGAATTGGAATTTTAGCATCATCGGGCAGTTTTAACATCTTTAATTTTAAGAGATAATCAAAGATTTTATCAACCTTAGGAATATCAAATGAATAGTTTTTTTATCACTCCCTTTGATTTAGAGGCAAAGGACTCTGTTGTTGAGTTTCTTCGAACCTAATGGTTGATAGACTATTGTTCCAGTTCCTATAATCTCAATAACATCAATTTCCAGGTTAGGATTCGTATAATATATCTTAAAATAAGAGGTATTTCTTTCATGATCCTCCTCTATAAGATCCTCGTGTGTAGATATCTTGGCAGCCAACACTATAAAATCCCTTTATTCAGTCGCATCAAATTTTTCAGAAATATGAATTTGAATCCATTTTGATCTAATTTAACAAATTCGGACTCAAGCAAAACTATTTTCTATTTATTACTAGCCATTTTAAACTTATTTATGAAGGCATTTTCCTTTTATTTTATCTTTTGACATAGTATAGCTAGATCATCTATGGAGACTTTTGGTTCAGTTGAAAGAACTGTGCATGGAACATGTCTTCCATTTGTTGCTAAGTTTGGACAGAGTTGGGTGGAAAACTTATCAACCAGGAAAATATTGCATGAGTGACTCAATTGTGAAAAAATGTAGTTTGTGATACTCACTTTTTCCAGTATCATCACAATGACTAATGAACAAAGCCACATGCTCTACAGTTAGCTGGAGTTTATCTCCTAAAAATATAGATAAGGTTGGGAACTTAAAGCCTTTTGGTAACTCTTTCATGTCTATCCAATAGGGATATGGATTCCAATATATTGGGGTCTTCACCCCCAATCCATTGGTTCACAAACTTCATGTATGAGATCTAAAATCTCATTCCTCCCAACCCCTCCAGGAAACTATTTATTTTGTGGAGAAACTATATATTTTATTATGGTAATTTGTTGAACCAATAGTGATGGAATTTATGAGGGCACATTTTGTTATGTGTGACAAGGAAAGGGTTGAGATATACGTGAACTTTGATTGACAAACCTACTATTATTCCCTAACCCACCAAGTTCTAGTTTGAACATGGGATTATTGATGATCCCATAGTTCAAAGGAGTTGAGAATCCTAAATTGGTTTAATTTTGGTATGGCCTAATTCATACTAGCTCTAGGAGAGGTATTCTCCTTATTGGGCTACAGTAACCCAATTGCTGGTAAGTGTTAGATATTCCTACACCATCCAATCGGTTGCTCATTCATAGACCGGTAGTATTAGGGTAACTTCCTATCCTTAGGTTATTTTTGAAGTTATTTTGACACGTGTTAGGCCTCTAATAAATAAGATGATAAGGAATTGGGTTTAGTGGTGGAGTTTACTTCAAACAGTGGTGCATATCCCTAACCATTATACATTTCACTAGAAGGTGGGGACAACAAACTAGTTATTGTGGTGATCATGGTGCCAATGTTTTGTGGATATACCAAGAATGGGTGTTCTGTGAATATTTTTTGCCCCTGGATACGTTGTCAAATTTAATTCTTAACCGTGAGCGATTGGTCTTAATTCACAAACAATGTCAATTATTGTTTTCCCTGTATTAGTTGGTCGAGCAAATTTCACCAAATTTCTTTGTAACATCATCGCTTCTACGTCTCTGAGCCATCATAGACAACAATTCAGCACTTGGGTTCCACTAAGCGTGCCAAAAATATATTTTTGGTTTCATTTGGCCTATTTAATGGATATTAGTTAATTGTGAGTCTGTTAGTTAAGGTTATGGTTTTGCCAACCAATATATCGTAGCCTTCTGATAATCAAATGATTGTGTAATGTTAAATGATTCAATTAAGAATACTTAATGTAATGGGTGTCTACAATAAAACACAATCCCGATGTCGATCCTTTCTTATAACCTTAACAATGCCTTTATGTTAAAGGTGGGTGATTTAATATAATTTCATGTGGTCCCCAATAGTCGAGTCACCAATGTTTAAACATCTCGATGAACGTATTTAGGTCTTTATACTATTCATTATAAGGATTTACCCGACTCCAAGAAATCTCAATGGGTAGTTTAATAGTGATGTACGCTTATTTGGCTAACACTTCCTATGATACTTGTCATCCTATACGAGAACACAAATAGGAGGTGTCACAGTGACACAAATCCTATACTATTTTTACTAATGAAAAAACCTTCAAATGATGCCTTAATTCTTACTTCAACATTACAATCGCATGCGCATGAAAACATGATTCACCGCTCACCTCATAAGTCCGAGTTCCAAAGTGGATCTTGAAAGCTAAAGGATCACATCTCATTCTAATGAATACATGTCTCTCTCAAAAATGACTTGAACCTAAAGTTGTGATACTAATTTGTAATGCCATGATTCGGAATTTAGGGTTACTCAATGGTCAACCCAATTTGGTTCGGTTGTGCTAAGTGTGAAGTGATATGAAACAACCTAGATAATATTTCTAATCCCCTTTAATTGATTAGAATTACCGATTAATCAAGAAATTTCATTTTTAGAGCATATAAGCATAACACTGACCAGTGTGGAACCCCTTTAGGAATTACCCTAGGTCTCAAGTGATAAGAACTACTAGCGTAAGAATAAAGAATTACATACTTGTAAAATTCTCTCAAAAGATGGAATCTTAGATAACCTGTAGTAACAAAGGGAATGGGGGTGAACAAATACCTAGTAGGGGTTCCCTACCAAAATTCAATATACAAATGAATAGTAGAAATACCAAAAGCAACACTACAACCAATATAATTCTACCAAACTCTATAAGCAATTGATATACAACATGTACATCAACCATGTTTTATTTCCAAAATATTAGCTTTAAGTACGGTTAAACACCATTAACCCTTATTTGCATAAGTTGTCATTTTATACTAAAAATGTCCTTTAATCCATTAACGCATGTGGTTAATTTATAAAATTATATTCTTCAGTTATCTTTAAATTGTTCAGTTTCCTTTTTAAAAATACTCATTTATACTTAAATTAACACACGCCCAGTGTTGCTTAAAAACAATATTTTAATGCATGCACCCGATTTTTGAAAAGAATTACTCCCATATAAACATTTCAAACCTTAAGGTTGTGCCTCACCCTAGGATTAATCACACATCCAATGATTAACTCTTTATCTTTTATCATTTTATAGTGAATCAAATTACTCACACATACATGTGTTTATATCCCACCATGGGATTACTCCCCTAATGAGTAATCATCTTTATATTCATTTAGTTTACAAATACTAGGTCCTTCATCTCATTTCGTGTTTGGGTTCACCAGTTTAATTTATTACATATTTACCATGATTACGGACCATGTTTTTAAATCCCTAAATACAAATTATGTAATCATTTATTAACCAATTATCAATTTTATTACAATTTATCACTTCCATCTCTTTTTAGAAATTTCCTTTTTAATCTGAATTTCATTAAATCCCAATTATGTTCATGGTCTGGCACCGCCTACCATAAATCTCACGGTCAATTTCATTATTGGCCAGTTGTTTTGGGTCTAAATCAAAGCCACGCCCTAATGCCCTAGGCCCTTATTAAATTTACCTTGATTAAGTCATTGTGAAAAAATTTCACTTTTTATTAAGTTCATTTTCTTGTGGTCTAACCCCCATTTAATCAATATACCCAGTTGTGGATGCCCTGATTTTCAATTGTGGCTTGAATCCCCTCCTCCCCCCCCCCCCCCCCCCCCCCCCCCCAATTAATGTCATAAAAATCCTAGGGTTAAAATTTGGAAACCACCCACAGGTAAAAGGGTTGAAAGAACCATGAGAAATTTGTATGGGGCAAACAATGAATTCATAATTACCTACCAAATGACTAAAAACAATCACAGGTCAACCTTTAATTGAATGTTTAAAGGCCTTTAAGTAAACGGTTAAAGCCTTTAATCGAGTAATTAAAGGTCCCCTTTAACTGAATGGTCAAAGGACCCAAGTCAGGCCCTATTAAAATGGATCCCCATAAACATTTAAATGCATCCCCTGAACCAGACATTTATTCGATTTTCTAACTTTGTTCAACCTCGAGCATCTCCGAATCTCGAGTTCTGTGGAAAAAATCCCAAGTAAACTTTGCAGTTGAGAAAATTTGTGTCCTTTGAAATACAAAGGCAAACCTTTGCGTGCACCCCGCAAAAGTTGGCACTTCTAAAAAAAGCATTGCCCAATTAAACGTTGCCACCTCATAGGGGAAAATCCCTCGGGAAAAATTCGGCTTATGCTACAAGGGTAAGGAAACGCTGCAAAAATCTCAGATCAATACCCCAAATATGTACTATGATATAAAATTCCCATATATGTTCAAATCGATTAGCTCGGTCCCTTTTAGGGGACCAGATATGCATTTTATAACATTTATATTTCAAAGTCTGGTATTAAACTAGTACCTCTGTTTGTTGACCAGAAGTGGCATACTCAAATGTTAAATAAATGTTAATAAAAGATATGACTAAATACAATACTTATCGGAGTGAAACAAAAGCTCGTCTCAACGATGGCACCCTCGTATATGTGTTTTCTTGCAATACTTGTGGAAAAAGGCCTTTGGTTAACATATTTTCAACATATGAATATATCACTGCAACTCATTACGTATATGCTTTGATCCCAAGACCTCTTGGGCACATAGGCGCTATACCTAGCTAAACTCATGAAGCCTAAGCCTTATAAATCCCGATGTATTATCTTTAGAGGTGTCTCCATATCTAGTCTAAATACCCCCATCTATAATCTGACCACGTTGTTGGAACTACATTGACTTTTATCCCAACACCTCTTGGGTCTCGATGTAGTATTTCTTAGGGATACCTCCATCTCTAGTCTGAACCCCCTTTATCCATCATTTAAATCCATCTTGAGGCCTATGACACCTCTGGGATTTTATCCATGTTGATAAGGGATAGAAAAATCTTTATCAGTGACTTCTGGTCCACCCCAACTCCAAATATAACCAACTCTTTTTACACATCTTTCTGCTCGTGATCATCTAACTATCACAATATCATATGTCAATATCATCAATCTTAGGGCCCACTCAATCTGAACCTCAACCTAAGCTACCCTCTATCCTATAAATAGATTTTCCACCCCTCAATCTAAATTCGTAAACTTACACATACATCATGTTCAAACATATGTAGAACCTAACTATATTGTATTTGATCTCATGGCTACACGTCTACAAAGGCACAATACCAAGTCCTTCTCATTAGTACAAGCCAAAAAAATATGTATCGTGATATGTTGCCCCATCAAAGATGATTTCATCTCTTATCTTTAAACCTCGAACGAGATATCAAACTATCTCCAATCGCAATTTCACAAGCAAATATATAGTTTAACAGCCCCCCGTTATACAAGACAAGCATCCATATGCATATCAATGATGACCTGTTACTCAAGTAAACACATTCATACACAAGAACTCTTGTGTACCCATATCAATTCAAGTGACATTCTTACACCTCTCATTGATACTGAGAGTGCGCCAGCAATCAATGTCAAACTAACTTAATTAAATTCCAACAGGTCTTAATACTTGCAAACAAACGTAATTGAATAAAGAATTAATCTAAGCACGCAAGACAATCAACGTTGAGGAAAAATCCCCCACAGTGGCAAAACCATCTTATTTTCACTATAATTTTGTAAATAACGGTTTACACGTATTACAATGAAAATACAAGTAATGACATACGAAATACCCTCAGGCGTCGGTTTCGATGTCGTCGGCTAGAGTTCCCGTAAGAGCTCCAGAAGGTCAATAATGGAAAAGCTTCTTCTTCTCCACAAATGTACTTCAGATGAGTGGTATAATCTTCCTTGGGGTTTAGAGGATTCACATAAAGAATTGGGAAATATTTGTGAATAAAAAAAGGTATTGAAACCTTAAAATATGAAGTCTGGAAATGGGGTCTGTTTTGTAGAAACGGAGATATGCAGACTTAGAAAAACGTGTATCACAAACATTCTTTAAATAGGAAGTTAAGGCGGTGCGTCGTTTGAACGAAACACGATTTCGTTTGAGCGAGATGGCATCTCGTTCGAACGAGATACGATGTCGTTCGAACGACATCAGTGACGTGTCACAAAAAAATTCCTTTAAAACGATTATGCGTGTTTATCCTCTTCTAGACTTTAAAAATTTATTTAAAACAATATTCCAAATTATTTAAGCAAATAATTAAATACTCCAATAAAAATTATTTTTACCATAAGTACGTGGAGTAGTGGGAACTGTTGAAGAGTATGTTGCTTGACACATGATGCACGTAAGAAGATGATGGATGCATGAATTCGGATCGAGGCCATAGAGGATGATCGTTGAGACGTGCCGAATGTAGCGGTATCAGACATACTTAATTATGATCTAGGATACTTAGAAAATTCCTAGATTCTACCCCGAACATATATAAATCACGTCCTTAAAAAGCTCCCCCTATGTCTATGCCGTTACAAACATAAAAATATTCGAATTATGCTGCCCAAAATAAACAAACTGACATACAATCTATTATCACCATTAAACCCGAAAATTGGAAATAGTAAATGTGTGTCTTCACAAATTCGATCATCTTCAAATCTTCAACTCTTCAACTCTTCAAACTTTCTTTGTCATCATCAGAGTGTGCAAAGAATGATTCTCAATTTTAATACCTACACACATGAGACAAGAAATAATTACCCGTGACGTGCAACAGTTTGAAATATAATGATGAGCAAAAATAAATATTAATTATGAGCAAGCAAATCACTATATAAACAAACAGGCAATTATCCCCCATAATTCGTTCTTCCCCTTTTTATGATGTCCCAAATAGAAAAATATGAAGAACATATGTAATGTAAATGGAGAATGTCACATTGAAATAAACTCTCTCTTTTTGAATTTTTTTTTTTAAAAAAATTAAAGCAAACAAAAAAACACACCATGAAAGAACACTAAAAACAACCAAGTCCATGATAGCGGAAATGAAGGGGTGTGAGCATATTTAACAGGACAAATAATACATAAAATCAGAACATATGTGCATCATGAATATTGGATATTTCAAACGAATAAACTCAACATCATCCTTTAGTGTAAAAATTGTGGAATTAAAAGAAATTGACTCGATCAAATTAGCAAATCAAAGCTCAAAGTGATTTCCACATGAATATCGTCCAAAATGATTTCATGCTTTTTCAAGACTTTTTAAGGACGTGCAAAGACATTTTAATTCTCCAACCAAACGCCCTCATATGTATTTTCTTTTTGAGGTGATCTAAATTCTCAAACATTGGAGAATTGGTGAATAAACCTAATGGCCCATTATTGGCATGTATTTATTTTTATTGTCATTTAATATTTTTGGGATCTTTTAAACCTCTTTGGACCCTGGATAATTAAACTTCCTCAATTTTTTAGGTCCAATTTAAACGGTGGCTTAATCGCAAAGGATAAATGTGTACCTTTCGTAGCCCTTTACCGTGTATAAAAATTACACAAATTCACAGCAAATGGTTGAAAAACATGCACACCTTTTATTATCTTATTTTATTGCATTTGGTTCGTTGTATAGACAGAATTGAGATGGAAACACTCAAGCCAATATATGATAGACAAGTACAATACTCAAATAATACCGTGCATGTGTGAAATAAAGGAGATAAGGAGCCAAATAAGTTGAAAATATCACGAATTACATCTCAAAGACTCTAATCAATGTAAAGCACATGGATGAAATGGAGTATCATCTCAAATCACTATCAAACAGTCACGTGAAAAATGGAATGAAGTTGTGACTATGGTTATCTTAAGTGTTCATCCATAAACGAAGTAAAAAAAACAAAACTATTATTGTGGTTTTTCAAAAAAAAATTATAAACATAAAATCTTTTTGGCTTTTTCTAATTTTTTTTTTAAAAAAATATATAAAATCAAACAAATAAATATACAAAAGATACAGTTTAGAGATAGGAATCAAATGATATGATTAAAGAAAAGTGTATCCTACTCTAAACCTGGTGACCACCCCTGAGTTAACTGTGCAAATTCCTATAGACTTCCTAAGGCTCTCGAATCTAAGGGCATCTAAAGGCTTCATGAAGATATCAGCTAACTGGAGGTCGGTAGATATAAAACTTAAGGATACAACCTTTTCCTCTACAAGCTCACGGATACATTTTTCGCGTATCGTAATGTGTTTTGTGCGCGAATGTTGGACTGGATTACGAGATATGTGTATCGTGCTCATTTTATCACAGGAAATAGTCATGGTATCTTGTGATATCCCATAATCCTCCAACATCTGCTTCATCCATAGAAGTTGCATGTAACAACTCTCGGCGGCTATGTACTCAGCCTCCGCAGTGGACGAAGAGATGGAGTTTTGCTTCTTGCTCAACCAAAGAGACAAGAGCATAACTAAAGAAGAAACACCCACCAAAAGTGCTCATATATCCATCTGCATCCTTGGCCTAATCGGTATCCGAATAGGCAGATAAACGGTCACTGGTATCAAAGGAATAGCAAATGTCAAGTGATAGAGTCCCACTCACGTATTTGATAATACGTTTAAGAGCAAGTAAGTGTGATTCTTTAGGGGACGCCTGATATCGCGCACAGACTCCAACACTAAAAGCAATGTCGGTACACCTGGCAGTGAAGTAGAGAAGAGTATCTATCATACTCCGATATAAGGTTTGCTCTACGTCCTTGCCTAAAGTGTCCTTGCTAAGCTTAGTTGAGGTACTCATTGGTGTACGTACGTACTTAGCGGAGTCTAGACCAAATTTCTTCACAAGGTCTCTAGCATACTTGGATTGGGAGATGAACATCCCATCATCTAGCTGATTAACCTGGAGACCAAGGAAGAAAGTAAGCTCACCAACCATGCTCATATCAAACTCACTCTTTATCTCCTCCTCAAAGTTCTGAGCATGCTGGGAGCACGTTGATCCAAAGACTATGTCGTCCATATAGACCTGGGAAACTAAAATAGCACCGTCATCTCTCCTGACGAACAACTTCATATCAACTCCCCCTCTCTTAAAGCAACGAGCTAAGAGATAGGAAGTAAGCCTTTCATACCAAGCTTGGGGTAATTACTTTAAACCATACAAGGCTTTCCTCAGATAGTAGATGTGATCAGGGTGCTTAGGGTCTTCAAACCCTTTTGGTTCTTCCACGTAAACCTCCTCCTGTAGACTAACATTTAGAAAGGCACTCTTGATATTCATCTGATATAACTTGAAGCAAAGATGACATGTGATGGCGAGTAGTAAGCGGACGGACTCAAGCCTCGAAACAGGAGCGAATGTCTTGTCAAAGTCTACACCCTCAATCTGTGTATAGCCTTAAGCGACCAACCTAGCCTTATTTTGAATAATGGTACCAGTCTCATCCACCTTATTCTTGAAGATCCACTTGGTGCCAATCACATTTGACTTACTAGGTCGGGGGACCATTTCCCAGACATCATTATTTCTAAACTGAAGCAACTCATCCTGTATAGCACATATCCAGTGTTCATCTTTGAGTGCTTCCTTATAGTTCTTGGGCTCGACATTGGACGTGTATCATACATGGATAACAACGTTCTCTAGCTGAGCATGAGTCTTGAACCCAAGGGTGGGATCTCCTAATATAGTATAAGGATCATGACTTTTGCAAACCCAAGCAAGAGTGTCCCCTAAGTCAGGAATGGGATCCACTCTGTGTGACGGGATCATCAGTAAGTGCATCACCCTCACCCAAAATGTTAGAATCAATAAATGTCGGTGGTTCGTCATCTTGCACAGTGACATTTATTGACTCCATAACCTTAGAGCTATTCAAGTTATACACCCGATAAGCTTTACTAGACGATGAATAACCTATAAATATCCCCTCGTCACTCCGAGAGTCGAACTTTCCTAATTTCTCTCTATCCCGTAGGATGTAGCATTTTCTCCCAGAGACACGGAAATATGAAAGGTTAGGCTTCTTTCCAGTCCACAATTTGTAGGGCGTCATAAGAGTGTGTGGATGAAGATATACCTAATTCACCGTGTTGCATGCGATTGACACCGCCTCTGCCCAAAATATTCTTACAACATTACGATCCAAAAGCATAGATCTATCCATCTCCTAAATCGTCCGATTCTTCCTCTCAACAATCCCATTTTGCTAAGGAATCCTAACGGCCAAAAATTCGTGTTTAATCCTAAGGCTATCGTAGAAAAGATCTACTTTTGCTTCTTTAAACTTAGTGTTGTTATCACTACGTATTCTATTGATAGTGACACCGTATTGATTTTGTAGGACACGACACTTGGCCGTAATAAAGTCCACAGCATCGAATTTCTCTCGTAGAAAACCTACAATAGAGTAGAGTGAGAAATCATCTACCATTACAAGTATGTATCTCTTACCAGCTAGACTATCAGTATGAGTAGGACCCATAAGATCCATATGTATTAACTCAATAATGTGAGACGTGGTAATGGAATTCAACTTTCGATGGGGGCTACGAATTTTCTTTCCCAAATCGCAGGGTCCACAAAATGCGAAAGTTGGCTTTCCAAGCGATGGAAAGCCACTTACTAGGTCCTTTTTGGCCAACTTTTCCAAATCTTGAAAGTTCACATAAATTAGACGTTGGTGCCACAAATCCATAGAAGTGATCGTGGTGTTGTTGTAGACAAATAAGGATTCAGGCATGATCCCATAATAATTGTCTTTAGTCCTCACCCCATGCAATAAAAGTTTACTGGTTTGATCATAGACGTGGCATTTATTCAGGTCAAACTTTACTGCAAGGTCAGCGTTGCACAGCTGGCTAATGCTAAGTAAATTCGCCTTCAATCCTTTAACGTACAACACATTCTCTAGCTTAGGAAATCTTGGTAACTCTACTGCACCTCATCCTACTATGTTAGACTTGATCCCGTATCCAAAATTGGCTTTAACTTCCTTATGATCCTCGAGGGAGGTAAATAAAGAGACGTCACCAGTAATGTGCCTGGAGCACCCACTATCGAAGTACCACTGTAGGGAATTAAGTTCTTTAAGATCAACAAGGGATTTTGCATTGTGTTTAGGCATCCAACTAGTGGTAACCTTATGTTTTCCCTTGTCATTGTTGACTTTAGTCGAGATTTTAGAAGTGTCCACTGACGGCATAGAAATCCATTAAAACACTTCTACTATACTCTGAGATGTGGCGACTAGAAACTCAACTCGCTCTTTAAGACTCTCAAAATCAGTAGTGGCATGTGGCGGAGCAAAAGTACGTCATGTCCGACCCAAACTATAGCAAAACTCACGAAGGTGGCCCTTTTTTTGTAGTAAGTATAGAAATATGTAGACTTAGGCCGACTTTGATTTTCTTTTCTAGGCCGAACTCACTTCTGGTTTCTAGGTGGGTGGCCATAAGGATTTTTAATAAACTCGGTATCCGATTTTAATATAGTATGGGACGTTGAAGCGCTATCGATACCTATTTCCGTCCTCAATTCTTACCTTGACTTCCCGGGCTCTCTCAAGGTCCTGAGTGAATTGGGCTACAAGGGCATCCAGTTTTTTTTTAGTGTCCATTGAGGAATGGATCTCACTCGTCAGATCAGCCACTTGCTTAGTCAAGTCCCCTTTTTCTTTCACAAACACACTTTCTCTTTATCCAAAAACTTTCTCTCTCTCAACACAAGCGGTCTCTCTCTCTCAACGCAGTGAATATGAGAAACTCTCTCTCCTATCTCTCCAAATTCCTTCTCTAGAGCTGCAATCCGAAGAGCTAACGCTTTGTTATATTTTTTGGTTTTGAAAGTATCAGCATATAAATCAGCGTACGTGTGCCAAAGATCAAACTCGCTCTCACTTGCATCTTCCTCCCTCTCAATCATACTGCTATTACTGTCAAGGTGTCCTTGTGATCTTGCATCCTCATCATCGTGAGGAGCACTTTTTGTACCCACATGACTAGCCATGAATGCGGTGAAGTTACATTCATGTGATGACTCGTCTCTAGAGTCCATCGACTCGACCTTGCTATCGTCACTAAGGGTAGTGTTTAATGTCAATTTAGATTGTTCTTGATGTTTCAACCTAGTTGTACACTCAAACACCCTATGACCTCTATCGCCTCACTCAAAACATCTCTCACTATCCTTCTTATAGGTGTCCTTTTTAACTTTCTCACATTTCTTTTCATCTTTAAAATTTCCATTTTTCTTTAATTTGAGAAATTTCTTGAAATCTTTTGCAAAAAGGACCAAATTATCTAAGTCAAAATTAGAATCAGAATCAGACATCTCTTCCTCTCTTTTCTTAGACGACTCCCCCCTCTTTGACCCCTCACTCTTTCTGTCCTGGGCTTTAAAAGCTACCCCTTTATCTTTTGATTTTATCGTTTTAGGGAACATGTTAATTTCATAGGTTTGTAGGTCTTCAAATAACTCTTCTAATTTCAGCGTATTCAGATTACCGAATGAATTTAACCTGGTGACCTTGGGGATAAATCTCTTAAGCAGAGATCTCAAAATTTTCTTAACTACCCTAGTATCAGGAATGTGATCTCCTAAATTAAAATAAGTGTTCACAATATGAGATAAGCGTGCATAAAATTCATCGAAACACTTATTTTCATACATTTAGATAGTATCAAACTGAGTAGTTAAGTTTTACAATTTAGATTCTTTTACAACATTTGTGCCTTTATGGGTAAGTTATAGAACATCCCATGCTTCTTTAGACGTGATTCACTTCATGATGCGTCGAAACTCCTCAGGTGTGATGGCTCCAGAAATGGAATTAAGCCCAAGTGAGTTAAATGTGCTCCATTTAAATTCATCCTCAATCCATGCAGTCACATATTTTAAGGTAGTTACGTTTTTTATAGTAATAGTGGGAGGCGTCCACCCTCTTTCACACATAACCCAGACACGTTCATCAATAGCCTTTAGGTGAGATTTCATGCGTGATTTCTAATAGGCATAATTTGACCCGTCAAAAGTTGGAACTTTATTATATGAGTTATCCAATGAAATTGCACTTTTTCAAAGAAGCAATTTTCAGAACAAAATCGATATCAAGAAAAAATTATGCGGAAAAATTACATGGTAAGTTTGTGTAAATGGCTCTGATACCTATTTGTAAGTGCGCCAGCAATCAATGTCAAACTTATTTAATTAAATTCTAACAGGTCTTAATACTTGCAAACAAACGTGACTGAATAAAGAATTAATCTAAGCATGCAAGACAATCAACGTTGAGGAAAAATCCTCCACAGGGGCAAAACCATCTTATTTTCACTATAATTTTGTAAAGAACGGTTTACATGGATTACAATGAAAATACAAGTAATGACATATGAAATACCCTCAGGCGTCGGTTTCGATGTCCTAGGCTAGAGTTCCAGCAAAAGCTCAAGAAGGTCAGCAATGGAAAAGATTTTTCTTCTCCAAAAATGTACTCTAGATGAGTAACATATGTAATACCCCGTATTTTTATGCTATATTAATTTGGGGATTTATTAAATTTAATGTGAATTAATTATTTAATAAAATTCGGAAAATTAATTATGTTATAATTATTAACGTGACGAAAGTTAGTAATTATGGGAAATTTGTCGAATATTACTAATGATCAAAGTAATATATAATATTGGTTATATTGAATGTCACGAGTGAATAAAATGACAATTTTGAAAAATTGAGTCGGGACGCGCCCGTGTCGCGTCAGGACTAAATATTGATAAATAAAAGTAAATATTTTATAAGTTGTTCGTATGGTCATTTTGAGTGCGCCAACGCATCCGGAAGGGTCGAGATAGCCAGAAAAGTGTGCCCGGGGGTTTAGTTTGGGTCTCGGGGCATTTTTAGGCCTAATTAGTACCCCGGGAGGGCATTTTGGACATTTCACATTTTTGGGTAATTAAACCCACCAAAATTAAAAGGGTTATATCAGATATATGGGTTATCATCTAGGTTTAGAAAGCTCAAAACACTAGAACGGCCATTGGAGAAGAGAGGAGAGAGCTCTCAAGGCATTCCAAGGCTCAAAACTCAACCGTTTGCACCGCCGCCACCGCCAACGCGTAGATCGCGAGACGAGGAACGCAACCACACCAATTTCGATACCAAACCAGACTTATGAAAATCCCAGGAAAGTGTTTATCTTGCTTGTTTCGTTGATGCATCTTTCATATTAGTTTAGGAGTAATTGGAATGAGTTTTTATGGAAGAAACCTAAAAGATGAGATAGGAAATTGCATGTAGGGATGGATTAATTGTTATTCTGGAAACCCCTTAACATGTAGAGGATTGAACCACGAATTTATGAGGTTATAAATGAAGAAAATTCTGGAAAATATGTATTGGAACATATTAATGACATTTTAGGGTTCTTGGGGTTTTATATGAATTTGGGGCGTGTTGATCCATGTTTAATAATAGAAATCTACATGCTTTACGTTGAAATTTCATAGTATGATGATATAATGTCAGTAGTATAAATTTTGGGTCGATTGGGTATGAAAAATATGGATTTGGTGAAGGTTAGAACATGAAACCCGTAACTGCAAATCTGCAGATTTCGCAGACCTGCTTGATCGATCGATCGAGCCTAGAGCTTCGATCGATCGAAGGTTTGATCGATCGAGCCCCAGACCTCGATCGATCGACCCCTCCTTGCAGACTCCTATTTCCCTTTTTAAATTAGTTAAATTCAAGTTAATGTGAAATAATTCATGGACATCCTTAATAAAATGTTTTGGGAGATGTGGAAGACCAGTAGGACATATGAATAATGTTGGGGCCTTTAATGTGAGACGAGAATTGTATTTTTGGGATAATTACATAACGAACGATGAAATCTTGTATTAAAGGGAGAGATTACGTAAAAATGATTACGACGGAAAATAGATGAATTCCTACTGAATTTATACTTGGGAGAACAGATTCCATGAGTGTTACGTAGTAAGTTGGGATAATACCTCGAATTAAAGTTAAAGACGAATCGTTAAACGTGATAACTAATAATGAGATATGAGGATAAATGTCATAACTATGGGATTTGAGATATACCTAATATGGATATGGTAATATTAGTATAGTTTTGTGGTTTTGTATGCATATACTATCTATGTGTGAAAAATATACCCACGCTACTTGCTATCCCTGAGGTTTCCGCGCTGGGACAATCTTATCTCATGTGCCTTATGGGGGATATTGACTCGTACCCTAGGAGATAGATATCCTTGGTACAGGCTATCGAATTTATAGTTCAGACGGTCTTAAGAGACGCGGGTATGTGACATCCTCTTAGAGACTTGGAATCTATGCTTCGCCTCAATATTGTTTGTGTATGTGTTAATACAATTCGAGAGTGATTCCGAATTTGTATTCCCCTTAGTACGAGTGATACGGGAATTGGATAGTAGAGTATGCCCGCACCATAGTTTTTATTTGGGGTGTTGTTATAATATATATATATATATATATATATATATATATATATATATATATATATATATATATATATATATATATATATATATATATATATATTATACGAGTATTTAATATATATATATGAAATTCTGGAATTTGGAATTGGCTACTGTGATATGGTAAGTAGGACATGGTTGATGACTCATATTGTAAATACTTGTTTTGAGAAAGTATAATATGACACTGGAAAACTTTATAAATTAATAAAGTTAAAACGAGAATTTTGGATACTAATTGAAATATTCTTTTCAAACAATTGTATCGTTCAATTTTAAATCCTGCGAATAACCTAAGATAAGTTAAATCATTGGGGAAAGATAGTGTGATATATGACGAGATAGACCATTGGGAAGGTTAGTGCGATAGGTGTGCACATTAGAAGAGAGGTGAGAATTTCTCAAGAGAGTGTCGCACTAATATGTTGTTGCATTAGCCTCTAATCAATTTAAATACTTGCTAAATGAATTTTTAAATCATATACACTATCGGGCTCTGACCCGTTTCTATTTCTCTTTCTCTCTTGTATATATATGTATATATTACAGGTGCCCAGCCACAGGGGCGTCTTGCTTAGGATCCTTTGGAAGGAACGTGCTGCAGCTTAGGTGGGAGTTGCAGGCCACTTGATTAGACGACTACATTTACTTGATTCCACTTATATCATTCTCAGTTATTGGGGCATGTGTCGCCCTTTCCACTATTTATCTGTTTTATTGGGACATTTGTATTTCAGTTATTTCTAGTACTGTTACTTTGGGATTTATTCAGCATGAATGTTTTACTTTAAGTTTTAAATGTTGGGATTTTGAATGTTGAATGTTTAAATTAATTGGATTATGTTCTAGGATATTTGAGGTATAATTCTTACTTATTGAAAATGTTGATAATAAATAAATAATTAATTTTTCTTTAAAAAAAAATTTGAAAGGAATGTTAAAAATGGTTTTGACACTTAGCTTAATTAATTAGGGTGTTTAAATTGGAAATTTATTTTCACGACAGTGATGCTAAGAATGATCCAACTGTTCAACTTGATTTTAATTTAATAAAGGAGTGATCGCCAGGTATTTAATTAGGCGGGGTGTCACAGGTGGTATCAGAGCATCAGGTTCTAGTGTCCATAGGATCTGTATGGCTTATTTTCGCTTTTAGCTTAACGTTTTTGCTATAGAGCCCTATTTTTAGGATTGTTGTATTTCTGCTTTTACGTTTACGTCTTCAGCTATTTGGGATTTGATAATTACTGTAGACTAATAAACTTCTTCACGTTTCAGATGCCTCTGAGACGTGCACCGAAGGATAGGCGTGCCCAGGTCGAGCAGCCAGCAGCTCCGGCACAAGGCACTATGAATGCTAATGAAGTAGCCGCCATTATTGCTCAGGCGGTGAATGCCGCGCTAGCGGTGGTTCAGCAGGCTCCACCCCAGATTCAGGCAGTGGCGCCAGTACCAGCACAGCTTCCATCTGCATGGGAGAGGGTTAGGGATGCTTTTCAGAAGGCGCATCCCCCTGAGTTCTCTGGTAGCGCAGATATCGTCACAGTCAGCCAATGGAAGAAAGACATCCAGCGGCATCTTCGTATGTATGAGTGCACCGACGTGCAAAGGCAGTTATTGGCTTCCTTTAAGCTGGTGGGGGCCTCTTTGCAGTGATGGGAGTCCACTACCACCTTGGAGGAGAGGGACACGATCCCTATTCAGTCGTTCTGGGAGCGGTTTGACCGCAAGTACTTTCCACCCGCCGTGCAGACTGAGATGAGGCGGAAATTACTGAATTTAAAACAGGAGAACTCTATCGTTGCTGAGTATGAGGAGGAGTTCACGAGAATTCTCACCATAGTGCCAGATGAGGCACCTACTGAGAGTAAGAAAATTATGTTGTTTGTGGACGGGTTAGCTTGGAGGATCCGTCAGCATCTTATAGGGAATCTATCTCTGAGTACTTTCACTGATGTACTCAATGCTGCGTTACTACATTGCCAGGATCACCGCTTCCATCTGCAAGGAAGCAAGAGAGCAGGAGAGTCCAGCCAGCAGGGCAGGACCGGAGGTAGTAGTGCTAGTGGGGCACCATCTCATGGACAGACTCGTCAGCACGAGTAGAGTTCCCATCAGGGGGACCCTGCTAAGCGATTCCATTCAGGTGATTCCAGGAAGGGATTTGGGGGTTATAGGCAGGGTCAGCAGGGCCAGCCTAATCAGCAGGGCCAATAGCGTGTTCATCAGGGCCAACAGGACCAGTGGCGTAGTGGTAACGGCCAGCAGGGCCGTGGTCAGTAGGGTCTGAGGGGAGGAAACTTCAAAGGCTGATGTTTTGGGTGTGGTAAGCACGTCCATAGGCTCCAGGATTGTCCGGAGGGAGATAGGGCCCCACAACAGCAGGGTGCCCGTAATGAGGCGCAGAGACCACTTTTTCCACCTGCCCTCCCAGCTCCAGCCCAGGTGCCAGCCCTACCAGCCATTCCAGCAGCTCTAGTGCAGCAGGGGCAGTTACAGTACGGACGTGTCTATAACGTCCACCAGGCAGCAGCTCCACAGGCACCACCCGCGATTGAGGTTATGTTTTCTATCCATGGTACTATGGGTCGGGTTTTGTTTGATACTGGGGCGACGCATTGTTTTATAGCTACGCATTTTGCGAAGGCCTTAGGGTTGTTAGCCACAGCAGAGAGCACAGTGATGTGTGTAGACTCACCACTGGGGAGTGGGTCGTTTATCTTCCTTATATGCCGGGGAGTGGGGGTAGAGATTGGTAGTTTGGTATTACCTGCAGACATGTTACTCTTAGATATGCATGAGCACGATGTTATTATCGGTATGGATTGGCTCGCAGCTTATAGAACCATGATTGATTGCTTCCGTGGGAGCATTATTTTTGCCATTCTGGGGCAAGAGATGTTTGTAGTGGCGATGCCTTGCCCAGAGGGAGGCTCGACCGCTCATTTATGTTATATAGAGGAGGATACCTCTAAGGAGGTTGTGATTCCGTTAGACTCGATTCCAGTTGTTCGTGAGTATTTCGATGTGTTTCAGGAGATACCAGGCCTACCCCCCAGTCGAGAGGTAGACTTTGTCATAGATTTATTGCCAGATACGAGACCTATAGCACGAGCTCCATACCGTATGGCTCCGGCGGAGATGCGAGAGTTACGAGATTAGATAGAGCAACTGTTAGGTCAGGGCTTCATTCGCAGGAGTATCTCACCTTGGGGCGCTCCAGTCTTATTTGTGAAGAAGAGAGATGGTTCACTGAGGTTATGTGTGGACTACCGGGAGTTGAACAAGGTCACGATACGAAATAAGTATTCGTTGCCTCGAATCGATGATCTGTTCGACCAGCTGAGGGAAGCAACTTTCTTTTCGAAAATAAATCTGAGGTCGGGGTACCATCAGCTACGTATTAGAGAGCAGGATGTTTCAAAGACTGCCTTCTTGACGAGATATGGGTCTTACGAGTTCAGAGTGATGCCATTTGGTCTCACAAATGCTCCAGCCGTATTCATGGACTTAATGAACCGAGTATTCAGAGAGTTCTTGGATCAGTTTGTCATCGTCTTCATAGATGACATTTTGATATATTCACACTCCGAGGAGGAGCATGCCGAGCACTTGAGGCAGGTTCTTCAGACTTTACGAGAGCATCAGTTGTATGCTAAGTACGAGAAGTGTGGATTCTGGTTGCAAGAGGTATAGTTCTTGGGGCATGTTGTTTCTGAACAGGGGATAGAAGTTGACCCGAGTAAAGTGTCAGCGGTGAGGGAGTGGGGACAGCCCACGACACCGACGAAAGTGCGTAATTTCTTGGGGTTAGCCGGATACTACAGGAGATTCATTCGGGGATTCTCCAAAATAGTGGGTCCATTGACGAACCTGACTCGCAAAGGGGTACCATATGTTTGGGATGATGCTTGTCAATTGGCTTTCGACGAGCTGAAAGACAAGCTTACTTCAGCACCAGTCCTTGCTTTACCGAAGTCAGGTGTGGAGTACCTGGTTTACACCGATGCCTCTTTACGGGGACTTGGGGGAGTACTTTAACAGGAAGAGAAGGCTATAGCTTTTGCCTCCCGCAAGCTTAAGCTGAATGAGAAGAATTACCCCACCCACGACCTGGAGTTAGCAGCGGTCGTCTTTGCATTGAGGATATGGAGACACTATTTATTGGGGGAGAAGTTCCGTTTGTTCACAGACCACAAATCACTGCAGTACCTGTTCACTCAGCGAGAGCTGAATATGCGTCAGCGCAGATGGTTAGAGTTTGTGAAGGACTATCAGTTCGACATACAGTATCATCCGGGAAAAGCCAATGTAGTTGCTGATGCGTTGAGACATAGACCGATAAATGAGGTAGCGGACGTCTGGAAAGCGAAGTGGAAGGAGTTGGGTCACCAGGACGCAGTATCCCGTTCCTTCATATCTGTTATGACAGTCACACCCGAGATTGTTACGAGGGTAATACAGGCCCAAACCACAGACCCGTTTTTCCAGGAGCATATTGTACAACTTTTAGTCGAGGGTACTGAGCCCTATTCTATTAGTTCTGATGGGGGTTTGAGGTTTAATGGGAGGTTAGTGGTTCCAGAAGGGGCAGAATTGCGTCATGCAGTGATGACCCAATCTCACGGGTCTCGATTTGCGGTACATCCTGGAGGAGATAAGATGTACCAGGATATGAGGAGGCAATACTGGTGGAGTGGGATGAAGAAGGACATTGCTGAGTTCGTGTCCAAGTGTTCTACCTGCCAGCTGGTGAAGGTGGACCATCAGAAATCGTCAGGATTGCTTCAGCCATTGGAAGTACCCGCGTGGAAGTGGGAGAGTATTTCCATGGATTTTATTACAGGGTTGCCTACATCACAGCGGGGCCACGAATCTATCTGGGTGATTGTAGACCGTTTGACCAAGGTGGCTCATTTTTTGCCAGTGCGGACAGATTATACCACAGGTCAGTATGCTCAGTTGTTCATTGCTGAGATTGTCAGATTACATGGGGTGCCCCTGAATATTATGTCAGATAGAGACAAGATTTTCGTGTCGTATTTTTGGGAAATCTTTCAGGAGGCTATGGGTACTGAGTTGAGGTTGAGTTCAGCCTATCACCCACTGGTAGAGTTTTCTTATAATAACTCTTATCAGTTCACGATTGGTATGGCTCCATTTGAAGCCTTGTACGGTAGGCCTTGTCGTTCCCTAGCTTGTTGGCTCGAGGTGGGGGTTAACAAGTTGTTAGGACCAAAGGTAATTCAGGAAACCTCCGCGAGGATTGAGATGATTAGGAGTCGCATTCAAGTAGCCCAGGACAGGCAGAAGAGCTACGCCGATGCGAAACGGTTCTTCCGGGAGTTTAATGTGGGGGACCAAGTGTTACTGCGTGTATCTCCTAAGAAGGGAGTGATGAGGTTCGGGAAGAAGGGGAAATTGGCTCCGAGGTACGTAGGATCATTTCCCATCATCGAGAGGATTGGGCCAGTTGCATACAGGTTGGGACTGCCAGAGCAATTACATCGCATTCACGATGTATTCCACATCTCGTCGTTGAGACGATATCTTGGGGATGATATGGCCCATACTCACATCGCGATAGATGAGATAGACTTATAGCCTGATAGCTCTTACGAGGAGAGACCGGTGGCTATCCTAGACTATAGTGAGAGGAGATTGAGGTCGAAGATAGTTCCACTTGTACGGGTCCAATGGGAGCATCATAATGTGGAGGAATCCACTTGGGAGCGCGAGGCCGATATGAGCGAGAGATATCCAGATTTGTTCTTACCAGGTATGCCTTATTTTCTGAATTTCAGGACGAAATTCCGTTATTAGGGGGAAGTATGTAATACCCCGTATTTTTATGCTATATTAATTTGGGGATTTATTAAATTTAATGTGAATTAATTATTTAATAAAATCCGAAAAATTAATTATGTTATAATTATTAACGTGACGAGAGTTAGTAATTATGCGAAATTTGTCAAATATTACTAATGAGCAAAGTAATATATAATATTGGTTATATTGAATGTCATGAGTGAATAAAATGACAATTTTGGAAAATTGAGTCGGGACGCGCCCGTGTCGCGTCGGGACTAAATATTGATAAATAAAAGTGAATATTTTATAAGTTGTTCGTATGGTCATTTTAAGTGCGCCAACGCGTCTGGAAGGGTCGAGATAGTCAGAAAAGTGTGCCCGGGGGTTTAGTTTGGGACACGGGGAGTTTTTAGGCCTAATTAGTACCCCGGGAGGGCATTTTGGACATTTCACATTTTTGGGTAATTAAACCCACGAAAATTAAAAGGGTTATATCAGATATCTGGGTTATCATCTAGGGTTAGAAATCTCAAAACACTAGAACGGCCATTGAAGAAGAGAGGAGAGAGCTCTCAAGGCATTCCAAGGCTCAAAACTCAACCGTTTGCACCGTCGCCACAGCCAACGCGTAGATCGCGAGACGGGGAACGCAACCACACCAATTTCGGCACCAAACCAGACTTCTGAAAATCCCAGGCAAGTGTTTATCTTTCTTGTTTCGTCGATGCATCTTTCATATTAGTTTAGGAGTAATTGGAATGAGTTTTTATGGAAGAAACCTAAAAGATGAGATAGAAAATTGCATGTAGGGATGGATTAATTGTTATTCTGGAAACCCCTTAACATGTAGAGGATTAAACCACGAATTTATTAGGTTGTAGATGAAGAAAATTCTGGAAAAGATGGATTGGAACATATTAATGACATTTTAGGGTTCTTGAGGTTTTATATGAATTTGGGGCTTGTTGATCCATGTTTAATAATAGAAATCTACATGCTTTACGTTGAAATTTCATAGTATGATGATATAATGTCAGTAGTATAAATTTTGGGTCGATTGGGTATGAAAAATATGGATTTGGTGAAGGTTAGAAGATGAAACCCGTAACTGCAAATCTGCAGATTTCGCAAACCTGCTTGATCGATCAATCGAGTCCAGAGCTTCGATCGATCGAAGGTTCGATCGATCGAGCCCCAGACCTCGATCGATCGACCCCTCTTGGCAGACTCCTATTTCCCTTTTTAAATTAGTTAAATTCAAGTTAATGTGAAATAATTCTTGGACATCCTTAATAAAATGTTTTGGGAGATGTGGAAGACCAGTAGGACATATGAATAATGTTGGGGCCTTTAATGTGAGACGAGAATTGTATTTTTGGGATAATTACATAACGAACGATGAAATCTTGTATTAAAGGGAGAGATTACGTAAAAATGATTACGACGGAAAATAGATGAATTCCTACTGAATTTATACTTGGGAGAATAGATTCCATGAGTGTTACGTAGTAAGTTAGGATAATACCTCGAATTAAAGTTAAAGACGAATCGTTAAACGTGATAACTAATAATGAGATATGAGGATAAATGTCATACCTATGGGATTTGAGATATACCTAATATGGATATGGTAATATTAGTATAGTTTTATGATTTTGTATGCATATACTATATATGTGTGAAAAATATACCCACGCTACTTGCTATCCCTGAGGTTTCCGCGCTGGGACGATCTTATCTCGTGTGCCTTATGGGGGATATTGACTCGTACCCTAGGAGATAGATATCCTTAGTACAGTCTATCGAATTGATAGTTCAGACGGTCCTAAGAGACGCGGGTATGTGCCATCCTCTTAGAGACTTGGAATCAATGCTTCGCCTCAATATTGTTTGTGTATGTGTTAATACAATTCGAGAGTGATTCCGAATTTGTATTCCCCTTAGTACGAGTGATACGGGGATTGGATAGTAGAGTATGCCCGCACCATAGTTTTTATTTGGGGTGTTGTTATAATATATATATATATATTATACGAGTATTTAATATATATATATGAAATTCTGGAATTTGGAACTGCCTACTGTGATATGGTAAGTAGGGCATGGTTGATGACTCATATTGTAAATACTTGTTTTGAGAAAGTATAATATGACACTGGAAAACTTTATAAATTAATAAAGTTAAAATGAGAATTTTGGATACTAATTGAAATATTCTTTTCAAACAATTGTATCTTTCAATTTTAAATCCTGCGAATAACCTAAGATAAGTTAAATCATTGGGAAAAGATAGTGTGATATATGATGAGATAGACCATTGGGAAGGTTAGTGCGATAGATGTGCACATTAGAAGAGAGGTAAGAATTTCTCAAGAGAGTGTCGCACTAATATGTTGTTGCATTAGCCAGTAATCAATTTAAATACTTGCTAAACGAATTTTTAAATCATATACACTATCGGGCTCTGACTCGTTTCTATTTCTCTTTCTCTCTTGTATATATATGTATATATTACAGGTGCCCAGCCACAGGGGCGTCTTGCTTAGGATCCCTTGGAAGGAACGTGCTGCAGCTTAGGTGGGAGTTGCAGACCACTTGATTAGACGATTACATTTACTTGATTCCACTTCTATCATTCTCAGTTATTGGGGCATGTGTCGCCCTTTCCACTATTTATCTGTTTTATTGGGACATTTGTATTTTAGTTATTTCTAGTACTGTTACTTTGGGATTTATTCAACATGAATGTTTTACTTTAAGTTTTAAATGTTGGTATTTTGAATGTTGAATGTTCAAATTAATTGGATTATGTTCCAGGATATTTGTGGTATGATTCTTACTTATTGAAAATGTTGATAATAAATAAATAAATAATTTTTCTTTAAAAAATAAAATTTGAAAGGAATGTTAAAAATGGTTTTGACACTTAGCTTAATTAATTAGGGTGTTTAAATTGGAAATTTATTTTCACAACAGTGATGCTAAGAATGATCCAACTGTTCACCTTGATTTTAATTTAATAAAGGAGTGATCGCCCGGTATTTAATTAGGCGGGGTGTCACAACATAATCTTACTTAGGGTTTAGAGGATTCACATAAAGAATTGGGAAATATTTGTGAATTAAAAAGGTATTGAAACCTTAAAATATGAAGTCTGGAAACGGGTTCTGTTTTGCAGTAACAAAGATATGCAGAATTAGAAAAACGTGTATCACAAACACTCTTTGAATAAAAAGTTAAGGTGGTGCATCATTCGAACGAAACACAATGTCATTCGAGCAAGATGACATCTTGTTCGAACGAGATACAATGTCGTTCGAACGACATCAATGATGTGTCACAGAAAAATTCCTTTAAAACGATTCTACATGTTTATCCTCTTTTAGACTTCGAAAATTTATTTAAAACAATATTCCCAATTATTTATGCAAATAATTAAACACTCCAATAAAAATTATTTTTACCATAAGTGCATGGAGTAGTGGGAACTGTTGAAGCGTACATTGCTTGACACATGATGCACGTACAAAGATGATGGATGCATGAATTCTAATCGAGGCAGTCGAGGATGATCGTGTAATACCCCGTATTTTTATGCTATATTAATTTGGAGATTTATTAAATTTAACGTGAATGATTTATTTAATAAAAAAAATCCAGAAATTAATTATGTTATAATTATTAACGTGACGAGAGTTAGTAATTATGGGAAACTTGTTGAATATTACTAATGAGTAAATTAAATGATGATTTCGGAAATTTAAGTCGGAACGTGCTCGTGTCACGTCGGGACTAATTTTGTTAAATAAAAAGTGAATATTTTATAAGTTGCCCGTATGGTCGTTTTGAGAGCGTCAACGCGTCTGGAAGGGTTGAGATAGTCAGAAAAGTGTACCCGGGGGTGTAGTTTGGGTCTCGGGGCATTTTTAGGCCTAATTAGTACCCCGGGAGGGCAATTTAGTCATTTCACCTTTTTGGGTAATTAAACCCACGAAATTCAGCAACCTATATCAGCCATTTAGGTTAGTCAGCTAGGGTTAGAAAACAAAAACACAAGTGACGGCCATAGGAGAGGGAAGGAGAAAGCTCCAAGGCAATCCAAGGCCCGAAAAGTCATCCGTTTGCACCACAACCACCACCACCGCGTAGATCGCGCAACGGGCTACGCAACCACACCAAAATCATCTGCGAATCAGAACATCGAAAATCCCAGGCAAGTATTTATCTTGCATATTTTTGTTAGTGCAATCTTCATATTAGTTTAGGAATGATTAGAGATGGAAAATATGGAAGAAAACCCAATTTGTGTTAGGAAAATGCATGTAGTATTGATTAATATGAAAATTCTGGAATCCTTGCCATGTAGAGGAATATAACCCACGAAATTTTGATGATATATTAGAAGGGAATTCTGGTAAAAAACATATTAGAACCATGATTAAGAACAACTCTAGCGTTCTTGATGATTAAATGAGATTTTGGGTTAATTATCCATGTTTAATGTTAGATATACACATGCTTTACGTTGAAAACATCTGGTATATTGATATAACGTTAGTAGTAGTATTTTTGGGACATTTAGAATGGAAAAACATGGTTTTGGATGAAGAAAATTGGTAGAACCCGTAACTGCAATTCTGCAGATTTCGCAGACCTGCTTGATCGATCGATCGAGCCCCAGACCTCGATCGATCGACCCCTCCTGGCAGACTCCTATTTCCCTTGTTTAATTAGTTAAATTAAATTTATCGTGAAATAATTCTTGGGTGTTCTTCATGAAATGTTTTAGGAGATAGGAAAGACCAGTAGGACATATGAATAAGTGTTGGGAACTTTATTATAAGACGAGAATTTTGTTTTTGGGATAATTATATAATGAACGATGAAACTACGTATTTCAAGTGAGAGATTACGGCGAATAGCTATGATAGTGAATAGAGGTATACCTATTGAATTTCTCTACTTGGGAAGATAGAGTCCATGTGAGTTAAGTAATAAGATGAAAGAATCCTTCGAATTAAGGTTAGAGACGAACCCTCATACGCGTTACCAATAATGTGAAAATAAGGATAAATGTCGTAACTATGGGATTTGAGATATACCTAATATTGTTATGGTAATATTAGTATAGTTATATGATTGTGTATGCATATACTATTTATGTGTGAAAATCATGCCCACGCTACTTGCTATCCCTGAGGTTACCGTGATGGGACAAGTCTTATCTCGATGGGACCTTTATGGGGGATATTGACTTGTACCCTAGAAGATAGATATCCTTGGTACAGGCTATCGATGTGATAATTCAGACGGTCCTAAGAGACGCAGGCATGTGCCATCCTCTTAGAGACTTGGAGTCTATTCTTCGCCTCAATATTATTGGTGTATTTCTGTTAATACAATTCGAGAGTGATTCCGAATGTATTCCCCTTAATATGAGTGATATGGGGCTCTGGATAGTAGAGTATACCCGCACCATAGTTTATTTGGGGTGCTGTTATAATATATATATTATACGAGTAGTTAATATATGTATGAAATTTCGAAATCTGGAACTACCTACTGTGATTTGATATGTAGGACATGGTTGATGACTCAAATTGTAAATGCTTGTTTTGAGAAAGTATAATATGTCACTGGAAAACTTTATTGATTTATAAAGTTAAAATGAGAACTTTGGTTATTAATGGAAATATTCTTTTAAAATGAGAACTTTGGTTATTAATGGAAATATTCTTTTAAAGTGAGAACTTTGGTTACTAATTGAAATATTCTTTTCCAACAATTAAATCGTTAAATTTTGAATCCTGCGAATAATCTAAGATAAGTTAAACCATTGGGGAAAGGATAGCGTGCTAGAATGTTAAGATAAACCGTTGGGAAGGTTAGTGCGATGGGCGTGCACATTAGAAGAGAGGTGAGAATTTCTCAAGAGAGTGTCGCTCTAATATGTTGTTGCATTGGCCTGTATCAATTTAAATACTTGCTAAACGTATTTTAAATCAAACACACTTTCGGGCTCTGACCCGTTTCCTTTTCTCTCTCTCTCTTGTATATATATGTATATATTTCAGGTGCCCAGCCACAGGGGCGTCTTGCTTAGGATCCCTTGAGAGGAACGTGCTGCAGCTTAGGTGGGAGTTGCAGGTCACTTGCGTAGACGGCTTCCTTTATTGACTCCACTTCTAGCATTCTCATTTATTGGGCATGTGTCGCCCTTTCCATTATTTCATTGTTATTGGGACATTTGTACCTCAGTTATTTCTAGTATTGTTACTATGAGACTTATTCAGTTTGTATTGTGTTACTTTATATTTCGCATGTTGACATTCGATTTACGAATGTTTTAAATTAATTGGTTTGTGTTCCAGGTTTATTGTGGTGTGATTCTTGATTGTAGAAAATGTTGTTTTTAAATAAATAAATCTTTTTCTTTAAATGAAATTTGGAAAGTTATGTATGAAAATGTTTTTGACACTTAGCTTAATTATTTAGGGTGTTAAATTGGAAAATTTATTTTTATCGACAGTGATGCTGAGAATGAACCAACTGTTTACCTTGATTTAATTTAATAAAGGAGTGATCGTCCGGTATTTAATTAGGCGGGGTGTCACAGATCGTTGAGACGTGCCGAATGTAGCAGTATCAGACATACTTAATTGTGATCTAGGATACTTGGAAAATTCCTAGATTCTACCCCGGACATTTATAAATCATGTCCTTACAGATACCATTTTTATATTTAAGCACCTATCACCATTTTAAGGAATTCTCATATTTATATCTCTAATCATGTTCTAAAATAAAATAAAAATACTCACATAATGTTAAGAGCGATAATAACTATATGGTTAATTAATCATAAAGAAAAAATGGGGTGTCTAATATTTTCCTCACTTGTAACCCGATTCCTAAACCCCCACAATAAGAATCTTTGGATCAACCGGAAACATAAAGATACCTTTGGATTATCCCAAAAGGTCTAGCCTGGACCTTTTTTAATTTTTATTTAAAATAAACTGGTGACTCTAAGCAACTGATAACCCTTTGCACGGAGAAGGCTTACGCACTGGCCTAAACAAGGGCATGCAATAAAAACAAGTTATGGTGTCAAACAACTTAGAGGGGCAAATTGTAGAATCGCTGAATTGATAACCCAAACTCGGGGGGATAAAGGACCGAGAGATAATCATTCATATGTCCCTGTCCTTCTTTCCCTGAACCCTCATCTGAGGCCCATAACACCAAACTGGAGACTCCGTTGGGGATACATCAAGTGAGCCAAACTATCCTTATGATTCTTTTCTACTATTCTTAATATCACTCCCCCCACATGACTAATTTATGAACATAGAAATGATGTTATTTCTCAATTTGATTTAGGTGATGCTGTAAATTCCAGAGAGACATGAGAAAATATAGAAATGATGTGGTCTCTTGGTCCGATTCAAGTGACGTCCTAAATTTTAAAAAAGCATGATGAAAATAAAAGTGATGATGTCTCTTGATCCTATTTAGGTGGCATTCTAAATTTTAAAGAGACTTGAGCAAAGATATAATGCATTCTCTTGATACGATTTAAGCGACCTACTCAATTTTGGAGAGATGTGGGGAAATAAAGAAATGACGTGGTCGTTCAATCCGAATCAGACGATGACTTGAATTTAGATATAATTAGGAGAGATAAAAATAAAGCAGTCTCTCAATTCGATTCAGGTGGCGCCTTAAATTTTCGAGAGTCGTACGATGAGATATAATTAATGTGGTGACACGAAGGTCACAAGTGGTGAGATATGGTCCTACACTAGATGTGAGCATCCCAATAGAATAATGGTTTCAAAAATGACATTTGATGAATCCCAGTGAAACCAATAGTGTTGTGGAGGGTACCGATAGAGGTCCGAGCCACGATTTCTTTATATGGCGTGCCATGAGACATTTATCAAATGAGAAAAGAGCACCACTTGGAGCTCATGCTAGTTGGGTAAAAGAGAGAGAAGTCTCAATAAGTTTCAAGGGTAGCATGAATGTTAGGAAGAATAACAAAATGTCTGGACAGAGAGTGTCGTACCACATAGGTGACTGTCGCAAGACATTGACCCTAAAAGCCCTATAAATGAAGTGAGTGCAAAAGCTCAGAACTGCACTCATTTTTATGAATTTGAACTATTTTTCTGAGAGAAAACTTCATACCATTTCTCAACATAGGAAATTTATCCATTTTCAGCAAGAATGGAGATACCACCACAAGCAGTCTTGTGATTAGTGGGAGAATCAAGGTTTATGCACCGGTATCCACCCTAGCCAAAGCCACACATAGATAATTAGGCATCCATTGAAGATCCCATTAGATATAAAATATTTTAGGGGTGGTGTCGCAATATTCTGAGGAGAAAACCTGAGATGTGATCATTCTTCATCCCGAGCCTTTGGACTATTTGTAGAATAACTTATTGAGTCGTTTAACTTTTTAGCATTTTTACTACGTGTCCATCTTTCGACATAACTAGTAAAAGAACCCTATATGCTCTATAGTAGGATTTATATTTCCACATAAATTATTGGTGCAAAGGATGATAAATGGGAGGCATGAATGGAGTATTCTAGTCTGCAAGTATGTAGAAAGATATACTATTGATGATTCGTGTTCATAATTTTTTTGGGTGATTTTTTGTATGAAATTCCTTTTAAGGCATGATGTTGTATGCTTTATTGGTGTTAATATTATTGCTGGAATGTAAGGTGTCATAATGGGAGTTAATCCCATGAAGAAGGTGATGGTTAATATGGTTAGCGTCGGACAGTGAGGGATAGTTCTGGACTACGAGAATTAGTGCCGAAATAACTTTTTCTTATTATTGTTATTCTTTCTTTTACTTGATTTATCCTTGTTGTTGCAATTTTTTCTTATTCTGTTATTTTTTCCCTTTCAGGTTGTAGAGGTAAGGATTCGAGGCTCCGTACATAATATATATGCCCTTTTGGAGATTACCCCAAGGAGTTTGAACGAGTTTGTCCATTCCCTGGGCTTCGGGGATTTTTTGGAGAATTTAAAGGATATTCTACCCCATTATTCAAAAGTTTAATCCACTCTTGCTGATTAATGGTGGGATCCCACCGATACCTTCCATTTTTCTTTGGGGAAATGATTGCGATCTCATTGGATCTCCTAGTGCTAATCGAATTCTCGATAAGGGGATATCGATTGATATGGAGTGTGAGGAGGGAACAACTTATGTGATGGTGGAGACTGCGGTTAGTGAAATTTACCCCAAGTGTGGTGGGTGTTCATCTAATTAGGGGCTTTAAAGAGGAAGATCTAGGGGTTGCCTTAAGAAATGGAAAGTGAGTCAGAGATTCATCGTCATGCTCGTTTATTTCTGTTGTAGATGCTAGGGCAGTTGTTAGGGTCCAAAAGTGATATCTTTCATTTTTGTCTGCTATAATTTTTTATGGATTTCACCCGTATCTAGACATGCATATAGCTAATTACTTACTCTTAGGGAGTTTTGCAAAAACTAGGTGTCTTTACCTATATGCTACAGGTAACTTTCCATTCTCTTTGCATTACATATTTCAGTTATCTTTCCATTTTGTTTGGTTCCTTGGTAATGTTTCATGTTCTTTCACATAGTTAGTTTTATACATATATTGGTCTAGCCATGCATTTGACACCCCACCTAATTAAATACCAGGTGATCAGTCATGTATTAAATTAAATCAGAATATCCAGTTGGTTCAGAATATGCATCACTGTCAAAAACTTTATTATTAACACTAACCACGTAGTATTTAAGAAGGCGATGTTAAAATTTTATCTTTTAATTAACATAAAAATCAAATTAACCAATTACTAATCATACACCATTCAAACTAATCTCATATGAAATAAAATGACCAAGGTAATAAATGTGATTGGAATAAACACGTCCAGCATAAATCGCAAATATAATAATCCAACAAAATAAACCAACAACTAAAAGGAGTAAATAAATAGATCCACAATCTCTGACTGTCTGAATAAGTAAAAAGGGGCAATATGCCCAAGCTGAAATAAATAACTCAAGATGGAGGAATGAGAATCATGGAGGTGTCTACTACCAAGTCCTGTAACTTCCACAGCAGCTACAACTCGTCAAATGAATGGAACTCCTATACTTGGTGTTCCTATGGCTGGGCACCTAAAATAATTTGACAAAAGAAAAGAGATTTGCAATAAACGGGTTAGAGCTCGAGTTGAAAATAATTTTAAATCAGCAAGTGTTTAAAATGCATTAAATAGTCAATATTATATCCATGTTAGTTCCTCGTGCCCTCACTTGAGATTCTCACCTCTCAACTAATGTGCACGCTTAGCGTAGACTCCTAACCCATCCTAGTCACGCTATCTCACTTATCTAGTTTTGCCCAAGTCCTTTACTAAAATGCCTAAGTCATTGTACCCAATCATAACACCTGAATAATACCTTCTTATAAGTATAACGCTAGTTTAATCGGATTCAAATAACTCATTAATCATTCAAGTTCTCACATTGCGGATTAATATTAAATATCGTAATTTTTTCTCATCTACTAAGAAACACAGTAGAATATATATATATATATATATATATATATATATATATATATATATATATATATATATAGAGAGAGAGAGAGAGAGAGAGAGAGAGAGAGGATCTCATGAGGACCTTTGTTTGCATACCGCTGGCGCGAACCAATTTTGATAAAATAGTAAAAAAAATATTTTTGAGCTAATTTTTTTTATATAGTTTTTAAACATTTCAGTAGGTCCATATAAAAAAAATCAACTCAAAATGAATTTTTTTACTATTTTAAAAAAATCGGTCAAACTTTGTCATTTTTTAACAACTTAAAAATTGACAAAGTTTGACAGGTTTTTTTAAAATAGCAAAAAAATTCATTTTGAGCTAGTTATTTTTTTATGGTCTTATTGAAATGTTTAAAAATCATAAAAAAAAATCAACCCAAAAATATTTTTTTTACTATTTTAAAAAAATGGTCCTCATTCAGGGTCTTCAAACTGGGACCTCACTTGATCCTTTCCCTAACATGCGGTGTACACACATACTCTTCTATCAGTACCAGTACATCACGCACATAAGGACTACGAATTCCAAATCACTCTCGAATCGTATCAACACATATCACACACAATGGAGGCGAACATAGTTTCCAGCGCCATGGGCTACGCATCCATGTGACCACAAACTTATCAACTCACAGTTAAGTCTTTCCTAGACCTATGTCCTGAGGTAGAAATGTAAAATCCCCCTGAAGGCTCATCAAGATAAGATTGTCCCCTTCCTAAGACCTCCCGTGATAGCAAGTATGGTAGGTATATCATACATATAAGGATTCATACAATAGGTACACACAACACATATAATTAATAGGATCACACCACCTATATATTCCAGATTTGTACGAATTTTCATTCCGTACGATATTCACGATGTGCCCAATTACGACTATTCTCTCTATCGTATCGTACTAATTACAATGGATATTACTAAGGAGTCCCTCTTACCCTTATATACTTCTATACTTCATGTTACTAGATCAA
Organism: Sambucus nigra; assembly: GCA_949130495.1. Taxonomy (NCBI): domain Eukaryota; kingdom Viridiplantae; phylum Streptophyta; class Magnoliopsida; order Dipsacales; family Adoxaceae; genus Sambucus; species Sambucus nigra. Next base: position 88,179,280 of record OX422219.1, on the reverse strand, counting down.
GAGATGTGGTTGCCGTACATAACCTTAAGTCGTTCATTATTCTCGAATTATTTTCACCAGATTCCAGCTCGTCCCGTAAATTTCCAAAATTCTGAAATCTCGTTCGAACGAAACTTCAAACGAACTTCACTCTGAAATCTCGTTAGTTCGTCGTTCGAACGAACTTCGAATGAACTTCGAATGAACTTTGAACGAACTAAACTCTAAATTTTCATTGGATTCTCGTTCGAACAAGGTCGTTCAAATGACTTTCCAATTCCCCAGTTCATTCGAACGACCTTTACCCACTCCGTCCTCCACCTTAGGAAACCTGCATTTTTGCCCATTTTTGTTCATCCAATTCACATCAAACTTTATCCAACTCACAATTAATAGTCCTAAAGCCATTTTACATACATTTAGGTAATCCCTAACATCTTTTAACCATCAAACCTCATTAAATCTCATATATGGGTGTAGGAATTGAATCAAATGTCAAAAGCCCTAGTTTAACATCATCAATAATTTTGTCCACCTCAAAACCCAAAATTAAATTCGTTTTTCTTCATGTATCAACCCAGATTCATAGCCTCTACATATGGTCATTCATCTACAATCAATTTCCTACCCAAAAGCTTGATTAACAATTCAATTTCGACTCGGATTTCATCATATCATGTGTATATCATCAATTCTACACTAACATGTATAATATATGCACTAATTAAAGCAAGATAACCACTTGCCATATTGGGAAGGTCTGATTCGTTGAATGAAAGTGGTATAGATGCGTTACTCTCTTCCCGATCTACACGTTGATGGTGTTCTTAGTAAAAGATGGGTGGGTTTGGTCTTGGAGCTCCTAGAAATCTCTTCCCCTTCTTCCTCTTGGACTCTCTCTTTTCTTTTGCAAATAAAATCCCTAACTTCTCCCACATACATGCAGATATATTTTTCCAATTTTCGTTCATTAATTAGCCCCAATTTTTCAAAAGACAGAAATACCCCTCCGAGGTGTCGTTTTGGCCTAAAACTATCCTGAAACTCAAACTACCCCCCCCCCCCCCGAGTAGACTTTTCTTGTTATTTTGACTCTTTCGAACACGTTGGCGCAGTCGAAATGACCATTTGAATGATATATAAATATTTTACTTTTTATTCTATTACTTTAGTCCCGAGACGACTCACTCGCGCGTCCCGACTTAAATTCCATAATTGTCGTATTTCTCTCTCGCGACAATTTTCATAAATTCATAATCACATTCAAAATCATATATTACTTTATTCGCTCAGTAATATTCAACATAGTTCTCACCAATAAATACTAACTCTCATCACGCTAGTAACTATTTACTTAAATCCGAATTAATTATAAATAATTTCTCATTTAAATTAATTAATCCCGTAATTTAAATAAAATCTTTCAAAAATACGGGGTATTACAATTCAGAACTCGATTCATGGAGGTGTTTATCCTTTTCATCTGATGTGGTTCGATAACCACCCTAGTTGCATGATGATTACCTCTTTAGTGATCTAAATGGTTTTGGCCGGTAGGACTAATGATGTGGTAAAGTTTTGCGTTTCCTCATCTATATGAGCTTTTGGGGTTCCTATTACAATAATGTTTGGGACATGCCTCCTTTGAATTGATGTTTTGTTATAGGTGAACTGAAAAAATTGGTGGTTACTCTATGTATGTATAGTAGGCAAAATTGTCGGCCCTAATATGATCTCTTTGTAATATCTCATATTTTTTGTGTTTATTTAATGATATTAATTGTGAGAATAAATTAGTAAATTAGAATTAATTATTACTTAAGTGAATTGGTAATAATAATATGCAGATTTAGGTGATGATTAAACTTTCATGTTATGTGATTTATTTATGTCGCATGTTATATTAAATTAATCAGTGTAATTAATTAAGTTGAACTAGATGCAATTATGCTAAAATAAACATGCATGCATTTTATTTTACAAGAGAATGTATTATTGTAAGTTATGAGGTACTACCATGTGAAGAAGATCAAGAGTGATGCGAGGGACCAAATATGTGTTTTTACGGTTCTAAGATTGGCCGGGGGTTAGGTAAAAAAAAAAGAGATCGCATTCTATCTTTCCTCATGTCTCTTTAAAATTTAGAATGCCACCTGAATCGGATCAAGAGACATCACCATTTTTATTTTAGTGATATGAATTCCAAATAACTTTTTCAAAACTCTCTCAAAAAGTAATTAATATGATGTCTTGGGGAGACCCTATAATACAAGGCAATACTTAATAGACAGATGAAAGAATAAGTGAAATCCATGTCAAATTTTCGAAGAGATTTTATACTCATATCATTACTCTTTTTATTTTCATCACGCTTTCTTAAAATTTAGGACGTCACTTGAATCGGACCAAGAGACCACATCATTTCTATATTTCCTCGCGTCTCTTTGGAATTTATAGCGTCACCTAAATCAGATTGAGAAACATCGTCATTTCTATCTTTTGCAAGATTCTTTGAAATTCAGGGCATCAACTGAATCGGATTGATAAACTTCATTATTTCTATCACTCCTCATGTCTCTTCAAAATTTAGGGCATCAAAATTATTTATATTTATATTTCTCACCTTTCTTCAGGGTATGTCAGCGTCACAGGCTTTTTGAAATCTCATTCCACTGAACCGATGCGTATACACCCCAAATTCATATCCTATCAAACGTACCTTCAGGCTCTTGATCAGTCGAGCATTCTTCAGGACTCCTCTTAAACCCCCTAAAGATCAAACCACTTAATTCAACCTAATTATGAACATCCTCACTAGTTCGGCATTCACCAGACCCTCTGAAGAATAGGCTACATCGTTTATCCACTTAAGCACCAATCAAGATTTTACGCAACTGAAAATTCTCAGAGACTCCCTCCCAAACCCCCAAAAGGGTCAAACTGGTCAACCTGTCAAGAAAGGATACACTATTTATCCACTTCTGATGCCTTAGGATCTTGATCAACCAACATATCACTGAGGTCCCCTTACAAACCCGAAGAAGGATAAGGGTATTTAAAGGCCTAATAAGAGACGCTATGAAATATACCATAAATGGTAATGGTTTTGGACGGTGACCAGAAGGGGTCAGACTTCTGGACCATAACAATTTTAAGGGTGATCATTTAGCGGTCACGGTTCAAAATCATAATCAATATAGAGAGTCACGGTCTCTTTTCTAACCTTAATGTCGGGGACATGGTTACAATTATGGACTGTAGTTACTGGTCACGGTCCTGAAAATTTGTCCTAGTTATGGTCTCGAACCGTGCACATTTGCTATGAATATATTTTGTATGGTTATTGTTATGGATCTTGAACCATGACTCCCAATCGTGGCCACGGGTATTGTGGTCACTGTTCCTAACCGTGACTACCGTTTAATTCATTGAAATCTTGTCACAAAAATGGTCACGATTTTGAACCATGACCAATAATATATTTATTTTAAAATAATAGTTTTTAAAATCATGTATGGAATTCATTTACATGTTTTCAAATCTGTATACAATTTTATTCTAGAACTAATTGATACATCAATAAAAAAATAATACAACAAATTATTAAGCCACCAAATTAATTACATAATCCAACACAAATAATATTAAATTCCACAAAGTGTTCTCGTTGTAATCGACATCCACGTCCACTGAACTAGACTTGCAAATATTAAACGTTCCAAATGGTTGAAAATGACTTGAATCCAATTGTAACCTCTCGGCTATCCAATGAAAGTAATTATTACCATCCCTTATTTTTTTCGAGAGAAGATATATAAAATGAGGGTGTGAATATGACTAGTGTCTTCTAACATAAATGAAAAGACGAAAAACGTATAAAAATTTCTACATGTGGGAAAATATACCAATACTAGGAATAAAGACTTTAATTAATCCTTAAATTACTATGAGTCCGTCAAGTAATAAATATATTCCAAACACAACAGGTTCAATTTTAGTTTAATTAATACTAAAATTACTATGTGTCCACCAATGAGCAAGTGCTTCCACCAATTTGTGTTCACACGATCAACAACGATTAAAGGAAGGGGTGAACATGGCCACAATAGTTAACCAAAAAGTGCACTAATATCAACTAATTAATATTTTCCAATCAATCAATCAAACGCAATAAGTTTAATTTTAGTTTATTTTGAATGAATTAATCCTAAGATTACTATGTGTCCACCAATGTGAAATCCCTTTAAATTCATTCAGGGTTCCTAGCTTCATAACAAGACTACGACATAACCTTGTTAAGTTTAAAATCCCGAATGAGTTCGAAAAGTTATACATTGAAGAAAACTTTCAAGGGTACTCACACAAAACTAAAATAGATTTGTGAGTACCCTTGATCACTAATAGTTTTCCCAACAAAACAATCATTTTCCCAATTTCTGGAAGTCATTGGTTGAAATGAAGCCTATTAAATGGCCTTATAGGTTTGGAAAAAATAAGGTTGTGTAGAGCTAAAATTTAGCCAAGCCAATAAGCCTAGATTAAAGCATGTGTTTCAATTGACGGGTTCCATATAACATCGATTAGAACCATTCTTAATGCCCCAACAAGATTAATCCCCATTGAACAAGACTTTGTTGATGCTAGCAAGATTTTGGCTTCATTTTTTGGATCATTAAATACATTGATCAAATAATTAATAGGATATTAACTTCTAATTTTGTGTCATGTTATCATGACGGTTTTATGGAAATTACCAATCTCGAACCGTTTTCTTAACAAGTTTATCAAAATTATTCCAGTCACAATAGAAGATACCTGATAAATGGGTCATGTCGTACAAACCCCAATTGTGTGGGTCATGTTGTATTAGAATAGGTCGTGTCATACATACAAATAAAAATGTAAATTCATAAAAGAAAAAGATGCATAAAAGGAAAATGATTAATCTAGGTGTTGGAAAATAAAGCTAGATTAAGAAAGCGAGTAAAAACTATAGGTTGCGTCGAATGTCCCTCACCCGAGTTAATTAGTATAAAATGGCTACATGGGTCGACGAGTTATTACAAATGCATCTCGTTTCAACAGTTAATTGAACCAAGGGTTGTCACGCCCCTAAATTCGCATAAAAGCCTAATCCGATTTTCGGGTCAATAAATACCCCAGAAATTATGCACGCAAGGTCGTAAGCACAGAACATACATGATATGCCCCGTCAACTCTACTAGGCGTAATAACTAGGACAACGCACTCGAAATAGACCCGTAAACTCCATCACCAAAGCAAAGCAACATGTCAACCCGGAATGAGTTCAATCCGGCACAACCTAGACTAACTTAGCTAGAAAGCATATTAAAAATACGGTAAATAAATGCGATAAATCTACACTAGAAAGCAACTAAATCAAAGAAAGTAAATCTAATTGTCAAAGCATGTAAATTAACTACAAAGCAAGAATAAAGGAAATACAAGTTATATTAATGGAGAGGGAAGATGAATAGTCAACTTACAAACCCAATTGGGTGTCAATCCAAGAAGAAATGAAGCAGAACTCTTCAAAACCCTAAAAATCCTAAAAACCCTAAGCTATTCTAACCCAAAACTATTTATATTACAAGATATCTGATATTTACAGCAAAAAAAGGCTTATATAGTAAGTGGAATTAAATTAGAAAAGAAAAGGAAAAAGAAAAGAAAAGCCAAAATATCTGCAGAAAACAGGGGATTGATCGATCGATCGATGGTTGAAAATCATGCCCACTGTCTCAGCTCGAGGGCAAAAACTGAAGGATCGATCGATCGATGGCTACAGGTCTGCACTTATTCTTCCTGGTTTGGTTGGTTTGGTGTTCCCTTTCGCTAAAAGTCCCGTAACTTCTTCATTCTGACTCGGAATCGCACACTGTTTGCGACCACGCGAAGCTTGCGAGGAGGGCTACAAATTTTGTGAGATGTTGGGTCAGGTGACCAAATTGTGAATTGCCCGAATTGCCCTTGAACGTGCAATTGCGTACGAAACTTGAGCGGAATGCGTCTGAACTTCTTACTTAGTACCTAAATACCTACAAATGCCCAATTATACCTCATATAGCATGTTAACAATATAAACCGAGATTGTTTGGTTAACGGTCTTAAATATAGAGATTAAGGCACCCGAGGGGGCTAAAATGCATAGGTTCGAGGGATGAAATACGCAATATTTGCATCGTATGACTAACACTCCTTTGTTTACTTTCCTTTAGGCTAGTGTAGCTAAGGTCCCTTTATCTGCAAGACATGTTGTGAATACCTCGAAGGTGACTCTCCAAGTACTTATTTTGACATATCTATTTTCTATACTTGCTTTTTCTGCACAAGTGTTTACTAACACTTCCCTCTATCTCTAATTTAAGGTTAATGTTATGACCATTCCTGTGACTACGGAACATCTTGGGGAGGTTGCTGTGAGTGAGGTATTATGTTTTTATACCTTATGCATTATTTTTTTTCCTTCTTGAGTTTTTTTGTTCTTTCTTTTACTATATAAGCTTCTTACCATCACACCCTTATTCTCCTGTTTTCAAGTTAGTGAGGCAAGTGTTCCTATATTCGTGGAACAGACTGGGAGCATTGTAGCAAGCACTCCTCAGGAATTGTATTGTTATATCTGACTAATTCTTAGTGTTTCTTAGAGTAACGTATTATAATAAACGAGCTCTCTAATAACATTACAATTATTCTATCTATATTAGGTTGGCACAACTCATCTAGGTGGACCTTCTCAGCTAGTTGAAAGCATGACGATAAACTCTTAACCTTTAATCTTCTTTTCTAAGAGGATTTATTTAACTATCCTTCTTTCCTTTCTTTAACCATTCTCTCTATACTTTCGTTTTTAGGATCCTATGAGTGGTCCTGTTAAGGCGACTGATGAGAAGGGTCCTAGCTCTAAGGCCACCCACTCTAACGGTGCTGTGAGTTATGGCGAGGAGTCCACCTTCCTTCCTTCTAAGCTTGAGTTCAGGAACACGGGCTATGATGACATTGAAGTATAAGCTCCTGATGTTTTTATAAGGGATCTATGCTGCGAGGAACAACCCAAAAGGTTCAGGAGTCACGAGTGGTAGGTATTGGGGATGAACTTGGAGCACCGTCCAATGACTTTTACTTCTCAGAATGTTCTTAACATAGATAGCCTCACAGTCTTCAACCTGTAGGCCCTTGCTAGCCATATCCATGACTTTCTATCCACTCCTCTGGATAACCTAACCAGTGTTAGGACGTCCCTATTTCTGCAGGCTCTCCATGATCTTCAAAGAGTCTATCATTTCTAATTAGATTATCTTAACACTATAATTTTCCACTTCCTGAGTGTTCTTTTTAGGAATATGATGAGGCTTTATGCATCATGGAAGTCCAAAGCTCAGTAGTGCCATGCTGAGGCCACTCAAAACTGGGGTCAGATTCAATTTCAAGAGGCCAAGTTGGCCAAACTTTAGGCTGGTGACATTGATGATGATGCCAACATGGGCAGATTGGAGGAGCAGTTCATATAGGAGGTGGGTCCCTCTTGCACTAACATGCGCTCGTGGGAGGGTCTCTTTTTTATTTTATTTAGTTGATGTATATTTTTTTATGTAGACTTTTTCCCCTTGTATTCTTCATCTCTTTTATACATATAAAGGTTGTTCTATATTAATGAAAATGGACTGTTTGTTTCCATTTTCATCTTGTCTCTGTCTTATTTGATAAAATAAGTTACAGTGAGCTATTCTCTTTTTCTGTGAGAATATTCACACAAAGTTTAGACAAGTATAATCCTTGATAGGCCCCGTGATCTGAGGGGTATTTGAAAATGACTTGAACAAACAATCATTTAGAATTGCCCCTCTAACCGTAGGGCACTTGTTATATATTCATATTTATAGGAAATAACTTGGAGGTGGGATCCCCTTCTCCTTTCTCTTAAAAGAAAATGCTTGGTTTCATCTTTTGGAGTTTATTATATTTCAAAACTACCCCTTAGCCTGCAAGGTTCTTGTTCCACACTTCACTTGGAACCTTTATATTTGTAAAAAATAAGTTAGAGAGGAGATAGACCCCCTCTTCAAATTGTCAAGAAGTTAAGTAAACAATGTGTAACACATGAACAAAGATATCGTTTCATTTTTCAAAACTTGCTCTCAACTCATGTAAAGAATTTGTCAATGTTTTAAAATTTTCCCTTAATCTACGGGGTATTTAAACTGTTATGTCTAGAGGGACATTGCTCCCTATACTCTATTTTTGGGATAGATATACCCCCATGTATAATGAGTAAAGTTCCTGAATTTTTGACCCTCTTATAAACTTTTAGAGTAAAACCCTTTTTCTTGTTGTAAGGATAAAATTTTCAATTGAGTCTTAATGTAGTTTTTGACTTATTCTCGAAACAGAACACGTTTGAGTCATAGGTCTATTTTAATAGTCATGATCCCACGCAGACTATAACGTGTCGAAGTTTAATTGAAGACGTTGCAACAAAACTTCAAGGAATTTAATTATGTCGAAGTCTATTTGGTGCAGTATATTTGTCTTCAAAGTTTAATTGCATTTCCAGATCATTCAGGTATGAATGCATAATATTAATGGGACTCGAAATTAATTTTCATAAAGATAAGGATGTTATTTTTATTAAATAAATGTTTTCTAAAATGTTTAAAGTGTTTGAAACTGTTTAGAGTTCGTTTTAATCTGAGAAGGATGAATTAGAGTTGGTTTGAATTAGGACTCTAATCTCGCGCGTCGTTCAAATGATAGCCTACGTCGTTCAAGCGACAGATTGCGTCGTTCAAGCGAGATGCCACATCATTCGAGCGACAGGCCATCTCGTTCACGCGATAAGCCTAGTCGTTCGAACAAACGACCGCCTTAAGAAAAATATATATATAGGAGTGTTTCCTTCACATTTAGAAGGTTGTACATTCTGTAAAAACAGTATATGATCCAGAGAGTTTCTGTACACATGTTTACAAAGGTTTTATAAGTTTAAAACATCCTTTGAGTTTCAAAAGATCCGAGTATCATTGGTATATGTTCTGTGATCTTGTTTGCACCAAGAAGAAGGTTTCCTTTAGAAGAATAATTACTAGTTTTGTGATGAAGATTCGATGGAGTCCGATTTCAACATTATAGACGTTACAAGCCATATCGGTGGACAACGAGACATATGTGGACACGTGTGTTATGGACATGCATCATAGAAGAAGGTTACTTTTTGTGTGGTCACTGTGAGAAGAGTTATTGAAGATAACAGGATCATCAAGTCTCGTAGGTGAATTTAGTCGTTGAGTTAGATTATCGTCTGTATTTGTAAAACCATATTTATAGTAATTTTTTGGTTTGGTTCATCATTCAAGAACAATAAGACTGAGTCCACCCCTAAAGATAAAAGTGATAAACTTAATAGGGTTAAGTCGTATAGCTGTTTTGGGTGTGAGGGGTATGGTCACAAAGTTGCCGAGTATCCCACTAGACTTAAGAAAGAGGATAAGAAACTGATTGCATATAATTCCACCTTAAGTGATAGAGATACGGAAGAGGGATAGAGTTCCCCCAATGAGAGAAAGTTTGTTGCTTTCTTGACATGTCATGTGAGCGACGACGATAAATCTTCCCACGAAGATTCTCATGTGCATAACACTTCCAAGGTCGTTGAATCCCAAGTGAGTGAGGGTGAATTGAGTGAGGAAGAGGAGGTTGATGTGAAAGAGTTGAAAGTTGCATTTATTGAGTTATATGTAGAGTCATTGAAAGTGAAAAAGGCTAACTCTAAATTGCAAGCTAGGTTGAATAAGCGTGCCATAGAAAATAATGATGCTTTGCTTGAGGATCTTAGGGCACAGGAGAAGAAGCTTAGGGAGAAGCTAGAGTACGTTGAAAAAGAGATAGTCTTCGTGGTTTGTTGGAGATTTTGAAAAAGGAGTTTCTAGAGTTTGAGGAGTCTAGGCGTGTGCTTGAGTCTAGGATTCGTGAGTTGGAAGAGAAGTTGAAAGACTCGAGTAAGGTTAAGTTTGACTTGGAATCTTGGTCGGAGAAGTTGGAGAGGATGTTAGGCACCGTTCAAATCAAGAGTGATAGGTGTGGTATAGGCTATGACGATGGTGTTCCCATTCCCAAAGCCAATACCAATCGTATGAGAGAGCCCACTAGGAACGTGAGGAGAGGTCCATATTTTGGTAATCATTCCCGCCGTCTTTACACTTGAACACATTGCAGTAGGAAAGGTCACCTTAGATGTTTTTTCTATGACCTTTGGAATGCTCCTAGGAAGTTTAGGAATGAAGTTGTGTCGACTCCCAAAACCCCCACCCGTTATGTCACACCTACTTGGGTTAGGAAATTGAACTTAAAGGCTTTAGGTATAAAACTTCATAGTTCTCATTTGGTTGCACTTGATTCTTCCTATGTTGAATCTAAAGATTGAGTGTATTACCATGTTAATCATTTTGTATTATATTTTCATTTATTGAGTCTTATTTTAAAAATACAAAAAGATTTCTTTTTTAACATTTTTGAGAAAATACAAAAGATTTTGCATTTATTTGAGTTAAAATATGTTGAAAAGGCCAAAACGATTTTCGGTTCTTGTTTTTTGAGTTTACATGCTTGATGTGGCATATTGGTATGCTTGGATCCCCTTCCTTTCATTATCCATATGTCTAGGACATTTGGTCATAATTATTGATACTTAGAATGATCTTAACCATTGTATTATGGGGTCGTTTCAAAGTTGATATGAATTTTGATTCGACTTTGTATATATGCCATCATTGCACACATGCACGAATTTATATGGATGTTTGACATCGCTTGTATATTTGAGTTTGGCGAGACGTTCTTATCTCAATTTTGTCATCTATGCGTAAGTAGACATAAGGAGGAGGTGTGCATGTAAGAATAGCTTACCATGAGGATACTAATTGAAAAAATAATGAGTGTTCACGGGAAAGGGTTGTGAGAGTGTAAAATAGACTCGTCGTGAAGCCACTATTTAAAAGAGCCCGAAAAAAATTAAAAGGCGATAAAAAGATTCATATGCCAAAATTGTGCCAAAGTAGTTTATGTTCATTCAAAAGATAATAAGATATATTTGAGGGAGTTTGGATGGATAAAATTAAATGGGTTTGCACCACAAGTCCTAACATTAAAAAATCGTTTCATGACGTTATTGTTTGTATAATCGTCAAAATTCCGAATTTGGGTGCATGTTTGACCGTTTAGTTCATTAAGCTCACACACTAATTGTCACGTATGACTAAAATAAAGTTTAATGATTTATCGCTATCAATTAGAGCTTCTTGATTATTTCGATGTGTTGGAATTGTGATTCATTTTTTATAGTGCACGCCCATACATTCCATGTAACTTATTTCTTTTGGTTGATTTTTCTGTTTTAGCTACTAAAAAGGCACGGTTTTGGATCTGTTAGGCTCTTCCTAATACTTTTTTATGGAAATTTTTTCACTGGGCAAAACTTTTTGATTTTCTAGGCATTTTAGGAAAGTTTCATTTTCTCGTTCGAGCGAGAACAAATTTCGTTCGGGCGACTTATGTGTGTCGTGCAAAGCTGTCATTTTAACGACAGGCCTTCTCGTTCGAGCGACAAGAAGTTTCATTTGAGCGATCTGTTTGGTTTTCTGGTTTATTCCGTTTCAGTACCCTGGGATATTTGGCTATTTTTTAGTAATGCTGGTTGCTACTGAGATTCTTTTATGCAGTTCACATTGATAGTTTATATATTTTGTTGTATTGACTCATTTAGTCACACATGCATAGATTGATTAATTCATTTTGTGATTATTTGTTTGCTAGCTACGGATTTGATATTGTTCATCATAATTAGTTGGTTGTCCTTCTGTACCTAGATACGCTACATATTGGTATATCTTATGCTTGGTACTTTATCTTTTCACTGGATTGTCTATTCGAGACAAAAGGGGGAGAGATGTCTGTAATGTAGGGGGAGTTTTTATGAGTTTCATAATTTTATACAAATTGGTATCATGCATTATTCACGAAACTTGGTATCATGCTTACTCACTTAACAAATGATTTGGATTTAATTTTACATATTGGTTTTTATCATTTGTTCCTCCATACTTCACTGGGTATCTTTTGTCTCATGTGTGTAGGTATGCTTAAAGAGATTGGAGATTTCAAGTCTACATCACATTTAGACATTCAGAGACAGTTCATTCTTGACGGACCACATTGTACTAGTCTTATCCTGTAATTTTTATTTTTTGGGTTTATGGGATGGGATTTAGGCACCATACGGCTTGATGGCCTAGCTTAGGCATTTCACTGTTAGTTTTGTCCTAGAATATTCAAATAGGGAGATTTATAAGGACAAAATTTCTAATTGAGTCTTAATATAGTTTTGACTTATTCTCGAAACAAAACACGTTTGAGTCATAGGTCTATTTTTATGTGTCACGATCCAACAGAGATTATAACGTATCGAAGTTTAATTAAAGACACTACGGTAAAGCTTCAAGAAATTTAATTATGCCGAAGTCTATTTAGTGCGGTATATTCATCTTCAAAGTTTAATTGCATTCCGAGATAACTCAGGTATGAATGAATAATATTAATTGGACTCGAAATTAATTTTCAAAAAGATAAGGATGTTATTTTTATTAAATAAATATTTTCTAAAATGTTTAAAGTGTTTCAAACTATTTGGAGTTCGTTTTAATCTGAGAAGGATGAATTAGAGTTGGTTTAACTTAGGACTCAAATCTCGTGCGTCATTCAAACGACAGCCTGTATCGTTCAAACGGTCGCCTGCGTCATCCAAGCGACAGACTGTGTCGTTCAAGCAAGATGCCACATCATTCGAGCGATAGGCCATCTCGTTCGTGCAATAAGACTAGTCCTTCGAATGAACCACCGCCTTAAGAAAAATATATATAGGAGTGTTTCCTTCACATTTAGAAGGTTGTACATTCTGTAAAAATAGTATATGATCCAGAGAGTTTCTGAACACATGTTTACAAAGGTTTTTTAAGTTTAAACCATCCTTTGAGTTTCAAAAGATTCGAGTATCATTGGTATATGTTATGTGATCTTGTTTGCACTAAGAATAAGGTTTCCTCTTGAAGAACAATTGTTGGTTGTGTAATGAAGATTCGGTGGAGTCTGGTTTCAACACCGTAGACGTTATAAGTCATATCGCTGGACACCGAGACATACATGGATGCATGTGTTATGGACAAGCATCGTAGAAGAATGTTACTTTCTGCGTGGGCACTGTGAGAGGAGTGGTTGAAGATCAGAGGAGAGTCAAGTTTCGTGGGTGGATCGAGTCGTTGAGTTAGACTACCGTATGTCTTTATGAAACCATATTCATAGTGATTGTCTGGCTTGGACCGTCCGAGATTTTCCCGTTTGTGGTTTTCCTCGTACATCCGGCGTTGTGAGTATTATTTACTATATTTTACTTTCTTTACTCACTAGATGAATTCTTAGGATTAATCAAGATAAAATTTGGTTAAGTTAGAATTTGTCCACAAATTGGTGGGAATTAAAAATTGGAAAAAGATTTTTCAGAAAAATAGAATTTGGTTTGTCATCCTTAAAACATTTTCCACGTAAGAAATTAAAAGGGACCATCACTTGCCTACTAGAAAATATATAACTCATTTTCTTTCATACATAAGCAAAAGCGATAAACTGGTTATTCTTGATGTACCCACTTCACAACTTATTAGTGAGTGGGTACTTATAATTTATTAGTAATAAATGCAGGTAAATAGAGTATGCACAAAATTTCACGTGTTACTTAGTTAAAATAATCGATATTCATTCCTTTTTATATCATATTTGGTGTCCATGTTGTTTACAAAGATTGTGCTCATCATTTTCCTTACAAAAAGGAATGTTTGTGCTAAAGACAACTTTTTTTAACTTATCAAAAGAAAGGAAACTTGGATAAGAGTTAGGAATAATACTTCTTTAGCCGCTTACACTTGATTGACTGGAGACACTCACTCTCAAGCTCAAATATTTGGCAGTAGCCTGACTTGCCTACCCCTCATACCACAAAGGGGCCTTCCCAATTTATCTTGAATTTGGATGCTGACGTGCTTTGTAAGTGATGAGTAAATGCCCGTAAGACTAAGTCCCCTACTTGAAACTCTCTAGGCCTAACCAAATTCTTGTAAGCCATAGATAGCTATTGGGTATAGACCTTGAAATTCTCTTTAGCCTAATCTCTGTGTTCATCCAATGCCTCCAACTCTACATGCCTAGAATCTGGTATGAGACCGTTACTTAGAGCCACTCTAGCGAAGGGTACTGCTAGTTCTACTGGTAAGACGGCTTTAGTACCATAGATTAGTGAGGGTGGAATGAACCATGTTGGCTTTATTTTCAAAGTTCTATAGGCCCATAACACCATCAATAGCTTTTAATCCCAATCCCCAAGTATGTCTTCAAGTATTTTTATCAAGATGTTGATGAGTGTTTTTTTCATAGCCTCCCCCTGGCCATTCCCCTTGGGATATGAGATGGTTAAACTATTATGTATGATCTTATACTTGTCTGTCAAGATCCCCATCACCTTGCATACGAACTTCTTCCCATTGTCTATGAGGATCACCTTGGGAATACCAAACCTACAGATTATATATTCCCTAATAAATTGGATCACCACTTGAGGAGTCACCCTTCTTAAGGGAATCTATTTCGCCCACTTGGTGTACAATTCAGTAGTAATAAGGATGAAGGATTTTCCATAAGAGGTTAATATGGTCTTACCTATTAGATCAAATGACCAAGTGTGAAAGGGATAGGGGTTGCAAGGCTTTGTAAACTGACTGAGGGAGCATGCACCATATTTCCATGCACTTGGCATACACTACACCGTTTCACGAATTGGATAGAATTAGCCTCCATCATCGGCCAATAATACCCCATGCCATTAGTTGATCATACAATTTACCACTCCCATAAGAGAAGGATCATGGTCCTCCTTTAACACTTCTCTATATCCCCTTTTGCCACACATCTCAGTGCTTTCTCATTATACCCTTTTATGTAGAGCTATTTGCCAACCAAGTAAAAATAGGTCGCCCTCTTCTTTAAGTAAATTTCATCTGCTCGTTCTAATGGAAGCTCCCCATCCTTGAGGTATGCTCTATAGGCTTATCTCTAATCTCCAAAACTTTCTACAAAGTTGGCCTCAGTGAGTTGGTTATATTGGGTTTGACAATTTAAACAACCCTATTGTAGACAATCATCTTCATGCTCATGGTGAGCCAATGGCTACAATCGATGATAAAGGGAGATACCCATATCCCCGCAATGCCTCTCACGCATTTCTTCTAGATTTTTTTTGGCTTCTTCATCCCCTATATACCTTGACAAGAACCCTTATCGGGTCCTAAAATAAAGCATTCCCTGGAGCAAGTGATAATTCACCAACTCAGACATTTTCATGCTTCCCTCTCTCATTTCCAGCTGTTTCACTATAGGACACCTCCCATCTTCTAGCTTTTTTCATGGAAATAATGACTTAACCGTGGTTGGCACTGTTCTTGGTCACACTGTGATGGTAACTATTTTCTCCTCCATCTCTAATTTGAGTTATTGTAGCCAACGCACCCGGATGCCTGTTCATCATCCTAGAATGTATCTCCATTGTCACCTGCAAAAACTGGTTAAGTAATCTTTGAATGATGGAGCTATCAAAACCATATGTCACCCCACCCCCCGTAATTTTGGCATCGACTGCCACCAAAACTATGTCATACGTGAACTAAATAAAAGATCATTCTTAGCATGGTTGTATGGGGCTATATTAGCACACTTAAGAGAAAAATATTTATTAACTTGTTTCACGTCCAAGTTAGAGTCTTCCTGTATGCATAGCACTTTGATTTCTCTTATTAGTGCCTTTAACAGGCCTCGAATGCGAGACTGATACTCGACTTCATTGTTTGAGCATTTAAAATCTAACTCGAAGGAGAGAGTGACCTTCTCCTTTCTATTTGAGAGGAAAATAGTAGTCCCACCTATCCCTTGAGCACAAGATCCATCAAACTCCATTTCCACTCCTCCATCTCCTCTGCTAGGCAGGCTTGAAAATTCTCACCTGACAGTTCTTCACTGAGAGGTTCATAGGTCTGACTGGGGAAGTGGGCCAACAAATCTGATACATCTTGGCTCTTGGTGGACTTCAGGACCACACATTTCAAGTCATATTCAGATAATATTATAAACAACCTTGCTGCTCTCCCCACGGGGACTGTTCGCGCCAAGAGGTATTTGATGGGATCACACTTGGTAATAATGTGAACTGTGAAAGCAAGCAAGTAGTGTCTCAGCTTCTACGCTATAACAACTAAGGCAAGACAATGCATCACTATAAAGTTATATCTAGACTCAGTATTTGAAATCACCCGTGATAGATAGATAGTAAACAGTAAGGGTGGCCACGGACTGGGCCTGGGCAGACCCAGTCAGGCTCTGAGCGGACATGTAAATATTTGAGCAATCCCAAGCCCGCCCAGGCCTGACTCGGGCCTCATTGTGTAATCCCAAGTCCACCCAAGTCTGGAAGCTTCTCGACCAGGTCCGTTGTCCAAGTCCATATAGTAATACCCCGTATTTTTATCGCTTTTAAATTGGGGATTTATAAAATTTAAATTGAGATATTAATTTAATATTAATCCGGAAATTTATTTTAAATATTTACTAGCGTGATGAGAGTTAGTAATTATTGAGAATTTTTTGAATATTACTTAATGAGTAAAGTAATATGTATAATGGAATTTATTAAAAATTATCACGAGTGAATAATATAACAATTATGAAAATTAAGTCGGGACGCGCATGTGTCGTGTCGGGACTAAATTATTTTTATAAAAAGTGAATAAATTATAAGTCACATGTATGGTCATTTTGAGTGTGCCAACGTGTTCGGAAGGATCAAGATAGTCAGAAAAGTGTACCCGTGAGTTCTGTTTGGGTCTCGGAGCGTTTTTCGGCCTAAATGGCATCCCGAGATGGTATTATAGTCATTCGATATTTTTGGGTAATTAAACCCACGAATTTCCCTAAGTTATATCATCTATTATAGTTAATCTTTTAGGGTTATCAATCACAGAAACATAGAATGTCTATTAAAGAAGAAAGGTAGAGAGCCCTTTCGAGACTTGATCACAAACCGTAACACCTTTTTCAAGAATAACACCACCAGGGCATAGATCGTAAGACGAGGAACGCAACCATATCTTCGTCACCAACAGATCAGACCTTTTATTCCCAAGTAAGTATCTATCTTGCAAATTCCTAGTTGATATTTCATCCATGTTAGAGTAGGACTACGAATACATGTTTTTATGGAAGAATCATATAATTTAGAAGATTTAAATTGCATGTTTTTGGAGTAAATCATGAAATATGGATATCTTGTCATATGTAGAGAATTATCCATAAATTTATATCGATTTAATAGGAAGAAATCTGGAGGAAGAATGAGAATTTTGGAAATTAACACAAAACTGGGGTTCTTGATAAATTTGTTGAATTGGCCCCTTTAATCATATACCTTTGATGAAATTCGTACATGCTTTACGTAGGAAATCATATAGGTAGGTTTATATAACTATTGGTTTAATTGGTTGGGATTTTGGGACTTAATTATGGAGTTTTGGTTGAATTTGATGAAGGAAACCCGTAGTTAACAATGGCAGAATTTGTAATACGTGTTCGATCGATCGATTGACTCAAGAATGTCGATCGATCAACTGCCCCCTTTCATCGATCGATCGACCCCTCCTGCAAATTGATTAATTTTCCCCTTTTTAATTAATTCAGATAAAATGCATAGGAACCCTTGATTATCATTTAAAGAGCATATTGGGTCATGAAGAGGACCAGTAGGGTCTAAGTAGATTCCGTTGAATATAATTTGATATGGATGTAACCGTGGGCTAACCGGGGTTTGACACATATTGGGAATCGTTCGTACATTAACTAAGGAATTGACAGATTCGTGAATGACTTATACCAGTATGTTAAAGAGGGCGTACCTACTGAATTTGCCTTTAGGAAGAGAGAATACTTCGAGGGACGAGAAATAATTATGTAATGATAAATTGAGAATAAAAAGAGATGAGTTCTTTATGTGTAAGATATTGGGTAAAATTGTATTACATACGATTAATAATTTTATTGTAGGTCGTGGGTGAACTTAATTGTAAAATGTGAACATTTATATATGTATGACCGAGTGATTTTGTAAATATATTGAATGTATACATTTGTGTATAATCATACCGCACCACTTGCTCTCACAGAGGTTTTTCGCACCGGGACAATCTTATCTCGATGGAACCTTTATGGTGGATATTTATTTGTACCCTAAAACATAGGATTCCTTGGTACAGGCTATCTGAGAATGATAGTCAGAAGGTCCTAAGAGACGTGAGGTGTATGTGCTACCTCTTAGTAACTTGGAACTATGCTTTGCCTCCATTCTGTGTGTATTATGTTAATACAGTTCGAGAGTGATTCCGAACTAGTATTTCCCTTGTACGACGGGGACTTCATAACAGAGTATGCTAGCACCATAGATTTTATGTGGGGTGCCTATTAGTATATATATTGTATGAGTGATTAATATATATACCTATACCTGAGATACTTCTACAGTGCGTGTAAGTAGATAAGTAATTTGAATAAATGCTCCTAATTGTAGTAAGTGTTCGGGAACTTTATAACAGTATTGAGAAATACATAAGTGACGTAAGTAATCATCAAGAGACTAATCTCTAAACTAAAATCATAGTCTTGTGACTTCTCGAAATAGAATTTATGGGAGACGAGTTAGAGAGACTTATGAGGCATTTAGTAGTACGGTAGGCGTGCACACTAGATGAGAGGTGATAATTCTCAAGAGAGTGTCACGTACTAACATGGTTGGTATATTAGTCGGTAAGAATTTTAAATACTTGCTAAATTATTTTTAAAATTGTTTTACACTCGGGCTCTGACCCGTTTCCTGTCATTTTCCCTTCTCTTGTATATATATATATATATATATATATATATATATATATATATATATATTACAGGTGCTCAGCCAGAGGGGCGTCAGGTGTAGACTCATTTGACTGGACATGCTACAGCTTGTGTGGGAGTTGTAGGTCATTGCAGTAGACGCTTCCTCCTTTGGTTCCTCAGATTTTCTATTTAGTTCTTTTAGTTAGTGCATGTGTCGCCCATTTCCAGACTCTTTTTTAGACTTGATAGGGATTGTATATACTTCTATCATTTCAGTATTCTGCTTTCATTTGGGATTGGTTTATCTATCACATTGTTAGTGGTTGTGGTTATTTATTTGGATTTGAGTAATCTAGTTGGCATGTTTCGTTGGATGATTGGTATCTTTATTGTTTGTATTATTCATAAAGTTGTTTATGTTTGAAAAGTTTTTACAACGTAATTTAATAAATAAAATCATTTAAGTTGTTTTGACACTCAGCTTAATTATTTAGGGTGATTAAAACGGAAATTATTTTCGAAAGTGATGCTAAGAATGAACCACACCGTTCACCTTGATTTTTAATTTAATAAAAGACTGATCACCCGGTATTTAATTAAGTGGGGTGTTACAGGTGGTATCAGAGCATCAGGTTCTAGTGTCCTTTAGGATCTGTACAGCTTATTTCGCTTTCAACTTAGCATCTTTGATATAGATCCCTATTTTTAGGACTGTTGTATTCTTGTATTTACGCTTATGTCTTCAGCTATTTGGGATTTAATAATAAATATAGACTAATAAACTTCCTTCTTGTTTTAGATGCCTCCGAGACGAGCACACCGAGATAGGAATGCCCAGCCCGAGCAGCCAGTAACTCCGGCTCAGGGAATGATGAATGCATCAGAAGTAGTCGCCATTATTGCTCGGGAGGTGAATATCGCTTTAGCGATGGTGCAAAAGGCTCTACCCCAGATTCAGGCAGTAGTGCCAGTGCCAGCACATCTTCCCACTGCATGGGAGAGGTTCAGGGATGCCTTTCAGAAGGCGTATCCCCCAGAGTTCTCAGGTAGTTCGGACATCATGATCGTCAGCCAATGGAAGAAGGATATCCAAAGGCATCTGCACATATATGAGTGCACTGACGTACAGAGATAGTTACTGGATTCCTTCAAGCTAGTTGGGGGCACTTTGCAGTGGTAGGAGTCCACCACCACCTTGGAGGAGAGGGACAGCATGTCGATTCAATCATTTTGGGTGCGGTTTGACCGCAAGTATTTCCCATTCATCGTGAAGACTGAGATGAGGTTAAGGTTACTTAATCTTAAGCAGGAGAGTATGACCGTTGGTCAGTATGAGGAGGATTTCATGATACTTCTCACTATAGTACCAGATGAGGCACCCACTGAGGAGAAGAAGATATATATGTTCTTAGATGGATTGGCCTGGAGGATTCGCCAGCACCTCGTAGGTAATCTATTGTTGGGTACTTACATTGACGTACTCAACGCCGCTCTGTTGCACTGCCACGATCACTGCTTCTACCAACAGGGAAGCAAACGAGCAGGGGAGTCCAGCCAGCAGGGCCGGACAGGGGGCATTAGTATTGGTGGGACACCAACAACCTAAGGGAAGACCCGTCACAGTGAGTAGAGTTCCCACCAGGGGGACCCTGCCAAGCGATTCTGATCCGATGATTCCAGGCATGGATTTGAGGGATTTAGACCGGGCCAGTCTAGTCAGCATGGCTAGCGAGGCCATCAGGGCCAACAACATTTTCATCATGGCTAGTAGCGGGGTGGTAACGGCCAACAGCGTCGTGGTCAGCAGGGACAGAGGGGAGGAAACTTCAGGAGCAGGTGTTTTGGATGTGGTAAGAATGGCCATAGGCGTCAGGATTGTCCATGGGGATATGGGTCCCCACAGCAGCAGGGTTCCCGTAATGAGCCATAGAGGCCACTCGTTCTAGTCGCCCTCCCAACGCCAGCTCAGATGCCAGCCCTACCAGCCATCCCAGCAGCCCCCGTCCAGTAGGGAAAATTTCAGTATGGACGTGTCTATAACGTCCATCAGGTCACAGCACCTTAGGCACCACCCGCGATTGAGGGTACGTTTCATATCCATAGCACTATGGGTCGAGTTTTATTCTATATTGGGGCGTTGAACTATTTTATAGCTACTCACCTTGCACGGGCCTTAGGGTTATTAGACATGGCAGAGAGTACAGTGACATGTGTGGATTCACCATTGGTAAATGGGTCATTAATTTTCTTTAAATACCGGGGCTTAGGTATTGAGATTGGTAGCTTGATTTTACCTACGGACATGCTAGTATTAGATATGCATGAGCACGATGCCATTATTGGCATGGATTGGCTCGCTGCGTAAAGAGCCCTGAAAGATTATTTTGGTAGGAGTATTATCTTTGCCATTCCGGGTCAGGAGATGTTTTTGGCGGCGATGCCTCGCCCAGAGGAAGGATCTTTCACCCATCTATATTACATAGAGGAGGAAACCTCTAAGGAGATTGTGATTTACCTAGATTCGATTCCAGTTGTTCGTGATTTTTCAGATGTATTTCAAGAGATACTGGGCCTACATACTAGTCGAGAGATAGATTTTGTCATAGACTTAATGTCAGGAACTCGGTCGATAGCACGTTCACTGTACCATATGGCTCCAGTAGAGATGAGGGAGTTACAGGATCAGATAAAAAAGTTGTTAGGTAAGGGCTTCATTCGTAGGAGCACCTCACCGTGGGGCACTCCGGTGTTGTTTGTGAAAAAGAAAGATGGATAGTTGAGATTGTGCGTGGACAGCCGAGAGTTGAATAAGGTCACAATACGGAATAAATATCCATTGCCCCGAATCGATGACCAATTCGATCAGCTAAGAGGAGCAACCTTCTTTTCGAAGATAGATTTGAGATTGGGATACCATCAGGTACGGATTAAGGAGCAGGATGTGTCGAAGATTGCTTTCTTAACGAGATATGGGTCTTATGAGTTCAGAGTCATGCCGTTTGGTCTAAAAAATGCTCCAGTCGTATTCATGGACTTGATGAACTGAGTGTTCAGAGAGTTTTTGGATCAGTTTGTCATCGTCTTTATAGATGACATCCTGATTTATTCCTGGACTGAGGAGGACCATGTCGAGCACTTGATACAGGTTCTTCAGACTCTACGAGAGCATCAACTATATGCTAAGTATGATAAGTGAGGATTTTGGTTACATGAGGTGCAGTTTTTGGGGCACGTTGTGTCAGAATTGGGGATATCGGTTGGCCCGAGTAATGTTTTGGCAGTAAGGGAGTGGGGATAGCCCACGACACCCACATAAGTGCTTAGTTTCTTGGGATTAACCGGATACTACAGATGGTTCATTTGAGGCTTTTCAAAGATAACGGGTCCATGGATGAATTTGACTCGCAATAGAGTATCGTACATATGGGATGATGCTTGTCAATTGGCTTTTGACTAGCTAAAAGATAAGTTGATTTCGGTGCCAATTATTTCTTTACCCAGGTAGGGAGTGGAGTACGTGGTGTATACAGACGCCTCTCTACAGGTAATCGATGGAGTAATTCAGCAGGAGTAGGCTATAGCTTATGCCTCCCGCAAGCTTAAGCCTCACGAAAGGAATTACCCCATCCATGACCTGGAGCTAGCAGCGGTCGTGTTTGCATTGCGAATTTGGAGGCATTACTTGTTGGGAGAGAAGTTTTGCTTGTTCACAGACCACAAGTCACTGCAATACTTTTTCACTCAGCGATAGTTGAACATGCATCAGCGCAAGGTGGCTGCAGTTTGTGAAAGACTACGAGTTCGAGATACAGTACCATCCAAGGAAGGCTAACGTGGTTGCTGATGCGTTAAACCGTAGGCCGGTAGGTGTGGTAGCAAGAGTGTGGAAAGTGAAGCGGAAAGAGTTGGGACACCAGGATGCAGTAGCCCGTTCCTTTATATTCGTTACAATAGTCACACCCGAGATTATTATGACGATAATACAGGCCCAAGCAATGGATACGTTTTGTCAGGATCAAACTATACGACTCTTAGCTGAGGGTGTTGAGTCCTATTCTGTGAGTTCTGATAGGGGTTTGAGGTTTAATGGGAGATTAGTGGTTCCGGAGGGATATGATTTACGTTATACGGTGATGACACAGTCACACGGGTCTCGATTTATGATACATACCGAAGGGGATAAGATGTATCAGGATATGAGGCGACAGCACTGGTGGAGTGGGATGAAGAAGGACATTGCAGAGTTCGTGTCCAAATGTTCTACCTGTCAGATGGTAAAGGTGGACTATGAGAGACCGCCACGATTACTTCAGCCGTTGTAGATATCTACGTGGAAATGGGAAGGCATTTCCATGGATTTCATTACTGGGCTGCCTACATCACAGCGGGGTCACGATTCCATATGGGTTATAGTGGATCGGTTGACCAAGGTAGATCATTTTCTGCCAGTGTGGATGGCCTACATCACGGACCAGTATGCACAGTTATTTATTACCGAGATATTTAGGCTACATGGGGTGCCCTTGGATATCGTGTCTGATAGAGACAAGATTTTTGTGTCGCGCTTCTGGGAGACCTTGCAGGAGGCCATGGGTTTAGAGTTGAGATTGTGTTCAGCTTATCACCCACAGATCAATGGACAGACAGAGCGTACCAATTAGATGTTGGAGGATATGCTATGCATGTGTGTCCTCGATTTTGGAGAAGGTTGGGAGTCGTATCTTCCACTGGTGGAGTTCGCTTATAATAACTCTTATCAGCTCACGATCGGCATAGCCCCATTTGAGGCTTTGTATGGCAGACCTTGTTGTTTTCCCGCTTGTTGCCTAGAGGTGGGGGACAACAAGTTGCTCAGACAAGAGGTGATTCAGGAGACGTCAGCTAGGATTGAGCTAATCAGGAGTCGCATTCAGGTAGCCCAGGACAGATAGAAAAGTTACGTCGATGCAAAGCGATCCTTTCTAGATTTTAGCATGGGGGGCAAAGTTTTACTGAGAGTGTCTCCTATGAAAGGAGTAATGAGATTAGCTAACAAGGGAAAGTTGGCTCCGAGGTACGTAGGACCATTTCCCATTATCGAGAAGATAGGGCTGGTGGCATATAGATTGGGGCTGCCAGAGCACTTTCACTATATTCATAATGTATTCCACATCTCATCGTTGAGATGATATCTTCAGGATGATATGTCCCACACTCACATCGTGATAGAGGAGATTGACTTACAGCCCGACAGTTCTTATGACGAGAGACCAGTGGCTATCCTAGACCATAGCGAGAGGAGATTGAGGTCAATGGTAGTTCCACTTATACGGGTCCAGTGGAGTACGACAAATAAAAATTTAGGAATGGGAATTCATGTTTTGGATAGGCCCGATTTAAGTATCTGAAGTCTATGTAGATTCGTATTTGCATTTTGTCCTTCTTGGCTACAGGTCAATGCTTGAGAGCCATATGGGGTTCTGAATTGGCATGACAAAGCCTACTTCCAATAGCTTCTCTACTTCTTCTTTGATTTAAGGTCCAACTCAGCCTTGTAAGTGTGAGTGGCTCCCCTTGCTGGTAGAGCATTAGGGAGAACATTCAACTTGTGGATCTTACTTCTCGATCTATCCCAAGAATCTTTGTATACTTTCATGCGAACACATTTGTAAATTCCTTGAGCAAGTTGATGATCTCATCCCTCTGTTTAGGGCTCAAGCCTTTAGAGATAACGATAGGCCTCTCGTATCACCCTTCTAATCCTAATTTTATATATTTTAGTTCTTGAAGTTATTCCCTTGGCCCCATCCTAAATACACGTTGGTTCCTCTTCAAGCTCCTCTATATGTTCAATAATATGGGACTCATCTACTAAAAAGCATTTCGGTGCCTGATCAGTGATTTCGTCCCAAAATGTCACTCGTGAAGACCATTATAAGCGATAAATAACTTTTCCATTAGTAAGAACAACTTTCTTGTAAGCTCGAAGACGCCTTGCCTCAACCTCAAGCTTCATCTTTCCTTTCAACTTTTCATCTGACGGGGTCATTCGCTGACCCAATCTCTCGTGAACATAATTTTTGAGTTGGTCACTTTCTCCTTCCATGCGCGGCTCCTCTAGCCTCCTGGTCAAGTTTCTTCTCTCTTCATCTAGCTCAATGTGGAATGCTACATCCACTAAGTGAGCTTCTTTTACTCAAAATGGCCTTTCTGTGGCTTTGATTACGATCTTTATGCCCCGGATGTTTGCTTTCTCACATTGGTGGTACATTGATGATACTATCCCATGTGCGTGCATCCACACTTGCCTTATCAAGATCTAGTAGCTGGTGTTGGAATTGATGATATGATATTTGATATGGGATGTAAATTTTTTTAATTTAATTCCCACGTTCACATAGCCCAACGATTGCATCCCTGCACTATCAAAATCAGAAATCACCAACGGGATCAACACTATCTTCTCCGGAGAGATGCTTGTTTCATACAACATGCTAATAGGCATGATGTTAATAAATTCCCCTCCATCCATGAGTGTTATAGGTAAACTGATTCCATTTATAAAAGTTGCCACGTACAAAGGACGGTTGTGAAAATTTGGCACTTGCCTATCAGCTTCTGAGAAGACCACTTCAGAGGTGTATCTCTTGATCAATTTTCTTATGGGTCTCTGCCAATTTAGAGTGGGATCCTCTCTCTGTTAAACATAATATAGGATACTCTTTGTAATGACCACATGGGTATCATGTTTTACTCCAATCTGATAAAAAACCCATGTGAATTTTGGACTTCTTGTTATGGTTGCACATTCTGAGTCCAGCTCCACTTCATATGTTTGCGCATTACATGCTTACTCCGTTTTATATGTCCCTCCTTCATCTAAGGAAAGCACCACATCTTCTCTTCTTTGTGAAGGTCTCACCTACTCGCCCAACTCACCCTCTTTCTCTTCTCCATCTACACCGGCTAGATAATCTTTAAATATTTTATTATTTCTCGACTACTCTTTAGGTTCTTGATTTCCCTTTTCATCATATACCACCACTATGTTGGCTGAAGCATAATGAGGACTGGGCAGTGGGTTCTCAGTAATATCAACTAGAGGTATTTGCAGAGTACTATTGGCCACCTGCTCACCTATGATCCTACATAAATAAAAGCAATATTTAGTTGTGTGCTAGACCCTTTGGTGGAGTTCACAAAATCTTGCTTCTGCCTTATCTGTTCCTAATAGTATTTACCCATTAAAATGAGGGGACCTGCTACCCCTTCTCGCACTAAGCAGCAGTAACAATCCATGGACTTTATCACATTACAAGGCAATGATGGTGCAATGTCATCTCCAAACTTCCTTTTTCCTATTGTACTATTGCCTTTGTATCCTTGGCCTCCCTTCTTGCCTTTTTAGTTTCCATCCACATAGTTGATGGCTTGTCGTCCGGATACATGGAATCTTCCTGCTATCAGGGGCACCTATGTCCTCTAACTTTTTGATCGAGGTTTGACAATCATTACAATATTGCTTGCTGATGGCGCGAATTCCATGAAAGTTTCATCTCTAGTCTTATTGACCAAGTGGATTTTATACTCCTTTAGCATCCCCTCGATACATATCTGCAGTAGCCTTGCCTTTGCTACATCCTCATGGACATCCAAGGCCCTCTCTAAAAAACGTTTGATGTACTGCATCAATTCCTCACTAGGTTAATGTACCACTTGTGTGAGGTGCCTCAACGTGAAATTATCTTCTGTCAAGAAAAACTTTTGGAGTAACTGCCTATGTATTTCTCCCTAAGTTGGGATGCAGTTCGGTGCTAGGTGGGAATACCACGTGTATGGATTCCCTCTGATAATTTTGGATAACTCTCGTAACTTTAACTCCTTGTCGTTTCCATGCACACCCAAGTACTCTATGAACCTTTTCGTGTGCTCTGTAGGGTTGAACTTGATGAATTTAGGAGGAATGTATCCCTCTGGGTATGATGTCTCATTGATGCTTTCTGGATAGGGATTCTGCAACTGCTCATACATGTGAGAGGATTTTCTTTGAGAGGAGAGAAAATTATTCACCTCATCTATATTAACGACTTTGGAGGGGGGCTTCTTTAAACTAACTTTCTTTGTCGCCGGTGAACTTTTTGGAATTTTGGCTACCACTATCTGAGGCATAGCCACCTCCATGTTCATTGCTACTGCTGATGCCCCTCCAATGAGGGACACTATAGGCATCATGCAAGTTTGGCTCAAACTTTCTAGGTCAATATTGTTTTACTTTAAAAACTAAAAAAACATACTCATTAAGATCACCCCCTTTAGTGGCTTGGTCGCTTTTGCACCGGCCTGCCATCCCTGAGGAGCAGGTTCTCTAACTCCGATCACTATAACCTCCACTTGGTTTGTCAAGTCGCTCTGAACTCCATTACCGGCTTAAGTGTCTTCAAATACTAGCTGCTTTGAAATATATTTTCCCTCTTTATCCTTGGCAATGATAATACCTCCCCAGCGGAGTCACCAAATGTAGGAAGGTGGTTATATTGGGGTTTATGAATAACTAAAACGGGTGAGGTGCAACCCACTCAATTAGATGTTGTCTTCAACATCTCAAGAGAAGATATGGGAGATAACCTTCCACTTTTGGTAATAATGAAGTAATGGCTATGACCTTCTTCCTAAAAAGAGAGTGGAAAATGGCAAATTTCACAAGTAATAATGAATTCTCGAAGAGAGAGATCTCCTGAGAATGATGGTAGTAAATATGGAGAGGAGAGGCAAGTACTTAGACACTTAGAGAGAGAGCATCGAGAGAATACTATTTCTGGTTCAAGTTTAGCAGAGTAAGGGTGAAAACTGGAGTTCTCTCTGTAAACTTGACCTTACCAAAGGGTCCCATTTATAGGCATATACTAGGGCTGACTTGGCATTTTGGACGCTAAAAATGAGAGGGGACTTATGGATAAGGTCTGCAATGTACCTGTTTTCCCTATTTATCTATTAGCCGCCTCTCCCCTCTGACAAACGAGATCTGGTACCTACCAAAGTCAAAAAGAAAATATGTTGGCCAATAGTGCCAAAATATGTAGTTTGTTAAATATCTTTTCAAATGGTAACTTGTTGTACAAACTTTTGTAAAAAACTTGCAAGTAGCCTTGAGGGCCACTCCTCAAAGGTCATTTATAAAAATACTTATGTGAGAAGCCCCTTGGAAACTCACTTATTTATTCTAAGTATGGTCTATGTGAGTGCTTGAGTGACTCATAGGGTCTATCTACTAGTCTTATCTCTATCTTAAAGTGTCAAGTAATTGGGTTTGGCTATGCCCACCAAACCAAAACTCCCAAGAGATCTTAACTGGCTTGCTTGAGCCCTTTTTTTCTCAACTAAAGCTACATGTGCAAGACAATAACATTAGTAACTTATTTGTTTGTAGTTACAATTTGGGTATGGGGCTACTCGTGGTGGACCCCCCTCTCCCTAAGACATTTCTGGGTAACAATTTGGGGATAGGGCCACTTGTGGTAGATCCCTTCGCCTTAAGACAATTCTGGGTAACAATTTGGTGATGGGGCCACTTTTGGTGGACCCTCTTGCCCTAAGACATTTTTTATAGTATTAATCTTGGGTAGTGGGTCCAATTGTGTTGAATCACCCTCGACCTATGCATATTATCTAGTATTACTCTTGGGTAATGGGGCCACTCAAGGTGAACCCCCTCGCCCTTTGCACATTCTAATGTTGACTTGGGGAGTGGGGCCACTCATGGTGGATCCCCTCTCTTTCCACATACTTCCTGGTAGCATTAGTGGGGATGGAGCCACTCGTAGTGGACCCCCTCCCCCAGGTCTTTGTGAGTCTACTAATGAGCGAGTTCCCCACTACAATGAGAATCAAATTTCTTCCTATTGTAAGTTCGGTTTGTAACCATAATTTATTTTTCATCTCCTTTAGATCACGGCGCACCTTCTCTCCCTCGTTCGAATGAAATACACCCAAACATGTTCTTATAATATGTTTCATTATATTTTTTTCATATTCATCACATCAATTACATGCCTTACATTGTGCTCTTTCTAATACGACAAGTCAAATAACAATGACCGTAGAGACAATGCCTACATTTTACTAGAATCTTTCATATCATTCTTAGTTTTTCAATTTTGGCCGAAACTGAGGGTGTTTTCCTGCAAACTTATTCTCCAAAGTCGCGGCCATCGTCTTCTCCTAGATTTAGTAAAAAGAAAGTGAAACAGGTTGCGTACTTAGCTCGTGACCAGTAGGTAAAAAGTTAGACGTGTCTAGCCTAAAAGGGTGACTATTAGGCATAATTTTATGATAATCGGCATAAGATATCTTACCACTAAGATTTAGCCATATGGGATTCAGTTTCCTCCGCACATATGGGACATCTATAATAACCATGAAAATTGAAACTAAACAAGGTCCCATAAGGGGAAGAGTCAGGGATCACCCAAAATAACATTTCTTTTAAGTGTTAACTCTTCACCCTTATAAGCGTCAAATTACCTCACGCCTTCGTCCAACAACTCTTTCAGTTCTTCAATTAATGGGCCTAAGAAAATATCAATATCGTCATTGGGAGCCTTTGGCATAGGTATCAGCAATGATAATAATATGAACTCTCTTCTCATGCACCGTGTTGGGTGACATCTAAAGGCACCAAAAGGACTGACAAATAACTTTGATTAGTGCTTAAATTAATGAAATGGTTAAACCCGTCGATTGATAATCTAATATGGACATTGTGCGGTTCCTTTTCAAATTTAGGGTGTCATGTGTTTGAAAGTATTCATATAATTGAATCAATGGGATGACGCACGATATTTCCACCCACCTCAGCTCGAACGTGCCATGTCTTGGCCTTTGTTATCCATAGTACAGTGAAAAATCTTTTTAACTGTGACCTAAGAGGAAAATACTTCAATACTTTATATGGAACTTCATAGCAATCGTGAAATTTAGTGGGTTTATTATTTTCACTCTCATAATTATTCGTTATTGTCTCACTTAATAGAGGATACTTATCCTTTAGTTCGTAATAATTTTAATACTATATGAAATCATAATTGCACGCATGAACATATTTGTACTTCAAACCCAAACCCTTCAAGCTTATCTTCATGGTTGGATAATTATCTGGTAACATGATCTCATTCAGGATAATGTCTTAAGCCAACTTAAAAAATATGGTTACATTGTTTCTTTATAAAATGTACTAACTCTTCAAATTATGCAAATCGATCATGGAATACAATCCCAAGTGATCTTCATCGCAATTTCTATTCAAAGTCTACCCGCATTGACTTTCAACCGTATGTATTTCCACTTTTTGGCTAATTCAGAATCAACTAGTCATAATGAATGTTATCTGAATCCATAAGTTGGTGGTTTTGGTGGTGGTGTACTCCGTAAGAATTATCAATTAGATCGTTCAAAGTACGATGTGCTAGCGATTCATTCACCACTTCAACCCAAATGGGTTCCGCTAATTATTTTGAAACATATGGTGCATTATTTTTCCTGTTGAATGCACATATCTCATAGTCTTGCAACATACCCCACCTTAGCAAATGAAACTTAACGTCTTCCAAAGAATTCAGATTGTCGTTCATACAACGGGTGCATGGACATGAAATCTTCTCACTATTAAGATTTCTATCAACATATTTAACAAATTCACGAACCCCTTTTACATGCTTATCAGAGACCATATTAATCTCCCTTATCCACTTTTTGTATTATAGGAAATCCATTAAAGGGTTCTTCAAAATTCAATTTAGCTACATAAATATGTTAAAATGGAGGTCATATTTCATATAAGAAATCTCAGTTGATAATTTAAGCAATATCATTCAAATTCATTAAACAAAAGCATTCAATAAATATAAAATAAAACCAAACAAATTAAGATGTTATTACACCCCTGTTGATGTCAAAAACTAGATTTAATCCAATTTTATAATCACATATAAAATATAGAATTTTAATGATGATTAAAAGAGAGACACAAGGTTTTTAAAGTGGTTCAGCTATATAAAAAAACCTACGTCTGTTGTTATGGTATGGATTTCAGAGATTACAGAAAGCTATGTACTCTTGTAAATAAGAATATCCTATAATCTGTTATGTCTTGCCTTTGATGAAAGGTATACAATGTATTTATAGTAACCCGCACATCAAGGGTTGGAATGTTAAGGGATGGAATGCCTTTATACATTTAAACATTTACACCCATACATAATAAATGTGATGGTTGGTTATGCGAACCACGTGTGGCATGACCCTTGGTATGGTGACGCTTTACTGACATTGATGGTCTCCAATGTTTATGTTGGTCGGCATGCCTGCCAAGCTACTATCGATTGACTAGGATTTTGGCCATGTAAGAAGACAAATGTTCACTTCTAATTAGTCCACGTAGGTGTATAATTTTTAGTATCGATAGAATCCCCCAATACTTCATTCTTGATGCTTTTGCTAAAATGATGGAGTATATTTTCTTCAGATTTTTGGTTGGCATTTACCGACGTGTGGGACTTGTACCAATTTTCCATACCTTGATTTTGTAATGGAATAATTGTAAATAATTTGAGAATTAGCGAACTGCCAAAGGGTAAATAATTATTTTGCACCTTTTGTACCGTGAAGCCGTCACAATGTCAATCCTTGATACAAAGTAATATTTTTTTTGCAGGATTTCCCAGGTAAGCTATAAAAGGTGAGATTTTGCCGAATTTTCTTTCCCAAATCCTTTCAAGCTTTCGAAGTCGACTTCTTTCCCAAGTTCTCTGTTTCCAAGCATTTCTTTGCATCCCTCCTTCGCTTCAGTCTTCATTTTCCCTGTAAGCATTCTTTCCCTTTTCATTTCATCTTCTTTATTTCTTTTACTATAGCCATGGTTTACATTGTACATGGGGATTCCTTATAGGACTTTAGGCGGGAATAAAATATCCCTGACTGGGTTGATTTAGAAATACCTCTGCCACCTGTAAATGCGTTTTCACTGCCTGAGGGTCACTGGATTTCCTCTCTCTTCATTGCGGAGTGTGGCTCCACATTCTACCCTAATAGGTTTTGTTTAGAATTTTGTCAATACTTTGACATCATCCCAGCTAGGGTAGCCCCCAACACTTGGAGAGTGGTAAATGCGATTCATAGGCTGAATCAAATTTATGGGACCCATAGTGGCATCCCTGAACTGATGTTATGTTACAAATGGGTTACTAGTAAAAGTCCATATTATTTGAAGACTAGGTTTGTGAATAAGTCTTTAGTTATTAATTTGTCAGACCCTAATAAAGATTACTTTGATTATGGAGTCTTTGCTAAAAATTAGCAACATGCTCCTTTACCAACTAGAGAAGTGTATGATGGGCCCCTGTTCCCTCAAGTGGGTCATGGCATAGGTTGTCAATTTTTATAAATGTATCTTTTAGTTCATTATTTACCAACTTTGTGATGATATGCTAATCAATCACTTCTTATCTTCTTTCTATTTTTTTCACAGTTGAGAGCAAGAAGAAGTGTCCTAAAGAAGAGGACGTGAACATGCGTGAGTTGAAGTTACTTTGGAGCATCCACTTGAGAATTGGCGAGGAACACCCTATAGCTGCCTCTTATCTACTGCAGTACAGGAGATCTATCATTTCTTTCATTGCTCTGCCCACCACTTCAATATTTATTGATCCCATTAATCTTAAGGGAAAGCAAATTCTCACCTCCTCTACTGAAGAATCTACTGGTGCAGAGAAGGATTTGGGAACTTTTTCTCCTTTTGAATCTTTAGACATTTCAGCCATCCCTTACTCTTCACTTGCTTCCATGAGGAAGTGGAAAATCCCTGACTTGATCACCAGAGCCTTGTTTTCTCCTACCAAGAAAGCTGTTGAAATAACTAAGAAGCCAGAAAAAGTGTCCAAGGTTTTTGAGAAAGAGAAAGTTCCTCAAATTATCATTCTGAGGAAATAGATGTTGTTGTTCCTTAATTTAGGAGGTTAAAGAAAGGCTTGGTCGAGAAGCAAGTTGAAAAGATTTCTACCGACAAAGATTTGGTCAAGAAGATCTAAAAGGACTTGACTGTTGTTGAGTCATCCTCTATCTCTATCCATTCTGGTGTTACCGGGAAATTGATTAAAACTGGAACCCATTTTGCTGACCGAAAAGCTCTTACCCCTTTGCCAAGATTAAAGTTGGCAGAAAATTCTTGCCAAAGTTTAGCAATGGTAATCATTTCTTCTTTATTAGTTACCTCCTAATACCTCTTTCTTTTTTACGCTCCTTCTAATTTGATATTATTCTTTATGCAGTTTTTAGCAAATTTTAATCAACTGCTTAAAAAGGACGAGCAAATATGTTCCTCTGGTGGAGAAGTGTAAGAAGCCCTTGAGGGTTTGAGGAAGTCTATCGAGTCTTCTAAGCAATTTTTGGAGTACAAGAAGAAGGCTTGGGATAAGGAGATGAAGAAGGACATAAATAGAGTCACTCTTGCTGAGGGAAAGCTCGTTAGTGCAGAGACCATTTTGAGAACTGCTCAAAATAAATTGGCCACTGTTGAGGTCAATTTATTGTCTGTTGAGAAGAAGGCCCAATCGATCTAGGAAAAATTAGCTACAAGTGAGAGTCTCCTGAAAGTTGTCGAGGAGAAAACTGTTAGTTTGTCCTCTGAAAAGGCCACTGAGAAGGCCAAAAATAAGAAGCTCAAAAAATACTCGTTCAACAAGGGTTGGGATAAGGCATTTGTGGCAGCCTCTACTCAGATAGAGTTTGCGAGAAAAAATCCTTTAAGGATGGTTGGCCCGAGGCAGTTAAAGAAGTGGTCACCCCATCAGAGTCTGAATTATTTCTAAGTCATGATCTAGACTCTCCTCATAATTTAAATGAAGAATTTAATGATGATAAGGAATCTAGTGAATCTTCACTTCACCCTGCTAGGTTTTCTTTGAAGACCATTAGCGAATTTTGCCCTTCCGCCGACCAGTATTCTGGGAGCCATGTTCAGGACAAGGAGAATGTTTAACTCATTTTATCTTTTTCTTTTTCTATTTTTGGTTTTTCTGTTATGTAATGGAACCAATAGTTTATAGCTCCTTTTTGGGTTATTAATGAAATCATTTGATCTTTCCTTCTATATGTGTTGCACTTATCATATTTTCTTCTCTGCTTGCTTAGTTAGATGCATTCCCATATTTATGTTATAGTTGCTCAGTAATTATACTTGCATACACACACTTGCAATTTTTCAGTTTGATGTTAGAAAGCAGGTTATAGTTTTCGCTGAATCCCACTTACTAAGACGGAGTAAAAACCTTTTGGCAGCTGACCATATCGATTTATCCGAAGAAGACTTGATTGGTATACCTATTCCATATGTGTCTGAGCAAGCTAAAGAAGCATATGTTCATGTTTATGGTTTGCTGAGCAAGGTTGTGGTAAATAATGTTGCTTATTATGAGATGATTGAAGATTTGCAGGCAGACCATAATGAAACCAAAGATTTACTGCATGTCGACTATAAAGCCAAGTACAAGGCATTGAGTGAAGGCTCGGGTTTTGAGGATAAACTAGAAAAATATGAATCCATGTATAAGATACAAGAATTCTTATTGAGGAATGAAGCTGATGAAGCTAGGGATAGTGCCAAGCTCTTGGAGGAAGAGAATAATAAACTCCGGAATGAATTGAATACCTTAAAACAATCTTCTATCAGTGGTGCCGATGAAGGTGACTCTTTTTTTTAGAATGAGAATGCCAAGATGATGAACTTAAAACTTTGAATAAATCCAAACCTGGGCAATTTTCCAGACAAAAAATGAGTCCACCAACTATTAAAGAAGCTAGGACCAAGAAAACCATAGCTGAACAGGATACCCAACTGAAAGCAAAGAGTCAAGTTATTGTCGATATGTCTACAAGCTTGAAGCTCAGGATAAGGCCATTGTCGACCAATTGGTGCAGTTGAAGGTGAAGGATGATGTGTTGAGGAAAATCCAACATCAAGTTGAAAGGTTAACCTTTTAATTTCACAAATAACCCAGAGAGGTGTGGATGGAAGGCTACAATGAAGCTCTTGGCCATATTGATGATCACCTTGCCCAGACCTATTGTGAAGGCTATAGGTGGGGGTGGACCAACTTCTTGATTTTGGTAAAGCATGATCACAATAGTCAACTGTGGTATTGGAACGAACCTGGTTTACTAGATTGTCAATCCTTTCAAGTTGGACACAACATGGATCTCTGTTAATGCCACTCCCCAGTGCTTGATCATTAAATGCTTGGGAGACTATGGTTTATATGATGTTCATGAATTAGTTTGCCCTCCATATCTAATCAATGCGCTGAGTATTAGTAACAAAAGAATGTTGAGAGAACTCAACTTTATTAATTCTCCTTATACTTTGGGTGATCCTCCTGCTGGAATGGAAAGAGTGAAGCCAGCTCAGCCGACTTCCAAAGCCTAAGGAAAACGTCCTCTT
The DNA here is from genome assembly GCA_949130495.1 of Sambucus nigra. NCBI lineage: Eukaryota > Viridiplantae > Streptophyta > Magnoliopsida > Dipsacales > Adoxaceae > Sambucus > Sambucus nigra. Next base: position 88,143,804 of record OX422219.1, on the reverse strand, counting down.
GAATAGTTCTTATGTATTTTGTTATTCATGTGAATGTAATACACTTTATATGAATAAAAATCCATATTTCTTTGTTGTAACTATTGATTATTTAATCAATCAACCAACTTGTGATTGTAATGCCATAGATTATACTAATGCACTTAGATATATTAATCTAAATTTAGCATTAGTTATCAGTGGTGACCAAGTGTATAAGGAATATATGTTTACATTCCAATATTTAGGAATGTTTACATGTCTTCCTGCATTTAACTTAGTCAGGTAAAACTTGTTTGTAATTTTTTCAGTTATGTACGAAGTTTTACAAACTTCTTGTTCTGGACTTATCAATGACGAAGTCGTAAATGAAGTAAATTGTTCCTAAACTTAGTCAGATAATACTTCTTGTTCGTGACTTGTTTATATAAATCCATACACGAAGTAATAATTACTTTTTGTTCGTGACTTGTATGTATGAAGTCATACATGAAGTTTGCATTTGAGCGAGAAATAATTATGCCTCAAGCTGTTGGTGCATCTTGAATTCGATAAATCCAACCTGATTAAGTATATATGTGTTGTTGATCGGCAACAGATGAATACCAAGAGATATTTTTACTTATTTTTTCTGGGAGATGTATATCGTCGTACTCCAAAAAAATATAGAAAAAATTCAAGGGACTGAAATCAAAATTATTGAAAATTGACCAATAGTTATTTTGGACATTAAGAAATATACGTATTGCAATCCCTTGAATCATTGATATTACTTTCGGAGGTGCTCGGTGTTCCAGGAGTTTTTGAACTCTTCCCCTTCCAAAGTCTCCAATCGATAAGTTCCTAGTCATATGACTACTGAAATACGATATGTGTCATGCCAGTTATCCACAAGCTTATTATTCTTCTCGATAACCTTCTTAAGGACATAATTTCCCTCTTTTAAATTGGTCGGCCTGGCCCTTTTGTTGTAAAAACGAGTTGTCCTATGTTGGTATGCAGCATTTGGTATAGTAGCATCTTCTCGTAGTTCCTCCAACATATCTAGATCCAATCGCCTCATCAAGTCACTATTTGGAGAATCAAAATTCAGGACCCTGTGAGTTGGTAGGCCTATATCGGCTAGTACCATGGCTTCAATCCCAAATGCGAGCATGTATGGTGTTTCTCCAGTTATTATTCTCAACGTTCTTCGGTAAGCCCAAAGGACATAATGTAACTCGTTAGTCCAGTTGCCCTTAGCAGCATCAAGACACTTCTCATATCCATTGAGTAAAGTTTAATTTATTACTTTTGTTTGACCATTGCTTTGTGGATGGCCTGGTGCAGAATGGACTTTTTGGATCTTAGACTGGACATAATACGCTTCAGACTCATCGTTATCAAATTGAGTTCCATGCTATGTAATAAAGGCATAGGGCATCCCGTGCAGACATATAATGTTCTTCTAGAGGAACTGATAGACTTTTTCATACGATATTTCAACCAATGGCTCTGCCTCTACCCATTTTGTGAAGTAATCAACAGCAATGACCAAATATTTGAATATGCCTTTGGGCGTTGGCAGTGGACCAACGAGATCAATGCCCCCAAATAACGAATGGCCAAGGCGAAGTGATTGGTGCTAGAGCAGCATTGGGTGCTTTATAAATTATAGAGAACTTATGGCATTTATCACACTTTCTTACAAAGCCTGTACAATCTTCCCTCATGGTCGGCTATTAGTATCCCTGAGTGTTGACTCGTTGAATAAAGATCGACCAGCTGAGTGAGCTCCACATGAACCTTTGTGCACTTCTTTGATCAAATCTGCCACTTCCATTGGATGAACACGGTGCAATAAGGATATCATCAATCCCCTTCTGTATAAAACCCCTATGTCCAACCATATCTTGCTACTTTATATCAGAGCTTTTTATACTCTTTGGGATCAAGTGGTAGGATTCCATCTTCAATATAGGCTTTGATTGGGTCTATCCAGAAAGGTCCCAAATCTATAATAATGAAATTAACCATTAAATCCTCGTCAATTCTTCGATTAGCCAAGATTTCTATTGGAATTTTTCTTCTAAGCTCAATTCTTATTGCTGATGCTAGCCGTGCAAGGGCATCAGCTCGGGTATTTTCTATTCTTGGGATCCTGTTCATTTGTATGGCAGGGAACTTGGCAATGACTTCCATGGCTTTGGCAAGGTATCTAGTCATCAACTCTCCTTTAACTTCATATACATGGAGCACTTAGTTAACCACTAACTGTGAATCACTGTGCGCCACTACTTGCTCGGCGCCTAATAAATGGGTCAAATCTAGTCCAACTATCAAAGCTTCATATTCAACCTCATAGTTTTATGCTTTGAATTGAAACCTAAGTGCATACTCAATATCAATATTATCAGGAGTATTAAGTATGATACCTACTCCACTACCAGTCTCTGATTAAGATCCATCTATGTACAAATTTCATAACGGGATATCATCATTGAAGCTTTCCTCAGACAGAACTCCATAATGGAATATTTTCTTGCTCTCTTCTATATATTTTTTATTCATTTCCTGAGTTCTGGAATACACAAGTTGATCCGTAGAAACTTCATCTTGCTTTTGAGTTGAGCTATCTTCCTTAGAATTCTGCTTAGCAGGCAAGTTTTGTGGGTCGGGAACCTCTGGATAAGTGAACTTGGCAATAAAATCTGCTAAAGCTTGGCCCTTCAATGAAAACCTTGGTTTATAGACAATATTATATTCTCCCATTTTTATTATCCAGTACATCAATTAACCTGACTTCTCAGGCTTGTGGATCACTTGTCGAAGAGGTAGATCAGTATACACAATTATAGTATGTACTTGGAAATAGGGCTTCATACGTCTGGATGATTCACTGAGTGGTAAGGCCAACTTTTCTAAGCGCGAATACATGATCTTGGTTCCCCTGAATGCTTTGCTGGTGTACTAAACTGGCTTTTGGATCCCATTATCCAATCTAACCAAGACTGAGCTAACTCCAGATTTAAAAAAAGCTAGGTATAAGTACAATGTCTTTCCCAAAATTGGTCGGGATAATAAAGGCGGTGATCCCAGATACTTTTCAATTATTGTAACGCTTATTCATTTCTGTATTCCACTCGAACGTCTTTCTCAATACCTTGAAAAATGGCGAACACTTATCTGTTGCTCGAGAAATAAATCTATTTAAAGCTGCCACTCTACCAGTGAGCCTTTGTATGTCTTTCTTGCAAGTCAGTGACTGCATTTGTATTAAATTTTTTATCTTTGATGGATTAGCTTTGATTCTTCTTTGATTAACTATGACATCGAGAAACATTCCTTCCTGGACCTCGAACACACACTTGGTCGGATTCAGCTTCATCTGATGCTTTTCCAGCTCGTCGAACGTCAGGCTGAGATCGCTTATATGATCTGAGGCCTTCTTGCTTTTTGTTAGCATATCTTCCACATAAACCTCCATATTTTTGCCTATATGTTCTTTAAATACCTTGTACACTAACCTCTGGTACGTCGCCCTGATATTTTTTAGCCCAAAAGGCATTACGTTGTAGCAACAGGTTCCTCGGATGGTAATAAAGGTTGTACTTTCCCTATCTTTAGGTTTCATCTTTATCTGGTTATATCCAGAATAAGCATCCATGAAATTTAAAATATCATATCTAGACATTGAGTCCACCAATTGATCAATTCTAGGCAGGGGAAAATGGTCTTTTAGACAGACTTTATTCAAGTGAGTGAAATCCATGCACATCCTCCACTTATTGTTTTTTCTTTTTAACCATTACAACGTTGGCCAACCAGGCTGGATACTTGACATCTTCGATAAATTTGACTTTTTGAAGCTTCCCCACCTCCTCCTGAATATCTTGATTTTTCTCTGAATTGAAAACTATGCGCCTCTGCTTGATCAGCTTGCATACTTATTGATATTGAGCTCATAGAAGAGGAAATTGGGATCAGTCCCAGGCATATCCTCATGTATCCATGCAAATGCATTTCCCCATTGTCTCAGGAACATAGTCAATTCCTGTTTAAGGATTGGATCCAGTGTTTAGCCGATCTGCGTATTCCTTTCTGGATTGTCATCGTACAGGATAATGCTTTTATTAACTTCCACAATCTTTCATTTGACTAACTCGATCTCCTCTCGGGGATCTAAAGTTCCTACTTCATAGTCGCTATTAGGCTCCGTAGTATCTACCTGATAAGTGGTGGTATTTTTCTTCCACTCAATCAAGTCCTCTTGCTCGGAAGATGAGTAGTAACATACTCTAGACACCTTTTAGTCTCCCTTCACAACACCTACCCCAAAATGAGTTGGAAACTTCAAGCATTGATGGATTGTTGACGGTACAGCTTCAAACTTTTTCAACCCTACCCGATCGAGGATCACGTTATATAAAGATTGAACATTTTTATTTATCATGAAGAAGCATATTTTCTCTGTACGGCTTGTCAGCCAAGTGCCAAACAACACTTCTACCTTGACTATCCTAAGAGGATAAACTTTTTCACCATAAAAGCCTACTAATGGCCTATAGTAGGGTTCCAACTGCTAAGTTTTAAATCCAAACTCTGAAAGCAAGGGTAAAAAATTATATATGCCGAGGTCCCATTGCCAATCAAAACTTTGGTGATGACGGCATCCTGGATCCTAAATTTGACGACCAATGGATCATCATGGGGATAAAGTACCCCAGAGAGGTCGTTCTTAGAAAATTCGATTGCTAGCTTATCTTTATTGACTTTCCTAGGCCAATCATCTTCATTCAGATTTATTCTTTGGATATAAGAACAGGGGCCTCATTCAAGTAAGCCTTTCTTTCGGCAGTGTGATCGCCTCCTCCTGCATCGCTACCTATAATTACATGACAATCAAATGAACTAAAAATGATCATAGTTACCTCACGTTCTGGTTGCTTAGGCTTCTTCGGAAGATCGGTATCATCCTTATAATCATCTTTATGGTTTCTCTTCCTATCATCTCTAGGCTTGCATAGATAATTTGACCCTCCTCTTGCTTCTCTACCTTCTCATCGATTAATAAACTTATTTAGTTTTCCTCAGTGAATAAGAGATTCTACTTCATTCTTCAAAGAGATACAGTTATGTGTTGTATGACCATGATCCTTATGGAATTCATAATATTTAGATTTGTCCCTCTTGTTAGGATGTGCCTTCAACTTTTTAGGTCATCGTAAATCCTTATTGTGTTTGATTTCCTCTAGGATATGGTGAATGCTAACACTCAATGGAGTATTTTTTAAGCTTGTCCTCATTTTTCGGCTTTTGCTCTTTCTTCTCCTTTTGATCATTTTTATCAGGTTTGGTGGTTGGACTCTATTTTGCGGCTATTGCTTCCTCGGCGTTCATTATTTTTCCTGCCTTAGCCATGAGTTCAGTCATAGTTTTAGGAGGCTCATTATCCAGAGTATAATATAGTTTCTTGGGAAGCAATACACTTATGAGAGCAGTGATGGCTATTTTTCCTCATAATCTACCAATTCCAATTTCTTGTTATTGAAACGAGTGATGTACTCCCTGCTTGTTTCCCCTACTTGATGCCATACGCTTAAGAGATGGGCTACTCTCTTTATTGTCTTGACCCCAAAATAAAAATTTCTAATAAACAGCTCGGTAAGATGGTTGAAGTTGGTAATTTTCCCTCGGGGAAAATTATTGTACCATATTTAGGAAGATCTTGTAATGATGCTTGAGAATGCTCTACATCTCATCTCATGGGGGATTGAATAAATGTCAGTCGTAGCTTGAAATTGTTCAATGTGCAGAACTGGATTAGTTTTACCATCATATTTGGGGGTGACCATAAGAGCTTCAAACTTAGATGGAGTAGGAAAATCCACAATCGCCTGAATAAAAGGGGATCCTTTAACAAAACTCCATTGTAAAGAATTCTTTTGCTTTCTCCCTTTCTCTGAGCCGATATTTCAATCGCTGGATTGATCCCTTCCACTAAGGATTGCATGCATCAAATTTGTGCGAAGCATCTCGACTGTCCTGACCATGTATCTGCGCTGAACTCTCTTTCAGAACAGTCATCATCGGACGCTTGATCTTGATTTGATAGAGGCTTCACACTAGTCGAATGGATATTGAGTGTTCCTGGATAACGCTCTAGGAGGGTTTCTGTTTGCTCGGGGTCCTAATCGGTCGAAAGGTGAAACTCATATCAATCTTTCCAAGATGATTGGACCTTCAGGAGAGAAAGGTTAATCATTATAGGACTCGGAGGCTCTGATTCCTGGGTGATAAGTCCTATCATGAGATGATCTGGAATAGTTGTGTCAACTATGCCTAGGAAATGGAGGCAGAATTCTCTCCATGATGATAGAACTGCTTGTTGTCTGGATAGGGTTGGAGATCTGGCTTATAGTGACTGAGCCAATTCTCTCATTGTTTCCTTCATAGCATCTTAACCCCTAACAATACTATTAAGGATCCCATGTAGGTCGGCTACTGTAGGCGGAGCAGATGGAATAGGCGGGTTGCCTTCGTTTTTTGGCACTGGGCTCTGGATCATTCATTTTTCTTGAATAAGGATGTTCGAGATAGAGAACATCGATTAGACACACATTCCCACAGACGGCGCCAATTTGTTGATGTCAAAAACTGGACTTGATCCAATTTTATAATCATAGATAAAATATAAAATTGTAATAATAATTAAAATAGAGACACAAGGTTCTTAAAGTGGTTCGACTATATAAGAAAGCCTACGTCCACTGTTATGGTATTGATTTCAGAGATTAAGAAAAGCTAGGTACTCTTATAAATAAGAATATCCTAGAATTCAAGAAAAGCTAGGTACTCTTGTAAATAAGAATATCCTAGATTTCGTTATATCCTGCCTTTGATGAAAAGGATACAATATATTTATAGTAACCCAGAGATCAAGGGTCGGAATGTTAAGGGATGGAATGTCTGTATACATTTAAGCATTTACACCCATACATAATGAATGTGATGGTTAGTTGTGCGAACTATGTGTGGCATGACCCTTGTTATGGTGACACTTTATTGACATTGATGGTTTGCATTCTTTATATTGGTCGAAATGCTTGCCAAGCTATTATGTGCTGACTAGGATTTCGGTCATGTAATAAGGCAAATGTTCACTTCTGATTGGTCCATGTAGGTGGATAATTTTTTGTATCAGCAACCCCCAAAAGTTAAAGGGGTATTTTGACTTTACCTCCCACCTAGTTTTGGTAATTACACTTTACCCACTATTTTGTTTGTTTTAGACTTTGCCACCAAAATTGGACGTAAAAAGTTGGTTGATTAGTCAAACAGTTATTTTTTGTACAAAAGTTCACACTACACACATTCTACATTATTAAAAGGTTCCATTTATTAGTTTATTTATCTACTTTAGACACTTTATTAACTTAATATATTAATTAAATTAGATATTTTTAAAAAAATAAAAAAATACAAATTAAAAAATAAGTAATCATTATTTTTTCATCATTGTTTTTTGTTATTTTTGGATAGTTTTTCCTCTTATTTTTTAATCGACTAATAAAATTAAACAAGAAGTTTTTTTTCTATTTTTGTCCAAGTTTGTAGTTATTAGAAAAATAAGAAACTATTTTATTGTTCGTTTTGTCCCAATTTTTTATTCAGTAAAAAGAGGAATTAAAACGGGTATTTTAATGAATAAAAATGGTTTTTTATTTTTTAAAAAACTTTATTTTAATAATAATTTTTTCTTCTTTAATCCTATTTGTTATCTATTAAAATATACTGTTTTTTTCTTTTTTCATCCTAGTTTCTATCTATTAAAAACAAAAATTGTTTCAATGATTTCTTTTTGTCCAAGTTTTATATTTACTAAAAGGGTATTTTAATAGATAAAAAAATTTGTTTTTTAGTAAGAGATTTTTTGTTTTTTTAATAAAAAATTTCTTGACTTTTTAATATTTTTTTGTCCTATGTTTTTATCAATTATCCATACATTTAATGAGAAAATATCTTCGGTATTATAAACATCAATTTTATGCCTAATTTGTCAAGAAATGTTTTTGTTTTTTTTTGTTGTTCATTAAACAAAATTGGGACAAAAAGTGAAACTAAAAAATAGTTTCCTTTATTAAAATAAATAAAACTGAGACAAAAAAAAAGAAAATAAAAGAAAATCACTTTCTTATTTAAAGAAAAAATGAAAACTATTTTTAGATATTAAAATTACAAACCAACTTTTTTTTATTAATTTTTTTAATATTTTATAAAAATTATTTTTATTAAATATGTAATATAATAAATATATTAAGTTAATAAAGAAACTAATAAGTGGAATGATCCTTTAATAATGTAGAATGGGAGTAGTTTGGAATTTTGTACAAAAGGTAACGATTTGACTAGTCAATTAACTTTTCCATCCAATTTTGGTGGGAAAGTTTATAGAAAAATAAAGTTGTGGGTAAAGTCTAATTATCCTAATTAAATGGGTGGTAAAGTCAAAATACCCCAAATTTAAATTAAAACAAATTAATATGTTATTACATGTCCAAGAAAATTAAAATAATTACAAACTTCTCTCAGAATAGAATATTAAAATAAACATTGTTCATTGCACCATCTTAATCAACAAATAAATTGGTCAAACCATAAATGTGTTCTTATACTCGAAAAATGGAGACTATCCCCCCATGTGATAAAAATAAATACCCTCCATTTCACAACCCAGGTAGATTTCATCCACTAATATCTTAGACTCACCATTATGCGAAGCGTCATCATACACACTTGTTTCTAGAATCATAGAAACGATTGTCATATGATTTCGATCCAAGATTATGGACATCAAATTTCTTTGCATTTTTCTCCCTTCGTTTAGGTTTTTCCTCATTGGCCTCTCTCTATTAAGTCGTTTCATTAGCTGACGAGTAATTTAACATTTTGTGAAACTTTATCTTTCAACTCCAATATGTCAAAACTTGATTTCCCCATTGGGAAGTAATGCTTTCGGAGGTTTTTCCTATATTTTTCAATTTCTCATGTATTCGGGAAAGAACAATTGTATTCGAACCCATTTGGAATGTAAATTTTTATAGAGTTGATCCCACAGGTCATCCTTTATGGCACGATTAATAGTCTTCCATTAATGTGCTCCCTCTATGCCTACAGTAATCTTTCTGAGCTTCAAACAGGAGGCTTTCAAATTTTGAACGATATTTTTTTCATGGATAGGATTCCTGCTAATAATGAACCTAATTTGATTCTTCTCTTGTGTTTGGGATTTAATCGTAATGTGAGTTGGGGGAGTTGGATTAACAGGGCTTTGGGGAGTTTGATGACTTGGAGACTACATAGATCGAGTAGTATAATTAACCTATGATGCAATAGAGTATTGAGAACTCATGTGTCGAGATTTTAGGTGGTGGATTAAGAAAGAATGAATATGGATTTGGAGTGTCTTTATTTGGTCGATTATCTCTATTCATCTTTGACATTTTCAATAGATAAATAAAATAAATAATTTTAGCAAAGACTGTATGACAATCACATTTAAGATATATATATATATATATATATATATATATATATATACACACACACAATAGTGCTCATATGTGGACTCTCCTACAAATTAAAAATGCGGACTTGACAAGTGGCACCTAGTGGTGAGCCTTCAAAAGAGAGAGAAAGTCCAACTTTCATGAATCAAGGATATTTGACCAATAAAAAAAACACATGCATTCCCGTTTTTGCTCTTATGCGGGATGACCGCACAAGAGCAATTTTGTATATATATACATACACACATACATCTTTACAAGAGCTTCTAATGCATGCTCGACGTGTCTGATTTTCATCCACATGATATTATTTTTAAAAATTGGTGAAAAGTTTTATGTGGAAAACTGGGCAAATGCGTATTTATGATTGATGTATAACTGTTCGTGATAGGAACTCAAAATACTTTCTTCTTCAATTTTTTGGCAAAGTCACATTTATTGTTCATATGTTGTGACATGTCACAATCTGGGTGAATTCTTTGTTTACAAAATTTTATCCACAATGGATAAATATTTGTCTTCCTTTTCTACTAGTGTCATTAATGTCAAAGCACATTCGGGGTTATGAATGAAAAATATATTATCCATTGCCTCATTCCAGCATTCTGGCAAGAAAAATAGTATACAATAGAACATATATGGTTGAAAAACATCGACTTCACGATTTATATGGTAATTAAAAAAATTTAATTTTCCTATTCCCATACTAGTGAATAAGAGTCCCCTCTATATGGCACGTAGTAATAAAAGCGGTTTTTATCGGGGGCCAATTGTAATTTCTCAGTTTTTGTTAAAAGTAGTTATTACCATGACTCATTTTTTTTCCTGAGAAGAAATAAAAATAAAGGGGTGTGAACATGGCTAGTGTTTTATAATATGAATGAGAAGAAAAATAAGTATAAAAAATTATTTTCATATAGGATAACATACAAATACTAGGAGTATTAGTTTAATTAATCTTAAAACTATTATATGTCCACCAAGTGATTAACATTTTTCAATTAATCAATCAAACACAATAAGTTCAATTTTAGTTAAATTTTAATTCAATTAATCCTAAAATTACTATATGTCCACCAAAGACAAAGCCCTTCAACCAATTTATGTTAACTTAAACATTAACCACTTAAGGAATAGGTGAACATAGCCATAACAATTAACCACGAAGATATATGTTCTAATAAGAAATAAGTATATCACGAACTCCCAATGAAATGAAGGATTATCCTTTAAGTGAATATATCCTTCATCCGCATAACATCAATATCAAGTAATTAATGTTTTCTGATTAATCCATCAAACACAACAAGTCCAATTTTAGCTCACTTTTAATTCAATTAATCCCACAATTACTATGTGTCCACCAATGGCAAAGCCCTTCCACTAATTTGTGTTTACTCAAGCATCAACCACTTAAGGAATGGGTGAACACAACCACAACAGTTAACTAAGAAGATGTATGGACTAATAAGAAATAAAATAATACATGAACTCTGAATGAAATGAAGGATCATCCTTCAGGTGAATATATCCTTCATCTAAATAATATCAACATCAAGTAATTAATGTTTTTTAATTAATAAATCAAACACCACAAGTCTAGTTTTAGTTCAATTTTAATTCAATTAATCCTATAATTACTGTATGTCCACCAATGAAAAATCCCTTACACCAATTTGTGTTCACTCAAACATCAACCAATTAAGGAATGAGTGAACAGACAACAAAGAAGTTATAAATTTATATAAGACGAGTTTACATAAAAGAAAATATAAGTAATATTACTTGAATAAAGAAAACATCTAGAATGATATGAGATCCGAGAATTGTTCTCCAATTACATGCGCAAATGGAGCAAGAAAAAAATTTGTTAATAAAAGTACAACTGCATAAGATTTTTTTTTAACAAATCTTACTTGAGCATGTCCATGATAAAAGAGAAATCAATCATTAATAATTAAGTAGATCATTCCTACTCACATGATGTAAAATAAGGATAAGTAAATTTATCCAATTTGCAATTAGGGTTAAGTAACATATTATTCAATAATCAATCGAACTACTATTATAAGAACATATAAGTTCGTTGTCCAATTCAAAATACATTTAACATGTTTTTAATATCAATTCATACTTTAAGTCTCCAAATTATAAGTGTTTCCATTAATTAAACAATCTCATATGAATTCATAGTTATTTAATTATCATATCCCATTAACCAACAAGAAATATGTATTTCTACATTGGTGAATCAAAAAGTATAAGTATAGCATGTGGATTTTATCAATTTCTAAATATACGGTTATAACATGGGATTATCCTCAATTATTACAAATCCAATATAAGCAATATAATGATGATAATTATCATTAATTTATCTTAATCCAATTACTAACCATATAAATTAAAGGATAATTTGTATAAATCATGTGTATCATTACATGTCATTGGGCTTTTTGTAGTTTTGAAAATAAGGTAAATTTAAATTTAATAGAATAACTTTTATAGGATTAAAAATTAGTTAACCCTATTGTTTATGTAACATCTTATTTTCAATTCATATATATATATATATATATATATATATATATATATATAGAGAGAGAGAGAGAGAGAGAGGAGGGAGAGATATGGACTTGAGTGTTGGAGGTAGTCGTTGGTGGTATATATATATAGCATCTCCACCACCAAAGACCTCCAACACTCAAGTCCATATCTCTCCCTCCCCTCTCTCTCTCTCTCCCTCTCTCTCTCTCTCTCTCTCTCTCTATATATATATATATATATATATATATATATATATATATATATATATATATATATATATATATATATGTAGAGAGAGAGAGAGAGAGAGGAAGAATGAGAATGAAGGAAAATTTCGAACGGGTTTTATGTATACCTGAAAGGGGATCACGATTATTACCCGTGACCATTTTTAAATAAAATAACTTATAACGGTTAATGACAATGGTCACAGTCCATGATCGTGAACCCCTGATTAAGTCATGGAAGGTGGTCACGATTCCGAACCGTAACCAAATTGGTGTGACCATTTTATGTTTCAATGTTGTCACGGATAAGGGTCATGTACCAAGAAAGCGACCAAGTTGCACCCATGCTAGTCATGGTCCCTAACTCATGGCTTGGTTATGGACCGTGACCAGAAATGTGACCAACTTTGAGCCATTTTTCCCAAAAAAAGGGTCATGGTGGATTCACAATCCATTACCGTGACTAATGTCTAGTATAGATCACCCCTGAATGGAGTCACGTACTAGGTCATGACCAATATTGCATGGTCACAAATTTGGTTTGTGGCCACCTTGCCATGATCATTTTGAGTTTTTGGCGAAGTGGGTGTTGATAAACTTTTAGCATGCAATGCACAATAAAAATAATGTTAAGGGTTATTTTAATAATATTCCAAAAATATTAAATATACCCCAGATTTTGGGTAGATTACTATTTGGGGCCATATGGTGTTATCAATTGAATTATTATCCCATAAACTTTGTAAAAACAGTTTCGAATCCAAACTTTTATGAAATTATACTTTGGACACTAGACATGTTAAAAGTGTTATTTTGACTCAAAAATATATATATTTGGGAAATATTTACAAAATAGTACCTAGCGCTTGAATATTTACAAATCATCCCCCAAACTTTAGCAAATCTCAATGTAAACCTTGAACTTTATATAATAGCAAAAAATCCCTTGGACTTTTAAATATTATGAAACAACCCCAAAATTTTGGTAAAATTATAAGAGTGCCCCTAAACTTGTTGTTTTGGGAATTAGTCCATAATATTTTAGTGTTATCGGACTTAAACTTGGCAAAAAAGTTACAAAGCAACCTCGATATTTTAAAAATTATGAAATGAATCTCAAATATAGTGATAAATAAATTTAAATCTAAAAATAATAAAAAAGGAAAAGATGTATGTTGAGTATATAAAATGGGATAAAAAGAGTTAATTACTCATAAAGTGTTTGGCATGGTGTGTCCCTTGGGACGAGTATAAAATGTTAAAATTTAAAAGAAACTTAAAAAGGACATTTATACAAGTAATAAATATGGCAGGAACCCAGGTGCTTCGTTAAATATGACGTAAGATGGGTATTTTATGTAGAATGGTGGTTAGACTGCAAGAAAATGAACTTAATGAAAAGTGAAGGAATTTTCACAATAGAGTTATCAGGAAACATTTAAGAAGGACCCAAATACCTTGGGTGAAGCTTCGACTAAGACCCAAAATAATTGGCTAGTAAAACAATAGGTTGCAGTATTTATAGGAGATGGTGCAAGCCTGTAAACATAAATGGGATTCGGTGAACTCCGGTATAAAAGGTAGTTACGAGAAAAATATAATGAATATGGAGTTAGTATTAAGAGTTTAAGTAACTCATTCATGAGTAATGAAGAGTAATGAAAATAAATAGGATTGATGAACTCCAGAATATTAGGTGAAATGATAAATTATCATTTGTAAATTAAAGGAATAAAAAGATTACAAATGGGGGCACAATTCAGGTTTGACACGGGTATGTGTGGATAATTTAATATGGTTTTAAATTAAGGAAAATAATAATAATTGGATGCATGAGTAACCCCATGGTGGGACTCAATCCAAGACTTGACACTTTTTGTATAGAAAAATATTTTCAAACGTCGAGTGTGTGTTGAAATACTACATTTTCAAAGAAAAAACAAGGTGTGTATTAAGTTAAGTATAAATTTATATTTTTGAAGGGAAATCAGATGAATTCAAGACATTATAAGAGTATGATTTTTTAAAACTTAATTATTTGAGTTAATTAATTAAAGGACTACTTTTGGAATAAATGGCTACTTGGTAACACAAGGGTTGATAGTATCTAACCTAATTTAAAGGTAATGTTTTGAAAATGAAACATGGTTGATGAATATACTGTATAGTATTTTCATGTAAATTTAGGTAGAATTATATTGGTTATATTATTTCATTTTTTCTTTCTACCGATTGTTTTCATATTGCATTTTGTTGAGAATCGCATTTGGGGAATGGCTCACCTTGTTCTCTTTGTTATGATGGCTTAATCGACATTCCATCTTTTGAGAGTGTTTTATGGGTAACAAATTAGTATCCTTACGCTAGTAGCAGTAATCAATTGAACCTATAATATTTCCCTATGGGTTCCTTATTTGTCATTATTATGTTATATATCTTGAAAATGTAATCGCATGCTTGTTTGGTAATTTATATCAATTAAAATAGACTAGAAACATTATTTGGCTTATTTCACATCACTTCACACTTAATGCAACTAAACCAAATTGGGCTAACCTACGAGTAACCCCAAATTCTCGGTCTAGGCATTATAGAGTCACTTGAGTGCATCGTTCTGACATTTCAGTAAAAGGATTCAAAAGTTCTCTTATGCATACCCTTACCATATAAATAGAGAACATTTTCTCTCATTTAGAAAAGGAAAAACATGCGTAAGACCTTCTTACATGCTTGCCAACACCTAACGAATCATCGAACCTCCGTTTGATCAATTTAACAAACACTTTCTCATCTTCACTTGTATTTTAACAACAATGCAACCTCTTAAAAGACCCCTAGCCATATCCATTCTTCCACTTCATAAAGACAAATCCTTTCTTAAATCCCAAAGAGTTCATATGAAGAACTAAAACAAGCTATGAATCTTTATATGGTTATACAAAATAATACTCTCTTAGATCAACGAACAATCTCTTACCATGAAGGTACCCATTCTAGGGACATTCTAATCTTTTTGAGTGACTTTCATGAATTATAGTTCATTTTTCGGCACATCACTCTATCCTCTAGTTTTGTCACTTACCACCTCATATTATTACCTTACGATTCACCCAGGGCACCCTACACACTCTTACTTTAAGTTTATCCCTCATAAACTCAGGAAGGTGTATTAAAATTTAATACGAGAAAGGTTATCGATGTGTAGTTTCCATTTTTCAAACGATTTACCAAAACAACCGTATTTTCTAGAATACTTATTGATTTGACCATAAAATCATTATATATGAATTTTTATGTATAAATGAACAATGTTAATTAAGCCCTTAAAGGACACTGCCGAAAGGTAGATATCTCTTGCTTACGATGCATACTTTTACCCTAAAGTAGTAAGGCCTTATGGAGTCCTAGAAATTTTGTTCATAAACTCTAAACAATGTCCAAACTTAACATCTTCATTTTCATTCAAGGTGCCAAAACAACAATAAGTTTGATGGTAATGATGTCAGGTATTGGAACATTGCAGCCGACAATGAACCTTTTTCTGGCACTAGGCATCTCTTCCCTAGGAATTTTGGCCCCAGTTATCATCTCTAGTTTTACATAAATATTATTTTTAACATTAATGAAACCCACCTTGTATATAAATCACTTCCTCGAATTGGAAACGCGCGGTTGAAATCCTCTTATGGCAACATTGACTTTGATTCCGTCTGCATGGATACATAGGCGATGCGAAGAAACAATCCTTTAAAATATAGTTCAAAACACGAAAAGGATCCACTCACCTTATATCTTATTAAATTATGATGTATCTCATATATTTCAGAATACGCACATGCATTCCATTGTATTTTGTCATATTTAACATATGAAAA
The DNA here is from genome assembly GCA_949130495.1 of Sambucus nigra. Taxonomy (NCBI): domain Eukaryota; kingdom Viridiplantae; phylum Streptophyta; class Magnoliopsida; order Dipsacales; family Adoxaceae; genus Sambucus; species Sambucus nigra. The sequence goes on along the minus strand of OX422219.1, from coordinate 88,127,628 downwards.
AACACACTCCCTCTTTTTCACATACTTGCACATATGTTTATACATAGCTTCGCCCGAACTACATTGACTTTGATTCCATCCACACGGATACGTAGCATCTTCAAGTAGACAAACCTCAATATCATATGTAAATTCACAATCACAGACCTTCACTTTGCTAAAGTGTTGCATATTGTACATATGTTAGAACATGCACACACTTTGCTAAATTCTTACACACCGCATATATGTTAGAAAACACACACACTTTGTTAAATTCTTACATATCACACATATGTCAGAACACACACCCATTTTCCTAAATTATTTTATATCATATATACGCTATAATACACCCAACCTTTGCTAAATTCTTGAATATGGCGCATACATTAGAATATGCAGATAGTTTTGGTTGCTTTTGACGTACAACACATATGTCAAAAACAACACATGTACATTTCACATATTTTCACTAATGTTTATATGTACAATACATAAACACCTTGTATATACACCTCACCATAAGATATACAATAAAAACATGTTTAGGATTGCAAGCACCCAATTTGCAATCAAGTATATGGCACCAAATTTCATCTAGATCGAAGGGAAGATCGGGATCCTAACACCTTCCCTTATCATAATCTTGTCCCATACACATAAATCTTATTTCACACATAGATAAACACCTTGAACTGGTCCCTATAGGGATTATTCATATTTTTTTTAATTTTAAGTAAAATATACTGCTGACTTCGAACATACACACAGCATTCATGAGTCCAATACAAAGTCCTATTCATAATGGGAGTGACCTAATAACAAGGCCAACCAGCGATCAAGTGCGTAGAGCACGCTGATCTTGCTTTCCACTCTCCCATGTGCATGTTAGTGGGGTATCTCGGTCGGGGTTCTCACTTCCACGGAGAGGTCATATTGTACAACTCACAGGGAATAAGTGTTGTCGATTGGTGAATATATGGAACTTAAAGTATCATATGGCATACATCGTGCAATAAAATATCATGGTAATATAATAAAATCCCTCCCGAATAATCTTCTTAGCTAGCATGTGTCCTTTCACATGGAGACCACATTCCCTATTAAGGATTCAGTGCATAACTTCTTCAGTTTTGTAATACCCCATATTTTTGGTGAATTATTAAATTGAATAAAATCATTTTTCCATGTTGTTTGACTAGAGATGTCACTATTTACTATTTATGTGTTATTTAATTCAGATTGAAATCGAATTTAAGACACAATAATTAATTAGTTGTATTAATAAATAGTTGGACGCGTACCAATTTAATTATTAATTAATTGAGTTGTTAGTTAACTATTCTAGGTATAATTGCTATTGGGATTTTAGGACGCTCGGAATGTCCAATTTTTAGCCGTAAAAATCTTTGTTAAATTAAAAATTTTGAAAAAATAGTTTTTTTGAAATCTATTTAATTTTAATATGTAAAAATGTTGGTTTTTACATATAAAAATAAGTTTTTAAGTGGAATTTAAATCGGAATTAAATTTTGGAAATTATATTTTCTTATGTAAAAATTAGGGGAGAATCTAGCCTAAGGATAAAAAACCGACCGTCCGATCGAGCTGAATTTTTTTACAACAGCTTCATCTCACCGTCAGCTACAACATATCAAAATTTCAACCCATTTGAACGATTCGATCGTCTGTAATGTATTTTTGAGTGTTTGTATTTTATTGGGACTCAAATTCTTTTTGGTATATAAACATAAAGAGACGGGTTTAGGACTTTTAAAACATATTTTAGCCTTCTCAAAAATCAGTGACCTCCCATAATTTCATTCCCTCTCTTTTACAAACCTTAAACCCCATTAAACACAACTTTCAACCTAAGATTTGAAGAACTTAATCAAGATTTCTCAAGATAATCCAAACATGTTTTCATTATTTTCTCGAGAGGAACACGGCCATCAAATCAGATTTTTCAAACAATTCTCACGGGCATGAATACTTCTATTGTTCCCCTTTAGTATTATGCAGTTTAAATAATTGCCTAAATACCAGTGATCATTGTTTTTCTTAAAATAAATTAGAGAGACTAATTAGGGAAAGTGAAACTAAATTCAGGACTATTTTTATTCAAATGTTTAATACGAATTAATACGCAAAACCCTTGCATGCTTAGTTATAGGTTATGATTTTGTTAGAATTTATGACGTCCGCATGTAGAATAAATTGTAGGGATGTCATAAATTGATTTCGATATGTATAAACATGTTAATTATGTGCATTTTTTAGAGTAGAGATTTATTGTTGTATTGCTCCCAAAAATATGCATGTGAATAGAAAATTCTATAAATTGATGAGAAAACGAATTGATTGATTGATATTATAATTAAATGGACATAATTTGGATAAATAGTGATCTTGCGATTAATTTAAAGAATTGTTATGAATATGCCATATATGATATGTTAATTGTATTAATAATTGCTCTCACCTTATTTTATATTGCTTGCTAAGTATGGGACTAGTAGGTGTGACAACCCGCAATCCGAGATAAGGGGTGGCCAGCCCGATACTCAAACGTAACAAGAATCATGGATGGATATCATTCTCAGCATCACAAATATAAACTGAGTATACGGGAAAACCACCCAATAAATCAGAAAACGGGTTGCCAAAAATAGTAAAATTGTAAAAATGCGGTTATGAAAATTTAAACTAAACAACCCAATCTGACAAGCAAGTGGAATTCCAAAAGAATATATATAATACAACTAAAACGAATGTATACAAATGGACCGAATAAGCTGTCGGTCCACAACTACATATAACGAAGTACAACAATTTTAAATATCTTACATAGTACATTCATTAAACAAGTACCAAAGATTGGGCCACACGCCCGAGTGAAAAGACCCGATCATATCTAGAATAACAAGAATGAAAGCATCTAATACAACGTCCTGTAATAACCCGCAAAATCTTACAGCTCGTCAAAAGTGAAGGAAACTTGGGAAAGTCAAGTCGGGCGTCCTTGCGGTGGAGTACCTGAGCGGATACAATCATATATATACAACAAGGAAAGTAAACCGGTCAGGGCCGGGTTCTATATGATCACCAGAAGAATAAAAAGCATGATAGATATGAATAGTTATACATGAATGATAAGGATGATAATATGACATGTTATCTACAACTTCAAACAAGAATTGAAAGTAAAGCACTTATAATATAAAGCCCTTCCTCATTAATACAATTTCCATTTCCTTCTGACATTCCTTATTAGGAATAAGACCATTTATTCGGTTTAATCAAGAAGTTATAATTTCTTTTCATTAATTAAAACTTCCCATTTTATCTTTCCATTCCTTATTAGGAATATCATTTACATTAGGTGCTCTTTATGGCACACATCATACGCTCTTTGTGGCGTTTATCAACCATCAAGTCCAACTTGATGAAAATATAGTTATATTCATATACATATAACGATATCTAAGATCGCCCGTCCGGGTTTCCCCACTGTGCGCGCCCCTAAATAACCATCATCTTCCAGGGCCTGACATAAGACAACCTGGGCACCTATCGAAATCCGTCGGGAAGCGGCCATGTGCCTGCGGGATAGTCAAGACCACACCCGGAATCTCCTACCCATCGCAGAAAAGTATACAACAATAAACGCTCACATGGCCTAGGACTATATCCGCCATGCATTCATTAGCCAGGGGGCTTCACCTATGCGCGCGAACTTCCCTTATGATGGTATTTACAGAGGTGTGTATCAGTAAATTAACATTTACATTTTAAATCTCATTACCATACACAATTTCATTACCAATTTCCTTTAACATCAATCATGTGATTGGTTCTTTTTATTTAAACCTAACATCATTAAACAACGGGGTTCATTTTAGTTGAACCTATCATCTTTAAACACCTATGGGTTCATTTTATGCGAACCTAATTCCCATCGAATTTTATCATTTATTCCTCAAATTACAATTCCCGACTAAGTCTCCAAATGATCCTACAAATCTCCCAGGTTTATATAACTTCGATAAGCCCTTTAAGTCTCCAAGTTAGGGAATTTAACTTCCTAACTTCTAAAAGTTTGAATAAAAGAAGTAATGCCTTAACATTACTTTAAACCTCCTCGAAAGAAACCCCAGATGAACCCATTTCTAGTCTAGGGTAACGACCAAACTCCATAACTACTCTAGGATTCTAAGTTTACTTCCTTAAAGAAGTTTCCTAGGTCCTAATCCTAAAGAATAAGGGTGAAAAATTAAAAGGAAGAAGACCCCAAAACTGCTGGAACCGAATCAATTCGCCCTAAGGGTCGAATCGATTCGCCCCAACGAATCGATTCGCTCTGAAAGCGAATCGGTTCGGACAACAAAATTGAGTTTCTGCAAATGCCGAATCGATTCGGTTTTAACCCGAATCGATTCGGATACCTAGACCTGGGATTCTGCATCTATGCGAATCGATTCGCCCAAGGGGCCGAATCGATTCGCCCCTGCGGAATAGCCAAGTTTGGCTATGGAGTTCTAAACTCCAAAATTTCCTTAAACCCAAAACCAACCCAAACCAAGATCATCTATCACCACTAATACATAATAAGGGCCTCTAACTACCATTATGTACAAAAATTATCATCCAAATTCATCTCCAAGGGTTAATACCCATTATTTCAACAAAACCCTAACATTTCTAAATCATAACTATCAATGCAATTTATTCTACTTAAATGACAAAATTGCAAGTAGATTACTTGCCTCAAGTGTAAGAATCTGATTTGATGAAGAAGGAAGCAACAAATCCTAGCTTGAATCTCCAAATCTCTCTCTTTCTCCCAAGTTCTCTTCCTCTCTCTTTCTCTCAATTGTGTAAAATGGAAGAATGGGAATAGGGGTGGGAAATAAAACGGGGCTTAAGTCCCAAAAGCCCACTTAAGTGACTAATACGCGACTACACTATTTAAGCCAAAACCAGTCAAAAGTGCCCAAAATGCCAAAATACAACATGGCACTTATTTTGACTGTCTCACACCTACCGAGACTAACTACACCCTCCAATTTATCATTTGCAAATTTTATAACTCATTTTACTTCCGGTTTCATATTAAACCAAGTTGTCATTTTATATCTTATGACACCATAAATCACCTCATGGATATTTTTACCTACACATCAGGTAATCGTACAACATTTCAGTAAATATTAACCTTTTCAGATTAAATTAATATTTACTCAACATCTACATCTTATAATTAATTACTACACATAGTAAATAAATATAAAATAGGCTATCAGAAGAAAGGGTTATTACATACTCCCCCCCTTAAGAGGGAATTTTGCCCCCAAAATTCAGGTATACCTCGCAAGAAGAAATGTGGATAGTTTTTCCCGCATGTCATTCCCGCGATCCCATGTCGATTCCTCGACACTATGGTGACTATATTGCACCATAACCCAAAGGTACTACCTGAGATCTCAATCGCCGGTCTCCATGCTCTATAATAGCAACCGACTACTCCTAAAAAGGAACGAAAAGTTGCATCCCAAAATCTTCGAAAGGAAATGGCCTAAAGGCACCATCACATCTCTTGTACTCCCTTGCATGAGAGATATGGAACAAGTCATAAACTTGCGGCGAGTGTCCAGTAAAGCAAGGTAATAGACTACCGGACCCATTATAACAATATTAGGAAAAGGTCCAACGTAACACGGTGCAAGTTTCCAAAATGCTTAATGTCTTTTCCAAAATGCGTAAGGCCTTTCATAGGAGATACTCGCACCAACACTCGGTCCAGTGACCTAAATCTCCAGATGCCTTCTCCCCGTATCGACTCAGTTCTTTTGTCGATCTTGGTTATACGAATGCAATTCCGAATCAATTTTTGAATGAGCTCGATTTTTGAAGAAGTACAAGGCCTAACGGACAAGGCTTTATAAGGTGTCATCCCAATAGTGAATCGATACCAATCATAATAAACGAATCCAACTAGTGGGAGACATTGTTCCCGACTACTATTAAAGTTCAAGCACACACACATAAGGAGTATATCCCCCAACATATGGTTTACCCTTTCGGTCTAGCCATCCGTTGAGGAAAATAAGAAGTGCTTAACCTAGATTCGAGTTCAATGGCCTTATGGAAACTGGCCAAGAATGAGTAACGAAAATCTTGTTTCAGTCGGAACAATAATCAAGAGCACTCCACGCAATGCGACCACTTCTCCAAGCCCGACCGCTACTACTGGCGGCGCAGAAGCCTTTCTTAAGTCCTTCTCATTCGGGACAAAAATTCTCTTATGGAAACGCACCCCACCCTTGAGGTTAATAGAGCAGAGTTCTGTTTCCTAAATCAGCAGCTTGTAAATGTGGTCTTAACCACCTCTGTCTCCCCTGCGACATCTTGCAACGAAATGTTGTTCGCAAGAAAGGCTCAATTCTGCCCAGGAGGTAGCATCTCACTTCCTATACGGTGATCACCCCCACGAAGAACTTCAATCTAAACAGGGGATAATACTTCTCATAAGTTTAAACTTATGAGGCGCATCAACAATAAGTCGATACTCCAGCATTATTACTCCCCATCATGGCAGAGACTTGTTGATTGAATCCACCCACGAACTTAACAACATGGCTCAGGGGTACGAGTCAATATACCCTTTTGTTACCTCCGTAACACTCTACTACGGGAGGCCTCATCTCCTTCTGCCTTAACTACCAAACTTCTCAAAATCCTCTCACGTCCCATCTTCAGGGAACCAATCCCTCTTAGAGTTAACACACGACTTATTCATGGTCAACTCCCAACAACCCTCCTAAACTAACGTCGTATACTAAAGGCCCTATGTCCGAACTATCCGAAAGTCTACCAGCCTATACAATACTCTATCTAAATCGTATGCACCTAATACTAAGGATATCCCTAGTGCCCAAGACCATTTTTCAACTCCCGACATTTGCTCGGTTTCGTGCGTGGGACGTCTCGCCGAAGAGAAATCCAGACAAGGAACCCTCCCGTTACACTACTACCTCGCGTTATCGGTCATCAAGATATAAAGGTCAAAGACACATGTTCGGGGCCGAAAAGATTCTACCTATGTAAATTACCATCTAAATAACTGAAGATTTAATTAATCAAGCATTTACTTTCCATAAAGCCTTAAAATTATATGCCCTATAACATATATATACCTCTTATTAAATAGCCTTCTAATCAAGGCATAACCCGAAGTCTCAATTCGACTTCGTATCTAGGTCTCCCTCTCATCGATCAGAGGAGAGAGCTATATGCAGTGCTTCTATGTCGCACTTTAATAGCCCCTAATCACTCTTCTACGTGATTCGGGTAAACTTTCCAATCCCACTTCCAACGAAAAATTTAAAATAAAATAAAAGAAAAAGAACAGAATAGCATCTCTCCACTCACAACATCATTAAGTGTTCATGCGGCGGAGTGTCTCACAAAGCGAAATCCAAACAAGGAACCCCTCCGACACATGCCTACTTAACTAGTTGATTATGGAGATAGAGCGTAATTAGCATAAAATGAAGGAAAGAAAAAGGTGGCATCTCTCCACTTCCAACGTCGTTAAGGTTCACGCGTGGAGCGTCCCGCAGAAGCGGAATCCAAACAAGGAACCCCTCCTATACGCTACTACTCAACTATGTCGGTCGTGGAGATAAGGCATAACAATCACATAAAATTATCACATCATACTCGACCATGTTAAGGACGAGTAAATCGGCCTCAAAGCACAATTTAGTAAAAGAAATTCCTATATACATACAAACAATGAATCGAGCGAACCATCACTCGTAGAGAACTCAACGATAGAGAAAAAAATATTCTCAGCAGATCTTATCAAATCTGTAATCTAAGAAGAGCTCGTAAAACTAATGAGCGCGTAACACCCGCATCGAATAACACATAACTCACGTATCTCCGAGTAAAAACTTACCCCCAATAACGGGCGGTGCCGGCAGAGCTGGAGGAAGCATAGCTTCCTGAGTATGACGAACACGACCATACTGTAGCTGTCCCTTCTGCGGAGGAACAACCATAATAGGTACCGGAGGTGGAAACTGAACATATGGCTGCTGCGGAGCCCTAGGAAACTGACCCCCAATCATCTGAGGACACTCCTTCTTGTAATGACCTGCCTCCCCACATTGGAAGCACCGTCCCTTCTTATCCTCCTGACCTCGACCTCTGTTATTCCTAAACTGGGAAACGCCTCGGCCCGGATGACCTCTACCTCCAGGGCCACCCCGACCTGCCTGTTGTAAAGCACCCTGTCCGTGCATATTGTTATTATTGCCACTCGCAATAAACCCACCAGGCTTTCCTACTTGCCTCATTTCAGTATCTTTCTTGCTACCCTGTATAAATAATCGATGCTCCTGGCAATGGAGTAAGGCTGCATTCATAACCTTCCCAAAAGTTTGTAAAGCTGGGTTGCCCAATAAGTGTTGTCGGATTCTCCAGTTTAGACCTCCCATAAACTTCGAGACCTTCCTCTCTTCCAGAGTCACCTCATTCGGTACAAAACTTGCCAACTGGGTGAATTCCTCTTCATACTCCGCTACAGATCTCTCCCCTTGCACAACATCTTGCAACTTCCTCTTCATCTCCCTCTAAACTGCGGGAGGAAAATACTTAAGATCAAACAAAGCCCAGAACTCAGTGATCGTCATTGTGTCTCTCTGCTCTGGTGTGGTCATCGTCTCCCACCAGTGTAACGCAGATCCAACAAGCTTAAAGGTGGTAAGGACTTGTTTCTTATCCTCACTACATTCTATCATTCGAAGGTGGCGTTGCATGTTTTGCTTCCATTGATTGGCTTTAACCGCATTTGTGCCTCCCTCGAATTCCGGGGGATTTCCCTTCAGAAAGGATTCTCTAACCCTTTCCCACGGAGTAAGTCCCGTAGGAGCTCGAACACCTGGAGCCCGTGGCAATTGTTGGACCACCGCGGTCATGGCGGCATTAACCGCTTGAGCCACTATGTTTGCCACATCCGCAACGTTAATAGTCCTTTGTGGCGGCAGTGGAGGACCTACCTCCTCTTCTACAACCCTGTTACGCCTCACCGAGCGACCTCTCTTAGGCGGCATCTGAGATAAAAGAACAACAGTATTAGAATACTAGTTAAAATAATCTATCGGGCAGAAGATCGCAAACATAAACAACAAAGAAGTCCTAACATTAGGCTCTACATCAAAGAAAGCTACGGTAGAACGCGACAAGTCCACACACAGATCCTAATACTCTAGAACCTGATGCTCTGATACCATCTGTGACAACCCGCAATCCGAGATAAGGGGTGGCCAGCTCGATACTCAAACGTAACAGGAATCATGGATGGATATCATTCTCAGCATCACAAATATAAACTGAGTATACGGGAACACCACCCAATAAATCAGAAAACGGGTTGCCAAAAAGTGTAAAATTTTAAAAATGCGGTTATGAAAATTTAAACTAAACAACCCAATCTGACAAGCAAGTGGAATTCCAAAAGAATATATATAATACAACTAAAATGAATGTATACAAATGGACCGAATAAGCTGTCGGTCCACAGCTACATATAACGAAGTACAACAATTTAAATATCTTACATAGTACATTCATTAAACAAGTACCAAAGCTTGGGCCACACGCCCGAGTGAAAAGACCCGATCATATCTAGAATAACAAGAATGAAATCGCCTAATACAACGTCTTGTAATAACCCACAAAATCTTACAGCTCGTCAAAAGTGAAGGAAACTTGGGAAAGTCAAGTCGGGCGTCCTTGCGGTGGAGCACCTGAGCGGATACAATCATATATATACAACAAGGAAAGTAAACCGGTCAGGGTCGGGTTCTATATGATCACCAGAAGAATAAAAAGCATGATATATATGAATAGTTATACATGAATGATAAGGATGATAATATGACATGCTATCTACAACTTCAAACAAGAATTGAAAGTAAAGCACTTATAATATAAAACCCTTCCTCATTAATACAATTTCCATTTCCTTCTGACATTCCTTATTAGGAATAAGACCATTTATTCGGTTTAATCAAGAAGTTATAATTTCTTTTCATTAATTAAAACTTCCCATTTTATCTTTCCATTCCTTATTTGGAATATCATTTACATTAGGTGCTCTTTATGTCACACATCATACGCTCTTTGTGGAGTTTATCAACCATCAAGTCCAACTTGATGAAAATATAGTTATATTCATATACATATAACGATATCTAAGACCGCCCGTTCGGGTTTCCCCACTGTGCGCGCCCCTAAATAACCATCATCTTCCAGGGCCTGACATAAGACAACCTGGGCACCTATCGAAATCCGTCGGGAAGCGGCCATGTGCCTGCGGGATAGTCAAGACCACACCCGGAGTCTCCTACCCATCGCAGAAAAATATACAACAATAAACGCTCACATGGCCTAGGACTATATCCGCCATGCATTCATTAGCCAGGGGGCTTCACCTATGCGCGCGAACTTCCATTATGATGGTATTTAGAGAGGTGTGTATCAGTAAATTAACATTTACATTTTAAATCTCATTACCATACACAATTTCATTACCAATTTCCTTTACCATTAATCATGTTGTGGGGACCCTGAATTTAGCACCATAGGCCTGGACGAGTAGCCTCTCCCTAGCGTCCGAAAGTCCAGGCCCATCACCCTCATAATCAATCCAGTTACCCCACGATCCCATGAAGGGGAGTTGTTGGGAAACACGATTCCATGTAGGGGAGATGGCTAATAAGAAGGAACCCATCACCCCCACTACTCCAACATATACATGTATGGATTAAACCCTAGTCCGGGGCAAAGTACAAGTTGTATTCTCGGTACTTATTCCTCAGAATATAGAGAAATAACACTGACTGAACTACCGTGGACGTAGGCACTTCTTTGTTGAACCACGTATCCCCGTTGTTGTGTGATTGGCCTTTTATTTATCTTTTCTTGGTTGTTACCTCTTTCATATTTATTTGTGTTGCATAATAATTGTCACTACAATTGGCGCCGTCTGTGGGAAACGTTTATCTTTCCTTAAGAAGAGCCCACGCCAAGAAAAAATCTAAGATGTCTGGTCACAGCAGCAACGCTCCTCAAGCAGGAGATATTCAGGAGCCACCCGCTCCTCGCAGGATTAGGTCTGAAGTCCGACGTTCAGATCACGGGGCTCGCTTAGAAAGGCCAGCCTCAGAAGAAAGTCAAGGACCAGCAAGGTCCACTCAGATATCCAGATTGATCGATGCATACGAAGCAAGGCTCCACGAGCAGAGGGAGTCTTCTCGCAGGTATGAGGCTGAGAATGCTCGCTTGAAAAGAAGACTGGAAAAACTGGAAAAAGAACTACGCCCTGATACCAGGAGATACCCCTATCGCACCCCTAGCCCTCAGGCGAGCAAATATCGCAGCCGAGGAAGGAGCCCTAGGCGGCAATATCAAGGGTTCGAAGGTGGCAGCTCAGACGACGACCTCCGCGAGCAACTGAGAAAAGCTCGCCGCTATCAAAGCCCTGCTCGCAGCAACGACAACATACGGAACCTAGTCCGCAGAGAGATGGACCAACATCCAGCTCACCGCGGCACCAGGTCAACCAGAGAACTCGCGAGGAGAGCCATCAAGACCCAGATGAAATCACCCTTCACGAGGGAAATTGAAGAAGAAGAAGAAGCTCCCAAAAAGTTTACTATTCCAAGGTTCAAGATTTACGACGGGAAGACTGATCCCATTGATCATGTCAGGCAGTACCGGCAGGCTATGACCCTCTGGAATCACCGAGATGCACTGATGTGTCGTATTTTTCCCTCGAGCCTTCATGACGTGGCCCAAAAATGGTTTGAGAAACTCCCTCACCGATCCATCAGGAATTTCAAATCCCTGGCCGAGCTCTTTACGGCCCGGTTCATCACCAGCAGCTCCCATCCCAAAAGGATGGATGCTCTATTGACGATGAAGAAAACTCCTCAGGAGACACTTCGAGACTACGCGAAGAGGTACTGGGAGTTATTCAACGAAGTCGAATACTGCGCGGAAGAGGTGGCAGTGGCTTCATTCAAAATTGGGCTACCTAGCTCTTCCCTCCTTTACCAGTCCTTGACAAAGAAGGAAGCAACCACCATTGATGACCTGATGGCCCGGATTGAGAAATACGCAAAGGTGGAAGATGTCACCCGCCTTAACGTAGGTGAAAACGGTCGAGCCAAGCTTGCCGCGAAGGGAAGTGAGAAAGTTGATAACCAGAAAAAATGAGGAAAGAATGGGAGCAAGAATGGCCCCAAGAACGGAGGAAGCCCTGATGTTGCAAAATCGTTCCAGGCGGTCAACACCGTCTTCAAAGAACCAATTTACAAAATTCTTGCTAAGATCAAGGATGAGCCGTTCATCAAATGGCCCCGAAAAATGGGAGGAGATCCATCGAAAAGAAACAACGCGCTGAGATGCACCTTTCACAAAGAGGGAGGACATAAGACCGAGCACTACAAGGCTCTTAAGTCCCACCTCGAGGAGCTGGCCCAATCCGGACATTTGAACGACTTTGTGGAAAGGAAGGTAGAGAGAGTGATTGTCCACAAGGAGGCAAAACCCGACAACGTGTTAGAAGACGACACCGGACAAGAATTCGCAGTAATCCATGGAGTATCCGATGTTAAACAAATCCAGGGCAACTCAGCTCGGATGGAGGTAAAGAAGCTGACAGCAGTAATGCAAGCTTTTCAAATAGATCCAGCGAAATCACAGGCAGGAAAATGCCGGCGAGCAGAGGACATCAACTACAACAAGCATATTGTTTTCACGGATGAAGATCTTGTGGGAGTAAGGACCCCACATCACGATGCCTTAGTCATTACACTCAGGATAGCCAACTTTGATATCGACAGGCTGCTCGTCGATCAAGGAAGCTCATCTGAAGTAATGTACATCGACCTGTTCAGAAAATTGAAGTTGAACATCGCCGACCTGAAGGGAACCACTGTTCCTCTGGTCGGCTTCGCTGGAAAAATGACCATGCCTCTGGGCAAGATAGTACTACCAGTGCTCGCTGGGAATGTTTCAAAAATGATCGAATTCTTGGTGGTCGACATCGATTCACCGTATCAAGTCATCCTCGGCAGGGGATGGCTTCATGCAATGAAGGCAGTCTCCTCGACCTACCACGAGAAACTCAAATATATCACCGAGCGGGGAGTGATGGAGATACATGGCGACCAGGCGATGGCGAGAAAGTGCTTCATAGCGGCCATCCGACCGAAGCCAGAGAAAAAAGACGTTCAAACCAGCGAGAAAGTGGAGGAAGGTGCAATCCCTTCCAAATAGCAATTAAAATATGTAAGGCCCGGAGTGGAAGAGACCAGGCTCCTCCCCTCCGAGCGGGTTGTAGAGGACCTGGTAGAAGTAATTGCTAGAGAAGGCGACAACAGCAGAGTCTTCCTGATCGGAACCTCACTCACTGACGAAGAGCAAAAGGATTTGTTAACCTTACTCAGAAGCAACATAGATGTTTTCGCTTAGGAACCCTATGAGCTGCCAGGAATCGATCCCAATATGGTCTGCCATCGGTTGCACGTCAATCCCACATTCAAGCCGATAGCACAGAAGGCACGACGAACTGCTCTCGAGAAAGCCAAGGCAATAGAATAAGAAGTCGAAAAACTGCTCGATGCAGGATCCATACGGGAAGTGCAATTCCCCAAATGGTTATCCAACCCAGTGGTAGTTCCAAAAAGCAACGGTAAGTGGAGAGTTTGCATAGACTTCACTGACCTCAACAAAGCCTGCCCCAAGGATAGCTTCCCTCTTCCAAAAATAGACCAACTAGTAGACGCCACTGCAGCTCACGAGCGAATGAGTTTCCTGGACGCATACTCAGGCTATCACCAGATTCCCCTGTATGCACCAGATCAGGATAAAACGGCATTTATCACGACGGTTGGTTTATACTGTTACAAGGTAATGCCTTTTGGGCTAAAAAATGCAGGGGCAACTTATCAGCGGTTGGTTACTAAAATGTTCAAGAATCAGATGGGAGACACGATGGAGGTCTACATCGACGACATGCTCGTCAAGAGCAAGGAGAAAGAAAACCACCTTTCGGACCTGGCAAGTACCTTCGAAATCCTCAGGAAATACCGAATGAAACTCAACGCGAGCAAGTGTTCCTTCGGTGTCCAGTCAGGAAAGTTCCTTGGTTATTTGGTCAGCAAGCGTGGCATAGAGGCAAATCCGGACCAGATTGATGCAATTAAACGGGTGCAACCTCCTCGCACAATCCGCGATGTACAGAAGCTCACTGGAATGCTCGCTGCTCTAAATCGTTTCATTTCTAAATCCTCTGAGAGATGCAAGCCCTTCTTCCAACTCTTAAAAGGCAGCAAACCGGTAGAATGGACCCCAGTTTGCTCGCAAGCATTAGGCGAGCTCAAATCCTACCTAAGCTCCCCACCACTGCTTGTCATACCACAGCAAATGGACCGTTTGTACCTCTACCTCTCTGTATCCAGCCATACTATCATCTCAGCGCTAATGTGTGAAGTCACAGGGATCCAACATCCAGTCTATTACGCGAGCAAAACCTTACTAGACGCCGAGCAGCGCTACCTGCCATTGGAAAAGCTCGCATTCGCCCTAGTAATGTCCTCGAGGAAACTGAAGCATTACTTCGAAGCTCACACGATCATTGTCCTTACATCACACCCCCTCAAGGCTGTCCTAAGGAAGGCGGATTTATCGGGCAGACTATCTAAGTGGTCAGTCGAGCTCGGTCGGTTTGACATCCAATTTCAACCAAGGACAGCTATCAAGGGTCAAATCCTCGCTGACTTCATAGCCGAATTCACAAGCGAAGAACCCTTCGACCAGCCTAAGCCAACATAACAAAATAGCCAGGCTACAGGGGGAAGCTGGAAGCTATTCGTTGATGGAGCCTCCAACTCAAAGGGGGCAGGAGTAGGAATTGTTCTCATCACTCCAGAAAATGCAGTCCTCGAGCAAGGAATCAGGCTGGGATTTGCAGCCTCCAACAACGAAGCAAAATACGAAGCCTTAATTGCAGATCTCCAAAGGGTGCAAACTCTAGGAGCAAAGCATTTATAGGTATTCGGAGACTCGCAACTAGTTTCCAATCAGATAAGTGGAGACTACAACGCGAAGGACGAGAGGATGGCAGCCTACCTCTCCTTGGTAAGAAACTTGATGACGAACTTTGAAGAAATCAACATCCAACAGTTTCCCAGAGGGAAGAACAGCCACGCTGACGCTTTGGCAGCCCTAAGCTCGGCAGTTGATTTTAGCCTTAAAAGAATAATCCCTATCAATTTCCTTAGCTACTCGAGCATTCACCCCAACTGCGAGCTAACAAAAGCGAAACAAATACTCCAATTGGAACCAGCCCCTAGCTGGATGGATCCCTTAAGAGACTATTTGAAGAACGGAACGCTCCCAGAGGATAGGAGGACCGCCCACCAGATAAGAGTCAAAGATGCTCGCTTTCACTTATCCACGGGAGGCGACTTGTATAAAAGATCTTTCTTCGGCCCCTACCTTAGATGCGTCCACCCAGGCGAGGTCAAGACAGTGCTTCACGAAGGAATCTGCGAAAGTCACGTCTGAGGAAGGTCTCTAGCCTTCCGAGCAATAAAGGAAGGTTACTGGTGGCCATATATGCAAAGGGACTCCACAGTATATGTCCGCAGATGCCTAAAATGCCAGCTTCACCCCCCCATGGTCCACCAGCCTGCCAGCGAATTGAAATCCCTGACCAGCCCTTGGCCTTTCGCCCAGTGGGGAATGGACATCGTGGGACCACTACCCACCGCTGCCGGTAATCGCAAATACCTGTTGGTCGCCACTGATTACTTTACCAAGTGGATCGAGGTAGAACCACTGGCGAACATCCGAGATGCTGACATGATGAAGTTCATATGGAGAAATATAATCACTCGATTTGGGATCCCCAGAACCATTATCACTGACAATGGGACACAGTTCGAGAGTGGCCCCTTTCAGGCCTTCTGCGACCAACACGGGATCAGGCACCACTTCAGCTCGGTAGCTTATCCTCAGAGCAACGGACAAGATGAGGCTTCCAACAAAACAGTGATCGCTGGATTAAAAAAGCGGTTAGAGCGAGCAAAAGGCGCGTGGACTACCGAGCTACCACATGTCCTATGGGCATACAGAACGACTCCCAGACGAGCCACAGGTCAGACGCCATTCTCACTAGCATATGGTATGGAAGCGGTCATCCCATTAGAAGCAGGGTTGCCTACAATGAGATCCGACCTTGTCGAGCAGAATCAGAACGACCAGGCTTTGCTCGCTGAACTCGACTTGGCCGACGAGCGCAGAGAACTTGCCCTAGTAAAACAAGCGAGCTATCAGCAACAGCTCACGAAGCACTACAGCAAAAAGGTCAATCCAAGGAAGTTCGAAGTTGGAGACTATGTCCTAAGGAAGTTCCTGGGCAACACAGTAAAGCCATCAGATGGTAAACTGGGCCCAAACTGGGAAGGACCTTATGAGATAATTAGAAACGATCTGCAAGGTGCCTATCATTTGAAAACGATGGAGGGCAGAGAGATACCACGAGCATGGAACGCAGCTAATCTCAAGAAATTCTACTTTTAGGAGTTCTATTGTTAGATCTTTTATTGTACTCATTTTGGGAAAAGACAGTTTATTTCTCTATTCACCAATAAAAATCTCTCAGTTGATTACTCTCCAAAAGAGTAACAATTATATCTTATTGCACATCCTTTTCAAATCACAGGTATAATGGTTGACATGGCAGGGGAACACCCCTCCTCAGGTC
Source organism: Sambucus nigra (assembly GCA_949130495.1). Taxonomy (NCBI): domain Eukaryota; kingdom Viridiplantae; phylum Streptophyta; class Magnoliopsida; order Dipsacales; family Adoxaceae; genus Sambucus; species Sambucus nigra. The sequence continues at coordinate 88,110,800 of OX422219.1, read as the reverse complement.
ATCGTCACGAAGCACGACAGACCTCTTAGCATTGCCCATGACAATATATGAAGCCCTACAGAGTATTCTTAGGCATCAAACCTACTTTGGTTAAACAAAATCCTGACCGGATGAAGACATCCAATAACAGGTGTGTCCTCGCCAATTGCCCCTCTTAGACCTAAGGGAGTGTGACGACACAACCTAAAAGGTAAAGAGAGAGCACAATGGTATTCTTAATACTGGACTGGGCGGACACTCACATGACAAGATAAAGATTGTGAAGCTGCAAAAATATAACAAAGATTGGATAAACACGTTTAGTCGGCAAAAACGCCCAAAACTCAAACTTTCCATTAATCTTTTATATTTACAAACAATAATAGTACATGTTTAGTCGGCAAAGGCTCGCCCAAAGCATTTACAATTATTAAAAAACAAAATATCAAGAAGGGGGAAGCCTCCGAGCAAGGTAGTCAGCAACCTTAGCTCTCCTCCCGTCATCAGGGGCAGGATCGAATTCCTCAACAACTTCATTTGTGTCCAACTCCAGTAGCCGCCGAGGAATAGCATCAATAGAAATCCATCGGTCATCTCACCTGAATGGATTGGGCATCAAAGTAGAGGGAGAAACCTCGTGCCGATACCACAATATCGAGTTTCTTGGGACTTGCAGCTCTTTGAGAGCACTCAACCACCCCCTGATGAAGGAAAGCTCCTCGAACTCTGATAATCTCGTGGGAACATCCAACCAGCCCTGATCATAGCCATCAGTCCACACTTGGCGAGGGCCCTTCTTGAATAGATGTCGCAGTCAGGTGACATCCCTCTGAAGCCCAGCAGCAGTTACGTAAGCTCGCCGGACATCGCCGCGCAGCTCTTCCATTTCCCTCTCACGCTGCTCCTCAACTTCCCTACTCCTACCCCGTGTACTCCTACCAGCACGCGGGAGGGAAGGCCGAGAAACTCGCGACGAGGAAGAGCCTTGTAGGACTGTCGAAGCGGTGCTCGGCGAATGCTCCTTAAGCTTCAAGACCTCCCGCCTCAGGTCGTCATTCTCCCGCTGAAGAAACTCCACGACTTGATTGATCTCGGTGGCCTCCAGTAACTTTGCTCTCAGCTCGCTAACTTCTTCCTGCACTGAAGCTCCGATCTCTTCCATTTCCTGGAGCCTGTCCTTCAATTTGGCCACCAGCTCGGACTGATCTTTATATTTCTGGTTCCTTGACTTAGCAAACCTGCAAAGCCTAGCAAAAGCCTGGCGAACTGCAGGGCTTGCATTAGGACCCAGAGTCCTACCTAATTGGGAGGTAACAGGAACATAGTCATCCACATCAACCAACTATAAGTAAAAGAAAAAGGAAAGCAAGGGATCAGCATAAACAAAAATAAAGTCTTTTCATTGATAACGAGCGAGGTTACATCAGAACAAAAAAGGAAAAAATTACAAAGAATCCCTATCACTTAGCAGCCTCGGTGGATGGACCTTTGTCTTTATCAGCATCGGCAAGGGCATTACCCTCTGCAGGGGCATCCACTGCCTCCTCGACCAAGGGAGCATCAGAAGAGGTCGCCCGAGAAACAGGATTGCTGCCTTCAGCAGTTGGGGCTGGGTCCTCATCCACGACCGGCTTTGGCCCTGGATCATGCTCGTCAAAGAGTGGGGATGCAACATCCACCCCAGCGGCCACAAGGGCCTTGTTCCACCCTTTCTTGAAGTTCAGACGGCTAATATAGCCTATCTGAACCTCGGCATCTTCATACGCAGCAGCCCAGCCAGAATTATATGAATGTTCTTTAAGAGTGGCTGCCTGGGCTTTCTCCGCCTCCAGCTGCTCGGCAAGAACCCTGTTCTTCTCCACAAAGTCCAGCTTTCTCGAGCAGACCTGATCATACGACTTCCTTAGTTCGCCAAGCTCCCTAACAGCATTATCTCTCTCGCGAGCAGAATTAGCAAGGGCCGAGGCAGAAGAAGCTCGAGCCGCATCAGTAGCCTTCAGATCGGCCTCCAGCTGAGAACCTCTGGCCACCAGAGTAGAATTCTGCTGCTCCAGCTCGGTGTTCCTTCTCAGAAGCTCGTCGCGAGAGCGATAGAGCACAGCAAAGTCAGTCACAAACTGCAAAAAACAAGGAAAGGATCAGAAAGAAGAAACCATCAAAACGGATTAGAAAAAGTTAAGAAGTAGAAAAGGAACCTTACCAAGGCAAGCCTCGGGCTAGCTTGCAAGGCCAGTTGATCGGACCCTGACGCCCTCTCACGATATGCAGGGAGGACTGCCCTCTCAAGCAGCGCAGGGGCGAGCTGAGGAGAGGTGGCCACCGAAGCCCCCTTAGGCAGAGCAGATACTGGGACCAAGGCTTGACCGGTCTTGGTCCTCAGTTCCATCTTCCTCCTCTCCTCCTCCTTTTCCTTCTCCCTCCTCTTTCTCTCCTCCACCTTCTTCCTTTCCTCCTCCTTTTTCTTCTCCCTCTCCCTCGCCTGCTCCTCCTCCCTCTTCTTCTTCTCTTGCTCTTTAGGGGAAGGCCGAGAACCAGTAGCTATGGCCCCGGAGACAGTCTTCAATTTTTTGGACCTCTGTGCAAGAAGCACATCATCATCATCATTATCATCTCGGATCAAATTCTTCCTGGGAGGCATTTCTTCACCTGAATTGCTGGTAGTACTCGAGGAACTGCTGCTATCAGCACTACCTCCACCCAAATTGCTCACAACACCTGCAGGATCACTCTCCGAGCTGTTCTCTTCTTCGTCCAATTGGATGGGCTCAGCAGAAATCTCTTCGAAAGAGTCAAAGTTCGGAACAGTATCCACAGGTCGGGCTATGAAGCTGGAGCCTGTGTTCTTGTACTCAAGCAGAAAAGCAGCAGACCTAGGATGCTCACCGTCACCCAAGGGTTCCCTAATGTTCCAAGCTTTCACCAGTTCCGAGATACGAATCTCGCTGAGAGCAGGCTCCAAGTTCTTTATCTTCGCTGTAAAAGAAAAAGCAAGGAGAAGTTAGAAAAACCACAAAGTCAGCAAAGGTTGAAGTAATAATCTGGCATCTACCTATATATTCTTCCCCATAAAAAGGAACAATAAACCTCTCAGACCTCGACCCTTCAAATTGGGGGGGAAAGTTGCCAATTCCTGACAAGGAAACCTTCTTGTCAGTAGTCCTTATGGGAATCAGGTAGATTTACTACCAATACCCTATCAGGGCTCCTAGCCTTAAGGTACAGAACACCTAAACTCGTTCGAGAAAAGGAGTAACAAAAACAGACCTCGGTAAGCCCTAACTTCGTGCCATACAATTGATTTATCCTATGCACGCCGTTCACTATTTTCCATACGTTAGGCGAACATTGTGCAGGCACAATACTGAAGTAGCTAAAGAAGTGCAGAAATAGATCATTGGGAGGGAAGGTAAGTCCCCCCTGGGAGAGCAACAGGACGTGAATCCAATGTGCATCCTCTATATCCCTAACGGTCCTAGGAGGCGAGGCACAGCACTCAATCTCTACCCACTCAGGAATACTATAGAATTTTCTAAACTCAGCCACAAACCTATTTCCAATCTTCACCAGTGGAAAAACACAAGAAAAACTACAAACCAAAGAGAAAATGCAAAAAAGAACGAGAGACTTACAAGACAGAAGATCAGGTCAAATGGCGAAGAAGCAACAAAAGTTGAAATCGAAAACAGAGGGTATTAAGCGCAAGAGCTCTCAGAAGACGAAAGATTGCTGGAAAAGCCTGAAGCGACAAAAAGAAATGTGCCTTATTCCAACGAGCCTTCAAGTCTAATCATAGCGCACGAATAGCGAAGCGGGTGCCGCCAAAGTAACTTCACAATTTTCAAAGAAATCGACCATAATAGCTGATTATTTAAATTCATTGGACCTGAAAAGATGGCCCAACAAATTTATGGGCAACTGTGGGGACCCTGAATTTAGCACCATAGGCCTGGACGAGTAGCCTCTCCCTAGCGGCCCAAAGTCCAGGCCCATCACCCTCATAATCAATCCAGTTACCCCACGATCCCATGAAGGGGAGTTGTTGGGAAACACGATTCCATGTAGGGGAAATGGCTAATAAGAAGGAACCCATCACCCCCACTACTCCAACATATACATGTATAAATTAAACCCTAGTCCGGGGCAAAGGACAAGTTGTATTCTCGGTACTTATTCCTCAGAATATAGAGAAATAACACTGACTGAACCACCGTGGACGTAGGCACTTCTTTGCTGAACCACATACCCCCGTTGTTGTGTGATTGGCCTTTTATTTATCTTTTCTTGGTTGTTACCTCTTTCATATTTATTTGTGTTGCATAATAATTGTCACTACACATGTGATTGGTTCTTTTTATTTAAACCTAACATCATTAAACAACGGGGTTCATTTTAGTTGAACCTATCATCTTTAAACACCTATGGGTTCATATTATGCGAACCTAATTCCCATCGAATTTTATCATTTATTCCTCAAATTACAATTCCCGACTACGTCTCCAAATGATCATTATGATCCTACAAATCTCCCAGGTTTATATAACTTCGATAAGCCCTTTAAGTCTCCAAGTTAGGGCATTTAACTTCCTAACTTCTAAAAGTTTGAATAAAAGAAGTAATGCCTTAACATTACTTTAAACCTCCCCGAAAGAAACCCCAGATGAACCCATTTCTAGTCTAGGGTAACGACCAAACTCCATAACTACTCTAGGACTCTAAGTTTACTTCCTTAAAGAAGTTTCCTAGGTCCTAATCCTAAAGAATAAGGGTGAAAAATTAAAAGGAAAAAGACCCCAAAACTGCTGGAACCGAATCGATTCGCCCTAAGGGTCGAATCGATTCGCCCCAGCGAATCGGTTCGGACAACAAAATTGAGTTTCTGCAAATGCCGAATCGATTCGGTCTTAACCCGAATCGATTCGGATACCTAGACCTGGGATTCTGCATCTATGTGAATCGATTCGCCCCTGCGGAATAGCCAAGTTTGGCTATGGAGTTCTAAACTCCAAAATTTCCTTAAACCCAAAACCAACCCAAACCAAGATCATCTATCACCGCCAATACATAATAAGGGCCTCTAACTACCATTATGTACAAAAATTATCATCCAAATTCATCTCCAAGGGTTAATACCCATTATTTCAACAAAACCCTAACATTTCTAAATCATAACTATCAATGCAATTTATTCTACTTAAATCACAAAATTGCAAGTAGATTACTTGCCTCAAGTGTAAGAATCTGATTTGATGAAGAAGGAAGCAACAAATCCTAGCTTGAATCTCCAAATCTCTCTCTTTCTCCCAAGTTCTCTTCCTCTCTCTTTCTCTCAATTGTGTAAAATGGAAGAATGGGAATAGGGGTGGGAAATAAAACGGGGCTTAAGTCCCAAAAGCCCACTTAAGTGACTAATACGCGACTACACTATTTAAGCCAAAACCAGTCAAAAGTGCCCAAAATGCCAAAATACAACATGGCACTTATTTTGACTGTCTCACACCTACCGAGACTAACTACACCCTCCAATTTATCATTTGCAAATTTTATAACTCATTTTACTTCCGGTTTCATATTAAACCAAGTTGTCATTTTATATCTTATGACACCATAAATCACCTCATGGATATTTTTACCTACACATCAGGTAATCGTACAACATTTCAGTAAATATTAACCTTTTCAGATTAAATTAATATTTACTCAACATCTATCATCTTATAATTAATTACTACACATAATAAATAAATATAAAATAGGCTATCAGAAGAGAGGGTTATTACAGTAGGTACGCCACGGTTGTTAATAATGTTTTCTAGGTATGGGACTAGATAGTGCGAGTTTTTACGGATGGACGATTCCGGGGTGGGGTTGATTTTACGTTGTTTATGTTGGATCGTTAGCCTAGGTGCGAGGCTAGGTAGTGACTTTTCATAGGTATTCTTCTTAAATGATAGGTTAGGATATATTTTTGTTTTGGAGACCTCTAGGTATGGGACTAGGGGTGATTTGAGGATTTATGATCGAAAAAGGATGGGGCTAATAGAAAATAATGAGAACTTGAGATAATTGATAATTAATGCCTACGACTTAGAACGGGATGAATTTGTGTCACGAGTATGTGCAGGGATAACAAAATATGGGTCGACCGGCTATAGCGATGTGGGTGTGTATTGGTGTCACGAGTATGTGCGGGACTGAAAGAATACGAGATGACTGGCTATAGTGATGTGTCGTGCGTGGAACCTCACGAGTATGTGCAGAGCTGATAGATATCGGGTTGACTGGCTATAGTGATAGGAATAGGTGTGATGTGTTGGAAGTTAAGCGCACCAATAGTATATGCAGGACCGATAAGGGATCGATTGGTCATAGTGATGTCGCACGAATATAAATAATTGGACAATTAAATTAAGTAAGAGTAAGAGCTAAGGTTTAAATTAAATGATCAAAATGAAATAATTTGGACTTGAATATTGGGGTGGCTTAGTATGTGGGTAGATAGTGGTAGTTTATTTTTACTCACATGTTAATATATCTCGTTTAAATTAAAATACTCTATTATGATGTTTATCATGTATAATGCTATTGTCTAAGTTTAATGATCCTAATAGAGAGGAGTAGATAGTATTCATGTGGTGGGCCATAACCCATTGCGTTGACTAACATTTCAGGTATAGTGCTGGAGTAGCTGTATAAGAGTGATGCGAGGGGAACCAAGTGTTCGCGTAGGGACACTGTCGTTAATTTCGGCTCCCGCTCAACACGCAAAAACCTAAGCTACAACTACACTTGACAAGCAAGCACAACGGTAAGTCGGGTATCGTAAGAAATTCACAGGGAGTGATTCAATTTTAGATTTTAATTGCATTAAAACTTCAGGAATAAAAGTGTAAAATAAATAAAATAAAAGGTAATGGGTGGTTAAGGTGTAAAAAGAAAAGAATAAGTTACGCTACACAAAAGTAAAGCGTGGATCGTGATCGCATCCTACAACACGGATCGAAACGACTACTAATTAAGATTTCGGCTCGAAAGGAATTTAATCGAGCATTTTCAATTAAGCATAAACATCACACAATAAGGAATTTAATCCAAAGTTGCGAGATCAAACATTTAACGGAAAATGGTCACACGCGGATTAAATTCGAATTGTCGCTATAAACACTAACGTTGCGTGACAAAGAAAGTTAAACGCATAATAATCTGACTTTAATACGCGAGGTTTCAATTAAATGCAATTTTACACAAAATCCTAACTTTCGAGGTCCAAACCCTTAAATGGCGGAACGAAATCCCGACCCAATTTATCTAAGGTCTAAGCATGAATAAACTAATTAAAAAAGTAATAAACTAATAAAGAAAGAAATAATTAACTACAACTATCTAGACAAGGAATTAAATGACAAGAATGGAAATAACAAATAAATGTAATTATATTAATGGAGAAGATAATGAAAACAACCTTACAAAACCCAAAAAGGGCATAATCCCAAGGAGAAATGAAGAAGAGCTCATAAAACCAAACCCTAAACTAAGATAAAATGAATTATATGTGTTATTTACAACAAAATTCCTTTATATAGTAAAAGGAATTAAATTAGAGAAGAAAAGGAAAAAGAAAAGAAAAGCCAAAATATCAGCTGAAAACAGGGGATCGATCGATCGATCAAAATGATCGATCGATCGATGGTAAATATCATATCCCATTGTCTCAGATCGAGGGAAAAAGTTGAAGGATCGATCGATCGATTGATGGCTAAAGGTTTGTTTCCTCCTGTTTTGGTTGGATGGATTTCTCTTCCGCTAGAAATGTCGTAACTTCTTCATTCGGGATCAGATTCGTGCACCGTTTGTGGCCACACGAAGCTTGCGAGGAGGTATACAACTTCCGTGTAGATGTTGGGCCAGGTACTCAAGCTGTGAATTGACCGAATTTCCCTTGAACGTGCGATTGCGTACGAAATTTGAGCGAAATGCGTCCGAACTTCATACTTAGTACCTAAATACCTACAAAATCTCAATTATACCACATATAGCATGTTAAAATATAAACCGAGGTTGTCTGGTTAACGGGCTTAAATATAGAGATTAAGGCACCCGAGGGTGCTAAAATGCGTAGGTTCGAGGGATGAAATACGCAATATTTGCGTCGTATCAAGGAGTGATTAGAGATTTTTGGGAATGCAGTTGGAGATTCATTTAATTTGTTTTAGTAGTTTAGATTTACTTTTCATTCCATCGTATTTATTATGAAACTTTGATTTATAGATTTGGTGGGTGTGACACCCCGTTTAAATTAATAACGGGTGGCCAGCGCTGTACTAAAATAAAACAGGAATCTCAAGTGGATAATTCTCAGTATCAACTGCTAAATCTAAATAAAAACACTACTAACCGCCCAATAATAAAATAAACGGGTGCCAAAATTTCAAAAAATCATATAAGAAACTACAAACCAACATAATGAGTACAACACGATAATATATACACGAGTACACCAAAAGATATACCTGAATATGCTGTCGGGTCACAGACAATACAACATACAGTTATTAAAACATAAAAGAGCTACATATACATACAACCCTTGGGTGTACACACCCGATACACAAAAATGGATCCTTAGCTAGATTTACAAAAATAAAAACGGCTACAACAAAATCCTGTAACATTCTGTGACTGCTACAGCTCCAAGGACTCTGGATAAAATAGGCATCATTGGCGTCCTTGTGGAGGGACGCCTAAAATATACATAAATGTATAGTAAGAGAAAAGATATAAACGGGTCAAAGCTCGAGGTTTGAAAATAATTTTAGCAAGTTAATTAAAATGCATAATAATTATGAATGTACAAATTTCATAATTAAAGTGGTGTTGCACTCTCTCTTGGGACTCAACCTCACCCCTCATCTATAGCGCACACCTAACATATGCATATGAACCTCAATAAACTACCCGATACATTCTAGGGATAGTTCATCTTAATCTATGCATAATCCTCTTTAGCGTAGCTCACTATATCTAAAATATAACCATTTATCTACTTCTTCTATCTCCTCCTAAGTTTACGCCCAAACTTATACGTAAATATTTCCATTATAAGTTATCAGTTTCTAATTATTAACTTCACAAGTTATTAGCATAAGATATCACACATCATCATTAATGCTAGAAATATTCACCCATTATTTTACATAAACCCATGAACTTAGGACCAAACATCTCCCCATGCCCAACATTGCAATAAGTTTCGTGCATGGGAAGTCTCGCAAAGTGAAATCCAAACAAAGAACCCCTCGATACACTACTATCTAACACTGTCGATCGTGGAAATCCGCTAGGCCCTTGGTCCATAGTAGTCACCCTTTACTTTCCGTCTATCGGCATAAGAGTATACTCGTCCACTCTCATTCTACAAAAGACAAAACATAGTATACATATCTTTATAACTTTCTCTAGTTATAATATTAAGATACCAAACACTATCTATAAAACTTGTATAATATTACAAACACGTATTGTACTTAATTTATCATTCTCTAGCAATTACACATACATAGCACACATAATATATAAACTCTAATAGTCTCTACAATGCTATCAACTTCCAAGGAGTCGCTCACATGTCCCTGGGTTACCAACTGTCGGACTAGCCCACACCGAACTTGGTAAAAACCTAATCATAACGAATGGGAAGCAGCCATAGTTCCTCGCCGAAAATGAGAACGAAGCATACCCACTATGTATCACCCCTAATAAAAATTAAACAATACAAATAATGGATGCTATCACCTGGGGACTATACTCTCCTTACTCCTCAAGCCAGGAGGATTCACCCGCAACTCCCTTGATAGCACTAGAGGGGTATGAAGCACATAATAAATATAATACACACCAGATATATACATTCGATCACATCATATATACAAACCACCACGCAAGGTATATTCATACTCGCCATATATATATATATATATATATATATATATATATATACAGGCCGACTTTAATGCGGACACAACTTGCAGACGAATTTTTCATTATTTTTTAAAAATAGCATAAAAAAAATTTACTTGATTTTTTTCTATGGTATTTAAACATTCCAGGAGATCTTTAGAAAAAAATCAACTCAAAATGAATTGTTTTGCTATTTTTAAAAAATCGGTCAAACATATGTCAGTTTTTAAAGCTCTTAAAAACTTATATATGTTTGACCGATTTTTTAAAAATAGTAAAACGATTCATTTTGAGTTGATTTTTTTTTTACAAGGGTCCCGAAAATGTTTAAATACCATGAGAAAAAAATCAAGTCAAAATTTGATTTTTTTCTATTTTTAAAAAATCACACAAAAATCCGTCTGCAAGTTAAATCTGCAAGTTGCGTCCGCATTAGAGCTTGGATATATATATATATATATATATATATATATATATATATATGTGTGTGTGTGTGTGTGTGTGTGTGTGTGTGTGTACATACATACTATCTCACGTCGGCATATAAAAAGTAAGGAATCCGGCTATATGTGTATAACTCTCATTATACTAACCGATGCACTCTCGCATACCTTCCCAACTCATTTCATTATTCAATCCCTCACTTGAAACTTATTAATCCATCACGCTTATTATATGAATAGTCACCCAAGTTAACATCACTAAGGACACACGGTATCTCTCTCTCACCCAGTCCATATTCGGCGTTAAGTAAATTCCTACTACTCGGTAAAATTTCTAAAGGATTCGGTATGTTAAGCTCCCAATTATACCTCTATAATAGCCCGAAACCATCCTCAAAAAATCCTCATTCCTTAGAGGATTTACTAAAAGAAAACAACACAATCTACTCTTACGCATACCTTTGTTATAGCCCCCAAAGTGGCCCCTCTATTATATCCTAATATGAACACTCATAACACCTTATAACCATATTTACTACACTATATTAGAGGGTCCCTAAGTAATAAAACCAATTGAAAAAAGGTTAAAACAAGAACTGGTAAAAAGAAGTAACCGGACCGTCTTTAAAAATAAATCGGTTCAGTTTCTAAAATTCGACAGAAGATCTTTAATGACCGATCCGGTTCCTTGTAAAAATGAACCGGTCCAGTTCTGAAAATTTTTAATCCTACGAGATTGATCTTCATCTCAATCAAACCCCCTTTTTCCCCACAAAATCTTAACACCATAAATCACCCAAAAATAAGAACTCAACTATGATTTCTATCGACAAAACCCACATATATATTATCCCAACTAATTTTCTCATCAAATCCATATATATATATGTATGTATGTATGTATGTATGTATGTATCACTAAATGAAATATTTACTCAACAAATTCTAGGGTTTACCCATATAAGCTCAAAGTAAACTAAATCACCAACCAAATTATGAGATAACTCACACACACAATTATTTAGCAAGTTTAATCACTTGCCTCAAGGTCGTAAAGGTTTAATCTTCCTTGAAATCACAGATTTGAGCCAAAAATCTCCAAAGCTCCAAGCTTTTCTCTTCTTTTCTTTTCTTCATCTTCTTCCTTTGTTTTCTCTCTCTTTCTCTTTAGGATTTTCCTTCTCTCCAAATTGAGATTGGCTACTCACGATCCTCTTACGCCTTCAATTCCATAAATCCCAACTTTAAATGATAATGCACACTTAAAATGACTCGTTTACTCATATTCGAGTCAAACTAGGTTCAAAATACTCCGGAATCCAAATGCAACCCCCGGACAGTCATTTTGATTTTCTCCACCCATCCCGGATCAACCATGCACTCTAAATTTCCATTCGAGACTCCAAATAAAATAAATTTATTTTACCCTAAAATTAAATTCCTATGTCCTCGAATACACGGGGTGTTACAGTGGGCCAGTCGGTTCCACATTTGTTTATGAATTCTGTCAGATAGTTATAGTTGGATTATTTCATTTGGATTTTATATTTATTTGGAGTTGGATTTATTTTGGATATAGTACGGTGATGGATTTTAATTTGCATGAATGGTTATATTTGTTGGATAAATTTGATTATTATCTTGTGGAAAAATTTTAAATGTCTCATATATATGTCACATGCTGAGAATGATAACTTATTTAGTGATGCCCGATGTAGTTTGGCGGCTGACCACCTCGCTTGCCAGAATGCGCGGGGTGTTACAACCGGTGAGAAAGGTTTTTAGTACTTGGCAAAAGGGAAACCAAATCAAAAGTTCCCACAAGAATTTGAGTGAGATTACCACCTCTAAGTCGCTAAAGATAGTATATTAGATTTGATGGATTTCAGTAAGAAGCTCATAAGAAGGAAACAATATTATTTTTTGATGGTGGATGATTATTCAAGGATTCACATTTGTAAGGTTCATAAGAGAGAAAATAGACTCACTTAAGATCATTGTCTTCGTTTGTAAAAAGATTCAAAATGAACTATCTTTACCCAATGTGAGATTAAGGAGTGATCACGATTCCGAGTTCATTGATTTTATGTTTAAGAATATTATGATGAAGTTGGAATTCAACATGAGTTTTTGGTCGTTGCAACTCCATAACAAAATTAGGTTATTGAGCAAAAAAATATAACATTGTAACAAATGGCTAATTGTATGCTTGATGGAAAGAACTTGTCTAAGAAATTTTGGGCCCAAGCATTACAAACGTCATGTCATACCTCAAATGGTTTTTTTTAAGTTCTTCACCAAAAAGTGTCCTTATAAACCTTGGGAAGAAATAAACCAAGTATTAAATAAGTGTTTGGTAGTAAGTGTTATATTCTTCGTGATAAGGAGTAATTGACCAAGTTTGACTCAAGAAGTGAATAAGGGACATTTCCTTGGTATTCCAAAAATAATCGAGCATATCGAGTGTTTAACTTGGAAAGTAAGAAAGTGGTGGAGACATGCAATGTGGTGATCGATGACGATGTCACACATGTGATCACTTTAGATGATGAGACTGCGGGAGAATATTTAAATCCTAAGATATTTGAAGGTAGAAATGATGATGTAGGTGAGTCTAGTGCTTATAGGAAAGATATTGAGGGAACTTCTTCCCAACATAAGACTCAAGATAAGAGAGATAAAGGGGGTCCTATATAGGTTCAAAGAGAGTGCACTCCATTTATAATCACAAGAAATCTTGAGAGTGGTGTGAGAACAATAAATCAACTTTAAAATGAACTAAAATTTTAGTATTTCACATCACAAATTGAACCTAAAAATATCAAAGAAGATTTAAAAGATCATAATTGGATTGGTGTAAGGTAAGAAGAACCGAATCACTTTGAAAGGCTAAAATTTTGGGAATTAGTGCCAATACCGCAAAATCTAAACAAAATTGGTACTAAATGGGTTTAGAAGAATAAAATGGATGAAATGGGGGTAATTGTAAGAAATAAAGTAAGATTTGTATCTCATGTTATGCACAAACAGAAGGTGTTGATTTCGATGAGATCTTTGCCCCGGTTGCAAGGTGGATAGTGAACGACTTTTGCTTGCCATTACATGTTTTATAAAATTCAAACATTTTCAAATAGAGTCAAAAGAACAGTTTTGAATGGTGTGTTGAATGGAAATGTGTATCTCAAACAACCCAAGGGTTTAAAATACCAAAGCTTTTTTAATATTTTTTTTGGCTTCATAAAGCCTTGTATGGTCTCATATAAGCTCCAAAATCTTGGTATAATTGGTTGAGCACATATATTTTAAAGAGTGGTTTTAGGAGAGGGGGCGTAGATTCAATAATCTTTGTGAGAAAAGCTAACGATCACATTCGTGTAGCTTAAATATATGTGGATTACATTATTTTGGGGTCAACTATAGATAAGAGCGCTCATAGATTTTCAGAGGAAATGAAAAATGAATTTGAGATGATCATGGTAGGAGATTTGACTTTCTTTTTTGGTTTACAAGTGAGACAAATGTAAAATGGGATTTGCATTTTCCAACCCGAACACTACACCAAATCTGCCCATTTGTCAAGGTTATTGACCTTGACAAATCCAACTTGTCAAGGTCAATGACCGTGACATTTCGAGGCGAGACAACTTTTTTTGTCACGGTCGTGTCACGGTCATTGACCTTGACACAAAACTCGCGTTTTGTGTCACGGTCGTGTCAAGGTTAATGACCTTGACACGTTTGTCACGGTTATAAATCGTGACAAAGCCGTGACCCTTTGTAAAAAAATTGTCACTGTCATTGACCGTGACAAGTCCGCGACAACAGTTGTCACGGACTTGTCACGGTCAATGACCATGACAATTCTGGGCAGAATTTAAAAAAAATCTGCTGGCCAGTATGGCCACTGCCACTGCCCAGCAGTATATTTGTACCTGTTATAGCAACGTTGTACCTGTTCCAAACATCATATATCCGAACAAACTAAAGATAATGCAAATATATATTCAAATAAGAAACTATTTAAAAAGAAACAACATCACCATCATTTTATCTCAAATCTACAAACTATTTGCATGGAAAAGAGATTTTGTACCGCGACGCTCGGGAACACCTCCTTATCCTTCCCTTCTCGTCCGAATAGCCACATAAGTATAGAGCATATGTGGCCTACCCTTAGGTCCACTCCCTGTCCCCTGAATTGAAATAAAGTAAAATTAGTATCCGCCCCTCAAATATAGATAAATATAAATCGTAATTGAAATCGAAATCAAAATTGACATATAAATATAAATACATTACCTGTAGTGTCACTCAAACAGCTAACTTGAGCTCATATGGAACCTCCTTCCAACTAATGTACCCCGAGCAATCGTGTCAATTATAATTCTCTTCATATCTAAACACTAAGAAATACCATAATCCTATGGAGTTATGCGTTGCAAATTCCTTCCAACCGTTGTGTAGCCAAAAATTAGCAATTGAAGTTGTCAATTCCACCTTTCAATGGTCTCCCATGTTTTGCTAGAAGTTCCAAGTGGTGGGGTATGGAAAGTGGAATTGACAACTTCAACTGGTGATGTTTGGCTACATAACGGTTGGGAGGAATTTGCAGAGCATCGCTCCATAGGATTATGGCATTTCTTAGTGTTCGGATAGACGAAGAGATTCAGTCTCCTCTCCACAAATAGGACACCCCAAATAACTATGTACTAATCACCTATTAAAGGTAAGAAGCGTATATTCATGGATTAGTATAAACAAAACTTAGATGTAGTTGGAATATTTATGTATTAATCTCCTCTCCACACACGCACACTACACAAAAGTGAAAATGATAAAGTGCAGATCAAGTAAAAGCATTAAAAATGGATGTTTCGGTACAAATTGAAATATTTATTACAAATTGAAAAATTGTTTCAAATTCGGGTTATCATAAAAAATGGATTGATATTCGGTAGGAGCAGCCAAGTCATCCACACTACTATTTAGAAGCCTTGGCGCGTGTTGGACAATTGACCACGGCTCGTTGTTGATATACTCCGAGTAAAATACTTGCTTAACATTTTGAAATGCACAAACAAATGGCTCATCGCTCACGTGGTCATTGCTCTTCAACTTGGACAAGTCAACCATGATCAAATTGGTGACAGGATCAACTTTACAAGCATTTGTATCCTCAACTCTTACCCATTCACAGTAAAATACAACCTCTTTGAAGCTTATATAATCCAATTCAAATATATTTTGGATTACACCATAGTAAGTCATTTCAGCTTCAACGAGGTTTTTATCTTTTGCGCTCACTCGAAAGAAAGTAAGAGTCTTGTATGAAATTCCCGAGTTCTGTACATTTGTACTTTCCTCGTACACTTTAGCGCCGAAAATGTAACCGTTCAATCGATACTTTTTGTACTCTTGTGCCACGAACAAGGGTCCAGTGGCTAGACGAGCAAGCCTTGATGTCGCATCACCCATCTTTAGGAGCTGAGAATATAGATAAATTAATTATATTAGTGGTAAAATTTGAGTGCAATGTAACATTATATAACGACTGTTTTCATTATAATTACCTCTTGTGTCAACCATAGCCTAAATTCGCTGTCTGATTGTACCATTGTTTTTCATCTTTTATTGTTCTCACAGGCTTCATATTTACTGCATATTACAAAATTAATCATGTATAAAATAATCTAAAATAATGTTTAATATTATAATATTCGAAACTTACTTTTTCCATTCTTCGACATCTTCATGTGTGTCAAATAGATAACGAGCTACTTGTTCATGTTGCAAACTCGTTAATTTCACTCGTTTTCCCATCACATTACCACCATCATCGAGGAATTCATCAGTGTCATCAACGCTGGTCGAGTCAGGCATATATTCCTGAGTATATATTGATAACTCCACGGTGATGTATTCCTCTGAAATTGATCCTGCAATATATCGCGTATTCTTGACATAATCTTTAAAAACTTTCATCAATCTTTCAAACGGATACATCCACCGATATCTAACTGGACCACAAAGAAGTGCCTCGTCGCATAGGTGTACCAACAAGTGAACACTTATGTCAAAGAATGCTGGGGGAAAGTACTTCTCCAATACACAAATCGCTTCGTTCACAGCCAATTTTGCGGCCACTATGTGTTCTCGATTCACTACCTTCTCACACAAGAGGGAGAAGGTAATACTAATTTGCATAATAGCCCTACGCAAGTCCTTGTGCTTGGAGAAACATTTCTTAAACAATAGAGGAACCAATTGCATGATCACATGCCAATCGTGGGACTTACACTTATGTAAATCATGAGTAACATAATTCACAATCCTTTGCAAGTTGGAAGAAAAAGTAGATGGGCCCTTCAAATTATATATTGTGTCTAGAAGCACCTTCCTTTCCTCACTCGTCAAAGTAAACGCACCAGGGGAAATTATTGTCCTTCCCCTACTATCTTCTTTCAACCATAGTTGTGGTTTAAGTTTTAACGTTTTAAGGTCTTTTAGTGCATTTTCTCCATCCTTCGAATGACTCCCCCCAAGGTAAGTACCCACAATATGTTAAGCGAAGTTCTTCTCTACATGCATCACATCCAATACATGGCGCACCAGGTTTTTCTTCCAATAAGGAAAGTCAAATAAAATTGACCTCCAAGACCATGCCTTTCTTATCTCAGTTTCATTCCCAGTTGGGGTCTTCTTATGCTTGACATTCTTAAATTTGGGATTCTTACCTAGCATATTTGGGCCACATTCAGAAGATTTACTTTCAATTTCTGAACCCGAAAGTTGTCTCGGCGGTAGCCTATGTTCAACTCCGCCCAATAAAAAATTGGAACCTTTCTCAAATCTGAAACTATGAGTTGGGGGGTAAAAACCTCCTGTGGCAATGGTATACATTTTTTAAGCTAGAGGATAGACGAAGAGATTCAGTCTCCTCTCCAAAAATAGGACACCCCAAATAACCATGTACTACACATCCGGATAATGTCCCATAAGCTGGAAAATCATGAATTGCCCACATCAACATAGCTTTCAGCATAAACTCTTCTTTTCTAAAAGAGTCAAATGATTGCACACCCTCTTCCCACAACTCATTTAATTCTTCTACCAAAGGAGCGAGGTAGATATCAATGTCTTCACTTGGTGCCTTTGGCCCAGGTATCAATAAAGCCATCATCGAAAATTCAGGTCTCATACACTGTGAAGGAGGGAGGTTGAGTGGGGCTAGGATCACTGGCCATACACTCTGATTGGTGCTTAGATTTCCAAATGGATTGAAACCATCTGTTGATATAGCCAAACGAATGTTGCGTTGTTCTCGAGCAAAATCGGGATACTCATAATTCATCCTCCCCCAGGTAGTAGAATCAATAGGATGACGCATGATATTACCCCTACTTCTGCCCTAGCATGCCAAGTCATTGCCTCTGCAATCCATGGTACTGTGAAAAATCGATTTAATCTAGGCCCAATGGGAAAATATTTTAATACTTTTTGAGGCACTTTTGAGCTTGTGCCTTCCTTACTAGTAGATTGGACATATCTAGGTTCATCGCATACCGAACAACGATCGAGATTTTCATACTCCTTTCGGTATAGTATGCAGTCATACACACAAGCATGAATCGATTTATACTTCATTCCCAAACCTTTCAAACTGTTCTTCATAACAGGATAGCTATTTGGAAGTGTATTCACCTTGGGTAATAAGCCCTTCAACCATTTCAGAATTCCCGTCACGCTATTGCCAGACAAAACGTACTGCGTCTTCAAACTGTGCAAACCAACCATGGCATGTAAAGTTGTTTGATCTTTCTCACAGCCAGAGTATAACGGTTGGGTCGCCTTAAATTTTAAACTTTGGTAGTCATCGTCAAGTTTTATCGTGTTATCTTCACGAGCACTTGAATCTTCTACATCATCGGTAACCTCATTCTCCTTAGCTTCATAAACTCCATACGCATCATCAACTAAATCCTCTAACATATTATGATCTACGTCATCCCCTTCTTCATCTATTCTACTTGTTGAAGGTTTTTGTGAAGGTTGGTCGGGGACAAAAGGAACTTTCAATTCACCGTGAAAACTCCAAAATCGATAACTATCTTGCATACCCGATCTTAACAAATGTAGTTCAACTGTTTTCCACTCAAACACCTTACCATTCTTACACCTAGCACACGGACACGAAAACTATTCATAATTACGACATCTTTTTGCATATTTCACAAATTCGTTAGCACCTCTGCGAAACACATCCCCCATTCTATTAGTCTCACCCATCCACTCTTTGTATTTCGGATATCCCATCACAGCTACCGCAACTAAACACCTATTAAAGGTAAACAAAACTTAGATTTATAGTATGTTTTATTTAATTATCCCCTCATTTAATTATCCTATTAAAGGGTAAGTGGTCCTATCCCATTCAAGAACGCATTTTTCTGTAATATACTTAACAGCTCATGCACATTGTTATGATTTGAAAAAAAATCGACAGCATATGCCCTTAGTTCTCCAAGTACACGACGTAGATTGGCAGGTGTGAGTGTTATTTCAATTGGTCAATTGAAATAACAGTCACACTTGTCAATCTAGTATGTACCCAGAGAACATTAAGATACGACTGCAGAACTTCCTCCAAAAGTAACAACTTTAAGCCAATAAGAATATTATACAGAAATTATACAGTCTCAAACTGTCTAAACGGGACAATTCGAGAGATCTCATTACAGGGGTAATGACTCTCGAACGGGTCTAAGGGCTATTGAATGCGTATGCATAAGAACTAGAATGCTAGTATCTATGCGCACTATATTTAATTTCAAGTATGTTTCATATAATGGGTTAATTCAAATACAAAAATAAATTCATGGGTTAATTCAAATACAAAAATAAATTCATGTATTGACCACATACACGCACGCACACACACACACAATTACTACAAATTTAATGACTAAAGTAATACTTTTTTTAACTTTAGTTATTCACAACAAATCTTAAAAAATATTTTATTTTTCATGCTTTTTTAACTTCGGATGCTTTTAGCAACTTCGGATGACAATTACTACAAATTTACATTTTTGGATATTATTTTTGGATATTATTTACATTTACATTTTTGGATATTATTTTTGGAAATTTATAGAAAATTACTTATTTATTTACATTTTTAACCCCCTACCCTCACCCTGCCCCCACCCTGCCCCACCCCCTACCCCACCCCCCACACATGCACACACACGCACATATATACACACATACACATATATATATACACACAAACATATATATAAATTATTATCAATTGAATTAATTTCATGAATAAAATTATTATCAATTTAAATGAAAATATCAATTATTACCCAATATATTTGAATAAAATATTTATTTTGAATGAAAATATCAATTATTATCCAATTATTATCCAACTATTATCAATTATTTATTTTGAATGTATATAATATCCAAAAATATAAATGTAAATAATATTCAAAACCCCACCCACCCCCACCCCCACCCCCACCCCCTCCCGATGTTTATTATCCAATTATTATCCAACTATTATCAATTATTTATAAAATTGATGTCTACTTTTAGAGGTGTGTATATATGTTAGTTGATGCATTATATTTTTAGCCTAATTAGATTCTAAGGTTATCTCAATTTATATTTTTCTTTTTCTATCTAATAATTTTCAACGTAAGAGCACAGTACATAACGTATGTGTAAGTTCCGTCAATACCATTTCGTTTCAATTTTGTAATATTATGTTTTTTCCAAATATTTTAAAACTTATTAAATGGGTGCCCCACCCCCACCCCCTGCCCCCGCCACACACACACGCACACCTACGCACCAACGCGCGCACACACACACACACCACCCCACCCCCTCCCCCACCACACACCACCACACACATATATACACACACATACACACACATATACACATACATACACATACATATACACACGCACACACCCCGCCCTGCCCCCACTCTGCCCCACCCCGCCCTACCCCCACCCTGCCCCACCCCCCACACACGCACACACATACACACATATATATATGCACATACACACATAAATATACACACAAACATATATATAAATGGAAGAGAGAGAGAGAGAGAGAGAGAGAGAGAGCAGCGTCGAGAGAGAGAGAGAGGGAGGGAACGGCGGTAGGGAAAAAAGAAGGGGGTAGGGTTTTAGCTGCAAATATTGTCACGGTCGTGTCAAGGTCTTTGATCGTGACAAGTATTTAAATAATTGTCACGGTCATTGACCGTGACAATTAGTTGTCACGGTCGTTTCAAGGTCAATGATCGTGACATAAAACGCGTGTTTTTTATCACGGTCAATGACCTTGACAAGGCTGGCCGGCTGAAAGGTGACAATTTGCCCATTTTGGTGTAGTGGAACATGCCAAGGAGTTGGTCAAGAAATTTGGAATGCAATCGATGAAACATGTTAACACTGCTATGGGGATTGGTTCCAAATTGACAAAAAAAAAAGAGAGATGGAGGGAGAGAGAGAGAGAGAGGAGAGACGTTGAAGATAAGATCTATATGAGAATGATATTTAATTTGCTTCAACTAACCACTAGTCTCCCCGATTTTTAATATCGTGTAGGTGTGTGTGATAGATATCAAGCCAAATCCTAAGAATCACATGTACAAGTAGTGAAGAGAGTGATCTTATATGTTTGCAGTACTTAAAAGATAGAATTGTGGTATTCCTATGATACTAATGATTCTCTTTACGCATATTAGGATTTTGGTTGGGCGAGCAATGCTATTGATTAGAAGAGTACTTCAAGGGGTTGTTCTTCTTTGGCACTTCTATGGTGTTATGGCTTTCAAAAAAATAAAATTTTGTTTCTTTATCCAAGACAGGGGCGGAGTAAATTGTTGTCGGTAGTTTTTGCACTCAATTACTTTGGATGCAAAAAATGGTTCAAGATTATGGGTTAGATCAAGGAACTATGGAACACTATCACGATAATATGAGCGCGGTGGATATTTTAATAACCTAATGAAACACTATAGGGTAAAACACATAAAGTTGAGGCATCATTTTATTAGGGATTCAGTTGAGCAAAACGTCATTAGTATGAACTATGTCCCTACGAAAAAAACAATTGGAAGATATATGTACTAAGCCATTAGACATTTTTAGGTTTCTCTACCTTAGAGTGTGTTTGGGCTTGGTTGAGATTGAGTGATTTTATCTCTTTGGAGTATGAGATGCATCTTGATAAAAATATATTTGCACATTTGATTTTTTTTGGCATATTTTCAAAATATAAAAAGATTTTTGGTTTATTCGTGTATATTTATGGTAAAATATCATATTAAATATGTTGAATAACCTATGAGTTTGCATGTATGAATTTTTATTTCTTAATTTATTTCTTATTGATTCTATGTTGAATATGTTTTGCAAATTTAAACTTTCCAAAAATATCATGACCAACATTCACTTTCATTTTGACTTTGGTAACTTTAAAGCTTGCATCTTTACTATACTGCATGACTCAAAAATCATATTGATAATTATTATTTCGATAAGCATTTAAAAATTAAAGTCACAAATCAATCTTGTATGAGTTTCAATAAATGCTTCAAGGTCTACTTGGGAAAATTTTAGAGGTTTTATTTGACGAAGTTGAATATGGATTGTTTTATGTGTTGATGAGGTACACCTTTATAGTGAGAACACCCAGTTCAAATTTTAGTATCATTGTGTAGTTGTCATCTAGGTGTGTGAAAAGTCAATCAACGAAAAAAGCATATGTGTTATAAAGAGCCACAGGTCAAGTGCTTAACCAATAATAAAAATAATATAGGGTTATAGTGTATTTCAAAAAGAAATTAATGTTTTAATTTGGCATTTAAAACATCCTTACAAAACTTGTGATGTGGGAGTTTCGTCGATAGAGGTGATCTTAAAGTTAAACTCATGATCGCATTGTATTTTTGCTATAAAAATTTGTTAAATGTGTCAATAAATGCAATTATTTGATACTTTTTTAATTTCCATCTCTGTGCACATGCAAGCCTAAATGATTCGTTTTTCTTATATTTGTTCTATTTATAATGTGAATTGAAAATGTTTAAATTGCTCAGCATTTGTAGA
This sequence comes from Sambucus nigra, assembly GCA_949130495.1. Classification (NCBI taxonomy): domain Eukaryota; kingdom Viridiplantae; phylum Streptophyta; class Magnoliopsida; order Dipsacales; family Adoxaceae; genus Sambucus; species Sambucus nigra. The sequence goes on along the minus strand of OX422219.1, from coordinate 88,088,278 downwards.
CAATCTTGATTTAACAAATCCCAAGAGATTTTACATTCTATTGCGTGTGAAATTGTACGATTTTCATAATTATTATCTTTGAGGCTTGATCTTATGTTTTCATGTATATTATAGTATTTTTGTTTGTACTAACAATATCTCTTTGATCTATAGTCTTTGAGCATGTTGTTTTTGTATGAGGATCATCATTTTATTGAAATTGATTAAGAAAAATCATTTTTAAATTTTGAGGAGTTGGAAAGATTAAATTATGTGAAATTTTTTGGATATCTGGGGGTTTGCGTGCGCATGACGCAATATTGCCCCATGCATATGGCTGAAGGTTGTTGGATTTTATAGGAGCATTGGCTGATTTCGTGCGTATGTCTCATTTGCCTCCAGTCATATGGCTAAGAAATTTTTCATTTGCCTCCAGTCACAAGGTTATGTTTTTCTTTCTATAATTTCTATCTTGATCTCTCTCTTGTTGTCATATACTTTATCATCTTCTTTGCCTTATTCTGTGACAAAAAGGGGGAGATGATTTTGAAAAATGAGGAGAACATTTTGTGACATAATGGGAGATAGAGAAGTTTGTGATTATGATATTCTTGATTTGACGGGGACTTTGATCCATACCTTAATTGTTATTTTGGTGGGGAGTATGTTGTATATTGATTGATTGGATATTTGAGTTAGGGAGAAATTCATTATTTCATGGTACTTTTATCATATATTATTTGCCTTATCATTCATTTTTGTTGATTTTTTAGTTTTAGAAGGATTCCCCAGCAGGGGGATTTACTTCATATGCATGCTCCTGTGTAATGGTTTTACATTGTTAAGATTTTTGCATGAATACTCTCTTAAATCAAGACAGAGAGCTCACATTGAAGAATTGAGTTGGTTTTATGGATTTGTGCATTACGGCAAGCTTCTTTCATTATATGGCTAATGTGGAATGAATCTTGCTTGTCGTAATCATGAGTTTTTTGGTTTGGGGTATTTTCCCACGTAATAGCCAGGCAAGATTGAAAATGTATCAATTTTATATATAATTTAGTTGGTTATCTCCTGTGTCAAAGCATTTGATTCATACAATATTTCGAGCTTAAAATCTTGATGCGTGTAGATGTTTTTGTGAGAGAGTCTTTGTCTGTTACCTATGGACATTTGAGATTCGAAGACTTTGCAACTTCTTTACTTTGAAGACTTCCATTCCTAATCTACTTAAGAATATCCTTTTGCGGATTGTTTAAACATTTAGCTATGCACACGCTCGCGATTTTCAAATGAGAGTTTCTTATTAAATCTTTTTAATAGAATCCTTGGAGTATGTGCATATGTTTTCAAAGAGGTTAAGGTCTAACTTTTGTTTTTTTAAAAAGTGCTCTCAAAAGTTTTTTATATTTTTTCCTGTTGGATGTTCACATGGTTAGGATTTAGTCTATGCGCATGGTAGCTTAGTTATTTGGACAAATCGTTCGAACGGCTTGGATTTTTCCCGTGCGGATGGACATGTGACTTTTCAAGTTGAGGTTCATACTGTATAAAATCATGCACATGACAAAAGTCAACCGTGCGCACGGTGGAGCAAATTTTTGAAATTTCAGTATAAATGGACCTTGTTCCCTCCAATTATTTTAACACTTCTTCGTCATTTTTAAAATATACTAAATCTAAGGCTATTTTCGTTTTGAAAGCATTAATTCTCTCTCTATTTTGAAAATGAGTGTTCAAATCAATTTTTGGTGAGTTTTCTAGATCTAAACCTAGATTTATTCGTGAGAGATGTTTGGGAAGGAACAATCCACAATTAGCCACTGTTAACATTTTAATTTACTTCGATCCACATTATCTAGACTCAAAGATATAAAAAGAGGTGCTCAAGATAGCTTAGAGTTCAAGCATGGTGTAGAGCGAGGATGAAGAATAGACTTTCTTGTTCAATCAATGGAGCTTCGATTGGATTTCTTATTAGAACAAGGAAGTCTCGACATTCATGGGTAATTTCTTATGAGAGAAAGAGAGGGACTTATCTTCTTACGTTGTGTAAAAGTGATTTTCAAATCTAATGAGAAGCTAGGTTACACCGAGTTTTTTTACCCATAGGTTGCGATTTTTTCTCGTATGAATCCATCTTGTGATATTGATTTATGTTTTGCGTGATTGATTGTGATAATTTGCTTGTTATTTCATCTAGATATAATTGGTAAAAGCAAAATGATTTAGATCTAGGTCTTAATTCGAACTTAACATTTAAAATTAGACAAAATTGTTTGACTCCTCCCCCCCCCCCCCCCCCCGATTTATTCCTAGTGTTCACACACATACATTCTCTAAATTAAGGACTAAGTAGTCCTTGCACAAGGAGAAATTAATAATCGTCCTAAAAACGAACGGATGATTGTTTGAAAACCTATCCCCACCCCCTTAGGTTTATTCCTAGTGTTCACACACATACATTCTCTAAATTAAGGATTAAGGAGTCCTTGGATGAGGAGAAATTAAGAATTGTCCTAAAAGCGCACGAACGATGGAATGAAATGAAGAAATAGTGAATCACGACTACTCCAACTTTGTTTCGATGCACACGCGTACCGTGTAGAAAAATGAATCTATCCTCGAAAAGTGGGAGGCGGTGATGATCATCAATCGGGAAAGACGGGTGCAACAATGGGATTTTGAATTTCCGGTGAATAATGAGTTTTTTTTTGAAAAAAAAAATGTTTATTACTTTTTTTATCTGAAAAGCAATGCTTTTCGTTATATGTTCTAAAATTATAATATTCTAGGGTTTAAATGCTATATTGGATTATTGATTTATATTCACATAATTTCTCGGATTGACCTAAATTTTATTTATAGTCAGGATTAATAGATTAGTTCTTAATCTTAATGTGCTATAGAATTAAACAAAAAATTAAAAATTAGGTTGGCTTGCATAACATTCCATATGATGTGGGGACCATTGGCGTGACATTTGGGGTGTCACGCAAGTTCTATGATTACCATACTCGGTGTGGCAAATTTTTGATTATCTTGCCTTTAAATTTACCACTTTTATGAAATGTTATTTCACGTGATACTCTCAAGTGTCAAAATTACAAAAAGTATCATGTAAAAGTTGTTAATTTGTGAAAGATTTGTTTTAAATATGTCCAAAGTCCTTAAGGTTATTTAAATCTGTGAAATTTTTATAGATTTTGAAAGAAAAACTGTTAATTATAAAAAACTGATGCCATGTTTAGTCGGAGAACAAGGTTATTTTCCAAAAAAAATTTCAAATTATTCTACAAAAATTAGAAATTAAAAAATTCTTTCAAATATGATATTTTTCCAAAATAGAAAATTTAAAAACAGTTTTTCGACTTTTCCAATTTTCCAAAAAACTGGAAAAACTAGTTTTCCACCATTTTTTTTAAATCCTAAAATTACATTTTGACATTGAACTTTTTATAATTTATATTTAGACCCTTAACCTTATGATAAATTATAGTTTTCCCCCTTGACTTCTTGTAAATTACACTTGGATCCTAAACTTTCTATAATTACATTATAACCTTGAACTTTGTGTAAATTACATTTGACCACCAAATTTTTTTAAAACTACATTTTGAAAGCAATATTTTATTTCTACCAAGTGAACGCATTTTATAGTTTCCTAAAATTTTCTTTGGAAAATTAGAAGTAGAATTGGAGATGAAAATGAAAAATAAAAAACATAAAACAATTTTCCACAACTAAGCAGGACACCTGAATATTTCAAAGGAGTTTTTCTCTTAACAAACTTGCACAAAAAATGAAAGAAGAGATTGTATTAAGCCAAAAATAGATGGCTAAACAATGCAATTGTCAATTGAGTTTTTCAATGTTCAAGAATTGTACAGCAAAGTGCCTGTTAAAGACTACACATAGATAGTATCTATTAGATACAACTATTCCCAATTCCTGTGCTCAAAAAACAATTTTGACAGATAGCTGATGCATAAAAATATGAGTAGTTTTTACTCATCCTTCCATATTTCTAGTCTCTTCACTTTCATGGCCATGCAAGAGAGGCATTGATTGAGTAGGTGGTGTTTCCAGGGTATTCACACTACTGTCACCACTCCACTCTTCTTTTGCTTTCCCCCACAGTACAGCATAGAAACCGACTGATATTATTACGCCCCCAACAATACTGCAACATTGAAAACAAAATGGATAAAGTGTAGTTTTGACAAAATAACTAAATTCAAAGCAAACACCCGGCAGCTCCTTTCAAAAATTGAAAATGTTGACATGTGCCATAAGGGCACATGTTTTGAGCCTCAAAATAGTAAGTATGATAGCTCCACATGAATATTTCTGCTCTATTAAATGTATGTTGGAACTTTGTTCCTATTATTTTTAGGTTCCGAGTGTATGCCCTTGGGACACATGTTATCAAGACACTATAAAAAGTAGACATAGTTATTCAGAACCTCCATTAGACTATTAAATGTAATTTTGTTCTATCAGAATTTGAATTCTCAACATGTATCCTTACAACTTAAAACTCATAAAAAGTTTTTAAAGGCCAGGTCTTCTCGTCTGCCAAATAGGATTTTTAACAAATGGAGTCTAACTAATAAGTTGTTGCTCAGATTGTGCTGATAAGTCTAATGATTATTAAATGAAATTTGAGCCGAATTTGAGTTAAGCTCAACAAGCTAATGAGCTAAAACATATAAACAACTTTGCCTCATTTATTCTATGAATCAATCTCAAAACAAACACAAGTCGAACTCGAGTAATTTCGTTCATTACATAATCGTATGACAAAAAACATTTCCCATTTATATCAAAGATTTCACCTTCCTCTGCTATATATGATAGACAATTGGAACTTCCAATTTTTTGTTGGGATGACTAGAGAAGAAAAGAGAGAATAACCTTCCAAGATGGAGAGTGTCACCAAGAAAAATGACACCCATAATAACTGCAATGGCAATTGACAATGGCTTGAACATCGCTATGTAAACAGGCCCTTTGATGCGTAAACCCCATGTATGAACAATGGCAGTGAAGAATCCCCCAAAGAAGCCCTACATAAGGAGATAGGAGTCAAACTAAGCCAAGTGACACTTCTCCTACAAAATTAGGGAAATTACACTAACCTCTCTTCTTGTAGGCGAAATTACACATATATCTCTCTTGTTTTAAATATTTTGCACACTTACTACCCTCACTAAAATGTCAGGGGTGGGGGCCTATGGACTCTTACAAAAATAAAATAACAAGGGAAAAGAAAGTAATATTTGAAACCAAAGAGGATGCTTAATAATTAATGTTAACAAGATGGGAGGTCCGCGTAGTCTACCCAAACTAGAGTAATTTTAGGCCAACTTTGATTGACCAATGTATCCAACTATAGTTTGTACCAAAACTCTGTCAGAGTAAAATTAGCGAAGAAAATATATGTCATAGTAACTGTTGAATTTCTCACCATGTAAATCACAGTAGCTAAAACTATCCCAGGTTTTACTTTCCAATCATCCAAGTCTCTTGCCAAAATCAATGCTACTATTGCAGATACAATGAGTGCAGATAAATCATAAACAAGGACTACAGCTAGGTCTACAGGGTACTCCTTCATGATTTGTGCCTGCAAATTAATTGCCAAATGAATGCCAATTTTTGTGAATTTATAAGCATCAATTAAGTGAAGTTCTTGTGTACCTGGAAAATGTACACAATCGACATTAAAAGATTCTGACCCGCGAGTAAAAGGCCGCCGATAATCCAATTTAATTGTGATGAATGAAGAGGTTCATGAATTGAACTTTTCAATGTTGGTGGAGCTGAAGACAAAAGAATTTTTGGGCCTTTGTAGAGTGTTACCATAATTGCACCGCAAATTGATACTATGGTGCCTATTATTTTTGCCTGACTACTAAAGCTTCTTATATTCAATTTTTCCATCCTGAAGAAGGGTGAAATTTAGCAAAATGTCATGCCTCGCCAATTTTGCAACAATTTAAGAGTTGTTATTACTTTGAGCGATGTTAGGGAGGCACAGTTTTTTTACTCAATTTTGCAACACAGTGATGTGTCATTAACACATTCGGTGGTGTGTGCGAGTCACATGAGTTCCACTAAGAACATCACCCAATGTAATGATGACATATCATCGTGTTTTAAAATTGGGTTTTCCTAACATTTTCCTATTACTTTTGGCTCGTTTAAAGAAGAAAATGAGTAGAAGAATACCAAATATGCGAGAATGGAAGCTGCTAGTAGCAACAGATATATCTAATGAATTTTTTGTTAAGGATTCCATAATGATATTACGTAGGTAAATTAAGTGTGATTGAGAGCTATGATTCCAAGCTTTAACAACTACAAAGGAATTTGACAAAAAATAGTTTAATTTTTAACTTATTTTGCTCAAACTCCAAATCTTGAAATTGGAGCCTCAGCAAAATTTGTTAAGTTAAAGGGAGCTCCGTAGCCACTATGATTTTTTTTCCTTTGTTTGCTAACATATTTTTTTCAACACAAAGGTCCCTTATAGTCAATGATGGAGCTAGCCTTTGGCGGGGGGTCAAGTGCCCCAGCCAGGATTTTGAAAAAAAAAATTACATTACAAATATATAAGGGTATATATGTCTATACTTATAAAATAGAGGGTAAACTTTTGTAATATCCCAACTTACAACTAAAAAACCCCACTTAAAACCCCTCACCTCTCAAACTATCCGCCGCACCCTTCTCTCTCTCTCTCAACATAAAAGCCAAATCCAAACCTCCATTTGCAAACCAAAACCCTTCTCTCTCTCCTTTGTCATCTTCAACATGGACTAGTATCTCACAAAAAGAGATGGACTGGTGTTGGCTTGGTGCTTCTGCAAATTTGTGAGTGTGAATATGTTTTATTTCTTTGTTTGGAACTTGATATTTAAAGTAAATTATCTTTTTAGTCCCTAAATTATTACAAAAAATTTTAAATGATTCCCAATTTTTTATTTGGCTCAAGTTAGTCCCTAAAGTATATTATTTATTTTAATAAGGGGACTCAATTTTGGCCATTAAATATTGACTGAACTATATCAAATACCTATTTTGCCCTTGTCCCCTTATGTCATGTCCAATACTTGTTTTGACTTTACACTCTTATGCCTTTTAAATAATTATTTAAAAATCTGTTTTTTTATTTTACAAAAAAAAAAAACTATTTTCTTATTTTAAAAGAAAAACTGTTTTCTTATTTTACAAAAAAAAAACTATTTTTTTATTTTACAAAAAAAAAGTTTTTTATTTTACAAAAAAAACTGTTTTCTTATTTTACAAAACAAGTTTTTGTTGTAAAATAGAAACGATGAGATGAGAGCATACCTTTACAAAATGTTTTTTAATTAAAAATTACTGTTTTTTTACAAAATGTTTTTAAAAATAACTGTTTTATTTCAAAATGTTTTTACAAAATAACTGTTTTTAACATTTTCATTTTAACAAAATGTTTAAAAATAATTTTTTTTTTAAATAACTGCTTTAAAAAACTTCTTGCAACAGTTTTTACAAAAAAAAAATTATTAAAAATAATTGTTTTATTTCAAAAAAAAATTACAAAATGTTTTAATAAATTTTCTTGTAACTGTTTTTATTAACTTAACAGTTATATATATAATTATTATTATATATATATATAAGAGGTATGTATACACAGCAGTTACAAAATGTTTTAATATATATAACGTATGCATACAGTTAATATATATCTATTATATATACTGTTAAACGTGTGTATATGTGTGTGTGTGTGTGTGAGAGAGAGAGAGAGAGAGAGGAGGAGGAAGAAGGAAGTTAAAATTAATTGGGTTAAATGAGGGAAAGTGAGGGTAAAATGGGTATTTGATAGTTTTTGTCAAAGTCTAAAGATCTTTTGGATGGAGTTTCCAATTTAAAATAAGTTAAATAGTTTGGGGACTAATATGAGTCAAATAAAAGATTGAGAACACTTTAAAAACATTTTTTTGTTAAGCTTTAAAAGATTGAGAACCATTTACAAATAAAAGGTTGTTACTTGTTTAAATTAAGCTGGTTGCGTGTTTCATCTTACTTGAACGACTTGGATTAATTTTATTGTTGTTTAGGTTAGGGTTTGATATTATATTAATTTTGATGTTGTTTAGTTTAGGGGTTTGATTTATTTTATAGTTGGATTGAGTTTGATTTGGTTAACCTTTAGGATTTTGCAACTTGTGATGGTGATTTGCTAAATTAGACTAATTCTTTGATTGTGATTGCTATTGTGGACCTTATGGTTGACTCCATTGAGGGTAATTATCCCAAATTTTAATATAATAATTTCTTAAATTGGACAATATTAAAAATGTTTGTTTAGTAACAATAGGTGAAAAATATCAGATATTAAGGTATTTTCCCTTGTTTTATTTGAGTTATAATCTAAAAAAGCAAATTCATAATTAAATATTTGTAACAAAAACATAAAAATAACCCTTAAAAAATTCGTCTCGAGAGCTGCCGCCTTGAACCCCCGAATCCCCTGCATTGATTCATGCTTTGTACAACAGTGCCCCACCCAAGACAAATTTCTGGTTCCGCCAATGCTCATTGCGCGCTAAGGATTATACATTTCAGACCCCATTTTTCAAATGCAGTATCTCAATCTGTTTATCTATTGTATCCTAATACCAAAAAGATATCTACAAGGGAATAAATCCAAATTTCCGCAAATTAAATTCAATTCTAAACTAATTTTGCTCCACTCTCAAAACAATTTAACATTAAGTGATGGATATCATTTGTCCTTTTTTCCACAAAAGAAAATCTAGTCTACAGGTGAGTATAACACTACTAGTGATAATGATCAGTCTCAGTAAGAAATTTTATTATTTTAAAAGGATACTATATCAAATTTTTTAAACATTTTCAACGAAAACTGTACAAATGAAGAAAGTAGAGAACCTGAGCATGATGGCCAATATAAAAGTAAAAGCAGGCGTGAGATTGCTGGCAACTGAAGAGAGAGTTGGAGAACTATAAAAGAGACCTACATATCCAAGTATCTGAGCTAAATACCTGCCCAAAACAAAAATTAACCATAAATCATAATATAGTTTTCTTAAAACAAATCTATAAATATCATATGGGTTAGATTTGTATACCCAATAACCCCAAGCAGAACAATTTTACAAATAACAAGTAACTTGAGTGGAGGAAGTACTGTTCTTCTGCAAAACAGTTGAAATATTAAAAAACAGTTGGATCAATTTAGGGCTAGTTTGGTTTATGTTTCTCCAAATTGTTTGTGTTTAAAACCAAAAAGTAGTAGAAAATGTGTTTGGCAACCTGTCACCATTTCCTGAAAACAGATTTGAGCAGTTTTCAATCGTATTTTGAGATTTTCATTTTCATTTTTCATGCACAAACCACCACCCACCATCATCATGTGCCCCAACCCACCACCACCCACCCCCAACCATCACCACCTACTACCACCACCACCACGTGCCCTAACCCAACACCACCGACCACAACCTGCCCTAACCCACCACCATGTGCCCCAACCCATCACCATCCACCCTGAACCACCACACACCTCAACCCACCATCACCACCCACCACCACCACCACCACATACCCCAACCCACCACCACGTATCGCAACCCACCACCACCCATCACCACCACGTACACCAACCCACCACCATCACCACCACTCATATATATATATATATATATATATATATATATATGGAGCCGTTCAGGAGCGGACTCAAAGAACGGGTTTACTAACGGACCACCCCCAAACGACGTAGTTTTTGGGGTGAAATTACAAGAAAACCCTCGCTTCACCCGGGTTTTATGTAATTTCACCCCCAAAACTACGTCGTTTGGGGTGGTCCGTTAGTAGACCCGTTGTTTAGGTCCGCTCCTGATCCGCTCTGTATATATATATATTGATTTTAAATAATGTTTAAAATTTTCATAAAACTATTCTCAAAAATATTTTTAAAATCAGTTTTCAAACGGGTCTTAGTTTTTTTATACGTGTTTGTGTGTGTGAGAGAGAAAGAGAGAGAGAGAGAGAGAGAAACTGGCCTGTGGATAAACAATGGATAAGGGAGAAGAAGAAGAGAGCCAATAAGAAAAGTGTAAACTATGAAGACAAAATAATTAACCATCCCTTGAGCAGAAGAAGCTGCTTTGTATAAAGTGCTTCCCCCCACAGTGATGCACTCTATCATCACCAGTGCTGTGAACGGAACCACTTCCTTGTAACAATATCTGTTTTCGCCTCCCATCTTTTTGTCTCCCACAAAAATATTGCTTGCTTGGTGTCTTTTGGGAGAAATAAGAAAATTTGACAGGACTAGCTCAGAAAAAGAGTAGAAAATGACAGTTATATTGGTTTATTCGTCTAGTGGATATTTAATAGTTACAGACAATATACAAGTGAATTAATAATATTTTTATTGGGTTTAAGAATTGATTTAATATTAAATATGTTTTATTTAATTATATATTAATGAGATTTATAATATTTTATTATGAGATTTACACTATAATTCAAACAAATAAAGTATCAATGGTGATAACATTTTCCTATACAAGTGGGAATAAAGAATAAAGGTAGGCAAATATGCTTGGACAGGTTACTACTAGGCTAGACACGTATCATCTGTATCGTAACCCTCTTCTTGCCCAATAGTTTGTTCACCTCCAATCTCCACAGAAATGAAAGGTTGGGTTTGAAAGGACATTTAAATGGTTAAGATTTTTGATGGAACATTTGAGGAAATTCATAATGGCTTCAACCAACTAGTCAAAAGTTATAAGAAAACAAATTTGTGTGGGGAAAAATGTATGGCTCCGCTGTCAACATGCCTATATTGGCCAGGTTTCGTCTTGAAATGTCTAATTGGGTGATGTTAACCAAATTGATGTGTATTGTTTTTTATTTTAGTTCTCCGGGATATTTAAATAAAAATGACACTTTATTTGGTCAAATTTTAGAATTAATTTTAAAAAGGATATATATATTAAAAATGATGTGTTTTAATATCAATGTATTTTCTGTAGCGAGAAAATTAATTTGATGTACTCATTTGTTCAAAATAGTGAAATAATGAATGAGAAATTTGGACTTAAAGTGACCTATTTGAATTTAAGCTAGATGGCGTAATATAGTTAAGTGAGTTTGTCCCACATTAAAAAAGTGGTAGAAAAGCTTTGAGTTAATATACCCAAGTTATGGGACTAAGATTTAGATGCCTTTAGGCTATCCCAACTCTTTGAAGGGGAGAGGTTTAATTATTTGCGCATTAATTAATTATTTAAAACGTTGTGGTGTTTTGTTAATAGATATGACTGTTAAAATAGTCACGTCTTTTCTAGAAAAAGCCAACAGTTGCAACCGTTCACCACTTATATAAAGGACCATATGCAGTTTATTTTAACATAAAAAAACCTGCCCGAATTCCCTACTCTTGTCCTTGTTCCCTTCTTCCTACTTGAGAGAAATTCGCCATTGTTGGTTCGTGGAACTTTTGCACTGAAGTGCTTCTTGTAACAGTCGTTGACCGTTTCATCCTGGGAGACAGACGCCCATTGAATTTGCCGTCAGCACCACTTATATAAAGGACCATATGCAGTCCATTTTAACACCAGAAAAATCTACCCGAATTACCTAATCATGTCCTTGTTCCCTTCTTTCTGCTTAAGAGAAATTCGTCATTGTTGGTTCGTGGGACTGTTGTACTGAAGTGCTTCTTGTAACAGTCGTTGACCATTTCATTCTGGGAGGGCCCATTGAATTCGCCGTTAACACCGTAGCGGGGGCATATTATGTCTTAAGGAGAGATAATTCAACTTTCGACTCGATCAAATTTCTGCAAGTGATTGTTTTAATCACGAGTTGTATGTTCTCCTTACCTTTCTTTAGTGTACTGTAATTTTAATTTATTAGTTGATTTTAATTACTATTTATTTATTTAGTGAAAAATTATTTTCTTAGCCCTGATTATCAACAATCTTAAGACAAAATATATATATAATTTTTTTATATTGTTTCTCACTCACTAAATAAATAGTTTTTCTTAATTGAAATTATATTGGTTAAGTTTAACTGTTTTAAACACATATAAAAACGTGATTACATTATATATTTTCGTCTATAATTTATTTATGAAATTGTTTTTCACAAATTAGTTCTGTGTTATTTTATAACAGAATAATGGCTACTGAATCCTCTGAAAATGTGATGTTTATTCCTCAAACCGATGTGCCGGTTAGTGTTCCTACTACCATTCCTACTCATTTAACCCATAGAGAAAAATTCAAAAAATTTGGTACTGATTTCAAATGTTGGCAACAAAAGATGTTGTTTTATTTAACTACCATTAATCTTGCGAGATTTATTAATGAAGATGCTCCCGTGGTTAACGAAAATGAAATGGATAAGACAACTTTGCTAGCTGTAGAAACATGAAAACATTCAGATTTTATTTCAAAAACTATATCCTTAATGGATTGGACAATATACTTTATAATGTAAATAGTCCATTCAAAAGCGTTAAACTGTTATGGGAGCCTTTGGATAAAAATATAAAGCCGAGGATGCCGGCATAAAAATTCGTGGTCGGTAGATTTCTCGAGTATAAAATGGTTGATTCAAATACTGTCATAAGCCAAGTCTAAGAGCTTCAACTATTTTTTCATGAAATACTTGTTGAAAATATGGTAATAAGTGAAACATTTCAAGTTGATATAGTAATTGAAAAATTACCTCCTTCTTGGAAAGATTTCAAAAATTATTTGAAGCATAAATGAAAAGAAATGAGACTTGAAGATTTCATTGTTCGGTTAAGGATATAAGAAGATAATCGTAAATCTGAAAAGAAAAACGATAACCATGATATGTATGCAAAAGCAAATATTGTTGAGGATGGACACAAATTCAACAAAAAGGGGAAGCACAAAAATGAAGGTACAAGTCAATAAGGCGATGCTAAGAAGTTCAAAGGAAAATGTTTTAATTACAACAAAGAAGGGTATTGGGCCAAGGATTGTCGCAAGCCGAAAAAGCAAGAGAACTTCAAGAAGAAAGCACCACAGGCCAACATGACAGGAGTTGATGCATTGTCCGACGATGTTTCCAACGTTTCTCTCTCTGCAGTTATATCTGAAGTAAATTTGGTGGGTAATACCAAAGAGTGGGGGGTTGATATTGGCGCTACACGCCATGTGTGTTCCGATAAGAGTATGTTCATAACCTACCAACCAATTGCAAATGGAGAACAATTATTCATGGGAACACTAAATGATGTATTGCATGTACCCGACATTAAGAAGAACCTTATCTCTGATTCCGTGTTGAGGGGGAAAGAATTTAATCTAGTCTTTGTTGGAGACAAATTTGTACTAAGTAAAGATGGAATGTATGCAAGGAAAGGATATATGTGTGATGGGATGTTCAAACTGAACGTCATGACTGTTGTACCTAAAAGTAACAGTGATAATAATATGATATCTTCTGCTTATATGCTTGAGTCTATCGATATGTGGCATGGTAAACTGGAACATGTTAATTATAATACTTTAAGTAAATTAATTCACTTAGAATTAATTCCTAAATTTAGCATTGATACAAGTCACAAATGTGAAACATGTGTAGAAGGTAAATTATCTAAAACACCTTTCCATTCAATTGAAAGGAGTAGTGAACCGTTAGATTTAATTCAAAACGATATATGTGATTTAAAATTTGTTCAAACTTGAGGTGAGAAAAAGTACTTTATTACCTTTGTGGATAATTGCACTAGATATTTTTATGTCTACTTATTAAGAAGCAAAGATGAAGTAATTAAAGCTTTTAAACAATACAAGATAGAAGTTGAGAATCAACTTGGTAAAAAGATTAAAGAATTAAGAAGAGATAAAGGTGGTGAATACGAGTCTCCTTTTAAGGAAATATGTTTAGAGAATGGTATTATTCTTCAAACTATGGCTCCTTACTCTCCTCAATCAAATGGGATTGCTGAACGAAAAAACCAAACTTTAAAAGAAATGGTGAATGCAATGTTAATAAGTTTGGGAGTACCCCAAAACATGTGTGGGGAAGCATTGCTTTCAGCTAATTACATTCTCAACAGGTTGATTCATAAGAAAACAAATAAGATACCTTATGAATTTTAGAAAGGATGTAAGCCTTCCTATAAATACTAAAAAGTGTGGGGGGGTCTAGCAAAAGCACTTGTTCCTGAACCTAAAAAGGTGAAAATTGGTTCAAAGACTATTGACTTCATATTCATTGGCTATGCACATAATAGTAGTGCATATCGATTCCTTGTGCATAAGTCTGAAATTCTTGAAATTCATAAAAATACAATCATAGAATCTAAGAATGCATCATTCTTTGAAAATATCTTTCCTTGTAAAAATACACAAGAAACAGGTTCTAACAAAAGAATGCTTGAAGTTACAAATGGTGAACCTCGAAATATTATTGAGGAAGAACCTAGACGCTGAAAAAGAGCTAAGATTTCAAAATCTTTCGATCCGGATTTTCTCACATATATGTTAGAAAGTGAACCTCAAACGGTAAAGGAAGCTCTATCCACTCCGAAAGCCTCATATTGGAAAGAAGCTATCAATAGTAAAATTGAATCCATTATGCAAAATCATACATGGGAACTGGTGGATCTACCACCGGGGACAAAACTGTTAGGGTGTAACTGGATATTCAAACGAAAAATGAAAGTTGATCGAACCATTGATAAATATAAGGCTAGACTTCTAGCTAAAGGATACGAGTAAAAGGAGGGAATAGATTATTTCGACACTTATTCACATGTTACAAGTATTACATCTATTAGAATGTTAATTGCAATTGCAGCAATACATAAATTGGAAATACACCAAATGGATGTTAATTTGCCTCCCCTTCAATTCATTTCTCATGGACATTAATTTTTCTCATCTTTCTAAACTGACCAAACCAAAACGATTTCTCTATTACCCAACGAAATCAACAGTCAGTTAGGTTTGGATATATAAGAAGATTTTTTCACTCAAATTTTAACCTAAATAGACTTTGGATGCTAAATAGATATGGTTTATTTTTAATTTAAGGGGTTTGCTTTTGTTTTTTTAAACAAGCAAGCTTTGTTGTTCATAACGTGAGGTCGTTGGTGGAGATGAACTGGAAAGATAGGAGAGATGACGAATCATTTTATGCCGGAGCATGGGTCCGATGGCAAAAACTATTGACCGCGACAATGCTGCAAGTCCGTGTTAAGTTTGAGGATCTCGAGGCAACCATGGGCGAAACGAATTGACCATGCTGTCATATCTGTTGGCCACCATACCAGAGTGCTGGAGCTGTTAGACAGCGCACCAATTTTTCACTTTAATTGGTTTCTTATCTCTATGTAGTTCATTCCACATCATATGCAATTGTGATTTTTGATGTGTTTGCTTAGAATGAAAAGGAATGGAGAGAAATGTGATCCATGGATATTTTTAGCAATTCTTTTTAGTTTTTTATTAAGCCAAAGAACATAGTTATTATATTTTTACACGCTTTTCTTAGGGTAATGAAAATTAGTGTTTGGTTGCTAGCTTGAATTTTTAACTTTTGGAGATGTGGATTCTTTTATTTGTTTTTTGTGTGTATGGATGTGAATGAAAGATTTTATGAATGTATATGGGTTTAGTATTAAATACCTTATCACTTTAAAATACTGTAATTTTTAAACAGTATGTTAAAATACAAATATGGGACACAATTTAGATATAGATTTTATTTGTCAGATAATTAATTGTCAACATGTTGAGACATGAATGATAGGTGGTTGTGTTAGAAATGATAGTAGGAGGTAGTGGAGATGGTGGTGGTTGGCCACGGTGGAGATGGTACAAACATGACAAATTTGAGTTTTTTTACTCGACATTGACACAAACATGAAAAAATTAAAACACGAAACGACACGATAAACACGAGTTATGATTTTCACACTCAATTAAACCTAAGACGACATGAAAACACAATAAAAATTGCAAAAGACGTATTGTAATTTAAACACCAACATGACACAACACGAATATTATTTATTGTACTACACTAAACGACATGAACATGATTTATCGTTTCATATTCGGGTCAAGTTCATTTCATTTTGGTTATGTCTGCGTCATTTCCAAAATTAACACCCCCACTATCACTATAAGTGTAATATCCTTTTGTTTTAATATTTTTTGCAATTTTCATGCAGGTGCTTGAATTTGGAAAGATTCAATATGCTGTGTTGATTCATGTTTCACTTTTGTGGTTTGGCTATATAGCAATGCTCAATCAACAGATATACAACATGTAAGTTTATTGTGATACTTTGACCAATAAAAATAATAAATTTTCTGAACTTGTTTTTCCTTTTTGCAGAACAACACCTGCTAAGGTGTGGGGGTGATTTTTGTGAAATGACTATTAAAATAGCTTAGTCCGCATATCGCGTAGGTTTACACCTAGTAATAACTATAATAAGGAATAGTGCATTTAGTTCATCTTACCATCTATGCAATCACGTGGCACCATATCCTCTGCAATTTTCAATGTACACGTCTCTCTCTTTTCACAGCCCAATTAAGTTTACTACGTTCTTTGCGTCCTTTTCTTTTCCTCTACCTAGAACTCAAGAAAATCCTTTTTTTTCTCTTCCTCTGCCTAAAGGATAAGTGCAGTCTCTCTCTCAGAGAGAGAGAGACATCACATGTGTAATTCTACAGGTATTACAATTTTTGGATAATACCATATGTGTGATTGTGCTCGGAATAATTTTATTAGAGCGTTTGTTAAAAACTTTAGATTATGGTGGATGAACAACAAATGAATGACGAGTTTGAGGATTTATCATAGAGATGACAAAAACACTATAAATTTTGGTACTTTGAAGTTTGTTCAATGAAGATAATCTCGGGATTAGAGATAAGCCTCCCTAGCTAATACAACAGACTTAAGGGAATAAGGCAGCGTGACAGCTCAAGCGAGGCAGCTCAGCGAGACAGCTCAGCGTGGTTGCCCAGGGACGTTTCCAGTGAAGAGGTTGGTCGAGAGAGCTCACCCTTTATTTACTTTGTCTTACCTAGTTATGTTATAGTTTAACACAGATTGTAATAATGTAACGATTGTAGGGTTATTTAGATCGAGGTCAAAATGGTACTCGCGAGAGACTAGGCCTGGGAGAGCTTTCATGCTCTATCGAATGACCTCGTCGTGGGAATTTTATAGGGACTTGAGTTGGAGGATTGACAGTACACCAAATCTGCCTAATTGTCATGGTCATTAACCTTGACAAGTTCAACTTGTCAAGGTCAATGACCGTGACAATTTGGGGCGAGATAACTTTTTTTATCACGGACGTGTCACATTCATTGACCGTGACAGGGTCGTTAGAATTGTCACGATCGTGTCACGGTCCCTGACCATGATAAGTTTAGTCACGATTAATAATCGTGACAAAGCCTTGACCCTTTTTAAAAAAATTATCACGGTCATTGACCGTGACAAGTCCGTGATAAAAGTTGTCAAGGACTTGTCACGGTCAATGACCGTGACAATTCTGGGCAGAATTTAAAAAAAATCTGTTGGGCAGTCTGGCCACTGCCACTGCCCAGCAGTATATTTGTACCTGTTATAGCAACATCATATATCCAAATAAACTAAAGATTATGTAAATATATATTCAAAATAGAAACAATATACATAACGATATAATCCAAATATAATTCAAATGTACCAACTTAAAAATAATGTCACTACATGTCTGGAAAAAATGTGAGGAGGTGAGTAGGCCACACGATATACGAATTGACACACCCACTAATATACATCGTGCCGCATTGTTCGCGCAACCACAATAGGGAGTTCTCCTTCCCGGGTATCACATGCGTGACGAGCACTTTGGACTCGATCTCTTGAAGCTCACATCCATGAACTATTCCACCCTAGACGATATTACGGTCCCTCAACCCCCGTCCTATCCACTGGCCATCAAATACGTCCAATATGAACACGCTCGACCAATCAAGTGTCGACATCGGTCTGTTGAAGGGAGCCAAATAGGGAAGTGGATCATCGAAGTACGCACGTGTCGATGATGAAGCAGCAAGGTCCACATCCTCGTCATCCTGCGCCTCGTCCTCCCGCACCTCCTCCTCCACCGCCTTCTCATTCCCTTTTCCTTTCTCTTTCCCCTTACGGTCTCCGCCCAATGTACGCTTCATGAATGAGTACATATCTTGGACCTTCGCCTCCAAACGGGACAGCTTCACGTTATGTGAATCCACCGTTCGAGCCAACCCGATGTCGCTCATCTCCAATCCGATGATCCTAGATTTAGCCACCCGCGAGCTCACTCCCTTGTCCTCCCCTTGCGATCAGAGCCAAGCACTTGGTTAAGTGCGTCTGTGGACAAAGATGTCTTGTCGGCATCAGACTGCGACTCATGCACTTCCTTAAGCTTTGCCTGAAATGACAAAAAGTACATGATTAGTAAAATAAGTAAACTAAAAAATTATAACGTAATTAACAAAAATTAAACTGTCGGATTACTTACAATCATGGCCGCGATGCTCGGGGACACCTCCTTGTCCTTCCCCTTCTTCGTTCGAAGAGCCACATAAGTATCGAGCCTATGTGGCTTACCCCCAGAGCCACTCCCTACCCCCTGAAATAAAATCAAATAAAATAAAATTAGTATCGGCCCCGCAAAGTAAAATAATGCAGAATAATATATTTCTGTAGTTATAGAAAAATTAAATCTTACCTTCATCCTATGCTCCACCTCGGCGTAAGACGTCCGGCCGGAGTAGTGCACGTCCGTCTTTTTTGCCCGATTTTCCCTCCCCGATTGGCGAGATGCCAATTGTCGCTCCCCGATCTCATTGTCAATGAACTTTTGCCATTGTGCCAATGAGATTGGCTCCTTCGGCAGGACGGATTCACGCCATTGGATAATGAACTCTCGTGTTTTTTCAAAGTACCGTGTTCGCATATTTTTCTTCCACGTCTTGTGTTTCTCCCTCAACTGCTCCAACATGGAATCGCGTAGCTTTGGATCCAAGTTGAATTGTTCTTGTCCAACAAATACAATGTTAGTTGCGAATAAATATAAATATAAATTTAAAATGAAATTGAAATTGAAATATTCATATAAATATAAATATATTACCTGTAGTGCCGCCCAAACAGCTAACTTGAGCTCATATGGCACCTCCTTCCAACTCATAAGCCCCGGGCTGATGACCGTCTTTAGCAGCTCGAGGGATCTCGCTAATAGCTCCGACTTGTTCTCGATGGTAATCCCAAATTTGCCATATTTGGGGACCCTAGGGGCCGAGGAGCCCTCGTCGCCTCCGCTACCACCGAGCCCAGACGACATCATCATAACCAGCATCGTCATCCTCGCCTTAATACCTGAAGGAGACATTTGCTATAAAAAATGTCATCAGTACAGATAAAAAAAAATTATAAGAAGACATGCAAATATGTACAATTACTACAAATAAAAATGAGCACTAATTATTAATTTACTTTCGTACACCCCCTCCCCCACCACACACAGGCACACGTACATGCACACACGCCACCCCCTGTCCCCCTCCACACACACGCACACGTACATGCACACACACCACCCCCTGTCCCCCACCACACACACTTGGCTGAGTGCACCTAAAATCTTACAACAAATCTGCCTAATTGTCACGGTCATTGACCTTGACAAGTTCAACTTGTCAAGGTCAATGACCGTGACAATTCGTGACGAGACAACTTTTTTTGTCACACTATATATTTCAAGTATGTTTCATTTAATTATCATACTATATATATATTGTTCGATATACAAAGTAATTTTCAAAAAAAGTTAAAAAATTCCACCCCCATATAGACAATAATCCAGTGTTCATGCCACTTTTAAAACTAACCAATCCAACATTTACTAAACAAAATAATCCAACAGCAATGTCAACAACAAATGTGTATCCCGTACTCCTAATTCATCTACTCAATTAATTCATTTCATCAATTAAACTAACAATTAAAGTATACAATTATTAATTTACTAATTTACAATGAGGGGCAATCCTACTTTCATATGAAATGGGCACTAATTACTAATTTACTTTCATTTAAAACTATACAATTAAAATTACAATTAAAGCTATACAATTGTTAAGATTGCCCCACCACACACACACACACCCCCCACACCCCACACCCCACACCCCACACCCCCACCACCACCCCACCCCTTGCCCCCCGTCACACACACACGCACACACCTGCACACACACACACACACCCCACCCCCACCCCACCCCCTTCCCCCCACCCCACCCCCACTACATCTGCACACACACACACACGTACACACACATCCCCCCCACCCCCCCTGCCCCCCCACCACACACATATATACACATACATATACACACATATATATACACACATACACACACATATAGAAATGAAAGAGAAAGAGAGGAAAAAAACATACCTTAGAGAGAGAGAGAGAGAGAGAGAGAGAGAGAGAGAGAGAGAGAGCTGAAATCACTTAGAGAGAGAGAGAGAGAGGGGGAAACCAAAAAACGGTGGGAAAAAAAGCCTAGGACTTTTTTTACTGAAGACATTGTCACGGTCGTGTCAAGATCCTTGACCGTGACAGTTATTTTAAGAATTGTCACAGTCGATGACCGTGACAAGTCCGTGATAAATATATTTGCCATGGACTTGTCACGGTCTTGTCACGGTCAATGACCGTGATACAAAACGCGTGTTTGTTATCACGGTCAATGACCGTGACAAGGGTGACCGGCTGAAAGGTGACAATTTGGCCATTTTAGTGTAGTGTGAGAAGTGAGACAGTGTTGGGACTTGTCCTGACCATCTTAAATACACCTAGTAAAACACCGAGAGACCTTTCACCGTGGAAGCTTAAGCGGAGCAGCCTTAAGTTCCATCGTTCATTGAGTTTTTGAACCAAGCAGCCCTCTACCTAATGCCACATCTACTTTAGGTGATGTCACTAGCCAACTAAACACTGTCCAATTCGTACTTGAGTAAACCACCTTGGTATTTGTGGTTGTCAAACAGTTGGTGAGCCACCTCTGTGGTGACAGTCCTCTAACACACAGTGGTTAGGCAAAAGGCATGTCTTGGCATTTAATGTTTATGACGTAGAGATGGCTGGACCATCATACATTTAATGTTTGTGACGTGAAGTGTTAGGGGATGTCTTTCACAGTTGTAAAGGACTGAGGTATCTCGAGAATCATATGGGGACTATTTATTAGCCTCAACCACTTCTGAGAGAAGGGGTTCTTTTCTAGAGATTTATTGGGTAAAGAGAAAAGAGATCAGGGAGAGAAGTTATTACAAACCAGAGCTCTTACTCATCCACCATTGTCATTTATTGTGAAACTCTTAATAGCTAACCAGAAATCTTTCAGAGGTTGTTGGTGTGTTTGGCTTCCTGTCGAGGTGTATCTAAGGTGCTTACACCTCTCTCCCTTTGACTGAGTTACTTATGAGTTTTTCTTATTATTGCTTGAGCTATACACGAGTGTATTGTGAGTCTGATCTGAGTGTTGATCAAATATAATATTCTGTATTTATTTGTGTTCATTAAAGGGTTTCTGGTTTATCATTCATCATCATACCTATAGGGGTTACACCTCAACTAGTATTACCATACTCTCGGGCTACAAGGGGACTACCTTCTTACATTTGGCGACTCTGATTGGGAAGAAGGTGTAGAAGGAATTGAAGAAGCCCTATCGATTTGGCCTTGGTCGGCGTCAGGACTATCATCCATAGTTATAGCTTCAGTTGCTCATTTCTTTTGAGCCTTAGTGCTTAGAGTCTTCTTTCTAGGACCAGAAGCACCAAGGACCGAAGGAACTCTTATACTCTTCCTTTGCTTTGATTCCCCGTCACACAAATCCACCAAAATGGTGGGGAAAGCAGCAGCAGGAGGAACGAAAGGAGTGTGCCGGTGAAATTCAGTGTTTATTCGTTCCACCTCGGCTTGAACTTTCTTTCTTAATTCCTCACTCACTTCGACAGATTTAGGAGGAGGAACGAAGACAATGGGGAATGCATACAAGGGATCTTCAGGTTAAGGTTGGGACTTGGACTTTGAAGAAATCCCACTCTTGGATATCCTAGTCCTTTTGTTTGGTGGCTTGGAAGGTCCTTCGCTAGGAGTTGCACCGGTTGGAACATCCTCACAAGAAACACCTTCAGAAGGGGCAGGCTATTTTGGGGTGGAACATTCTTGGTCTTGGGTGTGGCAGTGGATATTGTAGGGAAATAAGGAGGTAGCTCGTTGGGAGGATCTTTAGGAGTCTTGCTCAGAGAGAACTTAACCCCAAGAACAGAGTTTCCCTTGAGGTCTAATTCCAAGGTGGGGAAAGAGAGAAGTGGGGGATACTGAGGGCGACTTTGTATAAATTCACGAATTCAGGTCAGTTGAATCAGCCAGAATTTAGTGGCAAATAAAGTGGACATATCCCCTTTCCTAGTGGCACTGGAGATGGTAACCCGACCATCCATAATAGAAGTTATACTAAGTACAACAGCAAAAAGGTAGAAAGTGCGGCCCTCAGCAAAAGTATCCCTCTCATTTGTTAACTGAAAAATAGATCGAGGAGCCCTTGATCAAAACCAAACTGCCTTCTGCATCGATCGGGGTTGTAAGGCTCAGAAGTACATCCTTACTATGTGAAGGAAGGAAGGAACCCAAGGGTGAATAAAAGCACCATGGCTTGCGAAGGATCTTCTACAACTAAAATAAAAGTGACTGTTCTAGCTGCAGAAGAGAAAAAATTCCAAGTATAGGCAACGGTTGATTCCCCATATGGCCTCATGACGGAGTCCGAATTGTTAAAATTCCCATTATCTCCTTTCAGCTTTGTTTTTTGTGAAAGAGCAGGATGTGAGGGGGCTTGATGGCTTGGCTAAGGGGATAAGGAACATATTTGTCGATAATAGCCGAAAAATGGGTGTAAAGAAAACCTGTTAAAATAATGGTGTTGGCGAAATTATCTAGGTTGTAATGGCGAAGGGACCATTCCATGTCAATATGGGTCCGATCCAACCAAGTGTAGAGGGACCCCAGAGCAATAGCGGCCAGAGGAAGATTGAAACCCCTGGCTAAACGAATGGAGATGTTTATGAGGTCCCTCTTAGGCTGATCGTTGGGCTATCCAGTTAAGAAGAAACATGAGAGTAAAATAAGTATATAGGCTAGTAATTTTAAAGATGTACCTTTACCCTTGCTAGTGACAGAAATGGCATCCTTCGCAGTAGGAGCTTTGAAAAAATAACTTATTAGGGGAGTAAATGTAGCTTTGTTGGAAGACCCAGTGCAACGTCAGCATCTAACTCTACCCGATCAGTAGCTTCCTCAAAATCCAAGGCCCCATCAAGATAAGCAACCTCACCCATGGATTCAAACCCAAGCAGCTCATAGACATCTTCTAAGGAAATGGTGAACTCTCCCCAGGCAGTAAAAAAGGTGTGAGTTGCGATGTTCTATCTAGAGACCAACACTTGGACTGCAACTTTGTGTTTGGAGAGAGTAAACTCCCCAAACCACTTGACACGATGAAGATCAGTTTTGGCAAGAGCTATAGCATGGGAGCTCTGCATATGTGCATGCCAGGCGGCGAAATGAGCTGGAGATCCCCCAGGTGCTTCTAAATCAATCTGGGAGAAAGAAAAGTCACCACGATCCAATCTGAAGCGTAGAGTCCCCTCTGGAGGGAGAAAACCCCATTTAGATGACTCTTCATCTTCATTACCCAACAGCGAATGGTCATACTTGGCTGAAAAACTACAAGTCTTGCACGTATCAGAAAAATCATCGTACTTACCAAAAATAGGAGAACGATGGTAGAAACGTAATTGTTCCTAGCGCGCCACCAGCAGGGCTATGGAACTCAAGGGGGTGGCAGGGGCAGGCATAATGGCGATTGTAGATGGAGCGTTGTCGGTGGGATCATTTGGAGTGCTGGAAGAAGCCATGGCATACAGTGGTAAGAAAAAAAACTTCTAAAAAAGAAGAAGGAGGCTGAAAATGGTAAAACACAATCGCTGACGATGGCAAGAAAGGCAAAGAACGTGAAGAATCAAGTGGAAGCTTGACATCAATGGAGGTTTTACCTTTTTCTCTCTCTAAAAGCTCTGGGAGTTTGAAGAAGACGAAACCAAGGTAAATAAGAAAAGTGTCTAAGTGTTTGATAATATCCGTGTAGTTTCTTTTTTCAAATTTGGCATTTGAGTTTCCCACCTCCACACGTGACAAGATGCCCATAATAATTTCAAATGAACATGTGGCACTTCGGGGAGTGCCCTGACAGTTGAAAAGACAGTACCACGCCATTAATAGAGTGACACATGGGGAATAGACATGGTTTCTTTCAAAACAAGTTACGATTTTAGTGCCAAAATTTTTTATCAGGCATATCGGATATCCCACAACGCAGAAGTTGTTACCACGGTTCAAAAAGCTACGATGTCCCCTCGCCACAAGTCCAAATGGGGTTAGCTTTGACTCAGGCACATCGGGGAGAATTTTATTTTTTGAACAAGATGAAATGATGATACATCACAGTCCAAACTAGAAAATACCTTTAACTTGGGGGAATTTTATTGGGAGAATTTACGCAGGAGAATTCTAACATTAGAGAAAAGGCTCCACGCAGCGCAGCACAAAAAGTTCACGATGTCCCTTCGCCATAAGCCCGTTCGGAGTTATTTCTGGCTTTGGTACATCGGGGAAATTTTACTTTTTGAACAAGACAAAACGAAGAAGAATAGTGGAATAATGAAACTGGGGAGAATTGTATAGTTCAACAGTTACTTTGGGAGAATTTCACAAGTCTAAATTCTAGGAATGTTTAGGAGGAAGATTTCATACCACTAGGGGAAGTCCTAACACAAATACCAACTTATTACAACTACGTCGCATGGTGACACAGAACACTGCAGACAGAGGAGAGTTTACAGTCAGATCGAATAATCAGCAACTTTCTCAGAGGTAAAGAATTCCAATAGCTAGTGAAGAAGACGGAACGGCTGAGACACAACGGCAAAAAAAAAGTTACGGTGTCCCCTCGCCATTCGTTGATAACTTGCAGCGCTTTGGTTCAGGTACATTGGGGAGAATTTAACTTTTTTCTGGCAGAGATAACGGCAAAAGTTGTAACGAAGATAGAGATGTAAGAATGTTTTCACAAGTATGGGGTTCATCGTATTGAAAAGTTTTCGTGTAGACATTTCTTGTTACCACAAAAAATCTCTACACGAAGGGGCAAATGTAGGGGGGATTGAAGATAATCTCGGGATTAGAGATAAGCCTCCCGAGCTAATACAATAAACTTAAGGGAATAAGGCAGTGTGGCAGCTCAAGCGAGGCAGCTCAGCAAGACAGCTCGGCGTGGTAGCTTAAGCGTGGCAGGCCGAGGGAGATCACCCTTTATTTACTTTGTCTTACCTAGTTATTTTGTAATTTAAGACAAATTGTAATGATGTAACGATTGTAGTGCTATTTATATCGAGGTCAAAATGGTACTCATGAGAGCTCAGGTCTAGTAGGGCCTGGGAGAGCTTTCATGCTATATTGAATGACCTCGTCGTGGAAATTTTAGAGGGATTAATTTGGAGGATTGAGAAGTGAGGCAGCGTTGGGATGTCCTGACCATCTTAAATACACCTATTAAAACATAGAGGGACCTTTCACCATGGAAGCTTGAGAGGAGCAACCTTGAGTTCCATCGTTCATTGAGTTTTCGAACCAAACAACCCTCTACCTAATGCCACATCTACTTTAGGCGATGCCACTATCCAGCTAAACACTGTCCAATCCGTACTTGAGTAAACCACCATGGTATTTGGGGCTATCAGACAGTTAGTGAGCCACCTCTGTGGTGACAGTCCTCTGACGCACAGTGATTAGGAAAAAGGCATGTCTTGGCATTTAATTTTTATGACGTAGAGATGACGGGCCCATCATGCATTTAATGTTTGTGACGTGAAGTGTGAGGGGATATCTTTCATATCTATAAAGTACTGAGGCATCTCGGTAATGGTGTGAGGGATATTTATTAGCCTCAACCACTTCTGAGAGAAGGGGTTCTTTTCTAGATATTTATTAGCTAAAGAGAAAAGAGATCAGAGAGAGAAGTTATTACAAACCAGAGCTCTTACTCACCCACCATTGTCATTTATTATGTAGCTTTTAATAGATAACCAGAGATCTTTCAGAGGTTGTTGGTGTGTTTAGCTCCCTGCCGAGGTCTATCTAGGGTGCTTACTCCTCTCTCCCTTTGATTGAGTTACTTCTGAGTTTTCCTTATTATTGCTTGAGCTATACACGAGTGTATTGTGAGTCCGATCTAAGTGTTGATCAAATATAATATTGTGTGTTTATTTATGTTTATTAAAGGGTTTATGGGTTATCATTTATCACCATACCTATAGGGGTTACACCTTAACTAGTATTACCATACGCCCAGGCTACAAGGGGACTACCCTCTTACAAACATATGGCTCTTTTTGTCCTGTAGAAATTTTGTCATTGTTGAGAAACTTATATGATGAGAAATTTTGAAGGTATATTTTTATATTATTTTCATCCAAGAATTATTATGTATGTTTTATATTCACTCTTAATAAGTGCGATATTCATGTAACATGATCTGGATATATTTCTATATGGTTATTAATACAGGAGAAGAAGTGGTATATGGTATAGTGGTGAAATTGTTGGTTTTGATTATTTCGGTGGCTTTTGATTTGTGTTACGGTAATTATTATGTTTTAAAAGAAATTTAAGATGATCTTCAACTTTAGATTTGACATTTTATATAGAGAAAAAGGTCGTAAGTTGATTTAAAGTTGAAGTTGGTTGGTATTATCTTTAGTTGTTTGTTACGTCTTGTAATGTAACAAAAAATAAGAAAGTAAGTGGATGTTTTATGTAAGGTTTTCATGGTTCAAAACTGGCTATGAGACCAAAAGGAAAAACGATGACAATTGTCACTCCTCTTTCTCGTATTGACTTTGTATACTTCAAATTTTCTGGACCTGTATATATTTCTACTGTGTTATGAATAAAGGAAAAGAACACTCGTATTAAGATAAATCCATATGGCACTATTTGATGTCATAATTGTGAAATTAAGAAAATTATTTACATATATAATTTTTAGGTTTGGGTTTTATTATTATTTTCAGATACACAACACTCTTTGTAATGGTTTTCTATATATGTCATAGTCTCTCTTTCTATAAATATATAGTGAAATTATACTACAACGACATGTAAATTGCCCGTGCATCGCATGGGTTGTATGCTAGTATATTAAAAAACGGAAGCTTCAATTTGGAACTCGAAAAGTGTCACACTCATTTAATGTAATTAGGGAGCTCCCCCTGACAACTACCTTTATTCTCCACATTATCCCTTTTTGGAGACTTTTCATCTCTTTTTATTTCACATGACTTTTCATCTATTTCTCAACCCTTGATCTCCTTCTCTTTTTCACATTCATATTTTCAAAAGTTTGCCTAATGAGGTGAAAAGTAATCATTTTTGGTCGGGGGTATCCAGGTTACAGAGGTTCTCATTCTCTTCTTTTTGATGTTTGGTCATTCAATAATATATTCATTTTCAATAATATATTCATTTTCAATAATACATAAGTAGTTGTGATAATTTGTGGTTAGATTTTTTGAATTGTTGTCGTTATCTTCGATCAGCGATGGGATTATGGAGATAAACTGACAACTTGCTGATATTTTTCGAGCTCTTTTATAAGCCTATTTGATTTTTTTTTTTTTACCACTTTTTCAATCGTTATGTAATGCTCTTATATTGCCCATCACAACATATATGTGAATACATTTGTATTTTTTGGAAGCTATTTCAACTTGTAGGGTGCATTTGAGTTGTGATGACTCAACATAAAGTGGTTTAAGGTTTAATTACAAGTGGTTTAGGTTATATGCTTCACACAAGTTAGTTGATGGGATTAAAAGAAAGCCAACCACTTCCATGATCTAATAGAAACATCTAGCTAGTCTGACCATATTTCTTCCCAAACATACGCGCATAAAAGGTATAGCTGGAATTGATAAGTTGATTTAATGTTATATTGGTGTCATGAAAATGAGATTTTGTATGTATGCATATCTGATAGAGCTACACTGTTTTGGAAAAATTTCATTCATAATAATTATCTTCGTTGTCCATTTATAATTGTCATTGTTTTCCAAGATTAATTTGTTTAAAAGACATATTTGTGGAAGTCGTTTGGCATATGATATAAAAAAAATTATTCTTTTTTAGTTCCATTGCAAAAAATTATGTGTGTCAAATTATATGTGTGTGATTTTTAATTTAATAAATCTATAAAATGCGTCACATATCAAAAATTAAAAGGCAATCTCACTATGCCCACATAAATACGAGTTTGAAAAATTTAAAGTTAATGAGAATTGAGTTAAAACAAGTACAATTTTTGTATTTTTATTTTCCATCAAATTGTTATGATTAAGTAATGCACAAGTGTCAAAAGAATATGCATTTCACGTATTATTTTCCTTTTTTTTACTAGGTTCCGACATATTCAATATTCATATAGTCGGCGACTTATTAACAATTTTGCTCTTTATTTTTATTCGCATTTACTCAATTTTCTTTATCATGTACATATAATCTACTTACACTAAGTAAGACATAAAGTGTGTTGCCGCTTTAATCACTCTATTATTCAGTGGTGTATATAAGAACTCCCCCTCTGATATACTCCCAAGAAGTTGCCAAGTTTTGAACCTATGATATTTGGGTTTACAACTCAACTTCAAGTATTATTATTAGTACTTTTAACTCTTATTTAAGTTATAGATGAAATACACATAACTTAGGTGTAGCCGGTAGATATTAATGTCAAATAGTTAATTGTATTTAAATTTGGTTTAACCATATAATAACAAAATTTAATTTCTTTATCTTATGTTTTAGATGATAGTCTCCTTACCCTCAATGTTACATACATGTGAGGTAAACTGATATACCTTATAATAATGATCCCACCCATTTCTGAATGTGTTCTCAAACATCAAACACGGATTACCCTTATTACATAAAGTATAACAATAGCTCTATAAAGAGCCGGCACATCAAGCGGGACTAAAATCTAATTTTATTGTTAATGTCGATATGGGTGTTTGTTATTCGTTTTGAAACTTTAATGTAATTTATTATTCTTAGTACTAGCGAGTCCACTATTAAAGTATTGGATTTTTTTAACTTAAATCCTATAATGATGTTGTATTTAGATTTAATTCCCACAACGTTAGAAAATTAAACATAATCTTCTAAAATCTGATGGCATTAATTTTATGTTATATACAATATTATCATGTAATTTTACTTTATCCCACGGATTTTAATAGAACAAATACCCATATATCTTTTCCCACGTCCTCTATTTATAAAAAATTAGAAACCTAAACTTAATTTTAAAAAATCTAATTTATTATCTACAATTAACCCTAACTCTACAAATATAGGTCAATAGTCCACTTTGATATCTCAACACCTCTCAATTAGTTGCATCTACTCATGAACTCTTGTCGTCTCCTGCTCACAGTTCTTAGCATTTGTTAACTGTTTCGATTTTTTACTATAGGGGAAGAAGTCCATCCGTTCATGCTTGAGTATGACCCCATTATTTTTTTTTAAAGTAGATAATTATTAATGATCCTAACTTAACTTTAAGAAGAAATACCAAAATAATTATTTCCTTCTTTTGGGGTTGTAAAGACATGTTTTTATGTTAAATCTCCGCGTGTCATATTGAAATTTTTTTTTATTACCAAAGACTTAATTACATACTATAAATTAGCTCTGACCCATTTATTTTTAGGATGCATATATAGGAATTGTTATGAGCTCTACGAGAATCTTCAACAACAACCAAGGCGGCCACCTTTAGGCCTTACAAATGTGGACTCATGGCTATTTTTGTGAAATTGGTTATCGTTTGACAAAAAATGATTTCCACAGTCATGGTAAAAAATATTACAATTTTTCCCTACTAATAAATCCTTTGAATAACACTTGTCCATGTTCAAGAGGTTGCAAAAAGTTCAAGTTCCTAGGCTTCACAATCCTATGATGAACATTTTCCCTCGTCATATCCCCAATTGGCTAGTCCTAATCTTGAACTGGTTTTAATGTGAGAAGGTCATCAATGAGAACTGGGGAAGCTTTTTTATTTCGAGGGATCTATTTTCTGGGACGAAACCCCTAAAAAGTATAGTTGGCAAAATCATAGGTAAACTCTACCTTCTTGTCTAGTTTTTTTCATAAATTTCATAAAATTCAATCCATACCTTTACCTAAGAAGAATTTGATCAACCCTCTTATCTGTACGAGATCTTATTTGGTGGCTAAAGTAACCATTCTGAGCAGCTTGGAGATTTATTAGGAAACGATTTAGGCCTTCAATTTAAATCTCTCATCATTATTTGTTAGGAGTAAAAATTCCTCTAATAACGGATGGTTCAACTATGTTTATATTCAAATGAAACCTCCTGTTTGGTCTACTTCGAAGGCCCATTATCCTACTCTTAGTAACGATGACTTCAAATCTTTTAATACCTTTTATTTTTTTGATGATATTAGGTATAAAAGTTATTGACTTATTTAAATTTCATGTGCATAGGATATGGGGAAGTTGAAAAGGATGTTCACTGCACAAAGTTAGGAGAAATCGACTAAAAGGGCCATTACTTCATCCAAACGTACACCCTCAAAGGGAAGGAAACATGTCTTATCAGAGGACAACGAATATGAGGGATTGGAAAGTTTTCCAAAAGAGCAAAATAATCTTGTTATGAGGAAAAAAGTTGATTAACCAAGAGAAGAAGAAGAAGAAGAAGAAGAAGAAGAAGAAGAAGAAGAAGAAGAAGAAATACCTCTCCAGAGCAGACCTTGACGACCCTCAAATTCTTCTTATATTACTTCCAAGTATCTCACTCTCCCAATCCTGATGTTGAATCTCCTTTAAGTCAAATGTTTCAAATGATTCGAATGAAGAAAACCAGGGCCAAGATATTTCCCCTCAAATCCTCAGTGATTGTTTTCCTTTTACCTTTAAATGTAACTAAATATACTTCAATCGTTGTGAAAAATTTGAGTATGTTATTGCCTTATATTCTTTTAATAATTTGTTCAGCATGTGCTCTCTTACATAGGCTCAAGCTCTCCAGTTATTGAAGAACCCATATCCATGTGGAGTACTTCACCTTCAAGGTCTCCTATGCATGAGATGGATCTTTTTGAGGATTTATTATTTTTTTCTTAATGATAAAGATGTTAATCCTAATCCTGAAACATAGGTTGGGTGTTATACCTTATTCTCCAACATTCAATGAAGATGACTAAATGGGGAAGTTTAACCCCAATCCAATTCACCTGGCCTTAAAAAACTAAAAACACACACCTATATAATTAACTCTCCAACTCTTAATCCTAACATCATGTCTCCAGAAGATTTGGTCACTTTCCAAGTTAAGTTGTAGCAAACTATTCCCCATGGCCCTACTTCTTTTATGGCAATAACTTCTCCTACTAATGTGGAACACTAAATAAGCGCATTACCTGGGACTAGGCCTTCCAAGAAAATAAGACACTTATATCCCACTCAAGATTTAAAAATCCTTCGAAGCTTTTCCAATGTTACCATTGAGGCACTATCTAACTTTACTTTTACTTTCGGGTTTTATCTGGCCTATAAGAACTTATCTAGACTTTGAATTGTTGATACACACATCATCCAGGAGATAATGAAGTTTTCACCATCACTATCCTTTTACTTCTCTTTAGTAGCTCGAGTTGAGGAGGTAAAATCCAGTTTGACAAAAGACCAAGATGTAGTATCTTTCTATGAATTTGAAGCCTTAATTTTCCTTGAGCTTTTTTATTCTAAGAAAGACCAAAAGGCTACTCTGCTTGAAGAAAAAATAATATCTGAAGAGAAACTTGCCAAGTTCAATGCTAATTTGTCCCTCACTAAAGAGGAGGTCGTTGATTTTTCTTCCAAATTGGACTCATTTTGAGAAAAAAAATTGTTAATCAAAAGTTCTAGGCCATTTTTGGGTCCTTTGTTATCAATCATTTTTATTGATAAATGAATGAAATATTTTATATTGATATGTATTTTTTATTTCATTACTTACCATATTTTAAGATTATATGGTTTTAGGAATTTGCCAATATTTATTCTCATATGAATATTACCATTCAAATGTTTAAGATAATAAGATTAACCTTTAGACACTTTTTAGATTTAATATGTCCCTTCTCGTTTGGGAGACCATTTCCCAAAGGCTGAATCTATCAACCTAAGTGGGAGCACTATTTTCCATACTATATCTCATTTACTGAAGGTTCTCGTTTTCACTATTTTTCATAGCTTCCAACCAGTTTTTCTTTTGAACTAAAATGTTGTTGAAGGCCCTGGTCGTGACTTCATTTATGTTTTTTCATTTCATGTATAATGATTGGTCATTACCTTTAATTGTTAATTCATTTTTATCTAAAACACTTAAAGAAATCATTGTGATCTCAATCATAAGTACAAGATCATGCCCTTATGTCAAAGAATAATGGATCACTATTGTAATTGATCTCTTTAAGGTTATATATGCCCACAACACTTCTGCGAATAAATTATGTCAATCCCTTTTATTATTTCCGAGGACCTTGTATAAGGTTTCCTTTTATCACTTTATTTTTAGCTTATGCTTATCCATTTTACTTTGTTTAATATGATGCAAATTTAGTCAAAGTAATATGTAATCTCAAAGTAAAATCTAATACCGTATCCCCTTAAAAAATACTTGCATTATCTATAGTGATAGTTTTGAAAATCCAAATATATAAATAATATCTTTTAAAAAGTCAATCAACTCGCTTTGGGTCACTGATTTCATAGGTTTAGTTTCTACCCACTTAGTTAATTAGTTAGTTGCCACAATCATGAAATTGTGCATCTTCAAGGAATAAGGGTATATTTTTCCAATCATATCTATTACCCATCCTCGAAATGGGTAAGGTTTTACTAAATATTGAAGAACAATTATTGAAAAATGTTTTAAAGGTCCATATTGTTAACATTTTGGCATCTTTTATCAAACTCAATATTATCTTTCAAAATAGTTAGCCTAAAATATTTATGTCTCCTTAATAACTATCTCATTTTAGTATGAGTTTGGTGTGCTCCACACGATCCTTTGTGGATTTGATCTATGGTTGTTAGGCCATTTTATCTGCTCAAATATTCTAGGATCATGCCATCATCACCCCTTTTGCATATCTTAGGGATCTCAATTTAACAACCACATCAACCTTAATGTTAGGCTCTATTTAGATATTCAATTATAGGATTTCTCCGGTCATCAGGAACATTGATATTATTGATTTTTATTAGGGGCAACCTATTCTGGAGAAAAGATGGATATTTTGTTATTGAATTCAACCCCCATTTTCTTTGAAACTCTCGTTAGGTTTAAATCCACAAGATTTTTTAGCCATTTTATTAGCCTTTTCATTCAGGAATATTATAATACAATTCAAAGAAACCTCAACAAACTTGGATAACAAATCCAAGTTTATTTGGTTGTATAAGATCAACCCATCATTCACACATTTGTATTCACCAGTTAGATATTTTATAACCAATGAAGAATCCCAATACATTTCGATCACGGAGGATGTTAAACTTCGAAGGATTTATAGGTTATAATAGTTTTGTTTTCTACTTGATTATTTGAACATGATTTACATACTAGGATAAACCCTTGTTTGGTTTTGATATGTCCAAGATATTTTATAATTAGTTATATATCTCACATGAGTTTAGTCTTAGAACCATCAAACCATAATTTATAAGGGTTGAAAGATACATAGTCTATTTCATAATCTCCTTCAGATTTATCCTCACAAGGATGGTCTAATAGAATGTCAACTGAGGTTTGGCCTTTTATAGCTTGGGGAACAAAATATAAATAAAATTATGATAGAGATAAAACCCGTTGACTAATTCTATTCATTAGAATAAGTCTGGTGAGCATATATTTAACCAAATCAAACGCCGAAATCATAAAGAATTCTCTAGGCAACATGTAATATCGTAACTTTGTTATTGCAAAGTACAAAGTTAAACATGATTTTGCCATCAAGAATGTTTACATTCACAAATATTTATAACTATACTAAGATAATAAATTATATGTTCCTTGTTTCCTTCATTATCTTGAACCAAACTTACTCCCATTGATGAGTCTGCAACAAGTATGTAAATCTTCAAAGGCTTGTCATCCCTTTGTGGTACCGCTACAGGAGGACTAACCAAATATTCCTTAATCAATTGGAACTCTCTCTCACTTTCTGCTTTCCGTTTTAATTCTTCCTGATCTTTCAGCTTGAAAAGAGGACACAAGATGTTAGTTTCCCCTACAATGTTAGAAATAAATCTTCCAAGGAAATTTACATGTCCTACAATCTTTATAATTATGTTTTGGTTTTAGTAACCTTGCTTTTAATTATAGTTTCGGATTACTTTTTATCCACTTGAATCTTTTTTGTGTGCACGAAGTAACCTATAATATATCCAACAAAAACTCCAAAATCACGTTTCAAGGATTAAGTTTCAATTGGTAAATCCTCATTCTTTCAAAAGTTTTTTTTCTAAATGCATTATGTGATCTGATGTGGTTTTAGATTTTTTTATTATATCATCAATGTAACATTCCAAAAAATTGTCACCCGTATCATGAAAAATGAAATTCATTCCACTATAATAAGTGGACTCTACATTTATCAAACCAAAAGCCATTTTTACCCATTCAAAGATTCTAAGATTCCTTTGGAATCTAAAGGAATTTTTATGTACATTTTTCTCAATAATACAATTTTGGTTTTAACCAGAATGGCAATCTGTCATTAACATAATATCGTGGTCAGCAAAGATGTCAACCAATAAATCAACAACAGGAATTGGATATTTATCCTCAGGTGTAGCGGCATTTATATTTCTAAAATCAATGTAAACTCTCAATTTTCCATTTATCTTAACGATAGGAACTATATTAGATAGTCAATCAACATACCTGGAAGTTTGAATGAACCTAACCCTCATCAATCTTTCAATTTACTATTTATATTTGTTGTAACATATGGGGTCATCTGTCAAGATAGTTGCTTCACAAGTTTATATCCCTCTTTGATAGGTAAACTATGATCCACTAAATTCCTATGTAGTCCTGAAAGTTCATCATAATCCCATGCAAAAAATCCTTAAATTTGTGCAGCAGGTATGTGACCAATTCAAGATCTTTTATGCTCTATATATCACTCATATAAATTATTCTTTTATTTCACTCGAAGCCTTGATTGACTTATACCAACGAATCCAGTTTTTTAGCCTTTAATTCTCCATATTGAATAAGAGATCTTAAGAATTCGCCAATATTTAGAGCATTTTCTTCCTCTTTATTGTCTCCAACGACTTAATTAGCTCAATTAATAATCTTCTCATCACTGATATTTTTTTTTGAAATCTCCAAATGTACACAAGAACAATGCCATGGTATTATTTGTTCTATTTCTATAAAGGATTAATCCATTAGATAACTATTTTTCCATCGTCAGAGGGTCCCATTAGACCAAAATCCATATCATCCCAGTCCTCACTTGATGCATCAATATGTAAGGATCTACTTTATCTAGCCCAATATTTTTTCAGTATAATTCAGCTTCAATATAGTTTGAGCTTACATGTAAAAGCAGAGGATTAACCTTCATCTCTTCAACATTTCCATCTTCTTTCATTAATAATAATTTACCATGCATGACAAAAGGAATACTTGTTATCATGAGTCCAATCCCTTCCCAATAAAGTGTTAAAACTTGGTTTTGCATTAATTATAAAGAAATTTGTTTTATATTTTTTAGTTCCAACTTCCATGTTCACCGAAAAATATCATTTAGTTTATTTCTTTTCACCAATAAAACCTAAGATCACTATTTGAGTTTGAGTCAATTTTGAATTATTTTTTATTATCTTTTCCAACAATGAGTATGACATGATATTACTATCATCTCTATTATCAAGACTCCACTGACGCAAGCCTTTATGAATAAATGTTTAATATGATTGGCCATATATTGAATAGGTTTTTCAAACTCAATAGCAAAATTAAGGGTAATGACAAATAAATCTAAACAATCTACCTTAGAACCATTATCTTCACTATTCTTTAGTCCTATTATCTCTTGTTCTCATTCTACTTCGAACACCTTGGGCAATTAATGCCACATTAACTATCACTTTGTTAGGAAAATTTCCAAAGTGTACATATTGCTTATGTTCAACATCTTCTAGAGGTGTAATGAAGTCCACAACCATCAATTATTTTATTTTTGTCCTCACCATTGACAAACTTCATTTCATCAGAAGCATCACCCTCATCAACACTCGTGGCTTTTTCCAATTCCTAAATCGTTTCATATATTATTTTTTATGAGGATTTCCCTTATTCCCCTTTCCCCTATTAAATATTGGACATAGCTTTGAAGAGGAGGATGCATGATCATCTGATTTATTTTGGTGGAAAACCTGTTATGCTTCTTGACATGCTTTAAACTTCCTTTGGATGCATCTTTTTTGAGTCTTTCTTGTCTCTACCTTAGTTTCTCTTTTCTTCGGCTTTGTTCACTACACTAAAACAATTGGCTTGTCACGGTCTTTGACCATGATAAGTCCAACTTGTCAAGGTATTTGACCGTGACAAGTCTGGGGTTACAACTTCTTTATCATGAACTTGTCATGGTTAAAGACCGTGACAAGTTCATTATACTTGTCACGGTTGATAATACGCAAATATTGCGCATTTCATCTCTCGAACCTATGCATTTTAGCCCCCTTAGGTGCCTTAATCCCTATATTTAAGCCTGTCAACTAGACAACCTCTGTTTATATTGTTAACATGCTATATGAGATATAATTGGGCTTTTGTAGGTATTTAGGTACTAAGAATGGCCCCAACACCTATACGAAAGTTGTATCCATCCTCTCAAGCTTCGTGTGTCCGTGAACGGTGCGCGATTCCGATCCCTAACGAAGATGTTACGGTATTTCTAGCGGAGGAGAATACCAAATACACCAAAATAGGAGGAAAGGAGATTCTGACCTGCTTGATCGATCGATCGATCAAAAGGACATTTTGAGAGCTTGGCTTCATTTCTTTTTGGGTTGACAACCATTTGGGGTGTGTAAACGCTTGAATTACGATTTGGGGTGTGTATTTGAGCGCCTAGAAACGCTTGAATTTTCCCGCCGCACATTGCTTTGTGGATTTATCCCTCTCAAGCTTTATTTTAGGGTAAGCATATCCTATTCTATTTTTTCTAGTAATCCTAATGATAATTCTCAAAATTCTGATAAACCTATGACTTTTTGTCAATACTTGCATTCCCAAAAAAATTTAACATCTAAAATGACATTGGGTGAGTATTAAGAAAGTCAAAGTTTGGATATCATCAATTTTGGGCGTGATCATTTTGATTATGGGTCGCAAGATCCTTATGATAAGAATTTCGAAACAAATTGTAATCATTTTCAAAACTCTTATGTTAATGATTTTGAGTGTAGTCCCGAGAACAATTTTCAATACTCTAAATTCAAAGAATCCTCTCCTCGCCCTATGACTTTCGATGAGGGATTGCGCATGCTTGAAAATGAGAGGATTGAAAACCGTTATCGGGAAGAAAATCGTTGTTGGGAACATGAGTTGGATTTACTATTAGAATCCGACGATGACTTTTCTTCCGAGACTGCCGAAGTCGAGGTCCGTTTTGAACCAAATGATGTGCTTTTGCCTACTTTGGAACAAATCATCCTTAACTTGACTCATGGTATAGTAGAGAATGAAGATGAGGATGAAACGGTCCTAGTATCCATTTGCAATGAACTCATTTCTTCTTTGATTCTCAAAGAAGAAAGTTTCATTGTAAACGAGCCTATTTCCTCCGAAATTCAATCTTCCGACGATGATCACTCATCGCCTGAGATTGAATTTCTTTCATCCCCATCTTTATTCTATACTGTCACACCAATTCTAGTACCCGATGAATCGGTTTCAGTTCCAAACCTTTTCACCAACGAGGAGTACTCGCTCGAGTCACCTTCCATGATCGCATCTTTTCCCTCATGTGAGCCGCCTCCCATTCCAACTTTAAAATACTTGGGAGATGATTCAATTTTTCTTGGCCCACATGTGTATTTGTCGCCCCTCCTATCCAAACCCCCCATCCTCCCTCCAAATTTTTAATTCGGGATGGTTCATCTTTTTCACCACCCACATGCCTTCCGTCGTTTGAACGGAATTCCTATTTTTCGAGAGGCATGCATGAGAGGGAAGGTCCACCATTAATCTTCTAAAGTGAAAATGTTGTTTGGGTGGAACCTCAAAAATTCCTACTTTTAGTATATAGCTAATTAGAATTCCTTTGTGTAGGTTGTATATACTAACTTCTTCATTTTTTTTATTTTCTCTTAAGTTAGTCTAGTGTAATTAGTTAATATTTTTTTATACTTTTTGTATGCTTGGTTCTAACTCGTTTTGTAGGTTCAACGGACTTAAAATTGCAAAAATTGTGCGTCCCGACATACTTTTTTTAAGGAAAAAATGAAAACACTCACAAAAAGATTTTTTTTTTCTTTAACACACGCTCATTCTCACGCATTTGCATTTGTTTTTCTTTTTCTTATTATTTTATATTTCATCTCTTTGTGAACATGCGTATGTGTCGCTCATCGTATATATTTTTCATTTTTTGGTTAACATACGTGTATGTATGTGCATATTCAGTCTAATTCTTTGTTATTTTATTTTATTTTTATTTTTATTTTTTATTTTTTTATTTGTATTTTTATTTTCATATACTTATATATATATACATTTCTACCCCCATACTCCCTTAAATGCAATCCCCCCCCCCCCCCCCCCCCCCACACACACACACACATTTTGAAACACCAAGCAGTGGGCTTTTTCCTGCTTGATCGATCGATCGATCGTCCAGTTAAAGGCTGAATTCTACTTCTTTTTTCCCACTTTCCCCAATTCTTTTTCTCTCCTCTCTCCCATTATCGAGCCCTAAAAATTCTCCAACCCCATTTCCTTCAATTTTCAACCCTTTTCTACATTTTCAAGCTATAATCCTTCCTCTAAACTTATGTATTTGTAGATTTTAGTTGAAATATGTCATTATTACACTGCTTTATCAAATTTTTGACATGTTTGAT
The DNA here is from genome assembly GCA_949130495.1 of Sambucus nigra. Taxonomy (NCBI): domain Eukaryota; kingdom Viridiplantae; phylum Streptophyta; class Magnoliopsida; order Dipsacales; family Adoxaceae; genus Sambucus; species Sambucus nigra. The sequence continues at coordinate 88,048,865 of OX422219.1, read as the reverse complement.
GTGTGTTGGTTGTCTCCCTATTTTGATTGTTCCAACTATTTTTCTTGTTGATTATTGCTATATATCCATTCATGAACACATATGTGTTGTTGCATTGTTATTGTGTTCATGAATGGGGCTAATTTGTTGGTTCAAATTGTATTTTTCACCCTCGTCGCACATTGCACACGTCAAGTGTTCGCTAAAATGTCCAAAACAGTTTTCAATCCTTTTTTGGCGCACACTTGGGTGATTTTCACTCGTTGTAGCATGTCGACAAATTTTATCGCAATGTTAATTTTTTTTCACTCGATTTTGCGCACGTGCACCCACCTTTTCAACTCGTACACTAACTAACTATTAATTGTGCTTACAATTTTTTTGTATTGCTTAATTATTGTTTTGTAGGTTGAAATGGCAAATCTCAAGAAATAAAAGTTCACTAGGTGCGTGCCCAACCGGGGCTTCGAGGGGTTTCATTTTGAGCAGGAGCGAGATTGGTTCCAGGCCTATTTTTAGACTTTCGAGAGGCCTTTGGGTTATCATTTTGCCTGGACCCTTTGATCATATACCACAGGAGGCCCATCTACTTTTGCGCTGATAGGGATGGGAGCCCTTTCTCACTACCAATGGTTGCGTCAATGAAGAGCTCGTCCGTATGTTTTGCACGACATTGGTAGAGGTGAGAGGGCAGTGGCCTACTACATATGAGGCCATGGTCTGTGGGGTGCGGATACCTCTACGCCGTTCTGATTTGGTGGGCTTTATGTGTGTGCCAGACCCTGCGGATCCTGTCAGTTTCTTGGATAGGGATATATGTGGTCATGCGAAGTTGATAGAGGCCCTTGCGCCAGGCGAGGGATGGAAGAAGGGTTCCTTTCGTTCAGCGGCAATGGCAGACTTACCGAGACTTCTCCACTACATCAACGTCTAATCATGCATGGTGACGAACAACCGATCAGAGGTTCGTCACAAGTATGCGGCATCCATCTACACTATGCTTAATAATTTGTGTGAAATCAGTTTGCCCAAAATCTTTTTGGAGATGATGCTCGCACAATCCAAGGAGGTGGCTTGGAGATTTTCCCTTCCTTTCCCTTCCCTCATCACGAGGATCTGCACTTCTCACGGTTGCCCAGAGTACGACGTTGATCGCAAGCGTGAGCCACTAGGGCTTCTCACAAAAGAAAACATTTCGAAGATGTTGACTCATGCGTGGGGGGAACCGGAGAACAAAAGGCAGAGGGAAAAGGCAGCTGACATAGAAGAAGAGGAGCCAAAGAGGAGACATATGGAGTAGGGTGAGGGTTCTCACGTGCCACACACAGATTTAGATGCCCGCTTTAAGTCATTTCAGGCAGTGCAGGACCAGCGTTGGAAGGAGACCCAACTTAGGTGGATTGCATGGGAATCCCGCCTGGACTAGCAACAGTTAGTGCTGAGATAGCAGCAGGTCGATCTGCGACAGGACAGGGCCGAGCAAAGGCAGGCGAGAGCGCAGTAGAGGCATGAGTACCGGATGATTCAAGCGATGATGAGAGATATTTATTTGCAGCGGCATGATTCGGACACAGCGCTACCTCCTCATTTTCAGGATCCTTCTGATCCTAGAGGTTCCGACCACTAGGCTACTGCTGTATTGGGTCATTTTTGCATTTCTGGGACGGATATTATGTTGTATTTTTTTGTATTTCTTTCTTTTTAATAGTTGTATGTATTAAGTTCTTTTGTATCGAACTTATGAAATGAGAAATGACAATGTAGTTTGAGGTTGTTTATTGGATTTTGATGTGTGTGACCTTCCATTTTATAAAATCAAAATGTTCACCATCAATTTATATAGTATTTGCACTTCAGCGCCTCTATATTGTTCTAACTTGTGACATAGATTCTTTTAGCTTAATACATTGGTACATATTCTTCATATGCTTTGTACTAACTTGTTTTGAACATTCATTTGAACTTGTACTTTTGGAGATCGCTCCAAATTTGGGTAATATCATTCTTTTCCTATCTTTGTGTTGTGTTCTTTAATGGACGCATTAGGGACAATGCAACATTTAAGTTAGGGTGTGTGGGATATTCTATCCATTTCATTGTTTAGTCCTTGAATTTGACTACAATTTAGTTACAAAGCATGTTTTTGTTAAAAAAATTGAAAATTTTCAAAAATATTTTCTTTCTTTTTTCTCCTTTGTTGGGCGATGATAAATTTCAATAATTACCCGATCCATTAGACAATTCAACGATGCATGTTCTCGATTTTAGAAATTATTCGACTTTAGTCCTCAAATCATTAATATTATGAATAACTTCATGAATTAAACGTTATCCCTTGAGCACATGCGTTTTTCTTGTTATCTTGATTTGGTTTAAGATTTTTATAACTCGGTAATCTTTTTTTGCATTGTATATACTTACACCGAGTGAGATTAGAGACTTATCTTCATTTGTGAGTGTATACACTATTCTTTCCTCTTTGAAAACGTTAGAGTCGTTGGTAATCTCTTTATTCTTTCATTGACCGTTCATTAATTGAGTTCATATATGAAATGTATTACTTGAGAATAATTTTCATTTATTGTTTTGACTCGAGAATTGCATAAACTTTATGAAATGATCATAGGCCATCTTTGTATATCACCCATATGACCTTGACCTCACCCTTTTATATGTTCCCTAGTCAACCCACTTGAGCCTAAATACTAGCCTTTCGTTTCATTACCCAAAATTCCCTAACCAACTCCAAATTGGAGTTATATACCATACATATTACCTTACATACCCTTGTTTGGATTGTTACTTGGGATTTAATGATATTGTTGTGTATCGTGGTTGCAATTTGAGCATGAAAAGAGTAAGAAAAGAATAGTGAAAAAAGTGAAAAAGAGAAAGCAAAAAAAAAACAAAAGAAAACAAAAGAAAAAGTAAGAAAAAGAAGAAAAGAAAAAGAAAGAGAAATTTGTATATATTGTCTATAGTGATTCAATAAGGTTTGATTACTCTCTCGATTGATATATCTAATGCTCGTTTGGAAATCATTTGTCCAATTTTGAAATTTCCCACTTTTTCCCATTATCCCGAGTTTCATCCCCAAACACTTTGAATCCGTATATACATCCCTTTCATTTCGTACCCTAGCCTAGCCTACATTACAACCCTATTAAAGTCCTATGTGATCTTAAGTATATGTAATTCAAAGGTTTAAATAGTTTTGATAATCTGTGAAAATGCATTTCGCCTCTTTTATATCTGCGGTATCTTTCACTGAGATTACAGTTTTTATTTTCTATATAGCGTTCTTTATTTGTGACATGTGCGCGGCTTAGTTTCCATTTACATTTACTCCTTATGCTCGCATGTCCCGTGTGTTACCTCCCTGTTTCAAGTGAATTCATTTGATGAGTGTAATGCCCGTGAGGATTGACTTTTATGCATGCTTTGATATTTAGTATTTGAGTTATTTAAGTTTTTGCCAAATCATATTTTGCGTGTGCTCACTCCCCTCCCACATCTTAAATTTTCAATTCATTGAGGTGCATGCGATAATGTTAATAACTATAGACTTTTCACATGAATTCACTTACAACTTCTTTATCATGAACTTTTCATGGTTAAAGACCGTGACAAGTTCATTATACTTGTCACGGTTGATAATACGCAAATATTGCATATTTCATCTCTCGAACCTACGCATTTTAGCCCCCTTAGGTGCCTTAATCCCTATATTTAAGCCCGTTAACTAGACAACCTCGGTTTATATTGTTAACATGCTATATGAGGTATAATTGGGTTTTTCTAGGTATTTAGGTACTAAGAATGGAGTTCGGTCGCATCTCGCTTAAGTTCCGTATGCAATCGCACGTTCAAGGGCAATTTGGTCAATTCACAGTTTGGACACCTGGCCCAACACCTACACGGAAGTTGTATCCCTCCTCACAAGCTTCGTGTGGCCATGAATGTTGCGCGATTCCGATTCCTAATGAAGAAGTTACGGCATTTCTAGCGGAGGAGAATACCAAATACACCAAAACAGGAGGAAAGGAGATTCTGCCCTGCTTAATCGATCGATCGATCCTTTTGCTTGATCGATCGATCGATCAAAAGGACAGATCGATTGATCCTTCAGATTTTGGCCACGATTTCAACCATTGATCGATCGACCAAAGGGGTCGATCGATCGATCCCCTCCTTTTTCCAAATATTTTTTTTTTCTTTTCTTTCTTCTTTTCTATTATCCCAACTTACTATATAAGGGATTTTTGTGTAAATATCAGATATATTCAACTTTAATTAGTTTTTAGCTTAGGGCTTTGGGTTTTGAGAGCTTGGCTTCATTTCTCTTTGGGTTGACAACCATTTGGGGTGTGTATGTTGAACTTTCCACTTCCTTTACCATTAATAAAGTTGTTCTTGTTGATTTCTTGATTTGTAGATTAGTTTTCATGCTTTGTTAATTCGTTTACTTGCTTTATTTCTTGCTTTCCTAGTTTAATTAGTTTTAATTTAGTTTAATCATTATGTGCCCCTAGATAAATAGGGTCGGGATGTCATTCCGCCATTAACGGGCCCCGAGATCCGAAAATTAGGTTTTGTGCAAAATTGCGTTTAATTGAACCCACGTGTATTAAAGTCGGATTATTACACATTTAGCTTTCTCTGTCATGCATCGTGAGTGTTTATAGCGATAATCCGAATTTAATCCGCGTGCGACCAATTTTCGCTTGATTATTTATTCACGCAACTTTGGCTTAAATTTCTTATTGTGTGAAGTTTATGATTAATTGATAATGCTTGATTAAATTGCTCTCGAGACGAAATTATAATTAATAGTTTTTTCGATCCGTATGGTTGGATGATATCCCGATCCTCGCTTTTACTTTATTTAGACTCAACTTCTCTCTTTTCTTTTATTTCCTAGCACACATCTCCTTTTTCACTTTTATTCCTTAATTAATAATCCGTTACGATCTATCGAACACTCTCTGTGAATTTTATACCCGACTTACCGCTATACTCACCCGTTGAGTGTAGTCGTAACTTAGGTCTTTGTATAGTTCAGGTGAGCCGAATATAACACGACCGGCGCGTAGGTGACTTCCGCGCCGTGGCATAACCCTGCCTTATCAACGGTCTTTGACCTTAACAAGTTTCTATCACGGTCAAAGGCTGTGATAAGCCCATGATAAGTAAAAAAAATTATCACTGTCAAAGACCGTGATAAGTTTCTTTGCCACGGACTTGTCACAGTAAAAAACCATGACAATTCTAGGCCGAATTAAAAAAAACTATTTGGCAGTATGGCCACTACCACTTCCGAGTAATATATTTGTACTTGTTATAGCAAAATTGTACCTGTCTAAATAGCATATATCCAAATAAAATATAAATAATATACCAAATCAATGCATATATAATCCATATCCAAATAAAATAGAAATGCAAATATTTAAATCCAGACCAACATGTACCAAAATCAAAAAAATACAATTACAATCCAATATCCAAATAAAAAGATAGAAATAATGTCATGAAGAAGGAGTAGGTCGGATGAGGAAGGAAGGCCACACGACATATGAATTGAAACACCCCGCAATATGCTGAACGCCGCATTGTTCGCTTAACCACAAACGTGAATTCTCATTTCCCTCCACCACATGTGTGATGAGCATTCTTCCCTCAATGTCTTAGAGGGTACGCCTATAAACCAGCATACCCGGGAGGAAGCTCAGATCCATCATCCCCCTCGCTATCGTCTCCCCATAATATATATCAAGTAGAAACACGCTCGACCAACCGATTGTTGACATAGGCTGCTCGACGGGGGTCACGATGGGAAATAGATCATCATATGGCGTCGAGTCCATGCGTATTGACGATGAAGCAATGACGTCCTCGTCCTCGTCCTCTTCTACCTTTACATCCTTCTCCTTCTCCTTCCCCTTGTCCAACTGATGCTTCACGAAGGCGTACATATCTAGGATCGTCGCCTCCAACCTTGATAGCTTATCGTCACGGATGTCCACCTTATGTGCCAATCCACTGTTGCTCGTCTCCATTCCGATGATCCTAGACTTCCCCACCCGCAAGCTCACTCCCTAGTTCTCCCCTTGCAATCCGGCCCGAGCACTTGATTGAGTGCGTCCATAACCAACGATACTTTGTCGGTATCAGACTGCGACTTATGCACTTCCTTAAGCTTTGCCTGAAAAGATAAAAAGTACACGATTAGTTAATTAAGTAAATAAAAAAATTATAACATAATTAAAATAAATAAATATTTATAAGTTACAATGGTGGTTGCGATGCTTGGAGACACCTCTTTGTCCTTGCCCTTTTTCGTCTGAATTACCACATAGGCATCGAGCCTATGTGGCCTACTCCTAGGGCCACTCCCCGTATCCTGAAATAAAACAATATAGAATTATTAAGTAACGCAAAGTAATGCTAAATTAGAATAACTAAAATTAAAGAAAAATAAAACTTAATATCCTGTGCTCCACCTTGGCGTAAGGCGACCGCCCGGAGTAGTGCACATCCAACTCTTTTGCCCGGTTGTCCCTCCCCGATTGGAAAGATGCCAATTGCCGCTCATTGGTCTCATTGTCGATAAACTTTTGCCATTTGCCAATAAGATCGGCTCCTTCGGGGGGACGGTATCATGTAGTCTCAGAATGGACTCCCGGGTCTTTTTAAAGTACTGTGCCTGCAAATTCTTCTTCCACGTCTTATATTGATCCCTCAATTGCTCCAACATGGAGTCGTAGAGATATGTGGGCAGGCCGAATTGTTCCTGTCAAACAAATACAAACCGAAAAGAAAGTAAGTGTTAATTGCTTATAAATATAAATATAAATACACTACCTGTAGTGCCCCCCAGATGTTCAACTTGAGGTCAATAGGCACGTCCCTCCAATCAGTGTACTTCGGGCCTACGATCGCCTTCAACAACTCTAGCTCTCTAGCCAATAATGTTGTCTTATTCTCGACGACGGACCCCAATTTGACACATTTTGGGGGCCTATTGGCCGAGGAGCCCTCATCGCCTCTGCTACCGCGCCCGGATGAAGTCATTTTCTGCAAAAATTGTTATTATTAGTACAAACATGTATATGAACTTTAAATTAATACTCAAACCCGATAATAACAATACATACCAATAACAATATCAATTTTAATTTATACCAATGCCAATTTATACCAATACCTATTGAATGCGTACGCATAATAACTAGAAGGCTAGTTTATATGCGCAAATTTATTCGTGCATTCAAATTCAAATTCAAATTCAAATTCAAATTCAATTTTAATTTTAATTTGAAATTAAAATTTTTATAATATTAATTATTATTTCCTCCATCTCCTCTAAAAGGTGAGTGGTCCTATCCCATTTGAGACCTCATATTTCCGTAATATACTTAACAACTCATACACATTGTTCCAATTTGAGGAAAATTCGGCAGCATATCCCCATAGTTTACCAAGTACACGATATATATTTCCAAGTGTGAGTGTTATTTCAATTTATCAATTGAAATAACACTTAACATCGCATCATCTAGTAAGTACCCAGATAACATTAAGATACGACTGCTGAACTTCCCCCAAAAGTAACAAGTTTAAGCCACTAAGAATATTATTATACAGAAACTATGTAGTCCCAAACTGTCCAAACTGGACAATTCTATAGATCTCATTACAAGGGTAATGTCTCTCGAACGGGTCTAAGGGTTATTGAATGCATACAGATAAGAACTAGAAGGCTAGTATCTATGAGCACTATATGTAATTTAAAGTATATTTCATCTAATTATATTTTATCACAATTCGAGAGATTTCATTTAATTATGTAATTTAATGTATGTTTCATTTAATTTAAAGTACGCATAAGAACTAAAACTTATACCAATTTATACCAATTCAAATTCAATTTCAATTTATACAAACTTATACCAATATCAATACCAATTAGAATTCAATTTCAATTTAGAGAAACGGTCCTATAGAATTATACAAATTGAAAGGGTTATTAATGTTTAGAGTATTTCATATGTTTCAGTCCATTTCATAAGGAGCTAAGGGGATGGTAACACTATTTGGGCAAAGTATAAGTCCACAAACAATATCGATACTATTTCAGAATCATACACGCACATGTGACATTCCATATATTGATCCCCAAATTGAAAACAACACATTAAAATATCTTACACCAAAACCAAACACAAATCGATTCTCTCACCTCCCCCAAATTGATTTTCTTACCTCCCCCCATCACTCATCCCCTGACCCCCCCCCCCCCCCCCAACTCACTTCCTGCCCCACCACTGCCACCCCCACACCCATCCACACACACCTACCCCCACCCCCCCTCTCTGCCCCCCACTCCCCTTTCCCCCCCACTACACCAACCCCCCACCCCCACTGCACCCCCAACGCGCACACACGCAGACACCCACACCCACCCATCCACCCCCACAAACACACACACATACAAAGGCAATAGGCAGAGAGAAAAAAAAACTCACCTGAAAACGTATAGAAAGAGAGAGATCAGTCGGGCGCACGCGAGAGAGAGAGAGAGAGGGGGGGGGGGGGGGGGGGATGAAAACAGTGGGGAAAAGGCGGTAAGTTTTTTTACTGAGAAAGTTGTTACGTACCTATCAAGGTCTTTCACCGTGATAAAAAAAATGTGCATTTTTTTGTCATAGTCAATGACCGTGACAAGGCTGATCGGCCCGAAGGTGACAATTTTGCATTTTTAGTGTAGTGGTTCCCTATAAAATATTCCACATCCCAGGAGAAACATGTGGTGGCTTTAAAAAAAAAATTGGTTTCTAAATTACATTAGGGAATTCATTCATTTATTATGTAACTCTTGGATCTTATTGCATAACAAACTAGTTCTGCACACCTTATATCAAAGGTATCCTTTGTGGTATGCTCACAGGCCTTGTGTTGAAAATATTTTAAGCAAATACATATCTTACATATCCCGGCCTTATGTATTGGAAACACATTGTGGCTTGAGCATCCAGATTGAACTGATGAACCTTAGGATAAAACATCTTATACCTAAGGTAGAAGTTTGGGAAAACTCCCTGTCTTGGCTATGGAGCCATATAACTATGATGGACAAACTCTGTTTTATTATTTTTCATCAAAACCTTCGACTGGCCTCGAACATTTCTTAATGACAAGTGTCAGTGTCCTTCTGTTATTTTTATTGTTCTTGTTGTTGTTTCCTTTAGAATCCATGAATATTTCATATTTCAGCATATTATTCTCCACATCTTATAAAGAAGTGTTTCATTATCATGTAATCTAGATTACTAGTAAAGGTTTCAGACTTTGAAACCCTTTCTTTAGCCTTAGTTTTAACCTTGAATTTAACATGTTCATCGTTTCTTGGTAGTTTGATTGACTATGTATTGGTTCCAGATTCTTTATTTTTTGTGAATGGGTTTTCATCAATCCCCATGGTCTTGACTTATTTATTTGATAATTTGATTTTTCCGTTCGTGAGAATTCTTTTTAGATTAATATGACCTAGGCATAAGTCCCAAAGATACATTTGGTTCAACTCATAAGGTTTCTTTCTCTTTAGGTTATTTTCATTTAAGTTATTTCATTTAAGTATTTAAAAGTAATGGTGAGGCGTGATTTGTGATGTACAAATTATTTTTCCATGTACCAGAATAAATAATATATTTGCCATTCTTTTATAAAAACATTAAATAAACCAAATATGCATCCACCATTAACGTAGAAACTGAAATTAATTTTCTCCAAACAATGGCTACATAAAAAAGATCCCTTAATATTATGCTTTTTTCTCCAACAAAATCTAAAACTAGTTATCCTAATGCAAGTACTGATGCCTTGTTATGATCACACGTGAACATAATCATTTCTCTTGCACCAAGCTTCCTCGTTACCTAGGACCCCTATAAAGAAATAAACAAATGATTAATGGTAGCCAATTATTCACACCGGGTCCCAGTAAATTGGTGAACAAAATATGTCTCAATGATAAAGGACAAATTACTTTTTCCATTCCTATGTTTGGGTAAGTAAATTGTACATTGCTTCTTCTAATGTCCTAACCATTTTCAGATGTTACACATGGCTTTTTTCAATTTCCTTGCTATGTAAGGTTTAGAAATAGGTTTAATAACCATAGGGTGTACCTAAGACTTCCTTTCCTCCTCCTCCTCCTCCTCCTCCTCCTCCTCTTCTTCTTCTTCTTCTTCTTCTTCTTCTTCTTCTTCTTCTTCTTTGTGTTTGATGGTAGTCCGTACAACCTAGAGTTTTTTAAGTAGTTGTACTAAAGAGCATTCAAACTTATAAATAGAATATTTTAGGCAAAACTATTTGACGGACTTCGGGAGTGATTAAAGCACAAAATCGGTCTAGGTTTTTCCATCGATTTCAGATCTAAGGACCTATACTTCCAAAATATGGACATTATCTGTTAAACATGATTCCTAACTAAATTACCATTAACCATCTTTGTGTTTACTAGCGTTTCCATAGCATTGAGTCTTGTAAGGTGACTCTGATCCTCAAACATATCCATGAGGTTCATAATCACGTCATAAGCACTTGGTACATTCCAATTATGATGTTGAATACATTGGTCATAGAAGCTAATATATAGCAACGGGCCATTCGATCAACTTTTTACCACTTCCGATAAGCCTAAACATCCTACTTGAATGCCTTCTCACTAGGCTTAATAGGGAATGGTTCATTTAAAATAAATTTATAACTCTTACCAACTAAGACAATGTCTAAATTTATTTTCCAGTCAATAAAATTCATTCTAGTTTATTTATTTCCTTTTCAGATCGAAACAAGTGGGTTGAATGTTGAGCCCATTTTTGAAATTTGAGAGTTATAATTGGAAAAAATAATTTTCAATTAGATATGTGAGTACTTAAATTTTGATTAAATATTAATTTAGCTTCTCTTTACTGCTAATTAGAATTAATCTCGTCGAGAATATTAATTCCCTTGTAAAATGATATTTCTGATTGGGACCATAAATCATCTCACCCTGAATTTAGAAGATACTATATTTTTTAATTATGTTATCCGGACAGTCTTGAAAATCTTTATCCAGCATAATAAAATAGCTGACATCTTTTGGTCCAACAATTAATGATAGTGATTCCCTTGGGGAGGATATCATTACTTTTGTTAAAGTGTATATCATGGGCTCATTCTTTAAAATTATATCCATTCATGTAGAACTTCCCCATTGGGGGGATCAAACACATTCACATTTAATTCCAAAGAACTATTGTTTGAGGATTTTAAATATTCTGTGATGCCGTGATTAATTCTCTTCGTTAGGAAGATAATCAATCTAACACGAGGAATTAATCACATCACATTATTGAAATACTAATGGTGATTGTGGGGTTTATTTTGAAATCCCTCTCCCATTTTTGTATCTAACACAGACACGACCCAAACAAAGGTGACACAACACGAAATATTTTTTAACCAAACATGAACACGATCTAATAAAAGTGAGACAACACGAAGTCTTATTTTAATACCTAATATGAACATGACCCAAGTAAAAGTGACACAATACGAAATCTTATTTTGTTATCGTACTGTGTTGTATCATGCAGCGTTTTAATTGGATCATGTCCGTGTTTTTTTAAATAATAAAATTTTGTAACGTGTAGTGCTGTGTCGCTTTGACTTGGCATATGTTCGTGTTAGTCTAAAAAAAATTAAGATTTATGGTCCAACTGCGTCGTATCGCTTTTATTTTGGTCATGCTCGTGTCTGGTTGAAAAAAAAAAATTCTTGTCGTGTCTCTTTTATTTGGGCGGTGTTTGGCTAAAAAAAGATCTTGTGCCGTGTTTTATTGGGCAATGTTCTTGTTTGGTTAAAAAATAATATTTTGTGTCACGTCATTTTTATTTGGGTCGTGTTCGTTTTAGATCAAAAATAAAATTTTGTGTCATGTCATGTTTTCGTTGGATCAGTCTTGTGTTTGGTAAAAGATAAGATTTCGTATCGTGTCGTGTCGTATCGTATCGTGTGGCTTTTATTTGGATCGTGTTCGTATTAAGTAAAACAAATCATGCCATGCAGTGTGGCTTTTTAATTGAGTTGTTTTTGTCTTTAGTTAAATTGTGATTAATTATTTTATGTAAAACTACTAATTAAAAAGGGTCATGATAACGTGTGCCTTAAATGCATATACAATAAGAACCTAAAAAGAGTAAAGAAATGCTTCTGACATATAATTAATATGACATAGGTATTCATGCGAAATTTTCATATTTACTATTTTGAGATTCAAAACGTGTACCTTAAAACATATGTTATCATTTTCCATAAAAAAAATTATAGTCGCTAGAACTTTGGTCCTTAATTTTTACCAACATATTTCTACCATCCTTCAAGCATTTCATAATGAAGGAAGAAATGTGAGAAAATTCACAATGTGTCAAAAGGGTTCTATTTTCATTTATCTTTTTATGAACAAAAGTGGAGCACAAGTGAAATTTAGGAGACATTAATTATGTGTTTAGTTGATGTCACTATTCATGTGTTGTTGTCACTATTCGGGATAAAAAAAAATTGCTAATATGTTAGATTAAAAATTAAATAGAATATTTTTAGTGTCCGACGATTAATTAACCCAGTACACAAATCACTACATGGATAACTTTGAGTAGAATATGGGTAAACGACTTCGATGATTATTTTAGTACTCCCAAATATTATGTAGGTACATTTTATGATGATTTTTTTGTGAAACATTCAATTTTTAATGACACTTTTTGCAGTGAAATAATACATATATTTGAAGTGCATTTTACTATACTATTTTAAGTAGTGTTTTAGAGAAGAATAATTAACTATAAATACTATGTTAACTATGCATAAACAACACAATAATACTTGCATAGAATATGTTTCTTATCCCATCCACACTGGGACATGCAAATGTTAACATTGTCTTGTTTCTTTCTAGAATGAGTAAGAAATAGGAGTGCAACCGGTACGGTATGGTCGATAATGACCCCTTACCAATACCAAAATCAAAATCTAAATGGTAAAATCGTACCGTACCAATTTACCGACCGATACATCAAAAAAAAAACAAAAACCAAACCAACCGATTTTTCGGGTTTTTTTGTATTTTCGGGTTTTTTTGGTTTCGGTCATTTCGATTTCAATTCGTTTTTTTCCCGATAAATACTAGAATTTCAAATCGGTTTATGCATTCGGTAAATCTGGTATATATTTCGATATTATGATTCCAGTAAAATTTTAAACTCATTTAATTGGTTAAATGCATTACTTGAAACTAAAATATAATACAAATTGCACTGAAAAACGCAACACAAGAACAAAAATGCAATAGGTATTATTCCGTCTAAGGCTAACTGGTATTATTCTACCCAAAAACGCAACACAAGAACAAAAATGCAACACAAGAACAAAAACGCAACAAGTATTATTCTGGCCACAAACACAACAGGTACAACTCTGAATAAGGAAAAAAAAGAGATATAAACATAGTTTGCATTGATTTGGGTTGGAAAAAAGAAGAATTTACCTCCTGCTTCGGAGAGAGAGAGATTTCTGGTTTGTTGTGTGAGCGAGCGACTGATTTTTGTGTTTAAGTTTAGGGTTTGGTGGCATCTATGGTAAAGGAAATGAATGGATGAGATTAGTTTAAAAAACGAAGGGTCTTGATAATTGGATATATATATTTTTTAAATATAATTTTTATTCGGTAATTGATATGGTAATATGTGGTAATACGGTAAATTCGGTACGATTAGTCGGTATAGTAAATTCGTAAATCGATTTTTTATATCTAAAAACCAAAACCAACCAATTTTTTACGGAATTTTCGGTTTCGGTAAAATCGGTTTTCGGTATTTCATAATATGAAACCAAAACCATTTTTTCTCGGTCCAAAACGGTACGCGTGTGTGTGTGTGTGTGTGTGTGTGTGTGTGTGTATACACATGCACATTAGGGTATATAATATTAAAAAATGCTAACATAATGACAACAAAATATCGGTCAATCCGATTTAATTTCAATACAAATAAGTTAAATTTTGAAAAAAATGGACAAATTTTCTTTATTTAAAATACTATCCACTATTTAAGGTATAAAAAATAGTACAACAATAAAAATTGTCCGCAACAATAACACTAATACACATCGAGATGATAACCTCAATAAAAATTAATAGCCCAAATTTCATTAATAGAAAATTCATCTCAATACAAATGAATTTCATCTCGATAATTGAGGCAATTTGGAAAATCTAAGAATTGTTCATCTTAATACATAAGTCAATTTGGGAAATCTAAGAATTGTCATCATGAAGACAAGTTAGAATCAAGTACACAGGTGGGTTGTTGTTAATTTGAAAATTTAACTTGAACTAAGTCTATGCCTTGTTCCATGATCTTCGGTCGCTGCTTAGAAGTATAGGACCAAGAACTAAGTAAAACATCTGGATATAAGGTTGATCGATGTTGAAGTCAAATTTGTAGAGGGAGATTAGTTTAGGACAATCTATGCAATTTATGCAATAAGAAAAATAATCTAACTATTAAAATATACGGGTGTGCGACCATACACATGTATACGTTTATTCATACATATTTTAGGAAAGATAAAAGGAGAAAAGGACTTGGCTTTTATTTGTTTGGAAAAGTACCCGATGACATGTTGCAAATGTTGGTGCGTTGAAACTGGATAGAGTTTTTATTAATGGTGATTGGGCTTTTAGGTTCCCTGGGGGTAGGTCAGTGGCTTTTCCTGCTATTGGATCTAATCATAGCCCAATCGTTGTTGATTGTGTTCCTCAAAACCCTTCACACAAAAGGAAGTTTAGGTTTGAAGTATTTTGGTTAGAAGACTTAGAGTGTCAATCTATTGTTAGATTTGAATGGAGGAGGGTTGTTCCTGGGTCAGATTTGTTCTCCCTCTGATCTAAAACTATTGGGACTAAGACTGCTCTTTTTTCTTGAGGTTCTAAGAAGTTTGGGAACTCTAGGGTGGAAATTCAGAATTTACAAGGGAAGCTATCTGTTCTTCAATCTTGTTCTAGTCTTAACTATAATGGTGGTGCAGTCAGAACCTTATCTAATAATATCAAGGCTCTTTAGGTCAGGGAGGAGAAATATTGGGCTGCTAGATCGAGAGTGAATTGGCTTAAATGGGGGGATAAAAACACAAAAAAAACTCATGCTTCTACCATTCATCGAAGACAGAGGAATCAGAACCTTAGGCTTAAAAATCATGATGGTATTTGGGTGGAGGGAAAATCTCATCTGGAGGATCTTGCCAATTGTTTTTTCAATGCTCTTTACAAATCGACTGGCTTCAGAATCTCTTCTAGGGTGACTTCAATTATTCCTATGCTGGTAACTCCTATAATGAATGACTCTTTGAATGCTTTGTTAACCTTGAAAGAACTAAAAAGTGTAATTTTTTATTTAGGGCCTTCAAAAGCCCCTGGTCCTAATGGGATGCCGGGGCTCTTTTATCAACATTTTTGGGAGGACATTAAATGGGACTTATTAAAAGTTGTTCAACAGTTTTTTAATTCTGGGCACCTTTTGAGAAAAATTATGAAACTAATGTGGTCTTAATTCCAAAAAATCCTAATCCTGAAGATTTATCCGGTTTTAGACCAATTAAACTCATTAATTTTTCATTAAAATCATTTCAAAAATTTTAGCTACAAGACTTAAACCTATTATTGGCTGTATTATAGAGCCTCAACAGAGTGCTTTCATTCCTGGGAGGTTGATTCAAGATAATATCATTGTTGCCCAGGAACTATTTGCTTTTCTAAGAAAAAAAAGGAGAGGGAAAGATTTTGATTGTGCTCTTAAGTTAGATATGAACAAGGCATTTGTCGAGTGGGGTTTTCTTAAAGATTCTCTTTTGGCCTTTGGTTTCAACAGTAGGTGGGTGGGGCTTGTTATGCACTTGGTTACCTCTGTCTCTTTTAGGATTCTTATTAATGGCGATAATAATTCTTCTTTTTTTCCTTCGAGGGGCCTTATGCAAGGTGACCCCCTTTCTCCTTTCTTATTTATTATTGTGGCCAATAGTCTTTCTCTTCTTATCACTAAAGCCATAAATGATAATTTTATTAAGGGTATTAGTGTCAATCCTTCTAGTCCTTTTATTTCTCATTTATTATTTGCAGATGATTCTCTTTTTTTTCTTTAAAGGGAATGAGGTGGAGTGTGATTCCCTTCTCGAGTGTTTGAGGATTTATTGTGATGTATCTGGTCAGCTTATTAATTTGGCTAAGTCAGGTTTGATTTGTAGCTTTTTCCCTTAGGTTGTCCATTTCAAATCGGATGGGTATTCCCCTTCTTTTCAACCCTGGAAAATATATTGGTCTGCCTTCTGAGTGGGGTAGATCAAAAAAGAAAACCCTTAATTGGTTGAAGGAGAGAATTTTACAGAAGTCAGAGGGTTGGAAAGAGAATTTTCTAAGTCAAGCGGGAAAAGAGGTGCTTATTAAGGGAGTTCTCCAAGCCTCTCCTTCCTATGCTATGTCTATCTTTCAGTTCCCTAAGGGGTTTTGCGATGACCTTTCCTCTTGTATTGCAAATTTTTTGTGGAAAGGTTGTAAAGATAGGAAGGGGATCCATTGGAAGGCTTGGGAGGGTATATCTAAGGCTAAACTAGCTGGTGGTTTGGGTTTCAGGGATTTTTACAGGCAAAACCAAGCTCTTTTGGCTAAGCAGACATGGAGGTTAATTTCTAGTCAAGTGTCTATTTGGGGTTTACTTCTTAAAAGCCTTTATTTTAAAAATTGCATTTTCTGGGAGGTCCCTGATTCGAATAAGGGCTCTTGGATATGGAACAGTCTCATGTTTGGGAGGGCTCTTCTTAAAGAGCAGGTGTGTTGACAGGTTGGTAATGGGGCAGATATCAGGATATGGGAGGATAGATGGGTTAATGGGGTTTTATTACCCCCTTCCTCATTTTCAGCCTCTATTTATAAGGTTAGTGATCTTATTGATCCTATCTCTTTTTCTTGGGATATCAACCTTATTTCATCCATTTTTCCCTCTCACATTGTTTCATATATATTGATTATCCCTCTTATTTCTGCTTTGGATTTGGATGCTATGATTTGGCCCCATACCAATGATGGTATTCCCTCGGTTTCTACGGCTTATCATGTTATTTCCCCTTCTAAGGTTCTGCGAAAAGCCCCCCAATCATCCTACTCCCCTCCCCCTCGCCTCTGGATCCATGTGTGGGGCTTGATTGCCCCTCCTAAAGTCATTAATTTCATCTGGAGATGTTGTAATGAGGGTTTGGCAGTTAATTTCTACTTATGGAGGAAACACCTTATAGATGATCCTATGTGCTCTATCTGCGAGACTGAAAAGGAAACCATTGAACACTTACTAACTGGTTGTCCTTGGGTTAGGAAAGTTTAGGAGAGATCTCCTGTTTTTAATTTCTGTTCCAGTGGCCATTAGGATAGAATTGAAGATTAGTTTTTCCAATCTTTGAGTGGGTTGGATAACTTTACTAGTCATGAGGTGGATCTGAAATCGCTTTAAGTTTGCACTTGTTGGGAAATTTGGAAGGCGAGAAATGAAGCCATTTTTAGAAAGAAGAATATTTTTATCTCAACAATTTTATCTAAGGCCTGGTCCTTATCTGTTAACTACAAGTTTAGTTATAAGGTTCTTAAGTCTTCCCCCAGACTTATCCCTCCCTCCCCCCCCCTAATTGGGTAAAAATTAACTTTGATGGTTCATTTAATAAAGAATTGAATTCAGGTGCCTACGACTTTGTGGTTCGTAGTTCTGTTGGTGCGGTTATTGCTGGTCATGCATTTCTTAGTTCTCATGCTCATTCTGCTCTCTCAGTGGAGGCTCAAGCGCTTTGCTCTGCTGCTTCATTTATTAAAGAGGAAGGTCTTGGAAAGGTTGTTTGTGAATCTGACTCTAGTGTCCTTATGCAGTGCATGCGGAGTAATGATATTTCAAGATGGGAGTTAAAAAGACATAAATTACAAATTAGAGATCTTACCAGTCTTTGTTCGGACATCTCCTTCTTGCATGTGTCCAGAAAAGCCAACGCTGCGGCTGATTGGGTGGTTAAATGTTGTGCTGCTCACGTCTTACCTCCGGATTGGGTATCTAACCCTCCTTCTGACCTCTTGGCCATTTTGAGAACGGATTTTCCACCAGAGGGTGTCGGTTGATCTGCCATTGCTTTGCTCTTTCGTTGGTTTGTAAATTTGGGTTCTTCCTTGGTTAGGACAAGCTTTTGATTTGATTTTTCTGGTTTTGATTTTTATCCCCTGCTCCGTTTGGTTGTTTTGGTTAAATGGTGGGTTTCCATTTTGTGGGTTTTGGTTTTTTTCTTGGTGAAGCTTTACTGTTTCTATGGGCGGGTTTATTGCTTTACAGCTTTTGTTCTCACTCTGTATCGTGTGTTGGTTTTTTAATCCATTAATAGAATCCACGATTAAAAAAAGAAAGAATATACCATAATAATCCATTTAGCCCCAAAATTTATCTCTCTCCTTGTATTCATCAAAGATGTTGCCATCCCTTGATTTAAATAGTCCACAAATTGAGGGTTGCAAGGATCTAATCGATACAATGATCACTGAGGGGCAAATGGGTATGCAAATGATGACTAGGGACATCAAAATCGTTGACTGTGTCGGGTAGGGATTTCATTGAAAATTTCAGACCAACGATGGTGGTTGTTGCCAATCATCTCATTCTCAGTTGGTTGCTACAATTATTTGAATTTGACGAAGATGATCGAAAACCATTGTTGGGTCTTGATGTACTAGATTGAACATGGTCGGCGGGTGATCTTCATTTGATTACTACCGTGGAAGTCCATTAACCATTTTTTGTTGAAAAGGGGAATTTCCCTTTAAGAATGTGCTTGAATTTTGGAGTGGCGGATGTCGCCGACCAGAGATGGGCGAAAGAATCCTCTGCTCCATGAATTTGAGACCGTTCGTTTTGTAAGAGGGAGAGAAAGATACATCGCAGGTGCTGTGATGAACCAAATTAGTTTACCCGTTCTTTTCTCGACGATTCGCATATCATCTCTGGATCACGATCTATTTGCAGTAGGGGTGGTTATAGTCCCGAGGCCTGCCAAGCCCGTCTAATAAAAAAATAAGGCTTGGTAAGGTAAATAGGCCCGCAAAGCGGGCTTGGCAAAATTTTATAGGCCCGATTTTTTTTCGGGCGGGCTTGAGCATGAGTTCTTAAGCCCGATGAGGCCCGGCCCGGCCCGAGGCCCGAAATATATATATATATATATATATATATATATATATATATATATATATATATATATATATATATATGTGTGGGGGGGGGGGGGGGACTTCTATAAATATAAAAATGTATACCAAGTCTTTTCATGTAAAGTGAGAAACTTTATATATGGACTTTGTAATATATGGAGTTTAAAACAGATTTTTAATTAAAAAAATTGCTCTTTAAATAAAAAAATAGGTATTTTAATGTAAAAAAAAAATCTTTTAATTAACATAATAGGGCCCGATCGGGCGGGCCTGGGTAAAGAGCTTTCAAATCTGGGCGGATTTGGGATTACATAATAAGGCCCGATCTAGGCCCGAGCGGGCTTGGGATAACACTTAATTTTTCAAGCCCGGCCCGAGCCCGACCGGGCCTGGCCAGGCCCGGCCCACGGCCACCCCTAATTTGTAGTAGATATGGTCAGTTCCTTACGTTAAAATTTGGTATCTTCCAGACAAAGTCAATTTGGATGACTGAGATTCCTCAACACAGTCCGATCGAGTTGGTCATTCATTGATCATCTTGGTGTTTATATTTAAGGACCTGATATATATTCTCACTGAGTTGAGGCTGAACTACTAAGTTAAAGGAACAATGTATGTCGCCATTAAATATCCGACACTTTACCACCATAGGCTTTGTAGAATGGTCCAGTTGCTGATATTGTATCGTTGTGTAGAACAATGCCATTGATTCACAATCAGTTTTTCTTTTTACCAATCAGTTGTTTGGTTGAATAAAATATGACATGGCCCTCCTGAAATTAAACCAATAATGATGAACAAATACAGTAAGGAAATGGACATAAAAGGGTAAAGCGATAAACCTACATTATTTCATTTTTAAATGCATAGACAATTCATGATATAAATAATTAAAAAAAATGTGATCTTTTTTTTAAAGGAAATCGATAATAGTTGAGCTATTGGAAACAAGGTAATGATGAATATATGATGCTCCAGTTAATAACAATCTATTTATTGAAAAAAATAAGAAATGTTGCAAGCTCCATTGAACCTCTGCCCGAGCTCATATTAAATATGGGAAGAAAACTTCATATGATGCAGTGGTTGGGTTGGTTAAGAATCCAATTCATGGGGACTGTAGTTTAGTTGTGCATGCATGCTACGATGGATCCTTGTGGAATTCACCAAATGTATCTCTTCTTGGTAAGTGAAGAAATTACCTTTATCCATTTAAAACGGCTTTATGATTGGTAACACCATTTGGGAAGGATTTGATGTTATGAGTGGTGATCTACTGGCTGAACCTTAGAGTCTAGTGTAATACTTATCTAAGTATTTGGTGGGAGAGCATATGAGTAGTGTCTTGTCTTGCGCATTTATTGAGTTTCTTCTTGAGGTTGACTCATGGCCCTGTGGGCACAGTTTATTTTATCTGGGATGGCCTGATATGTGGTTGTAAAATTTTGCTGCTTTGGCCCAGGGGTGAGATCCCTATTGTGATCCTTAGTGAAATTTAATTAAGCATAGAGATAGAAGAAAACACGGGCCATCAGATTGGATTGGGATGCAATCTACCTTGCCCAACCCCTAGGCCCAGTCCAACGCATTTTGCAGATCTGATTCGGAAACGCTGAGTAAGGAAACACAACCGCTCATGCCATCGAGGAATATGGTATTGCCGGAGTGGTAATAGAGTGTTCATTGGGATGGTTGCATTTTCCTTTTCTTGCACTATTACCTCCAATGTAAGAACTTTAGGAGTGAAAGATAAAACAAGTCAAAATAATTTATAATGGGTACATAAAATGACACTCTCTAGACTAATGTAACACCCCGCCTAAAATAATAACGGGTGGGCAGCCCTATACTACATTAAATCAGGAATTTCAGATGGTCCAGTCTCAACATCAACTGTCGGTACAATATAATATAGGACTAACTACCCAATATCATATAAGCGAGATGTTAAAATTTAAAAAAAATGCAACAGACAACAAACCAACACTAAACTACTAATAAAGGAAAGAAAGATGCATGAAAGAACTATGAGAAATGAAATGCTAGAATAAAATGAAATAAATAACTACAACTGAATATACCACAAGGAAGTAAACCCGAATAAGCTGTCGGGTCACAGCCAATACAATGACTGAAATGAAATAAATATACACATCTATAAATTATCCCTTGGGTATAAACTCGATATACAACATGAATCATACCTAGATTTTTAAAGAAGTAGGAAGCGACTACAAGATACATCCCGCAACAGTCCGCACCTGTCACGGCTCCCAAGACTCTGGATAGAAGGTCATCCGGCATCCATGCGGTAGGACACCTGTAGTAATATGTATATATACAGGCAGGAGAGAAAAGTAAACGGGTCAGAGCCCGAGTGTGAAAAAATATTTAGCAAGTGTGTTAACCGTGCATAATAAATATCGGTGCACATATTTCATAATTAAAGTGGAATCGCACTCTCGTGGAACCCCAACTCACCTCTCATCTAAAGGCGCGCACCTATTCGCGTCCTCAACTTTTAGTTAAATTACCCCCATTTATAAGGACAACCTAACTTATCATAGGCCCAGCCTCTACCCACGAGATCTACCTTCCTATCTTAACCCAAGAATCCACTTCTTTCTAAACCCATTTAATTAATTTTATAAACATGTATGCCATATTAGGCTTAATGGATTCCGGTTTATAATTTATTCAATTATAATTCTTAACACGCTACCCGTATATATTTGGGTTTAATCATATTATTTAATTAATAAACAACATGCATACAAATCATTATTGACAAAACTTCTCTCAAATCTCAACATTGTACTACGTTTCGTGCGTGGGGTGTCTTGCAAAGCGAAATCCAAACAAGGAACCACCCTGTTACACTACTCATGGACAACGTCGATCCTAGAGATCCATTATGCCACACATAATTATTTGACAGAACTTTTCTCTAATCTCAACACTGCACTGCGTTTCGTGCGTGGGGTGTCTCGCAAAACGAAATCCAAACAAGGAACCACCCCGTTACACTACTCCTTGACAATGTCGATCCTAGAGATCCATAATGCCATACATACCATATACTACTACTACTACTACTACTACTACTACTACTACTACTACTACTACTACTACTAAATTTTTAGACTACAATCTGAAAACAACTAAAAACTCCAATAATATCCTTGGGATGATGTAACCGAAATATTCCTTAAATGCGATACATTCACCCCCATCAATCTAGTACACCATAATCATCCAAGATGTACTCCACAAAGATTCCATACCCTTTCATCTATAGGATATATAAATATATATATATATATATATATATAGGCATTTTATTCTAACCATATATATATATATATACCATCATCCATATGTGACACCCCGACTAATTAAATACCGGGTAGCTACTCCTTTATTAAATTAATTCAAAATGCCAAGTTGGCTCAGTTAATAGCATCACTGTCGAAAACATTTTTTTATTATTCTATCCACCTAGTATTTAAAAAGTAAGTGCCAAATTTTAATTAAAGTCTGATTAACATGCAACAAGTGTAACGAAGAAATAAATACACCATTCACCATACTGAAGTAAAATGAATAACCATCACCATAGCATAAATAAAGTCTGGAGGAAAACTCCTCACTACAAATCCCACAACTGAAAAGTAAATTGAATACTGAAACCATACATGCTAAAGTCTAAAAACTGAAATGTAAAAGATGCTCTAAATAGAAAGGGGCAACATGCCCTACAACTGATAGATAGTGACTCTGGAATCCAAAAGATAGAAGCGTCTATAAGCAAATCCCTGTAGCTTCCACAAACAGCTACAGCTCGTCACCTGAATGAGAATCCTATGCTTGGTGTCCCTGTGGCTGGGCACCTAAAATGGTTTTACAAGAAAAGATTTGAAAAGCAAACGGGTCAGAGTCCGAATGTGGAGTTATATTTTAAAAACCTGCAAGTGCTTTAAAAACATTTAAAACATTAAATGCAAAGTACATGTTAGGACGTGCACTCACATGATATTCTCACCTCTCGTCTAACTGTGCACTCCTAACGTACGTACCCATCTACAACGATATAAACCACTAGCTAAGTGACATCATAACTAGCTATACTGTAATAGTTTCTACCCTTATTACCCGGTTCTATTAACATACAACGCTCGTAATTAGATAGGGATTTAATGTAAACTCGGATGCTCAATATGCAATATATATATCACTATCAGTTAACTCGTTATATTATTCTCGGAACAATACCGTAATTATATTCACATCATTAACATGAAGGTTCTCATTAATTACGTGTATATTATTCACATCATAAATATACAATACAAGCACCCCGAGAACTAAGCTGCGGTGCACACATACTCTGCTATCCATCCCGGTACATCACGTACATAAGGATCACATATTCTGAATTTCTCAGGAATAGTTCAGATAACACAAATCACAAATAGTGGAGGCGAACACAGTCACATCACATGGGTCACGCACATACCTACGCTCCCACGATCAGCGGACTTAATAATATCCCAATAAGTCTTTCTATGACCTATGTTCATCGAGGTACCAGTCTATATCCCCCCCGTAGGCACACAAGGATTAGAGGGTCCTAAGCGAGCGCAACCTCCCGTGATAGCAAGTATGGTAGGTATGTCATACACACAATTCATATACCAATACTAAGTAAACACACGTCTTAGTAATACCGTATTTTAATCGTAGTACATATCGCATTCTCGTACTAACTTATTTTTATCACAATTTATACAACTCCGGTTTATAATCATACGCGTCATACTTTTCTCACGTCGTAATAGACACTCACGTCTCAACCCAAACGGTTCATTCTAATTTAACTCACTTATATATAATTTCCTTCTCATAAATACCCAAATGTCCCAAACCTATCACTACATCATCATTGGAAGGTTAACTATATCCTCGAACAAGTTTACGGGACTCCAACATTCAAAACAGCTCCAAATAGCCCAAACTGTCAGCTCGTTAGAAGTCTCGTTCGAACGAGATCCCTCTGTCAACTCGTTAGAAGTCTCGTTCGAACGAGGCTGTTCGAACGAGATTCCAGTTCGTTCGAACGAACTGTTCCTTCTAACGATATCTCGTTCGAACGAGATATCGAACGAAATCCCATTTCGTTAGCAGCGACTGGTCAACTCGTTAGAAGCTCGTTCGAACGAGTTCGTTCGAACGACCTGGGTAGGGGCTTCTAACGAGATGCCAGATTCGTCCCAGATTTTTCCTTTACTCGTTTTTAACCATTTTAACACCTCTAATCTCCTCCAAAGTTCATCCCAACAACGTTTTATGGTCTCTAATTGGTCCTAAACATATTTAAGTCAACTCCTAACATGTTTTCAAGGATTTAATCTCTTTAACATTAATCAACATATGGATTTCTACACTTTTCCCCAATTATTTCAAGAACATGAACCCTAACAGTTTGAATCATGAATTAACCCAACAAAATCCGTTTTAATTTCTTTTCAATCATGTATATCATCAGTAAAAACATCTACCTATCATTCTACATGCAATCCTTCTCAAATTTCTCAAGTTCTATGGTCTAAACTACATGGGTTTTCATTATCTTTCAAGAACAATTAATAATCTCCAATTTCTAACATGGAAAAGACATTCTCTGAAATTAAATGGAATAAAGTCATTTGCCTTGGTTTGATTTCTGACTTTGGTGTAGGTTTGATGATGTTTTTCTGCAGAATTTTCTCTCTTTCTCTCCTTCTCCAAGCTCCTTCTCCAATGGTGGCTTAAGGTGGCTAGGGTTTGTTTTGGGGAAAGTTGTAAACCTAAAGATAACTTCCGTAGCTTAATGGTTTAATATGGGATGATTAGTGGGCTTTGTGGGTTTAATCCACATCAGATTTACATCTCTAATTTTCGTCACTTTTAATTCCTCAAAATGTAAAATTACCAAAATACCCTTTAAGTTGCCGGTATGGCCTAAAAATACCCCGGGACCCAAACTATACCCCCAGCTAGTGTTTTCTGACTATCTCGACCCTTCCGGACGCGTTGGCGCACTCAAAACGACCATACGGATTATAAATTTTAAATTCACTTTTATTATCAAAATATTACACCGTGACGCGGCGGTCCCACGCGTCTCAACAAAATTTCTAAAATGCCGTATATAAATCTCACGATAAATTTCATAATTCCAAATTCATATATAATCATATATGCACATAATCAAATACCAACTCGCATCTCATTAGTATTTATAACCCGGATTAATTTCCAATTAATACGCATTTAATTAATTAATCCCAAAAATAAATATAGCTAAAAGTACGGGGTATTACACCATACCCATGACCAAGTGTACATATCATATCTGATGTACAATGGACATGCACATAATACACCCGGCTATATATCGCCGATAAAACTGCACCATGCTATCATCTTCCCAGTGCCCGGCTCACGTAGCAACTAGGAACCACCTGGTGGGGATCAATGACACCCACCTCGTGATAACTCACACACACGACGTCCCGGGAAGCGGTTATAGCTCCAAACCGGCAATGAGACGAAACATACCCACCATGTCTCATCCCAAAAATATAAATCATATAATATCACACGAGACGACTATGACCTGGGGAATATCCACACCCTTCTCTATATGCCAGGATGCTCACCCTCTGCGCGGAAACTTCCCAATGATAGCATGAGCGGGGTATGCTTAACCACATAAGTATGTATATCGTTCACATGCACAATATACATACATCCATATGATCCCATCATATGATCAATCCCTAAACCATCATATACGGTTTAGATATCCATACCATGTATGTCCACAACATAAATATATCCATATATTCATAACTATATAGATATATATACACAAATTCACATATCCATATATATATATATACAAACTAATTCTCGTTCATATGTATAAGATATATATATACACTCGGCTACAAGTATACATAATCCTCAATATACAAGCCGTCACCACAAACTCATTTAATTTACCTCGATATGTGAATACAATCCCTCACTTGAAGCATATTCATCCATTTTTTTTAGATGAATAGTCTCCCAAAATCATATGTATATATATATACATATATATTCAACCTTAGGGTTATCACCCAAAATTTTGTGTAGGAACCCATCACTACACATTTCATCCATATTCGAAAGTACATAATTACCTTTAGTACTATTTAACCATAGGCACATACATGACTTAATAGTCTAAAACCTCAAATTATTCCAACCTCGTTTCAAGTATTGGAATCTCAATGGTTATTTCCCCACAATTACGTGTAAACTATCCTAACTAGAATTTATGCTACCGCTTATTCTAGTCGATAGTACGATCCAAACCGTTCCCAATTTCACCTATGGTTCAATTAATCTTATGAACCCTTACTCCTATTGAGTTATCGATTGTTCCTTAGTCTAAACATTTCTAAGGATACGTGACCCCTCTCACTCATCGGTCCCCAAACATTAATCTCAATGGGATCCTATTTATTATAAGGATTTGGCACTACCCTCGGCCTACAATTTCGAGCCATGCCCCACCAACTCTCTCTTTATAAGAGTTATTAACTTCCCATCATGCCTAGACTCACTCTTGAGCTAATATTAGGATTTCCATCCCCAATGAGGTTTCCCCCACAATCTCTATACACAACTCTAATACCTATATGGATATATTTCTCCCCAATTATTTCAAAGAGTTCCCAAAATCATAATATGTGAGAAACCCCATATGTGTATTCAAAAAAATATCTCTTACATTAGAAGAGAAGGCCCCAAACTAATAAACCCAACCAAAAAGGGTTTGAATTCACTATAAAGAAAATTCCTCAAAATGCCCTGTTTCCGAATCGATTCGGCCCATCCGAATCGATTCGGTCCAAGGGACCTAAGAGTATGCTACTTACCGAATCGATTCGCTATGGGCGAATCGATTCGGCCCTAAAGACATGAGACTTCTGCAACATAGCGAATCGATTTGCTAGGGGCGAATCGATTCGGCTTGTGTAGTAAGCTACGAAAATAGCTGATTTTTCCAAAGCCCAAATTCTCCAAAATTCAATTTATACCTTTTTTTAACCCTTAATATTCAACCTCAACATAATTTCAAACATCAAAACTCATCCTTTATCAAATCTCATCAATTTATATCCGTTAAACCCAATTATAATCTTAAATTTCAAGATTTAAACCAAAATTTAGGTTTTGATGTTTATACCCAAAAACCATTTCTTTAACCCACAAATTATGAAATAAAATACACAAATGACTTATTTAGCAAGATTAAACACTTGCCTCGATTTTGTAGAGGTTGGATCGTCCTCGATGTCGCGGTTGGGCCGGAAATCCCAAGCTTTCTTCCTCTCTCTCTTATTTTCTTCTCCTTTTCTTCTTCCTTTCTCTTTTCTTTCTCTTTCTCTCTTTATCTATATGAGAATGGCTTAATCCGTAAGCCTCTAATCCCTTAAAACATTAAACCCAAATTTAAATGTTAATACACAATTTAAATGACTCGTTTACACCAAATCGAGTCAAACTGGCTTAAAAATATTCCGGAGCCGAAATAAAACCCAATGACAGTCATTTTGACTATCTCGACCCTTCCGGGATCAATGGTACCCTCAAAATCATCATCCTGAATACTTTAAAACGTTCTCTATTTTTGGTCTTAAACTCCCAATTTTAGAATTCTCCAATTTAATTAAATTTTATTTTCCCAAAAATTTAATTTCTCAGTCTCAAAAATCATGGGGTGTTACAACTAACTCGAGCATCAAATTCTTGTAAGATATAAATAAATAATGCAAATAAATGGACCGGACTGAACCCATACCTTATATCTCAATGTTTAAATCCACCTCAATCTTTTCCTTCTCCTCCTTATTCGCATTGTTCATATCATAAACCTAGCTTAGTAATCCATCATAAATAGTAAGATAAATATTAGATTAGAATATAAACTAGAAAATTGATCGAATCTTGGCACTAGAAATAATTTTACAAGTAAGAAAAATTAGAAATGATCAAAGAAACAATGAAGTAGGTGTTTCCACTATGATTGCTTCCAAAATGATAAAATGTATATTCATATTGAAGCCATAGAGGTTTTCTCAAGAAAAAAAATTCCCTTCTATAGAACAACAGTTAAATTGAGGCCTTTTCATATATTTAACGAGTATGCCAATCCCAAATAATGGGGGAAAATCCTTTGTTACGTTATATGATGTGTTTCTACATCTATTCAGTCATGCAATCAGGTGAGTAATGACAACCTTGAGGGTGAGTTTTACAACCAAAGGAGATTGGTGCAATATTGATATAAAAAACACAGCTTAACATGTAGATAAAATAACAATCCTCCTATTGCTGTCGAAAAAATAAGCCATACTCCTATCAACATTACAAAATAAAGTGCAAGGAAAGGTGCTCCCTATGCTTATTGATATGAGTTTTTTCCCATCTTTTTCATAATTTTAAATTTAAGACATTCAAGATCTTTTAAATGGAAAATTTTCCAGCACGTAATCCTTAATCATTAACAGAGTAAGGTAACAAGGGTGAAGCCTATGTACATTATCCTAATTCTCTGAAAAATATTACAAGCTCTAGATCTCGAAACAAAAACAAAAGAAAACATCAAATCTAAAGAGATAAAATTGAATAATAGTACATTATACTAATTCTCTCAAAAAACTAAAAATATGTAGATATCATCACAGAAAACTTCAAAAAATACAGGAAAATAAAATAAATAGATTTCAACATCAAATCGAACTTAGATAAAAGAAATCAAAACAACTAAAATGTGTTTTGTATTTAACCTAATCGAGCCAAAACAAACAACACATTGATCAATACAACAACAATTTGTCACTCATTTCGTTTTAACCTAACTACATAAAAACATCAAATTGATTAAATATAAACAAATGAGAGTGCTTCATTTACAAATGAATCATTTTAACCTAATTCGTCCAGAAACCTAACAGAAATGTAGATCTCTTAACGAAAACACAATTATAGGGCAAAAACTACACAAAAATATAAAATCAATCAGATCTAAATAAATAGAAGTTTATAACTTGCGTTTTTATCTCGATGACAAGATAAACCGAAGCAGCGTATCTTCTTTCTTCAAATAGTGTCTGATCGCAATCCAGCTTTTGTAGATCTAGACACTGATTTTTTCCTTAGTCCACCATCCTTATTAGAGTTGAATATATGAGATACAAATAGTGGGATAGGGAGATCATCGATTGCGATGATGGGAGGTCGATTTGGGTTGAGATAATATAGTGGGAGAGAGGAGCGAACATTTTAGGATTTTCAGCAGGAGGGAACCCTCCCGTTTCTATTTTGCGAGGTGTGTTATTAAAATTAAATTTTGATTTATTATTTGACATGATAAAGTTTATTAGTATTTAGTAACACAAAATTACTATTAGTAATTGTAACGGTATATTAGTGTTAATAATCAATAAATGTGTGTTACTAAAATTGCATTTTGGTGTAGTGTGTACATACCATCTATATATACCACCTATGCCGATTAATTTTTTTAAAATAGTAAAAAAATATTTTTAAGTTTTTTTGTGTGGCATTTAAACATTTTGGGGAACCCACAATGAAATCTGCTAAAAATTATTTTTTACTAGTTAAAAAAATCGATTAAAATATATCACTAAAAAACATCAACTCAAAAATATTTTTTTTACTATTTTTAAAAAAATTGGTCCACACAGAAGATCCTTATTTAAGGACCTCACACGAGATTTTCTACATAGTTATATATTATGTCACCTAAAATAAGACTAACCATTTGGTTTCGCATAAAAAAGAGGAGTAAATTATAATTATACCCCCTAAATTATTAATGAGATCTCAGTTTACTACGTAAACTAATTTTTGCCTCGATTTACCTTTTTTTGCATTTTTATAAATTACCTATCTAGCTTAGTATATTCAAAATTTATATATTTCAGCCTAAAAGTTATATTCTAAGTGTTTGGTTATTTTTAATTAGAATTGGAGTCGAGTTTTTGCATCATTTCTAGTTGGAACCCCTATAGATATATAGATATGTATATATAAGTTAAAAACTCCACATCACTACAAATAATTATAGAACAAAATAATTTATAATTTATCTAATATATATTTAAAAAATGGTGTCTCTCATTGTCGATTTACCTTGTAGCTTTAAATTTGAGTACAATTAAGATCACCCCTCTCACAAAAATCACCTTTATTATGATTTACACATGTCATCCAACTCATAAACAAACCTTTCATTTACTATCTCAAACTGATTCCCCTCCAATCGTCTTCAAATCTTCCTCCTACAACTGATTATGGATTCAGTTGAATTTTAAAGAAGAGTAATTTAAAATCTCTTTATATGGATCAGAATCTACCCTCCAGTACCCAAGTTGTTCCAATCCCTTAATTTTAAGAAGCAAATGTCTCTCTCAAATGATGAAATGCACAATCTATTCAGCTAATATCAAACCTGTAATACCTTCCTCTTCTTTTTTTTTGGGGGGGGGGGGGGGGGGGGGGGGTTCTCTGAGGGGTTGGCAGAGGTTATTGGATACTCCAAATTATATTGTCATAATTTTTTCTTTATTTGGGGGTTAAAACATTTGGTTACAAAACTTGGTTTTCTTCAAATCTAAAATGGGGTTTTAAAAGTATTTGCCATTTTGCAGTTGTTTGCTTCAAGATCTAAAAGATTAAAGTTACAACCCTCCCTCCCTCCCTCGCTCTTACCCCTCTCTATCCCTCTTTGATTCATTTTTTGGGTGATTTTTTGGATTTCAAAGGAGTGTTCAAAGGCTTGGTCTTTATTAATATGTGTTATTTAGTTATGTGATTTTTGAAATGATTTTTTTTAGATTTATGATTTTGTCCTTATAGCCCCCAATCTCTTAACAATTTACTAATTTCTTTTTTTCTATATATATATTTTACAAATCTAACAAATAATATGTTGTGATATTTTCGATTTTACCTTGGTGTTTTTCATCGAATTCTTACATAAGTTGGATTGTTAAGAGATTTGTTACGCATTATCATTTGGTTTTTCTCTACTGGAGTTTCAGATCATGAATTTATTTCAAATTTCCACTAATGTTGTTTATATACTCAGAGAATTATTTTTCAATCAACCAACTCTTTAATGCAATGTTTGAGTGACTCGACTTCATTTGTTAGGATGTAATAGCTTCAAATTAATATCAAGGTATTTTTTTAATTCTAACTACAGGTTATAAGCATACTTTAACTTAATATTTATATCCGGTTGTTGTAGTTTATAATAACCATAAATATGATTTTTTTTCCTGAAGTGCAACTGCTAGACATAATGATGGGGCTTAAATGGTGGATCATTGAACTAAATCACCTAATTTTTCTTGGTATTCTTCTATATGTGTTAAATATTGTTAATTTCAATTGGTTATTTGTGTGTTTTCTTATATTATTTTTCCTTTGTTTACATTTTGTGTATACATATAGTAGCATATGTACCAAGTGCTTGGTGAAATATTTAAGTGAACCAACAGGATTCACTTTATTGGATCACATGTATTGATATTTGAATGCATTGAGATAGGATGTATAAACTTGAATTTGAATATTTTAGAGCACGTGTATTGATATTTGAATGCATTGAGATAAGGTGTATAAACTTAAATTTGAATGTTTTAAGGTGATTTTATATGTGTGAGAAAGTAGTTGTAGTTTTTCAAAATTTGAAAAGTAATATGACAGGAAATGAAAGGGTAACCTCTACAAAACATTTTATAAAGATAAAATCATCTTCAAGTTTGTATATTCAAATAGATGTTGGAGATGGCATTCATAAGATTATATTCCATTTTCTTGTAATGAAATGCCATTTTTTAAAGGTGTTTATCTTTAATGACAAAATATCTTTGAAATTAACTCCAATGTTGGGAAATTGTAAATTGTATTCTATGTTTTCAATTAAAAAAATTATGTTTATGGGTATAGATGTGTCTGAGTTGAAGATGCAATAATTAGAGAGAGAAAAACAAATGCATTTTCATGATGATAATCATTGTTATATCCTCTACTTGGAGCATATGAGACTGACTTAGGTTGCAGGATGATTTTTACATATGCCTCTTTTATATGTACATTTTATGATTAATATGTATCAATTATGAATATTTATGAATCTGTTTTTTGTTTTATTTATCTTACATAGAAAAAATCTTCAAATGAGACTTGTTTTCATTTAACACCTTGAAAATCACATACCAGTTTTTTTTTTTTTTTGTACATAGTTTCTAAGTATGGATTTATTTCAATAACCGGTGCATACTTTATGGAACTACGATCTATGTATGTGGTTAATTTGTTAGTAGATACATTCGATCATTTTGAATAGCCTGATAGGACATATATTCATTAGTTTTTATTAATCGTTCATTTATACCTCATTTTGCAAACAAATTAAAATTGTTAATGAGTTTATACTTGGTACAAAATTTTCCATTTTTATCATATTGACGTGTCATTATCTTGGGCTCTGTGAAATATGGTTCCACTGAAATGCACTATTTTATTTACACTATTATAAAAAAAATCCCTAAAAACTGCTCGCGCATCGCACGAGGCTAAAATCTAATTAGATACTACAAAAGGCAACCTTGCCTTTAGTTTTGAGAGAAAATTAGGATTCGGATTCCTTGTGTCACTTCCTCTAACCAGCCTTAGTGTGTGTGTGTGTGTGTGTGTGTGTGTGTGTGTGTGTATGTATGTATGTCCCTTCATTTATTTTTCCTATATTTTGATATACCAAGAGACAACTTACCTGTAATTAATATGCTCACTCTTTCCTTTCTCTCTCTCTTAATATTATTCATTTCTCCAGAATCCACCCATCATTTCACCCTCTATGCCCTTTAATATTTTTTTCCTCATTCATTAACCTATCTTCTCTCTCTACTGCTTGATAACCCGATAATAATTTTGTAGGAAAAATGGTGAGTGAGAAGTTTGCAGTTAACTCAACCAATGGTGACCAAGAATCCAGTTATGGAAATAAAAAAGACCCACAAATAATTACTAGAAAGTATGAACCTTTCTCAATTCTTTACTTATTGTTATTGCATTTTTTCTATAATTCTTTTTGTGTTCTTGAAATCTCCTCTCAATTGTTTAGTGATTATTGTTGAGTTTTACTATAATTTTATTCGTTTTCTTAAAATTTCCCATTACTTAGTGTAATAGCCCGTAATTTTATTGATATTTATTTAAGGGATTAATTAAATTAAATGTGAATTAATTAAGAATTAATCCGGATATAAATACTAACGAGATGTGAGTTGGTATTTAATTATGATGTGTATATATGGCAATATATGAATATTGAAAATATTAAAATTATCGCGAGACTGAAATACGACAATTTGGGAAATTTAGTTAGGACGCGCGTGTCAGTCACGTCAGGAATGTAATTATTTGAATTAAAAAGTAAATTTTATTTTTATCAACCAAATGGTCATTTTGAGTGTGCCAACGAGTCCGGAAGGGTCGAAATAGTCAGAAAACACTAACCGGGGGTTTAGTTTGGGTCCCGGGGCATTTTTGGGCCATACCGGCAACTTAAAAGGGTATTTTCGTAATTTTAAAAATTAGGGAAATAAAACCCACGAAAATTGGAGTTTATATTTATAATTTTAAAGGGGCCACTAAGGCCATTACCAGCAAAAGTTTAGAGAGTGGGCTACGGGAGTTTTGAGAGAAGTTGGAGAGAAGTTACAAGAACCAAAACCAAGCCATCTTCAACCTTAGGAGAAAATCTGTAGAGAAAAGAGAGAATCAACCTTCATTCACCAACATCAATTCTGAAGAACAATCTAAGGCAAGTGATTTGATATTTTTAGTGCATTGAATATTTCTTCCATGTTTAGTGTAGGAATTATCTTATATAGAAATTTTTGAAGAAAACCCATGAAATTGTTGGAGAAACTTTGAATTTGGGTTAGGATTTGCATGTAGAATGATGATGGACTAAATTAATATTCGAAGAGTTATATATGATGATTTAATAAACGGATTTATGATGAGTAATTGGGCATAAGAAAATTATGAGTTCATGTTCTTAGGGTTTGGGGAAATATTTGGAGATTTATATTAATTCCTTGATGATTTGTAAGATTTGATCCCTAAAATAGGTTAAGAGATGATCTAGGATGATTAGAAATGGTTTAAAAACGTTGGAACATAAATTGGATGGTCTTAGGGTGGATTTAGAAGAGAGAAGAATTGAGAAAAAACGGACTTGGAAATTTCTGGGCTGAAACTGCCATCTCGTTAGAAGACCTGCCCAGGTCGTTCGAACGACCTCGTTCGAATGAACTTCTAATGAGATGACAGTATCCCTTCTAATGAGTTGGTAGTTCATTCAAAGCCTTTCATTCGAACGACACTCGTTCGAACGAGATTTCTAACGATTTGACAGAATGACCTTTTTGGCCTGGATTGATTTCTAGTATCCCGTAGAGTTATTTAAATGGCGAGATAACTTTTCCTTATTAACTAGTGGGTATAGTTGGGATATTGGGGTACATTGAGGATTAAAACTTAGAATAGTGTCTTAAACCGGATGACATTTGTGGATTGGGAAGCGAGTAGCTAATTACGAAGTGAGAATAATTGATAACTTAAATACATATAAACCGGGGACTTGTGATTTGTATAATGCTAAGTGTTGGTATAAGAACGAGAAGTACACCACTAATAACATATTGTAATATCTAAGATGTGTGAATGCTTAGTATATGTAGTTATCTGTGTATAACATACCTACCGTACTTGCTATCATGGGAGGTTGGTGTTCGTTTAGGGCCATCTAATCTTTATGTGCCTACGGGGGGGATCTAGATTGGTACCTCGAGGACATAGGTCAGAGAAGGGCTTCTTGAGAAGTTAATAAGTCTGCTGATCATGGGAGCGTAGGTATGTGCGTGACCCATGTGATGTGAACTATGTTCGCCTCCATTATTTGTGGTTGTTGTTTAATGAAACGATTCCTGAGAGATTCGGAATACGTGGTCCTTATGTACGTGATGTACCGGGATTGGATAGCAGAGTATGTGTGCACCGCAGCTTAGTCTCGGGGTGCTAGTATTGTATATTTATGATGAGAATAATATATTGTTAATTGAAATGTATTGTCATGAATAAATGAGAATATTAATAATAGCAACAGTTTGTCAAGTGAATATGGAAGATCTCTAGTAATTAGTAGTGCTAATAGGGGAAACTGTATAACAAGTTATAACACTATGTTAACTAAAAGTTGTTGGGAATTTGAATTGAACATCGTATAGAAATGTTAGATTTTAGTATCGGACTAGTTAGAAATGGGAATAACTAGAATGGGTACGGGTGCGATAGGAGTGCACAATTAGTTGAGAGGTGAGGAACTCATGTGAGTGCACACACTATCATGTACTTTATATTCACTGTTTAATGATATTAAACACTTGCAAATTTTAAACTATTTTCACAATCGGGCTCTCACCCGTTTGCTTTCAAATCTATTTTGCTATAAAAATTTTAGGTGCCCAGCCACAAGGACACCATGCATAGGAGTTCTATTCAGGTGACGTGTTGTAGCTGTTGTGGAAGTTACAGGACCTTGATAGTAGACGCCTCCACTTCCGATCTTGACTCCACTATCAGATTTTCTCATTTGTTGGGCATGTCTCCCCATTCCTTTTAGAAACAACTTACTTTTCAGTTATTTCAGACTTTGGGTTGTAATTAATTTAGTGATGCAGACTTGGTTTTTATTTATTTCAGTATTCGGAGTGTTGTGAGGAGTATTCCTCCAGATTCATTATCATTTGATGGTTATTCTATTGTAACTATGTTGTGGTGGTTATGTTAGCATTTCATAATTTACTTACTATATGTTAATCGGATTTAATTAAAATTAACAACTCACTTTTTAAATACTAGGTGGTTAGTAATTATTAAAATGTTTTCGACAGTGATGCTATGAACTGAACCAACTTGGCATTTTGTATTAATTTAATAAAGGAGTAGCTACCCGGTATTTAATTAGTCGGGGTGCCTCACTTAGTTTCGTCCTCTTAATTTATTTATGTACAATGATGGGTTATTTTATTTAAACCATCTTTTTTCGCTGTTGAGTGTGATAAGCATGATTTTATTGATCTCATTAAGTTCTACAAAAGAAAAAGGTGAGGTAGTTGTTTGGTTAAGGTGTGTCAGATATGTTTCATTTTAATACATGTTTGTGTGTGTTCAGGTGGTTTTTGTTATTAGCGAGTTTAAGTTTTGAGTTTGAGTTGTCTTTTATGAATGGAACTTTGATCGTCTCAAATACTTCAAACAAGACTAAGGGTACTTTCCTTATTTTCAGATCCTAAATCCCGAAACCCTAAAATTTTGGGTTACTTGCAACGGATTGTCGGGTTTTTTAAATAAGGGGAGTGATCCGTAAAACTGAAATAATTAAGAGGGTTTTAGTTTATTTTACATGAAAATAATCAATCCTTGATGAAATTGTGTATAATTAACTTATACAAAAGTTATCGTTAATATCCTCTCAATGTCTTGGGGTTTTTAAATTGCAGATTCCTCTATCTCCAACCGTTTGAGTTCCACTAGGTGGATGAGCAAACTCATAATAGAGATTTTTGTAAAGATGATTGTGCACATGAACTATGGTTTGGTTTGGTTTAGCTTCTAATATGGTGTTACATTTTTAATTAAAAATAATTGGATTATTCACTAAAACTTTGAAAATGGGATTAAAGCCTATAAAGTTGTACTTATAAAAGTTTGTAGGAGAAGTTGTTAAATTGTAATTATCAAAATGTCAAAATATGGAAATTAATAAACTCATATAAACATTATGTGTGACATTAGATATGAAAAATTATTGACGAAAGTCATTTTTATAATATTTGGTTTAAGACTAGAGTTGATATACATAAGTATGGTCTTGTTCAGATGGCACTCAGATTACTGACCATGCCACAGTCTCGTCTGATACGCGAGTCCAATCTTCTTACCCTTACCTAATATGTACAAGTGTTGTCTCAAGTGTGGTCTCATCTGGATGACACTCTGGCATCCTACTAGGCACTGTATTCTTGTCTCACAGATGAAACCAACCACATTCATATCAACATGGGTGTCGACCTCAAACAACACACATATCACAAGGAAACAATATCAAGCCAAAGATGGTCGTGTCGGTTACAGATGACCAATATTACTCGTCTCAACCTCTAGTATGGAACAAGGAACCTCACAGTCTCAGCTTGGCCAAGACCTCCGCTATCACCTTGGATGATACCTCCTACCTACGATACGTTTTACAAGCGTGGAAAGCGAGATAAGGGCATTTTAATTATTTTTACACTAAACCGTTATTGGAGATCAATAACCCACATAGGGGAATATTCTTCATGATGGCCTTACTTTACGTACACACAGTTGGCACTCTCTCATACGCTACGACATCAGATGGGTGTGGGGCACATGCTAGGGGTAATACTGCGCATCCCCAACCTATATAAAGCACACTATGTATTTTTCACATAGATCAATTTTAACAATGTAATACCCCTATATTTTTACGTATTCGAGATTTGATTACATTGAAAATTAATTGAGAAAAATACGTTTTATTTAAATTATGCGAGTGAAGTAATTTAATGTGATTTAATAATAACTGTGATTATTGGATATTAATCGAGATATAGACACTAATCAATATTATGAAATGAAACTTACTAAGTGTATATAGTAAATAGTTGATTATTATCAAATTACGTCATAGTGAGCAATATGGGCGTAATAGAGTTATCTAATCGGGAGTCGCGTGTAGACTATTTAGAGGTGAGAAATGAGAAATATATTTTAAGTAACTCGGATGATAATTTAGAGGTCACGAATGAGTATTCGGGGATGTCAATTGAGTACACTGGGATGTCAATTGAGTCACGGAGAAATTTTAGACTAAAATAGGACCATAGGAGGGTATTTTGGTCATTTTATATTAAGGGGTTAGGAGACCTACGAATTTACAAACTCTATAGCAGCTTATAAGGGTTGGATACTAGGTCTTAGAGGTGAGAAAAATTAGAGAAACCATTAGAGAAGGAAATGAGAGAGTCGTTGAAGATTCTTGGAGCTTTCATTATATTCTTGCACACAAACAACCTAGGAAGGAGGATTGAAGGAGAAATCAATCAACCCAACACCAAAGTCACGAAATCAGACCCTACCAACCAAGAGGCAAGTTGTTTGTTGCAATATTCATGAAGTTATAATACCCATGTGTAGGGTTTTACGCTTTGTTTTTGTTAAATCAATGTTCTTGGGAGAAAAAAATAATTTTATGCATGTTGGGACAGGATCTGAATGTAGAACGATTTAACATACGTAGAGTATCAATAAACAGAGGAGATTGGATCATTAATATGAATTAAATCTGGTTTTTGATGAATATTAGAGGAAGAACATGAAAACCTAGGATTTTTTAGGATTAGAGGTTTAAATCCATTGTTGAATAATTTATAATGGTTAGATCCAAAACTTACGTTAGAAATTGTCCTTATACATGTGGGAAGGGTTTGGGACAATTAGTTTAGAGTTTGGTGGGAGAACGTGGAAGATTAAGGTGCGTTAATTGTGGAAAACACACCTGCTATAACTGCATAAATGAGTTATAGAAAAACGAACCAGTTCGGACCAAAGAGGTGCGGTTCGGTTCGATCTTTACAGAAAAGCAGACCGGTTAGGTCCTGGGAAGTCGGATCTATTCAGTTCCCTAAGTTAAATATGAAATTTCCTTTTTGGGCCTAGTGTTCCTAAATCGATGTTGTGGAAATATTTAGGACTTTGTAAAAATAATAATAGGAGATTTATTAAATTATGGTAGGCCTATTATAGAGGTATGAAGTAGTCTTATTGAGAGGTTTAAGATGACATTGAATTTGAGATGAATGATATCGTTATTAATTTAAGAGACAGATAAAGAATCACAAGAATCGAATAAATTGATGTATCGACCAATTGGGTAAGTTAGACTTATCTACTGAATTTAGAAAAGGGGTAACTAGGACCCTTAGAGTTGTGTGAATACTCATATAAATACGATAGCGAGATAAATCGTAAAATAAAATGTACGGTAAGTATTAGAGATAAATATACTACGTACCAATGTGAATTATTAGGTTGTGTGAATAATTATAGTATAAGTCCTTGGATTGTGTGAATACCTAAAGTATATTAATTGTATTGGGGTCGATGGTTATCCGGACCAATCCATGCAAGTTCGAATTTGGGGTCGATGATTATTCTAACCAAATCGAAAATAAATAATATTAGAGTCGATGGAAAATCTGGACCAATATACATATACCTCACATTTACATTGGGGTCGAGGGATATCCGGACCAATGTAAATGATAGGATAATTGGGGTCGATGGTTATCCGGACCAATAATCTTTATAGTATATATTATGTGCGAAATATATATACCTTATGATGTCGTACTGGGTGCAATAGTAGACTTGTAGATGATATATATATATATATATATATATATATATATATAGAGAGAGAGAGAGAGAGAGAGAGAGATACATCTAAAATATAAATTAAGAAGAGAAACTTAATCACAAAGATTGAAAGATAGATAGAGATATCTACTAGAATAAATTAAGTAGCGAGACTTAATTATATGATTTTAATCATAACATATGTAAGTGTTACATGAGAAATAAAGTATATATGGGATGTTAATGAAAATAATGTACTGTATGGGCAGTACGAGGAACTTAGGCGACTTTATAAGTTCAGATAATATTATAGTGTAGTTAGCTTGGGCAGTATAGATAGGTGGGCTAAGTATAGAACGGTAGGCATGCACAATAGATGAGAGGTGAGTAAACTCAAGAGAGCGTACGGTAACCTAACATGTGTAATAAATAACCGATTTGAAATTTGTGATAAAAACTTGCTAAATATTTTCAAAATGTTTTGTGTACTAACTCTTGCTATAAAATATTTTCTAAACCTTTTAGGTATCCATCCACAGGGATGCCAAGCGTGATTTCCTTCCAGGGACTCGGAGCTATAGCACTGTGGATGCTGAAAGGACTTGATTTGATTAGACGATTACTTCATACAGATCTAGTGTAGGATCCAATTTTTATATTCCATAGATGGACATGTTGTCCATTGACATTTTTTAGTTATTTAGACCTGTTATCATTATGGAGTATTTGTTTTTGGATTTGGCCGATGGTTTATTCGGCAAACCTTTATTCATTTATATATTGTGATGGTTGGATTTTATTATATTGTGAATGGTTAATTTAGTGTCAATATGGTTCTTTTATCTGTTATTAAAGAAAGATAAAATTTGGCGCCGGTCTAATTTCACTTAGGTGGTTAGTAATTAAAAAGTTTTCAATAGTGATGCTGAGAATGGACCATCTAAGAAACCTGTTTTTGAATTTAATAAAGGCTTGATCAATCGATGTTTAATTAGACGGGGTGTCACAAGCAACCCCTACTGGTATGCTACAGAATTGAGTCTATAGGGAGACATATTGAGTGTGTATCTTCTATGGCCATTAGTTCCCTATTATGGTAAAATCACACCTATACTTTATACAGTAGACGTACGCCAAGGCCAAACCACTTAAATACTTGTGTTCATCTATGTTCTCTCTCATCTGTTCTGTTAAATTATTTGTCAATTATTGTTTCATTACAATTGTGAAATACCTACACCTAGGGTGAATCCATTGTATGGTCTTAGTATCATCAATTTGGCACCGTTTATGGGAACGTGTTTATTATTCTTATCTTTAGATTGGATTTCTCTCTCACCTCTAGTTATGATTCAAGTCCACCATTATTGGATCTAAATCACCATTGAAAGATCTTTGGTGGAAGAGTTCATCAACTTCCTGTTTGATTCATCCTATTTTTTAGGTTTATACACCCATGTTATTGCTGTTTGGTTTCTTTGATCGACGATGTCTTTCGATCCGCCACCAAATTCTAGGGTTGGTTCTATCCAACCGCCCCCTCAGTCTGAGATGGATTATGTAGCAGTGGCATTGAGATCTCTTGTGGATAGTTTTCATGCCATACAACACCAGTTATTAGCATTCAACCAAGACATAATGAGCTTGATCCTAGAGACCCCGACTATGAATCTTATCACGCCAGCTATCGTGAGAGGGGAAGCACCACCAGCAGCCGGGAACTACCAGTAGATCCAACTAAAGAGGTTCATTATGGCCTAAAGAGAAAATAGATTATTGATCCTCGTCGTCTACGCCTTGGCAAGGAAGTGCAAGGGGGACTTGAAGATACGGTATACGAGGATGAGCATAGTTGGGACTATGGGGAACGATATGAGACCACATACACATCATACTGACCAGGTAAAACTCCTCCTCTTAATCATCAAAGTAAAATAATTCAATATACTCCTCAAAGCCAGCACAAGAATATCCTTTTCACGAGGCTTAGCAAAGAGTTATTATTTGATCGTCTTAGCCCCAGAGGGCATTATAGTCGAGACATCATCCCATATAGCATATATGGTACAATGATCATTGATCCTATCAACCAAGCTTGCCCAAGACACCATCCAAACCAGAGGGAATGCCGAGGGGTAAATAGTGCTAAAAGTGACCCAAATAGAGGATCCACCTACAGAGTCATATCTGAGGTAGAAGGTTCATGTAATAACATTATTGAAGAAGAAAAACCTTAGAACATCTTAATTCGAAGGCTGGAGGATAAGATCGATTGTCTTATCGAAAGTCGAGACCCCAATCACATGTGATATTTGAAGGGCGCTCCTTTTGTACCAAGGATTTCATATTATCTGACACCTTGCAAGTTTAAAGCACCAGTTCTGACACTCAGATATGATGGGAGATCCAACCTTGTTCATCGTATAGAATTGTAACTGTCTACGATCCACATAAATTCCACTTAAGACGAGATGAGATGTCGGGCATTTTTTAGCACTCTCACCGGTGCTTCCCATATATGGTATATCGGTCTACCGAGAGGAAGGATAGATCATTTTAAATAACTTGATGAAAAATTTGTCTATAATTTTTTTCGGCATGAATCCGACAAAACGCATGACCCACTTATGAGCATATGGCAAGAAAAAAGTGATACATTAAGAGATTTTATATCTTGATTCAACAAAGAGAGGTTAGAAGTTGAGGACTATGATGAAAGCACTACGATGACAACAATCATAAGTGGGATCCAACAAGGAAAACTCTATTCGAACCTCTCCAAAGATCGTCCAAAATCCATGGCAGAACTTCTGGCTAAGGCCGAGAGAATCATGAATGCGAATAAGGTCATGGAGGTTAAGAGAGGAGACTATAAGGAGTCAGGTAGAAGTAAATATGGACAAAGCAAAGACAAAGAAAAAAAGAAAGAGGGGAAAAAGAAGTCAAATGATGATAAGTTTGTGAAGTGCACCCCACTGACTATCAGTTCGAATATCATTTTGAACGAGATAAAAGATGACAAAGAACTTTGTTGGGCCAAGAAACTGAGGTCCCCTCCCCATAAAAGAGATAATAGTAAGTGGTCTCACGACCACACAATTAATAAATCATTCGCTTTGAAAGACAAGATTAAGATGTTACTGAAGCAGCAAAAGCTACAAAAGTACATTGATAATGGTGGAAGTCGAGATAATAGTAGAAAAAGATATTCCTCGTCAAAGGATGACAGGCCAAAGAAGAAAAAAGTTTAAGTGAATCGGAATGATAAATAGTCAAACGATGAGGAGAAGGAAGACCCAGTTCTCCCTGCAGAGACTGAAGAAGTTGAAGGTAATCTCCATATGATCTCATTTGATGTTAAAATGGTCTTAAGAGGAATAGAGGTGGAGGAACAAAGTCAACTGACAGAAAGGCTATGTTATTGAATCCAAGGCTGAGCCGAAGATAATATACGTAAACCAAACAAAATTTTAAGGAAAATCAAGCAACCTAAAGAAAGTAGACATTGAGAGTCTCGTAGTGAAGTTATCCATGCTGAATTTTAAAGGGATTCTATCCCCCCATGACGAACAAGACGTCGTCAACACATGAGTTTATGGTTGTAATGTGTCTCGTATCATAGCTGACGAGGGAAGCTCAACTGATGTTACGTCATGGGACTGCTTTAAATATTTGAAACTTAGCAAGAAGAGACTTGTCCCCCACATCATCATCGACAGATTGGATTCAATGGCGAGAACGTGTACCCATTGGGAATGTTTAAAATGGATGTCTGTATGGGTGCCTGGCTGAGATGATTGACAAGAAAAATAATTTTTTGCGTGATGGACGAAAATGTATTTTCTGCTTACAACATCATCTTAGGGAGAGTACCCTTAAAATAGTTTTAAGTTGTGAT
Source organism: Sambucus nigra (assembly GCA_949130495.1). Classification (NCBI taxonomy): domain Eukaryota; kingdom Viridiplantae; phylum Streptophyta; class Magnoliopsida; order Dipsacales; family Adoxaceae; genus Sambucus; species Sambucus nigra. The sequence goes on along the minus strand of OX422219.1, from coordinate 88,005,018 downwards.
GTCCATTGTACACCATATGATGAAATTCCCGACTCCTAATGGAGTAGGAGAAGTTAACGGTGATCAAGTGGAAGAACATGAGTGCGATTTCACCTCAATCGAGGAAAGATAATCCCATAAGAGGAAAACCACATCTTACAACATTTATATCCTTGATCCAAGATATGGACATAAATTGAAAAAGGTAGTGCATGCAAAAGAGATAGAATCCAGTGTCTTCAATGAGGAAAAACAAAAAAAATGTCTAAATCGACTCGTCCCTTAAACCTTCCTTGATGAAACAACTAGTTGAATTATTGTGAAAAAGGTAGAACATCTTTGCATGGAGTCAGAGTGACATGCCACGGATTGACCCCGATGTCATCTGTCACGAAATTGATCTTTATGACAGGGTAAAACTAGTAAAGCAGAGAAGACAAAATTTCACTCGGGATAGATATGAAGTCTTTCGAGAGGAAGTAAAAAAGTTGTAGACACCAGATTTCATCAAAGGCGTCCAATATCTAGAATGATTATCAAATGTTGTGATGGTGCCAAAATAGAAAAGTTAGTGGAAAATGTGTGTAGAATTCACAGATCTCAATAAGGCTTAACCAAAAGACAGTTTCCCTTTATCCAGAATTGATCAAATGCTGGATGCCAAAGCAGGGCATAAACTCATGAGTTTCATGGACCTAATCAGGCTATAACTATATCTCAATATTTGAGGGTGACGCCAAGAAGACATCCTTTATTACTTATAAAAGTATTTACTGTTATAAGGTGATGCCTTTTGACTTGAACAATCCAGGTACTACCTACCAAATGCTCATTAATAAAATGTTCAAAGAGAGGATCGATAAGAAAATGGAGGTTTATGTTAACGATATGTTGACAAAGTGTCTGAAGGCCGTGAATCGTGTAAAATATCTAAAAAGAAATTTTGACTCCATGGACCACTACAGGATGAAGCTAAATCCAACTAAGTGTGTCTTCGATGTTGGTGCTAAAAAAATTTTGGGTTCATAGTCAATCAAAGGAACATTGAGGCTAACCCAACCAAGATAAGGGCTTTGATCGTCATGAAAACTCCAATAAATACCAAAGATATCCAAAGACTGACAGGAAAAGTTATTGTACTGAACATGTTCCTCTCGCGAGATATCGATAAGTGCATGTCTTTGTTTAAACTTTACAAAAAGTGTTTGTATGGGATGAAAAATGCGAAAGAACTTTCAAAGAACTAAAATCATATTTGGGTTCATCAATGCTTCTGTCTCAGACCATTCTAGAGGAGAAACTTTATTTGTATATGGTTGTTTTAAAATCAGCGTTGTAATCATCCAAGACGATAGCGGGACCCATAAGTCGATATACTATAATAGTAAAGCATTATAAGGGGCCAAGACGAGACACCTAGAGATGGAAAAACTAGCATACGCCTTCATATGTGTATCAAGAAAAATGAATCCTTACTTCTAAGATTATACGATGATAGTGCTTAGCACGTCACCTCTCCAATAAGTCATTCATAAACTTGAGAAATTGAGTAGGATAATGGCTTGGTCCTTTAAATTGGGTGCATTTGATATCATCTATCAGTTAAGAAATGCAATCAAGGGACAGGCTTTGGAAAATTTTGTGGCATAGTTCACTTAAGAATCGATTGATGAGGCGAAGTTAGAAATATAAGTTCAGAGTCTAGAAAAGGCTGAAATCTTAGAATGAACAACCGAGATTGTTGCTGTCGACACTAAATTTAGAGTTCCATAACCAAATTTACTGCTAAAAAATGGTGTCCTCGTTAAAGGCCCATTCTCGTCATATATGACTGTGTGGATTTTGTTTGTTCATGGCTAATCCTGTGCAACTGGTGGTGGGGCTGGGTTGATTTTGTAAGCCCAGACGAGACCGATATAGAGTATACACTTAGGTTCAGTTTTAAGGCATCCAATAATGAGGCTAAGTATGAGGCCTTGCTAACCTGACTTACACTTGCAAAGGCACTCAGTGTCGTACAACTTGTTACCCATAACAATTCATAATTGGTAGCGAACCAAGTATTAGGAATCTATAAGCCAAAAGACGAGAAATGTCAAAGTGCCTGAAAAAAGTGAAGACTACATTGACAAGTTTTTAGGGAGTAAAAGTAAAGAGAATCTCGGGAAGTGAGAATAGAAAGGCGGATACCCTTATAAGAATTGCTTCAGCTACAAAAGTCAAGATTCAAATAATCATTCCAGTCAAGATCCTCCAGGAGCCAAGCATCAGTCGTGAGGAGGCTGACAGTTTAGATTGATTTAACTTGAACTTGGGATCGTCTTGGATAGACCTTATTTTTAAATACTTAAGGGATGGAAATCTCCCAGATGCTAAGGCCCAAAAAAGGAAGGTACGCTACCGAGCCGCTAACTTCACCATCATAGGGAATGTGTTGTACAAATGGGGTTATCTTCTCCCACTCTTGAGATACATTCATTCAATAGAAATAAGATATGTGCTAAAAAATATTCACTAGGGGAGATATAAGAGACATATTTGAGGAAGGTCGTTAGTAAAGAGAATCATAACGTAAGGCTACTATTGGTCAAACTTGGCTAAGGATACAACCAAGCACTATTTTACGGTGACATTTAACATCACTATTTTATGGTGAAAGTAAAATGAAAATCTCTCTCTCGGTGGTATGAGAATCCTTGGAGTCTCATCTACTAGGCATATCTCATTATAAATCCAAAGAGGTGGGAAAAATAACATCATTATTTTATGGTGACACTTAACATCATTATTTTATGGTGAGAGTGAAATGAAAATCTCTCTCTGAGTGGTATGAGAATCCTTGGAGTCTCAAAATAATATCATTATTTTATGATGACACTTATCGTCATTATTTTATGGTTAAAGTAAAATAAAAATCTCTCTTTTGATGAGGCGAGAATTCTTGGAGTCTCTTCCCCTGACATTTCTCAATATAAACATTGAGGGGAGGGAAAATTAACATCATTATTTTATGGTGGAACTAAACATTATTATTGTTATGATGAGAATAAACGCCATTGTTTTATGGTGAATAAAAAAGGAAAAACTACACCACAAGTATGCTGACATAATGAAAAAGATGAATCAAAGTATATCACAAATACCATTCAGCAAAACAATCCAACACAGGGGTATTGAAAATTAGAGGAACATTGTTAAAGTCCCAAAAGTGGGACGAGAATAATGTTTAGAAAAATTAGGTGGGCATTAGAGACCATAGGTGAGGCCCAAGAACCAGAAATAAAATAAGTTAAGTCTCGATCACCAAGTCACCAACAATTGCGACTTCAAGGATGGTCGACTCTTCTTGAACAATGGTGGTGGCATTTTGGTCTCCAGCCTGATTCTCTTCTTAGTCAATTTGTGTCGTCTCGTCCCCACCATCCTCGACCTCTGTGTTATATTCATTAGTGCCCTTAATTTGAATCTCCTCTATAGAAGCAATAGTTTCTGGATCAACAAAACTCGGGCATTTGAGAGTCTTGGATACCTCAAGGTACTTTGAGACGAGGTCAGGAAATTAATTTACCACTCGTCTAAAAGTGGCCTTGTATCCCTTCTCTAAGTACTGGATTGCATATCTTGTGAACTCCTTAGACTCCTTAAATTCTGACACGGATGACTGGAAACTCGTCTTCAGACATTTCTTCTCAAACTTTTCTCGTTGCTTCTAGGTCTCCTTATAACTTTCCTTAAATGCAAAAAGATGATCCCTATAACATTCTCGAACACTTAACATATCTTCTTTATGAGTGGCCTTCTGATCACCAGTTGTTTTTGCATAGTGGACAGTTTTTACTCGGCCTGCTTAGCCAATCTAATCTTTGACTCAGACTCCACCACCCACTAATGAAGGTGTCGAAGAGTTCTAAACGACCACAAAAAAGGTGGATATAGGAAATAAAAATCTAGTACGATACGAGATAATAGTTTGTAATAATTATGAGGTACAATAGTTGCCTGAGTGACCCTATACAAAGAGAAGGACGACACTTTGTTGTTGTTATGCGCGCTGCATAAGCGATTGTTGTATGGAGTAATTACAGATGAGATAACCTCTTAGGCTTTGGTTTGGTTCCTAAGAAGAGACTCGTGATATAAAAAAGACGGCTAAGAGAAATTCGTGATAGCTGGCGCATTATCAGAGATTGGCACACTAGGTGAAGTTGGTCGTCTTGGGAGTTTTATTTTCTTTGACTGTTGAGGAACAAACCCCAACCTAGTGGCCTATTTACTCTCCCATGATCCCTCTACTGCATTACAGATAGTAGTTGTAGCCTTTTACTTTGGGCATGTCGAGTGGGCAGTCTTGCCCTTCTGTTTGGCTAAGATATTGTCGGTGATCAGAGCTACCATATCCCAAATATGGTCAGGAGTGATCTCTGGGAGATCTGCAAAATGAAAAATATTGACAATTGTCGGCATCGGTTAAAATTAGATAAGACGACAATAAAATTTTAAAAAACTTCAAACAACAAGAAATCTTGCAAAGAGACTCCAATGGGGAAGACCAAATTTCAAAATATTATAGGATCTCAGGCTTAAGCAGATCCTCATAAAGAATAAGACCATTAGACCCACTAAGTTGGCTAATTCTCTTCCTATTTCTTGAACTCAGCCCAAGGTCAATTTTGGGGGGAGACAATAATTTTGTCCCACTTACGGGGCACCTTGATTTCCTTATGCACTAGCAACTCGTCATCGCCAAACTCTCACAGATCCGAGATGAAGAAATACTGAGACTTACAGTCATGATTGGAAGTCCGGTTCACATGTGGAAGCTTTCGATCTTATTTTTGGGCGACAAAGTGATAGTATTAAGGGTTAAACTTTATTGTGACAGTATAATAGCACACTCGGAATATGTCTGGGGGATAAATCCTCCTCGTAGGCAAGCTTTTAGAGAATGACTTGTAAGGACATTTTTGTCCATTATCAATTTGTTATGGCGTACGCCGTTACACCGTTGAAGAAATTCATGATTCATTCAGTCATCAACGGATCCGAATATCAAAAGAACAAGAGGAATCAAAGTCTGATAGGCCGGACCGGTCCGCCCAGAATAAAAGAACCGATTCGCCTGCGAACCGGTCCGCCTACTGAAAGCCAGTATACCCTGGACCGATTGCAAACCGAAGATGCCAAATATAAAAAAAACCGATCTGCCAACCCGGACCGATCCGCCTCAGACCCGGACCGATCCGCCTGGGATAAACACAGATAGATCGTGCAGAGATTATTTAGGCCCAGGACTTCTTTAATAAACCCACTACGGGGAGTTGGTTTCTAAGACTTCCATACACGATTTTCAGAGCACAAAAAACTCTAAGTCTTCACCTATTGAGCCCAAGACTCTAGGTTTTTAATTCACACAAATTTCCAAACATTTGTGAATCTCTTTGCAACCCAGGAACGCACTTTTGTTGTTCATACCATTGTGGAGAAGACCGTTCTTCTTCTTCATTGTAGCCCTACTGGAAAGGGATAACTCCAGCCGCCGACTACAGAATCCGACACCAGAGGGTAATTCTTAGTCACATGTATTTTCATTGTAATCCGAAATTGTACAGTTACAATGTTATAATGAAAATAAATGGTTTTGCCCCTTTGGGGGATTTTTCCTCACAAGCATGTGTTTGAATGTTCTTGCTTAGTTCATTATCTTATTCAATCACATATTATTGCATGTTTAGGGTTTGTTTGAGTTAAATGGTGTTTAATATATAAGTTTATCATTTGAACGCAAGCACATACGTTCTCAAATTGGTATCAGAGCAGGTTACGCTAATCTATCGCGTATTCCTATTTTTCGCAAAAAATTTCTAAGATATCAATTTTCTAAAAATTGTTTTTTTTTGAAAAAGTGTGCATTCAAATGGAGAAGCTATATAATAAAATGCCAGTTTTTGACGGGACAAACTATGCCTATTGGAAAGCCCGTATGAGATCTGCATTAAAAGCCATTGATGAGCGTGTCTGGATTTTGGTTTAAAGAGGGTGGACACCTCCCTCCGTGACTATTGATAATGTGATTAACTTAAAACCTGTCACTTCTTGGACTGAAGAAGAATTTAAATGGTCATTTTTTAATTCTAAGGGTCTAAGTGCTATTTCTGGGTCTGTCACACCTGATGAGTTCCAACGAATAATGACATGCACCACGTCAAAAGAGGCATGGGATGTTTTACAACTCACCCATGAAGGAACAAATGCTGTGAAAGAGTCTAAATTGCAAAATTTAACAACTAAATTTGAAACCATCACCATGCATGAATCTGAATGCTTTGATGAATTTTATGCTAGACTTTCTGACATTGTGAATACTAGCTTTAATCTTGGTGAACATATTCCTAATTCTAGAGTTGTTAAAAATATTCTTCGTTCTTTGCCTAAGCGTTTTATCCCTAAAGTCACTGTGCTAAATTCTATGGGTAATTTAAATACGCTAAAATTGGAAGAACTTGTTGGAGATTTACAAACATATGAAATTGATATGTTCTCTAAAACTGCTAAATCTAAAGATAAGGGAATTGCACTTAATGCCCAAGAGAGAAAGAGTGAGGGGTCGGCTAGAAAGAGGGTAGAGTCATATAGAAAGAGAGAGACTGACACGTCAGATTCTGAGTGTGATTTTGACTTAGATGATTTGGCTCTTTTTGCAAAAAATTTCAAGAGGATTCTCAAATTTAAGAAAAATGGCAATTTTAAAGATAAAAAGAAATTTGAGAAAAATAAGTTTGAAAAGAAAAATGAAAAAGATTCCAAAAATCCTCCTAAGAAAGAAAGTGAGAGATGCTTTGAGTGCAATGGTAGGGGTCATAGATCCTTTGAGTGTGCCACTCGTCTGAATAGAGAGAAAGGGAAAGCTGTCCTTAATGCTACTCTTAGCGACGACAGTGAGGTCGAGACGGTGGATTCAGGAGATGAGTCACCGCATGAGTGTAACTTCACCGCATTCATGGCCAGTCAAGTGAGCACTCCTAGTCCTCTTCACGACGATGAGGATGATGCTTCACAGGGACACCTCGATAGTGAGATCGATGTGAGTAAGGGGGAGGATGACTCAGGTGAGAGCGAGATTGATATTCAACGCGCCTACGCTGAGTTATATTCTGAGTCTTTTAAAACTAAAAAATGTAACAAAGCGCTAGTTCTTAAGATCACCGGCTTAGAGGAAGATTTAAGAAAGACGAGAGAGAGAGAGTCCTCCACCTTCACCACCCTGAGAGAGAGAGAATCTGCCTGTGTCAAGAAAGAGAGTTTGTTTAGAGAGAGAGAGAGAGAGAGTGATTTTGAGAAAGAGAGAGGGGACTTGACTAAACAAGTGGCTAGTCTTACGAGTGAGCTCCATTCCTCCGTGGAGACTCGAAAGAAACGTGAAGCCCTTGTTGCCCAGCTGACTCATGATCTTGAGAAAGCACGGGAAGTCAAGGTACAAATCGAGGACAGATCTGGGAAAATGGGAAAGATGCTCCTCGGCCCCGCTTTAGGTTTTGGTGATCGACAGGGAATTGGTTATGATGGTGCCTCCACCTCCCAAATTGCACATGGACCAGTTCTTGAGTTTACTACGAATCCTTATGGCCATCGTCAAAAACCTCGAAGGAGAGTTCGACCAAGAAAAGCAAACCAAGGTCCGCCTTTGACTGTGTTCTTTTGTACTTATTGCAAAAGAAAAGGCCACCTTAGGGAGTCTTAATGTAGCATGGGTCGGACACGACGTACTACTGCTCCACCACGTCATACTGATGAGTTTTCTAGTCTGAGAGAGCGAGTTGAGTTCTTAGCTGCCACGACCCAGAGTTTAATGTAAGAATTCCGACGGATGTCTTTGCCGTTAGTGAATGCTTCCCATATTCCAGCTAAAACCAACAACAACAAAGGCAAACAAAAGGTCATCTCTACTTGGGTACCTATGAAAAATAAAAAGGCCTTCGTTGTTCATGTTGCTTTCAAAGCACATAATACCTCACAGTGGTATTTTGATAGTGGGTTCTCCAGACACATGACAGGTGATGCCTCATTTTTTAAGACTCTTGAGGACTATCAGGATGGCAGAGTCACCTTTGGAGATGGGAGCAAGTCTAGAATTGTAGGACGAGGTACTGTCGAGTTACCTGGATTTCCTAAGCTAGAAAATGTTTTGTACGTCAAAGGTTTGAAAGCAAACCTTCTCAGCATTAGCCAGCTGTGCGACGCTGACTTTACAGTAAAGTTTTACCGGGATACTTGTAAAGTCTATAATCAAGCCGATAAACTTTTGATGCACGGGGTGACGACCGAGGATAATTACTATGGGACTGAGCCCACGTCCTCACTTGTCTGCAACAGCGCCACGATCACTCCTATGGATCTGTGGCACCAACGTCTAGGTCACGTGAACGTTAGAGATCTCAACCGCTTAGCTAAAAAGGACCTAGTACGTGGCTTACCATCTCTTGGAAAGTTAACTTCGACCGTTTGTGGACCCTGTCAGTTGGGAAAATAAATTCGTAGTCCCCATAGGAAGTTGCATTCCATTACCACCTCTCGTGTTCTTGAGTTGATTCACATGGATCTTATGGGTCCCACTCGTACTGAGAGTCTAGGTGGTAAGAGGTACATCCTCATGATGGTAGATGATTTCTCCAAGTACTCCATTGTAGGTTTTCTGAGAGAGAAATCTGATGCTATAGAATTTTTAACGACCAAGTGCCGTGTCCTGCAAAATCAACACGGTGTCACTATTAATAGGATGCGTAGTGACAATGGCACTGAATTCACAGAAGCAAAGGTAGATCTTTACTGTGATAGCCTCGGGATCAAACATGAGTTTTCTGTTGTGAGAACTCCTCAGCAAAATGGGATTGTTGAGAGAAAGAATAGAACGATCCAAGAAATGGCTAGATCTATGCTTCTAGGTCGTAAAGTTTCTAGGAGATTTTGGGCAGAGGCAGTGTCTACTGCATGCCACACGGTGAATAGGGTTTATTTGCGTCCACACACACTTCAGACTCCTTATGAGTTGTGGACTGGTAAGAAGCCCAACCTGGCATATTTCCGTGTTTTGGGGAGTAAATGCTACATCCTACGGGATAGAGAGCAATTAGGAAAGTTCGACTCTCGGAGCGACGAGGGAATATTTCTAGGATATTCATCGAATAGCAGAGCGTACCGGGTTTTTAACCTAAAGAGATCTAAGGTTATGGAATCAATAAACGTCATTGTGCAAGATGACGAACCTCCGACGGTTATTGATCCTAACCTTTAGTGTGAGGATGAGGATTGTTCTGACAGTGATTTACATGTTCCTCTCTCACACTATGTGGTCCCTACTCTTGTGCTAAGGGCGCCTACTTGGGTTCGCAAGAGTCATGACCCGTCTGCCATTGTTGGCGATCCCACACTAGGGGTCAAGACTAGTGCTCAGCTAGAGAACGTTGTTATCCATCTTTGCTACACGTCCAAAGTCGAGCCCAAGAATCATAAAGAAGCACTCAAGGATGAACAATGGATATCTGCTATGCAGGATGAGTTGCTTCAGTTTAAAAAGAATGATGTCTGGGAACTAGTCCCCCGACCTAGTGAGACTAATGTGATAGGTACCCGGTGGATTTTTAAGAACAAAATGGATGAAAATGGTACCATAATCAGAAATAAGGCTAGGTTGGTCGCTTAAGGCTACACACAAATAGAGGGTGTAGACTTTGGGGAGACATTTACTCCTGTTGTGAGGCTAGAGTCCGTCCGTCTTCTGGTCGCCATCGCATGTCATCTGCGCTTCAAGTTATATCAGATGGATGTTAAGAGTGCCTTTCTGAATGGCATTCTACAGGAGGAGGTTTATGTGGAACAACCAAAAGGGTTTGAAGACCCTCAGTACCCGGATTACGTCTACTAATCTGAGTAAAGCCTTGTATGGTTTGAAGCAAGCACCCTGTGCTTGGTACGAGAGGCTTACTTCCTATCTCTTAGCTCGTGGCTTCAAGAGAGGGGGAGTAGATATGATGTTGTTCGTCAGGAGAGATGACGGTGCTATTTTGGTTGCCCGGGTCTATGTGGACGACGTAGTCTTTAGATCCACATGCTCCCAGCATGCTCACCACTTTGAGGAGGAGATGAAAAGTGAGTTTGAGATGAGCATGGTTGGTGAGCTTGCATTCTTCCTTGGTCTCCAGGTTCGTCAGCTAGAGGATGGGATGTTCATCTCCCAATCCAAGTATACTATAGACCTAGTGAAGAAATTTGGTTTAGACTCCTCTAATCATGCACGAACACCTATGAGTACCACTACCAAGCTTAGTAAGGACACTTCAGGCCAGGACGTAGAGCAAACCTTATATCGGAGTATGATAGGTAGTCTTCTCTACTTGACTGCCAGTCGTCCCGACATCGCCTTTAGTGTTGGAGTCTGTGCGCGATATCAGGCGTCCCCTAAAGAGTCACACTTACTTGATCTAAAACGTATTATTAAATACGTGAGTGGGACTCTCTCATACGGTATTTGGTATTCCTTTGATACCGATGACCGTTTATCCGCCTATTCAGATGTCGATTGGGCCGAGGATGTAAATGGTTGTAGGAGCACTTCTGGTGGGTGTTTCTATTTTGGTTATGCTCTTGTCTCCTGGCTGAGCAAGAAGCAAAATTCCATCTCTTTGTCCACTGCGGAGGCTGAGTACATAGCCGCCGGTAGTTGTTGCACACAACTCTTGTGGATGAAGCAAATGCTGGAGGATTATGGGATTTCACAGGACACCATGACCATTTCCTGTGACAACACGAGCGCGATACACATATCCCGCAATCCAGTTCAGCATTCGCGCACCAAGCACATCAGGATACGTGAGCACTTTATACGACAGCTAGTTGAGGAGAAAGTCGTATCCCTGAGTTTCGTTCCCACCGACCGTCAGTTAGCCAACATTTTCACGAAGCCTTTAGATGCCCTTAGATTTTAGAGTCTTAGGAAGTCTTTGGGGATTTGCACAGTTGACTGAGGGGTTGGTCTATGTCTAGAATAGGATGATTCTTCATGTTCATATCATATGATTCCTATTGCTAGTCTGTTTTATATGTACCATTGCTTATTTGTACAGCTATTTATTTATTCTTTTTGCCTTTTATATTTCTTTTGAAAAATACAAAAAGATTTTCTTTTATAATTTTTAAGAAAAGCTCAAAAAAAAATTATTTTGATAAATTTTTTGAAAAAACCCAAAAAGATTTTTGTATTTTTATGCACCTTTTGTGGATGAACATTTAAGATAGCCAAGTCGCAACGTCATTCCATATATCCATGTGACTGTTTGATAGAGATTTGAGACACTGCATCATTTCATCCATGTGCTTTACTTAGTATGGAGCCTTTGAGATGTAATTAGTGATATCTTCCTACATGTTTGACTCCTATATACTTTATTGCACACATGCACGGCTATATCTGCTTATTGCACTTGTCTATCTCATATTGGCTTGAGTGTTTCCATCTCAATCCTGTCTATACAATGTACAATATGCGATAAAACTTGACAAGACTGGAATGCATGTAACAACCATTTTGGTGAGACTGTGTGTTTTTGTATAACGGGGAGGGGCTGCGAAAGGTAATCATCTATCCTTTGCGCAAAATCCACCGTTAAAAAGGACCTAAAAATGGAGGAATTTTAATATCTGAGGTCCAAAGAGGTTAAAAGAGCCCGAAACAAAATTTACAAGCAATAAAAAACACTTCATGCCAAATATGGGCCACTTAGGTTTCACCATCAATTCTCCAAAGTTTGAGAATTTAGAATGCCTCTATTCAAAATTATATCTAAGGGAGTTTGGTTGGAGAATCTTTAAACGGGTTTGCACTTCCTTGAAAGTCCTGAAAAAGCATAAAATCGTTTTGGACGTTATTGGTGTGAAAATCACTTTGAGCTTTGATTTGTTGATTTGATTGAGTCAATATCTTATATTGTCATTCTTTTACACCAAAGGACGCATTTGAGTTCATTCGCTAGGAGTATCCAATGTTCATCGTGCACATATGTCATGTTTGTATGCATTGATTTTCCTATCGAATTTGATCACACCACTTCATTTTCGCTATCATCGTCTTGGTTGCTTTGTGTTCATTCCTAGTGACACCCCACACTTGCTTATTTGATTTATTTCTCTCATTTTTCTATTTGGGGACATCATAAAAAAGGGGGAGAATGAATTATCTTATTATGGGGGAGATTTGAAAGTTTGAGTTTTCTCATAAATTGGTATATATGTTTATCTCATTTCAAACTCGATATGTCACTTTGGTATTTTGCTTTTTCTCATGTGTGTAGGTACTACATGGATTATCATTGGATTGCACACCCTGATGAGAAAAGTGTTGAGATTCCTGAAGAGTTGAAGAGAAAACGTTGAAATCTTATTCAATTGTATCTTTCCAGTTTTGGGTTCATGGAAGGGTAGATTATTATAGGCATTTTTAGTTGTTTGATAATTCGGATGTTTGTTTTTATGTATGTACCGACATAGACATAGGGGGAGATTTGTAAGGACATTTTTGTCCATTATCAATTTGTTATGTCGTACGCCGTTACACCGTTGAAGAAATTCATGATTCATTCAGTCATCAACGGATCCGAATATCAAAAGAAGAAGAGGAATCAAAGTCTGACAGGTCGGACCGGTCCGCCCAGAATAAAAGAACCGATCCGCCTGCTGAAAGCTAGTATACCCCGAACCGATTGCGAACCGAAGATGCCAAATATAAAAAGAACCGATCCGCCTACCCGGATCGATCCGCCTCAGACCCGGACTGGTCCGCTTGGGATAAACAGAAACAGATCGTGCAGAGATTATTTAGGCCCAGGACTTCTTTTATAAACCCACTACGGGGAGTTGGTTTCTAAGACTTCCATACACGATTTTCAGAGCACAAAAAACTCTAAGTCTTCACCTATTGAGCCCAAGACTCTTGGTTTTTGATTCACACAAATTTCCAAACATTTGTGAATCTCTTTGCAACCCAGGAACGCACTTTTGTTGTTCATACCATTGTGGAGAAGACCGTTCTTCTTCTTCTTCATTGTAGCCCTACTGGAAAGGGATAACTCCAGCCGCCGACTACAGAATCCGACACCAGAGGGTAATTCTTAGTCACATGTATTTTCATTGTAATCTGAAATTGTACAGTTACAATATTATAATGAAAATAAATGGTTTTGCCCCTTTGGGGGATTTTTCCTCACAAGCATGTGTTTGAATGTTCTTGCTTAGTTCATTATCTTATTCAATCACATATTGTTGCATGTTTAGGGTTTGTTTGAGTTAAATGGTGTTTAATACATAAGTTTATCATTTGAACGCAAGCACATACGTTCTCATGACTAATGCCATAAAAATTCTTTAAGTGATGGGGGATAATTGGATGGGGGCAACATCGATAGCAGAAATAATTCCCCGATTGCTGGCCCAAAGGGAAGACAAAAGCTTACTTTAAACATTTGCTCGTAGAAGACAATATCTTCTTTAATCCTGAGGTCATAGGCCTTCTCTTCCTTAGAAGCACCCTCATATGTATTAAAAGGTCAATACAATCAGTCTATTGGATGTCAATCTTGTAAGGTGAGGCAACATTTGTGTCAACATAAAAACAAAAATCCTCTTCCTCCTCATCCTCATCCTTAATAACAGGAGCCTTTACACATTAGTTTAAGTCTAAATATGCCTCCTCAGTTATTGCAGTTATGGTTCAGGGCATCATAGGAGGTGGAGAAATATAATCTCTCATCTCGTTGTCAGAAATGTCATAGATTGGGGCTCAGGATCCCCACGCTGATGAGATGAGATGCTAGGATGACCCCTGTTGCTTGATTGAACAAAATCTATTATCTTCACAATGCCAGGATAAGCAACTATCACCCTCATGGACTCATTAAAGGAATCATAGGAACCATAATCAAATTTGTTTGCACGAGGGTTCAAGTGCTCAGATAGGTTATAACTCTTGGAAAATGACATATTATCAATACTAATGGTAACAATACTTGGAGAATTAACTTCAAGTGTAGTGTCATAGTAAAGAAAGTTGGTCAGACACAAATGAGGGGGAACTACTTCTTGAGGTGTCAGAGTCAGAGGTGTCGAAGACCTCTCTCGGTTAAGATTGGCCTCGACCTCTTTCCTCTCTCGACGAATGCGGTCACAAAGACGACGTAGATCTACCTACGTCTCATATAAACTTCGGTACATTATAAAATTATTACTTAAAGTTTTTAAGGATGGAATGATCAAATAAGGAAAATGAATCATTTTTTTAAGAACGCTTAAGAACACTAAACTCAAAAACTATCATCCCAAAATGAAAAAGTCACCGAAAAACATCGAATTCCACCAAACCTTGCTGAAAAACCCTAATTCGTAAGTAGAGATCTAAAACACCACCAATAAAACCTATAACTCCTATAATCAACACCATATAACCACCATAGGAGGTGGTGTACATCTAAAAAAAGTCGCCTGGAAAATACGAAATGGAAAAATTACTACAATAACAATGAAAAGCTGGAAGAAATGTTCAGAGGTACCTAGAAGAGAAAAGGTGATGACTTGAGAACGATGGGACACACCGGAGAAGACGATTGGAGAAAGATAAAGGGACGAAAGGCTCTATTTTTTCTTTAGGTTTGAAGTTTCGAGAAATGATAGAAGTAAGAGAAGAAGCCCGCCTAAACCAAACTTCAATCTCAAAATAGGTAATGATTTGACACAATTTCCAGGGCCTAGAATGATGTGAAGATTGCACGCGTGGGCCAAACACACCTTGAAAATCGCACCAAATCTCTTCAAATCACCTCGCCTCTAACACAACCAAGGGATGATTGACAACTGGATGATATCTCTTAATGGAATATGACCTGAGAGCACATAGCGGTGATATGATTGTTATATATGATGACCTGACCATGATGTACCTAAGGTATGACTGATAGTTAATAGACAACTGGGCCACCAAAGTTGTGATCTTCATGCCATAAAATTGGGAGAGATGGGACACTAAGCAATTATCTTAAAGCCGATTAGGACCAAGCTTAAACATCATCCTCCTACTGACGCCGAAGGCTAAGGTCTAGGGGTATTTGATATACATAAATACATTCTTATCTGGATGGCACTCAGATTGCTGACCACACTATAGTATCATCTTATAGGCGAGCCCAGTATTCTTACCCATACCTAATATATACAAGTGCGGTCTCGAGTGTGGTCTCATCTGGATGACACTCTGGAATCCTACGAGGCACTATACTCTTATCACAGAGGAGACTAACCATATTCACATCAACATGTGTGTTGGCCTCAAACGACATAAAAATTATAAGGCATCAACTATAAGCCTAAGATGGGCATGTCAGTCACAGAGGAACAATATTACTCGTCTTGGCCTCCAGTATGAAACCAGGCACCTCATTGTTTTGACTTAGCCGAGACCTCCAGTATCACCTTAGATGACACCTCCTACCTTCAATATATTCTATAGTCATAGAAAGCATGATGAGGGCACTTTAGTTATTTCTACACTAAGCCGTTATTAGAGATCAACAACCCATGTGGGCAAATATTCTTCATGATGACCTTACATTATGTATACGCAGCTTGCACTCTCTCATAGGCCACGACCTCTGCTGAGCACGGGGCATATGCTGAAGGGAGATATTGCGCACCCCTAGCCTATAAAGGCACACTATGTCTTCTTCATTTAGATTGATCTTTACAAACCTTACTGCGACTCTACAGGATTGAGTCTAGAGAGAGAAAGCTTTAGTAGTATCTTATATGACCATTAGTGCCCTATTATAGTGAAATCACTCATATACTTTGTACAGTGGATGTAGGCCAAGGCTGAACCACTTAAATACTTGTATCCAACTTTGATTTATCTCATGTCTTCTATTAAATTATTTATCAATTATGGTTTTATTACATTTATGCAATACTTACACCCAGGGTGAATTAATTGTATAATCTCAGTATCATCAGGAGTTGATAAGTGTCAATGCATCACGGAGTTGCATGCTAGTAATAATATTGTAAGGACATTATTTTATAAGTCTGTTATCAATTTAGTATGTCGTATACCACAACACCGTCGCAGAGCGTTCAAGAACGTTCAAGCATCAAAGACGGATCCGAATATCAAGATCTTCAACATTCAAGCCTCCGTGAGTTGCGTGCTAGAAAATTCTCATTTTAAATCCGTGATGGATCTTTTGCAAACGGTTCAAAATCAAAGAGATTTTTATCGTGAAAAATTTGTTTCTTTGGACCATGAATTTAATGCTTTAAAATTGTCCAAAAATGAGAGTGTTGAGCGAGTTCTATCTTTAGAAAATAAATTGGAGGACTTAAAAAATTCTAGGGTTCCCGTTCGTGCTGTCGAGGATAAAAAAGTAATCGATGATTTTAAGGCACGTGAAAAGACTCTTAAAGATAAGTTTGTTTTAATTGAGGGGGAGCGCGATAAACTGTTAAGTTTAATTGAAAATTTGAAAAATAAATCCCTGTCTTTGGAAGAGTCAAATTTGTTGCTTGAATCAAATATTTTAAAATTGAAAAATGATTTAAACGATTCAAGTAGGTTTGATAGTGATGGCAATGGCTCATCTTGTTCTCATGATTCGAGTGTAAAAGCCAAAACTATAGTTTGTTTTAGAGGGTGAATTAATCCCAAGGACGTTAGAAAAGATCACACTTTAGGTAACATTCCACCCGTTTACACATGTTCATATTGTGGTAGGAAAGGTCACCTTAGTCGTTTTTGTTTTGATCTTGGAAAAAGTCCTAGGAAGTTTATGTCTAGTGTTCTCTTGGTTCCTAAATTCCTCACACGACGTTTCACATCTATTTGGGTTAGGAAATAACTTTTACAGGCACTAGATTTTACACAAATCAATTCCCGTTTGCTTGCACATGATTCTTCTCTTACCATATCATATAGATGATTGTGTTCGCATGTTTGTCATACGCTAGTTTTTTGGTTTCATTATATATATATATATATATGTGTGTGTGTGTGTGTGTCTGTATTTGGTAGTGTTATGACATGTGTACTTTTTGAATAAATTTTTTTACAAATTTTGAAAAATACAAAGAGATTTTATTTTGATGAAATTTTTTAAAAATCCGAAATGATTTTTGTATTTACTTTGCAACTTTTCTGGATGGACATTTAGGATGATCGAGTCACAAAATCATTCCATTTTTTCTTCTGACTATTTAATAGTGTTTTGAGACAATAGGTCAATTCATCCATGTGCCTTATAATGTTTGGATTCATTAAGATGTAATTAAGTGTTACTTCCTACATGTTTGACTCATAATATCCTTTATTGCACACATGCACGAATTTGTTTGATTATTGTGATTGTCTTATCACATGGTTGTTGGCTGTTCTCACTTCAATCCCTTCCTTAAAACGAACCAAGAGCAATAAACAAGACAATAAACAGTGTGCACAATTGAACCATGTTTGTGAGGATTTGTGTATTTTATTTGAAAATGGTGAAGGGCTACGAAATGTTATCATTTGTCCTCTGCGATTAAGCCGTCGTTTAATTGGACCTAAAAAATTGAGGAATTATATTATCCGGGGTCCAAAGAGGTTTAAAAGAGCGCGAAAAAAATTTAAAGGCAATAAAAAGAAATTCATGCCAAAAAGGGGCCATTAGGTTTTTGCACCAATTATCCAAAGTTTGAGAATTTAGTTTATATACCTCTAAAAGAAAATATATATAAGGGAGTTTGGATGGAATTTAAAATGGGTTTGCACGTCCTCGAAAGTCTTGAAAAGGCGTTAAATAGTTTTGGACGTTATTGGTATGGAAATCACTTTGACTTTGATTCGTTGATTTGCATAAGACGATGTCATCTAAATTCAGCAATTTTTACACCTAAGGATACTTTTGATGTTCATTCGTTAGGAGTACACGTATTCATCATGCACATATAATTGATTGAGTTAATTTAACAATCGAATGTGTTCATATCCATACATTCCATTTCCATGACTTGGTTGTTTTAGTAAAAATCCATGGTGTGATTTTTGGTATCTTATTTTTGTACGAAAAATTTGAAAAATCAAAAATAGTTTGTGCATATTTTTTAGATACTCCTTTGTATGCGCGTAGTTTGATCCTTGTTCGCTATGCATTTTTATCGTGACACTCCATGTTTAGTTTGTTTCTTCTTATTTGTCTATTTGGGGACATAATAAAAAGGGGGAGAACGAATTATGATTTTATGTGGGAGTTTGCATTATGAGGGAGATTTGACCATATTGATTGATTTATTCTTATATTATTTCCAAATCGATGCGTCGCGAAGGTATTTTCTTTATCTCATGTGTGTAGGTACAAAAGTGATGATCATATGTTGCACACCCTAATGAGAAAATCTTAAAGGTTTGAATATTTGAACTTGAAGATTTTTGAAGAAAATTTGAAGATTGCAAAATTTAGTATTTTCTATTTTTGGGTTCATAGGGGATATTAGATTTGTATAGGCACTTTGATTTGATAATTCGGAGTTTTAATTTTGTATCGGCATAGACCTTGGGGGATATTTGTAAGGACATTATTTTATAAGTCCGTTATCAATTTAGTATGTCGTATACCGCTACATCGTCGAAGAGCATTCAAGAACGTTCAAGCATCAAAGACGGATCCGAATATCAAGATCTTCAACATTCAAGCCTCCGCGAGGTTAAATTTGGTAAGGTTGTGTTTTAAGACCTTATCATTTCACTTAAAGTGTTGGGATATTTTTATCAAATATTTTTCGAAGGATTTTATTCTCGGACACCTTTCCATAGAAAAATCATAACTAATTCATAAAAAATCAGAAAAATACGAAACTCGCGGCCACGCGTTCGTATCGAAATTATCTACAAGTTCTTGTAAAATCTCGTTTGATAGGTCTTCCAAACGAACTACTTTTTCCATTCAAACGATAGTTGCCACGTGTCATGTTTTTCGTTCGAGCGACCAGCTCTTGTCGTTCAAACTACATAGCATCTCGTTCGAGCGACATTTATGCCCGTTCGAATGACGGGCCGCCTTAAGTTTTTTATAAATAGGAGTCTCCAACTCCATTTTTCATAAGAAGACCTGCATATTTTCAATAGACGAAACTGCTACTGCAGAAAAGATTTTTGTCTTCTTCTTTTAGGTTCTTTAACCTTTGTTTTCAATTCACAAAACATCCCAATCTTTTAGTGAATTGTTTTGGAACCCTAGATTCAAGTTTTTATGAAACTTTACCTTTGTGGGGAGAACTCTACAACCGGAGAGCTGCGTGCTATTGAGGATGGAGTCTCTATGAAGTTACTCTTGTGGGGAGGATAACCTACACCGTGAAGACTGCGTGTCTAGGACTGTGTGTTCTTGTTGTATAGCTGCGTCTGAACCACTGCTGATTTCTAACCGATGCTTTGAAGGTTTGACGAAGGCACCGTGCGTTACTCTTGTGGGCGAAAGCACGATGGTATGTAAGTCAATGGTCTTGTAAACTTGTCAAAGTTCTAGAAATAAAAGGTTTTTCCCTATGGAGATTTTTCCTGAAATTTTTGTTGCATGCTTTATTTATTTATAGGTTTACACACGCACACACGTAGTTACATATTTAGGGGCTGAATTAATATGGTTTAAAAATAGACTCTAATTAAACAAGTGTGCAAAAGTAGAAATTTGTGAATTTAATCAATTATCATCGTCATACGTTTTACAAATTGGTATCAGAGCGAGTTACGCTAATTTATCGCGTGATCCTGATTTTTCGAGAATTTACTTTCTGATACAATTTGTCTACTCACGTTTACAAATTGGTATCACAGCAGGTTGCGCTAATTTATCGCGTATTCCTATTTTCCGAAAAATTGGGTGATGTTGATTTTATTTGAAAAATCAATTTTGTGAAAAATTGCAATTTTTGCAATGGAACTCCCATTTAATGAGGAGCCTATTTTTGAAAAGGTTCACGACAATGCTGAAAAATTAAAACATTGGAATTTGAAACTTTGCAAAAGAATTAAAGCTTTGAAAAAAGGAAATTCTTGTTTTAAATCCTCGATGGATCTTTTGCAAACGGTTTAAAATCAAAGAGGTTTTTATCATGAAAATTTTGTTTATTTGGACTATGAATTTAATGCTTTAAAATTGTCCAAAAAGGAGAGTGTTGAGAGTGTCCTATCTTTAGAAAAGGAATTGGAGGACTTAAAAAATTCTAGGTTTCCCGTTTGTGCCGTTGAGGATAAAAAACTAATCGATGATTTTACAGCACGTGAAAAGACTCTTAGAGATAAGTTTATTTTAATTGAGGGGGAGCGCGATAAACTATTAAGTTTAATTAAAATTTTGAAAAAGAAATCCCTGTCTTTGGAAGAGTCAAATTTGTTGCTTGAATCAAATATTTTGAAGTTGAAAAATGATTTAAACGATTCAAGTAGGTTTGATAGTGATGGTAATGGCTCATCTTGTTCTCATGCTTCGAGTGTAAAATACAAAACCATAGTTTGTTTTATAGGGTCAATTAATTCCAAGGACGTTAGAAAAGATCACACTTTTGGTAACATTCCACCTGTTTACACATGTTCATATTGTGGTAGGAAAGGTCACCTTAGTCGTTTTTGTTTTTATCTTAGAAAAAGTTCTAGGAACTTTATGACTAGTGTTCCCGTGGTTCCTAAATTCGCCATACGACGTTTCACATCTATTTGGGTTAGGAAATCACTTTTAGAGGCACTAGATTTTAGATAAGTTGATTCCCGTTTGCTTGCACATTATTTTTCTCTTGCCATATCATATAGATGATTGTGTTCGCATGTTTGTCATACGCTAGTTTTTTCCTTTCATTATATATTTCCGTTTGCTAGTGTTATGACATGTGTACTTTTTGAATAAATTTTTTTGAAAATTTTAAAAAATACAAAAAGATTTATTTTGATGAAATTTTTGAAAAATCCAAAAAGATTTTTGTATTTTTTTTGCACCTTTCATGCATGGACACTTAGGATTATCGATTCATAACATCATTCCATTTTTTCTTCTGACTATTTGATAGTGTTTTGAGACAATAGGTTAATTCATCCATGTGCTTTATAATGTTTGGATTCATTAAGATGTAATTAAGTGTTACTTCCTACATGTTTGACTCATAATATCCTTTATTGCACACATGCACGGATTTGTTTGATTATTTTAATTGTCTTATCACATGTTGGTTGGGTGTTCTCACTTCAATCCCGTCCTTAAAATGAACCAAGCGCGATAAAACAAGACAATAAACAGTGTGCACAATTGAACCTTGTTTGTTAGGATATGTGTATTTTGTTTGAAAACGGTGAAGGGCTATGAAAGGCTATCATTTATCCTTTGCGATTAAGCCACCATTTAATTGGACCTAAAAAATTGAAGAATTTAATTATCCTGGGTCCAAAGAGTTTTAAAAGAGCTCGAAAAAAATTAAAAGTCGATAAAAAGAAATTCAATGCAAAAAGGGGCCATTAGATTTTTGCACCAATTCTCCGAAGATTGAGAATTTAGTTTATACACCTCTAAAAGAAAATATATATAAGGGAGTTTGGATGGAATTTAAAATGGATTTGCACATCTTTGAAAGTCTTGAGAAATCATTAAATAGTTTTGGACGTTATTGGTGTGGAAATCACTTTGACTTTGATTCGTTGATTTGCATAAGACGATGTCATCAAAATTCAACAATTTTTACACCTAAGTATACTTTTGATGTTCATTCGTTAGGTGTACACGTATTCATCGTGTACATATGATTGATCGAGTTAATTTACCTATCGAATGTGTTCACATCCATATATTCCATTTCCGTGACTTGGTTGTTTTAGTAAAAATCAAGGGTGTGATTTTTTGTTTCTTATTTTTGTACGAAAAATTTGAAAAATAAAAAATAGTTTGTGCATATTTTTAAGATACTTCTTTGCATGCGCGTAGTTTGATCCTTGTTTGCTATGCATTTCTATCGTGACACTCCATGTTTAGTTTGTTTCTTCTTATCTGTCTATTTGAGGACCTAATAAAAATGGGGAGTTTGCATTATAGGGGACATTTGATTATATTGATTGATTTATGCTTAAATCATTTCAAACTCGATGCGTCGCGAAGGTGTTTACTTTATCTCATGTGTGTAGGTACAAAAGTGATGATCATATGTTGCACACCCTGATGAGAAAAGCTTAAAGTTTTGAATATTTGAACTTGAAGATTTTTGAAGAAAATTTGAAGATTTGCGAATTTTAGTATTTTCCATTTTGGGGTTCATGGGGAATATTAGATTTGTATAGGTACTTTGATTTGATAATTAGGAGTTTTTATTTTGTACCGGCATAGACCTATGGGGAGATTTGTAAGGACATTATTTTATAAGTCTGTTATCAATTTAGTCTGTCGTATACCGCTACACCGTCGAAGAGCATTCAAGAACGTTCAAGCATCAAAGACGGATCCGAATATGAAGATCTTAAACATTCAAGCCTCCGCGAGGTTAAGTTTGGTAAGGTTGTGTTTTAATTCCTTAGCATTTCACTTAAAGTATTGGGATATTTTTATCAAATATTTTTCTAAAGATTTTGTTCTCGGACACCTTTCCGTAGAAAAATCAGAACTAATTCATAAAAAATCAGAAAAATACGAAACTAGCTGCCACGCGTTCGTTTCGAAATTATCTACAAGCTAGTGTGAAATCTTGTTTGATAGTTCGTTCAAATGACTTCTTTTGTCGTTCAAACGACAGTTGCCACTTGTCATGTTTTTCGTTCGAGCGACGTACTCTTGTCGTTCAAATGACATAGCATCTCGTTCGATCGACATTCAACCTCGTTCGAACAATGCACCGCCTTAAGTTTTTTATAAATAGGAGTCTCCAACTCCGTTTTTCATAAGAAGACATGCATATTTTCAATAGACGAAACTGCTACTCCAAAAGCGATTTTTATCTTCTTCTTTTAGGTTCTTTAACCTTTGTTTTCAATTAACAAAATCTCAATCTTTTAGTGAATTGTTTTGGAACCCTAAATTCAAGTTTGTTGAAACTTTAACTTTATGGGGAGAACTCTACAATCGGAGAGCTGCGTACTATTGTGGCGGGAGTCTCTATGAAGTTACTCTTGTGGGGAGGATAACCTACACCGTGAAGACTCCGTGTCTAGAACTTCGTTTCCTTGTGGTATAGCTGCGTGTGAACCACTGTTGATTTTTAGCCGACGCTTTGAAGGTTTGACGAAAGCACTATGCGTTACACTTGTGGACTAAAGAAAGATGGTATGTATGTCAATGGTGTTGGAAACTTGTCAAAGTTCTAGAAATAAAAGGTTTTGTCCTGCGGGGATTTTTCCTGAAATTTGTGTAGTAAGCTTTATTTATTTATTTATAGGTTGACACACGCATACACGTAGTTGCTTGATTAGGGGCTGAATTGGTTTAGTTTAAAAATAGACTCTAATTAAATAAGTGTGTCAAAGTAGAAATTTGCGAATTTAATCAATTATCATCGTCATACGTTTTACAAATTGGTAAAAGAGAGAATTACGCTAATTTATCGCGTGATCCTGATTTTTAGGAGATTTACGTTCTGATACAATTTGTTTACTCACATTTACAAATTGGTATCAGAGAAATTTGCGCTAATTTATCGCGTATTCCTATTTTCTGTAAAATCGTGTGATATTAATTTTTTTTTAGTTTTGTGAAAAATCGTAATTTTTCCAATGGAACGCCCATCTAATGAGGACCCTATTTTTGAAAAAGTTCACGACAGTGCTAAAAAAATTAAAACTTTTGATTTTAAAACTTTGCATAACAATTAGAGTTTTGGAAAAAGAAAATTCTCGTTTTAAATCCGCGATGGATCTTTTGCAAACAGTTCAAAATCAAAGAGATTTTTATGGTTCAAATTTTTTTTCTTTGGACTATGAATTTAATGCTTTAAAATTGTCCCAAAAGGAGAGTGTTGAGAGAGTCCTATCTTTAGAAAAAGAATTGGAGGGCTTAAAAAATTCTACAATTCCCGTTTGTGCCGTCGAGGATAAAAAATTAATCATTGATTTTACGGCAAGTGAAAAAACTCTTAGGGATTAGTTTGTTTTAATTGAGGGGGAGCGCGATAAACTGTTAACTTTAATTGAAATTTTGAAAAAGAAATCCCTTTCTTTGGAATAGTCAAATTTGTTGCTTGAATCAAATATTTTGAAGTTGAGAAATAATTTAAACGATTCAAGTAGGTTTGATAGTGATGGTAATGGCTCATCTTGTTCTCATGCTTCAAGTGTAAAATCCAAAACTATAGTTTGTTTTAGAGGGTCAATTAATCAAAAGGACATTAGAAAAGATCACACTTTAGGTAACATTCCTCCTGTTTACACATGTTCATATTGTGGTAGGAAATGTCACCTTAGGCGTTTTTGTTTTGATCTTGGGAAAAGTTCTAGGAAGTTTATGTCTAGTATTCCCTTGGTTCCTAAATTCCCCACACGACATTTCACATCTATTTGGGTTAGAAAATCACTTTTAGAGGCACTAGATTTTAGACAAGTTTATTCCCGTTTGCTTGCACATGATTTTTCTCTTGGCATCTCATATAGATGATTGTGTTCACATGTTTGTCATACGCTAGTTTTTTGGTTTCATTATATATATATATGTTTGCTAGTGTTATGTCATGTGTACTATATGTATAAATTTTTTTAAAAATTTTAAATAATTCAAAAAGGGTTTATTTTGACAAAATGTTTGAAAAATTCAAAAAGATTTTTGTATTTTGTTTGCACCTTTTATGGATGGACACTTAGGATGACCGAGTCACAACATTATTTCATTTTTTAAAGTGACTATTTGATAGTGTTTTGAGACAATAGGTCAATTCATCCATGTGCTTTATAATGTTTGGAGTTTTTAATATGTAATTAAGTGTTGCTTCCTACATGTTTGACTCATGATTTCCTTTATTGCACATGCACGGATTTGTTTGATTATTGTGATTTCCTTATCACATGTTGTTTGGGTGTTTTCACTTCAATCCCGTCCTTAAAACGAACCAAGCGTGATAAAACTAGATAATAAAAAGTGTGCACATTTGAACCATGTTTGTGAGGATTTGTGTATTTTGTTTGAAAGGGGTGAAGGGCTAGGAAAGGCTATCATTTATCCTTTGCGATTAAACCGTCGTTTAATTGGACCTAAAAAATTGAGGAATTTTATTATCCGGGGTCCAAAGAGATTTAAAAGAGCCCGAAAAAATTGGAAGACAATAAAAAGAAATTCATGCCAAAAAGGGGCCATTAGGTTTTTTTCACCAATTCACCAAAGTTTGAGAATTTATTTTATACACCTCTAAAAGAAAATATATATGAGGAAGTTTGGATGGAATTTAAAATTTGTTTGCACGTCCTTGAAAGTCTTGAAAAAACGTTAAATAGTTTGGGACGTTATTGGTGTGGAAATCACTTTGACTTTGATTCGCTGATTTGCATAAGACGATGTCATATAAATCCAATAACTTTTACACCTAAGGATACTTTTGATGTTCATTCGTTAGGAGTACACGTATTCATCGTGCACATATGACTGATTGTGTTAATTTACCTATCGAATGTTTTCACATCCATACATTCCATTTCCATGACTTGGTTGTTTTAGTAAAACTCTATGGTGTGATTTCTGGTATCTTGTTTTTGTACGAAAATTTTGAAAAAATCAAAAATAGTTTGTGCATATTTTTTAGATACTCCTTTGCATGCGAGTAGTTTGATCCTTGTTTGCTATGCATTTTTATCATGACACTCCATATTTACTTTGTTTCTTCTTATCTGTTAATTTAGGGACATAATAAAAAGGGGGAGTACGAATTATGATTTTATGGGGGATTTTTCATTATGGGGGAGATTTGATTATATTGATTAATTTATTCTTATATCATTTCAAACTCGATGCGTCGCGAAGGTATTTGCTTTATCTCATGTGTGTAGGTACAAAAGTGATGATCATATGTTGCACACCCTGATGAGAAAAGCTTAAAGGTTTGAAGATTTGAAGTTGAGGATTTTTGAAGAAAATTTAAAGATTTGCAAATTTTAGTATTTTCCATTTTTGGGTTCGTGGGGATATTAGATTTGTATAGGCACTTTGATTTGATAATTCGAACTTTTTATTTTGTACCGGCATAGACCTAGGGGGAGATTTGTAAGGATATTATTTTATAAGTCCGTTATCAATTTAGTATGTCGTATACCGCTACCCGTCGAAGTTCATTCAAGAATGTTCAAGCATCAAAGACGGATCCGTATATCAAGATCTTCAACATTCAAGCCTCTGCGAGATTAAGTTTGGTGAGGTTGTGTTTTAATTCCTTAGAATTTCACATAAAGTGTTGGGATATTTTTATCAAATATTTTTCTAAAGATTTTATTCTCGGACACCTTTCCGTCGAAAAATCGTAACTAATTCATAAAAATCGGAAAAATACAAAACTGGTGGCCACGCGTTCGTATCGAAATTATCTACAAGTTCGCATGAAATCTTGTTTGATAGATCGTTCAAATGATCGGCTTTTGTCATTCAAATGACAGTTGCCACGTGTCATCTGACACGTGTCATGGTTTTCGTTCGAGCGCCCTGCTCTTGACGTTCAAACGACATAGCTTCTCGTTCGAGAGACATTCAACCTCGTTCGAACGATGCACCGCCTTAAGTTTTTTATAAATAGGAGTCTCCAACTCTGTTTTTCATAAGAAGGCCTGAATATTTTCAATATACGAAAATGCTACTGCAGAAATGATTTTTGTCTTCTTCTTTTAGGTTCTTTACCCTTTGTTTTCAATTCACAAAACGTCCCAATATTTTAGTGAATTGTTTTCGAACCCTAGATTCAAGTTTGTTGAAACTTTAACTTTGTGGGGAGAATTCTACAACTGAAGAGTTGCGTGCAATTGAGGAAGGAGTCTCTATGAAGTAACTCTTGTGGGGAGGATAACCTACATCGTGAAGACTGTGTGTCCTTGTGGTATAGCTGCGTGTGAACCACTGTTGATTCTAACCGACGCTTTGAAGGTTTGACGAAGGCACCGTGCATTACTATTGTGGGCGAAAGCAAGATGGTATGTAAGTCAATGGTCTTGTAAACTTGTCAAAGTTCTAGAAATAAAAGGTTTTGCCTTGCGGGGATTTTTCCTGAAATTTGTATCGCATGCTTTATTTATTTATGGGTTGACACACGCACATACGTAGTTGCATGCTTAGGGGCTGAATTGATTTTGTTTAAAAATAGACTCTAATTAAATAAGTGTGCCAAAGTAAAAATTTACGAATTTAATCAATTATCATCGTCAGACGTTTTACAAATTGGTATCAGAGCGGGTTACACTAATTTATCACATGATCCTGATTTTTCGAGGATTTACTTTCTAATACAATTTGTCTACTCACGTTTTCAAATTAGTATCAGAGCAGGTTGTGCTAATTTATCGCGTATTCCTATTTTCCGCAAAATCGTGTGATATTAATTTTTTTTTAATAATCAGTTTTGTGAAAAATCGCAAATTTTCTAATGGAACGCCTATCTAATGAGGAGACTATTTTTGAAAAAGTTCACAATAGTGCTGAAAAATTAAAACTTTTGAATTTAAAACTTTGCAAAAGAATTAAAGTTTTGGAAAAAGAAAATTAATGTTTTAAAAACGCGATGGATCTTTTGTATACGGTTCAAAATCCAAGAGATTTTTATCGTGAAAATTTTGTTTATTTGGACCATGAATTTAATGCTTTAAAATTGTCGAAAAAGGAGAGTGTTGAGAGAGTCCTATCTTTAGAAAAGGAATTGGAGGACTTAAAAAATTCTAGGGTTCTAGTTTGTGCCGTCGAGGATAAACAATTAATCGATAATTTTACGGCACGTGAGAAGACTCTTAGGGATAAGTTTATTTTAATTGAGGGGGAGAGCGATAAACTGTTAAGTTTAATTGAAAATTTGAAAAAGAAATCTCTGTCTTTGGAAGAGTCAAATTTGTTGCTTGAATCAAATATTATGAAGTTGAAAAATGAGTTAAACGATTCAAGTAGGTTTGATAGTGATGGTAATGGCTCATCTTGTTCTCATGCTTCGACTGTAAAAGCCAAAACTATAGTTCGTTTTAGAGGGTCAATTAATCCCAAGGACATTTGAAAACGTCACACTTCAGTTAACATTCCACTCGTTTACAGATGTTCATATTGTGGAAGGAAAGGTCACCTTAGGCATTTTTTTTTATCTTGGAAAAAGTTCTAGGAAGTTTATATTTAGTGTTCCTTTGGTTCCTAAATTCCCCACACGACGTTTCCCGTTTGCTTGCACATGATTCTTCTCTTGCCATATCATATAGATGATTGCGTTTGCATGTTTGTCATACGATAATTTTTTGGTTTCATTATATATATATATATATATGTGTGTGTGTGTGTGTGTGTGTGTGTGTGTGTGTGTGTGTGTGTGTGTATGTTTGCTAGTGTTATGACATGTGTACTTCTTATATTATTGTTTTTGAAAATTTTGAAAAATACAAAAAGATTTTATTTTTATCAAATTTTTGAAAAATCCAAAAAGATTTTTGTATTTTGTTTGCACTTTTTATGCATGGACACTTAGTATGACCGAGTCACAACATCATTCTATTTTTTAATATGACTCTTTGATAGTGTTTTGAGACAATAAGTCAATTCATCCATGAGCTTTATAATATTTGGAGTCATTTAAGATGTAATTAAGTATTACTTCTTACATGTTTAACTCATGATTTCCTTTATTGCACACGTGCACGGATTTGTTTGATTATTGTGATTGTCTTATCACATGTTGGTTAGGTGTTTTCACTTCAATCCTGTCCTTAAAACGAACCAAGCGCGATAAAACAAGACAATAAAAAGTGTGCACATTTGAAATATGTTTGTGAGGATTTGTGTATTTTGTTTGAAAACAGTGAAGGGCTATGAAAGGCTATCATTTATCCTTTGCGATTAAGTTGCCGTTTAATTAGACCTAAAAAATTGAGGAATTTTATTATCCAGGGTCCAAAGAGGTTTAAAAGTGACCAAAAAATTTAAAAGGCAATAAAAATAAATTCATGCAAAAAAGGGGCCATTAGGTTTTTGCACCAATTATCCAAAGTTTGAGAATTTAGTTTATTCACCTTTAAAAGAAAATATATATGAGGGAGATTCGATGGAATTTAAAATGTGTTTGCACGTCCTTGAAAGTCTTGAAAAAGCGTTAAATAGTTTTGGACGTTATTGGTGTGAAAATCACTCTGACTTTGATTCATTGATTTGCATAAGACGATGTCATCTAAATTCAACAATTTTTACACCTGAGGACACTTTTGATGTTCATTCGTTAGGAGTACACGTATTCATCGTGCACATATGATTGATTGAGTTAATTTACCTATCGAATGTGTTCACATCCATACATTCCATTTCCATGACTTGGTTGTTTTAGTAAAAACCCACGGTGTGATTTTTGGTAACTTATTTTTGTACGAAAAATTTGAAAAATCAAAAATAGTTTGTGCATATTTTTGAGATACTCCTATGCATGCGCGTAGTTTGATCCTTATTTGCTATTCATTTTTATCGTGACACTCCAAGTTAAGTTTTTTTATTCTTATCTTCCTATTTGGGGACATAATAAAAAGGGGGAGAACGAATTATGATTTTATGGGGGAGTTTGCATTATGGGGGAAATTTGATTGCATTGATTGATTTATTCTTATATCATTTCAAACTCGATGCATCACGAAAGTATTTGCTTTATCTCATGTGTGTAGGTACAAAAGTGATGATAATATGTTGCACACCCTGATGAGAAAATCTTAAAGGTTTGAATATTTGAACTTGAAGATTTTTGAAGAAAATTTGAAGATTTGCAAATTTTAGTATTTTTCATTTTGGGGTTCATGGGGGATATTAGATTTGTATAGGTACTATGATTTGATAATTCGGAGTTTTTATTTTGTACTGGCATAGACCTAGGGGGAGATTAGTAAGGACATTATTTTATAAGTCCGTTATCAATTTAGTATGTCGTATACCGCTACACCGTCGAAGAGCATTCAAGAACGTTCAAGCATCAAAGACGGATCTGAATATCAAGATCTTCAACACTCAAGCCTCCACGAGGTTAAGTTTGGTAAGATTTCATTTTAATTCCTTAGCATTTCACTTAAAGTGTTGGGATATTTTTATCAAATATTTTTCTAAAGATTTTGTTCTCGGACACCATTCCGTAGAAAAATCATAACTAATTCATAAAAAATCAGAAAAATAAGAAACTGGTGGCCACGCATTCGTATAGAATTTATCTACAAGCCCGCGAGAAATATCGTTTGATGGGTGGTTGAAACGACTTGCTTTTGTCGTTCAAACGACAGTTTCCACGTGTCATGTTTTCGTTCGAGCGACGTGCTCTTATCGTTCATACAACATAGCATCTCGTTCGAGTGACATTCAACCCCGTTCGAACGACGCCCCGCCTTAAGTTTTTTATAAATAGGAGTCCCCAACTCCGTTTTTTCATAATAAGACTTGCATATATTCAATAAACAAAAATGCTGCTGCAGAAACGATTTTTGTCTTCTTCTTTTAGGTTCTTTAACCTTTGTTTTCAATTCACAAAACATCCCAATCTTTTAGTGAATTGTTTTGGAACCCTAGATTCTAGTTTGTTGAAACTTTACCTTTATCGGGAGAACTCTACTACCGGAGAGTTGCGTGCTATTGAGGAGGGAGTCTCTATGAAGCTACTCTTGTGGGGAGGATAACCTACACCGTGAAGAATGCGTGTCTAGGACTGCGTGTTCTTGTGGTATAGCTACGTGTGAACCACTGCTAATTTCTAGCTGACGCTTTGAAGGTTTGACAAAGGCACCGTGCGTTACTCTTGTGGGCGAAAGCAAGATGGTATGTAAGTCAATGGTCTTGTAAACTTGTCAAAGTTCTAGAAATAAAAGGTTTTGCCCTGATGGAATTTTTCCTGAAATTTGTGTCGCATGCTTTATGTATTTATGGGTTGACACACACAAACACACACGTAGTTGCATGTATAGGGGCTGAATTAGTATGGTTTAAAAATAGACTCTAATTAAATAAGTGTGCCAAAGTAGAAATTTGCGAATTTAATCAATTATCATCATCATACGTTTTACAAATTGGTATCTGAGCGGGTTACGCTAATTTATCGAGTGTTCCTGATTTTTCGAGGATTTACTTTCTGATACAATTTGTCTACTCATATTTACAAATCGGTATCAGAGTCGATTGCGCTAATTTATCGCGTATTCCTACATTGATTTTTTTTTAAATCAATTTTGTGAAAAATCACAATTTTTCCAATGGAACGCCCATCTAATGAGGAGCCTATTTTTTTAAAAAGTTCAGGACAATGCTGAAAAATTAAAACTTTTGAATTTGAAACTTTGCAAAGGAATTAAAGTTTTGGAAAAAGAAAATTCTCGTTTTAAATCCGCGACGGATCTTTGGCAAACGGGATAAAATCAAAGAGATTTTTATCGTGAAAATTTTGTTTCTTTAGACCATGAATTTAATGCTTTAAAATTGTCCAAAAAGGAGAGTGTTGAGAGAGTCCAATCTTTAGAAAAGGAATTGGAGGACTTAAAAAATTCTACGGTTCCTGTTTGTGCCATCGAGGATAAAAAATTAATCGATAATTTTATGGCACGTGAAAAGACTCTTAGGGATAAGTTTGTTTTAATTAAGGGGGAGCGCGATAAACTGTTAAGTTTAATTGAAATTTTGAAAAAGAAATCCCTGTCTTTGGAAGAGTCAAATTTGTTGCTTGAATCAAATATTTTGAAGTTGAAAAATTATTTAAACGATTCAAGTAGGTTTGATAGTGATGGTAATGGCTCATCTTGTTCTCATGCTTCAAGTGTAAAAGTCAAAACTATAGTTTATTTTGGAGGGTCAATTAATTCCAAGGACGTTAGAAAAGATCACACTTTAGTTAAAATTCCACCCGTTTACACATGTTTATATTGTGATAGGAAAGGTCACCTTAGGCGTTTTTATTTTGATCTTGGAAAAAGTCCTAGGAAGTTTATGTCTAGTGTTGTCTTGGCTCCGAAATTCCCCACACGGCGTTTCACATCTATTTGGGTTATAAAATCACTTTTAGAGGCACCAGATTTTAGACAAGTTGATTTTCGTTTGCTTGTACATGATTCTTCTCTTGCCATATCATATAGATGATTGTGTTCGCATGTTTGTCATACGCTAGTTTTTTTATTTCATTATATATATATGTTTGCTAGTGTTTTGACATGTGTACTTTTGTATAAATGTTTTTGAAAATTTTGAAAAATACAAAAAGATTTTATTTTGATGAAATTTTTGAAAATCCAAAAAGATTTTTGTATTTTGTTTGCACCTTTTATGCATGGACACTTAGGATGACCGAGTCACAACATCATTCCATTTCTTCATGTGAATATTTGATAGTGTTTTGAGACAATAAGTCAATTCATCCATGTGCTTTATAATGTTTGGATTTATTAAGATGTAATTAAGTGTTACTTCCTACATGTTTGACTCAAGATTTTCTTTATTCCACACATGCACGGATTTGTTTGATTATTGTGATTGTCTTATCACATGTTGGTTAGGTGTTTTCACTTCAATCCTGTCCTTAAAACGAACCAAGCGCGATAAAACAAGACAATAAAAAGTGTGCACATTTGAAATATGTTTGTGAGGATTTGTGTATTTTGTTTGAAAACAGTGAAGGGCTATGAAAGGCTATCATTTATCCTTTGCGATTAAGTTGCCGTTTAATTAGACCTAAGAAATTGAGGAATTTTATTATCCAGGGTCCAAAGAGGTTTAAAAGTGACCAAAAAATTTAAAAGGCAATAAAAATAAATTCATGCAAAAAAGGGGCCATTAGGTTTTTGCACCAATTATCCAAAGTTTGAGAATTTAGTTTATTCACCTTTAAAAGAAAATATATATGAGGGAGCTTCGATGGAATTTAAAATGTGTTTGCACGTCCTTGAAAGTCTTGAAAAAGCGTTAAATAGTTTTGGACGTTATTGGTGTGAAAATCACTCTGAATTTGATTCATTGATTTGCATAAGACGATGTCATATAAATTCAACAATTTTTACACCTAAGGACACTTTTGATGTTCATTCGTTAGGAGTACACGTATTCATCGTGCACATATGATTGATTGAGTTAATTTACCTATCGAATGTGTTCACATCCATAAATTCCATTTCCATGACTTGGTTGTTTTAGTAAAAATCCACGGTGTGAATTTTGGTAACTTATTTTTGTACGAAAAATTTGAAAAATCAAAAATAGTTTGTGCATATTTTTCAGATACTCCTATGCATGCGTGTAGTTTGATCCTTATTTGCTATTCATTTTTATCGTAACACTTCATGTTAAGTTTGTTTATTCTTATCTGCCTATTTGGGGACATAATAAAAAGGGGGAGAACGAATTATGATTTTATGGGGGAGTTTGCATTATGGGGGAGATTTGATTGCAGTGATTGATTTATTCTTATATCATTTCAGACTCGATGCGTCGCGAAAGTATTTGCTTTATCTCATGTGTGTAGGTACAAAAGTGATGATAATATGTTTCACACCCTGATGAGAAAATCTTAAAGGTTTGAATATTTGAACTTGAAGATTTTTGAAGAAAATTTGAAGATTTGCAAATTTTAATATTTTTCATTTTGGGGTTCATGGGGGATATTAGATTTGTATAGGTACTTTGATTTGATAATTCGGAGTTTTTATTTTGTACCGGCATAGACCTAGGGGGAGATTAGTAAAGACATTATTTTATAAGTCCGTTATCAATTTAGTATGTCGTATACCGCTACACCGTCGAAGAGCATTCAAAAACGTTCAAGCATCAAAGACGGATCCGAATATCAAGATCTTCAACACTCAATCCTCTACGAGGTTAATTTTGTGTTTTAATTCGTTAGCATTTCACTTAAAGTGTTAGGATATTTTTATGAAATATTTTTCTCACGATTTTGTTCTCGGACACCTTTCCGTTAAAAAATCATAACTAATTCATAAAAAATCAGGAAAATAAGAAACTGGTGGCCACGCATTCGTATCGCAATTATCTACAAGCCCGCGAGAAATATCGTTTGATGGGTCGTTCGAACGTCCTATTTTTGTCGTTCAAACGACAATTTCCACGTGTCATGTTTTTCATTCGAGCGACGTGCTCTTATCGTTCATACAACATAGCATCTCGTTCGAGCGACATTCAACCCCGTTCGAACGACGCCCCGCCTTAAGTTTTTTATAAATAGGAGTCCCCAACTCCGTTTTTTCATAATAAGACTTGCATATATTCAATAAACAAAAATGCTGCTGCAGAAACGATTTTTGTCTTCTTCTTTTAGGTTCTTTAACATTTGTTTTCAATTCACAAAACATCCCAATCTTTTAGTGAATTATTTTGGAACCCTAGATTCAAGTTTGTTGAAACTTTACCTTTGTGGGGAGAACTCTACAACCGGAGAGTTGCGTGCTATTGAGGAGGGAGTCTCTATGAAGTTACTCTTGTGGGGAGGATAACCTACACCGTGAAGACTGCGTGTCCTTGTGGTATAGCTACGTGTGAACCACTGCTAATTTCTAGCCGACGCTTTGAAGGTTTAACGAAGGCACCGTGCGTTACTCTTGTGGGCGAAAGCAAGATGGTATGTAAGTCAATGGTCTGGTAAACTTGTCAAAGTTCTAGAAATAAAAGGTTTTGCCCTGATGGAATTTTTCATGAAATTTGTGTCGCATGCTTTATTTATTTATGGGTTGACACACACACACACACACGTAGTTGCATGTATAGGGGCTGAATTAATTTGGTTTAAGAATAGACTCTAATTAAATAAATGTGCCAAAGTAGAAATTTGTGAATTTAATCAATTATCATCGTCAAACGTTTTACAAATTAGTATCAGAGAGGGTTACGCTAATTTATCGCGTGATCCTTATTTTTCGAGGATTTTCTTTCTGATATAATTTGTCTACTCATGTTTACAAATTGGTATCGGAGCTGGTTGCGCTAATTTATCACGTATTCCTATTTTCCGCAAAATCGTGTGCTATTGATTTTTTTTAAAATCAGTTTTGTGAAAAATCACAATTTTTCAATGGAACGCCCATCTAATGAGGAGCCTATTTTTTAAAAAGTTCATGACAGTGCTGCAAAATTAAAACTTTTGAATTTGAAACTTTGCAAAAGAATTAAAGTTTTGCAAAAAGAAAATTCTCGCTTTAAATTCGCGATGGATCTTTTGCAAACGGCTCAAAATCAAAGAGATTTTTATCGTGAAA